>OX453262.1:3291333-4691159 GCA_949709985.1 Luffia ferchaultella
AATTGGATTGTTGGTTGAAAGTATAGTACCTACTTACCTACTGAAAAAGTTCTTATGTAGGTATAAAAATCTGTAATTTATTTATTTAGAGGTAAGACAAATGCGTCCGATTTTTGCTTAAGCCATTGAAATAAAATAAGAGTCCACGGTTTAGTCTTCAAAATGCCATATACGGTTAAAGTTTTAGTGAGAGCTCCATCTGTCGTACAGATAGTAACTAATTAGCTATTCAGTTTAGCGCCATCTGTGGTAATGTGTGGCAATTAATTCTATTTCAGATTAATTCGCTGGATAATTGGATGTTTTTTATTTTTATCTACTGCATCGGAATTTTACTACTTTTTTCAATGTTTATCAAACCCCGTTGAATAGAAAATCACGAAATTGAAATTATAAGTATTTTCCTGTAAATTTATTTTTGATATTGGTTTCCATATGGGAGTGTTTATTTATTTTTTAATAATCACTAATGTGGGTCAATACCGATCCTCGTTCTTTAGCATTTATGTAGGTACATTAATGAAAAAAATGTTGTTTCTATAAAATGGTAGCCCGAAAATACTAAATCAAACGTTCAGCTTCTAGCTCTAGTGCTAAACATCTTACAAACAAGTACGACCGAATCAATGGGTAGGTACACGTAATAGCGTCGATTTTTCTTTTTACGAAACGAAACGAAGTGACAAAAAGCCGAATTGTTTCTAATCTCGCCTTGACACGATGCGAAAAACCATCCTCATTTGGGCACCGCGTCGTTGGGTCGCTGAATCAAGACAAAAAAAAATTATGTTAGCGAAACGGCTACTTTTTTCTGTGAAATTTTTGCTTTTTGGAAGTGATTGATCTCAGGTTTTTGTTAAAAAAAATTTATTGTGTCTTTATTTAAGTCTTTGATATTTTTTATGTTAAACATAACTGCTCTCGATTGAAAACAGTAATAATACAAAAATAAATAAAGACATTTTCTATAGAATAATCGCGTAAAAGGGGTTAGGCAGCTGTATCTCCAAATATATTGTCATTGAAAACCCTTTCATAATCATAATTGTCTGATAAAAGAAATAAAATCAAACTAATCTATTTAAAGAACAGTTAATCATCAGTTAGTCAGGTCCTAATAGCATTCAGTTACCTTGGTTACCCTTTCATTCAATGTTGTAAATTTAATTACCGGACAATAAACGTTAATTATGATGTTAGTAATAATTATGGTAATTTTTGATTATATTTATTATCCAGTTAATGAACACACGAAACAATAGCAATGGTACGGAGGTTATACGGTGCTTATTGGGTTTCTATTTTTCATAAAACATGGTTAAGCAATAGTTTGATTCACAAGTCGAGTTCTGTTCAACGAACACTCTGGAGAAAATAAATACGAATAACATATTAATATATCGATAAAAATAAAAAAATAATAATCTGTAACCACACTTGGATAAACATATTTTGATTTCAATTGTTTTTATTATGTTGTTACGAATTCCGTTGAAAGTAATGAAATGTAAATTCAAGAACGTTCTTTAAGTTCAACACAATCAAAAATGTCCAATAAGTAAATGATTTAAAAAAAAGGGCAGGGCAATAAATTTAATGTCCAGTGAAATAAAATTATTAACTTACATTGTTTGCGATTACAAACGCGTCATAAGAAATGAGAAAACTGGTTACTAATGAAGATAAAGATGCTGCATGGAAAGAAAGTTTGTTAATTCCGCAAGTAGGGTTGCGATGCGGACAAGAAAAACAATTTTAAAAATTCGATTCCAGATTTAAAATACGATAATAATCAATAATTATTAAAAACAAATATAAATAACTCTTAATCAATAATTATAATAATCAATGAAAAGAAACAAAACTAACCTCAGACATACAAATCTAGTCCAAAACACTTCAAATAACACATTAATCTGTCCTATAAACGGCCTGATAACTTTATTCCACAGATAGCTGATATGTTCTCCAAATGAACTGATGAAAAATAGAAAATATCCCTTATTAATTAATGTTACTTTTAAGCATATAACAAATTTGAATAATATAAATATATTTAATGCATCAAAACGTTTTACACAATTTATTGTCTCAAAGTACGTAACTATCGAAATGTAAGTAAAAAAAAAATTTAAATATGTTATTGAAGCATCAAAAAGTTAAAACGTTTTACACTATTTATAATTCTAAATTACATATCGAAATTTAGTAAAAAAAATAATAATAATATACTTGTGTAACTATTTTTATAAATTTTAGTACCTGTCGTTCTGGGAGGTACTTACTACAAAGTAAATATTCTCTTACTATCTCAGAAACTGTTTGTTTTTGAATAAGGCATTATGAGGTTAAGTCGGTTATTTATTAGCTCTACTTTTACGCCTTTAACCGGAATGCTTCATACATATTACCAACAAAGTAACCTTTTACAAGTTATTCCACCCAGCGATTGAAGTTTATTTTATTTGAAAGTAGACTACAAAGCGAGACATATTAAATATTAAATTCCATTATAATAGGCTTGTTGACTATTTTTGTAAAAAATATTTTATATCAAAGTGTTGTCTAAACATTATGTCATAACAGTGAAACAAATTTTAAAAATAAATCATTATTAACAAAGTTTTGAATGTTTAAAATGTCCTGTTAGACAGAGAGAGCAATACCGCATGGCCAACCTATGTGTGACGTCAGGCCATTTAAAATAATGTTAAATTTCGTTTCGCAAGAAAGAGACGAGGTAAAATTTTAATAGCTTATAATTTAAATATTCTTCAACCGAATATAATTTTGTTTATAAATTTTGTTATCGTATAAAGTCTATTTTTACATTTTCATAATAAATATAATATAATTTAATATTAGTCAAATACCCAATTATATTATTATATTGTACGCTGAATTTTGATATCGTACCTTTAACAAAAACATAGATCTTTATTACAGACTGATAAGGAAGGTCTTGTAGAACATTTTTTTTTAAAGTTTTTTATTTACGGAAAGGAGTCTATGGTTAATAACCGTATCATTTTACATTTAATGGGCTTGCACCATTGCTTGGACTAAAATTTTAAAGATGCTCTGGTTGTCATAAATTTAAAAGAAATAAGGTTCTAGAATAACCTCTCAAAATTATTTTTTTTTCTATATTTTCGGAATTTGTCAGATATGAAAATTCATCTGATGTTGAAATTGTCCCTGTGACGTCATCTGGGCGGTTGAGCTTATTGAGCTACTTTCCACAGTAGAAAACCAAAACTAAAATTTAAAAAATAATGTGGAGATAATGAATAGCGTTACGTTAAATCAAATTGAATGAATCAATAAAAATATTATTATTTTATTAATAATTTTTTTGGGAAAAAGTAAGTAAATAAATTCCACTTTTTTATTTTATTATAAAGGTAAGGTGTAGATTGGTATATATTTCAGAAAAAAGATATATAATAACTAGGCACGTGTTAAAAATTTTGGTCCAAACCTATTTACCTACAGTTCTCTTACTGTAGTAATTGTTATGAGGGAACAGTTCGAACTTTATACGTTAGCGTAAAATGGTCATGTTGATCCTCAATAAAATGCATAATTGCTATTGTACCTATGTGAAATCGTCTTACTGTAGTTTAATTACTGGCAAAGAAGGGTTAGTTCAGGTCATCTACTTCCCTTAGGAGAGAGCAGGTGCGGGTATAGGGTTCCTCCTGTTCCCGGACATCTCGTCGAGGACACGGCCCCGACGGTCGATACATGGATGATGCTGCCTAGTTTAAAGAAGGATTAAGAACTATTACAGTGGGTGAACAGATATTAAATTTTGAAAGATTTACAAGACAAAGGTTTTGTATGTCTATTGATTATGCTACAGTGTTCTCAACTTCGTCTAAGATTAGGTAATACTTATTTAAAAAATAAAAGCATAGAAAAGGAGAAGTTTCGTAAACAGATGCACTATTATCGATTCTTTCCGTTTTTGGTCATCATCATCATCATCATCAGCCCCAGGGGGGCTTGGAGCTTAAGTCCACCACGCTGCTCCACTGCGGGTTGGGAACTAAAAAGACCGCCATCTATTGACAGCGTCACTTTGGTCATTTTGTAGTAATAATAATAATTATATCTGGAACCCTTAACACTCTGCTATCTATCTATCCCTGACTAGGCGAAGCCTGTACTATATGAGTACCAGAAAAGTAATATACGTACTTAGACAAATATATTATTATGAAAAAACTAAAGCCATTTTAATGAATTTTACATTAGGTACTAATTTTAGTTATTTTTTCATTGTAATTAATGAAAATTTCGTAAAGTTGCTAAGTATTCGGTTATTTGATTTTATTACCATTTCATTTGAATTGTAGGACATTTTGCTAAGCTATGTTGCTCTGATCATTATTTATTGTTCTATCTTGTTCTATCCCTATATGTATTACCAACGTTTTATTAGGCATACAATAATATTTTATTAGATTGGCGATATTAATTCACGACTTGAAGGTTTTATCGTCTCATTATTATTATTACTTTGTAAATAATTACCTAATGTTACTTTCAAAATGAAAACTACATACCTATTCCTACACAAGATCCGTTTTAATGTCACCAGGCTTACAGCTTACACAATAGATTATCAGAAATACAATATTACGTATTAAAAAAAATTCTAAAAACGTACATTTCTAAAATTGTCATACATTCTATGTATATGTATGTATGTATGTATAAAATACTTAATAATCAACAACAGTAGCTCAGCAATAAATAATCGAAAATTTCTAATTTTCAGGTTTACATTTATTCTGTATCGGTTGACCGATAAATTGGTCGTGTCGATATAATTATCGTGTTGCGAAATCTTAAGATATCTGATCGTAAGATATATCGGTTGGCGCGGTCGCACCCTATGTTTAATATGGACTTAACCCATCGATCTCTTGAGAGAGCACGCAATTTTTCCGTCATCGCAAAGTCGAAACGATATATTGAATAATTGCATCCAAATAGACATTACCTGTCAGCCCACTGTTTTAAAGATAACATCTGTTTTTAGAGAAAGCGATTTCTTTTTTTCTTTTACTATTTTTATAAACGTTTGTATGAGTATTTTGGACGTTTAGGTTAGATAGATGTCGATTCGTTTTGAAAGCGATATCTTTCTAATTATGCGTTTGATTTAAATCTACGAAATATGTTTACTAATTAATC
Source organism: Luffia ferchaultella (assembly GCA_949709985.1). NCBI lineage: Eukaryota > Metazoa > Arthropoda > Insecta > Lepidoptera > Psychidae > Luffia > Luffia ferchaultella. Next base: position 3,296,539 of record OX453262.1, read on the forward strand.
GGGTACTTCGGGGAGCCCGTACCCAATGGGGATCCCAACTGCCGATTTCTCCGTACAGTAGACGATTCATTGATATGCACACAATTTCTAACCCATGTTGTAGTATACCTTATTTAAATTTATTATTTAGTAAACAACACAGGCGTATACTATATTAATCCACCTGCATTAGTGTTTTCAAAGAATATCATGCAAAGGATGATGCCCATCCTGGGCTAGAAAAAGTACTTGAGATAAGAACCATAAAAGTCGTTACTCTTAATAAAGCAGCATCTTTTACTATTTCATTATTTGTCTAAAAACACGTGGAAAATAGAAAATGACTATTGAAAATAATGTTAAAGTTGTATTTTGAACATCCATTTGCAATGTTTATTACTCAAATTGGGGGTAACCCCAAATGGTAACATTTATGAGCATTTTTCCATCGCACGTAATTCTGAACCGAACACGAAAGGAAAGAAAGGGTTTTATTTTTGGAAAGTAATTAATGAAATATATTTAACTTACATTAATAGAATTTAAAAAGAAAATATTAATATTATGCAGATATACTTTAAAAAATGCCTTTTATAATAAATGCCTTATTATAAAAGGCATTTAAAGGCTTTTATAATAATTAAATTTTATAATAGATAAAAAATGCCTCTCTAAACATGAGAATTTCGAAAATTGCTATTCTATTTATTTTTTAATTTTTAATGCACCCATATCCGTCTGTCTGACCGTGAGCACCAGTGAGCACTGTAAGCACAGTTACTGGAGAAAAATTCTAATTTTGAAAACTAGTAAACATATTTCGGTCACAGGACTAAGTGGTTCGCGTTACTGGTGGACTTTTTGCATATTTGTTTTCACTGTGTTTACGATAGATCCAGCTGTTACAAAGATACCCTCTTATACCCGTAACGATTACACGCTAATCCAATCTCATCAGGATAAAAATTTTGCAAAGTTTTCGGTAAAGAGTGCTGAACAGTAAAAAAGAAATGGAAAGGGCATACAGAGAGTCGCCGAAATACAATTTTATTAGTTTTAGAATAACTCCGTGACGGATCGCCAAAGTGGACGTTACGTTAATGAAAAATTATTAATAAAATTATAATAAGTAAAAAGTGTCGTGATAGCCCAGAGCGCAACGAACCTGTCTCAAATTTATAAAGCCCCACAGGGCCATGGTTCGAATCCGGGCGTGTACCAATGAGTTTTTCTGACTTAAGTACACAATATCACTGACACCGTGCTTCGGAGGGCACGTTAAGCAGTCGGTCCCGGACGCTGTCAATAGATGGCGGTCGTTACAGTTCCCAACCCGCAGTGGAGCAGCGTGGTGGATTTAAGCTCTAAGCCCTCCTCCTCACCCTGGGGGAGGCCTAAGCCCCTGCAGTGGGGTAAAAATGGGCTGATGATGATGATGATGATGATGAAGTAAAAGAAAATGATTTTTATTCGAATACAAATATTGAGAATATACTATAAATATATAACATAATAATGAAATAGTCTCTGAAATTAGGAACAAAAACGTCGCAGTAGCGTGATTTCATTAGCATTGCGACGGAAAAGGACCAACGCAATCGGACATATTAGAATAGTTGCCTTTGATTTCATTTTTTCCCAATGGTCAAAGATGAAATAAAAGGTTTTTTTAATTGCCGAAGAAGCGGTGGCTGCCCACGAATCAGCCATTTCTGGCCTGTCGCTCTCAAAACTTATATAGTGACCCACGTACAGACTTCGTTACTTGGAGTCCACAACATGTGGATCCGAGTCGTTCTTAATCGTATTAATTAAAAAAATTAAGTATGAATATTATCAGTTGTCTAATACCCATAGTACAAGCCTCTGCCTAATTTGAGATTGAATAAACGTGTGGGAGATGTGTAAGATATTGTTATATTATACAATTAGATTGCATTATGGAGGGGAGTTCGAAGATTTCTTAAACGAATTCTATAAAGATGATAAATACGAAGAACTGCACAGCCGTTTATCCATGTCTTAAAAAACCGGCATATCGTTACATAGTTACAAGGCATAATATTTCGCACACAAGCGAATGCACTTTCACTCTCCCATTAATCTATCCGGCTATTGATAAAACACTTTCCAAACTATATAGATATTTTACCGGTAGAATATTATAATCTCGTACATCTTGCCTCAGGCTGTGATCTTTATCCGGCTATAAGCCCAGCCCCCACAGTAGCTCCTATAAATATTAAATCTAGGGCATTCTCTGTTCACGCCTTATTGCGTTATGGATTCACGACTTGAAGGTTTTATCTTGTCATTGTAATGGCCTTTTTTTGCTAAATAATAAAGTCTATTTTAAATAACTTGCATTGGAATCGGAACACGGAAACTTGCATGGATACGTGATTTGTAATCGCTTCTTTGAGTTGCATACGCCTTGCGATCGGAATGTGTAACGTATATTGTAACAACCGTGGAGAATTTCAATATTGCTTTCACGAGAAATTGAGTTAATCATCATTATGTATAATGAAATAGTAGGAAGTAATCGAGTCTGTGTTTTTGTTTACAATTTTACTATAAATAAACTTCGTTTGCTATTTTAGAGTGGGGGGACGAATACAACATTTTTTGGTAGGTGTTATTTAACGCCGCCTGTACACACTCGCCTAGCGGAGGCAAGTGTGTACAGGCGTCGTAACACTAATATTTCTATATATTTTATTCTATATATTTATATACGTGGAAACATTTAAACGGTGATTAGATTTAATTACTGTTATGTATAGTTATATAAGCACTGTATGTTTTCCGAATAAAATTAAATTAAATTAAAAATATATGGGTATATCAGTTTCCAATTGGCCGAGTGGTTAGAGACCCTAACTGTGAAGCCAAGGATCGCGCCGGTTCGATTCCCGTCCGGGGCAAATATTTGTGTGCATGAACATGTCTATTTGTTTCTTGTCTGAGTGTAAAGTATATATATTATAAAGAATACACCCCATAATACAAGCATAATACTTGCTTACTTTGAGACTAGATGGAGCTGTGTCCTAGATATTCATCGTCATCATCATCAGCCCGTGTCTCTCCACTGCAGGATATAGGTATCTCCCAAGGCTCGCCACCACACACAGTCCTCTGGTCCACGGTTGTACATATTCTTATTTCTTTATTATTAGCAGTAATACGAAACTAACACACTAGTGAATTCGTCCATTATGTAAGAAAAGGCATTTTTATTACTCCATTAATTTATATGCATTAACTTGAAAATATAAGATATTCAAAGTATTTAAGTATCAAATATTTTCATTTTGATGCATGTTGCAACGGACTGACTATAGTAAAAAATATCAGAGCTATTTAAAAATGAAATTTTGGAAATCTTATCCGTCATGGGTTAAGCTTTAAGCTCTTTTCCATTTTTGGCTTTCATTACGGCACTTACCAGAAAACAATTTCACGAATGAAATTATTGGGAAACATCCATGTTTCGTTGTACTGCCCATGTTAAGGTGACGCCCACAGAAATTATCTGAACGAAGATAAAGGGGCTAACCCAATTTCGAACCGTAAAAAGAACAAAAAATTTAACTTTAGTCATCCTTACCCAATATAGTGTCTGAAGGTTGAAATGCAAGTTTTATCAAAATTTAATCTTGAAAAATATACCACATTTATTTGATTAATTCATTTCGTAAATTTATTACAGTATACCAATCGAGTGAAGTTTTATGGAATTATGTCATAATAGGTATATAAAAAGTGGTAAACCCAAATATGTCGCAATTCGCTTATAAGGTAAATGCCCAAATTGTAGTATTGTAGAATTACTTCTTAAAATTTTTCACTTGATGACAACTAATTATCGACATCACGTTCTCTTAAATGGCGCCGAGATTCTACAGATACAAAAATCGTTCCAACATATAGGATTTAATCATAGAAGTAGTAATAATATATGGTAGACACTAGAACACACAAATTGACGCGCCACGTTTGACAACAGCGCTTGTTAGAAGTCCGGTACAATATTCGCAAACGATGTCAATAACTCTGACGCTCTATTTCCCTTTCTGGTGACTTACTGTCGCTGTTCGTGTTGACCCCTCTCACATTTCCCCCCGCGTTTGCGGCTTACGACGTTGTAATTAGTTCAGTGTTGAATAACGCTCGTATAGATTCAATGGCTTCGATGTTGAGAACGAATACTAACAACAATACGTTTTGTGGTCAAATTTATTTGCTGATTACATACAGCTATGTTACAGGTTCAAAAAAGTGGCTTAGTTCACGTTTACGTCACACATGAGAGAATAGGCATGACGAAAGCTTTTGAAATCGTCTTCCGTAATGTGTGTTACACAGTTGCTATTTACGAAAAAACCTTTATTTCAGTAATAAATAATAAACTAAAGTTTAACGGAGTTAAAGGCAATTTTCTAATATTTTTTCAATGGCAAAATGCGTAATCAGTAGTAGTCGAAGCCATGACTTTAATTAAATATTTAATATTAATTAAAATCCTTTTTAAAATTTTCATTTCTAGATGTTAAAAGTAAATCATCTTTCGAGCATTTGTTTCAAAGTTTGGTAATAGCATGTAGCCATTGAATAAAATGCAAAGTTTTATTACGTATTGTAGTTTAACCTCGTAAATGACTTATTCAGTATTTGTGGTAAGTAACTTATTGTGTTGATATGACTACACGAGCACGTAATGTTTTCCCGCGCGCAGCAAAACCCTGCAATGCTGGGAATTACACACAATAATATACCACTTTGCAACATGAAACAATGGGAGTTTAGTTATTTTTATTAGGTGTTTCATTAATTGTGTTTCATAAGTTTTTTCTTTGAAAAATATGGAATGATTAATCATCTTGTTTTGCTGCAACTGACGATAACTAAATACATGTATGCGGTTCGTAAGTGAAGAAGTTGTAGTTAAAGTACGAAGGCTAATAAAAAACATAAACATTTTTTATGATTCCAAAGTAATTCAAATTGTTTTTTGACGTTTGTTTCATTGGCAGTTCGTATTGTTATTTGGAACGAATGTTTGGAACATTCACGATGTTTGTATTTTATAAAAAAAAAATATTAAACAAGTAGATTCTTCTTCTCAGTCGTATACTCCTGGTGGAGTGGTCATGGTCATGGATTGTCTGATAGATTGGTTGCGACCTTTGCGAGACTTCTCCATCTTTCTCTATTCGTGGCATTGCGTGTACACTCAGTAAGGAAATAGTTCGTAGACGATTTAATGAGGTCTGTCCATCTAGTAGGTGATCGCCCACGAGAACGTTGACCCTCTACTCCTCCTTGCACCAATCGTTCCAGTGAGCTTTCGTTGCGGATGATATGTCCAAACATCTTAAAGATGTAGTAACTAGTAGACACTTAGTCTAATAGGGATAAAATCGACATACTGATAAATACTTTATGCTAAAAATCAATGTTCACTAGACATTTTCAGATTATATGTCTGGATAGACCCTCGCACTACAATGTCAACAAAAATGTGAGGCCAACTTTTAGATGCTTGTATATGTGACTCAGCAGACTACGCATTCTCGCTACGCCATAATAATCATGTACAAACCGTCTCTGTGTGCGTGAATTATAACTGAACAGTTTGGTAATATTTTTTAATATAATCAAAGGCTTCGTCCTATTCTATGAATTGATTTTGGTGTTCTATTAATTTAAACGTCTACGAACGAGCTATAAAGACGGCTATCGACATACCGAAAAATAAATAATAATAACGCATACATACGTATACTGACCCGACCTGGGATTCGAACCCGGGACCTCCAGCTTCGTAGGCAGGGTAGCTAGGTAGCTACTCACTAGGCTAAGCGGTCGTCGTAAAAGAAATTGAAACACATGCTTTCAGGATAGACGTGTGACTTTTTTAGCTGTGGCTATGAAATACTTTTGGACTACTCGAATTTAAAAAAAAAAAAATATACACTTTGGATTTCTAGAATATTATGTCATTCAAAAATCAGAACGGACTGAAAATTTAAAAAAAAATTAATGCAAGCGGATACAGTAAGATTTTTGCGACGCTTTGTGACTGAATATGATGTGGCTGACCAATTTTGATCCTGAAAAACAAAGATAGAGTATGGCTTGGAAACGGTTTTCGTTAGTGGATTCGCTGTTCTTTCGGTTCTGCGGCCTCGGTGATCTGGGACCCTGAGGGATTGATTTTCATTGACTATTAACGAAAAGAGCAACAATCACCGATTTTTATGATGCGACAGTATTGTGTAGACTATGCAAAGAAATAAAAATAAAACGTGGTACCTAGGTGCTGGTGTGCTGTTTCATAAGGGCATGGTGTCCACACACATCTACTGTTGCTCTCGCTGTCAACAATGCTAAGTTCCCCGTGATTTCTGTTTCCCGTGTGCAAAAAACTCGTCCAATAAAACGATGAAGCCGAAGTAGTTTTTCGAAACTCAAGGAGCGTTTCTTTTGTCTGTATTAATAAAAAAACTTGAAAAGCGGTATAATAAATGTATTCAACGAAGAAAGTTATGTTAAAAAAAAGTTTGGTTTTCTATACCAATATCGTGAACTATTTGATTGGCTTTATTACTTGGCTATTTTTAAAATGCATTTATTATAATAATAATAACATCTGGGACTTTCCACATAGCGCTATCGAGTCCCAAACTAAGCAAAGCTTGTATTATGGCTACTATACAACTTATATATATACTTAAACATTTCTATAATATATTTCTATAACATATGTAGATAATTTACACCCACGGAACAAACAGATATGTCTATGCACACAAATATTTGTCCCGGGCGGAAATCGAACCCGCGTCCTTTGGTTTTGCAGTTAAGATCTCTAACCACTCAGCTATTCGGTCAATCAATAATGAGTGTACGTGTATACTTGTAATCTGTCAACCATTTTAACACTATGGCTCTATGCATGTCTCTGTCACGACGTAATTCAATACGCATGCGCTACGTTCGTTTTTTACTTATTAGATATATTCGTAAGATAACCGACGTATATCTATTTAATATGGTCATCTGTTTCGTAATCCACTGCGGTATCGTGCCCTTCGTTTATGGGGATCGAATTTTTATAACTTTTCGAAAGCTTTAAAATGCTACCGTCGATGATCGTTAGTTAGTTAATTCGAGTAGATGTAGAATGTAAAAGTTTTGATAGTTCTTTAGGGTCTGTAGTTATATATTATAGTATATACCATTAAGCCCCGGGTCTCAATTTCGTATCTGTTTACGTTTCGAATTCAACGGTTTTCAAGCGTTTGTTTTCAATAACTATATAAGCGACAAATAAAAGCTTAAAATTTAATACAAAAATTAATAAATATTTAATACAAAAAACTCTATTTTAAATGCATAAAAGCAAGGGATTGGTCCCTTGCTTGCGATGCGATGTTATTGATATCTTTCTTTCTTTTGGGTACCGCAGTGTAGGGTCTCTCCTTCTAATTTTAGCGAGCCCGGGCCTTAAAAGATAATTTATTATTTGATTCTAAGCGCAGTATTTTCACTATTATGTTGTTACGATCTGGGTTCTGTGTATGCTCAATGAAACTCACGGCTAGTTATTTACGCATATATTTCGGTAAATACAGTTCACAGCGATATAAGGTAGTAGGAGTGAGAAAAGTTCCAAAATGTCGGTAGTGCGTTTAAGATCTAAATTTTTTATATTTGTATAATAAGCAAATAAAGAACCGTTGTACTTAGGGTAATCTGCTGGGTCACGCATTGTAGGTACCATCGCCCATTCGAGGCGAACATTCGAATCATAACACTGTCAAATGACATAGCCATGTTAACTTGGTAAAGGATCCGAGTACTAGACGCCTACACAATTTGGTCGTATATATTGTTAATCGCCTAGCGTAAGTATAACCGATTAAATTGTATGGACGCCTAATACTGTAATCCTTTTCTAAGTTAATAGAGCTATACAATCTACAGTGTTTTATTTCATACTATTTGTCTCGACTAGGCGATGGCACAATGCGTACCCAGCTGGAAGATACAACAAATATATTGTCAAACACAGCTATTTATTTTCTATACGTCAATCTTTAAGTATCGAAAAGTATTCTTAAACTGTCTTTTGATTTTCCGAATGATTCGAAATTTTTGAAATAGTTTTGCAATGGAACTAAATTAAAATAATGGCGATAATTTGATATTGTTAGGCTACTGATTCATCAAGATTTTTTTTCTCTTTGGTTATTGGCCGATGTGGACGTAAACGCGTATTTGATACATAAAACGTTTCGTTTCTCTCCATGACTGTGACTTCGTGACCTAATAATTTTTTTATTAACTTCTCGATATCAATGGTTTCGGTCCGATTTTCGAAAATCGAGTTTTCAACAGATCTCCACGTTTTGAAGTCCTGGGAAGCCATTCTGACATTTCCTGCTGGACGTCCGCGTGTGTGTGTGTATGTAACTTTTTTTTTGTCGTACAATATCTTGAAAACGGATCAACCGATTAATACCCACGATACGGTGTTCGAAAGGGTTTATCGAGACTTAGATCTGATATTTTGAAGTCAATCGGTCGAGCTGTTTCAAAAATATTCAAAAAATAAAAATCAAAAAAATTATTATTTTTACTTTTTTTTAGATAACTTTGAGATTTGCGAACCGATCTACTTGAAATTTTCTATACGTTTTTTGTGCATAAAAAACTGAGTTGAATGCCATTAAAAAATGAAAATCTAATGATATGAAATAATTATAAATAATAATAATATATGGCACATCACACACTGCGCCATCTAGTCCCAAAGTAAGCAAGTATTATGCTTGTGTTATAGGTTACCAGACAACTGATACACATACTTAAATGTTCTTTTTTTTAATATGTATAAAAAAAATCTGATATATATATTTTACACCCGATTTACTGTGTTTTACGATCATCAAAGTGCATTAAACTATTTGTTTATAATTCAAATATTCGTATTTAAATTATGCTGAAGCTACATGACAATACATTTTTATTTTCATAAATCAGAATAAAAATCTTAGATATATGTATGTTGCAAGGGTCAATTCGACCTCTGTGATTGGACCTTAAAAACTTGTCTACATGTAGACAGTTATGTAATAAAAATGTGGTATACTAAAACAGTAAACTTTATTATGAAATATATGAATCATAGTCCAATATCAACACCACCGTTACGTCCTATATCCGTAATAATTAGTTGCCTTTATCGCTGTGGTTTTGTAATCGTTTTATTGCATCCATATATATCCGCGGTTCAATAAAAATTTATTTCGAACTCAGATTTCGAACCTTTGCTTTGTTTTTTTTTTGTCTCATTAACTTTATGGGTATCCGGTTAATTTATGACCAGTAGGTATGTAACATTTAGTTGCCTAAGTCAAGGTAAAGATGTTAGCATATTTTTTTTATGGGTTATTTCTCACTGACTTCTAGATTGATCGATGTACATTTCCATTTAGTGGTTCATTCTGTTTGTCATAATTCTTTCTGAAAACGTATAAATTGAATATATATGAAATCTGATTTAACAAGAACACAGTGATAAAGTATAAAATGATTTATATACTCATATATGATTTATATGTACTTATTTAAATTTCCTTTTAAATACTTATAAATCATATATTTTGTATGATGTATTAAAATATCAGACATGCTGATATAAGGTTTCTTGTTATTACTATTTGCTGCCCTGTTGTAGAACTGAGCACTTGAAGGGACAGGCGGTAGATACTCATGTATTCAATTTTCTTTTTAACGGCTAAAATGTCTCAAAGAAATATTGTGCTCGCTTGAATACTGTGAGTAAAAACTTCGCCAGATCTAATCCTATAACATATTTTGAACGCGTTAAATATGAAGATGATAGAATTAAGGTGTTTGCAGACGCGAGTAACAACAGATAGGTATCATTATAACGGTTTTACCGGAACAAATCGATTATTCACAATCGAATAGCTACAATTAAGCGAATCATTCGGTGTAACATTGTTTGAAATAGGCGAAAAGAATGTTCATGTTTTCTGTTTAGACAATATGTCGATAAATATTTATAATTTAACTGTTGTTTGCTTTGGCAATGGTTTACTGTGTAAATAAAAAGAAATATCTTGATCTTTAATACTCTACTGTTATATATACTACCACTGTCTTTTGCTTATTATCTACTATCTTTCAAAGTCGTTCTGGCAAATAACTGAAGTAAATCTAACATTTTAATACAAGCATAATATTTGCTTGCTTTGGAACTAGATCGCTCTGTGTGGTACATCCCAGTTATTATTAATACCATAATTTATTTCAATATAATATACTAGCAAGTCTTTAATCAGTATATTTAGAATATACAAACACATCAGTGGCATAATCCGAGCTCAGTCGCTCGGAGCGACCTCTACAGTTGGCGTTTTGATCCCCTTTATAAATAACTACTGTCAATACGCTTTTATATTACCCTGGAATCAAATCGGAACTTTAGAAATTAAGAACAAATCTAACATTTTTCGCTACACAAAATCGTATCAAGCTTAAAAGTGTCATCCAAGATATTTCCTATTTCGTTTTCACTTATCCCGTTACAGTATCTATATAGAATTAACTCTCCGGAAGGGTGGGCTTGCGTGTTTGTTCCTCTCAAATGGACAGACAGAAAGACAGAACAGCTCTAATTTCCACGCGTAAATAATGAGCCTTTTCAACACTCCGACACCTACATGCCAGACCGGAAGAACTTCATCGAAATCTGTTAATATTTACGTGGAAGTTGGAAATTGTGCAATCTTCAATGGCATATATTTTCACATCTTAGTCATAAACACCAGATTCATTTGAGTTTGATAAATAGGCAGTTTGTAAATTAATCAGATTAAAAACACCAAAATACACATGAAATGGAGTTAATAATTAAAAGCTAAAAGACATTGCTTCGTAGCAAATTTCAAGATTCTGAGTTTACAGGAAGTACCCTGTAGGTTTTGATTCCCTTGCAAATACAGAAAATTTGTAGCATAAACGGCTGTATCCTTTGATTGCGTTGGCTTAGAAGTTTGATTTGTTCACAGCTCCAAGGAACAGTAGACCTGAGTATTTGATATAAATTTCAGCTTGATACCTCCATGCGTTCCTGTGAAAATGGGTCTTGACAGACAGACAGACGGACAACAAAGTGATCCTATAAGGGTTCCGTTTTTCTCTTTTGAGGTTTGGAACCCTAAAAGAGTGTGTGTATTTATCATCAAATCATATAGTTCCCCAACATTTTATACCTACGTATCCAAACTGTACGGTTCTCTCTTCATAATCTATGATTTTCATATAGAAATAGCGGCAAAAGATAGAAAATGGTTTTGATTGATTTTAGTCGATGGTTTGCTTACTTACAGATGACAAGTTACGCCACTACCTTTTTTCTTCGAAGTTGACTCATTTTTACACGTTTTTAACATGCACGATGGCATTTATGAATTGTTGTTTAGTTATGGTTTAGTTACACTTTCGGCACGTAATAACGATGAGTGTAGACGAGTGACATACGAGTCACTGAATGAGTTATTGCCGACTGGCAACAAAGAATGGCGCAAACGTTTGGATCGCGGTGTCGTCGCTTCTCTACGTTAGTAATATTATTTCTATGTACAGAAATAGCGCGGTGCCGCGCTCCGGGCGTTTCGTCGTCGTCCTCATACCAATGCGACACTTGTTATTAGGCAAAAGTTATCAATGTTGTATATAAAGAAATATTTTAGTTTGTTTTCATGTATATATTCTTTACTTTTTCAAATATTTACAGAATTGGAAATAAAATACATCACAAATTCTCCAAGTAAGATGCAATTGCGTTACATATAAATCTAATTAAATCTAATCCACATGTTCGACAACAAGCTGATATGACACTACAACAGAAAAAAAAACATTAGGGCTTATATGCTCTGCTACCTATAATTCCGAGTCTGAAGTACTACTCGTATAATATATATTGCTGATTGAGTTTCCTCACTTAACTGAAAAAGCTATTAAACTGTGGGATTGCCTTAGAGCCAGGTGCAATAACACGTCTTTGTATTTAATTAACTACGTCTTCAATGTTTATATTTTCTGTCAGTTACGCCATTTTAGCGTCTAACAGACGTTTCCTCTCGTCACGGACGCGTGTTCACGAACGTATGTCAAAGCATATGTAAGGTGTAAGTACTGTGAGCCCAACATATTACACAAATAAAGCTCAGAAAATGGACCACGCGATTCGATTAAATTGATTCATCTTCAGTTGGTGCCGCTAGGAGCGATGAATGATCGAATTGTGCGTATTTTTTCGTTCAATGTTACAAAATTACGATTGAAAAATGAAATTGTGTGTGATGCAATGTTCAATGTGTGCTTATACCAATTTTTTGTTTTTAACCCTCGACGCAAAGTTATAAGTTTAAGATAACCGGATTTTGATTTAGTTAGTTTTTCTTTGTTTGAAAGGTGAGTTGATCGAGAGTGTTCTTAGCTGTGATTCAAGAAAATCTGTTTAGCCGTTTGAAAATCATCAGCTATTTTCTAATCGATAAAAGGATGGGTGCAACTTGCACAGATCCGATTGATTCGAAATTTGGCATTCTGTTACTTCAATGACATAACAAGAACATAACCTTGTAAGCTCTGGTAACCTTGACCAGATATTGCAACTCACCTGACATCTGCTCTACGACCTATCTACTATACATAATACAACTCCTCACCAACTTATAGCACAGGTATCGTGTTTGAGCTCATTGAAACGGTCTCAATAAATATATAATACATAGATTGTGATCAGGGTCTGATGATAGAGCAGGAATAATTAATGATAAATCGTTGAGGGATTCTAAGCTACTTTCACTTGTTCAGTCGATGTGAAATTTTGGTATAACATGGAGTACTGTTTGCGGCGAATTAGGGTATGAATGGTAAACTGAAAGAAGAAATGAATGAGTGAATGGGATTGAGTGAATTAATAAACACGATTTGACTGAATTAATAAACACGATTTGACTGCGCTATAGAGTACGACCGTGGAAGGTGGTCAAATGGGATTAAGTGAATAAATGATCGTATTTGGTATGATTTATTAAGATTAAAAAAAAATCATCAAATGTTTATAATTAAATATAAAAATTTTGAAGTAAAAACTAAATCGAAAATTTGGATAATCCTCCTCACAAAGAACTAACATTTAAGAAGTCGCAAATAACATAGGTTTACCTTTATTCCTCTGAGAGGTTTATAAATTTTCAAATGATTTTTGATCCTTAAAGGCGTCGGGGACCGCTGAGTAAATTTCCACCTATATTTTGTTGTAGTGTGACTTTAAAAGGCAGAAACTGAGGTAGTAAGGTTACTTAGCGGTTCCCAATGCCTTTAAGGATCGAAAACCATTTGAAAATTAATAAACTGTGTCGGGTTTTTAATTTCAAATTTAGTTTTTAAATAGCAAAGTACGAAGGTATGTAAACATACATATAAACATTGTTGTTTAAGGTCATATAAATCTGGCTTAGCGTGTACTACGGACGACACGGCGCATTGATATGCCTATGCGCTGCTTACATAAGCAATGTTTCCGTTTTAGTACGTTGCCTGAAATGCCCGACTGCGTCTGTAAGTCTGCTGATGCATGGACGTGCATACTGTTTTAATGTTATATTGTGACCCAGGTGTTTCTATATTAAGGTTTAACGGGCTCGCCGACTTCCTGCGATGGTGTTTGTGTGCCGATTTTAGAATTTCCTATGTAAACATTTCTAAGCTTTGAACGAGAAAGTCGTGATGGTGACTACATTTTTTGTAAAAAATTTGTATTTTCGAGAAAGGTTTATTCGCTGCGAATCATTATGGTTTTAGAGTATAGCTTATTTTATTTACTAAACCTATAAGGTACGTAATAAAGAGCATGGCTAGAATAGCTCATTTTATAGTATAGCGTAAATATGAGAGAAAAGAAAATTATGACTCTGTTCTAAATATATATTTAGTACCTACATTACAATTAGCTGCACCATTTGGTTTCGCCCAAGTGTATGTTACATACCCTATATACTCCGAATTTCAAGTTACTTCTTTGACTAATTTGACAAAATCGGTCTTGTAGTTTAACCGTGGAAACGCTCCAAACAGACAAGCTTCCTGTCTTGTGGCGTTCATTATTATAATAAGTAAATATTGAAATAATTAAGTGAGAATTTTTGGGATAGTGAAATATGCCATCGACATATTTGTACTTTTTTTTATAAAAGCTACACGAGAACCTGAAAAATGTATTCCTTCAAGAGTGAAATATGTATCTACAAATCCTTGAATTGTTCGATCAAAATATGTTAACTTTTCGAAGTCCTACTTAACCCTTGGCATAAGATAGTATATAAGAAAATTCTAATACAAAAATAATGTCGTGATAGCCCGAGCACAGCGAACCTGTTTCAAATTTATAAGGCTGTGCAGCCTTGGTTCGAATCCGGGCGTATACCAATGAGTTTTTCTGAACACAATCACTGACTCCGTGCTTCGGAGAGCGCTTTGGATTTACTGGAGCAGCGTGGTGGATTTAAGCTCCAAGTCCCCTCATCTTAGGGGGAGGCCTAAGCCCCTGCAGTGGGGTACAATAGGCTGATAGAATGGAACACAAAATTATAGTTAATAAATCCTACATGTATGTAGTATTAATTAATACACAATATGCAAACAGTTTCGTCGCAAAAAGAATCGTGATAGCCCAGAGCGCAACGAACTTGTCTCAAATTTATAAGGCCATAGGACCATGTTTCGAATCCGGGCGTGTTCCAATGAGTTTTTCTGACTTAAGTACATTAACTATCACTGAATCCGTGTTTCGGAGAGCACGTTAAGCAGTCGGTCCCGGACGCTATCAATAGATGGCGGTCGTTACAATCCCCAACTCGCAATGGAGTAGCGTGGTGGATTCACGCCCCTGCAGTGGGGTAAAATGTGTTGATGATGATTCCAAAAGTAACTGACAGAGCTTTCAGTTTATTAAATTGGTTTGAATAAGTTTATATGGACTATTGGCGTTCTTATATTTAATTATGATTTCACAGTGCTATTATAATTAAACATGACTTATTAATAAGCTTTGCCCTAAGTGATATCTGAACACGGATTTTTGGTTTTTAAGTTCTACATTTATGTAGTCGAATGTACCCTAGACCTTGAGGCTTTGTTCGGCAATGGACATGTAAAAGCTGATGTGACGATGACACCTATGTTTTCCACTCGAAAGCTAATTTATTTTATCTTATTTTACAATAAGCTTTCATAAACGGCAACCTAACTACAAAAACCCTTTTCTTATTAGTACGTATAGTAAGGAAATATTAGATTAATCCGGGTTCTATATTGTATTAACATGATAAAACTCGGGGTAATCTAATCATTCTCTCGTGTATTAATATGAAATACAAAATAAAACTGCAATTTCTTATGTATTTATTAATACTATGGTGCATGTCATGGCAACGGTTTAACTGTTAACCGCTATTAACTCTCGAGTGTCGCACGCGTTTTGCGAGTGAGTGGCGAGACAAGGCCGACGGACGCACGAAATAGTAGTACACTGGCGAATAAAAAAAACTATCCCAATGTGCTATCTATTGCATAATTATTGCATTGATGTATTCACCCGTTAAACCTAGAATTACCCAGACGATCCATGTGTTATTATAACATGTAAGTAATTTAGATTTTATGAAATAATTAAAACATATGTTTTTCTGTTCTACCAATTTGCCATTCGTGAGGAAGAGCTATCTATGTCGGTCCATCTGTTATAACTTCCTAATTTTCAGTGTGCAGTTATCCGCGCAGATAAAGAAACGATTTTAAATTGGCGGACTTTGTATGAAGCAATCGTTCCGTCCTAGTCGTACATATGAATGTGCACCGAAAGGCAAAATACGATCGCTATTTCGAAATCGTTTTCGACATTGAATATATCTTTTGAATCATCTCTAGGTAAGCTCTATAAGTTTAGACTACGTTAGGTAAGTACAATTTTTTTTCATTTATTATAGAATAATTTTCGATGCCCATCATGGTTGCGTAGAGCGCGAGATCTATAAATAGGTACTCGTCTTTTATTTGGTTTTTTCTAAACTTTTTGAGAATCATATTCTGTATTATAAAACAGTATTATACTCTGGGTATGTTATTGTACCAGTGATTGTACATACAACAAAATTAATTGTATACTGCAAACAATAGAGTTTTTGTTTGTTATTGTTGAGGTTAATTAATTTTCCTACATTATTCCATTAAAATTCCAAGTTATGTCATGCTTTAGTTATTTCTGTTACGCCCATTGTGTACCTGTCGATAATAATCATAAAAGGTTTTTTATATGTAATTCATTATTGAATTTATATTATTAACTGCAAATCAATTGTGTACTTCTTGGTTTAAGAATTTGTTATAAAAAGTGTAAGAGATGACGTCAGCTATGCCTGCGCTGCGGCTCGGTACGCGAATGAATGGTGGTATAAATAATACCTATTGATTGTTGTGGCCAATGGTTGTGACTCATAAGGCCATTTTTATGGCTTCTTCACACGTTGGCCTAGTCAGGGATAACGCGTGGCGGATCGACTTTCTGTGCTTTTCGAACTGTCGTGTAACGAGCCTAATGGTTTGTCACGTTAGTCTCATGTCTCCTTGGCTGGGTTGGACCAATGTGTGAAGCAGGCTTTACTGAATACACTATTATAATTTGCTATAACGGACCAACGGCTCTTTATTTCGATAAACTTAATTTACTATTAGTATGCCTTATTTTACGTTTATACGAACAATGGATTACGTTTGTAAAGTATTATAACATTGTGCAACTTTTACTCAACTTTCGGATTCCAAACCTGCGGGAGCGGCGATTTCCAACTTTCCACTCAAAAAGCTTTAACAATAGTCTGAAAGAAAAATTCTATATTAGAAATAATAGCAATTTGATCAGATAATACAAGGGAGACGTCCTCGTTTTAGTCATGGTTTAGGGAAGTATTTGCCATGTCAAATAAAGGCGTTAACTGTATCTATCGATCATGGCAATGGTCAGTCATAGAAGCATAGATACCTATATTGAGTCATTCCCAAAAAAAAATGTGTAATAGACAAAAAAGTGTCCTTGATTATTGTGTCTCCTAATAAAAACCCTTCAATGATTTGATAATTAGTTTGGCTGAAAACATTATTTAGTCTACTCGGTGTTTAATTTATTCTCACATCTAGCTATACAAAAAAAAGTTATAGCAAATTTTCATTCCATATTTTATTATGTCTCACTAATAGTATTCAATGAGATAATCAGTATTATTAGACTTAACAGCACACTGAAAAAAAAAATTAAGTTAAACCAACAAATCCCAACAGGTTGGCAATTGAAGGTTAATACAAACAAAAAATCCTGTTAATGCTACAAAAGTATTCTGTTAAATTAACAAGAAAAAAATTGTAGACATTAAAAATAGTTCCGAAATTAATCACTAGATGACACTAGGGATTCAACCATAGTATTCAGTTATGAATACTAAATTTCATGGTAATTTTAACAGATAATTTAAAGAAACTAATTAAATGGTTGTTTCTACGAATATTTATGATTATTACAACAGAAAATATTTATTGTTAGAATAAACTGTCTTCATATAGATAAATTTGATACAGTTTTGTGTTCTTTTAACTAACAATTTCTGTCAAATTGATACTAATTATTTTATGTTAAAATTAATGAAACATATTGTGAAAAATAAATGCGATTAGAGATCAACTCTAAGCATGTGTGTATTTAAATTAACTATGAACACTGTTTGTTAGAATTAACTGTCTATATTCCGTTAAAATTACAAAAGTGGAATGTTAATTTAACGACGATTTTCTATAAATTTAACATTAACATTATCTACTAAAGTCAAGTAAATAGGATTAGTCAAAATAAAAACAACGGTCAAAATAACGGTTCGTTCCACAAGTATTTGTGACTATTAAAACAATAAAAATTAACTGTTAAAATAAACAGCGCTTACTGAGTTCATTTTAATTAAGTTTTTTATCATTTTAAAATATTTTTTTTATTAAAAGGACACTGAACATTCTCTATTGAAATAAATTAGATATGCTGTGAAAAATAATTAGTATAGAAGGTTACTTCTACACGTGTTGGCAATCAAATTAACTATGAATATTATTTATTAGAATAAGCTGACTATATTCAGTTAATTTAACGAAGATTGTCTGTAAATTTTACATTAATATTATTTATTAAAATTAGTTAGATAAGATTGGTTAAAATAAGCAAATTTAAGAGTTCTCTCTACAGATATTGGTGATTGATCCAGCAATGAATATTAATTTTTAAAATAAATTGTCCTTAAGTATCTAATTCCCCAATGCAGAGACTTATTTTTTTAATTTCTTACGATCTTTTGATATCAGCAATTCATTGTCAAATTAAAATTCGAATTTAGTAATTCTGAATGTAGGTAGTTTATTCAAACAAAAAAAAATTATAGCCAATTTGAATGCAAACATCTTTTATTCAGGTTGTTTTTCATAGCATATCTAGTAATTTATTTTAACATAGAATGCTGAGTGTTACTTTTATTATAAATCTTATTTAAAACAACAAAAAACTTAACACAATAAGGCCAGTTTATTTTGATAAATACTTTTTATTTCAATTCAACTAGAGAAGATTAGACAAAATCGCACAATCGAATGTTTTCTGCACAAGACAATGAAATATTAACTGTCATATAAATTTATTAAGTAACATTCGGGACAATTAAATGCTATTCTCATAGTTGACAAAATATTGTTCAAGTCCGAGTTGGGCTCGCACATGAAGGATTCCGTACAACCGCACAACATAAAAATTGTTTCTTGTATCCGGACCCCTTTTAATTTTTAACTTTATTTTCTATTTCTTATTTTTTGTTATAACCGCCATAGCAGTACATACTTCATGAAAATTTCAAGTGTAAACAATGAACTCACAACCACCAATCACCAAAGACGTCGAAAAAACACGTTTCTTTTATGAGGACCCCTTTAATTTTTAACTTTATTTCATTTTTATTATTTGTTGTTATAGCGGCCATAGTGACACATACTCTGGGAAAATCTCAAGCGTATGCTTATTACGATTCAGATGATACCACCCGGTGACGGACGAACGGACGGAAGGAAGGACGGAAAACGGAGGCTTAGTAATAAGGTCCCCGTTGGCACCATTTGGGTACATGTTTTTTATTATGTCATCCATAATATTATAGACACTATCGAAATCGTCACTCCTTCAGCTATAAAACGAACAGTAAAACGATGATTCACCGAAATTTTTTTGACTTTTTTCTAATTTGTTAGTTACTGCCAAACTGGCATTATAAGACACCCTGAACGTGAGTCGTTGTTTGTGGAAGTCCTTCCTTGCTTAAAGTCACCAAACGAAAGAGTTGAATATGTGTAATATAACTGTTGAATAGTCTTGAGTCTTGATTTACCTGCCTTGCCTTTTTTCTTACCAAGAAGTATCTATTTTATTCTCATTATTTTTATTGAACACCCTTCATATTGTTAACAGTCAAAAAGATGCTCTGACTAGAGTCTGATTCCTTGATCAGACCCGCTCATTAATATTATAATGTGCATTTTGTGTAAACTTCAAAACGTGAATTATAAACAATATTTCAAGTCAATGCAGGAAACCATTGAAGAGTTTTTGTCTGAGGAGGTCTAGTTGTAGCACTAGATCATTGTAAAAATTATGCGCAATTTTTATTCAAAACTACACCTTTACATGAAATTTGAGGTAGATAACAATAACCGTTAAAAAATGTCTTTTTGAGACGATCCTGATGGCAGCACCAGGTCAACGTCGCTATAATATTCCACTTTTATCAGATCTAGGTACATACCTCTACCCAATAGAATTACAAGAAGTAGATGAATTTCCGTGGCATACTTTAAAACATTCAAATAAGTATGTATAGAGGTGAAATTAAAAAGCTTGTAAAATGCTGGTTAAGATTAAACGCAGCGAGCGTGTACACAGGTCAATAAGGTAATTTTCGAAATTTTATTACTTACAGAGAAATTTGCAAACAAAAATAAAATATAAATATTGTATTTGGGATTCACCTCTCAAATTTTAATCTTTATAGGTTTTCTTTTTATTTTCATTAAATTGTAACGCGTAGACGACGATTTTGATGACGACTCATTCGTTCGCTATCAGTTCACTAAAAAACACTGAAAAATCCGATGTTTCGTGCTCAGAAACATATGTTTGAATTAATGTTTTACTTATTTATATTATGTTTTTACCGAAATGAAATTTTGTTGATTTACTAGATATATAGGTAGGTACTGTATCAATGTGAATTAAAAACGTCGAATACCTTAGTGTTCATTGAGAAATTTGACCAGAAAAAATAGTGTTTTTTGGTTTATAGACCGCAAAATCAGTAGGGAGCCTTAAAATATGACTTTAAAAAAATCCCACGCTAAAAATTAAAAAAAAATCCTAACTACATTTCTGTATGTATACCACAACTAAGTAGGTCCTTTCTTTCCAAAGTTTTTTTTTTCTTTTCCGTCCTATACCATATAAAGGATTAACAAAAATAACTGTTGATTTAACCTAGATGTTCATGTTAATCTAACGAAAGATTTGGTTAGCCGCATTCGACCGTTACAAAGATGCGCACTTGTCGAAGGATTAACAAAAATAACTGTTGATTTAACCTAGATGTTTATGTTAATCTAACTAAGGATTTGGTTAGCCGCATTGGACCGTTACAAAGATGCGCACTTGACGAAGGATTAACAAAAATAACTGTTGATTTAACCTAGATGTTCATGTTAATCTAACGAAAGATTTGGTTAGCCGCATTGGACCGTTACAAAGATGCGCACTTGTCGTAACACGTTTGATGTATTTAACATTTACTAAATTGATGTGCAGTTTTTGAAATGCCTACCAAATTTATTCATCTATAGTACCTATATCCAAGAGTGTAATTAATATATGACCTGAACCAACTCTCATAATATGTTTTCTTTGAATAAAAAAAACTTCTTTTTAATGAGCTTTTCATATTAGCTAATTTGTTGCAGTTTTTTATGTGTGTGGCCTATAAAGAAGTACATATAAGGAAGAACAATAATTTATTCTACAAAAAAACTTAAAAAATACAAAAAATACTTATTGAAATTTATTTAAATGAACAAACTTATATTATTTAAAACTTTTTAAATGTTACTTTTTGCGTCGGAGGTTTTAAATTTAAAATTAATTTTTATTTCATTTTTTTTTTATTTGTTACTCATTTTAATGATATGAATATCTTCGCATGAAAGTATTTACAGTGTTATAGTTCAACTTGTTTGTACGGTCATTTTTTAGTTAAACTAATTAATATAAAATTACTTATCTGACACATACTTATTGAGACCATTCCAATGAGCCCAAATACAATAACTCTGCTGTAAGTTGGTCAGGAGTAAGGCATGCTCTAGATTACAAATGATGCTGCAGCATCAGGTCAAGGTCACCATGTGTTTACAATATCTTCGAAGTAAATGGGTACCAAATTTCGAATCGATCAGACCTTTGGAAAGTGCTTACATTTCTTCATCAACTGGAAAAGAGCTGATAATCTTCAAACGGCGGAACAGATTTCCTTGAATCACAACTACAACACATTCTCAATTAAGTCGTTTGGGAGTTGCGAGGCCACAGAAAGACACACTGACAGACACACACGTCAAACTTATAACACTTATATTTAACTTTTGCGTCGGCGGTCAAAAATATCCGTAACACTGTTTTTTATGTTTAATTTATAGTAACTGATTTTATGTAAAAAAGAAGAAAAAAGTTATCATTTTTATGCCGTTTCTTTTTTAAAATTACGTGATTTTCAAAGCAATACATATGCATGGATGAGGTTAAACGCACTCTTATTTTGTAAATGTCCTTCAATAAGTACAGAGTGGGGATATAACGACCATATTGGAATAGTTTTCATTTTCATTGCAAGATCATCGGTTCAAGACAACACTTGTGCAATATTTGCTCTTACGTGTGGTGTGGCTCTGTCGGTAGTATTTTGTATGTGTGTTGTGCTTATTTTCACTTAAATAATTTTGACTAAGTAATTACTTAATAAAAATTATCAAAAATGTCATCAGACATTGAAGAGATTGACCTAAAATTAGGATCGAAGTTGGCAATAGAATTATTACAAAATTGGGGTGTTTAAGAGGAAACGCAGCGCGTATTTAAAGGTAAGTTTATTTATCTTATGGATTTTATATTGTTTTTGTGCCATATTAAATACTTATTGTACTGTATTGTATTATTAATGCATATATACAGTAAAATAAAAATCTAAAGAATTGAAGGAAATCAGGCAATAGGTATATAGTATATATAAATATATATACCTAACTACACTTTTCATTAATTAAATATTTTGATTTTTATACCTATATAATATCTTTTTTTTCAGTACAAGATATTGACTTGTCATGTCTTGAAAACATAAAGGAGCCGGACATTCAGGCACTGATTAAGTTAAGAAGCGGATTGGAAGCCTACAAAAAAGAAAACAAACTGATGGTAAGTACTTACCTACATAAGCAAATACGTACCGGCGGCGTTTCTTTGTCTATTTTATCGACTGTTCGTAACGTAAGGCAAAACTCTTGTGGGAACGAGTAGATGTATCAAATTGAAAGTAGGTAATTATTAGGTAAGTATCAAATATCTAGTGAAACCTACGAGCCCAAAGTCGTATAAAAGATTTTTTTTTTTAATATTTCACTCATAATGATTTTATATATTCCAGGAAACATACTACGTCCCTTCCCAAAAATATGGCAAGGGAAAGTACATTCCTGCCAAAGGAAAATTAGTAGACAGATACAATAATCAGAGAAGATTGCTGCGTAGTATTGGTATTATTCAATCACCTAAAGCGATTTCCGATGTGTCCACCACTTGCAGTGAGAATAAAGGTAATTTTTAGCATTTTATAGAGTGTTAATCATAGAGTAAATAAATTTAACGGCAGCGTCTGATTCGCTTTTGGCTATATGTGCTGGAGGTGACTTCGAACTTTACTTAGTGTTTAATTTTTTCATCATTGACTAGCGCTATCAACTCGTAATAATAACTCGGTCAGCATTTATTGGATGAATATTTATACTGGTACCGGATCTTGGTTGTTATATGCATGTGGTGTCTCGCTTGGCACCCAAAATACAAGCTAATGTATAGTTTGGGGCCTAGACTTTGTGATGTATATGTTATTATTATTATTTTGAATGCGAATAATAAATTTCTATTTTATTCATAAAACGTATACTACTCATTACTTTTTCTTACGTACGTAAAATAAATCAATAAAATGTTCTTTGAAAATTTATAAATTAAACTTTATGTTCAATACAATCCTTTTTGAACGCCACCAAAATTTTTGAAAGTCTTGTTTATTTTGTGATTCACAGATTGAATCTGACTTCAAAAATCTTTACCCAAGCAGCGAGATCGCATTATTTATGAAATGGCCAGAGTTTCTCCAAAAATCCACTTCAATATACCAAGAAATTAAGTCTGCAGACACATATCTTACTATTTTAAATGAAAATATTAAGGAAGGTATGCAAATCTAAAGATTTTTTTTTTCAATATTGCCTTATGACTTTGTGGTTACATCTTACATATGGTTACGTGGTTTGTTTATTATTTCTAAAGGTATCCTCTTAAGTAATGCTACATTCAGGTAGATACCGTTATTTAATGTTCATTAATAATGGAAATTACGTGACATTTAAGTGTATTCTGTGACACTAAACATATGTTACGTGTGGCAGTTTAGTATGAGATCAAATGGACTTGGACCAAATTTTTAACCATAATTTTTATACTTTTTTTTCGAAAATATAGACCGAACTTATTACCTCCCTCTAAAAATAAAATAAAGTCTGTAATTTTCTAGTTATTTTTTTTTCCATAAATTGTTTCGTAAAATATCTTTCTGACGTCGTCTGGTTAACGTTAATAACGTTAACAATTTATGTTATCATAGATTAAATAAAGTCATAATATTTCATGTGATTTATTAAGATTACAATCTCATTTCACATAGTGACCTTACCTCAAGATTTTTATTAGTTTTTAGCTTTGAGTCTTTGCTGCGAAAAGCAGCGCATTAAGTTCGACCGTCTAGATGACGTCACAAGGACATTTCAACGTCAGATGAATTTTCATGATATCTGACAAATTGGTAAATGTAAAAAATTGGTGTTTTGAGAAGTTATTCTAGAATCTTATTTTTTTAAAATTTTAATTATCATCAGCGCACTTTAAAATTTTGGTCCAAGCCCATTTAAAGCAGTATTAGAACCGAAATTCAAACCAAAAGGGCTATACTTCTCCAAAAACGACTCACACATCAGCCTTGCATAATAGCTGTGGGAGTAGACATAAATTCTCTACAAGAATTTTACGTCTGCTTTGATGATATTAAGTATAAATTAGATAATATACTAAAATGACTCGACATTTGCTTTAAAGTTTTCCATGTTTTAAACGTTAAGTATCCAGTCGAAGCCATGCATATTTGGACTTTCATTCAAAAATATTTTTGTAATATTCATTTAAAAACTGACAAATATTTATCCAACGTGTCATCCTTCATGTCTGAATTTACTAAAAAAGTACTTGAAAATACAGCTACTAACAAGACATCAAGAAAAAACTTGCCAATGTCATTACTGATTAAAGAACAATTAACATTCGGGTACAGAGTTTTTATTGATAAAGGTTTAGAGCCAAGAGTAGAGTTAGGAAAAGTGAGTGATTTTGATATTAGCTCAATCCGAAACCCAACGATCAGTTTTTTCCAACCAAATATGGATATTACTTATTTTCTTCAGTGGGTTCGATACAATGGAATCAAATTCCACCCTGGAATGACCATTGTAACTTCTGACAGAATTTTTTTTTTTATAACATTAAGTATGTAACACTTTCTAAATGTATGCCTAAGATATTTTTTATGTGCAAAAGCTTGACATGTTCAGGTTATAATGATCATCTCCAGGCTTATCTACCTTGACAATGATGGTGAAAACACATGGAAAATTTTAAAACCAGATGATCTTATATTACAACCTACTTTTGCACATGTTAACAGTAAAGGTGAATTGCATTGTCGAATCAGACACATTTAAATAACTAAAAATTCTATAAATATATAGTGCTACACAGAAATATTAATTATATTTTTTTTAATTTAGGCCACAATCGGCCAAAGGACTTTTTTATATACGACATAGGCGCTTACTATGACGTCAGTTTTGTACCTAAATTTTTCAATATATAGGTATACTACTTACTTGAACTGTTAAAACAAACACTAATCACAAAAAGATGGTATCATTATATTGTGGAACTGCTGTGATTATATTTTTAATATGTAAGAGTCTGAGCCTGTCAGATAAGTAACCATAAAGCATCTACTTTTACAGCATTTTACAATAATTTTGCATTTTACAGAACAACTAAAATTAAGTTTATAATAAGTTATATTAAATTTAGTATCCTTTTTACTTAGTTTAGGCTATTTGGCTAGTTTTTTTTAAAGGTTGATGTGAAAGTATTATTCTACTGGCAGGCGTAGTATAAGTTACTTTGTATTAAAAAAGACTTTACAGCCCTTTGAAAAGTGTTTAGTTAAGTATATTTTTTATAGCAATTATAACTTAATTATTCATTTATGTATATTGCTGCAAGGTACCATAGTTTTTTGTGTTTTGTAACTGTCTAGACCATATGCGATAATAGATTCAATCAGAGAATCATAAATATATTGTCAGCGGTACCTACTAATTATAAAACCTTATTCTTGTTTAAAAACTGTAAGTTTTGCCATTATGACTCAAAGCTGATTACACATGCATATATAACAATGATAACAGATATATTTAAGTTTGATTTATTTAGTTATGATTGAAACTTTGTCCAAAAAAGGGTGCTGGATCTGTCATAGAAATAGGATAAAAATTATGTTTAACCAGTACAGTTCTTTGGACCTGCATAAATTATTTTATTAGATTAAAAAATAAATTAATCAAAAATAAAAAATACTTACACGCCCCAATCGAAACAGTTGATAAAGTATTACTATTGCGAATAAGTAACTATCTACTTTACCTAATAATTACTTTTTATCCTGAGAATAAATGATTCATTTAATATATTTTTTTATTAATTTTGCTTAACCATTTCCTACATCCCTTCGTCAGTCAATTTTTAATGTCGAAATATAAAGACTACTTTTATTGTTTGGTATATTCCTATGTACATAATACTAACATATATTTCAAACTATTTTGACCTTTGTCATTTCTTACTTTTGTTTTTGTGGATATTACAAGGTAAATAATTCTGTGATTTTTATAAATACCTAACTCTCCTGTTGCAGATTCCAGCTTTTTTTATATTCGGAATAACTTTGGTATGTTTTAATGAACTTTACTTTGGTATATTTTGCTAAAATAAGTGCTTTGGTGCATTATGTTTTCATGTTATTTAGCAATTTTACGAATAAAATTTAGTAAAATCGAATGCAGATGCTGTAGAAATTAAATTTAAGAATACATTGAAATACTAAAGAATATTGTACCAGAACATTTCATGAAATAATATATTGTACTGAACCACTTAAATGTACCTACAAATGTACTAATAAACTGTATTGTATTCTTCATTTAATTAATACTTTTTGTAGAATTGAGTATTTCTGGGTGTTATACCTATACTAAATTATTTATGCATACTCAACTCAACTGCTGAGGTGTATTTTGCTGATTTATTAAGTATATTTTATCAAATTGTTGATAGAATATAACTGGCCCATCGGTATAATATACCTAAGCAGTTTAATGGAGTTTACTTAAATATTTTTGTATATTTCACTCACACAGTTTAGTACAATGTACCAAAGCAATTTAGTAAAATATACCAATAAAGTATAGTTAAGTGTACCTAGTCACTTGCGTTAAATATACCAAAGCAGTTAAGTAGAATGTACATACATGGTTAAATCAAATCTACCAAACATGTTTAGTACAACACACATTTATAATAAAGTAAAATAAACAAATGGAGTTTAGTCCATTCAACCTAATCACTTTAGTAAATTATACTAAACCAGTTTATTAGAATGTACATAAATAGTTAAGTAAAATCTACCAAACAAGTTAAGTACAACACACATATACATTTTGGTAAAATATACCAATAAATTACGTTCAATGTACATAATCACTTACGTGAAACATACCAAAGCAGTTTGGTAGAACATACATAAATAGTTAAGTCAAATCTACCAAACAAGTAAAGTACAATACACATATTCAGTTTAATAAAATATACCAATAGAGTTTGGTCTAATGTACCTAATCACTTTAGTGAATTATATCAAAGCAGTTTAGTAGAATGTACATAAAAAAGTAAGTCAAATCTACCAAAAAAATTAAGTACAATACACCTAAAGAGATGCGTAAAATATATCATAATATTTGTTATTTACACAAAAGTACTTTGGTTAGTTTTACCTATAGTAGTTGTTACGGACCGGGCCAGCTTAGATGAGCCCGGGGAAGGGTTGTAAGACGCCATACGCGGGGGGGTTTACGCACAGATGGTGGTGAACTTAGACGAGCCCGGGGAAGGGTCGTAAGGTCGTAGGACGCCGTGCGCGGGGGGTCAGCGCACACATGGCGCGGCGTTGGCGCGGCCGGGCGACAGGGACACGTATTCCTCTTTGCGCCCAGTCGTTGAATTACTGCTCGCCAAGTCACCACGCACATTGTTTTAAGTCTTGTACATACTTTTATATAACGTTACTGTAAATAAATTCGGTAAACTGCCGTATCGATTAGTGCTTGGTTTCATTGTGCCTACCAAGAGTTTAGAATATACAGTCCACTCTACCGATCCCTGACAGGCTATAGACCATCGCCCACATAGGCCGTCTTCCACGTTGTGCAAAGTCTACATTTTGGTCCTTCGAGCCGGATTTGGAATACTTCTACCAGCTGCAGAGACAATGGAACGACGCTGCACAAGAAGCACAGCCAGGGCAGAAGCTGTCAGTCGTCCGACAGAATCAGGGATCATCGAAGACACAAGCACTATCGCGTTTACCGAACTGTCGCAATTTCCGTCCACCGTATTACGCGAGCCGCCAACGCCGCCATCGACTGCAATGCTGGCGCCGACGCCAGCTATGACCCATGAACCCGGTGAACTCGCCAACACCCGACTACGCCGCACGAGGTCACCAGCACGATCCGTCGCACCATCACACGTGTCGACCGCGTCGTCGGTTGCCCGCCGCATCAAAGAAGCGGAATACGAAGCGGAAAAGCAGATGGCGGAGATCGACAGAAGGTTAATTAGGAAAAAATTACAGATGCAAATATCGGCGATCGAAGATGAAGAGCAGAACGTCAGCAGCACACGCGGACCGCGCGATGAAGAGGCGAACGCACGCGTCAGTAGCTGGGTAGAGCAGGCGCAGGGGAACGAAGGGCACGCAGCCGCGCGGCCACATGTCGAAACGGAATCGACCCCCTACCGCGCTGCCACAGGTCAGAACTATCCTAGTGACGAATATGTTCATCCTCAGACACGACGGGGGGAGAGAGGGGAAGAAGCGCACCGCGCCCCCTCTCCCGAGCGCCCTCCTGGAAAGTCGAGTTTCGGAGGATTAGATGAACTAGTGACGGCTCTGACAAATATAAGCTGTGCACGCCCGCGCCCGCGACAAACCGGTGAACTCCCCAGTTTTGACGGTAATATCGCTGACTGGCTGCCGTTCAAGGCCGCATATAAAGATTCTACAGAAATGTACAAATATACAAGTGCTGAAAATATAGCCCGACTGCGCGTCTGCTTAAAAGGAGAAGCGAGAGATGCGGTATCGTCACTATTATCAAGCGTAACCGAACCGAGCATAATAATATCGACTTTAGAGCTGTGTTTCGGTCGTCCTGAAAAGTTAATATGGAGAGTGATAGACGAACTTAAACGCCTGCCGCCAGCAGGGCCGCATCCGGAACAATTGAACAAGCTCGCTATTAAAGTGCAGAACATCGTACACACCATCAAAAGCGTAGACAAACGGGGCTATATATATACAATCCACAATTAGTGGAAGAGATAGTACAAAGATTGGAGCCCCATCTACGCACAAGATGGTACGACTTTGCCGCGGCCGCCGAAGCAAACGACGACACTAGGCCCGAAATAGTAAAAATATCGCATTTTCTAATGAAAGAAGCAGGCCGCGCGCTGAAATACGCTACGTACACACACACGCTTGCCGCCGCCGGTGCGAGCAGTACAGAGAGACGACGCGCACTGCCCTTGCCGCCACCCCGCGCCCGAGCGGCCGCGCCCGGTCTGGCGCGCCCGCGATTTGAACGCGTTCATGCCACAAACACGACACAGGACATAGAGCGACGAAATGCTTGCATTTGTTGTGGTGACGAAAACCATAAACCTACACAATGCCAACAGCTGCTACGCATGACTCCAAGCGCCCGATGGGAGTGGGCCAAGGAGCAGCGTGTATGTTTTAAATGTCTAAATAAAAGGCACAACCGCGACAGATGCAGAGAAAACGTATGCGGGGTCGGCGGCTGCAGACTACGTCATCACCGTTTGCTGCACGAAGAGCGAGGCGCCCCGTCGAGCCACACGGGGGGAGAAAGCGCCGCCGACCTAGCCGCACCGAGCGAGCCGAACGCGACGGCTGGGTCAGCATCAGCAACAGTGATGAATATAGCCACGCCACAGCATTCAATTTTGCTCAAAGTGTGCGCTGTGAACATCAGCGGGCCCGCCGGGGCAGTGAACACATATGCTATGTTAGACGACGGATCAACGGTCACTCTCATCGACGCCGACCTCGCACGACAACTAGGCGCATCGGGGCCCAACGAGCCGTTGAATCTAACTGGCGTAAATATGCAAAGTGCAGATGATCTCAGCCAGCGCATTACGATATCGGTCGCCGGTAGTGATAATATAAAATATTGTGTACGGGCGCGCACGGTGAATCAGTTAGGCCTGCGTGTACAAACAGTGCCGCGGTCCGTACTCAATTACGATCATATGAGACAAATTGACAGCCGTGCCATATACAATAATGCAGTGCCAAAAATGCTCGTGGGTGCTGATTACTGGGACTTAATCACGACGCTAGAGGTGCGTGCCGGCAAACGTAACGAGCCGGCCGCATCGCGCACGCGGCTGGGATGGGTCATTCATGGTTATGCGCCGCGCGGCATTCGACATATAAGTGAGCAAGTGAATCACATAGTGACGGACCAAGTGCGTGAATATTTCGATATAGAGAACGAACTAATATGTAGAGCTGCGCCGCGAGTGACAAAGAACGATAAACGTGCCGTCATGCTATTTCATGAAACAGTACGTATGCGCGACGGACGCGTTGAGGTAGGATTGTTGTGGCGTGACAATAATGTGACGATGCCGGTCAGTTACGCCATGGCCGCTAATTGCCTCCGCGCAGTCGAACGGCGTATGGATAAAGACGACATTTTTCGAAGTTTATACACTGAACAGATAAATAATTTATTCGAAAAAGGATATGCAAGCGCATGTGACGCAGGCGATAGCGAAAGTGACCGAGCGTGGTATCTGCCGCACTTTGCCGTGCGGAACCCGAATAAACCAAATAAAATTCGTTTGGTTTTCGACGCGGCCGCGCGCGCGGGTGGAGTCGCCTTGAACGATGAGCTGCTGGAGGGCCCGGACAAGCTACAGCCACTCACTGGGATATTGTTCCGATTCCGTGAAAGGCCCGTAGCGGTAACCGCCGACATAGAAGAGATGTTCCTTCGTATACAAATACGATCGGCGGACCAGCCAGCCCAGATGTTTTTGTGGCGTGGCAGCAATCGTACAGAGCCTCCAAAGAAATATAAAATGAAAGTGATGATTTTTGGAGCCAGCTGTTCCCCTTTCCTGGCCCACTGCGCACGCGATTGGAATGCGGAGCGACACGCAGAAGAGTACCCAGCCGCCGCTCACGCTATACGTACTAGCCACTATATGGACGACTACATAGACAGCGTAGACACCCCCGCCGAAGCTATAAAATTAGCAAAAAGTGTGAAAGAGGTTCACAAACGCGCCGGTTTTAATATACGTTCGTGGAACTCAAACGAAGCGCACGTACAGGAAGCTGTCGCACCGAACGAAACTAATGCCATCAACGTCGTGCTAGGCACAAAGAATCATCATGCAAAAACGCTAGGGCTGCTGTGGGATACGAGCACCGATGAAATAGCATTCAATACATCGATGCCTCGGGTACCCCACGAAGTACGAAATCAAGAGCGAGTACCTACCAAACGAGAGGTATTGAGTGCGGTGATGTCGATATACGACCCGCTCGGACTCATTAGCCCGTATACTATGAGTGGAAAAGTTATACTGCAGCGGCTATGGCAGCATGAGCTCGGATGGGATGAACCGATACCCTCAGAAGAGGCTGGCGACTTTCAAGAGTGGCAACGGGCACTGGATGACGTTAAGCAGCTGAAGATACAGCGCTGTTACACGTCACCTCCTCACGCCCACCGTGCGCCACAACTGCATGTGTTTTGTGACGCGAGCGAACAGGCGTTTGCCGCCGTCGCTTACTGGAGGTACGAGTACGAGGATGGACGAGTGAAATCTGTGTTGGCCGCCGCCCGAGTAAAGGTAGCGCCGCGGCGGCCGATGAGCATTCCTCGGCTCGAGCTACAGGCGGCGGTCCTCGGTGCCCGCCTGGCGACCACGGTGCGTGAACAACATAGGTTGAAACCCGTGTCCACTACCTATTGGACCGACTCAAAAACCGTCGTACAATGGATCAAAGGTGACGCGCGGCGATACCTACCTTTTGTGGCCCACCGTCTGAGTGAAATAGACGAAATTACGGACCGAACGTGCTGGCGGTGGCTACCTACCGAGCACAACGTAGCGGACGATGCAACGCGCCCGCGCTACGACGGCGGGCCCTCGGCGCACGACCGGTGGTTTCACGGCCCTACGTTTTTACGCAGCGACGAAACTGAGTGGCCAAAGGACAATGGACAATGTGAAAGTATAAACAATTTTAGTGTAATAAGCGAAGATATAAACAATATTAGTGTGATAAGTGAAAGTGATAGCGCGATGCCGGACATAAGTCGATTCTCGTCGTTCTCTCGACTACAGCGCGCCACGGCATACGTGTTGTTGTTCGTAGATAAGCTACGACGCGGCCGCACTGGCCCGCTGACTGTTGACGATTTAGACCGCGCCCGGGATATGTGGATTAAACGCTCTCAGCGGGAGAGCTTTTTTAAAGACATAAGTGCAGACGGACGTGCGCGTAGCGGAGGTCGACTACACAAACTTAATCCCGTGTATATAGACAATAAACTGTGTGTGGGAGGTCGTATAGCCGCCGCCGACGGGGTGACCGCCGCAACTAAGCGGCCCGTCATTTTAGACGGAAAACACCCGTTTGTGCGATTGCTTTTGCAACACGAGCACGCCGCTGCCGGGCATGCCAACAATGAGCGGGTGGTAAACGAACTGCGACAGCGGTACTGGATCATAAAATTACGCTCCGCTGTACGCAGCGCATCGCGCGCGTGCCAGATGTGCCGAGTGCGGTGCGCCACGCCCGCCGCCCCGCCCACTGGTGACCTACCCCCAGAGCGACTTGGGCATCATCAACGCCCCTTTACTAATTGCGGGCTTGATTATTTCGGGCCCGTGAATGTTGTTATCGGGCGACGTCGTGAAAAACGATATGGCGCGCTCTTTACGTGCCTGACGACGCGCGCGGTCCACGTTGAACTCGCTGCATCGCTGACGGTGGATTCGGCGATTATGGCGTTGCGGCGCATGGCTGCGCGGCGCGGTTGGCCGAGCGTTATCTACTCTGACAACGCTACTAACTTTAAGGGCGCCGACCGGGCGCTCCGCGACGCCTACCGGGAGTGGCTGCCACAGTTAGGCGCGTTCGCAGCCACAAAGGGTACAAACTGGAAATTTATCCCACCAGGGGCGCCGCACATGGGCGGCGCGTGGGAGCGACTCGTCCGGTCAGTTAAGGTCGCCCTTCACGCTGTGCTGCACACCAGAGCGCCGCGCGAGGAGATGCTGCAGACGTTACTCACCGAGGCTGAGCACGCAGTGAATAGCCGGCCGCTCACTCACGTACCGGTCGACCCACGTGACCCGGAGGCGCTAACCCCAAACCACTTTTTAATTGGACAGTCGTCAGGTCTGCCGCCAGTGGGACCGTGCTGTGAGACGAGCCGAGCGACGTGGCGCGCCTCGCAACACCTAGCAGACATGTTTTGGCAGAGGTGGCTGCGAGAATATCTGCCCACCTTAGTGCCACGCTCGTGCCCGGAACGCTCTGTTCGTGCACCGAATACGGGCGACTTGGTTATTATCGTCGATCCTCAGTCACCCAGAAACATATGGCCGCGAGGAGAGGTCGTACGCACGTATACCGGACCAGATGGCCACGTGAGGATAGCGGACGTGCGGACTACCGGTGGAATACTTCGGCGACCCGTGACTAAGCTGGCGGTCCTTCCGGTAGAGATAGGCTCGGCAGAGCTACGCCGGGGGGAGAATGTTACGGACCGGGCCAGCTTAGATGAGCCCGGGGAAGGGTTGTAAGACGCCATACGCGGGGGGGTTTACGCACAGATGGTGGTGAACTTAGACGAGCCCGGGGAAGGGTCGTAAGGTCGTAGGACGCCGTGCGCGGGGGGTCAGCGCACACATGGCGCGGCGTTGGCGCGGCCGGGCGACAGGGACACGTATTCCTCTTTGCGCCCAGTCGTTGAATTACTGCTCGCCAAGTCACCACGCACATTGTTTTAAGTCTTGTACATACTTTTATATAACGTTACTGTAAATAAATTCGGTAAACTGCCGTATCGATTAGTGCTTGGTTTCATTGTGCCTACCAAGAGTTTAGAATATACAGTCCACTCTACCGATCCCTGACAGGCTATAGACCATCGCCCACATAGGCCGTCTTCCACGTTGTGCAAAGTCTACAGTAGTTATACATACAACAAAATCATGTTGTCATTTCAACAACATTTTCGAGATACAGCTTACTATTAACAATGGTTAAATCAACATTAACGATTCATAAAATTAACATAACATACATTTGAAACCACATAAAACTTATGTTATTTTAATGAAAATACTTCAGTGAAATTAACAATTTTTTTAAAGTAATAGTAACAAAACACTTGTGTAGGTCCTATTTTAACCATGAAAAATGGTGATTTTGGTTGATTTAACCAAAGTTTTTTTTTCAGTGCAAGAAACATGTTACCGCATAAGTAGATATGTTAGTTTGGCTCCATTCTAATGTTTAAATTAGTGAATTTCCTATTGCAAGTTTAGAATGGTCGCGAGCGAATCTTGCAAGTTTTTTTAAAGTATATCCCGGCTTCATGGCTCACCGATTTAATAGTTAGTGATATTTACTCATGGTTTGATTGGATTGCGTGCTACTTACTTGAGCTTCGACTATTCACAATCGAGCCTGAGAATTTATTGACTATTGCTCGTGGAAATATTTCCATTGTCCATTTTTATTGTCTGTAATCTGTTTACTAAAAATTGCATAGTTTGTGGCTAATGATTTTCTAAAAAAATTGTATTGAAAAAGTAAAATATTTTGTCTACTGAACATGATTGTCATGTTTATCAATTATGTAATCTTTATTTAAAAAATATTATCGGTCCTTCGAGCCGGATCGTATCGACTGTATCACTAAATTCTAAATATAAAATTATTTGTTTCAAAAATGTATTTTGAAAAACTCTATTCCAAAACTCTTTCAGATATTTTAACACAAACCAAAGAACGCTAGCAAATAAATAACAGCTACTTAATTATTACTACACGGTTTCTGGGAACATAGTTACGCGCCCATTCTTGTTAGTTCCCACGGCCCGCCCTAGTCCCCGATCCTCAGTACTAACAATCAACTATCCAAAATCTACTACTTACGTTACAATAACGTTATTATTTTGTTCATTATTTAAATTTCTTGCGTTACCTACCGACTACCACGGCCGACGTATTTCTTTGGAAATCCTAAAATGATTGCGGCAGAATTATTATTTTAAATTATGGCAGAAGTATCTATCTTCTTATCTCATAAAGAGTGAGACGCCAGGCGAATTCTTCCTAAATTTCGTTTGTTTGTATAATACGTCCACTTTATATGAAACCTGCACGTCACATTGGCACTGACATTTTTTTTTGTTTCAAACTTAAACACTCTTCATCAACTGTCAAGTTCGCGGTTCAAACTTTTTGACATCATTTATGAAAATCCCATTAAAAGTTAATGCGAATTTTCCTGTGAGTTGGAATCCTAAAATCTGTTGCTCATAATTGAGATGATGGACGCATGACAAGTAATAATTATTTCTTATTACTTTTTAATTAGTGCCTTTCTTTCTCATACATCTCAGAACCGAAACTGATATGGACTCAAAAATAAAACTGTAAATAGTATACCAAGTAATTACTTAAGACCAAAAAACACATAAACTTTGAATTATAAGTAACTAGTTTGCGCCCGGGGCGTCTATTCTATACCTACAAGTTCTCCCGTTACCACAGATCGACTTAGTTGTCATCAAACCTTTCTGAATCAAAACTATTGAAGAAAGATGTCAATAATCGACATCGAAGGATAGGATAGGATCTGATAGTTTTGTAGCTCCTGCAATTTACAAGTTATTCACTCGAGTGACCACCGACCTACCTAGACAGTCGTTGAGACTTCTGTATTAGACACGTGAGTGGCATAATGTATTTAAGGTTAAACAATACCCCTCATTTCCATACAATATTAATTGACCAGAAGTAGGGAACTACAAGTTGTTATATTTTTATTTTACCATCGTGATAAGTGAAGCGTATTATGAAATTGTTGTTAAATTTACAAAAATGTTCTTTCTAAAACAAAACGGTTTTTATTTAGATTTTTAAAGTTCATTATTTTCGTTTAGTTTGTGTTAGTCTGTGTGAAAAGTCAATGTGTGTGAGCAAGTTTTTTTTTATAGTTTGACCGAAAGTTTGCGCCTTAGGTATGTACGCGGAGAGGAGGGAAGGCAGCTCCTAAGCGTTGGCGACGGACTGACAGCCAGAGCTAAGTCGCGTCGCGGTATATAAGTCGAAATTAAAATTCTTGCATGTTAGAAAGAACATATTTTTTATGACACTATATAATAAGACGGTAACATAAAAATACGAATGTGTAGTTTTTTTACTTCTGGTCAAATAAATTTTACATGAAAATCAGCGCTATCGTTTGATCTTAACGTACAGATGCTTTTTGTACGCACGTCACAGGCATGGAAATCAATATTTAAAAAACTTCTACATTCCTTAGAGAAAACGCTACCCGAAGTTTTGCCTTTGATTATGTTAGGCGTCTACTGCAGGATATATACGTACATAACTATGGGAACGAAGGACGAAGGCCTCGTTTAGAGCAACACGGACGTGTAATTGTTACTTCGCCTGGCACAAATTATAGGCCTATGCATTTACATATATAAATATTAATGATTTAGGATATTTACATCATACTATATGATAACGTGTGTTATTTGACGGTAATTAGAATAAAATAGATCGTAATAGAACATTAATAATAATAAAACCCTAAAAATTGCTTGTAATTTTTTGTATATTTTCTAGTTTTATTACGAAAATGTGATTTTTAGAGTCCCGCGACAAACAACTAACTGTTTAACTTATTGTTAAAATGTCCACCCAGTCAATACAATATGCCATACAGCAGGTACAATGAGTTTGTTGAAAAAAAGAAAAAAAACAGCCACCTTTGTTATTTTCGTGGAATAATTCATTCAATCCCTTGTTTCACAATGTAACGAAGGAAGCACGTAAAGTTTTACAATTCAATATTATATGCAAGCATATTGCAGTTAAATTAAGGTATAATTTGCTTTGTTAAGTAAAACTATAGTATTGTTTTTGAGAGTAAACCTCAATCGACAATCGAAACGTGTGTTTGTTGCAAAACGAGTTGACAAAATTTACGTTTTCTGAGAAGTTACTGTTGACTGAATTGACGTTGGACTATTTGATCATGAATAATACATACCTACATTTATAAGATCACGTTTTTCTACTACAGGCCTAGGCATATACATTTACATTTGCAGACTCACCTTCGTAGGTAATGTTTGTTCTAGATATAGGTAGCGTGTTCACATGACACAGGACGAGGTCGTCCCCTAACGAGGATGGGCCCGTCCCGTATCGTCTGAACGCAATAATTTGAAATTCATTGTCAGTGAGATGGGCATGGTATGAGATCCTCCCCGATCCGCTGTCTTTTAAACAGGCTGCTACGCTTTGAAAAATTTATGCTCCAGCCATGAACCAAGGAATACCCGGACCTAGTATCACGAAATACCTACCGACGCAGCCCTAGTAAGTCAGTTTGCTGTGTACGCACTCGTTATCTCGCACACACTTATAGTAAGTCTACCGATCGCCAGTACGCTGCGAAGTTCCACTCACGCATACTTACGCGCCCGTTATTATTTCGGTTTATCAGTGTGATTGATGTACTTAATTCATACGTAAACTATTTTGCTCAAAATTCATTGTACGTATAAGAACTTTTAATTTAATTGCTTTGTGGAAGAGAGTGGCAGGGTCTCATAAAGAAATTTTACCTAATTATTGTAAAATAATAGTTAGATTTTAGAAAAATCAGACAGCTTCCACTACTTTAAAAGAGACGTATGTCATTACAATAAGTTTTGTTGTTTTTGTGACATCAACAGTTAACAGTGAAATATTAAAATAAGAAAATCGTGTGTCAGATATTTTTTTTTAAAAAAAAGCTTGACTTCTTCTGCGTTCAATACAAGGAAATAGAACTAGAAAGTGGAAAGTCACATAAACACATAAAACTGTTGTAACAATATGACAGCCGTGTATAATGAAACCCCTTATATGTCACATGAGCTACACGAACACTGTGTGGAATCAGTAATGATTTTATGCATTATACGTTACGTGCTGAAAATTACCTATTTTTCGTTTAATTCTCGATACGTATATATAGATATACGTACGTACGTACTATCGTACGGACCCTGAAGTGTAATTTATTATTGGCAAAAAATTTCGGCACTAATGCAGAACATTAGCACTACCTACTTAACTAAAATTACGTAATATTTTTACATGGCCTTCAATCTTATAGAAGTATTTATACACTTTTTTTAACAATTGCATTCAATATAATGAATAATGTGGGTATCCCCCTCCCACATAGTTCATGAACAAAACGGTTCTGCTGCGTCTGGCCTTCGTTTCGTTTTTCATTGAAAACGTGCATTGGCACCGTTTCAAGATTAGGTCATGTTTGCAATAAGAATTCACATGTGTTCATAGATCATAGAGTGATTTTTTTACACGTTTCAACTTTTTTGTCCTGAATACCATAGCAGTTGAAATTCGATACCATAACGAATCGAAAATCTGTAAATTATAATTTATGAATTCAATAAAAAAATCACAAATGATTAATCAGCTCTGTTTCAGTATTTTCTAGTAAATATTGCATTCGTACCTACTTTAGATATAAAAACGACGGGAACTAGTTTTTTCTTTATTTTTACTTTAATTAAGAATGTTGACTTTGAATCGTAGGTATTAAAGCTGACCAGGTACAAAAAGTAAAATCAACAAAATTGTATTAAACTTCAAATACGAAATTACTTACTCCCCGACATATTCCTAATTTGTTCACTGGACAGGCGAAGCTATAAGCGATAAGCATAAGCCTAGCTAATCATATATAATGTTGATTATTACTTAGCTGGTAATGACAGTAAAGGAAGGAATATCACTACATATTATAAAATAAAGTCCCCCTCCGCATCTGTCTGTATGTCTGTCTGAACGCGATAAACTCAAAAACTACCAAACGCATTGGCATATGGTTGATACCAATGGACGGAGTGATTCAAGAGGAAGGTTAACGCGTATAATTTATTAATGTTTTGTGCAAATTAGTTGAAATATGACGATTATTGTTGAAGAAGTCGGAAAAAATCAAGCCGGCTGGAAGCTTTCATCGAAAACGCTGCCTAATCCCTATGAAATATTCTATAACAAAGTAACGTATGGAGGAATTGTTTCTCTTTTATAGTACTAAAGAAAAGTCCGAGATGACATATGACTATCTATATATATGTTTAAAAAATGGTGTCATATAACGAGGTAATTGGAAAGCAATTTATACGGAAACAGTATTAATCCTTATCAAATTGAATACGTTATTTACCTTCAGCATTTCATGCACATTATAATTTCCCTTTACACCATACAATTTCAATGAATACCTTCGGAGTTATCGCGAAATATAAATATCGCGCGACAAACGATCGGGCCGGACGGCGGGTTCCCACGCTGCCGACGTGACATGCCTAATGTAAAATTAGACAGAAATTATCAGTGTTCTACAAAGAAATATTGTAGTTTGTTTTCATGTAATTATTTTTTACTTTTTCGAATATTTACAGAATTAAAATAAAAAATAAAAATAAAAAATAAAAATAAAAAATCGTTTATTCATAACAGAAAAAGTTTCTTTTACAATCCTTGTTTTTTTTGGACATCCTTTTAAGTATGCAACATACTTGTGCCAGGATATCCAGCTCTTCCATATCGTATTAATATAAAATAAACTTAATGTTAGAATTTACACTTTAACTTTAACACTTTGACTGATGGTGAGACTTTGTAGGTTTTTTGTTTAGGTGGATTAGTGGATGTGTGTGTATTTGTGTGTGTGTGTGTGTGAGGTTGGGTGTGTTTGTTGTGTGGGTGCGTGTGTGTTTGTGTTTGTGTGTGTGTGTGTGTGTGTGTGTGTGTGTGTGTGTGTGTGTGTGGGTGGGTGGGTGGGTGTGTGTGTGTGTGTGTGTGTGGGAGTGTGGGTGTGTGTGAGTTTGTGTGAGTTATTTTATGTTATTTTATTCATCAGATCCTCTACCTCACTGTAATTTTTACTGTTCAACCATTCAGATACTCGTTTTTTTACTTCATAGGTTCGAAGCGGATAAATATTTAAAATTTTGTTAATTTTATTGTATAAAAAAGCTGACTGACTCTTATAATTGTTACTGGCAAACATGGTATTAACAATACACTTATCAACAATCTCTTTCCTTCTTTTCTTTAATATATCAGTATTATAAGGCATTGATTTATGTTTCCTAAGTAGCAATTGAAGTATGTACAGCTTTCTTACTGAAAGTAATTTACATGTTGAGTACAGTTGATCGGTAGAAAATCTCCAATTCTTGAAGTACATTACTTTAAGAAGAGATCGCTTTACTCTTTCAAGCTCCAAAAATTTTATTTTAGATGCACCACCCCAAATTGGGATGCAATAATTTAATACTGATTGAACAAGAGCAACGTAGATGTGATTAATTAGTTGTTTAGAAGAAACATGTCTCAACATTTTAAAGATCCAAATCAATTTTCTAATCCTCGTGATAGTTGCGTCAAGATGTTGATGCCAGGATAGACGCTGGTCTATTATTATACCTAAATATTTAGTGCTAAGAACCTTGTCTATTTTGGAACATGCACAATCATCTGATCGGCTATCACATTTGTGTATTCTGACGGTAAAGTTGTTACAAGGTTGTGTACGATTAGTGATAGAAAAACAAATGTAATTTGTCTTAGAAATGTTAAGAGTTAGTAAATTCTGATCGAGCCAGTCTGCAACTTTAGCCAACCCCAACTCCGTTATTCTATGAACTTCGTCCCAAGAGGATCCTGTAAAAACTATGGCAGTGTCATCAGCATACGAAAATATTTTTCCATTAGCTATTTTAAGGTTACATAATTCGTTTATATAGACTAAAAATAAGGTGGGGCCCAAGACACTGCCTTGTGGGACTCCGTAAGTTACTTGCAAGTCAGTGCTTATGTGCTCACCAATCTTAACCCTTTGTTTTCGGTTACTCAGATAGTCCTTTAGCAATTTCAAGGGAATACCTCTCACGCCAATCCTTTCCAGTTTATTCACGAGAGCGGAGACAGAGATAGTGTCGAAAGCTTTTTTCAGATCAAGAAAAACTGTGAGACATTTCATGCCTTTATCTAGTCGGTCGACTATCAGAGAAGTTAAATCTAGTATAGCATCTTCAGTAGATTTTCCTTGTCTAAAACCATACTGGGAGTTTGCTAAGATTTTATATTTATTGAGATAGTTTAGTAATCTGATATTAATATAAAATACAATAAAAATACTCCAAGTAGGATGAAATTACGTTATATCTAGATCTAATTCACATGTTAGACGCAAGAAGTTGATACGACACAACGACAGAAAAAACAGTACTGCATAAATATACTTTGCCACCCGTGCGAAACCGGGGCGGGTCGCTAGTATAAGATAAATGAGGAAGGCCCACGTCCGTTCGCGCGGTGAATTCCTGTGCTTGCGTTTGCATATAACACTCGTAGGTATTCAATATAGCACAAAGCTGCAGTTTTAATGTATATACGCTTTGAAATCCGCTTACGTAAATTGACTTATAGCGATCTTCGACATCACTAACATACTCGTATACGACCTCGTTAAAATTTTTCGTGTGCGTATGTGATTCATTTGTATCGGGTTCAATGTCAGGCCACCCGAGGTGATTTGGCAACGTTCGCTGCCGATTTCTGTAAACGCGACAGTTTATTTTCCATTGAATTTTTCTTGGCCGTCTCGCTCGTCGTATTTATTAGAATTTGGATTGTATTGATTTTTTAAGAAATTTTTCATTATACAGTAATTTTTGTATTTGGTTCGAAGGTTTGTTTTAATTTGGTTTCTGCTTATTGTTCTACTGGTTTTTCTTACAACACCATAATAAGAAACATCACGATTCATCAAGAGAAACATTAATTTATCAATTTTTTAAGGTTTTTCTTGTAAACGTTTATTTCACTAACAACAATATTTAGCATAGTACTTGACGTTTAAATGAAGTTTAGGTTATAATTGTTATTACTTAAGCGTCTTTGATATTTAATCACAAAATAATAACTTTTGATATTTTGTACTGCAGAAGTATTTAAAGGACAAAACGTCATTAATTAGCTCCACTTATTCTCAACCATTCAAAAGTGATAACTCCAATACCGTGTGGTTATTGTTTCATGCAATTTCTGTTCTTTCGTAACACTTTAGCCCTAATTAGCTATTATTATAAATAATTCTTTAATAATAGTTTGTCCTTTCTTCACGTTGTAATATACGAAACGAAGTAGTTTTTTGCTCGGGGATAATTTAAGAGACGGAGATTATCGTACAAAATTTAGCGATACAAAATTTATTATGATTCGAAATAAACATCGAGCAAAACTTCGTATTGCGTTATGATGCTGTGTGTGTTTACCTGGGCGGAAGCGCTTGCAAAAGCTGTATATAGGTATTAGGTACATTTGTCATTCTAACAAACTTGACCAATGAGCAATGCATCTTAGTATTGTACGTGTAAGTGACGA
Organism: Luffia ferchaultella; assembly: GCA_949709985.1. NCBI lineage: Eukaryota > Metazoa > Arthropoda > Insecta > Lepidoptera > Psychidae > Luffia > Luffia ferchaultella. The sequence goes on from OX453262.1 coordinate 3,339,300, forward strand.
TCCATAAATTTAAAAAAAAAAACCTGAAAGTGTACAAGAAGCATATAAAGAACTTTCTAATCAAGAGACATCTACGCTTTGTTCGGAAACTTACATCCGGTAAATTTTAATAACCACCTAGCCGACTTGTCACAACAAATCAGGTTAATACGAGACGATATCATTCGCGAAAACCGATAGCGAACCGGTGTAGAAAGTGTACCGGTTTTCGTTTGATCCTTTAGTTGTGTCGCCATTGACCGTGAACTTATGTCGATACTAATATTTGCCCGTTGCAACGAACTGTCTGGTTATAAGAGACATGCTCCCATGAAAGCTAGCGAAGCGATTAATTGTAGTTGCTGGGTCTATATAATCTAACTATAACGAGTATATTTGATTACAACATATTTATACATAGAAATTGTTTAATATGACTGATACTTGACAATGCCGAAGATCCAGCACTGACTATAAAAATAATTATTCAGTTCACTAATTAAAAGCCTGCGCGCGGAAAATTTAACATGCGGAATGCGGAAACGAAAGATTCAACCTCAGCATACATCTGTTCGCACGTAATTGGTTACTTAGTCCGTCTAACCATATGTGTTCAGGCTGTAAAATCCGCCTCATGAACGCGACCGCTATGCAATCATCCATAACAGTTTTTTTAGAAGTTTAGTAGCACGCTGGAATTTCGCAACAATAGCGATTCTAAAGTTAGTAGCAAAAACGTTGCAATACAATAATTTCGTAGAAGCGTTGTTGGGCCTGCGCAATTGGACATATACCTACATCGCACTTGAAACCTTACAGATAATTTAATTTAACAATGTCTTTGACAGTGTTAAAAATTTGTTATTCATTTTATTAATAATAATAATATTTTTTAACAAGCAAGAATGGAACAAAAATGTTTACAAACTATAAATTTACAACAATATTCAGCATTGATTAGTACACGTATTAGGATTATAATCCATCTTTATACCTTTTCAATTTGGGATCTTCTTTTCTGGGTTATGGGAGCTCTTCTGTTTGTCTGAAAAAGCACGTTTTTAATACTGCTTCTGCTATTGCTAGTCTAAAAAATTGTTACCTATTCATCAGCTTCACTATTTTTCTATTGCTTCTGTTTCTGTTATGAAGCTACAGAGCAATTAGTGGTCCACAGTGGTCTTTCAGAACGTACAAACTTGAACGGTTATGAATTATTTAAATTTCAACTAAATAGCAGTAATTACGAAGCGTGCTACATTGCTTCTTACCAGAAAGCCCGCTGCTACCTGCTTCTCGTTTTATCACCAGGTACCTAACTCGAATAGTCCGAAGACGTGATTTGGATTTGGACAAATGGACCGAAACCACTGCCGGATGCTTCAGGAGTAATTGTCTAATCAGAATTCAATAACCTCTCATTTTTGAGATTTGGGAGCTAAAAGTAAAAACGTGACTTTTGTAGTTTCGCCACTATGTTTCTCCATCTCCGTCTGTCCTATCTGTCACATTCCATGTAGTTTGTATTAGAAATGTTTTAGTAAAAAAAAGTTTGTTAGAAGATGTTTCCAGATACGGGTAAGTAAACGAAATTTTGCGTGTACATTGAACAGGCAGAATTGGCGTTTATTGTCTTCAAAAAATTGATCAAATTTTTTTTAAACATAACTCTCTCTATAACGAAGTGGGGATGATTTTTTTTCTCTGTTCATCCCCTTTAACCTCCCTTTAATCCCACCCTGTGAAATGGTCAACCCCAGAGTTGCTTTTCCCCTATCCTATATATAATTTCCATTATTTAGATATTCTTATTTCTATGCGAAAGCATTAAAAAAATCTGAAAATCTTGTACGTATATATACTGATTAGAATGTTCAGTAAAATTGTTATCTGCCAGTAACTTAAATGCATTTACCACACATACGTATCCTAGCCGCACTGACTACGGAATACTCCACTGTTCGTGATCCGACACGCGTATGATTGTTTTCTTAAACTGGGTTCGTAGTACAATATTACCTTACTCAGCTTTTCATGCATCACGTATACGTAGTTATTTCTTTTGTGAAAAAATTCCAAATAATGGACGCTGTTCGCAGCTCATAAAATTAACATCGATCGTAGACATGTCGAGTCATATTCGAGAAGCGTATAATAATCGATGTGTGTTAACGTTGCCAATTTGCGTAAAATCGATTCTATTGTTATATTTGAATTAGTGTAGTGAATCGGACTTTCGGACGAAATTAATAACTTTTTAGTTTGGCAATTGTTAAGTATAAGAATGAAACATTAAATGCCGTATCATCTTTAATTTTGGACGTCTACATCAATGCGTGAGTAGCAAAAACTGCTGTTTATATATGATCCCACGCCGCAGGTTCTCAATATACAGGCAGCGATGATAATGTAAACAGCCTGATGTTTTCAGTGTACAGGACGCCATTGGTACTTCATAGTGATTTATATAGGTTGGTTCGATGCTTCGTTTTTTCGGTGCGGCTGCATTTTTGGTCTGCTGTTTGCCGTAATATAATAAAATTTACATTATTTGAATATTGTATATATACTCAGAAAAGTATATAGTCTATTTAAATATTATTATGTCTGATTGGTCAATATATACTCTATGGTTGAACGTTTCTCAACGCATCGTCGATGTTCTAAACAATCATTAATGTCAGAACTATTCGCACATGATAGGACGCAGGAAAAACCAACTCCTGTTTTGGTTGACGCCGAGGATGACTCAGGGAAGGAGGCGTCCAATCTGGAAACTCACGTCTTGGCTCAACAACTTGCGCTACGAACTGAGTATCCGACCCTTGTTCCAAGTAAAGCGCCGTTTGTAAAATACTAATAACAAAGGCTGTCATAGTTTATCCAATTTAAGAAAAATGGGTCGTTGTTACATACTTAAATTTAATTGACCAATCACGTGTTACGAAGTACAATTTAATTAACGGAAGTCCAGCTCAGACTACAATTTTCTACCTGACAGAAAACATCTGTTGAATTATTGTGTATAGAAAAGTTATCATAGAATAAAATAAATAAATGTAAAAGTTAAGAAAATTTGTAAAGTAGAATATTAAATTTCTGGTATCAATTTATTTTAAACGTTCAGATTTCACGGATCGCTAAATTATTTTTAATTATGAATGTAAAACCAATACTATGAATATTTATTTTAATATAGTATACGCGAAATTTATTCGTCACAATAATGTGATTATTGGTCTAAAAAAACCTGTTAAGTGCGGGTCGGGTCACGTATAAGTTTAGGGTCTGTAGCTCTGCCAACAAAAAAAAAATTGTGATAAACTAAATTCACGAGTGTTCACAATTGAACTAAGCATTAACTTGATCGGCTACAACTAGTGAACTAGTCGATTCTAAATGATCGTGATATTTTTATTATCTATATTTTTTCGGAACAGTTATTGCAACTTGTTGCGATTATTTCGTAAATGAGACGTAATATTTATTAAAAACCTTCGAAATTTTTTATGATAACTTCAAAATAGATATTTGACCTTAACCCACACTAAAGGGTAGGAAAAAATGCTTTTTTACTTTTATTGTTACATAGTACATAACTATGTGGCGGTTATAAATATGTATAACCATGTCTTTCAGCTTTGTAGCACGAGTCCTCTGTGAATAAAAGGATTGTGACATATGGACAGACAGACATGGAAATACAGTAAGGGTTCCTTGTCGGATTCCGGAATCATATAAAAATTAGACCAGCTCATATTTACGTTGTAGATTGATGCCCTAGGATCGATAAAGAAAACCTATTCTTCATGTTCTTTTCACTTTTTTTTGCTCTCCAACAGTTTACAGGAATATAAATTTACTATTGTATTTGCGTTCACTTCTATATTTGTACGTCACTACGATCCTGGCTGTTTGTTTCTTCTGTAAACTTGACCTTCATTGTGACACTTCCCTGACTCCCTGGCGATTGGACTTGCCTCTAATCGAATCTGACAATTTGCTTGTCAAGTGCGACTCATTTTGCAGGGTTCTAACGTTCTAGCGCTATTCAGAAAAATCCTTCTATTAATTGATCATTTAGTGAACAAAACTGCTGATGGGAAAGTGTTAATACTCGACGTTGAATATGCGCTCGTTACGAGTAATATCAAAAAAAAAATATATTTTGAAATACTTAAAACAAAGTAAATTCGGAGTTCATTTCGCCCACTGTCCTATTTACATAATAATAATAATAATACTTGGGACATCCCACACAGTGCCATCTAGTTCCAAACTAAGCAAAGCTTATATTATGAGTACAACTGATATACATGCTTAAATAGTATTTATAATATTATACATATATGGATATTTTACACCCAGACAAATGTTTAAATATTTTACATCAATGCGATATTCCGAAGATTTGTGACACTTCTTACTTCAGTGTCACACTTTGTTGCTAATGTGGAACTTAAATAATTAGTCAAAATGAAATCTCTTGGCTAGAGAACCTTAAAAATTCCGTTCAATTTCGATTTTTATCTACCAAAGATTGGAACTATTTGTGTTGTTGATTAGTTTCGCGTTTAATCAAACACGACTCTGGCCGTGCTCCGAATTCAATTCATTATCATAATTTATTCTGACCATATAAATATTAAACTATACGGTTTCGATACATGAGAACCGGTACAAAAACGTCACTGGGTGTCACCACATTACTTTCGGTGTGTCGATGTATTTCAAATTGGACACATGTTGAAATATATAATATTTTACAATCCCATTAGTTGTAAACTTGTTTTAGATTTGTAATACCGTATATTAACTTCTTCGCGAAATATTCATTTTTTTTATCGTTAAGAGAATGGAATTAATTCTGTGCATGTTTATTATGTTCAGGTTATGAACCGACGCTTCCGGAGTGTTGTATTTTTTTTATTTTGTTAAGTGTCTGTTTGTAAACAACTTTACTTTTTAAATATCAAGTACATATTGGCTTGATTTTTTTCTCTCTTTACAATAGTGTCATTGCTTTATTTTTTATTAATTTAATCTGACGTTTATTTTATAAAAAAAAACACATAGTATATCCAAGTTTTCAAGGAAATGCATTTGTTGATAATGAGGTTTCTTCATCGTCGTTCGTTCGTCGGTGTCGTGATAGCCCAAAGCGCAACCAACCTGTCTCAAAATATGGCCATAGAGCCATGGTTCGAATCCGGGCGTGTACCAATGAGTTTTTCTGATTTAAGTACATAACTATCACTGACTCCGTGCCTCGGAGAGCACGTTAAGCAGTCGGTCCCGGGAGCTGTCAATAGATGTAGAAATAATTTAAATATGAGGACTAATTTAAAATTCACTTTGAAACACCTGAATTGTTTTATTTACTGAAGCAACTTGAACCATCGTCTATTGTTGATAGCCGTTTTACTTTTTCAATTGAATCCAATTCGTTTATTTCTCGTCACATTGCAGATATGAATGACCAATTGGCCGAGTGGTTAGAGATCCTAACTGCGGAGCCACGGTCGCTGGTTCGATTCCCGCCCGGGACAAATTTGTGTGCATGAACATGTCTATTTGTTCCGTGTCTGGGTATAAAAAGTATCTATAATGTATATATTATTTAAAAAAAAAAAGAATGTTTCAGAATGTTTACCAGTTGTCTAGTAGGTACCCCATAATACAAGCATAATACTTGCTTACTTTGGGAGTAGATGGCGCTATGTGGGATTTCCCAAATATTATTATTACAATATTTTGTGTACAAGCATGGTCAAAAGACAAGTAATATTGGGTCGAGGAAAATATATATGTGCCATTTTGTTCGATGACTGTCTGATGTTTTATAGGTAGTGACATGATCCCGCTGCTGTTCTAATTTTGGGACTTCTGATCAAAAAAACGCGACAAGTAGTTTTGGCAGTCCTCTCTTGATGTTAACCTGATACTGTCTAAAGAATTCTGAAGAAACCGAAACAGGTGGAAATCCGAAGGTGCAAGGTCAAGGCTATATGGCGGTGCATTATATCGTGATGCAAAACTACCCCTTTCTATTGATCAATTCCGACCGCTTTCTCTCAATTTCTTGCTTTAATTTCATCAGTTGTTCACAGTAGAGATCCGGTTCGATGGTTCTGCCCGGCGGTAAAAGCTCATGATGAACAATACCCTTCCAATCCCACCCCCCACACCCACCTACCATCCCAATCCCACACAGCATCACCTTATTGCGAGTTAGCCCGCGTTTGCCAGTGTGAAGCCTGACCCCATCACCAGTTATCAGTCTCATCAAAAACGGTTCGGTTTCATTACGTCTTAATAAAGAATCGCAAATGAGTACTACACTGTTCATTAGGTTTCTTTCAGTGCGCTCATGTATACCCAGCTTTTTTCAAATGGGTCAAAACTGTTTTGTGGTAAATTCTCAGATCTTCAGCTATGTCGTAACTACTGATATGCCTATCTTGCTCCACTTTTTCAAAAATGGCGTCCATTTTAGTCGTCACAGGGCGACCACTGCGAGGTGCATCTTTGGCATCAAAATTCCCGGATTAAAAACGTTTAAACCAACATTGTGCTACTCTTACTGACACCGCATTAGGGCCATAAACGTCACAAATTTTTTTCGTAGCTTGCGTTGCATTAAATTGGTATGAAAAATAGAAAATATTCTAATTTATCAAATTCACTTTAGAAGTGACATATATTCGCCCGGACTATACTTCTTTAGGGAAGGGTATATATAAGGTAGTTGGAGAACATTTTGTATAAGGAGGCCTATCTATAACAGAAGACGTCTGGCGGCTGAGACGACTAAAATTTGTTAGGCGCAGAAAATACTAGAATTCTATCGGTCAGTATTTATATATGATAGTAGTATAATACAATAATGGTCATCTGAACTGCAGTAGACAGCGACTCGCTAGCCTAAATTCTCACAATCGGTCATACATAGTAAAATTAATCAATTTGTGGTCATACAATTCGTCGACAATTAAAAGAAGTAGGCCGATCGCAGATTCGTGTCCCCTGATTCGTTTCGGCGGATTGACCCAGTGCGACGTGCGTGGCCACCGCGGACTCCTCAAACGCTAAGTGATACTTATTTGTATAGGAAACAACGTAGATTGTCCGATAGACGAAAATTTTTTGTGAACTATTTACCAGCCAGTATAGATACTTTGTGCCTATAGCTTGTCATATTAAGTATGCAGTGCATGCATTGTTTTGACGTGGAAGTTTTCCGAAAACGCAATTTAAAGAAAAGGGGTATCGTGTTGGTTTAAATCGTTTCGAATCGAAAAACAAACCGGAAAATCAACATATGATGCTTTTCATATTTAAATGAGTCTACGTTGGTGGAATTTAATAACAGGTCTACAAGGCCCTTACCATCAGATCCATTCAGCGTCTGTTTAGCGTGATGTTTGTATTGTCCTATATAGATATAACTTAAAATTCTGTATCGGCACGTGAACATCAAGCATTCGTAATAGCACCCTAGCGATCGCATCTTCATCTCTTCTCCTAGAATGCTAGGAATCTTCCAGTCACGCGTTAGAGAGTTGACGCGCCCGTTCATCGCCTCTGTCCCCAATGGCCCGCGAATGGGAGAGTGTCACGCGATTTTTTGTCGCTAGCTCGTCACGACGCGTCGTGTCGCCGGTAATTGCCTTAATGGCGACGACCGACAAATTCAACCCGTCGAGTAGCGTCTTGCAGGCTTCCCGGACCTTATACTGTTGCCACTGGGTCGGACAATTTAGTACTGTTTGTTTTGATGTGAACACGTAGGACGTTCTACATTTAACGAAGTTCTCATAATTCTATTGTGACAAGGATCTTTGGTTAATAATTACTAGCTTGCGGATGCAGTGTCAATAGCTAGAGAAGTACCAAATTATAAATAGGCGAAATATAAGATAAAAGTAGAATAAGGTAGCCCTGTCACATTCAACCTTAAGGGAGTGATTATTCAGCTTCGGTCGCGCTCGGTAAGGCTTCGGAAATCTTGTGTCAACTGAACACAAGATGCGTGGACCAAGAATAACTTCGTGATAACATTTCTATACGCTAATTTATTTAGTGACGCTAGTAATTATTTATCTAAAACAAGGCCACAGTTATCAGTATCATTTAGTGATTTAATGATCTACATTCATTGTTTGTACGGTGCCGATTCAAAATTAGTTACTTACGTATAACCAACTTGGAGGTATGTTGTCCAATAAAAAAAGAGTTATTCAAATCGCATTACACTATGAAAGTTATTTTATAAATTACATAAAAAATATACCAGTAAATATAGGCGAATTGAGAACCTGCTCCTTTTTTCGTCGATTAGAAAACAAGCAAAACTCCAAGCAGTGAGGCAGAATCAATCGATACCACAGTCACTATTGTAAATATACATTAACAAGCAGAACCTAAAAATACTGTCAGTATATCAAATTAGCGTTACAGTGTAGTGACATAGTTCTCGAATCGTGACCTCAGTTTACTTTCGACTTTACATTGACAATCAGCTGTCACCAGCGCGCGACTTCCTATTTATTGTCACCTTCTTGTGACCAGTCCGTAGTACAATCGATTGACCTTCATAAGTTTTCAGAAAAAAATCGATCGTGGATCCAATACTCTTAAAGTATTTAAAAAAATAGATAAAGTCATTTTAAATCATCAGCCGTACCAAAAACTATAAAATTTAAGACACAAACTTGTAACTCCCCAAGGTCCTGACGTCTGGTCTGGACGTTGTGTCGCTGCCTCACTGAAATAAGCAATCTGGCACTTATAACAGATTTAAATAAAAACGTAGGGCCCGTTTGAAATATTTGACACGAAAAGAAATCACTGCTAATATTGCGCGATTTCTAACCAGGATGTCAGAATCTCGAAGGTCCAGATTTGTGGCCTAATTATGTTGTGGTTTTTGTTACTACTGATGATTTAAAATGAAACCGTTTAACTTAAAAGTTTTATTATATTTTTTTTTAAATGTTGTTTCCACTTTCCACTTTTTGCCTCCATCATCAGCATTGGTTACAACCAAGTATAATGTATGATATTCGTCAAAACCAAGCAAAGAAGCTCAAGCTCAAAAAGGTTATTAGCAACCGTTGAAAAGTTCCAATGTGCACCTCTTGACTCCATGGTTTAGTAGAAGTAGTTGAAAAAGGTGTCGCAAGATTTCACACAAAGATAGTAACTAACAAACCGTTGAAAAACGCGAACTGTTATTCAATAACTCTGTTTTTTTTTCCAGATTTTGTTGCGGTTAAAACAGTTTTTGCTATAGGTGAGTAGTTTATTTGGCTATTTTAGTTTATGATAAAAAGTAAAAAGCATTCACAGATAAATTATTCTAGGTGGACGATTTTTTGACCATTCTTGTGAAAAATGGGCATTTTTTTATTTACTAAACAGAAATAATGGTACGATTATAATGTAATGTATCACAATTGAGAACATTGATACTAACTTCATTTAAAAATAAATACTTTTCGATGCTGTTATAATAGCAAAAGTTTTATAATTTTTGGTATAATATATTTAATATATAATATTGTTTGGTAAATAAACGTTATTATTATTATTATATTATAGTATTTGAACATAAAATAAGTTCAAGGGAGTCGAACGAGAGTTAAATATGATTTTTAATCGTGACGTTTTATGACAGCTGTGTCGATCGTCACACGACGGTGTCTTGTTTTCGTGCATCCGAATTCTTCACATATAACCTCATGAAGGTCCATAATACATAGCCTTTCAAAATTTATTTTAACAAATTCGATTCGTTAATTAGATCTATTCCTAAAAATTCACTTCTTTGTAATACTGGGGCCATTATTTAGCCAATATTTTCAAATGCAACGTCCTCAATAAGTGCCGCAGAGTAGGGCTTCGTACAACGTTATACTCGGCTTCGCCGATGTCACTGCTTGGCATTCATTAATTATCATTTCTCACAATAGCCATCCTTCATATAGTAAACAAGGGTATATAATGAGGTAGTGCGCACACGCAGCGCGACCTAAATACTCCGCTCTAACGGTGCTCTATGACATACCACCCAACCGCAACTATTCTTCCGGTCACATGATATCCTGAAGATAATCCTTACAGAATCGTTGTTTATGTTATAGAACATAAATTGAATTTAAAATTCACTCATAAATCCTAAACTCGTAACGGGAATAGATTACGCAAGTGCTAATAAAATACGTAAAACGGATCGGAGCGGAAGGGATAATTTTTAAATGAATTACATATATTTTACTAACAAAAGTTTATACCGATGAAACGAAACTTCAGACTATGAAGCGATCGGACATTTTTCGTACTGACGTACTGTTACGAAAATGGTCGCAACAAGTTAGAGGATTGCTCATACTTCGGGTACGTATAGCAGGTTGCCTTGCGTTATCTGGTACTTCTGTCTAAACCAGTTTGTGGAAAAGTAGGTACCTAGTTACTTGAACGTACATCTGTAATGTTAGTCCTTAATTTCCGAAATTCTGCATAAACATATTTTTCGCTACGCATAGTATAAGAAAATCTTTTCAATCTTATAAACAAAGCTTGTTTAACTTTTAATTGTTTAACACAATAATGAAGCGCCAAAGCCTTGTCGTTCGCTTATACAAACAAGAAACAAGCACACGTGTGCACCAATACTAATATAATGTAAGACTAGAACGAGCTCTATTCAAATGAACTACTGTTTACTGAACTATTACTACGTCGTAAGCCGCAAACGCGGGGGAAGATAATGTTAATAATAATAATATATGCGGTGGAGTGTGGGAGGGGTCAACACGAACAGGGACCGTAAGTCACGGGAAGGGGAAATAAAGCGTCAAGAGCTGTCGATCATTTTTCCTTGTTAAATTTATTATTGTACTGGACCTCTAAGAAGGGTTTTTACAAAACGCGGCGCGTCAATTACACTTAATTCAACTGTAGTTCCGGTAAGCGTAGTGTATGTTCAAGATTCTCTAGTCTCTACCTTATTATTCCTTCTTCTATGGTAATAACAAATCCAATTACTTTTCAAACGTTTAAGTGCGGTTCTAGTTCGTGTTTCGTGGTGCCTGTCTCATTATCTGAACTACCATCACGCATTTTGTAGTTTTGTCAAAGTAGGTTAAGATTCTATAATATAATATCTTCGTGATGAATTCGGCGACACAAGTGGGGAAGCGGTGTGGTGGTGGGGCAGAGGACGCGAGGAAAAAAGGTTCAGTTAGTTTAAAAAAAGGTATTAAAATGTCACAGATATTATATATATGCGAAGCTACGAACAAAAAAGATATTTGTTCGTACTACGTCGACATCTTTACACGGGTATCTCGCGCTAAATATTCGTAAACCGGTGGCTCTAGTACCGAAGCTGACTTACTTACTCACGGTCGCGCGCTCCAAGTACTTTGCTTTTGTTGTGGATAACTAATTCTTTGTTTACTCAGAACATTAGGTTTTAACAACCTGCCATATTAATTTCATCCAAAAGAATTGTAAGTGTGGATGTTCCGTTATGATAGCGCTGGCCTATTGACAGTGGCCAGTTGGCAATTAGTGAGGTTGCAGTAATTGCACGGCGTGCGCGCAGGTGCGAATAATAACTAGCGGTGCTGTACTGAATGTGTGGTGCGCGAACGAAGGGAAAGCTTTGAGTTATTTTGTGGCTTTTTGTATGCAAGAGCTGCGGTCCAAGCCGAGGGCTATTTCCTTCGTAATTTATAAATGTAAAATTATTATCACCAAGGAATAGATCTTTTTTGGAGCAAAGAAAGGCGGTTTACGTTCGTTCAAAAATATTTATTATTGATTAGCCTTGTATTGATTGGTCGTGTTAGCCGCTTCTTGTTAAGAAGCCCGTGGTTCGAATTCCCAGGGATTTGCCAATGAGTTTTTCTAACTAATGTACCTACCTACATAACTATCACGACCATGCCCCACTGAGCACTATACGCCATCGGCCCCGGTCGCCTAGGTTACTTTTTATCCTAAAAATAGTCTTCTATTCTATACGTTATAAATTAAGTGACTATAATTTCAAAATAAGGCTATTTTTTAATTCAAGCTTATTTGTGGCGGCATTCCCTACGAAAGCTCATTTCAGTTTCGAAATGGCAAGCGAAGAGCGGCGAAGAAACTGATAATTATAGACGAAAGGAAATCGATGTCCCCTTACGTTATTAAAAAAAATATTAGATTTAATTAAAGTTTATACAGTATACCTACGTTATGCAGTCCACGCAACCGGTCAGCTAGTTACATCGGATTTTACATCAAATACTTATAAATACTTATAATTTTTCCTCTTTGGTTCCGATCTCATAAGAATCTTCGCTGTTATCGTAAGTGATCTGTAAATTGCAATTTGTAAAACCAACTGCTTTATTTACAAAAACGTTCTAAAACAATATTAGAAAGTTTTTCCATATTGCTTTTATGAGAAACAAAAGCAAAACACATTTTTGGTGAAATACTGTTTTTCAACGTTCATGACCATAAAGTAAATGAATTTGACAGCCGCGTTTAGTTTCAATGGAGTCATAAATTTACTTCACAATATCGAAAATGTCGCGGGGTTGAAAACCGGCGCGCGGGACCTCGCGGACTGAAACTTGCTATCTTACACCAGCTAGTTAGAGTATGAGTGGTTAGACGGTAAACGCAGAAGAGGGCTTCTATAGTCAATTCGTACTTTCATGTTCATGAATGAGGCAGTAACTTTCATAGCTTTTTTTAAATATTTTTTTGACTTTCCTGTAAATCTTATCGGAAACTCGGAGCTGGCTTCTATATGCTAGTTTATGTTGTTACTTATCTGTTGAAACTTAGGGCTTTTACAGAGTGACCGCATTGTCGTCGAAAGTACAATAATAAATTTTCCTAATAAAAAAATCGAAGTTTCATAATTTTTCCAAATTCAAATTATAACCCTACTTGTATTTACAATATCGGTGTCTAATATAAAAATTGTTTTTTTTTTTAAATTCTTATGTAATGTCATTATTTTTACGGATTTCGAAATGTATATAGCTATGATAATGTCACTTGTTTAAATAAATAAATAAACTTGGGACAATCACACAACACCATCTATCTAGTACGAAAGTAAGCAAGTATTATGCTTGTATTATGGGTAACTGATATAATCAGATAACTGATATAAATACGTATTTTAATATTATTTTTTTAATAATATATGTAGATACTTTACACCCAGACACGGAAGAAATAGACATATTCATGCACGCAAATATTTATTCTGGGCGGGAATCGAACCCGTGACACTTGTTTTGGCTTCACAATCAGGTCTCTAACCACTCGGTCTATCGATCGGTCAAATTACAATTATTTGTCACAAAACACAAGTACTACAATATATTATTCTGAACATAAGATTTTTTATTTGTCAATACTGAATCGTTTCAAATTTTGTGAGCGGCACGCGTGACGGACACAGACCGCTGCGCCAAACACGACCTTGCTGTGTGATTCGTATGAAAATTCATTAATAAATCTTACCCCGTTAACTTGTGAGTGGTGTAGTGTCGACAAGTACCGCATAACGCATGAACCGTGAAAATAGTGGTTTGAAGTTACGAAAATAATGGTTATGGAGACTTTACGTTGATATATGATAAGAAATGTGTTATACATTTTGTAACATATATTTGTTAGTTTGTATGCTTATTTATAAGTCGACAAAAATCTAAATTATTTTTACCAATCAGTTTACGCTATCTTTAGAAGATTCATATTACTAAAGATGTTATTCGCACATCCTCGACACCGATTATAATTATTGGTATTTCCCCATCCCTAGATCACGTCATAAATTCGTTTTGTGGAAACCTTTGGAATATAAAACACACTCGCCAATGTGTCAGATAGTTGTGAAATGTCAGTTCGATTTGAAATGACGACAGTTAAATGATAACAACTAAGGTGTAGAGAAAAAATTAATAAGTTAATAATTGTCAAAGTGACGCGTGGAATTTCGTGGATAGAAGTGTTAGAAGTGAATTCATTTCAGTGTAAACTGTGTTTAGCATAATAAACACGTAAAGAATTTGTCGAGCGTTTCACTAATCACACAGTCGCACTAACCTGACGTCTTAACCATATAGTTAATATAATATACTAAAACAAAAAAAAGTTTTAACCCCGACAAAGAAAAGTAATATTTTCAAAATTAGATATAAGGTTACGTAACGGTTAGAGTTTCAAAATGTTAATTTTTAAAACCCCTGACAGGTGTTTTTTTTTTTAACTTAAGAGTCATTCAGATTAAACAAGATTTCAATTTAGAAAAACCATACTGAAACAGGTTTCACGACCGCTTTGCCTAGTGGGGAGCGACCCTGCCTACGAAGCTGGAGGTCCCGGGTTCGAAGCCCTGGTCGGGTCAGTATTTATATGATGAATATTGATACTAATACCGGGTCTTGTTTGTTATATGTATGTGGTGTTTTCGCTTGGTACTCAAAATACAAGCTAATAAGTTGATGCTTAGTTTGAGGCCTAGACGTTGTTGTGATGTATACGTTATTATTGTTATTATAGTTTTTATATTTTTTCCGAAAATAAAGACTACAAAACCTTCCTCTTATAATAAAAAAAAATCTGTTTTTGTAGTTATTTTTTTCCAATAATTAATCAAATATCCCTGTAATATCAACTTGATGGATGTTTACTATTTTTATTACGTTAGACTAAATAAAATGATATTTTTACTGATTCATGAGGATTACAATAATTTTGACATAAGTGACCTTACCTCAATATTTCTATTGAGTTTTAGTTTTGTTTTTGTACTATGGAAAGCAGCGCAATAAACTCAATCGTCCAGATGACGTCATAGATACAATTTCAACGTCAGATGAATTTTTATTAATGTCTGGGAAATTCGTGAATAAAAAAAAAATCATATTTTGAAAGGTTATTCTAGAACCTTATTTCTTTTAATTTTGATGACCATCAAAACTATAAAATTTTGGTTCAAGCCTAATGATTGTTCTTGAACTGAATCGAAATTGGCCAAAAAAGATTAAATAGTTTATATATAAATATTAGTAAAACTTAGATAAATGTACATAACTATTCTCAATGAAATTGCCTCATTTTATTCTAGCGACGTAATAATCGACGTAACAGTTATAGATTAGGAAAGACAAGATAGAATACATATTATTCCCATTAACTAAGAAAGTTAGAATTATCTTGACAGTGTAAAACTGTCATTCTGAGAGATTATTTCAACTAGCCGGATAAGTCGTTATTAGCTATTAATAGTCCAGAGCGTCAGTTGCCTGGCGCCAGTAGTCTGGTATGTTGGATGACCTCAAAATTATGATGTTCCGTACCCATGTAACGGTTATGAAACGGTTGCAGAATATACTGAATCGTTGATATAATTATTTTGAAAATCGAATTTTGTTAAGTTCCCTCTTAACAAAATTTAAGTGACAACCGTTTGTCGTGATGTAGCATGTAATGAAGGAGATGAACACGGAGGTGGATGGTGGACGTACGGGGTAAGCGAAAATGGCGAAAAAGGCCGAAAATGGCCATGCCAAGGATGCCATGATGGCGTCTAGAAGGATAAAACGATAAATGGAAGAAGCGTAAAGATGTCGATGTAAATAGTAACATTATACACTTTTATCTGCGGCTCTTTTCACATGATATCCGTAACGTCCTGCAGCCACGTAAGTTCTTCTACTCCTTGTACTATTCCATCTCACAACTTGAAGTTCAGCTTGTCATCTTGATTGGTTTGTATCTCATTATTCTCATGAGACCTTTCGATCAGATAAACAGTAATAATATAATAATAATAATACATGGGACAACCCACACAGCGCCATCTAATCCCAAAGTAAGCAAGTGTTATGCTTGTGTTATGGGTTACTAGACAACTGATATATATACTTAAATACTTTTTTTTTTAATAATATATACATAGATAAATATTATACACCCAGACCCGGAACGAAATAAACATGTTCATGCACACAAATATTTGTCCCGGGCG
Source organism: Luffia ferchaultella (assembly GCA_949709985.1). NCBI lineage: Eukaryota > Metazoa > Arthropoda > Insecta > Lepidoptera > Psychidae > Luffia > Luffia ferchaultella. The sequence goes on from OX453262.1 coordinate 3,355,330, forward strand.
GGAATCGAACCCGCGACCGTTGGCTCCGCAGTTAGGGTCTCTAACCACTCGGCCATTCGGTCGTCAAGTAATGTTACTGTCCATCTCATCAAATACCTCCAGGCAAAAATCACGTTTCGTTGCTCCGTTACGGCTCACATGAAAAAAAAAAAACCAAATCAAACAAACACGTTCACACTTTGTTAGTAACGAATTGCTATTTAAGCTGGTGTATATAGAAAAATAGAATACAATGAAATATTCATTTTTTGTTTAAACGATAGTCATATTTTAATTTATACTAGTATAAGTAATAATTTGCTTAGCGTACCTCATAAACTCGTTCTCTGTCTTCAATGTTGCAGCCGCTAATACTTCAAGTGAATGAACGGTTCTTCGTTTTCCGCTACTGTCCTTACGCACTTCTCTGAAATGAAATATTCGCAAGTAACGATGTACGATGTTTCTTTTGCAAGTTTGTATTAAGAAGAAAATTGTGAAGTTCTTATTAGCATATACGTATATATTATGCATATTAATGACACTATAAATAGATCCACTGAAAATAAATTAAAAGAAATTGTTCGTGTTGGCTATTACGTGTGTAATGATAATAAATTAACACACATCTAAACACTCATCATATGTACTCAGTATATACATATGGACAAAAAATTTAAACCATATTTTTAAACACACACACAAAATACTCCTTTTCCATTGTCGTCTAGCCCTCGCACAATTAGATACAAAGCTCTCCTACGCGATAAACATGTACGACCATTCTAGATTGTAACTCATAGGAAATCCCGTCGTAAGTCATGCCTCAATTAGGGTCGCTACAGACAGTTATTGCGGAAGACGGACCGATAAATCGGACACCGAGACTAAAGAACTGGAATTTGATCATTTCATGTCTGTGAACATTGTCGTTGGTTTGTTCTAAGGGTGTGGAATGTAATTAAAAGATATAAGATTATTCTCTTCTAGATGGAATAAAATTAAATCTATCGATATGTCTGGGCTGAAATTGGGAAAGCGAAATTGGCTAGGCCATATGAAAAAGAGGAAGGAAAGTAATGTGACAAAATAATAGGGTCTTTGAAAAACTTATGTCAATCACTAAGCACCCGAAACTGACGAGCTGTATGAAAAGATTTATGAATGGTGATTAAGAGAAAAAGAGTGCAAGGAAGGACCGTACCAAATGGAAATCTATAGTCTCTGCCTACCCCATTAGGGTAGGGGTAGGGTAACAAAGGTAATGATATTATATGGATATGTTATCAAGGATTATAATAGTTCAATTAATCTAAAAAATGGACTAAACCTGTTTTGCAGCATAATATAGACGGTTTCCTGTATGTATGGATTCAAGTCAAAAACTATGTATAGTATATCATGCACCGATTAGTAAAAATTTGTTTTTGAACTATTTAATGCGAAAAACGGTATTAATATGAGGTAAGGCCGTAGTGGCTTTAAAACATGTATAAGAAAATTATATGAGAACGACCTATGATGGGTAAAATATCCCATTGTGATCAGCTCAGCCGTTTAATGCAATACACCTACAGCAATGCCCCCTGATGGCCTATAATTGTAAAAAAATATTTAGTAACCTGCTCTGAATTTAATGCCTATGCAATACAAAAAAACCGTATTGTGATCAGCTCAGATATTTAAGAGCAACACATTTAAGATCTGGTGAATAAAGGGGGTGGCTCGTGGTAGCCTTTAATTGTTTGTTTAGTTTTATTTTCATCATCAGCGGTGAAGGTTAAACTTCAAAATTATAATAAAGAACTGATGTCGCATTATTTAAAAAAAATAGTTCCCGGTCCTGTTTCCGCTCTTATTTATTTTTAGTATTCAGCGGTGAAGATAACTTTCAAAATAATAGCTCAATCATTGGTTTTGATAAATTATTAAGGAAAATAAGACCTACGCACTAAAAACACCTTTGGAAAATTATATATAAGAATAATACAACGTACAAAGATTAAAAGTCGTTCATCGGACTACACTTGCGCATACGCGCAGCAAGTTCAAAGTCACACAAAGATACTCTCCGCACGTGCTGTCGTGTATAGCCATTTGTATAGCGCATAACGTGTTGACGTATAAAGCATCCCAACATTGTTTGATCGTTTTCGCGTCGTGTGCTTAAAATAAATCGATGATTATAATAGCCAGATTACTGAGTACAAGCATCATACGAAGTTTTTCAATATATTTGCAATTAAAATTAGGTAGATACTTCAAATGTTATAATGGCGGGAGCTAAGGCCGGGAGCGGGTTCCTTTTCACGGTTTACGCATGCGCTACAAATGCTCGTTTCTTACGTGTGTAAAGTAAAAAGGCCTAGTACTGTAATAGTACATTATGATGCAAGTACGGTAAGCTGGATATTATAGTCGAGGTATTTATAGGTACGAAGCTAAACCGAGTGCTTATAATAAACCGAGACTATAATAGCCAGCTTACTGAGTACGAGCATCATACGACGTTTTCCAATAAATTTGCGATTAAAATAATACTTTAAATGTAATAATGGCGGAGGCAAAGGCGCGAGCGGGTTGCTTTTCGCGGTTTACGCATGCGTCACAAACAGAATGCTCGTTAGTGTAAAGTAAAAAAGTAAAAAGGCCTAGTACTGTAAAATTCAACATTACGGTACAAGTTTCGATGTCACAAATACCGTATTAATAGCAAACCTAACCTAACCTAATCAATTTTTACGACTTTCAATAAGTGTGTGCAAACATCTTATATTGAATAAAAACTTTTTGAATTTGAATTTGAATTTAAATGTATTGAAAAATTAATTTAACTAAAAAGTATTATTAAGAATTCAAAGTACTTATTACCTATATATAATGTACTTAATTCATAATATGTTTTATGAATTAAGTACATTATATTACTGTCTACAGTTTTTGGCTTGATTCCATGTTTACCTACGGGATACCGCAAAGTGATACGAGAAACGAGAAGCGTTATCATATCTATTTTCAATAGAACCCTTGATTTGCACAAATAAAATTCAGAGTAAAAACTAAAATAATTTGAGGTTAACCATGATCGACCCAATAGATCGCTAATAATATAAACTCAAACTTTTTGTTTCAACAAATCTTCATAGAACACTTTCTTAATGTTTTTGTAGGTTCATGGATTTTCGAAAATGAAAGCGACATTGCATTGGCCCTTTTCACCGGTTAATATCGCATAGCTTTGATTTACCTATTGTTAGCCTTTTCCGGAAAATCTTTTTTTTTTATTTTGAACCTTGAATCCCAATTCCTATCTACAAGGTTCTAAAAATTTCTCTTTTCGTCTTCATTTGAGTGACCAACTGCAAGAACTGTGTATTGTCAACCTTTAATCCTTTAATCTGTATCAATTTTAATGAAAGTGACGTCCTTCGAGAAAAAGCGCTTAATAATCTAGGTAGTTCGGTATTTAAAAAAAATCATCTATTGCAATCAATTCTAAATAAGCGTGATTCCACACTTTCTTCTGAACCTCTGACATCGGAGCGATGTGTTACTGTCTATAAAACAAAATCTAATGCATAGACAGTGTATCTTAATATCAATCATATAAGAGAATACTATTGAAACGGCGAGATTGACTGACTTAGAAATATTTGCTCGATACGAAATACGTTTTACTCGACAGCAGATATGTTTCTACGTTGCCGCGGAATGCGCTGCCTACTGTACGAGTTTCCTATTCCGCCAGTTACGACATCAAAGTCACATAACGTAGTAAATTTAAGTTTCCAAGATTTTATCAGCAACTTGTTAAATTAGTTAAAAATCTGACATACCATATAAAATTCAGACATTTGGGAAATATTTTTAAATTTGTGATAGTTAAAGTATAGGACACAACATGAAAAGATTTATACGGACAAGCTCATTCTTATTTTGTACAAGGGACTTAATTAAGGTTTTATATTGTGGGACTTCAAAACAGTGTAGCCGTCCAATAGATCGCAATTAATTGGACATCTCTCATAAGTAACTTATATTCTTTGTATAGACTTGTTTTGTAGTATGTGTCCACGTGTGTTATAAATTAATGTACGGCGTGTTCATATAATATTATTAATACACCGTGTCAGGCTAAACGTAGTCCAAAGTTACGTAAAGTTAAAAAAATATAAGGGACCAAAAAATTAAACATGAAACATGTTTTTCTCGGTAACCGTTAGTTGCGCCCTCTTCTTATTTAAAATTTTTGTTTAGTTTAGTAAGCTCTACACGCTCTATAAGTTTGGATTACTTCAGTCAGCCATACTTTTTCAGCCTAACACAGTGTAATATTATGCATTCTAATTAGATATTAGCACAAAAAACGTTTCTTCTATACAACGAGCGAATCTCTTTCAACAAAATTTTCTATTTCACACGTAAGAGTATAACGAACTGATTACTATTTGAATTTCGGAAAAATACCTATTTTTATCAGAGATATAACAAATTAAATTTGTGTATTCACGACCTGCTTGTGACGTTACTGTCATGACACGATTTACTCGAAAAAATGTATACCGTTGAAATTTTAGTAGATATCAATAAAATTCTTTCACTAATTAGTATTTCTTAGTAAAAACATATTTCCAAATTTTTAATTTAATTTAATTGTTTTTTTTTGTTTAATTGTTTTAATATACGTGTATAACTGTATGGAACCATTAGGAGGCGAGTCTAACTCGCACTTGACTGTTTTTTTCCCTGTTTTATAGTAAAAACGGTAATACACTCAAGCGTCAATCTTGGTATGTTTGTTAATAGATACCTAGTGCAACTGAATAAAACAAAATCAGAATTTCGGTAAATACATGGCACAAACCCTCGGTGCGCACTTACCAGGTTTTTGTTTTTTTATATAAACATGTTACGTTTAAGAAAAACTAATTAGAATAAGAATGTTTTTGATATTTTGATAAATTGCGAAATTACTAATATTTACTTAATTTATCGGCCACCGGTAATGCTGGCTGTTTAATTCGAGAACCAAAGTTATCATATTTGAGCCATAAGAAGGGAAACATGCGGGAAGCGCATATGACCCTCGTGATTGCTTATCTAGATATTGTTTTGTGTCTAGATTTTTGGGTACCATAGATTACTATAGGTTACTATAGATTCTACTAGAACACAACTAGTTAATACTATAGAATTATAGGCGGATACCGATAATACATTTTTAAAGTAGACATTTGTCGGCTTTTAGTCGTTGAGTTTAAAAGCTTAATTCTTCTAGTTTGTTACATTCGAAGTTCGGTGTGGTCGGCCCTTGTAGTCATTCACACTAGGCGTGGCTAGGTCGCGTCATTTCTATCTTGCTCGTATCTAATCTGTGCCCATACCGAATGACGTTATAAGCGGATCGAAATTTAAAAAAAATTATAATCATTTTGTTATACTTTAACGTGTAATACATAATTCTGTTAAAGTTATATGGCTTGATGGCTAGTGCTTTTTAAATTGCTTGTGCTTTTACATAATCACAGTTAGTCAAATATCCCTCAGAACTTTTTGCGTTATGGAAACAGTCAAGACCGCCTACTCTCCACATGCTGCGTATATCACGGCTACTTCTTAATTTGGCGTTCGTGTACAGTTACGAGTTAGTCAGTACATTCTAACCGCTGAACAAAAAAAGCTCTGTTTCGTCATTAGCGCTGTGCGATGCTAACGTTACCTTCTTTCTCACATACATATATAAACTCTTTTCGTACATCGATTTTGGCACGTGTTTCGTTATCAATTTAGTTTATTTCTTAACCATTAAACGCGGAATAAACAAAGAGTAGTTTTATACCAAATATACCTCATACACTCGTAGTTTATGTATATTTCATGCACTTATTGTTTTTTTTTTGGGTTTATTAGAAAAAGTGAGTTTAATGGCATTCTGAATGCTTTTTAGGATTCCATATATCAAAGATGAAAAATATAACCCTTATGGAATCACTTTTGTGTCTGTCTGTCTGTCCGTCCGTCTGTAATAGTCCATTTTCTCAGGATTAACTGAACGAAAAAAGTTTTATTTCGGTACATATACAAAGTTTGGCGACCCAATCACGGACGTATAGAGTAATTAAACGAATTTTCTTTTTGGAGTCAACTTAGGAGACAAAGTAGAAAATTAAAAAATATATATTTAAGGGCATCACGTGACATATCTTATTAAAGCTTATTAAAAAAATTACAAATATATTTTATTTATAATTTTAAAATTCATTGTTTCACATATTAAAGAAAATTTACGAAAATTGACCATTCTACCCTCCTTTATCTCCGAAACTGCTGAACTTAAATTTTTTTATAAAATTTAGGGCCTCGTCCATAATTTACAGGAAAACCAAACCGATGAACTATTAAAATCAATAAACTAAAAAAAAAAAACTTTTCTCGTGTGATTATCTGATAAATCAAATGAAAGAGCTCGTTATGAAAACACAAATATAATTTTTTTATAATTTTTAAATGCATAGTTTAATATATTTTATTCAACATTGTATAATTTTTACATGTTCTTAATAACTTAGCAGAATCATTAGAATGGAACGTATCATGCTTTAAAACAATTAAAAACGTGATCGCAATGATAGACTCATTTGACCATATATCATTATCACCGCTTGTTTTCAACAGTTTTATTTTATTGCAGATGAAACGTAATTTCAGAACATTTGTTTTTCAAAGTACGAATTTTATTTACATGTGTACATTACACTAAATTCTATTTCATATTGCCATGTCAAAACATCAAACGGCGTATATCAGTAGCGTATGGTATCAATTTAGTATGTGGCGTAAAAAAATTCTCTCACATTTTTGTGGTCACGACGTTGTATATCTATGTGAATCCACGGTTATTAAGAACAAAGATTTTTAACTCAATTATCTCAAAATGTAAGATGTAACATGCAACAAGATATACAGTAAAACTGTATAATTTTTCCATATCCTAATGTTTAATCATTTTCTTAGATGTCAAAGTAATTGCTATCATGAGATGCGTTCTTAGCTTGCAATTTAAGTTAATTCAATAGAGTATGCGGCGAGAACCGCATTACAATTTTAATATCTACCATCTAGTCCCGTATAAAACACAGACCAACATTGTAATCTCGCCATTTAAACCGTCAGGTGGCGCTAGAGTAATTGGAGACTGTGTAAAATGTTTAACTCTTTTTCATGGTAAGTTTAATCTACTTATTTTTATTTATTTAATGTAAGTCTAAGAGTAAATAATTGAATTTCCTAATACCCCCACTTTTTGGAACAATGACGTGTGTTTACTCTATTATTAGGCTCATCCCAACCGGCAGACATACTCTGCTGGATATAGGTTTTTCCTCCTAGATATACATGATAAACGATCACGGGCCTCCCGTACCCAAGTTTTACTAGGTCTTCAGTCCACCTGATTGGTGGCCGTCCCACGCTACAACGACGTCTTGTTCGTGGTCACTACTCCAGTATCTTTCTTTCTTCTCTAGTTGTTATCGGTTCTGCGAATGATGGCCTCCCATTGCCACTACAGCTTGCCAATTCTGTTAGCTGCATCCTGCAAATTTTTTCTATAAATATTTTTGTATTAATGTTTAAGAAAAAATATGAGTAGGTCAGTGTGAGGAGTGAAGCATAGGGGAGAGACGAGCCACCCACAAACTTTTTGACAAATTTGAAATTCGTCCAAGTTTGGTCCACCATTTCAAATTTGTAGGTTAGGTTAGATCAATTTACGTCAATAAGAAAGAAAAGCGGAGCAGAGCGACGAGTCACTCAGGAAACTTTTGGTTGATATGAAATTCTGGTAAGATTGGCGGTACACCATTTAATTCGTATGCAAAATGTTTTCCCACTTTCTACGAAGGCATGAGTTTCCCCTGAAACTTATGAAACGCTTATGAAATATAACCACGAAACGCTTATGAAATATAACCACTACAAAAACACGATGACGAAAATTTGAAGATTTACGCAGCTGTCAGTTTCGTTACTCTAAGCTAAGGGGTGTTAACGTGATATTTATATCTATGGAGTTAGCCGTCTGTTCTTTCCTAGTACACATTGCCGCACGGTAGCAGCGAAGAGTGTAATGCCCTTAATGTCTCTGTTTTGATTACCTCAATTATTCTCGCATCTTGCCTGATGGGAGGCAGCGTCATCGGACGTTCTAACTTCCTACATTTTGTTCTGTGATTTGCTAATTTATGTGTTCGTTGAACTGTCCAAGTGTTTATTATAAAGTTAATTTCTAACTATTGTACTATGCGAACATATAAAAATCTAGTTCTTGATATACCTATAGGAACAAGTATTGCAATTTAATCCTAGTTTTTTTTTCTTTTTCGTATACATCACAACAACGTCTAGGCCCCAAACTAAGTATTACTTTGTGTTTTAGGTACCAAGCGAAGACACCACATACATATAACAACCAAGATCCAGTATCAATATTCATCATATAAATACTGACCCGACCCGGGACCTCCAGCTTCGTAGGCAGGGTCGCTACCCACTAGGCTAAGCGGTCGTCTTACTAATTTTTATAGGTATTATCCTCCAATCATACCTATAAGACCATTCTTAAACGTGCGTACTTATGTATGTATATATTTTCTTATACCGATTGTATGCACCGTGATATGTATACCATTTATATTATATATATTATTTTATCATTTTTGCTTATTGTTTGCTAATGTCTTATAGATTACAATCGTTCTCGTAAGATCCAGAAATCTAGGTTTTTATTGATGCGAGTGTGAAGGAGGTTGCGCGGGTGTTCGCGAACGGTAGTCGTCAGCTGTTTCTCCTACAAAACCGGCAACTTATACACCACTAAACTAGTGTTCAGGTACTTGGATGAAACGACTTAAAAGCTATCTGTTGTAATGGATCTGTCGATTTTGTTTCCTCTATGTGTACAGAGAAAAAAAGATAAGTAAGTATCTACTATAGATAACAATAATAGATAAATGAGATATATATACGTTTTTTGAGAAATGATAACAAAAAATTGAGATAACCTGAAATAAAATAAAGAGAAATGCATTGAATTTGGATTGGGACATTGAAGTTTCCCGTTTTTAGGATTTTTATTTTATTTTTAAATAAAAACATACGTTATAATAAAAATAGTAAATACATTTATAAAAAGTATAATTCAGGGTACCAAGGACAAGGTATATCTAGGCAAAATATTACTTTTTTGTATTGAAATAATGTTTTACTTAATTATTTTTATAAACAATTTCTTCAGTATCCCAATACAAATTTGCAAAACATCTTAAGTCTCACATGCATACTGTTATGACCGTAATGCTTGAAATATGTTTTCAAAAACTAACTAATTATTACCTAAACTAACATAAAAAAGAAAAACTGCAATCAGTAACAAACAGGATTCGAAATGTAAACATCTAGATTGTTTTATCTCAAGTACCTACTGATATAAGCAGATTGGTGCAACGCGTGACGCAATATGTTACATCTCGTGAAAACTTATTACTACAAATACTTATCTAGAACTCTGTTATTTGTACTATTTTTATGGCGAAGATCATTAAAGTAATAACAATTAATGTCTATGTTTGCACTTTTATTGCTGCAGTAATAGACTAAAAAGTAGGTCAAAGTAGGTATTTGATTATATAACGTCTGGATGGACCCTCGCAAGTCAACAAAAATGACAGGCCAACTTTTACGCACTTATGCGTCGACTCAACAGACACCATACTCCCCTCGCTACGCCATATGTACAGACTGTCCAATGTGCGTGAATTATAACTGAACAGTTAGGTGCTATTTTTATTTAGGTTTTTTGACGCCGCGTCTCTATCCAGACATTATATATTCAAAGGTCAAAATATAGATGTCATAATAGCCTGTATGGCCGTAATATCGAAAACTTTACAGTTGAAACATGTCGCATATTATCAAAACCATTTCAAAACTGTTTTTGTTGCCCAGTGTTTAAAATATTTTGACTTTAATTTAGTAAAATATGTTTTGTTACCGTTTATATTTAAAACTAGCGATCGCCCGCGGCTTTATCCGGATGGACTACATGTTTGTATATATCAAATTAAACTTATTTCTCAGTAGGGTGAGGGGGAAATAAATTTATTTTGGTCGTGTTTTGTATTTGTTGTAATTTAATATTTTTAGAGTTGGGGTGTAAACTACCGATATATTTATATATTGTAAATAATATTTATGTATGTATATCAGTTGTCTAGTACTCGTAATACAAGCTTTGCTTAGTTTGAGACTAGATAGAGGTGTGTAGGATGTCCCGGGTATTATTATTATTTATATTTAGCATTATTTAATTTTAAAAATAGTTTTTTAAGCGACTGCATAGAACGTCTATCGAAATCAACAGAAAAAAAAGCTATGTTCCACCCAAAGGGGGCCAAGGTAGAGGCCACGTTATAGGCTATATGGTGCATGCCAAAGGTTTAATACAGACCAAAATGGAACCACGTATTCGTTTATGGACCCTCCCTAAGTATGGGAGTTGGTACGTATCTATGTGTTTTTCTGACGGGGATTATATTTTTAGATATTCCAATGAATATTAATTAAGAAATAATACTTTTAAACTATATTATGTATCTTTAAATTAAAATTATATTTATTTTAACATTTTTAATTAGAATCCCACATATAATGTACGAGATAAATCAACTTGGCTTGCCTAACAAACGACGGTAGATTGTCATTAAGATTGCTTTAGAAACTAACACCTACACCAGAGATTCTGCCACTTTCACACAAAAGGATTGAGGCTATGTCAGGAAGGTGTGCTATGTTTGCTTAAGACTTCTATGAAGAAAGTTCATCAATAGCTTACCTCTATATACAATTTTGCCCTGTACGCTTTTCACTGTTTGTACCTACAGATATATTGAACTTAAAATTTGATTTGATTAAATACTAGTTTCCTTCGACTTAGTCTGCGTGCTATATTTTGTTCTTTGAGTTCCGTACATCCGAGCTAAAACAAATTGGTACTTATAGGATCACTCTGTTGTCTGTCTGTATGTCACAGCCTATTTATTCCGAACCTAGAAGACTAAAAATGTTAAAATTTGTTACATATGTAAAGTTAGGTGAGCCAATCACGAAATCGTAGTGTAAATAAACGAATTCTCATTTGGAGGTTAATTTTTATTAATTTTACGATGCATAGTTTGAAAGGCATTAAAAAAACTTACAAATTTGTAGGCTCCCCCACCCTATTTCCGAAACTAGATTTAAAATTTGGAAAATTTAGAACATAATGTACGATTTTACTTATATTTTACAAGAAAACCTTATCGATAAATGAATTATTTTGGTAGTTAATAAATAGAAAACTTTTCTAAGTGAATTTTTCGACATACTTAAATAATAATAATACATAACATACTTGTCATATGCTGTACATATAATACAGCCTATATTTTCCGTGATGAGAATTTTTTGTGTATACCGACTTTTCCGAAATCGATTGAGCCATGACATACAAAAATGATGAATATGGCATCAGTGCATCATAAATATTCGTTACAAAAATTAGTTAATAAATACTATGTAAAGGCAAACCACGAGATTTGTTACAATAGATAGATAATAATAATAATAATATAATAATAATAATAACACACACAATCACAACAACGTCTAGGTCTCAAACAAAGCATTAGCTTGTATTTTGGGTATCAAGTGAAGACACAACATACATATAACAACCAAGACCCGGTGCCAGTATTAATATTCATCATATAAATACTGACTCGACCTGGGATTCGAACCCGGGACCTCCAGCTTCGCAGGCAGGGTCGTTGCCCACTAGGCTAAGCGGTCGTCAATAATATGTATTCGTAATTTTGTAGACGAAATGAAAAATATAAACAAACCAAGACTATTTCTTTTTGTACAAGCCTCTCTATCCTGGTTTTCAGTTTATATATTTAACCTTTGTATTTTGTTCATTACTGGCTAGAACTTACAACTAAGCATGGTGATACTTTCCACGTCAGATGGTTTCAGTGATGAAATTCTGTTAAGGACAGAACCAATTAATTCTGTGTTGTGGTTTTACCGATGATCACTAAAATACTAACTACTTCTTTTTACGTGACTACGACAAAACAAAACGAGGGTTAATATATGTATGAATGTTGGGTAATGTGTTCAGCACATATATTAAATAATATATCAATAATGAGATACACTCCACTCTGCCAAGCCATTCTGGGTATATAGTGAATGATCTAAACAGAAGTCCTTTGTTTCTGTTATCTCTCAAATACACGTGAACTACTAAAACCTTAAAAATAAAAACTTTTTTACAACTACAAAGTAAAAAATTATTGTACTATAGATACTGACAAGCGACAGTTTATGAACTTACATTAAATGGGTACAATATTTACACTAACACATTATCATTTATTTTGCATAATGTTCTAATCAAAATACACACATAAATATATACACCTACTTCCTTTAAATTTTAATTTATAATAATAACATCTGGAACATAGCACACAGCGCCATCTAGTCCCAAAGTAAGCAAGTATTATGCTTGTATAATGGGTCCTAGACAACTGATATACGTAATTCAATATTCTTTTTTTATAATATATATATAGATACTTTTACACCCAGATACAGAATAGACATGTTCATGAACACAAATATTTGTCTCGGGAGGGGATCGAACCCCCGACCCTCGGCTCCGCAGTTGGGGTTTCTAACCACTCGGCCAACCGGTCAGTCAATTTTGAATGAATAATATAATAAATTACAAATTTAAAAACGTGTTATGTAATGAAAGCAAATGTTTGAAAACGCGAATGGGTTGAAAGTATTAAATATAAAATAATATTCAGAAATAGTGAAGAAAAAAACATTAAAAAAGTTGCAAATAAGAATTCTAAATATATTTCTTTAGAAATATCTTTTTCTTTTAAAAAATAATTAAAACTTAAGCTGGAGGAGTCGAAGCTCATACATAAGGCCATAGAACCTTTAAAGTAAATAAGTAAAAGTAAATATTAGGGATATTAAGTAAATATTTGTTAAATCGGGATCGATTATAAAACGTTTTCAATCCGTCGCGACGGACGACGCTTCTTGGGAGTCTATTTTAGATTAATAATAATATTTTATATGTGAAATATTTATATATGTATATATTATAAAGAATATTTAAGTATGTGTACCAGTTGTCTAGTAACTTATTGTCAAGCTTAACTTGGGACTAAATGGTGCTGTGTGGGATGTCACATGTATTATAATTAGTTTTGTTAATTTCATTTATTAACCGTAAATAATTATAAATTAATACAAGATTCCAACAGTTTCGTGTCGTTTCACAACCGTTTGATCCGACGTCACGTCCTTTTGCAATCGCGACGATTTCTGTCTATAATTTATACTCTGGTGAGGTGTGGAAACATGGTACACAATGCCAAGCGCTAATTTAGTATCTTCACATTATATTCGAGTAGATGCAGCTCGCATTACACCGCTATTTGCTACTTTATTAGTTTTTTTTTCTTTTTATTTAGTGAGGGCCAAATTTGCTTAGACATCTGCGCGTCCGACCTGCCACGCAGATGGTGCTGGGTTGGGACTTCTACACAGAAGGTGTAGCCCGATCGGCTAAACGACATCCTCAACCTATACTCCACTGAGTGTTATAGGATTTGAACTGAACGACGACCGGACGCATTGAGGATACTTCGGTGCGTTTGTGCCATTGACGGGCGGTGCCTTAAGGGTGCCGCCTCGTACGGCGTATGAGTAATGCTTTATTAGTTAGACAGTTCTAAGCGAAATGTACTTGTTAGCCGCATTGCAGCGCATTGTCAACTTAGCAAACAATAGGGAGGGGACAGGTGACTCACATCTCAACCAACAAGTCCGCCATTGGACGGCCGTGATTTGGCACTTCGGAAATTTCGAAATGTTAAATATTTTCAGTGGTTAGTTGACGAAGTACGGCGAGGAAATAAAGGTTCAAATTCTATATACAAGTTGGAACGGGAACTGCAGCACAGATCTTTAGTAGTCTTCTCGTCGACTGCATAATTTATTTCAATTTCGTTTTTAGATTATCATTTGCAGAACTTCTTTTATAATCTCGGCAACGCATAAGGCAACACATAGTGCCGTGCCGCGCGGGAACTTGGCTACGTACCTACTATGCTATGGAAGCGACGTTTCATGTGTTTCTAAAGCCATTAACGGAAATTTCCGATTTGGCATATATATTCGACTGTAAGTTAAACGCTCGCTATTCTCAATGTATAGTGACGTGAGCAATTAATTGTACCTACTCAGATGTGTTTGTGTGTAGACAGACTTAGATTCCCTGTTCATTTCCATTTCGTTTAGACTTAAATTTTTTTTTGAATTGGTGCGAAAATGTTGCTTGCCACAGGCGCGCTCTGTTTCATGTTATGTAAATAATTGTTTTGGTTCGATCTTTCTGTCCGCTATTGTACTAGTCTCTTTTTTAATGAAAATGCATGATAATTGCCGATAGTATAGTTGTCAGTATACTACAATTTCATTAATCAGACTTTTGTTGATATTAATTGTCTCTTTACAAAGTCTTGTTGTCCCATTCCAATGGATAATTTAACAGCTTCACAAATCGTTACCAGTTTTCACTAGTGTAGATGCAGACCTGTAATTTTATTGTTTTCTATCAATTTTTGGAGATTGGAAACGAATTTTATTTTTATACTTAAAGAAAATACTTATTTAAATTTTAAATAGACTATATCCAGTTGTGGCATGACCGTAGGCTTTTGTACACTTTTAAATAATATATCACGGAGCCGAACCATACCAACTAATTCATTTTCATGTATGATGATGTGATCATTGGTTTCCGTGAAGTTATTATTTGTGTCATATGCAGCCAATCTAAAAACAACATTATAAATGAGAAATGTTACTTTTCAACATAAATGACGAATACAAATATAGTACAAATCCCCTGAAATTCGTGTTAGTATTTAAGTTAAATAATGGATTACACAAAGTATTTAAAAAATCTGAAATAAGATTTTTTTTTTTAAACTACAATGATTTGTTGTAATAATTTGATAATCTTGTTTTAATTTCACTTTGTAAATAGTCGCAACAAAATTAGAATAGAATTTAATTCATGGCCTCATGTGTTCCAACTTCATAGTGCTTCATAGCTTAGCGCTCGACTAGAGCTTCTTTTCTTCCAACACATTTTGCTTTCTTTTCTTTCAATTAAATCTTCAGTTCGTTCACTTTCCAGCTTTCATATTTACTGACCATTTTATAAACAAATTAAAAAATAACAAAAATGAAAAGTAACCCACATGCGCATAAAAGTAAACAACGTTTGACGTGTTCATCTACAGTAGCGCCACCAAGCGGGATACCTACATTTTCTGTCATCCTGCAGATATAATCTGTTTTGGGCATAAGTTTTGGGCCGTCGAGTCATCTACTTGAGCTTTATTGAGGAGGCTTTAAATATATCGGTACAAAGTTCATGTTACTTTATGTTATAATATAGTAATAACGCCTGCGTCTTATTTACGCTGTCCATGCAATAACCTCATTTTTTCTAGATATTTATCACTAGGGAAGACTTGGTCTAAGAGTCTTTTATCACCCGATAAGGAAGTGATTGATAGAGTGAGAACAAACAACAATTTTAAAGTGTATCTTGTTACAGATAAGATTCCGTGTTATTTATTGTACGAAATTTACGCGACTATATCGAAGTGCTAGTAATTTCTATGTACATATAAATGTTAACATATCTAATTCATACATAACTAATTATAGATGTAAAGTTACAAGATGAGCCCTTGCCATACATCGCGTTTACTTAAATTTTACACGTGAAAAGCGTGCACGACATCCTTGTTGTATGACAAGCGTTTGACGGTTTAACATATAACAATGTTCATCTGAGTGACAGATTTCTCTACGCATTTTGTCGTCGTTCCGAGTAAAACTATCTATAAGTAGTGTACCATGAAATAGCCTGTTAAAACTTGTTTTTAAGAAATCAATCTCGACTTAGATTGCACCACGGTCAAAAATTGTTTCGTTTACGCTAAAAATTAACTAAAATTAGTTTTTATTGACGAAGCGAGAGGATGAAAAATTAAAATATCTCGTTTCTCGTAGATACGTGCGTGGCGAGGAGGTAGGCAGCTCCTAAGCGTCGAAGACGGACTGACAGAGCAGATCTGTCTGCCTCCGCGCCGCGCACATACCTAAAGCGCGGTACAACGGTTTCGGTCAAACTATAAGAGTATAGACGACGCGCTGTTTACTTGTTCAGCACTTTATTTCAGTCTCGAAAGGGCAAAGAACGATCATCATAACTCGTGATAGTAACGTGTTCCTTAACATTATACACACTAATTGCCTTAAATGGCATCCCGTGCGCCTAAACTGGCTACTTTAATTACTCATTTCACGAGTAAACTCGCCGGCTTTGATCTCTTTAATCCGTTATAACACGCTAACGGCTATTTCGGTAACTGTTATGTTCTTCTCAGAAAAATGGTATTAATGTTCTTCGAGTATGCGTCATATAATAACTTTTTAGCCTTTATATTATCTTTGAGAATTTTTTCGATAATGGTTAAAAAATACAGCGGAAACATCTATTAGGTCATCTAGAAAACCATTGCAATAAAATAATTAAATATCACATTGTCTTATCTTCAACTAAAACAATCTCTTGATTCGGGAATCATTTAAATATTTACTTGATATGCACATATTACTTTTGCAATATCGAATGATTTGTTTCTCTTTATATATCATAGACGTCATTATTTCGAAATTTTACATTAATTCACTACAAATTTTTAAGTTGTTACGTTAATATTCAACGCTGAAATCTAAATTTCACCTATTTCTTCTCTGTTTCAGGTATGTAATACTTCCGTGATCCATATTTTGGTAAGCGCCGTTACGTACAGGAGGCATGTAAGTTCCTCGCGTAAGTTCTAAAAGAGTGCCATCAAACCTGACAGCTTTGCGTAGCTGAGAAAATAGACAAAATCACTTGTTCTACGAAGTTACAAACTTTAACCATTTCTTTACGTCCTTGGTTACACCGAATTTTAGTTCAGTCGTTATTAATATTTTAGTGAACTTATGAACCAGATTAAATTCGACTGTTTAGAAATACTACAATTACTAAAATAAATTTCGTTTACTGTATAAAGCTAAATTGATAAAGTGTCGTGATAGCCCAGAGTGCAACGAACCTGTCTCAAATTTATAAGGCCATAGGGCCATGGTTCGAATCCGGGCGTGTACCAATGAGTTTTTCTGACTTAAGTACATTAACTATCACTGACTCCGTGCCTCGGAGAGCACGTTAAGCAGTCGGTCCCGGACGCTGTCAATAGATGGCGGTCGTTACAATCCCCAACCCGCAGTGGAGTAGCGTGGTGGATTTAAGCTCCAAACCCCCTCCTCACCCTGGGGGGGGACTAAGCCCTTGCAGTGGGGTAAAATGGGCTGATGATGATGATGATGATAAAGCTAAAGTAACAGAACTAAACTTGCGAAATTACTCGGTCTCGATACAATAAAATATAAAAAGACAATAACTGAATAAAAAAAAAACGAAAAAGAAGTCAAGTATTACAGTGGATTATAAATGAACTATTTTAGAAGAACATTAGTCAATCTGAATAATAAATCAATTATTTGCTATAATTCATTATCATTCAGCGAGAATCCATTAGATGGTTTTGTGATGGTTTTAATGAAATGTAGAAATCTCTTTAGCGAAGTTTGATGAAATGTCCGATGTCAGATTTTACGCTAAAGGATTGCAGTCGACAGGCGTGTCTCAATGGAAAGCTGCAAGACAAGATTTGTCGATCTGGACCGACATTAACATTTATTTAAAATTTTTCATTAATAATACATTGATTAATTAACTTGAAATTAAACTGGATCGCGATCGCCATGGTAACAGAAGAACTTTTCCCCGGATGCAAAATATATGCTCGGCTCATTTATTATATACTCGATATGGGAACATAATATATACCTTATTAACAGACGTATGGTAGGCAGGCAAGGCATCGATGGTAGATTTTGTGTACTAAGTAACATGCTGGACTTTTGGAATCGTCATACACTAAGAAAAGTGTTCATTAAATATTATGACGATGAAATATCAGTGGAGTGATGAAAAACCAACATCATCATTAAATTACGTAGGTTTTGACTCTTCTAAAATTTTCGTGAATTTTCCCAAATTTTCGAGAATTTCCAATGTTCTAATATTGACCGTTTTAGAATTTTTAAAATAATTCCTGAACTTTCTAAAACGAACATCGTCCCCTTTTACCGGGATATCTGTTTCCTGCGGGTCGTGCTGTAGTTCACGAGAACGAAGCCACGGACGGCGACTAGTGCTACGTAATTATGATGGATGACTCAAGCAAGCGAAACAAAATAACATGGAAGGGACAAACTTATGAAGAAATTCAGTTGTGTGAGACCTGCATCCTAAACTTCATAATAGTCATGGTGCTTACTTAAACCTTGCTTGCACTTTGACCCGGTGAAAGTACAAGCGGGCAGCTGTGTAAAACCTTTGTGAAGCTTCCTGTTTCGTCGCGTGCGCAGCCTCTGTGACGTTCATTTGATATGGCATTGTTGCGAACGGGTTGGAGGTCGGCCGCTTTTTGTGCCGTTTTTATGCGGTTTCTGCTCCCGGATAAGGCGATATTGTTTTAAACATTGAACTCTGCTTGTTTTCACTGGACTCACTTTGTTTGTTTTCACTGGACTTGCTTTATACTTACGCTATCGTACTATATACAGGGGTACTATTATTTATTCTTAAATATTTTTGCCTAGCACTTGTTTATCTATACCATCAATATTATTTAGGCAGTCAAACATTAACTAGAACACCACAAATATATTATGCCGTTTTTGTAGCTGTTTAGTGACTAAACACTCTCCAATGCCATAATTATACTAAGGTCAATAGTACACATATTTTCGTGTCGTCTTATCATTATTTTTTTTACATATATGTTAATGTTGGCATTTATTTTATCATTAAATAATTTGGCGGCCATCCAGTTTAAAAATCTATATGGGATATCACCAACAATAAATGAAACTAAATATTGTATTTTGTTAATGAATCTTGAAAAACACACTGTCGTACTATGGTAATCCAAACCTTTTCCCCATCATGCACTGCTCGGATTCGACCACACCTAATTTCCTGGTGTGGTTTCCGCGTCGACTGACACGTATATATTGTATTGTAACACTTTGACAATGAAGCCCATAAATTCTACGTCGAGCCAGTCGACATTATATACTTATTTCTGTTAAAACAAAAGTTAATATGATTGTTATATAATATAATTAAGGCATTTTGAAACTAAATCTGTGTGTGGATTTTTTTAATAGTAATTTATTTCTTTAATAGTAATCTACCTGTTTAATAGTATTAAGCAATTCGATAATCTTAGTAACCAATATTTGAATGGCTTCCATATACGGTACATTTATCAAGATTTTCATGAAATATTTGACCCTATTATTACGAGACGCGTAATGAATGACATACAACCAATAATGATCCGTGAAGTACCTACTTATTATCAACAATTGACCAGTTACCTGTCAGATGTAAAATCACTTTAAATTCTTCATTTACTAAAAAAATCAATCACTAATTACTAATCACTAATTATTTAAAATTAACCGTTGTGGTGAATTCCCAAAATATCGATAAGTAATGTAATGTACTTAAGCCTTAAATCGGTAACTTTAAATACCAACTAAGTGTCCTTATCCTTATCGGTCTACAAGGTATTTACAAATTGAATTTACGCAACACGATTCGAGATAGAGAGCTGGTCGACATTTCACTAACAACTTATCAAGTAATGCAAATTGTGTAGAATGACCTATGACTTGCCGTAACAGATAGAATTTCACTTGCTAACAATGAAATTCAGCTTGATGATGATACAATTGTAATGGAAAGTTTCAAAATAGATGTTCACCACAATAGTCACCTGGTATATTAATAACCCAACGCGTTGGGGAAATAATAATTCCTATTGAATACCTTCCAGTGGCGAAGACTGACGTATAAAAAGGCAATAATCTAGACACTATAGACACCTATTGCGATGGCCTATTCTAATTTTTAGTGTTCATTAGTACATAAACATAAGACTAAGCCACTGGAAAATCAATGACGGTGTGTCTGTCGTCTAAATAATCGAGAACTGCATCCCTTTTCATAGGTCACCTTTCGCAACTGATAGCTTCAACGAAACTTGTGGCTAATGTAAGGCTGATTATCATCATAGGCCGCTCTTTTTCTTACCATCGAAGTATCCTACAAGTGGTTTTACGTTTCGGCTTTTTTCCAATTACAAAATAGATGTCATCTGGTATTTGGTTTGTCAATCTTTAATCACATATTTATCATGTGACGGTAAATGTTGGGGCTTAATCAGAAATAGATTAGTTCTCTCGTGTTCGGCACGAGCTAACAATGTTCAATGATCTTTAACAGACTAGATAGTGGCCCACAAATGCTCATTATACGAGCTTTTACAAGACAGTTGCGCCATTACAACTACAACGCTACCAACAAACACGTTATCGAGGGAAATGTCGTAGGTTAGTATCGATGTTGCGCTCAGAATGCTCTTACGTAAGTCTCAATTGGTTTAGTCCGTCGTTTTCTTCTATTTCGTTAAAATATACGCTCCGCAAGTGAACGATTCCAATTCGTATGAGTAAATTATTCTTTATTAATGTATCCAACTTCTGGATTTGGCAACTAACACACTTGGGATAGTGCAATGACTTTCATTTCTAATTATCACTGAGCCCATTACTTTCTGTATTGCCTACATCTAGATCTAGAAATAGGAATAATATAGTAGTCTAAATCAAATCAAATCAAATATCTTTATTTCGTAGTTATGTAACATAATCTTGAAATACGTCACAAAAGCGAATTTCGTTACTTTGTGGAAGAACGTCACCACAAAGGCGCATTCAAAAATGCGCTCATTCTACTAGGATCCACCGACGAGGCTCCACCGATGGATCCAGGGATAATTTTTTTCCTCTTCAACCCACCGGTTTATGGTTAAAAAAGTGGATCAAAATAATCATATATTTCTTATTCCACATTTATCCACCCTTTTAGTACAAAAAGTGGATCTATAAATCATATATTTCATATTCCACTTCGATCTACCACTAAATGGTAAGTGTTGCCCAACGTAGACAAGTGATCTCGTGAATACGCTTTAATAGCAAAGCGAACTAAAAAGCAGAAAATAATTTTTGGTATAAGAATAAAGTAATTAACAAGAAAATTAATGTTATTGTGGAAACACGTAAGATGCCTTTCATACTAACTCTACTTTTAGAAAACGTAACAATGAAATATTTATCACAGCTTATATTGAGTGGGTACCTATCCCACACTTTTACCAAATTTATAAACAAAATTATAATCGGTTTAAGAATATGGAAATTATAAGCTATTAAGATTTTATCTTTTTTTTACATAACGTAATTTTACATTATAATTTATATGACCTGATGTCAAAAGTAAATATCGAGCGGTATTGTCCTGTTTGTACAAGAAGATATTTTAAACATTTATAACATTGTCAATATTTTTTTTGCAATTCTTTCTCTGTTATGATATAATTAGAAAACTCTTTCGTATAAAATAATTTAAAAAAAATTGTCTACTAACCCATTGAATGTCGCAAAAACAAATAAATATCTGTAAACTAGAAGTTTACACGTGACTGTCTAAACTGACAAGCTAAACGTGATCTGACGTGACTAAATTGACAAGTCAGCCAATTATATTATCTGAAGTGACACAATAAATGAGTAAGTACTTAAATTTTTTGCACAACTCAATCACTTCGTACTATAACTACGTTCGTAGAACTAGGAAGGTTAGGAAGTATGGAAATTCTCGTCGTAATCCAGTGAAATCGTTGGGATCGGCGAAAATAATATCCGCAGATCCACCAGTGCGGTGGATCGAAAAGGAAAAAAAAAATTCCGTGGATCCACCGGTGGATTCAAGAGGAAAAAAATTATCCGTAGATCCACCGGTGGATCGAAGAGGAAAAAAAATTTCCGTGGATCCACCGGTGTATCCTAGTGGAATGAGCTCAAAAATGCTGGTTCCTCTAAGAAGAATACGCAAGAAACTGAGGTACGCTCTATTTAACAGAATTATAAACAATTTTTGGGTTGGCTTTCCAAAACTACCACCCTAAGGGTATTAATAATAAAAAAGAAGGGAGCGAGGTGAAAAGAATGAACCCACTTGTGGAATTTTTAGAAATTCGGAAATACGAAAAAAGGCGGAATTAAAAATGAGTAAATACATACCTGCTACTAAGACATTTTTGATAACCTTCAAACTCAAAACACTTCAAATTAACCCTAAATGGCCAGCCACTCTTCTAATAAGTCTCAACTATTTAGATTTAGTACATAAAAGAACGTTTAAAAGAAATTCGGTTAAGGTAGGTTGCTTTCCCGCCATTTCTCAATCTATATGTAGGTTCAGTTAGTTTAAAAAAATATACAATAAAACCGAATATATGGGCGCTTCGATTACTGTTCAAACAATTCATGGTTCCAATCCACTAGGAACATAAAGCGCCATGCAAATCAAATCTTCAATTGTTACTAAAGGTAGGTTAGGAAATTCTTAACGTATTTACTGTTTTCAATTTATTTTAATGTTGAAGTCTATTCCCTCCTTCAATAGTCGATCCTTTGATTACGTCAATACAAGGAGCAAATTCATGTCTGTAGTAACGGGTATGAAGTTTTCAGTTTTTATTTTTATTTTTTTCACATTTCCGCATTCCTGAAAATTCTGAAAGTTGGTTTTCTGTCCTCGTCCTTCTATCCCCTAAATTATTATTAACACGTCTAGGGTGGTAGTTTTGGAAAGCCGTACCCAATTTTTTAACAATAAGTGCTTAAAGATTAATATTATTGAAACAAAATGATAGGCGAGTGACTTACACCCATGGATTATTATCATCTAAGTAGTGCGATACTTTATAATAAGCTTTTGCATAAAGCTTTCGTTTTATTGTAGTTTTAACCTTGTTAAGGGGTAGACCTTGAATGTCAAGTGGGATTTTATTGTAAAAGCATACACGTTGCCCTTTAAAAGATTTTGTGAATTTATTGAGGCGGCTGACATTATTGGCAAGTTTATCTTTGTTTCTAGTATTAACATTATGCCGATCACATTTTTTTTAAATAATACAATATATTTTCTTACGTTTATTATGTTTTCAAAAATATATTTCGACGGCAATGTCATATTGATTTCCTTAAACTTTTCTCTAAGTGATACTTCAGGTCCTAGTTTATAAATTGCTCGAACAGCTCGCTTCTGCAACACGAAGATTATATTAACATTGGCAGCGTGTCCCCACAGCAGAATGTCAAGTAAATAAGACTAGAATGAGCGCTCTCCAACTGAACTATTCGAATGCCGTAAGCCGCAAATGCAGGGGAAGATATGCGATGAAGTACGGGTAGGGTCAACACCTATGACAGTAAATCACGTGAAGGCGAAATACAACGGCAGAGTTATTGACATCGTTATCGATCTTTATTCCTTATTAAAATTAATATTGTACCGCAACTCTAAACAAGCGCTGTTGTCAAACATACACGTTCCGGCGCGTTAACTACCTACCCTTTAGTATAGTTTCAGTAAGCGTAGTGTGTGTTCTAGTGTCTGCCTTACATTATTCCTAATTCCAAGAGATCTGTCACTATGTCGCGTTTGAAATCACTTATAGGTTTAAAAAATTTCCTTCGAGAACCTAACTGAATTCAGGAAGCTTTTCAAAGTAGTGTTACAAATCATATGACAAACCTATTTACGTACAAAACCACAAACCGACTTTCTCTTTTATGTTATACAAAGGTTCGAATTCCATTCGTCAATCAATTGAACACGATCTGTAGCAAACATAAGAAAGACAAGTTGTATTGGAATAGTAAAAAGTAAACGTATTCCGATTGGACTATCTTTTTTTTCTAGTTGTTTGCTTTGTTATTACAGTAGCAATAGCGAGAGAGCGCGTTTTGTAACGGACCACTGAGATTTTTTGTGGGATTAAAAATTGTACAGGCGCACAATACATCTTGATTATACGCTGTCAGCGTTCAAAATGTAATCTCAGAAATAATGAATTGATCTCTCTAGTTGCTTTTTTAATAATTGGAACTCTGCTACTGAAATTCAGATTGTCTAGTTTATTAAAAGCATTCTATGGTTTAAAAAAAGCGCTTATTGATAAGAACTGCAGCTTAAAACTCATTTAATTAAATGAAAAAAAGTGGTCTCGAAAGGTTACACATTTCGTTTCATGGGCTGTTAATATTACGTTTCGCGGTTTAATAGTGCGCCATTTGATTTGATATATTACGGTAATGACTGCCGCAGTATGACGCTTGGTATATACGTCCGTGAATGTTAATTTTGTTGCGAACGCGAGGTTGTTGACGTCGACCGCCATTTTGAGTAACCATAGACCATGTGTGCGTTGTCGATTAACAGAGCATGACCATAAATTACAAAAGCATCCCATTCGACCGGCTTTTATGTCGAGTTCGTATGTGAAGCTTCACTGGTTTTTATGTCATAGCTAAATGACCACCGATTTTGTTTTGCGACCATTAATTTTTTTATCTGCACTTTCGATGACGATAGAATTTAATTGTCACATTGTAACCTTCTGCTATATGCGTCAAAGTGGTACAAATTGTTATAGTCAAATTAAATAATGTACAATTATCTTGTTAGCATCGTTCTGATAAACATCTTATGATTGGCTTCGATAGACAATATCGAACAAAATCGCGTCGACCTTCACACACTGGGCATAACTATTGAGCATTATGAAACTCTCATAGGAATTTGTAATAACCTTCATTTCACAATCGTTCGTTTGTAGCAATTTCAAAAGGATTATTTCTTTTACCAGATTCTAGAGGTCATTGCTGATTAGAAAGAATGATTTTATAAAATGTAATAAATCTTTACATTAACCCAATTGGGTCAGATTGAAAGTCACTCGCAATTTAATTGACACAGACAATTGATTTATAATGATTGATGCCAAGTTAATAGGTTAAACAAAACAAATACTTCAAAAATTTTCATTAACTTACTCTGAACTGAACTCACTCCCTAATTCATTCATTCATTCATTCATAATCAACACCAAGCCGAAACAATTGAAGCGAATCATACGTTTAGACATCAGGTTAGTTTTGTGACATATCACTAAAAAAGGATTTTTCGAAATTTTATCCCAAAGTGTCGTGATAGGCCAAAGCGCAACGAACCTGTCTCAAATTTAGAAGGCCCCATAGGGCCATGGTTCGAATCCGGGCGTGTACCAATGAGTTTTTCTGACTTAAGTACACAATATCACTGACACCGTGCTTCGGAGGGCACGTTAAGTAGTCGGTCCCGGACGCTGTCAATAATGGCGGTCGTTACTGTCCCCAACCTGCAGTGGAGCCGCGTGGTGGACTTAAGCTCCAAGCCCCTATCCTCACCCTGGGGGAGGCCTAAGCCCCTGCAGTGGGGTAAAAAATGGGCTGATGATGATCCCAAAGAAGGTATAATAGGAGAAGGTACCTAAGTTTGTAGGAATATACGTCATATTCCAAAGTAAATGACATGGAAATTGGTAATTGAATTTTAGGTCACAAATTAAATATGTCGTGATTCAAAACTTTTGCAATTTCGCTCTTAAGAGAGCAAAATAGAAGATGAACGTTGGTATGGGGCTTCCACTGATTTTGGAAATTGGTATTTGCATTTTGGGGCAGTTAATTTCGAAGTTAAATGCATCGAAATTGGTATTAAGCCTTCAATATGTTTCAAGATATTTGCATTTGTATGAATATCCGTCATTAAGTTAATTGCATGGCAATTGGTATATTTAGTTAGAGAACAGAAACTAAATATGTTGTGCTTCAAGATTTTTGGAAGATAAAAGTTTGTATGGGACTGCCGTCATTTTTAAAGTTAAAACTATTAAACCCATTATTTGGCTCTGTGGTTAGATATATAAAAAAAAAACACTTTTACCATTTATAGAAATTCAACTCTTATGGGAGGAAAACAGTTAACTTAGTGGTTGGAACTTAAAAAGAAAAGCATTTCAGTGTCCTCGTGAAATTATTGTTTATACATGCTAATACACAAGTGTAATTCGTCTGTTCTTGGTTACTCTCACTTCCTATTGAACATCATGTACCCACCTACCGCTCGCATTGTAGATGGAAATGTAGCATATATTGCATTACATAAAATAGAAATAATAACTTATAGTTCTTTATTATGTCGGTATTTTGATCTATAAATCTATCATAAAAACAAATAATTCTTATGTAACGTATTATTAAATGCAAATAAGTTACAAGTGCACAAAAGCATACTCATTTCCGCATTCATCAACGAAGTGTGTTCTCATTCTTATGAGTTATGTCACGTCCGCAAATAGTTCTCGGGCTATAGTCAAATAAGAGGCAGCAATTTCAACAGAAGACGATGCTATATAACCGACTTTCATAGAAGGTATTGATAAAAATCATAATGCAGCCAACCTACACACGCTTGAGCTCGCTACATAATAACAGTACTTGAAAACCGAGCGAATAATAATAACACAGACGTATAGTAATTGTTTAAGTACATGTGCCAATAAAAATCTTCAAAATTAAATATCGTAATACATTTTGTAACGATTTAATAACATTTTAATAGCAAGTGTTTTAGTAATCGCAGCACTTAAAGAAGTATAATAATAACAGATGGGAACAACAGTATTAAAAAACGACGATTACACAACAATTTTCTTTGAAGTTGTCGTAGTTAACAGTGTTGCTGAAATTGTAAATGTCGTAGGACCTTAGTACACAGTTCATGTTGATTCGTAACGCAAGGAGCCGCATTAGATTTTACACCGGTAGAACCACTTATAACTATCAGATAAATCTAATGTTACCTACACGCCTGGCTTACGTCTCTTATCTTAACGACGACACGTATTAAAATTTACAATATTAACATTGTCAGAGAGACGAGATAACCGGTCTTATAATCATATGACTGTGCCTTATCTATTTGAATTTAGTATAAAAAAATCATGGCAAGAAATTAATGTTAAATTATCAATTCAAATTTCCTTTGCGATTTGTCATTACTTATCTGGTAAAGAAAATGTGTTGCGGTTTGTCTATTTATTATAAACATTACTTTTACTTACTTATGTTTTCCTGTGAGAATGTGTCAGCAAATCCAGAAATGTTTCAGAGTTTAAACGAGGTTCACGATGTTGATGTAATGGCGCTTTTGATGTACGATTGTCAGGTTATTACAACGCACTAGTAATTTTGTCGCGGTGAGTTAGTGAACGAGCCATACCATGCTAACATATTCTGTTGAAATGCAGTGAGTTTATGCAGCAGAACGCATATCTTAATAGATATGACTGCATTTTAAATGTGCTTGTAAGAAGTTAAACGTCGAGTGAGACTAGTTAAATACTACAGTTATAACTATGCGATGAGTACAAAGATGCGTTTCTCGTTAATAAATAACATTCTATTACTTAATACCGATCATATTGTTAATTTTTGAGATTTTCTCGATTATAAATAATTCTAGCAACCATTCGCGGTCTTCCTCATACCTTTAATAAAACTCGAAAACATAGAATACGATTTTTAAAAACAAAAGAAAATCATAACAAATATGCCTATGGGCTATGCCTGCCAGTTTATTTTTTTTTAAACCAAGGAGTATCTTGCATTAACACTTTTTATTAAACACATAGTGTTGCGTGCATAGTTTTGTGCTAATTGTCCATAATTATAAATAATTGTGCTTGTTATCCAAATATAATGAATAAACTAAACAAATATAATGAATATTGCACGCAATACATATGATAATGAAAAGGCCAGCTTTTCACTCAATTAAACAGCCTTGCGTATAAATTAGTGTATTCGTATTGCGTCAACGCTGTTCTTCATCACAGCTGCGAATTCTCGCAGCTTACCAAACAATGTACACATAACATTTCATACGGCGATTGTGTATGAAATTGCCGTATGTTCATTGTTACCGTTTCAGTGTGTTTTGAAATTCTACCATTGATGGAAAATTTTAATAGTTCGACCTGTTTGAGGTGAGATTAAATAGCTTTATTAAACAACCTATGATTTATAAGTAGCTGATTATTTGATTAAGATCATTTAAAGAAACCGTTTACGGATAACCTTGGCTTACCTACCATTAATCTGTTCGACTTAATTTGATCTTGTTACTCGAGTGATTAAATATTTTTCATTGTCTTATAACAGCTTCAATGTCACATTGATTCTTAATTGTAAACTTTACATATTTATTGCATGCATAGCCTCCAGTTTGTTGTTCTGTCAGTAACGAAGATCGTGACCTGAAGCCGTTCAATAACTTTTTTTATCCGGTTTTTTACTTGACGGAGAGCTGCAGCATCAAATTTTGTATCACATGGTTAGAGTTTTACTTCTATAATTAGACTTCTTCTCTAAACTTCTCCGATGATTACGATATTGACGGCGCATGTTCCAAATCCCGTGACCATTTTGACGCACAAATGACTGTAGTACTGCAGAATCTACCTAAGGCAATAAATATGGCGTCAGTCAGCATTTTGATCAAACCGGCAGGTGGTCGCATCAGATCAGTGGGCATATTGAACACTCATAGGCTGTCTCCTGTCTGTCTATTTGCACCACAGTCTTAGTTCTATTTCATGACCAGGCTTCAAACTTGGCGGATGTTATTTACCTCCACTGTCACAGAAGTGATGAAGTCTGCGTAGCGTGTGATATTTATTATGAAGTATATTGATATCTTAGATACCATATTAATCAAGATGTAGCGACTCATACTTCGAAACGATCTAAAACGTGAGCAAAATGTTAATCTAAGTGATTAGATAGATCATTAGTCATTATCATTGTTTTGAATAAACATTTTCTTAAATTACGCATGAAATATAATTTCAGATTTTTGGTTTTTTTTTGTCCAATATGAATTTCATTTATGAGTCACTCAAAATTCTACTTCACATCAAATACTGCAATTTCAATACGTCAACTGGTGTACGGCGCGTAACAGCTTTTCGTACAATCCTATTATGCATGGACCATGGACATTTATGAAAGTTTCTATCCAGTATAAACAGAGATAATCTCAATGAGATATGGATTATGATTTCGTCGTAACAAATTTAAAATAAATTTAATCAAAGTTATCAATCTGGGCCGCGCTGACATTCGTTAAGGCCTTCACGCGCTAATTGTTTTAATTCGAGTCAAACAACTGGTGTTTCTATTGTGGAACGGTTGAGTGTGTAATTGTTATTATTTCGCGTTGCCAAATTCTACTGTGTCATAATTTAATTTAATTAAGTAGTAAGTTTCTTAATAGCTACATCTAGTTTAAAAAACCGCGACTCTAAGGACTATGATTAGGTGATTAAGGAGATAATAAGGTGCAATATCAAGTATTTTTGATTTCAAATAAAGAATCTGAATTAATGAATGGGTTACGATTAGATTACGATAACCAAGCTTCTGCTTGGCTGCAGCGATTGTGTCGTAACCTAAAGGGTCCCCCTTTGCAGATTCAAAAGAAGCTTAAAATTCCTTCGGCGAAGATTTACCATTTTGGATAAAATCGAGCGTCGGGGGGGGGGGGGGGGGGGGGAGAAGACAAACGATATGTTTGCGTTCGTATAAAATAATGAAAAAGCTAAACTTGGTTTTAAGAAGATTATGTAGAAATCCGATAATATTATTAATCTAAGCGGAAAGTGATAACTTACAAGATTTGAATAATTTATTAAATAATTGTTCCCAGCAGTCACTGAGTAGTCAGAAGTACGCAATTAGAAAGGCTTGACAAGTATATGTTTACTTATGTCTCTAATACTTTTAACAGGCTTCGAGTTTTTGAGGATGCTTGTAATTAAAAAAAAGAAACTACCATCTCTTTGTGTACAGTAGTAAAAGTACTCCTTCAGTTATATCGGATTTACCATTTAAAAAAGCTTGCAAAAATATATTTGTTATTGACGTGAATTTCCCCGTCTGCGATTGTATAGGCTGTGGTCAAAAACTTTCATTCGAAAGAGTATAATACGTATCAAATTTAAAATACAGTAAGTTGTACGAAAGTAAAAGTTGTACACATATTTACGGAACGCGCTTTCGTAAACTAGACGGAGCGATGTAAGAGAAGGCGTGGTTCCAAGGGCCGGCCAAACTAGTAATTTTTATAAGAACTTCTTTTCTTGTAGTCATAAAATATTCTGTGATGTTCTGTGTGAAATGTTTCTATTCGCTTAGAATTTATTTATAAGAGCTGCCACTAATTCAAGACTTATAACTCTTAATTTTCTTCCAACTCTCACTATAAAATTTTATTGTCTATCAGGGCTGTTATACCATATGAAATAATATATAGAATGTGTTAAATCTTGAAAAAAAAATGTTGAGGCCTTTTTTTTATCTATAAGTTTCAAAAAAGTCTGCCTGCCCTCAAAACGACACTTTAAGAGTGTCCTAATCCCATAACAATTAGTATATTTCTTCACTGCTTTTACCAAACCCATTTACCACATTGTAAGCCGTAAAATTAAAATTTTGCATACATATAATTTGATCGTCTTGTAGATTGTGGAATACCCTTATTTTTTTACGACCGTTTATAAAATAACTAATAATCAACTTTATTTCTTTTGTTTGAACTGCCTGTAAATTTTATACCTAAAACGTCTGACTACAGTCAAATTGCAATACAAAAACTTTTGAAAATGTCTTCAAAAACACGGAGTAAAAGCAAAAACGAGTATCAGGATCACATCACATCACAATACGGGCGTATATAAAAGCAGTCGGGGCAACAGCCGGCATGCGGCCTACAGTAAAATCCAAGGACGTCCGTGTACCGCTTCAAAATTTTTATTTTTTGTTCTTCGTGCCAGCTTTTGACCAACACCCTTCCGAAAAGTCTTATAATTTGTCGGACACATCACGGAAAATTCAACTTTATTATGTTGTTTGTAACGCAGATAATACAATGAAACCTTAAGACCAGAATGGAATGCCTGAGGTCGATCGAACGCCATCTGTTATGTTCTTTTTTGCGAATGCCTTTTTTTCAAAGGTCGTATTTTGTAGTGATGGGTTCACGTATGTTATTGGTGTGCAGCTTTGGAGATATGCTTAAGAGATATGTAATATGTAAGGAGGTAGATTAGATAGCAGTTTATCAAAGTGATAGACACTGGATAGAATTGCTATCAAGGGCTCTACTCTAAAAGCTCTAACACAAAAACAACAAATGGTACCGTCAACCCTGACAACTTTGCCTAGTGCAAGTAACTTTGCCTAAGACAAACAGTTTAACTTTTGTGGTATTCGCGAAAGAAACTTATTTGTTTTATTCGAAAAATGGCTTTAGTAGTAAAATTGTAAATATTTTTAGCATATTCTAGAAAAGCTAACATTGTCATGTAAAATTACTTGCCGAAATTGCTAGGGTCGACGGTATATGTATATACAATCATGTGCATCAATATTCAATATGGAATGCCAAATTATTGATCGTACTTAATTAATCCGTCGTCGAGTTGCCATATTATACTTAAAAACTCTAGTTTCAACACGACATGTGCCTTACCATTTACGGTTACACATATGCTCCTTAACACTCGTTCCCATTCCGCAACAAGTATCAATGGAATGTGGCAAGTAGAACGTCTGCAACAATTTTTCCTGCCTTAAATACCAATGTAGTTGCTTTCTTTCATATTAAAAGTTGAACGTTTTATTTCGTGTTAAAAACAAATAAGCTTTCCTTTCAAATATCCTTTCATTGAATTCTAGGTAGATTATTGATAATGTTAGTACAATGTATGTAATAATTGGTCGTAATATACCTATATTTAGTTATTTATTTGTAGTATAAGTTTTTTTCCTTGACCGATTTTCAATACGTACTTTGCTAACTTTATCTGAAGTTATAACAATATGACTAGAAAAAAAAACCGCGGTAACGGCTAATTTGTGGCAAAACAGCAAATTATCCAAGTTAGTTTTTTTTTGTTCACAAATACTACGCCAACACTTGTCGGAGGTCGTTCTCTTTCTAGAGCTAATCTACTCCATGTTTTTTCTGCCATTTTGACTGTTGCTCCATCTTTGATATAGCTTTTTTATATAATATTTTTAATTAATATAGCTGTAATATAGCTTTTAATTTACGCTTTTGATTGTAGGGTACCAATTTGTTCGACTTTCGACCATCTGTCGTTTATAAAAGAGTTTTATTTAAGGATGAAAGTTGAATAAAATAGAAGGCAATGAGAAAAGAGAGGCAACGCTAAAGATGCTGCGAAGACAGTCCTAAGCATTGACTCATAGTGCTAAGTTAAGTAGGAATGGACTAGCCATGTTCAGAGAGCTATAAACGACGCAACGGATGGTTAAAGCCACGATAGAATGGTATCCAAAGATAGAGACTTGGTTGTCTGCTATGCATGTCAAAAGCAATTGTGAATGTTTAAGGTTTAAACTAATCGGAGGTTAAAACTTGAAATTTTGTATATAGCTGAAAAATTAAAAAAAAAAAGCTAAACACCTGTACAGTCTCGTCGTCTGCATATGCTTAAGGTAATTATTTGTTCATCAATATTATTTGAAATTATCCAATAGAATTTGCAGTACGCATAAGTTTGTGTCCACGCTGCCTTTAATTGCCAAACATTAAGAACCAGTTTCTCCTCGCATGGTTACTTTCATTTATTTTAATGAACGGTTTGGCGTATTAAGAAAATGACTCAGTGATGTTATTACGGTGAGAGAATATTCTATTAAACCTTCACAATATTATACTCGCTCAAAAGATAATCTTGATACATATTTGCAATTGATATTCACTTCAATACTATATTGATAAAGACTTGAAAGGTGATTATTAGGAAACAGTGCGACCACACCTTAGCGGAAATGTAGATTTTCCTCTCGGCAAGTTTTCACGCATTTCTCGGTATCTAATTAGCAAGCAACGATTGACCTGGCGGCGTTTGCATAAGTCGGCTGGCTCTCAGCCACTCGTTTACTTGAAGAAATTTTGCAATTTATGAATAATCAGTAGGTTTACGATGTTTTTATGTAATTATTAAAATTAATTACAACCGACGATCCAATACAATACAATACGGGAAGGGAAGCGTTGGACGCCCCCAAGTCAGGTGAACTGATGACCTAAAGCACCATACCGGGGGTAATTGGTTGCGAAAAGCGGAGGACCATGTGTGGTGGCGAGCCTTGGGAGAGGCCTATATCCTGCAGTGGAGAAACACGGGCTGATGATAATGATCCAATACATTTTAAATACAAAAAGATGTGTTCGAAATTGAACTGCATATTGGTGATTTTTTTTATTATGATAGACGTTTTTAGTACTGAGATCAAATATATTCGACGTGAACTATTTATTCGTGAAAAGTGGTAAAAAGTGAATGTTTTAGACCAAGAAATTCCCTTGCTATCCCAAACAATATATTGACGTGTAAACATTTTATTATTATTATATAAATAATCTTAGTAGACAGTATAACTATTTATAAAGATTAATACATACAAATAAATCTAAGAATTAATTAACAATATTTACAATATTTACAACACATTATTATTATTAGATTTTCTATATAGACGAAAAATTTACCCTTATGTAAATTGCCTTCATTGGACACAGAATATATTGATTTAAATAAGTATTTTTTCTGTGTAGAAACCAGCTCTTTGGTCGAAACACAGTTTGCAGCGTAAACAAATAATTACAGTACACAAAAATTGAATTGGTAGTTCGGGTGAATTAGAAAAAGTCTTCTTTTTATTGATTCCGAACTGAGATTTGCCCATCATTAAAATTATGACTCAATGTCATATTTCATATTACTATAGTCAGTTGATGTTAATGATTGATACTTAATTTGCAATAGTCCGAGGAAAGGAGCTTTTTTACCCGTGGTACTTAGTGAATTCTCGCGTATTATATTTCATATAGTATCGCATATCTCAGCTATTTATTTCCAAAAATGAAATCTTTCGATGTTATATCTTATATTGCTCAAAATATATCAAATTCACAAAATGAAATATATTTTGATTTTTTTTAAGAATTCTACTTGAAATGGAATTTCGAATTCAGCTTTCATAATCCCTATATTAATTCTTCACCAAGCGCGTTTGTATGTTAGAAAAATATAGTAAGTTTAAAAATAACAGATATTACATAGACGATACTGCAATATTGTTTTTAAAATTAATTTTCTATATCAACTACCTTCACAGCTATCTGTTGGCGCCATAATGCTTATGGATAATGAGTACCGTTAGTTCTCGTAGTCGTCTATACTTCTTGAACGTCAAATGGACGGACGCACCACACAGCCTATGTAAAAAAAAAACTTGTTCTAAGCCGCTTAAACGAACCGTTGAGATAAACTGTATTTATCATTTTCTATACGTAGAGTACGTATATCAGTAAGGGAGGTTAGTCTGGTGTTAGGATATAAATTCTGCTTATTTCACATAGATATAAATTCACGAGATATCCCCTTTCCGTATATTACACTAGTGAAAACAATAATCATCTTATAACTTACAACAGAAACTCCTTGTAAAATATTCTTAAACAAGTTATAAAACATAAATAGTTATGAGCGATTAGTTAATAAAACGGTATCCAAACCTTTTATATTTATTTCAATATTCTATCATATAATGATTACCATTAAGGATCTTCACCTCGATTATTAACAGCTCAAAAACTCCGAGGCTCAAAAATTAGAACTTTGTAAGTCACAACTTACACCTATGCAATCAACGTCGCATTAAAGGCATCGACTATCGTTTAACTTTGATCGTGTGGGTGTGTATTTACTTCAAAATTATCTAAACATATTGGCGACATTCGATCGTCTGTACATATAGGATCGACCAAAATCAAATGATTGTTCGCATCGAACAATCGGCAATGGTTACGACGTCATACAGCCACACGATCGACGTCGCATGGATCGAATCGGTTATATGTAAGCAACTTAAAGTTTAGATACTTCTCATAGATTTACATAATACCGACCATTTAAACGCAGTTGGTATTTCAGTATATAAAGACGTGTTTGTTAAAGATACCTCATTTCTAGATTACATCTTTGAAAACATTTCAGTCATATTTGTTAAGTCCAAACGTTCTTAAACCGCTATTCTGTCATCGTTTCGCACATGATCGTAATATGAAGTGGGCTCACAATCTCAAAATTATAATTCAAGTGTACCTTAGCAAAGCATGAACTGAATCGGTGAAAGAGTTAATTCGAATGTCTACGTGATTATATGTCTTTTGCTGTTGTGTAAGGAATTCATATGAATACGATTTGAAGCACGGATTGATTTTGTAACGCAGTTTAATCTTGGTGTTCGGTTATAAATAAATAATCAATGTTAAACGATAATTAATACGTGAAGTTATTCATGTATTCATTAGTAGATTTGATTTTAAGAAGGTCTTAGGAATTTATATAGATACTAATGTATAGTTGATTACTTCTGGAAAACAACCAGAAAGTCGGAATGTTCATACGATCATAGTATTGTGAACTATTGTGTTCATTTGAAACAGGCTTACGTGATTCAAATATCTCGTAGGTACGTAGAATCGGTAACGATTTATGTGTCCGTGCCACTTTTTCGAAAAACAGAATGAATAGAAAATGACACCCACAGAAAGTTTTCTATTTTTAACTCCTACATAGATTTCGGTCGTATTACAATTATGAAAATTATAAAAAAAACATTCAAAACAGTGCAAACATCTAATTATATTGCCTATTTTGAAAAAAACAATGTTTTTTTATTGAAATGTTAACAATACTACAATTAAGTAGCGAAACCATTGTAAATTATTATACTTTTAAAGCTGTCAAATCCTAAACTTTTATAGGAGACCACAGGACATTGTTTCTGGAGAAGATCCACTGTTGTCATAGCAGATTCTGGAAGTGATCTAACTATTTTAAAAAGATAATAATTTAATTTAATAAAAATTAATCTAAAACGCATGTAATTGGGCTTAGCATTGTAATAAATATTTATATTATAAATTATTATCTAGTTTTCTTGTAGGGGTAGTGAAAAGAAGTGTTTAAGATTCTACTTGAGAATCCCTTAATACGCTTGGGATATCAATACCTATATTCTTGACTACGCTCTGGGTCCAATATTTCACTTTCGGCGGAAATTTACTATTGTGACCCTTTGATTCTACTATTTTTTAGATATTTCTGACAGTCCAGATGACTGCGTTAAGAATAGCGCGAACGTGACAATTTTCATACAATACAATCGTAGTCGTGGCTTGATTTGAAATTGGCATAACTGATCCCATTGGCATCTCGTATATAGAATACTATGTATGTGTCTAGACCGTGCCACATTTTTTTAGAAAACAAAGATTTAAAAAAGATTACACCTATAGAAAATTTCATATGTTTAACTATTTATTATGCCGTAACCATATGAGAAAAGTCTCCGCAAGATGGGCGCCGAGAATGTTAACAGACAGTCTCGACTTGACATTTCGAAGACATTGTTGCACAAGTTTCGAGAAGATTCTGAAATTTTTTGTGTTGTTTCGTAACAATAATGGACGAAACATGGGTCCATCATTTTGATCCCGAGACAAAACACAATGGAAACGGCCATTATCATCGACCCCGAAGAAGTTTCGTGCCGTGGCATCGGCTGGCAAGATTATGGCCTCAATATTTTGCGACTCAGAAGGGATATTGTTGATTGATTACCTGGAGCGTGGAACCACTATTACAGGCCAATATTATGCAGCATCAATTCCAAATACCATCAAAGAGAAAAGGAGAAGGAAACTTCGAAGGGGCGTGCTGTTTCATCACGGCAACCCACCCGCTTACAGCTCTGAAGTTGCGATGGCTGCCATTCAACAAGCTGGCTTCGAATGGGTTGACCACCCCCCTTATTCACCAGATCTGGCGCCTAGCCATTTTTATCTGTTCCCCAAATTGAAAGAATACTTTAGGGGAAACAGGTACGAAGACGGTACGACAACCAGGCAATGGATGCCGCTAAGAGTTTTTTGTAGGATCAAGACAAAACTTTTTTTTGTAAGGGATTGAAGCCTTAGAAAAGCGCTGGACTCGGTGTGTAGAGAGAATCAGAGACTATGTAGAAAAGTAAATTATTAAGTTATCAAATCAATAGTCATTATATTCTATCTCATTCTCACTACTTTTTGAATTCTCCTCGTATATAGGGTACAGTTATTTTTCATCCTTTTTTTTGCCATGCCCAACCGTACATACGGGGCTTTGTAGAGCTTGCCTACTCTAGTCATATTATCTCTATGATTATTTTTATCAAAATCACAAATTGGTAAATAATACATATTTGCATTCCTTTCAATAATTCAAATTGTATCTGCATAGTGAAGCGCTAAAACCGTAACTAACACTTATCAACGCTACTACATAGTCGAGATCGATTATAATCGATTAATCGATATATGAGTAATGAACGCAATCGTCCCCGATGGCGGTGACCGAGCGATCGACACGCGCCTCGCGTACGCAACCCGTCCCGTTACGCTACCGTTTTTGCGATCGCCAACTGAGATACAGCTATTTTGATTCACTCGCGTTTATCTGATGCTTTTATATTTCTTGTGTCCGTTTTATTTTATTTCATATTCAGAAATCTCGAGAAGACATTTAAAAAAATATATGATACAATCTCGAAAAACATCGTTAACATTTTTGTAAACTCTTTCTGGTTATTGAAAATGAGTTTACTAAAAAGAAATGTTCTAAGTATTTTCACCACTTAACAAAATGCGTGTAGGTAATTTATTAATAAGTAATTATAAACATTCTTAATTGATATTAATCAAGCCGGGAATTGATTAAATAAAAACTTCAACACACTTAAATTGCGTTTACGACAAATTTATACCCACGCACGAACAGTGCGTGCACTGTTCTTGGATGCCAATTATTTGATAAGTAGGTAGTGTGAGTGACATAGTATTAAAAGAATTTATTCCGCTAGAATCGCTCACTATTTGAGCACGTTAAAGATTGCATATTACGTGCTTTTGACCCTAGATGGCCGTAGGTAAGATGTCCTAAATATTTTTAAAGTTTATCGCCGACGATCTTGAGAAAATACGAAAAAAAGGTAAAATCTATATAATTAGAAATATAAATCAGCCAAGCTTTTTAACAGTGTATAATACGTAAATTATCTTTATATAATTTCAGCAAGTTTTGATAAATCGTCTTTTACATTCCGCAAAGATTTAAAAGTATGGTCAATAATAAGTAGGTATATATTTTTGGTGTCAGTTATTTACATAGTTTTAGTCATTTTTTTTATTAAAAGCAGCTAAATTAACAGTTATTGGCATCTTAACTACATTAAAACTATGCCAAAAAAAAAACGACAAAAATTACAATTTACTATCAATCGGTAATAGTTTTTTAAATTGATTCCGATATTAATATTATAAAATATTTTTAATAACAGCTATTCGGAACGGAAATTCCGTTTTTATTAATTTACGATTATTATGTTACAAGTAAAATTAATTATTTTCTTTTGCTTCATGCATTTCTTAAGTGTTGTACATATTTATTTTTAATACTTATAACATTTTGAAAACAATAAATGCTGAATTTCTTGTAGGTTCTTCTCAGTAGAACATTATGAACCGATAACTTAAAAAAAAAAGTAACACTTGCGCAAGTCAACTTCAATAAAAATATTTTTATTTCATTTGTACCCACACGAATATAATTTATTAATCTGTATATACTACCATAGATCGTATTTTTATAAAGGACTATATTTAAAATACCAGTTTCGTTCGATTCGACATTTCGAGTTTTTCGATTCGCTAAATATCTCACGATATTCACGTTTTTAAAATAAGCTCGTTTTTATTGCATGTAAAGTAGTGAACGTGGCGGCCTCGATCCTTCGGCAGTGATTCCTTTAAATGTTAAACACGGAATCAATCGATGCGAGAAGGAAGTTTTTTTTTCGTTTTCTTTAATTATATGCACTCATTTCGTGTTGTTGTGATATATTAAAATGTGGTGATATAGAAGTGACAGATTATTACAGAAAATGTCAACCGTGGAGACAGTCACGACACTTGTATTTTTTTAAAGTGGTGATTTTATCATGATGCTGTTTTCTATTTTAAATGATCGCTTGAACAATTTACGAGAGACTCTTTATTATCAAGAAACAAAAACAGAATAAGCTAATAAAATTTATAGCTTTGGCATTTAAAGATTGTTCGTAGAAAATTAATACTCGATAGAAATAATTAAATAAGTAACAAGCTCTCAAGAACAAGATACTGTAAAACACGTTCTCCTTTATGTCATTAGTAATTTATTACGTTTTAGTTGAACCATAACTGTATGACAACCCTAACTGTACTGAGTGATGGTACAAAAAAAAAATTGTTTCAATATATCATAACCTTCTTTGCCTATGTCTGTATGATACTGTTTATAGCTACAAAAGGTAACTCTTCTTATTTAGGAGTTAGATGTCCCGATTCGAACCTTTTGAAATTTTACAAAGGGTGGACGTGAATGGAAAACTTTCCTCTGGGCCGTTGGTTGCAATGAACGACTGGACTGTAGAATTCGAAATTGGGCCTTTCCTGTTCTTCATCTACATAAACGCTTACTTCACCTTGTGAAAGACAACCTCACCTCACTTTCGCCCAAAATTAAACAGCAACAAGCAGCAGTGCCATATCAAGAAGTATTGAACTGGGTCAGTGTACAGAACTTCTCACTAAACGAGAAAAAGACTAAATGTATTAAATTCATTACACCTAATGTAAAACACACCAAAACAAGCCTAGCGATTGAGGTTGAGAAATAGGGTATGGTTGATACTGCGGTGTTTGTAGGTATAACGTTGGATGCCAAGGTCCAATGCGGTCCTCAGTTAGTCTTTGAAATGAATTTAGTCCCGCAGTTGTTGCAGTAAAAAAATTCGTCAATTGACAGACATAACGGCATGATTAGTTTACACTGTTACTTTCACAGTATTATATCATATGGTATTTTGTTGCGAGGTAGTCCTACGGATATCAATATTTTGGTTCTACAGAAGAGAGCTGGCTATTCACGCTAACTCCCTCCCACTTAGAGATAAATTCAAATAAAATAATATGATGACAAAACGTAGCCATATGTTTATGAAAATATATGTAATTTAATAAGAATAGTAATGTACATACAAAATATTAATATTAATATTACTAGGAATAAACAGAAATTCGCAGTACCTACTACTATAATAGGTTCCATAAAATAAGTAACTCTTTCAAAAGTTTTGTGTAAAATTTTATAGTAAACTTCCAAGCAATATTGACAAATAAATTCAAGAATTATGTAAAACGACATTTATTGAAAAATAAAAAAAAATTGCGTTCGATTTGTGCCAATGTCATATGATTATTTTAATTGAAATTATAAAAGTTATATTTCCTTAATTTTTTGAATGAAATATGTACTGTATACACATATTTCGTAGTTTTGTAGTTCTGTATACACACACATATTCTTTGATGCATACGTTACACGGAATGCCCGCCTCACAAATAAAGTTTACACTTAACCGTTTTCTTTTCTGCTTAAAGTCCCAGACCGCAACCGCAATTACTACCCAGCCCCTTGACACAGTTCCTACGCGATAATTCTTGTGGAAGATGAACTTATTGATGAATATTATCTGTGTGGGATATACGGTAATGGCCTTGTTAATTATTACATTGTCACTATAATTGCTTTAATATCGTGTGTTGACCCATGCTTGTACCATTCTAAAGATAGAGAAATTTAAACTATCTGATTGAAGCAATTTTGGTACATTACCCTAGAACGAGTGCGTGATTGTCCTATGTTTATTCAGTATAAGAGATAGAAAAATGAACTTTATGCATAATGGAGCTAAGTACGAGATTCTAGAATGCTTAATTTTGGCCGACAGCCGACTAGACCGCGCCAGTTTCGCCGTTATCGCATACACGATGTCGTAACGACAGTGTAGAAAGTGTCCCACAGTGCACAATGGTAGGTACATTTCTCTATGCCAAGCCGTACTGGGCATAATGTAAATATATGAACAGTAAATCCTGAACTGCTAAACCTGAAATTCAGTAACACACTTAAGGCGTACCTATCCTATACGCGATGGTAGCGTTACAGTTTTAGTACTTTTATTTCACAAGAAGTTTATAAATTTGATGTGGCGTATTTAATACTATTTTTGTCGCTGATCAAATGTTATAATAATAATACCTGGGACTTCTCACACATGGCCATTTAGTCCCAAACTAGGCAGAGCCTAATATGTATGTATGTTTGTATGAGCCAGAGATGTATATACATGTATATTTGTAAAATAAAATATTTATTTTAATTTTTAAAAAATACTTAGATAAATATTAATATTGATATTTAACATGGAATAATTTACACATTCATGCACACACATATTTGTCCCGGGCGGAATCGAATGCGTGAGCTTTGGTTCTGCAGCTAGAGCCTCCAAGCACTCGACCAATCGGTCAGTCAACAGATAACAAAATCAGAAGGTAACAAAGAACAAAGTTCAGTATTTGATTAAAAATAAAAAGGCTGCTCCTTATTTAGAACAATATCCATCCACAATAGCATATAGTGCGATGGTTGTCATTTAGAAAATTTAAAAAATAATTTACCTACCTTAAAATTATTAAATTTATATAATTTTAGTACGACATTAATCTGCACGACACTGGCTATGGCAAAATAGAAATAAATCGATATTTCGAAGATCGATCGAAGCTTCTTACTATAAAGCAATTAATCAGAATCGAATAGTGAAAAACGAGAACAATATGTCATAGAAAAACAATATGTGCTAATAAACACAATAAGTTGCAAGTTATTATATTTTTATAGCCAGCGCTGAACGACTGCGGAGATCGTTCTTATTTTAGAACATTGGAATTGCTAAATATGTACTTTAAACGTCTATACAGCGTTCACTTTGATGGTGAATTACTGTTCGTTTTTATTTATTTTGTGTTCTAGAATTGTAAGTTGTGATCTACTTAGGATGGTTTATTGAGCACGGAATTCAGAAGTGATCCAGTGATAAATCAATCCGTCTCTAGTACAAGATAATAGGGATATCTTACGGTACTGTTTGATTGATAAGCTTGTATAAAGATCTATTGATGAAATATGTCGAAATAATTGTTCGTGACAAACACTGACCCTGAATTGACCCCGTGCCTACTGGGTCTTATTCTAAATTCTGTGGTGATAAATTATCTGTCTTACAAAAAACTCACTACAAGTAATCTCGCTGTAAGAGTAAATTACAGGTTTGATTTTTTTTAGCTACTTCTGCTTCTACTGTCACAATTTCTGTAGTTAGAATCCCGATACCGTATATATTACCATTCTCATGTCTTTGATTATATATTTATGTGTAAAAAAACAAGTGTTTTTATAGTGCTTCTTGACATTTCTATAAGTGAAATTTAATTCGTATTTTCGATTAGCTTTATGCCCGCGGCCACGCCTGTGTGGTCTGCACCTGTTTATAGTAGTTAGTAATTAAATTCCGATTTCACCCATTTATTATTCTCGAAAACTACACCTTTTTATTGTATTCATAAATTATATTAGTGCCTACTTTTTAAGTACAAAACTAAATAGTTCTTTATTTTCTTTCTTTTTTTCATCTATGTTTAGCGTTTTCTTCTGCGTCTCTCCCGCGTATTTACATAATATACTTTGTGGAGACGCCAGTGACGTCACGAGCCGGGTCGACTTAGGGTATGGTTAGGAGATGAAACGGTAAGGTAAACACTTCTAAATGCACCTCTACAAGAGATAGCGTCCCGGTCCATCTCGGGTACATTTAGGAACAACTATGTTGAAGTGGAGCACTCCTGAATGTACCCAAATTACGTTCACGGGTATAATTAGTAGGCAGTTGAAAAACAAGCATGCTCCTTAATATTCCCGCGTACAAGCGACGCGCCACGTTGTCACTTGTTTGTTCATTTAAAGTTAATGGTCTATGATAATGATATCATAAGGGTAGGTTAGGTGTGGTTACGTCAATCTGCGGAGCGAAGCGGAGCGGAGCGACGAATTTCGAATTACTTTTGTTTCCGAAATTGATCAACAGACTACTAAATAGACCATTAACCTAAACAAAACTAATTCGAAACTGATGAATAGGCTTCTAAATGACTCGTCGCTGCGCTCTGCTTCGCTCCTCACATTGACATAAACAAACCTAACCCAACCTAATGATTTTAGCCGACTACGACTAGGTGTAGCCGCATTTCGGCTATTAGCCGTAACATATATTTAGTAGGAATTAATAAGAGCATGCTAAATACTAAATACACCTTATAACGATATTTAACTCTAGTCAGGTATGTTTAGGAGTTGAAAAGTTATGCGTAGCATGTACAAATTATACCCAACCAATATCATTATGTATATTTAGTATTGAGTAATAAGGAAACGCTAAGTACTAAATATACCTGATCATGGCGCTCATATCCCTCTCTACCCATATTAAAAAAATAATTAATATCTACACTAAGTAGATACCTATAAGAGTCCCTTATTTTTCAAAGTTTTTTAAACGAGTGTCATATTCAAACTTCAAAATCGTTTATTGCCAAAAAAAAACTTAATATATACAGAGTTCTTTACAC
This sequence comes from Luffia ferchaultella, assembly GCA_949709985.1. Classification (NCBI taxonomy): domain Eukaryota; kingdom Metazoa; phylum Arthropoda; class Insecta; order Lepidoptera; family Psychidae; genus Luffia; species Luffia ferchaultella. The sequence goes on from OX453262.1 coordinate 3,399,374, forward strand.
TACTTCTTAATTTTTTTTTTTGTTTTAATGACAAACGGGATCGGCTCAGCATGTTGATGGCCTTCCACAAACAGGCATGCCCATCGCTGATATTCTGCCGATCCCGACCACAAATAAGTTTATCTACACAAATTTTTTTTTTAGCTTACTACCCTCTCCTACTTAATGTTTATTTCCATTTTTTCCTTTCTTAACTTTTTGATTCTCCGCACCCATTCCACTGCTCTTCCCTTCCCACTTTCCTGCAGTAATTCTTTTATTTCCCATTCTTTCTTCCACCCTGCGTGTTCCAACACGTGCTCCAAATCTCCCTCTCCCCCGCATATTTTACACCTTCTGTCTTCCTCTGCCATCCAGTATTTGGAGAAGAAGAGTGTCATATTCATTTATTCTTTCTGTAACAAAATAGTACTAAACCAAATTTCATTATTCTAAAGTGTATATATTATAACACCCATAATGCAAGCATAATATTTGCTTGCTTTGGGCTTAGAGGGCGCTGTGCCGTGTGGTATGTCCTAGATAGGTATTATTATTATTAAAATCATAGGGAGCGGACGTTTGTACGTGTATTTAAAAATCAACAAAGAAGAGTAGGTACAATATGAATTTTATTGAATTGTAGGCAAAAAAACTGCTGCCGTCGATTGACGCTGAACCATGCACCGCGCCAGCGCGGCGGCAGTTGGCGGCAAAAATGACATTCGTCTTTTGCCCATTATTTGCGCATAGGTACTCTCCATAACCACTGAAAATAATTATGTATATTCATTCAGCCGTTTCGGAGCCTATATGATAGAAATTCTATTTAAAAATAGTTATTTCGCTTAGATATTTTGTAAGTAGTAGGTACATCTTATTTAGATCCTAGAATTAATTTTCAAATAACAGATAGACACTTAAATTTTATTCAGATGTATAGAGAGAGCTGCGCTAGTGAATCTGGCGGGAATTCCGGATGCTGTAGGTGCAGCATGTATTCAAGTGGCTTGTACTTAGGACCTTTAAGAATCACTACGTAAATTGTTATTGTCCGTTTAGTTAGTCTATCAGAGATTTATAGCTCGTAAATGGGATCATAAAGATAATTAAAATTTACACAGATTATATTTCGACACAGAACCGAAAAGAGTTAATCGAAAGGGGAAGATCAGTAAAATAGTATTGGGTAATAGATTGACCCCCAACTAGGGAATGCAATCCTGCGGATCCGTAATCCCGCAAATGTGGGATTCCTCATAAAATTTGCGCGATTACACATGCGGGATTACACCTGCGGGATCCGCAAGATTTGCGAATAACGAATCACTCGTCAAGAAGCTCGGGGGATTCCCTATGTAATGTTTTACCAAGTAATTTGTATACTGTACGTAGTATACAAACTCCTTGTGTTTTACTATCTCGGTCGTTGTGACAAAGTAGGATGTATTTTATGTATGGGTGTGAGTGAGACGAAGATATGTACAAGTCAATCAATTCTCGATTACCGCAAGTCGGCAGTCAGTCGGCACTCGAAATGACAGTTTTCGCTTTTTTTTTTTCACAAAATCGACGAAGAACGAAACGTAGCATAATTTTCGACAAAAAGTATAATTTTATTTAACTTAAGTAAGTATAATTTTCTGAGGGTCTAAATCCAACCCTGGGCACGAGCAGCAAAATACGTTCAAATGTAAAAGATGAAACCTTAAATACTTTATGTATACTACGAAAACAATTTCAGAAGCAAGTGCCCGAACCTCATTAATATTTTTTTCAGACTTTAATTCACATAACATAATTTAGATTTTTGTCATTATTTGTGATCAAAATATAATTATACTATTTGTTTCTTCTAAGTAAATTCTATTGTTTCATTTACTGACTTAGAAAATAATTTTGTCAGCTAATAATTCTAGAATATTGCACAATCCTGCAAATCTTGCGGATTCGCGGGACTGATGGTCTCAATCTTGCGGATTTGCAAGTTTGTCTTTTAGGTGCTGGATTGCATTCTCTATCCCCCGACGCATGCGAGGGTCTGATCCTAAGCTTTGTAGTCCGACGTTTTGTTTTAACTGTTTCCTGAATAAATTAAAAAAAAAAAAAAAAACTCGTACACTAACTGTTCAATTCAGAAACTTTTATTTAGACCCATTTCAGTTAAAATATGTTTTATCCTTTCGATTGTGGCACTTAAAATAGAAAGAAGAGACAAACCTTCTTTTATTAACTTAAATCTAAATAAACGTTTTCGAATCGGACAGTAAAAGAGCCATAATCTTTTGCCAAAACAGATCTCATTAATATGACATAATTTCATAACTGTCGTTGGAAGTTTGGAACTGTCTCGTTCTCTAACAGTTTGATTGCAATTTAATATTACCTAACATGTAAAACTGCGATCGTGTAACTAACGTCTATATGCAATAACCAGATTTCAATGTATCTCGATACTAGTTACGAAAATACTTCTTCGTCTTCGATTAAACATAACATGGATGCAAAAGTTCAAACTAAACCGCATCCACTTGTTCAAAAAATCTGTAGTCTACTGAAGTCCCTTAAATTACTGCTCATTTCTGTCGTCCTGAATATCTGTATAGGTTAACCTCAGAAATTACTATAGGGATTTTGATACAAGTTTGATTAAACGCTATACTGATTCACGAGGAAGGTTTGTGTATACCAGTGATTTTTTTTCATCGCCTACCAAAATTTAAGAAATTAATAAAATATGGATTTTTTTTAGTATAACTTAGTAGTAAAATATTGAGATATAGCGTCACAAAGTTATCGTATCACCGTGTGAAAGCGTAGATGACAATTGAGTCAGTTCAGTTGGCGGCCGCCGACGGGATATCCTTCCTGCTACAGTTGCGGTCGCCTTTCTTATGCGTAGTATTTATGTTTGACTTTGTAACCGCTGTATCGAAATTTCTTTCGGAAAAAATATTTGAATGTGAACATTTGACTTAGTTATTTTATTGAAAATGGATTCTTTAAATAATACCTAATGCTTAGAAAAGACTGGGAAAGCAATGAAAAGATTCCCCTGTATATATAATTTTTTTATGCAAATTTAATTATATTATGTATGTCGATCAAGACCATGCCTCTTGAGAGCTATCCTGGCGTACGCTGTTTGAATTATTTAAGACATATCGAAATTAATTTACCGCAACGTTGTTACTCTCAAATAGGTCTAAATAAAGTCCGCGACACTATACCTACACTACGATGTGAATATTAATAAATTGAATAGACTTTATGTATTTATTTGGGTAACAAAACGTGAATCTTAATCAAATTAAATATCGTAGGTTTCTTCATTTGAAGCCGACCGACGAGGCCTTCCGACGCAAAATAAAAAAAAAAACTCGGTTTTTAATATATATTGTTGACTTTCAAACTGAATACCGCTACGCTAGACAAGTCGTCGGCCATAGACCTGCTATCTAACTAGATGGATGCTATCCGTGCGAAGTCGGGGCGATTCGCTAGTTATTATATTAAAGAATGTAGTGTTTGTAATGAAAAATACTGTCAGAAAATTTATAGTAATTGACAAATTTTTTAATGCCTTTATTTATTTGAGCTGTTATAGCTTGACCGCAACATTTTTCTATGATGATATTATAAAGAGGAATTGATTGTTTGTTACGGATAAACTCCAAAACTACTTTACTGATTTTAAAAATTATTTCACCTATAGAAAGCTACATTATCACCGAGTAACGTAGGCTATATTTTATTTCGTAACTAACTTTTGGCCCGCGGCTCCGCTCGCGTGGACTACACAGTTGTATCGAAGCCGCTATAATTTGTTGCTTAGATATAGTTTATAAGCTGAAGAGTGACATTAGCTATTTTTATCCTGGGATAACTCTGTAGTCTATGCGAGCGGAGCCGCGGGCGGAAAGCTAGTAGGCAATATATGCTATAGATTACATATTGCACTGCTATTTTTAGAGTAAAGCAATAGGTACGACGGAAACAATATAGAAGGGGTTTACAAATAATCTAAAAATGTCAAATGTGCATAACATCGTTACCTATATCAAGAGACTCGAAACAGGAAATATACGTTAATATTTATGAAGTTTAAAGACTAACTAATGCAAATCGTGAAAACTATGCGGAGACTAAAACAAGTAATACATGCAAACTTATTTATACGACGATGTGTTTAATAGTGCCTATTGATACAAATTTTTTCGTGCGTCCTTTTTGTGTCAAGTTGTTATTTTATCCGAAGGTTATCTATGAAGTAACGTATCTGTTTTTTTTCGCTTCTTTGTCTTGTGCGATACGTACTATTACGTACGATATGCGTTCTGCGTTTGTTTAGTGCTGTCCGCGTCGCCGTGACCGATGGTTGTGCGTTGCGAAATGTCCGTCGATTGCTGACAGTTTTATTGTGAAAAATAGTCGAGCCGTGGAATTTAAATATAAGGCTAATTAGCACTGACATTGTTTGTTGTATTGTAGGATATTATGTCGATCTGTTTGTGAAATCACGACGTTATTCAAGCAGTTTTATGGTGAAATTTTTTTTCTGTTTGTTATATTATTTCAAATTGTATTCATAAAACTTTCTTGCACCAAGATTGAATATTATTTTATTAAATTATTATTCCTTAACGACACTTACAAGACTTATTTTTTACTAAAAGTCACAAACCTTTCAATCGTTTTTATTCTCCCTAGAATTTCCGAAAATAGAATTAGAGCGTATGCGGGTGGGGGCGTGTCAATTCGAGTTAGGTATGTTTTTGTTTAAGTTAGTAATTTAGAGTTAACACAGTCTGCATTCCCTTTTCTCCTTTACACGTGACCTTTTATACTATCCATAAATAACTGAATTTTATATTTGTAATCAAATACATTATCTAATTTTTTTCTTCTTCTTTTTCCACAGGCACAACTTCAATGATTTCATCGAAGAAATTTTAAAATGGACAGTTGAACGTCATAAAGTGACAGTGTAGTGTTGTGCGCGAACTGGAAACTAACAGCTACTCGACAGTAGCTGCTATAATGTGAAACTGTTGTGAAGTGAGACGATGCCGTCGGACAGCGGCGCGTCGTGGTCGCCGCCAGCCGGCACTGGCGAGCGAAGGCTCAGCAATTCTAGTGATGGGAGCGCTGGCAGCGGCTATTCTAAAGCGGTAAGTCTTTTATCATTAACGATTATAGCCTTGATTGCTATTATTACTAACTACAATCATATCCATTTGGTGTTAAACGGGCATTCACTGGATGAGGGAAGACAGTATGGGGTACCGTTTAATAGGGTATGCCCTATATTCGATAGAAGACGCATTCAGACCGACACAACATGTCTGTGATCATGACATGTGGACATGTGGTTAAATCCTCTGTATTCGAAAATTAAGTTCTAGGTATATCACATGTTTAGACAATAGATAAGGAGGAAAAAAATTTCTTCATTATCATTGCTATCAAATTCAGTATCAAAATTATGGCATCTATTATATACAATATCATATCACCCACGACATAAATACTTCACTAGTGCGAACATGACTAACCTTCATCCTCAATACTATTGGTTTCAAACATTTTTCATTAAATCATCTTCATATATTAACATATGAGTATCTATTTGTCTGTCATCATCTAATAAATTCCCACTGGTTTTATGTAACTGTAACTGGTTTTAATAGACCTACACCAGTGAAATATGATGTCATAATATTTAGATGCAATACTAAAGATGATGTATTAAACCAACTGACTCATTCATATATACATATGCTTTGGTACAGCTATTGATTTAACCACAATAGTAGTTGACTATTTAAAAAAAAATATTTTATATAAAAGAGTTTTCTAAGTATATCATGACAGTGAAAGAATTGAAAAAATAAAATTACATAATTAAGTATTAATAAAATTATGAATGTTTGAAATCTCCTGTTAGACAGAGAGGGCAATACCGCACGACATACCTATGTGTGACATCAGGCTGTTTAAAATAATGTTAGATATCGTTTTGCTAGAAACGAAGCTAAAATTTTAACAGCTTATAATTTCCATATTCTTCAACCGAATATAATTTTGTTTATGCAGTCGTATAGAGTCTATTTATATATTTTCTTGATAAATATAATAGAAAGAAAGAAAGAAAAGAAAGAAAAAAAATCATTTATTTGGCTATACTTACAACTTAAACAATGTATAAAACTATAAACTAACGTAATAGATTTTATATACATATAAGAACTCAGCATAGCCAAAATTGGACTCCACTCAGTATAAGCTACAGGAATGGGTCCTGCAGCACTGGTTTTCTGTGGAACCCAGATGTCGCGTCGACCAGCACGATGTCAGGTGTGTAATTATGATCATAAAACTACAAACCATACAATTATTACAGTAGCTTTACATTATTACAGTAAGACGATTACTATTACAAAAATAAAACATCAATGTAAACAAATAAATAAATAAATAAATAAGCGAGTTGAAGTACTAAAATAATAATAATGGCAAATGACCTACACAGGTCTATTTCAGCGTCCCATCACAAATACACCATCACTCATAATAGGTATATTTAATAGTAGTCAAATGCTCTGTTATTAACTTAACGATAATTTGATTGCTTTACTAAATCGTTCGGTTAATCGATATTGTGCAATTCGATACGTCACAGTCAAGTCTTGTTGCTTCTATTATACAATTTTAGGTCTACAAAGGTTTCTACGTTGGTTTTAATTTACTCGGCAATAGAGTGTAACGGATTAACTACGATGCCATAGTAAATCAAATACTTTGTTCGTATAACGTTGCCGTTCTATTCACTATGTAAAAAATCGCTAACCATTGGAGCGAAAAGAAAAACTGTTAAGCTTTCACTTTCTGGTCTCCATTTTTTTCGCCCACCTCTATTCAAAAACTTTGGTATGATTTGGAGAAGCTACTAAGCCGAGATTAGATCTTAACGCACCGGATCGTGGTGATTCAGGCTATGGTAAACATTTCAACATATCCACGTTATTATTTCGTGTTATGAAGGAAGTTGCCAAACGTGTTGGCTATTAATTTCGTAATTATTTAAAGTAATCTTTGCGGTTACCGTTTGTATTTTGTGGTAAAATGTTACACCAGAACTTATCTATTATTGGTTTCAAAGACTACGACCTGTTACAAGGAAACTATTCTAGGACGGTGTCTTAAATAATGAAATTATTTAATAGTATGTTGTCCTTATCCTTTCACTGTGCCATATCGTTAGAAAGAGAGAGACAAAACACATTTTAACTAAAATACGTTTATAAATAATAATAATAATAACATTTACATCACGACAAAGTCTAGGCCTCAAACTAAGCATTAGCTTCTGTTTTGGGTACCAAGCGATGACAACACATACATATAACAAGGCTTAATAAGCGTCCTTGAATTGGACAGTCAAACATAGTACCGAATACTAACGTATTTGCAAAGAACGCAGCAGGACTAAGTTTTCTGCAGTTAATGAAATAATGCACCATCCAAGAGAATTAGTAAATTTCTTCCGGCGTTTCTTCTTTACATTCAGTAGTAGTAATTTTCTTGTCGAGAGTTTTGGACGAGTGTGTGCTTTATACGCGGCCATTTCTAAAATTTGTACTACCCTGTGTAGTCCTAGCGACCGGATTTTGAAACGGATTTATATAGTCCAATACATTTATTCTCTTTCTTTCTAACCAAAGTATCACAATGAAAGATAGTGACAATCTATATAATATGTAATTAATATTTTATTTAACTAAACTAGTCTAAACAAACGTATTTGAATCGTACATATTTATTTACTATAAATATTAGCTCACTCACATACATAATATACCCAGTACTTTAAAAGTATATGTAAGCACTGACATCGTTAGCGTTATCTGAAAAAATGCTTTAGCATGCATGAACTAGCGACTGCCCGCGGCTTCGCTCGCATGGACTACATGTATATGGTGATCTCAGTTGGACACTTCTTATAGGTTAAGGGGATGATCCATCTGTTATTGTCCTCTCTTATGTTTATCACTTTCTTCTCCGCTCCTCGTTTGTCATCATTGAAAATCTGAAATGAGAATTCGGCGATAAGTTCACATTAAGAAAAATTCTTTATTTTACCTAGATTACACTCCGAAAAATCCTCTCTCTATCTGCCAATGAAAGTTCCATCAAAATCGGCTCTGCCGTTCCAGAGATTAGGTCAGACAAACAAACAGACAGATAGATAAAAGCGACATTACCTAGCCTATATCCATCCTGAAAGTACATTCTAAATAATTTTAAGAGAGTTTTTGATATCGGATGAGTAGTTACGGAGATTAACTACTACATCTTTTACAAACTTTTATGAGTGTAGGTAAAAACGATTGTAATATTTACATACCACTTCGCGACGTAAATTAATTATCAAATTTCCTACAAATAATAAGCAAATAGTTTCATAAAAATTACTGTAATTTTTATGAAACTATTTTTATGAAACTACAAACGTCTAAGCATATTACTCATAAGCGCATCGAATAAAATAAACAATGCCAATCATACTTAATTTTAGAAACTCGGATAGTAATTTTTTGTCATAAATCAACAAGTCGATCCACTCCATAAATAACACACAATAAAATATTATTATAAAAAGTGATGTAAATCATGTAGATTTACAATGGAAATTAATCCCATTTCACTTTTTATCGTCGCGAATAATATACGAGCCCTTTTAGTGTTCCGTCTGTGATATAAATCGGATGGCAATAAAACCGAGGATTTTTTAACGTTTGGATGACGCCAGCCTCTTGTACAAGTTCGGTCACTTAAGTGTCAAGCTGTGATTGGGTATGTTCCGGCAGGTGCACTTAGCGAAACGATCCCACAAAAGAATAAGAATAATCTGAAGATAAGATCCAACGTTAGACATCGTTCAAGTATTACGTGGGTGTCGTGAGCATAGCTATAATTTAGGCTGTCTCTCCCTTCCTCATTTGTGGAAATGATAAGTAAAAAAATCAGAATAAAACATTTTAACGCTATGTATGAATTTGACAACAAAATAGTAGGACAATAACGTAGGTAAAAATTTTCCCGATACAAATATAGGTAAAGACTACGCATGAAAAAGTGGCGGCCGCAGGCGTAGAATGGAGGGATATCCCGCCGGCGGTCGCTAACTTACGCAATTTTCGATCGCATGCGCATTGCTATAGTAATTTGTTAAAAAGAAAAACATGTATATATGTCATATTTTCACCAAATATCATATAAAAATTTGGCAGGTGAAGAAAAAATCATCCGCTATACTAACGGCTTAATCGTACTAAAATTATTGTACATTGAAGTATTTGGATTGTCATTAAGGAAGAATAAACTTAATCCACCACAAACGTGTTTATATCCGCCGTAATATTTGAATGCTCCCCGAAGTACCGATGATAAATCATAATAGTTCTATAGCCGCTGGCCTAACTAGAAAATAAAGATTAGGTACTAAAAAATTTCAAGTTAAATATTTCTTATAGAATTGCGTGAAAAATATAGACATATCCTCTTCGAAATCGACCACAAAAACATGAAGCGATTAGTCGTTATTAGGTATATCAAGAATAATAAAATGTTGTGTAATAAATTACTATCAAAAGTGTAAGTATGTAGGTACGTATTATTTTATGTTGCCAATAATGTTCGGGGAGTGATGTATGCGTTCAGATGCACCAAAACGGGACAGCTGTCGTATAACATCATGATCAAGACTTAAATCTGACTCATTTACAGGAGTATAGGTACAGAAGTATCTCCAGCCCGCACAGTACTACTTGCGGATGAACTGAAATCACCTACAAGTGTCTATAAGCCGCCTTTCTTTCTACCGTACAATTCAATCTCTTTCTGCGTCACTAATTTTTTTAAAGTAATATCTGGGACATCCCACACAGCGCCATCTAGTCCCAAAGCAAGCATTATGCTTGTATTATGCTGCTGCAACTGCTGTACATACTTAAATATTCTTTCTTTTTTATAAATTATACTTATATAGAAACTTTTTTCACCCAGACACGGAACAAATAGACATGTTCATGTACACAAATATTTGTCCCAGGTGGGAATCGAACCCGCGGCTCTCGGCTCCGTAGTTTGGATCTCTAACCGCTCGGCCAATCGGTCAGTCATATGTACTTCTAGCTTCTAGCTAAAGATGTGGAGTGCGCTAGGCCTGCTCTCTTTAGACCTAACCGAACTTATTTTTTGCTTCCATACGTGCAATTGACACCAAATAAAACGATCTTAATGGTTCTCTTACGTAATATATGACAAAATATTTGTGCACGCGTACGGCGACAATCAGTCTGATACTTCCGAGGCGCCTTGTATTTCTACTCGTAACTATTTCCATTTCGTCGTGTAATCGACTACCGTTAACTAAAACGAATCGTGAGTAGTGATATTACTTACAACAGGTAAAAACGTCTCAACAGATATAAGGAACGAGTAAATACCGACAACATTATCACATAGCGTTATTCGCCGTCACGCGATTCAAAATTTCGTGCACGTCCACACATTAAAATGCAATAAGCGCCGTTTTTTTTATAGTCGGTTTTCTTTTTTTTAGGTCGGAAAGAAAGCTGAATACCCGATAGCATAGTTACATCACGCGCGTTAAAAGCGCGACAAGTGGAGTCACATTTCGCAAAAGAACACTATGCGATTTTTAACAATGAAGGTTAATACTGGTTAATATTTCACACCAGGCTTTGTGTCGGCTCAGAACCATTTATAAGACTCGAGCATTATGCGATGTTATATAGTATCATCGATCGCCTGTGTTTGACGATCACTACCAATTTTGTCGTTTGCTATAAATTACTTTGTTTGTTTTAAACAAATTGTATATATTACTGTACTAGCAGCCGCTCGTGGCTTCGCTCGCATGGTCTACGCATGAGTATTTTATGCATTTTCACATATTTATATTCCCTTTTTAAATATTTAATAAAATAATAAAATTTTTGAAGATCCTGCATTAAATTGTGGTGACACACTTGTCACACTTGTGGTGACACACAGTGGCGCGCAGTGGAAATTAAAAGACGTATTGCTTGTTCTACTGGTGTAATGCAACTGCACTTACTCTTTTTTTTTTGTTTAGTGAGGGCCGAATCTGCTTACAGACATCTGCGCGCCCGACCTACCGCGCAGATAGTGCCGGGTTGGGATTTCTACACAGAAGGTGCAGCCCGACCGGCTAAACGACTCCTCAACCTATACTCCGGAGAGCGTATAGGATTTGACATGAACGACGACCGGACGCATTGAGGATGCTTCGGTGCGTTTCTGCCATTGATGGACGGTGCCTTAAGGGCGCCGCCTCATCGGCTCGCTAACGTGCACGTACATATACACTTATAACTAGGCTTATGCGCTACGTAGTACAAAATAACCGACACTCCCATACAAATTTCACGACTTCATTCTCTCCCCCCCCCCCCTATTTTTATTTAAAATTTACCCATTCTTTGAAAAAACGACACATCTCATTATACAATCATCTTGCTGGAACAGAGGCACCATATGTTAGAAAGAAACTCACTAAGTATACCTAAATGTCTCTTAGTTGGCGAAGTGTTAAAAGAATACGTCTTTACTATCATGGCTTCTCTATGTAAAGGTTCTTTTTATATACTACTTACTACGTTTAAGAACAGATTCTATGGAAACCTTAAAGTGACAAAACTGGCGGGCGCGTTTGGTATAGTTAGAGTACGCATTCTCAGTAGGAACTATGACGGTCGTGCATGCAAACAGCGGAATGTGAAAGAGGTTGCGCGGGTGTTCGCGAACGTCAATGTTGTTTCATTTATTACATAAACAAATAATGTGATGATAGCAGAAGCAATCGATTATTATTTTTGCAAAGTACACATAAAAAAAAAACAGTCTCGCAGGTTTGCTATATCAGCTGATTGTCGATTGAAATACCAAAATAGCTTAAAAATGTAATGGGAAGCCTAATGGGAAGCTGTGACCTGTGTGACAGCTCATAGTTCTTATCATAGTCTAATTAGCTGTTACAATTCAAGCTATTAACCCTGTTATGTCCAAATTGACTATATTGATTCTAGTTTTATTGACGCGAAAACTATATGATAATTAATGTACACAGGTTATATATTGGACTAGTTCATAGGTTTCGTAATGTCCAGTTTCTTAAAAGTAGAGTAGTTATATATTACTAAATTATTACGTTTATAAAGTCGTAACAGGTGAAAAATTGTAATTGGTAACTGAGCTACTGTTTATCTATACATTAAAATTTCGACATTAGACTTCTACAAATACAGTAAAATTAAATTATATTTTTAATTTTATTTTGACTGACCGATCGACCGAGTGGTTAGAGACCCTAAATGCAGAACCAAAGTTCGCGGGTTCGATACCCGTCTTTGACAAATATTTGTTTTCATGAACGTCTATTTATTCTGTATCTGCATGTAAAATATTTATATATATGTGTAATTTAAAAAGAATATTTAAGTATGTATATCAGTTTTTATTACCCATAATACAAGCATAATACTTGCTTATTTTGGGACTAGATGACGCTGTGGGATGTATCAGGTTTTATTGTTAATTCAGTGACAATATTCTTGACTAGGTTAAACTTTACAATTTGTGACTAACATCTAGTGAGATATAAACAAATCATCGTACATCTAACCTTAGTTCCATTTTAGTGAAATAATCGCCCACACCACCGACTTTCTAACTGCATTGTGAGTGACATTTCTTCAAACAATTACTGTTTAAGTACTATAAATTATTGCACTATTAGTTTAAAAGGTGTGGCCTCCATTGTCTACGTACAAATATCTATTCTATCGGACCTTCACCAATATTTCATTGTCGTTACATACTAGTGACAATCAGATCGTTCCACTGACTGCATCGATCAGGAAGCACAATGCCTTGTAATGTCGCTTGGCCTGTTTTAAAACGGTCAACGGTATCGATACTAACCTAGTAACGTCACTTATTAATGTCACATACGATTATAATCGATTGTTTGTAGCGTTAACCGTTTTAATAACTAAGATATTTAGAACAGTATGTAGTGTATCACAGGGAGATTAATGCTTATGAGAATATTTGATCGGAAATTCGGTGTTTTGTGTGAATTTATTTTTTAATACGTGGGACATCCCACACAGCGCCATCTAGTCCCAAAGTAAGAATGTTATATATATAAATATATCTACATTATATAAATATTTTACATCCATACCTAGAACGAAATAAATATGTTCATGCACACAAATGTTTGTCCTAAGCGGGAATCGAACCCGCAACCCTTAGCTCCGCCGTTAGGGTGTCTAGCCACTCGGCTAATCGGTCAGTCAACGTCGCCTTGCCTCTTAATACCTCCTATTCCTATACATTCTTCTACAATATTACCATTACCCGCTGGGGTAATTGGGTACCGACCCCAGATTGTTTCTTCCTCTTCATTCTCATTCACCTCTATAAAGTTAGGCTCGTCTTCTTTTTCTGGTTTACTTAGAATTTTTGTGCTGAAGACCAAATATCTTTCGAATCCAGCCATAGCTGTCATTGTTGTTCTTTATGTAACCATCCCCACGTTCTCATTCGATTTTATGTATGTGAAGTGTAGGGCACCTATCATACTAGTGGTCGCCCAGTGGTAGAAATTCGAGTGTACTTATTTTTTTAAACCACCAATAATAATTAGGCGAGAGTAAGTCAATTCAAATTGCATCAAATGACAGACAATTGTACTCGTATGGTTGACAGTATTTATAATACATATTATATATAGATTTTAACTTTTGGCACTCTTTTTCCATATAAACTTTAACTATGCCAAATCTCACACTCCTTCGTGCGCTTAGTATGCTTAAAAATGGGTCCAATGTTATTTCTGTACGTATTATTGAATAGATAATGAAAGTATGTTTTCGTGCTTTTGAAATTATGTAGGAAACCCTTGATAGCCGTTCCTGTATGAACGTGATCCGTTCAATTCCTAAAAGCGCGAAAAAGTACAAACATATCGACATGTCTTCCTTTTATGTAATAGTACGGATCGCAGTTGGTCTCTAGTAAGTTATTATACATATATGATTTTCTCAGCTTTCATATTAGTACACGTAACTTGTGCTTTCTTCACTTACAACTGTCATGCAACGCTTTACTTTTAACACTTTAAACTTTTATTATTCGTGTAATTTGTCAAAGGTTTAGCTTATGAAAGAGCACCAAAAAATTTCAAACTATTTAATCAAACTTATATAACTCTCGCCTGATAAATGAGACAATCTAACGTCTATACGACTTTGGTTGTATAATGTCTGGATGAAGATTCGGCGTCAAAAAACTTAGATAAATATATCCCCTCACTGTTCGGTCATAATACACGCACATAGAGACGGTTTGTATATAGTTAGTACGACGTAGCGAGAGTATTCGATCCGTTAAGTCACACACATGTATGTAAAAGTAGGGATTGCGAGTGTTCATCCAGACATTATATAATTAAAAGTCTACAGTTAGAACTTCTCCAAACAACGTCAAATACCTACTGGTACACTGCAGTTAATTTACATTTGATAATCTTAATATTTTTAATCCCACTTCCTCTTGGCGCTGTGAATTGGAGTAACTCTTATACGTCGCTCAAAGGGAATTTGGATCACAGTGAACAAAACGCTGTCGACTCAGCGTAGGTGGAACATTACTAAACTTGTAAGTAGAGCGAGCGGTTTAAGCTGGGATATCCGTAGCTTGTTCGAGTTATATGACAGTGTATTAGTGGTATGCTCCAGTTTTCGTCTAGGCACATGATTAGTATTAAATATGGTAGTCCTTCTTAACTATAGGGACTGTTTTTTAAGACTGATTTGTAGGACAAGAGCGACTACAGTTTAGATTAGGAAACGAAGAGTTAATTTTTTTTGGATTTTTTTTGCGTTTGTTACTGATGCTCGAGTTTACCCTAATTAAGTTTACCCTATTTCATGTGCAGTTTAATTCAGAAATTTGCAAAAATACAATGAACCTAATGTCTACCACAGCTTTTTGTCTCTATGTCTAATTGATTGTTCTGGTCAATAGTTTTTTTGTAATAGTTGTAGTAGTTGTCTACAACAATTAGTTTTTTGGGAGTTAAACGATTTCTAAAATGTTTTTCATCCCGAGCACATGTTGTTAGGTATCGAATTAAAGTAACTTTCTTATATAAGTCCTTAGAATTAAATACGTGCATGCATTTTTTATGCGACAAGTTTGGTTGGGATAATACAAAAATATACGAAACTTTGAAAATATCTCATTCTACACCACACCCACACCCCTCTACTTAAACTGTGATTAAAATAAATAAAAAATGTAACATAATATTTTGTTAGTGTTACACATTGGTTAAGGTTAAGGTTAATTGGCATCGGTTAAGGGGTAGTCTTTCAATCCGCGGCTTCGAATTGGCATCGCTGTTTCCGTTTCTATCCCTCTTTCCCGACCTATTCCTGAGTGAGTGAGATGACAAGAACAAATTCCCAAAAATACCTATGAAATACCCGTCGAAACAGCTTGCGGGGCGTGACTGTTTCCATTCCTTAAATGTGTATGAATTGCAACCGAAATTTGCAGTGTCGTCGTTAAGAAAGGATGTCCCTAGGTGGAAATTCGCATTATCGAATTTACGGGTCATTATTTTCAAAAACAAAGACCGAAGGAAATCTAGTTTTTCAGGAATTTGTTCTAAAACAACTAAACAAGACATTAAAAAAAAATACATATCGCCTTGTGACAGTAGTTCTTCTATTACGTAATTTTTTTCTGTAAATATTGATACAGAAATACAGCGAGGATTAGACACGGGCCGAACCCTTTTTATTGTATGGGAAGACTATCCCCTTAAGGGAAAATTTGTCGGTAGAGGTACCTCTAGATGTTACAATATATTCAACAAAATTGAATGGGTAATTTAAAGTTTTATTAAAAGCAATGTTGGTGACTTACTGTCAACTGTTTTCAGGGACCCGCTACCCGTCGCAGTTAGCGAAAAATAACATTTAGGTACAAATATTATTAGGGCTGTGGTGAGCGTACATTGGGGTTGTGGTTAGTGTAGGAGGAACCTGTATCTAGAACGAACAGTTATAGTTGAAATATCCGTAATTCATTTATCTGGCCATGATGTCTTCTTCGTGAGGAAAATTAATTAACGGGTCATAAGATTATCTAGTTATTCAATATTTCCATTATTATTGTTTTACTTCGATTTCTTTATTTACTTCGAATTTTTTGCCTTTTTGCGTCACCGTCATGAGACTTAAGTCTATATGGTTATTCAATTTCATCATCTGACGTCAGCGAACTTTGTGTACTAATACGCATGTGAGGTTGATTTGTTTCCATGAATATACATCACTACTTATATATCGGTTGACACCTTAGCTAATTAGGTAGGTAAGGGCCAAACATATACACAAAAACAAAGAAAATACGGGGATTTTTTTTTATCACTGCGCATATTTTTTTATATGATTCAGTAATAACATCAATAGAACACATTACCTAAAAAAATCGAACTTTTATTTTTCATTATTTTTTCAACCTGGCCTATTATGCGATAAATTTTAAAACGTGGACATACACCGCATAGGATGATTGCAGGGGATGGGCGAGCAGGGGCACGGTGTGGTAGCTCTCGGTAGCGCGAGAAGTGTGATATAACTCGCGACATTTTTATGGAAATATTTAATCAATTTTATTTTTTTTATTTTTGAATAAATAGATAAGTGAAATTATATTTTAAAAAAAAGCGACCAAATACGTGTCAGACATGCATCAACCTAGGTCGGTTAAATAGCATGTTCTACCACCAATTAAGCAAAACTTTGTTGGTAAAATATCGTAAAAACTTGTCTGTCAAAGTATTTTAGTCCAAACGATGGAGTGCGCGAACAATTTTTCCATTAGTTAGTTTAATTTGTGTAATTTTCATAATTTCTCTATCCATTCTCATTCGTGTAGAAGAGCGAGATCTATCCAAAAGAACGTCGGCCACCTTTTCGTAAAGAACGCAAAACAACATTTCCAGGTTTTACTTAAATACGTAGTAATAATGGTAGTATAAACGCAGATGTATAAAAACTGAACAAGCAATGAAGCACTGGAATGGCGGCCGCCGCGTACGTATGTGTGAGTGGAACTTTGCTGCTTACTGGCGGTCGGTAGACTTACTGTATAAGTGTGTTCAAGTTGACGCGTGTGGACATAATCAGCTGACTTACTAGGGGTACAACGGTTGACAGTTCACAATGCTACGTCCGGGTATTTCTAGGTTCATAGTAATAGATATGTGAAATATAAAACATGTGGTCTCTGCCTCTCGATTGTCTGCAGTTATCCGTTTTTAGTTATTTCTAGGTTCAGCCGTGTTTCTTCCCGATAGACAGAATCAGGCCTAATGTTATTTTATTATGGTTTCAAAAATACACGCTGCAAGGATTATGCGGCTCTGGTAAATGTAGACTTCTAAAACATATTTATTTTATTATTTTTAGTGAATGTGTAATACTTGAAGTGAATTCTTGTTTACGTGGGTTCGACCGAACCTAAATAAAAACAGACAATAGATTATCTTATCATCAGTTAACAAATTATCAATTTCAATTAATTAGATAAACTATCTGTATATATTACATGAGTGATGATTCTGATTGATAGAAAAACTTGTTATTGAATTAATTAAATTTTTGTATATACTCCTGTATTTAGTTTGACTGGGCATTTATCTTAAAGGTAATTAAATTTTATGTCCAATACGATAAATTTATTAACCGATTCAACGATAAGAGTTATAAACAATAATTAATTGGAATCATAACATCGTTATGGAAATACGGAGCGTTCTTGTTTTGTTATTGTTTTATTATATGTCTTCATTGCATGAGAATATCAATATTTATGTATGCGTCTTCTATGTTATCTATACTATTATAAATATGTAGGCTGTGTCTATACACATTATTTTTTAATTAATTTTTGTGACAAATGTTAGTTTCATAATGCATTGGACCTTATATTTTCACAATTTTTTTTTATTTAATTTTTGTATTTGTTTGTGTACCTTTATAACCAGTAGAAGCTCAACCGATTTCACTAGAATTTTGTATACCTACAGAAAGAATTCGTCATCGCGTAAAAGATAAGCTATCGTGTCGATTTCTTTATCGATGATACTGCTCCATATATATAAGTGCTGTTAGTTTGACGCATAGGAAAAGTACAAATAGTTAACCTTGAAATTAATTTCGTTGTTGCAAGGCGAGGTCCTTTCAAAATACACGTCTTGTAAATAGTGTTTCAGCAAATAAAATATATAGAAATTCTGAAAAATAATGAATATTTTTATTCGTTCAGTAAGTGAATTGTTTGATCATTAAATACTTTCTATATATCCACTGTATATCACTTTATCACATAAAATTTATATTTCAAATTATAAAAGTACTAATCGACTAGAAGGCCTCTCCTGCGTTTACCGTCTAACCACTCACACTATAGCTAGCTGGTGTAAGGTGGGGAGTTTAGTCCGAGTTTCAGTGTGTAAGGTCCCCGCGCGCCGCTCTTCACCCCCCAGAAATTCCCGTGCCACGGTTTCAACCCCAAAATTGGCGTAATGTCACCTCGATACTTTAAAGTGAAATTTATGACTCTTAAAACCAAGGACCGGACGTAATGATTAATACCAAACGCTGTTGGCAAATTAATTTACTATATGTTTCAAATATTATACACTCATTATACATGACTGGTTGACTTATTAAAATCTATTAAATGTCATAACCGATACTTGTCACAAATCGACTTTTTTCGGAAACACGAACTTTCTCGATGTGCGAAAACAAAAGAGCTGTGGTCCTGGTATATCAATTGAGATTCATGTTTTACAAGCGTTATGACAATGGCAAACATATCCTGTTCGTACGTCATGTTATGAATATGAATTACTTCGCCATGGCGATAAAAATTTAAAACATGCACGATTCAGCAGTTACGGCGTTTCGCAATCCTTTATTATAACGAATAATGTTAAAGAGAAAGAGGAGTCAAATCATAAAAACCAAGACAAGTGCGTGTCGGAACACACGCAGTATAGGGTTCTGTAGACAATAGGTGCATATATATATGTATATAGTGCATTTTTTGGGGTTTTTAGCTGTTTTTTCTGGTTTATTAAGAAACTGATGTATTGAATTTACTGAAAACTATTTTTGTTGAACATTGTAATCACTATTTACACAAAAGATTTATTTTTATTTTTAAATGGTTTCTTTTAGAAATGCCAAAGGAAACGCAAGAAAAGTTACTTCGGAGCTGAATATTGCAGAAACGGAGATCTAAAATTAAAAGGGCTATATGGAACGTCGATTTCAGTTTTAAAAGACTTTCTAATGAGACCCCAAATTATAGGATAAACTGAAAAAAAATCATTGACATTTCGTTCTAGGGGGAGGGGTGGGGGAGTTAAGAAAAAATCAAAGTAAATTGTGCAATGAACTTTACGATGAACCCTACATCGAACTTAAATAGTAAAAAAAAGGACATTAGAACTAACTGGATTATCTTGTGTAAGCGTCGAACAAAAGTTAGTGATTAGTCTTCATTAAAAACACAAAGAATTACACAACTACCTACGTCATAAGACTGATGAGTTGCAATCCAACTGTAATCTTATCCGTGGTAATTCACTTTTAATTAGCGGATAGCGTTATGAGTGCACTAATAACTCAAACATTTTGACATCTTAAATCTAGTTTCACTGGAATGTTTTAAGAAAATTATGCAATTGTACTGCTAATCCATAAAATATTGATATTGCATAAGAGGTAAAACAAAAAATTATTGAAATTTAGGGTTAAAAGATGTCTGATTCGCCTATCACAATAAACTTTCTATATCTGTTTATAAGTATTACTATTCATAGATTTTTTAAATTAATCATTTTTATTATTTTAATTTAAACATTCCCTGCATGTGTTTCTTTTACACATGACAACCAACAGTTTATATATTAAAATGGCACACTTAAATATAAACATATAATGTTAAGAAACTACGAACTGATATGTAAAACACAACACCCACTGGATTGCCGTTACTACGTAGAATATAAAAACACTCATACATAAATAATATTTCACATACAGATATTTGAGTTTTCTACAATTTTACCCATATTAATAGACATGGATAACAGAACAATATTACTGCCGATCAGCTGCCTATACCCAATAAGAGAACGCTAGTTCACAATGATTTTTTTTGTCATAAAATTTTTATTCACCTTGGATCATTTCAAATTCATATGGTTTTTCCTGCATTTCATTATAGTCTAGAAAGAAACTAGACTTTTTTTGTAAAACATGCTTATTAGGAGCCTAATTATTGCCAATTGTTATTTAATTAAATGGCAGAAATCCATTCAATTTCTTCTAAAAACTAGTAAATAAGTATGACGCCTATATATAGTTAAGTGAATTTCTGTCATTGGAAGAAGTGAGGGGTTACAATCGACTATGTCACGCAGGAGGAGTTATCTGAATTCTACTCGTCCGTCAGGGAGACGAGAGGGTATACTTATTTGGTGTTCGTGTTAGTTTGTTTAATCCACTCTATATAGTGGCTACCTTACGGATTATGTTAGACTTAACCTACGGTGCACTGCTGCTGTTAGGCGGCTAACCAAAGAGCGATTGTCTTTGATTTTCTTGAAAAGCTAAACGCACTGCACTCGAGTGTTTCATTGTTTTATACGCTATGAGGCGGTCATTTTGATACGGGCTGCCTTCTTGTTATGAGAGCGATTGTGAAGCGGAGATGGCCAACTCTGGTACACAGCAACATAATGTTATGCATGTTGTTTCGTGACTTGTAACTTATTATCCAATAGTATAAATAAGACAAAAGTAATGAACAAATCAATCGCTTTGTCAATCGTAAGAATTTTGTGTTATAACCACTACTGATTTTTTATTACATAGAGTTATCAGCTCTCAAATGGTGCTTGCCCTATGATAACAAAAGGAAATTTATATGCCAAGTTTCACAAACATCCGTTGGTCAAACAATCATACCAAAATTATAAAGTACCAGTATTTAACAACTAAAATAAACACGAAGTCAAGGGAAATAACAAAGACGTTATCTTACTACGCATTACTTGTTATCTTAATTTATGTTCTATGTGAAAGTGTATTTTGTTTGTTTTCTTTCATAATGTCGCAACGGAACAACAAATCGACGTACTTTTTTTACATGAAGACAGTTGAAGGGACGCAGTGTAGCATAGGCTAATGTTTTTCATGGTCGAAGATGTCCATGGAATACAAAACTAATACGTGCTAAACTGGGAATCATAAAATGGAATGGAAGTGGAATATACATTTCAAAAAGCAAAGTAAAAAAGATCTGGCCTGTCGGATCACGCACATGGGTTCTATGGTCGTGATGAATGTTTATAATTGACATTCAAATAATAAGTTTAAAAACAAATATCCTAAGAACACTCAATGTACCTATGTTATTCAAACAAGTTTTCGTTGAGAGTATTTTTTTTTAATTGCACTAACATTTTTTCAGAATGTCCCACCCCATTATTGAAAACTTAAAGCCTTGAAAACTTTGAAATTGAAAACTTTTTAGGATTTTAGAGTATATCTCAACAACTATTAACTTTAATAGAAAAGTTAAACGTATAACAATTTTATAGACCCTATTATAGGTAGGTAACATACACTTCCCAAAAGTCAATAAAATGTCTGTGACAGATGGACAGCATGAAATTATAAGGGTTCCGTTTTTTGGTATTTATCTAAAGAACCCTAAAAAACGGGTAAGTTGGTTCATTATTTAGGCAGTGGGACGTTCATTGCCGGACATAGACCTCCTCATAACAGTCTTTGGGCCACCTGTAAACGACGGCGGCTTGCAGAGCCAGCCATTACCACTTCAACTTTCTGATTCTGTGAGCTATATCGCTCATTACATTTATGCTGCCGATTTCTTCGTTACGAATTCTATCCCATAAGAAATTCCAAGCACAACTTTTTTCATGGCATGTTGAGCGACCCTGAGCTTGATAACGAGGTCGATATTAAAAAGAAACCACCACGTCTCATTGCCGTGACAAATCACTGAAAACACGTTCCTTTCAAAGACCTTGGTCTTCGCACCGGGGTATAGCAGACTCAATAAAAATGTACCGTATTAGCTTTCCGAACGCTGCCCAATTGGATTGTTTTCTCGAAGCTGTCGAAGTTAGACTCACCGAATTGGATTCTTCCAGGTCAATTTCGTGTATAAAATCCTCAAACACTGGGGCGGGTGCAACCTAATTGGTTGGTTACAACCACAGACCAGTCAACCTATAGACCACGCTTTAATAAACGTTGATACGAAAACGAAATCGCCAAAAAGTGGCGGGGTGCGGGGAGAGGTCGGCTAGTTTTCATTGGCTCGTTCAAAATTGACAATATCGCTGACAAATAGGCTTCCGACATGCTTCCAACTGACCGCTCACAAGAGACGTAGTTATGTAGTTATGGTAGTGTCACTACCATAACCTTGGCGAATGCTACTCCCTGTCAAAGCGTGGTCTATAAGGTTGACTGGTCTGTGGTTACAACTGATCTAAAATATGTACATACAGTTGAATTATTTTAAGGTAGCCCTACTAACTTCATTATAACCAGAAAGTGGACTACGATTGGGTGTTATTGAGATTGGAACCAAATCGAATTACTTCAGAGAGGTTTCAATGGCAGGTTGAATCTGTAATAGCAATAACAAATCGAATAGATTTCAATGCCTCGTCAAACTTCAAAATAGGCACTTGACATTTGAATCTTTCGACCTCAAAACACACCTTACCGAACTGAATACGTTTATCGTTCACAATCGCGATTGTTAACGAAGTCAACCGAATATTTAACATTGAAAACGGCTAAGCTAAAAGGTCTTATTATTAAACTAAGTCGTTCAAGTTACATATTTAAAACATGTATTGTTAGTCATATTTGACGACCGCTTGTGGGTACGACCCTGCCCTGCTTACGAAGCTGGAGGTCCCGGGTCCGAATCCCAGGTTGTGTCAGTATTTATATGATGAATGTCGATACTGGTATGTGGTGTCTTCGCTTGGTACCCTAAACAGAAGCTAATGCTTAGTCTGGGGCCTAGACATTGTTGTCATGTATGCGTTATTATTATAGTTTTGTGTAGTATTTATCAATTATCTGTAACTTTAGTAATTATTCGACTTACCTATCTGTATTTGTTAATTTGTCTGTAACAGAATTGCACGCCGTCAGTCGCACTCAATGTTTTCATTTATGATACAGATTAGAAAAATATTAAATTGGCAAAATATATTGAATAGCATTATTGTTTTGAAGTACTTTACGTCGAATGCAAATATGATTAGAATACCAGCTTTGATATAAAACAATATGCCATTATTCAAATCGAAAGATAATGAGAGAGCGCATACATTTCTATTACAAAAACTTTACACCTCAGTTATATTGTAATGCAGTCTTTTCATAATAAGGACATATATATTTTTTTTAGTTAATAACGAACTTGAGAACTGTATCAGATTTTTATTTTATTTTGTTGCGCCTTTTGATTTGGGACTAGATTCCTAAGTGTAATGAAATCTGTAATAAGTTTAACCCACTACCTACACATTAACCGAATTGGGTCAGATTGAACATCTCTAGCCATTTAATTGACAGAGACAATTGATTGGCAATGATTGATGAAAAGTCAATGGGTTAAACAAAAAACATTTTTTTGCACTTATTTATGAATAGCAAAGGGCATGTAATTTTAGAAGGTTCTTTTATCTATTAGTGCATATATGTATTGTGAATTAAATCTGTGAAAAAATCAAATATCACACCCAGATAATCGCGTATAGTAACTGCCTTGTAACTACCTAGATACTTAGGCCTCCAATCACTTAGGCTTGGGCCTTTTGGAGGAGTCATATAAGTAATGCCGTAAGGGTGTATTGGCTATTTAAAGATGTCGTAGCAGCTGTATCCAATCAACTGATACTATAACATCCGTACAAACCACGATTGCTTAGAATAAGGCTCGTGTGCTAAATAAACAACACTACAAGATTAATATGCTTTTTGATTTGTTTGGCAATAATTAATAAACCTTTTGTGTTTGGTGTGTAGCTCATGCGTTTCAATTCAAATAGAATATGTAGAACGAGATCATTGACTCAAATATAAATACCACATCGATATCTATGTGTGAGATTACAGTATCCACACATCACGAAATAAAGAAGAGCCATATACGGACACCATCAATGCTGTGAGACATTTGTGGGTACGCAGTTCGTTATAATTTTGACGTTTGAATTAGTTGACGTAAAAAGTACGATAGCGTTAGTGCTTTATTCGAAATAATGGGTGAAATAATAAAAATTAAAAATGTAGATTACCATATATCAGCCCATTATGCCTCACTGCAGCAGCTTAGACTTCTCCTCGGGATGAGATAACCCACCATGCTGCTCCAGTGCGGGTTGGTGGATTTTAACCACTGTAATCTGATGACGGTAACCGAAGCCTTACGGCTTAACGTGCTCTCCGATGCACAAAATCAGTGATCGTTATGGCCTTACGTAAAAAAAAAAACTCATATGCCTGTTTCTGGAATTTGAACCACGACCTTCTGAACAAGAAGCAGGTTCGCCATCAACACGGCTATGTGAGATTGACACAGACATATATGCCCACGTAGGTCCTAATGACGCATAGGTTTTCAATCAATGTGACGTCAATTGATTTTTCTCGCTGACTGGAGAGTCAACGTTAAAAAATAAATTAAAAATGTCAACATGGCGTTAAAGGTATGACGTAATCGTATTTTAGATTTCCAACCAAAGAATACCAACGAGTAACAATGTTATCGAGCTTAAGGGTTTATGTGTGTGGTGGCGAGCCTTGGGAGAGGCCTATATCCTGCAGTGGAGAGACACGGGCTGATGATGATGATGATGATGATGATGAAGGGTTTACGTCAATTCAATTTTCAATCTTCATGAGAAGTCATTCTACTGCCACTTAATTTGTACCCTGCCAGCAATTCGACTCATTCACAATTATTAAATTGACCGCGGTCATAAATCATAAGCAATAAAGTAGCGTCAGAACTAAACGATACAGTTTCCAATTCGCCCACACTTAGTTTGCCAAACAATAAATGTCTTAAATAAAGTATTCAGCTGAGCCTTAGGCGACATAAGCAAGTTTTCGTGCTAACGAGCTGCATGTATTGTGATAATTTCCGTTATCTAGCCGGCGCGTTATGTGTATAATTAAATCTTACATCAGAGCCGACCTTTCTGTCTGTTTGTCAGTCACGTGTCGCGTCGCTTGTTTTACAAAGCATGTAATCAATTTTAAAATATCATCTTTTAAGTTTTTTTCGGAGATGTGTTATTTGATGACATTGAAAACTTTGGCCATTCGAAAAATATAATCTTGTTGCGGACAATCGAGTCGTACCCATTTAAATAGGCTATTATATCAATGTTTCTGTCGACCTGACTCAGTTGTGCCGTTTTTGCATTTGAAAACTTGAACAAAATATTGCGTGTTTTCGTTAGCTTCATTGTTCTCGGTTGAATAATTAGCCATTCTTCGAGAACCAAAGCAACCGTATTTGTTCCGCTATGGGGCATTCTTTGTTAATTTTGTCAAGACCGGTTATTGTGTTTGGACCATTAGAACGCTCTGAAGTTTGAATTGAAATGAATTTCGACTTTGTTTTTCTGTTCTACTTTACAAATTTCAAAAGTCGTCATATGTTTGATTTTATTTATTTTCAGTGATTTATTGACAGTATTTTAATAATATTTGGTTTTCTTTGTAGTTGCTTAACAATTTATCAATTTCATGTAATGGTTACAGTCTACTAATATATTGTCTACGTAAACTACACACATATATGAATACTGCTCGATTTAAGTAAAGTGCATTTTTGCTAATTTTCAGAACCGCTATTACTTATTTTCTCGGCAAATTAAACAGAAAAATCTAAATTTTTTTTAGTAATGATATCGTCCATGTTTTCTGGAATATATGAAAAGGACAAGAGGGTAAAGAAAGGGGTGTGTATTTGTCACGTATTTATAAAAATATATGAATTAAAAATTGCTTTTAATAAATTATACATGCCGCGAATGATATGACGAATATTAAAAAAAAAAATAGTGTGTCAGGTTTTTCTTTAAATTTTAGTAGATTCTAAAATATAACTTTTGTTTTATTCATACTCCGTTGACATTTTAATCTTAGACGTGTGATATCATCGTCTAATAATAACTGTATTATATTATATTAATATTCAGAATAGACGATCTAAATGTCAGCAAATGAATAGCATGTTAAAAGTTGATCACCTTTAAGAGATACGACCGAAAGATTCTTGTGGGGTCAATCCGCGCAGGTCAAGATTAGACTTGTATAAAAATAAAATACCGATAACTTGTTTTGAAACAACCATAATGACACAGTCATGATGTTCTTTTGTTCTTGAAATTACGTTTAGAATGAAAATTGTCTAAATTTATTGAATTAAATCGAATATATTGGGTAATATAAATTATTAACCGACTTGAAAAAAAGAATAATATAAATTTTTAACTGACTTCAAAAAAAGAATAATATAAATTTTTAACCGACTTGAAAAAAAGAAGAAGGTTCATTGGTTCTATATCGGATGCGTATTTTTTTTATTAAAAGACTTAACCAATCTGGATAGTTTAAACGAAATAAGTAAATGCCTGAGAATATGCCACACACCATGTCTACTTCCAAAGTAATCAAGCATTATGCTTGTATTATGGGTACTAGACAACTGATATACATATTTAAATATTCTTTATATTAAACAGTACATACGCATATATGTATTTTACTCTCATCTCATACGCGGAACAAATAGACATGTTCTTGCGCGCAAATGTTTGTCTCAGGCTGGAACGCGCGAATTTTGGTTCTGCAGTTAAGGTCCCTAACGACTCTGCCAAATGATCACTAATCACAGTCTGTCCTATTAAGGTAGATCTCAAATATATTTTTCTATGACGTGAAACATTCAGTTTTTTTTTTACAGACAGAAGAAACGTTTTCACGAGATTGGCATCGTTGTATCTTTTTTACGAATTTCCTGTTACTTTTATTCCAGGTTTAACATAGACTTTCCCTGTGGTAGTCGCGCGCTTTGCACGCAAGGCCAACCTTAGCCATCAACACGGCGTAATATGTAGTTGCAGGCGTGTGGCCGTTTACTTCCCACGTGTTCTCGCTATTCAATGATCACCACCAAATAACAGCGTTATCAGATGAAATTGTATTTTTGTCTACGACTTCTTTAAATTAATATGCACTCAATAAATAATAACACGTGAACAATTAAAAAGCGCGAAATCTTTTATATATAAATACGTGAAGAGAAAACTTTAGACCCCTTTTTAAGCATACTACGCACACGGAGGAGTGTGAGATTTGGCATAGTTAATGTTATGGGGAGTAGGAGTACAGAAAGCTAAAATCTACATACTTACAGGCTGTTTTTTTGAGATGGGACTGGATGGCCAAATCCTAAACTATGAGAAATAGCGAAAAGTGTTCAAAAGGGTCAGGAACTAGATTTTTAAGAAAACGAAACTGTATATTTCCATTTTTGAATAATCTGTTACTTTAACAGGGGATCAATTTAGATTTTTCAAAGATGGAAATATACAGTTCACAAATATTTATATACATAAATTTACAGTCAATCTGTTACTTTAACAGGGAATAAAAACACTTGATTTGATAATGTTTATATTTATACGTGAATAGAAAATTTTAAATCCCTTTTAAAGCGTAAGTATTACGTGTACGGAGGAATGTGAGATTTGACATAGGTAAAGTTTATACGGAAAAAGAGTGCCAGGAGCTAAAATCTATATATACCTAATATGTGTTACAAATAGTGTCAACCATACGAGTTTAATAGTCTGTCGTTTGATGCAGTTTGAATTGACTTACTCTCGCCTAGTTATTATTGTAGATTTCAAAAAAGTGAGTACGGTTGAACTTCGCTTGGCGACCACTAGAAAAAATAATTTGACAAAAATAAAGCTAAAACTGTCTTCAAAAAAAAGTCACCACTAGAGAGTGAAAACTAATAATGAGTAATATCGTAGCTTTCTATTGCATATATTAAGTACCTAATATATTAATTATTTTTTTTAAGATACAAGAGGCTTACAGTTTATGAACTCGGCGGTATCACACATGCTCGTATTGAATGGATACTTCAATCTGTCTTCAAACAAGCATCATCTGTAAATTATCCTTTTATTTTTATTAATTATTTTTTGTGTATTTTATTTCTGTTCACAATTTCATATTCGACCATCACATTTAAGTCAAAAATATACCACGTGGATAGGTGAGCCGGCTCATACGTCTAATGTGACATATCCAATTAAGAGTCATTACGACATTTCTAAGGATTACTTTGTGTCACGGCACTGAATAAACAAATTGAACGAATGATAATATTATTTTTCGAATTTAAATTATAGTTTATTTTAATTCACAAAATTCATTTGAAAATATGTACTAACTAATTTTCCATCTTCCGGTTTTTGTGGATTTATTGTTACAAAAGTTGATTCTAATGGATATAGCTGAAGCACAGTATAATATTCGAATATTTTTTTTATACATGATGTCTGGGGCTCAAAGCGTATAAAGTTTATACGAATTTTTTAAGTCGATTAAATATCCCAGCGAGATTCTCAATGATTATTTGTATAACGTTCTCTGTTATTACCGTCTTAAGGTAGGTAATAACAAAAAACGTGCAAAAAAAATTATCTTCGCAAAAGTCCGGCGATAATTTAACAAAAATACTTGCTATTTTCAGAATCATTGCGAAGATTTGAATGTATTTTATGTAAAATATAATTATACTACCAATCTGTGGCATAAAAACTAATATGACGTTTAGTCTGTGTACTGCACTTCTTGTCGATATGTTTTGTCATCTATGGTCACTGTGTTTTCTAATGTTGTCTAATCTAATGTTTGCTTCGATTAATAAAACTCAATAAAAAGCAACTGTGTATTTTTAATAATAAAGGGTCATTTCGTTAAATAAAATAAAATAAATTTCTACTGTTTAGTACGAATGACATTTAGTGTTGATTGGCTAATCAAAAGGTAGATTTTAAGAATTTGCTCTCATTGGTCAAGTCATCGTGAAAATAGTGAATATGATTGCAAAGTTATTTCCTATTGACCAATTATTCCGACTTTTCTAATTGTTTTCCGTTTTTCGTTGCGTTTTTTTCAATCATCCGCACACACCCACAACGTACTAGTAAAAAACAATACAAACTGTGAATTTTCAAGCATATTATGGTTACAATTCTTTAAACGTACCCGAGGTGTATAAACGAACACGCAAGTTTCACCGTTAGCTACCTAACTGTTTTTTAATTCGGCTTGTGGCGTACCGTGATCCAGTTACGGCCCTTACCTACGTCTTACATTCCTTCGTTAAACTGACGGAATTTGACATATGAATGCATTTGACTTTGAATTTTATTCATAGAAATACTAAACGGTTTAACCAAAAGAATAGACCTAATTTAACCGTTTACAAACAATAAATTCAATTCTGATTTCTTCTATTCAGCGCCGATATCAACGTGATTGTTTATGGACGGGTGAATTAATCTAAACTAGGTAATATACCGAATCATTACATTAGAAATAATTAATATATAATTTAAACAACGTTAGCAAACAGAGAGACCGATCTTATCGACGGATCGTATAATATTTAATTAACCTTCGAGTGTCTGCCTTCAATACGTACAAAGATAGTTCGGGCTCGCTCGTGGTCGGTGACATGTAGGCTCGCTCAATGTTGCTGTCATTAAGTTTGGCGGACTCGCTTGTAGTCGTTGACCTGCTTATCATCTTTACCACACGACTATGCTTCGACATATTTGAGCTATTTAATATTGTCAATTTCTTAAAAAGTTATTACACCTATTTAAAGTAACACGCCTGAAAAGAAAACTGAAATAAACTCGAGAAAAAATTATGGACAAATTGAATTTCGTTGCGAAAATGAAGCCAACAAATTGCAAAAAGATCACATTTGTAACAAAAATAGTTGTAAAATGTTTTAATTGAATAACATTAACCCATAAACGTATTTTCCTTCGCAAAACAATTTTGTTTTTGTAAAACAATAGATAAAATTCCAGGGAAAGTTCAGCTGAGTACACTCTGAACTTATTCCTTGACCTACTGAGCCAATTTTCTCAAATTAACTGTGAAATATTTACGATCGTGTGTGTGTGTACAGATGTTCCTTTAATTAGCAGCAATAAAATACTACCTCTTGTACAAAATATGAGGGTTCTGTCTGTGTGAGTTATGTTGAAATGTAGACCTCTCTTCTTCGAATTTTCGAAAAACTTTTTTTTTGAGTTGCAATTATAGACAGTTTATAGTGGTCCGTACCTTGAAAGGAAAAAGAAGCTTTATTCGATCACTTTGTTGTCCATCTGTCTGTAAGTTTAGATCCTTTTTCTCAGAAACGCGTAGAGGCATCTTCAGGTCTACGGTCCCTTAGAACTGTAAAAAAGGATGTTTCTAAGTCAACTTGATTTAACTTGCCGCATAGTTTCAATCAAAACCTATAGGGATTTTCTGTTGAATTGGAATTACGAAAATCATTAATTTGTAGTTAGATCACATTTTTTTAATTTCTATTATCGTGATTAGCGATAAATACGTTATAAATAACAGTACGGAACCCTCGGGCCCGAGTCGAACTCGCCCTTAGACTGTTTTTTCGCCGTTGTAGCATTATTTTAATTTATTTCAAGGGCGGTGCCATACTGACGTGCAATGCCGTTAATAATTGCGTGGTCACACGTAACCTGGCAAATGCAAGTGTAGCCACAGAATTAGTAAAATAATTAGCAGCGGCGTTGCACGTTAGTACGGCCAAGGCATAGAGATAATCTAAGGAATCTCATCTATTACGAGGTAACCTGTATGACGTCATAGTTCAACGACCCCAAACGGAAGTCACTCTTTAGCGCCAGACGAACTCAACCGATCGAGGTTGAGTTTCTTCGTATGTAATTATTGACATAATAAAATATTGATCAAGTAACAGGAAGTAACACATCTAGTATTATATTAAACTATATAGAAACACTTCCTCTGACTTATTGTGGTACCCACTGAACTCATTTGATTGATGATCTTGGGTATGAAAAGATGATAGATGTGGTTACGAGAGCCGCCGTCGTGTTTTATTTTTATTTATTAGTGTTTACCGACAAGGCTACAAAGATGAAAGTTCTATTTATAAGTGAAAAATTACACTACCACGAAATGAGTTGCTCAGCGGAAAAGTAGCCCAAGCCAGAAAAATTTAAAAAGAGTTAGGATAAATATGTAATGTCGTGATAGCCCGGAGCGCAACGAACCTGTCTCAAATTTATAAGGCCCCATAGGGCCATTGTTCGAATCCGGGCGTGTACCAATGAGTTTTTCTGACTTAAGTACACAATATCACTGACACCGTGCTTCGGAGGGCACGTCAAGCAGTCGGTCCCGGACGCTGTCAATAGATGGCGGTCGTTACAGTTCCCAACCCGCAGTGGAGCAGCGTGGTGGACTTAAGCTCCAAGCCCCCCTCCTCACCCTGGGGGTGGCCTAAGCCCCTGCAGTGGGGTAAAAATGGGCTGATGATGATGATGAAATATGTAAACTTTTACATTGCATTGATAATATTTTCATGGCATTGGTAAAATAAAATTCTTCCGTCATAAATTTTATGATTTCTTAAAAGCCACAGTGGCCTGATTAGAAAAAGAAAATGACACGACTTTCCTGCTCATTATCAGATCTAGAATTAGATATTGTGAATCCAAATGGACTCCTCATTGAGAAAAAGAAATATGATGATCTGTTACAACTCTTGCCATTTAACCGTCCAGTGCAACATGACTTAAACTTAAAAACAGGACAATGAAATATACTTTTGTGATAACGGCATAATCTAATAGGAATCACATGTTTGATATTTTGTTTTATTGTAGTGTGGCCGGCCGGCGGTGGCCGAAATGATAGGCAATAATTTTTTTATTTTAAAATTATCTTGATTGCATTAATTTAGTGTTTAATTTTAACTTTGATCAAACAAATAAAAAGAAAAAATCGGATAAATTTCTTAATCACTAATTATTGCTCGCATTTGCTCGATTTCATATTGAGTAAACGTAGACCATTCTTTCGCTGGGCGATTTAAATGTAATAATATTACCTGGGACATCCCACACGCTTGTATTATGGGAACCAGACAACTGATAAACATAATTGAATACTCTTTATAATACATACATATGTCAAATATAGATACTTATACACCGAGACGCAGAACAAATAGACATGTTTCATACAGACAAATATTTGTCCCGGACGAGAATCGAACCCGTTACCCGCGAATATGATTAATATAATCTACTCACCAGTATCAATATAATATAAAATATCATTGAGAAAAAAAAATAGCAATGTTTTTCCAATGACTTCGTACCTTAGCACTCGATTCCTGAAAACGACTATTAGGCCTGAAAAAAAATTGAATCATTTTGTTATAATGCCCATACCCACGCAAGACTTCTCGAGTCAAAGACCTTACATGTGAACCATTAAATTCTCACAGCTAACACAACCTTTAGTTGACATAACACGTACTGTGTCCACTTGGGAAAAGTGGGAGTGTCTGTAAAGCCACCCACATAATGACATAAACTGAGTATTAATTATAAAGGTTACTATATAATCTCGTGAACAAATTTTATTGTGATATTTAAAAGATTTAAACTACGCAATCTCTCTCTCATTGTCGGCTAAATGCATCTCGGACATGCGTTACGTAATTTAAATAGTCCCCTTACAATTTTCATAATTATATGAGTGGAATGGAGAAATAAAATCGCAGAATACTTCTAGTATACACATTAAGAAAAAAATATCAAAATGAACGAATAATGTATTTAATTTAAAATGTTTTTTGATACGTTGAAATATCTAATAAAATTTAAGTAAATTGTCTCTTATTTAAAAATATATGACTATAAATTACTAAATTAAACGACAATGTCACCAGAATGTCGTCTTCTCTTTCTTCCTGGCCTTATGGGATCTGCACCGTCGCTGGCGATTGTTCGATGGAGCTCGCCTGGATCTTCTTACTCGTAATCCAAACTGGAGTCAGCTGTTTCTAATGCTTTGAGTGATGATTTCACGTCCAGTGACAGTTCGCACCTCTGACGTCATTACAATGGTGTTCATTGTTGGATCACAGACAGTCAGCTAGCTGTCTTATGACATATTGCGCTCGCGAGCTTGGGAACTTGTTCTTGCACTTGGGACAGTTGGCCACTACAAAGTTAATTAGTCGAGTTGCCGGTGCTTTGGCACATCTGCAAAGTGGTAAAGATAACGTATCTTTGAGATATCGTGACCCTGTATGTCATTGCTTTAGTAAAATAATTTCTAGATCCGAAGTTATTATTCTTATTAGTAAGACTTCAGATAATCCATGTGGAAGATTTTATTTCCATTTATATTGACTTTTTAAAAAACAGTAGATAATATCGTGGTTTTTAGGGTTCCTTACCCAAAGGGTAAAAAACGAGATTCTATGATTAAGACTCCGCTGTCCTTCCGTCTGTCTGTCTGTCACTAAGCTGTATCTCATGAATCGTGATAGACAGTTGGAATTTTCACAGATGACGTATTTCTGTTGCCGCTTTAACAACAAATACAATAAAAACTAGAATAAAGTAAACATTTAAGGGGGCTCCCATACAACAAACGTGATTTTTTTGATCGTTTTCGTTCGTTCGTTCGTTCGATCGTTACTCGATTTGATAGCGGCAACGGGTAGACGCTAGAAATATTCACGGAATATGTAGTTACATTATTCACATTAAAAATAAATAATGAAATTAAAATAAAGTTATTTATAATGTACTGTGGTACGGAATGCTTCGTGTGCGAGTCGCACTCGCACTTGGCCGGTTTTTTTTATTTTTAAATTATGTATTTTAAACACGAAACTTTATGTTTTGAATCAAAAGATATTTTAACTTTTCAGAGTGATCATGAAATTTTGTTAATGTGTGTATGTCACGACCGAGCGGTCATAAAAATTTTTTTATGGCACTTTTGATAACATTTAAAGAAAAAAGCATTCAACGTTACCTCAGATTATGGAGATTGCGAAATATTTTTTCTTACTCATTTATGGGCACACCGAAAATCAACGTTGTTTTCGCGAGCCACACTCATAAAACAAGTTTTACTTTACCCCCGTAGTAATTAATGGCAATTGTGTCTTTTTTTTTACATTTATTTCACACTAGCTTTCCGCCCGCGGCTTCGTCCACGTAAACTACAGTTGTACCGGCACAGCTAAATGAACGCGACGCTCCAGAATATTGCGACACTTTCTAGAAAATTTAACTAAAAATTTAACTACGTAAGAAACCTCTATACCTAATTTTATCAAAAACCATTTAGTCATCGTAGCATGTAGAATAGCTATCCCACAAGTCAGTCCCAAAGTCGGGCAGCCGTTTTCGAGAAAAACCAGAACAGACAGACATATTATTACCTCCATAGAATCTACCACGAAAACCACCATAGCTCCATGGTGTTTTACTGAATGCTGTTTTCTGCATTTACTGATATTTACTTTTTCCATTGGAAATCATAATGCGTTTTGACTGACTGCGATAACAGGATCTATTGTTGTGCTATTTCATCTGAAATCTCTTGATACATATGGTTGTTATGATTTTATGCTATTTGTTTTTCGAGGTTTTTAATTTTGCCGTCTATTCATTGATTTCGATAAAAGCTTTAAAAAATTCCAGAATTATTCGTCATCTTTCAACATTTTGAACAATATGGAAATAATTTCTCAAACAAGTTGGGAGTTACCAAATATTATTATGTGTTTGCTTATTCAGAAATAAATTAAAACAATACTCAGATATCAGATTTCTACAAAATATATGTCCATAAACCAAAAGTTACCTTAACATAACCTAAAATTGTAAAACTATTTTCGATGTGATACAAATATTTCTACAGAACCGTCTCGGCCCCGATTAACCATTCAACTTTATATATTATGTGAGCTTCATATATATTGCTTTTGACCGTTTGCTTCGTGTAGGTGTTCACTAAGGTGCATTAACCTCACTATCGGTCACGAGATTGCTTTATGATAATACGGTCTATCTTTAGTATCTATGCTGTTATGAATGACCGGATGAGGCGAGTTTAAAACTTCTATGTAAGTCTCTTGTCTCATACGATATTAACCATGGCTTCGCTTGCTCTCATTACAGATTTATTTGAATGCCCTACAACTATAATGCCTTATAATACAACTATAATGACGACCGCTTAGCCTAGTGGGCAGCGACCCTGCCTGCGAAGCTGGAGGTTCCGGGTTCAAATCCCAGGTCGGGTCAGTATTTATATGATGAATATTAATACTGGCACCGGGTCTTGGTTGTTATATGTATGTGGTGTCTTCGCTTGGTACCCAAAATACAAGCTAATGCTTAGTTTGGGACCTAGACGTTGTTGTGATTGTGTATATTATTATTATTATTCTGCGACTCATAGAACTATCAGAATCACTGTTTGTTTTTTGAAGTTGTTGTTTTTTTTTTATATGTAATTTTGCTTTTATATTATTTTGTAATTTACTTGTCTATTATATTGTAATTTCTACTTCTCTATTATTGTGATTGTACTAACTATAAGTTTATTCCATTCGTTGCATTGTAAACATATATGTGAAAACAACTTAATGGCTTTACAGAAATTTAGTTATTAGTCTATACATTAGTGATATATAAGCTGTCTGTTTTCTTAAATAAATTAATAAATTATGATTATGAATATGACACGCATCTTATTATAATCTCGATTTCACTATCTTTGTCCTATATCTTTTTGCTGTTATAGTGTCCTGACGTATGACATGTAAATTGATGTTGGAGTCCTTTGACCCCAAATGGGACATGTCTTATATCTGTTTGTTTAGCTTACGACAAAGACGGCTAGCGTGGAATCAGTGGGTTATAATGCATATTTAAAATTAATATAACGTCGTCTACAACGAGTGTTGTATAAGTCGGAGAGAAAGTATTTTCGTACTCTGATTTGACTTGAAATACTTGTTCCAAAACTTCCGAATTGATATGTAGCGTGGCATTTAATTCTCAGCAAAATTTAACCAGTCCCAAGTGTTTGCTAGAAGAGAACCTGAATTAAACATCTTAGCGGAATAATAAAAAAAGATATAGAGACCTGCATTTTTTAAACATTAGTATTTGAAACCTCTTTGCAATAAATTTAGTGATAGCTTACAAAACGGAACAACTCTTTTCTCCTTGGTGTTACTTCTTGTACTTGGCTGACTTTAACACCATTAAAAGTTGTCATTCTTAAGAAGAACTCTTGTAGTTTAAGGTTGACATCATTAGAGAATTGTAAAAACAAATTTTTACAACTCTTTGGCCAAAAGTCCCAGAGTTTCTATTTTAATAGAATTATCACAATACCTACAAGATGACAATATGATAACGTTCAATAACACTGCACATATTTATTTTGTTAATATAATTAAACATTGATATTCTTGGTCTTGAATTTGTATAGAAAATGCGAAGAAAGCTTTTTCCTCTACCTAATGTCATTGGTTACTCTTTTCATACGGAACAACTTGTAATAGTTAAAAAGTTAACATTAATAAATCAATTTCTGTATATTGAATTAACAAACGTTTTCGGTGATTGATTTAAAAACTTACGCTAAATTATGTTTTAATCTATCTTTTCGATCTACCGCATAAAAATGTAATCGAGAAAATCAAATTCACTAACTTAATTATTAATTACAACACCTAATCAATTTCCTAACCGTACTTTTACCGAGACTGGAATATTACACAACTGATGCTGCGTGACGTCACTGACGCCGTGGGCGTACCCGTTCGGTAAGTTTAGCTTGGTTGGTTAGTGGCGGTCAAGTTGCGTTTTGGCTATAACTAGATATGTATGTAAAACCACGTGTTAGAAGAGTAAAGCTACGAACACATTTTAGCTGACAGTCAGCCGCATACGGCGTATTCAAAGATGCGCTTATTGTAAGGCGTATATTGCCCCGTAACGCGTAAGTTGAAATAGAAAAAAGTTTAAATTGGGGTAAAACTGGTTCAGCATATGCTGTTCACTATGTGAGCGAGATGAAGCCGCAGCTTAAAGAAAGTAACAAAGATTTATATATACTAGACTATATAGTTTACACTAGTTCGTCCGCGTAGTATAAATATATATGTATATATTTTAAATTTATTTGCATGAAGACGGTTGCTTAATGCTTTTATGTACCTACGTATTAGTGGTTTAATTTGATTCGTAACTTTGTAGGTATCCCTTAGGGATTGCATTTCGGAAGATCCTTCCTTATTCGATGCCTATGTTGATATGTCAGTCAATCTTTTTCTTTTTAATTACCACGACGGCGATGGTCCTTAAGTGACTTCGATTTTTGTTTACTTAAACGATTACTACTCGCTACCAGCGAATTTTCATATAGTATCTATTAGCGCTCCCTCTGCCGATTGCACTCCCATTTTCGTATTTATCAGTACAACTTTTGTGTGTGTGGTATCTTCTTATTACAATTATTAACATTATCTACTTTGCATCATGTCGATAATTATCTATACATGCATATTTGCAGTTTAAATTTTCACTTGACCTACCAATTAACGGATATCAATCTATCAGAAAACTGATATTCACTATAATATCTTATAATATTACAAACACAAAACAACAGAATGATTCATAGCAAACTTGAATGTTTCATATAAAACTTCATCTTTGCTTCGTACTTGATGCGTCAACGTTCAAAATTTAATTGATTACGTCATAATTACATTTGATTTACGATCGTGAAAAGCATACGCTCGTATTAAGCTTTCAGTCGCAGTAAAAGTTTCAGTGATATTTATCTACGTCTCAGTAAACAGTTGTGTGGCAAATTATTCAAATTTATTTTATTGAACATTGCTTTGTTTAGTTATACATAAAACGTTTTCAAAAATTCTTGTGTAAATTAGAGACACACAAGCTCCATTTCTGACATAAATACTTCAAAATGTAATAAATACCTCAGTGTATCGAACGGTCAATGTTAAAAAGCTCAAAAATTCAAAATTTTAGTACAACGTAAAATGTGTTTCTTACACAGCCTGTCAAGTCAAAATCCAATTACCGCCGGTATGGAAATGCTAGAAGGAAAAAGATCGTCAAAAAACTCCTTTTGGTATTCTTTTACATTTTTTTTTATATGAATGCTTATAATTATTACAGTTATGACTGTGCTTTATCATTATTTAATTGTTCCGTGACAGGATAATAAGTTTTTTTTTTATAAGTCGAACTTTTATTTGTTTATTTAGTAGTAATACTTCCATTGGAAGTCAATTATAAAAACTAACACAGTTGCACATGAAGGCATCGTTTGTTTTTATATGTCTTAATCTAGGAATTGCAAGCATATTCTTACCTCTAGTATTAATATTGTGGTCGTCGCCCACCTTAGAGAAAGCTTCTATGTTTTATATATTCGCAAATGTATTGACATGGGACCGTAAGGATGTTGCTCTCTTTAAAGTGTGCCCTTAGACTGTCTCTAGATTTGAATTTATATTTTAACGTATCGTAAAGCTCTTATTTTGTGAAACGAATATAATTTAAATGGCAACGGCATTTGCCCAAACTTGAATGTCGTATGACATTATGCTATGAAAGTAGCTAAAACAGCTTCGCTGTGGGCATAGCGGTTATTTTTCTTAATTGTTTAATGGCAAAAACTGCTTAGCCCAGTTTGCCACACACCCACAAAGCTTAATTTAGTATCGATAGTAATGCCCAAAAACATAATTTTATGAACTAAATTTTGTATAACTTCTCCCAGTCTTGAAATATCAACTTGTCAGATGTTAGGCAATGTAAATTTTTAACATTTTGTCGTATTAGCTTATTCAGTCTGTTTATCGCATCCTTATAATTTCGTAAACATGCATAATCTTTGATTGGCCTTCTTGCTCTAGGGCGAAACTTTTTGCCCATCCTATGTACATCTAGTCGTATATTAATGAGTTAAATTCTAGGACACATATTTCGGACACGATATTTACTGTAATAATAATACCTGACACATCCCACACAACGCCATCTATCTCTCTAGTCCCAAAGTAATCAAGTATTATGTTTGTATCATGGGTATCAGATAACTGATAAACGTACCTAACTCTTCTTTATAATATAAACTTAACATGTCTTGTTCATTCACATAAATATTTGTCCCGGGCGGAAATCGAATCCGCGAACTTTGGTTCGGCAGTTAGGGTCTCCAACCATTCGGTCCAATCAAAACCAAAACCAAAATCAAAATCAAAATCAAAAACCAAAACCAATCGGTCAGTCATCAACTGTAAATTTTTTTTGTACAAGCTGTAAGATACCACCAATACATTCAAGTAATATCCACTATATTTTGTACAGTAGAGTTTTATCAGATTCAAGAAGCACGCCGCGGTCAACACACGTCACGTTTTCGGAGAAAGTTCACGCGACGTGCACAAACGCAACCGTTGTCGTCACGCAGTCTGCATTATGCCGTTCGTGCGAAATATTTGTTTTTTTTTTTTTATATTACTATAGTTATTTTTAACATACAACGATATGACTGACCAATAGTATTTAGATTCGATATAAAAATTCTAGCTGTCACTAGCTGTCAAATTCATAAACGTCTATTAAACTTTCAGAACCATAGATTAAGTTCAGTTAAAATGTGTTTTGTCTCTTGTCTAAATGAACGTTTCTGAATTGTTATAGTAAGTTGTAAAAAAGTGATAAATTATGAACTAAGCTCCCTTCTTCACACGATAGGTAGAAAAGCTTATGAAGTGGACTTTTATAAATGCTCTGCCTAAAACATATCTTTTATGCGCTAAATGTGTTAGCCGTTTGTTTAAATTATAATTTTTACACTTAGAGTTCTAATTTTAAATCATCTGTCGTCATCTCGGCCGCCTAACGTCCACTGTTCCACATTTGCCTCCTCTTAAAACGCTATGACACACGATCTTGAGCCAGTAACCAACGTCTGCGCGTTATCTTTAACCAGATTCACCTAGTGGGCGGCCGTCTTACGGCCTGCAACGTCCGGCGCATAGTCGCTACTCGTGAATCTTTGTTCCCCAACGGTTATCGGTTCTGCGAGCGACGTGACCTGCCCATTGTCACTTCAACTTGCTAATTCTGTGAGCTATGTTCAGTTCAGACCAGTTCTTTTGAGGAATTTTTCATTGCAAATCGAAGGAGACTCTAAGTATA
The DNA here is from genome assembly GCA_949709985.1 of Luffia ferchaultella. NCBI lineage: Eukaryota > Metazoa > Arthropoda > Insecta > Lepidoptera > Psychidae > Luffia > Luffia ferchaultella. Next base: position 3,440,016 of record OX453262.1, read on the forward strand.
GCTTTTTCGATAGCACATTGAATTAGTCTGAGCTTGTTGACCAGGGCAGCATTAACAATTATACCATTACTTATTTATAATCTACTATTTTTCTATTATAACTCATTTTACATCGTGTGTATGTCAGTCATAGCTAGTCATATGCCAGTTAGTTATTTTACTTCATGCTTTTAGAGAGTTAACTCAATGGGAAAAATTTATTTTCAACCTGTCTAGTGTAACGTTGACCACATTAATACAGGTAAAACTGGATAGTGTATACAGTTGATTTAACACGATAACCCTTACTAAACCCGAAGTACCGGCGAGTGAGCACGCGATCTCACTATACCAACTCGTGTAGTTGTTTCTTTTTATATGAATACTAGCTGTGCTCCGCGGTTTCACACGCCATTTTAGATTATACTCGTGCGCTCTTGTGTCATACCTACCGCGCAGATGCATCCGCAGCCTCGCTTCGTGTCTCAAAAAAGATTTTAGGAAATCATACGGGTAGTCTCTGTTGTAAGGTCGTTCAAACATACATACTTGTTAGCTTTACAATATTAATATAGATGATTATATACAAAAACATATTAAGAATATATTGTCCATTGTTATATACTTGTGTATGTTTACATAGATACATAACTTCACGCCTATTTGTACACATGGTGTAACAGGCTTTTCGGTTTCGAAGACTTATAATTTGGGCCGACTTTAAGGTGCCGCCAATTTGATCGACATATGTTTTATGTATGATACCCCTTACCGATCCTTACATTACACATATCCAGTCAATATATGTCTTTTGTCAATCTACTTTGATTCATCAACAATACAAAAGGTAACGTGTAGAAGAGAATGTCAAGTTTAAGAATTTTTTTTTGTTTGTTAAACAGAGTAAAATGACTAAAACTTGTGTGTTGGTTTGTCCCAGTTTAATGGAAAAGTAAGTCGTATTCGGTAATTTTTATTGTTTAACACTCGAGGGGGTTATTTAGAGGGCAGTTTTTAGAATTGTGGATCGATTCATAAATATAAGGGATAAGGTACCTACCTCAAAGTATGGTCGGGCCCCAGGCCGAGATGTAGACCTCTGCCTCTGGTGTGGTTGACGATTAAATCGTCACCGCTGTCGATTTGCGCTCTTGTTCGTGTAGGTTAAGTCTAATGAACATGTATAATACAATTTCATAAAAATCGATCGCTTTCAATATTTCGTACTCCATTACTACGCAAATACGGAAATATTTTTACTTCTTCCCATTTCTCACCACTCAATGTGTTTATTTATTTATGTATTATTGTTTGATGCCGTCTGTGTCCCTTTATATTATTTATTTATTTATATTATTATGTCGGTGGTTTATGATTTATACAGACTTATACAGACATACCAACGGGAAACATATAACCCAATTGAAACTCAACGCATTGTTTTTTATACGGCATATTTTATAATTAAAATTAGTGCTAATTAAATCTAACATCACTTTCCCTCACTCAGTAGCGGCCAAGAGAAAAATCGCGAAAGTCAGTCGCTTTCTTCGACGAAGAAACCGCGCTCGCGTATTGCGTTGCATAGTAAAATATTAACTTAGATATTCAATGAACTGTGTGTCATACTTAATCAATCCAAATAGTGAGTAACCTTTAGTATTTACAAGCTATATCCGAACATACGTACAAGAAAGTATCGCTGAACGGAAAATCTGTGCTAAAACTAGCGGAGTCGTATCCCTATATAGAAGCTATTTTCGAGAAAATTGGGATCGACTAATTAGTCTGAAGCCAAAAAAAACCTTTAAGTGAACTAGAAGTACTGACACGAGAGCGGACAAATATAAGGGCGTTATATATGTCCCAGAGAGCAGAGCCGTGGTCAATAACTGGTGAGAATCTAAGAATCGGTTTAATTTAGTTCGTCCCTAAAATAGAGTGAGCGGGTGACGAACGAATAGTGTCGAACACTGAACTAAGTCGAGGGTGCTAAATATAAACGTCATTCCGTAGGGATATTTAGAGCGGCGACTAACTGCAGTCTAATTTTGTAACAGTGCAGCTGCCAGAGTGATCTTTGTCCGTAGTCATTCGGATTTTATGTTTCTGTGCACGTGCCCGTGTAGTTTTTTTTTTAGTTTAGATTTAATCGAATTTAAAAAAAAACACGTATTCGTGTGCTTTTTTTGAGTTACATTTTACTTTATGCGAATAAGCTTCGTTCCCTGGTTGATACAGATTTTAAAATTCAACATCTAATATTTTTATACGTTTTTTAACTTCTAACGTTTTTTAGCTGGAAATGACACTATACTAAGAGTACGAAATAAAGTTTATTAACAGCGGAATAAATTTTCCAAAAATTTGAGATTAATTAAAAATATTGCCTACACTTTGCTATAGGATATATTGTACGCACCGAACTGATAAAATCTATTTCTGTATATTTATTTATTTATATACCGTATTGTAAAGTTTGTTTTATAATAAGAAACTACAATTATTTACTAACAAGATACGGTTGCGATACCTTCTATAGTTCGTAGTAGGTGGGGCTGTGATTAATTCCCACTATCCGAAAATAAATAACGTAGATTTAATGGTGAACTGTGCTTATATTCAACTTGGAACATTAAGATATATATTTAAGATATATATTAAACAATAAGAAAAGAGAGATATACATTCCTTGGTTATGCAAACTTCAAAGGTTCGACGATTTTTTCATAAAATAATGCTTTTTGAAGCCTTTAGTACACATGTTACAACAAATGTCAGGAACAAAACATGAATGAGTCGTTCGGATTTTTTTTGTCGACGCCTTGTTGATAAATATGTTGTACGGTACCGTTTTTTAACATAAATCAGATCAAATAAAATATATTTTCAAATAATTTAAAGTTAGTATATAAAAGTTTGTATACATCGATGTTGTGCTTTCGATTGCACGCGATCGTGGTCGATAGGCGTCCATAGATTGTTTCATAATTGGCATTGACAGTGAAAGTGTCTAGTTGTCTATTATAAAACCCACGCAGAATCGATCCGTGCGTTCGCTTCATAATACTGTCATACTAAAATAAACGTTTTCATATACGGCAAACTTCCGTCAAATTAATTGCATTTAAAAGCGGCGCCAACAACCAATTAATACACGTTTTCGTTGCTTATTTGGCTCTTTTCCAAATAAAGAAATATATTCGGTCTATTAAAATAAAATAAATATTATTAATAATCGTAATTTAGTCAAATCGGCGTCAATTTCAACTCTTTTCGTGCGTAAGAACTTCTAATTGAGTATGAGGGTTCTGTACCTCAAGAACAAAACTGACCCCATTGCTGTCACTTGCTGTCTGTCCGTCCGTTGGTCTCATAGCTCATTAAGAGAATAAGTTACAGATGAGAAAATTTTAAATTTTAATTTAAATAAATATTTTTGTCTTTGTTTAGAGCTTATTGGGCAAAATACAAATTTTGTATTTTATTCTTTTTTATTTCTAAAATGAAAAAGAATGGAGTCTATATGGTTTTAGACCATTTATGTTGTGGAGTCTATCTCGTAAACTAAACTACTTACAAACACTGAAACGCCTTTCCATAAGGTTTGTAAGGTGTGATCAAAATACATGTTTCCTTCTTGTGAAAATCATTAAACACCTGTTTTAAAAAAATAAAATAACAGGTCATATGTACCTGCCGATTTAAAAATTTTTTTTTTACTAAAGTCTTTATAATTCTTTTGAGAAACAACTTTTAAATACGTGTTTTAAGTCTAGCGACTGTTTAGTACCATTTGAAGGGTACTGCCTACCCAAAAATCGAACTTCAACCAATCGAAAATGATACTTTGGAATCACAGACCAGTCAACCTATAGACCACGCTTTAATAAACGTCAGTATGAAAACGAAATCCCCAAAAAGTGGCGGGGTGCGGGGAGAAGTCGACTAGTTTTCATTGGCTCGTTCAAAATTGACAATTTAATGGCTTCCTACCTGCTTACAACTGACCGCTCAGAAGCGACGTAGTTATGTAGTGTCACTACATAGCCTTGGCGAATGCTACTCCCTGTCAAAGCGTGGTCTATAAGGTTGACTTGTCTGTGTTTGGAGCACAGAGTCACATAGACTCCAAGTCAAAGTGGCCCGGAACCTTGGAATTCTATGACCTTGGGGTACACTGAATTTTCTGTGTGCTCATAAAAGAAAATGCGTACTTATTTTTACTTAAAAATTAATAGATAGGTACTAGAGACTTCACTAGACCTAATAAAAAGCATTCATTAAAAAATATCACAGTTTTTTTCCACATGGGTTTAGATAGAATTAAAGATGTGGAAATGAAAGGTTTTCGTTAAAACGTGTCTTGCGAATTTCGTATAAAAAAGTGTTGCCACTTTATTTTTGGACACAAATATTAATACATTAGGGTAAAATTTAAAATTAGCTTCTGTGATCTCTTTAAGAGATCGACACGAAATCAAAGGATTAAGCAATATTTTGCGTTCCACTGTATCTAGAAGGTATATGTTGTTTTGCTTAAACCCTCATCAGTAAATTTCCCTGATTAGGTACTAAATATCGTTACGCCGATGTATCGTCGTGCATTGTTTGCGATTGCTATATCTCGTCGGGTTTTTGCCTTTCACTGTTGACTGGAATGCCGAGAGCCGCATAAATTAAGATAATCATGCAAGGGAAATTTAAATTCTGCCGCGAAAAGTAATCGCGTTTGTAATAATAATGTCTATTATGTGCGTTACGATTTTTAAACTGACAGTCTAATGTAAACATTATTTGTAAGACATGTGAGTTTAACTTCTGCTCGCGGCTTCATCCCCATGTGTAATAATCAGTGTTAGTGGCAAGAAAATGAATACACGAATTAGATTAGTGAGGCTGCGTGTATTGATAATGACGAGGGGAAGGTGGGGTTCTTATTTCACCCTTATTTCGGATTTATGTAAAACTCTTTATTGGTTTATTCCTACGTTGTATAAAGAATTTTCATGATTAAAAAAAATTGTGTTTCAACGCCAGAGGGGGGTTACGAGTGTAAATCATGTAGACAAACCGCCCAGGATAAGCTGCGGGTAGCAATTAGTTTCATACATTCAAATTTCCTAACTAAACATATAATTTAAAATTAACAATATTTAAAAAAAATTGTGTAGGACTTTATTAATTTTGCGCTACTGGTGTAGTTTGTTGGAATAGTTAAATTGCTTCTTAGGTATGTACCTACTCATTACTTCTAAAATTTTATTAAACATATCACCGACTAACCGATTAGCCGAGTAGCTAGAGACCCTAACTGCGGAGCCAAGGGTCGCAGATTCGATTCCCGCCCGGGACAAATATTTGTGTGCATTAACATGTCTATTTGTTCCGTATCTGGGTGTTAAAAGTATTTATATAAGTATATATTATAAAGAAGAATGTTTCAGTATGTATACCATTTGTCTAGTATCCCATAATACAAGCATAATACTTGCTTACTTTTGGACTAAATGACTACGTGTGGGGTATCCCAGATATTATTATTATACCTATCACATACAAATGTTAAACAAAGCTTTAGCTAGTAAGTTCGGACGCTGTATTCGCCTGTGTTTAATTTTTGGTTTAAAAAAAGAATGGCAGTGTGATAATCTCTATTTGCTACTATTGTTTCTGTTTGTATCGGAAATGTGTCGCTTTAGATATATCAGATAATATTTTTTGTTTATCTATGTTTCCTATCAATATTATATAGAGTTTATAGACGCTAATGAAAAGAATGGTGCATCATATGGTTATGCCTACCTCCAAACAAAAAGGTTAATAACCCTTTGCTACATACTTGGTACGATACTCGGGGTAACTCATACTTTGAGCTTTGAGAATTTTAATCAGGTTCCTCAAACATCAAAGGTGGTAGCTGAGTCAGGAACTTGACGTGTATCCAAAGCTTGAAATCATAAACTACGAATTAACTAGAAGCCCTCTATTGCGTTTACCGTCTAACCACTCATACTATACCTAGCTATAATAATAATAACATATAATAATAACACACACAATCACAACAACGTCTAGGTCCCAAACTAAAAGCATTAGCTTGTATTTTGGGTACCAAGCGAAGACACCACATACATATAACAACCAAGACCCGGTGCCAGTATTTATATGATGAATATTAATACTGGCACCGGGTCTTGGTTGTTATATGTATGTGGTGTCTTCGCTTGGTACCCAAAATACAAGACCCGACCTGGGATTCGAACCCGGGACCTCCAGCTTCGCAGGCAGGGTCGCTGCCCACTAGGCTAAGCTAGGCGAGTTTTAGCCCGAGTTTCGGTACGTAAGGTCCCCGCACGCCGCTCTTCACCCCCGAGAAGTACCCGCGCGCCGGTTTCAACTCCGCGAAATTGCGTCGTTTCACTTCGATGCTGTGGACTAACATGACTCTCCAACGCCTAAAACCAAACGCTGCTGTCAAATTAATTTTCTTTATGCTTGAAATACAGGCAAAATCTCAATATCACTACGAGTCTTGATCGATCAAAAGAACCGTATGAGTATAAAAAAATCACGGATACAAATAATTCTCTTGTCAAGTGAGTTGTGAAATAGGTATGTTAAATACACACGTATCGAAAACGATTAACGTTCTTGTTGACAAATACTTTGGGGTATTTTGGTTCGCGAATCTGCCATCGAGCTTTTAGGATTAATATGTAATTTGGGACGCGCTTAAAGCTCAACGATGTGGCTCATTTCCGGCTCCGGTTGTTTGATGCGGCGATTTAACAATTCCAAATGAATGAGAACCAAGCAATGACAATTACACTCATCAATTTAATAAATATTAATTTAAACGTACGTTTTTGCACGCAAGTCAAAATATTTAGGTAAGTTTGATTTCTTAACAGTGATCAGCATTTAATTCTCTTTGTTTGAACACGACTTTGCAAGTTACATCGAAGCTACACCTTGTGGACCGATTGTTGATGGAAGAGTCGTAGTAGTTGAGTAGCTAATCACCTTAGCCTTTTGTGTAAAGGTCGTGAGTTCGATTCCCGCCACAGGCGTTAAGCCAAATAAATACCACAATAATATCACAAGCTCCGTGTCTTGAAGAGCACATTCAGCCTTCAGGCTAGGATGGTCGTTAACAGCCCCCTACTGAACCGCACCGGACCAGAACATGTTGAGTTTTTGTCTACTATTTTTATAATCCAAATTCCATAATTATAATAATACCTGGGACATAGCGCCATCTAGTCCCAAACTAAGCATTTTTATTAATGTCTTTAATACATCTAAATTACATTTACATTTCTTTAAACATTTTTGCGTTATGGGAGAGTCTGGTGACTGGACAAGGAACGCAAGCTCCTTCCTGTTTACCAGCCTACCAGATCACTTAATCATTTATTAAAACTAAAACATATTGATTATATATACTAATAAATCCAATATTAAAACAGCAGGTAGTGCAAATCAATGCTTGTATTATTTACAACCAATAATACCAGACCCTACAGAAAATAATACCAGGGTACCAGACAATAATAATAATAATAATAGGTATTCCAAACTTCAAAGCCCAGTGATGGTTATAGAATGAACATTGTGAACCGTGTACAAGTGTTCGTGTACCGTGCTTTCAGTTTTCTAAGCAGTGCCGCTAATCATTGCTTGTGCTTTGGCGAGTTCCCGCGACAGCATGAGAAATCCGTTAATAATGATTTCGCTCTCGTTTCCAACTAATTATGTTACGCGAAATTTTACGTAACAGTGACAAATCGGAGTTCTTAGAGATAGTTTTTGTTGCTTTATGGGAAAATTTTAATTTTTGAGAACGTTTGTCTATGAAACGATCTCATAAATTTAATAACTAAAGCACCTCCAATTAATGGCTTGAAAAGAGTGTATTACCGCGTCAGTACGATTGCGGGTATTAAGAGATAGTAGTTTAACCTGTCAAATATACTAAGCAGGCTCTCAAGCGCCTAAACCGTTGATGCTAAATTGAAATTCCCTGAGTCTAAAATAACTTCTGCTGTATTACCGATAACTATTTTGCTATGTCGAAGTCACATATAGTTTAGCGACAACTTTTTTTGGCATGTTTCTTGGTTCATTTTACGTATATTGAAAATGGGGCCTATCTTTAAAATTAAAATAAAACCTCTTTATATTTTATACCCCGAAGCTCCGCTCGCGTGGACTACAAAGTTATACCGGAACCTCTTTTTCCGGAATAAGAACTGGCCTATGTAATTCTTTAGTTTTAAACTACATCCACGCAAAAAATTATAGCGGTCTCGGTACAACTGTGTACTCCACGCGAGCGGAGCCGCGGGCGGAAAGCTAGTTTGCACTTAAAATATACTGCATCTAACTTGCTGATAATGTAACTTTCTATGGGTGAACGAATTATAAAAATCTGCTAAGTAGTTTTTGAGTTTATCCGTAACAAACAAACAAAATCTTTCCTTTTTTAATCTTTACCCAGTCAGTGAATCGAAGGCAAATTTCATTCGCTCGATGTGTAGGTATTCTATATTATGTAACATGTATAGTGTTTAATTTCGATTACTATAGTATATCGCTGGTACGTATCACTTCGTGTCGTAACAGTATTGTTTTCCTTTTGATTGTTTTTGTTTTTTGCGTTTGTTTATATAGCGTGAGTAATAACAAGCCGGACGTATGAATTTGATGCTGCTGTTTGATAAGAATTCAATACTTTTAAAAAGAAATTAAAAAGAAAGAAAAAGAAATATAAATGTCCCAAAAACAAGTATATATCTATGTACGCTAAAAACGTTAAGGCTTTTTCATTTGAGTCTTAATGTGGCGCACTATATTATATGGAGCATCGTCATTAGGTTGATGTTATTTTAATTTAATTAAAACTACCTTGGGCGCGACTTCAAAGTAAACTCAGCACCGTTACCTGAGCTTTAAGTGTTAATTTCGCTTGCGACCGCGTAGAAGATTTTTATAGAAAAATGTACAGACAGCAGCACCTCTAGCGGTACCGAAAAACACTGAACGTTGAAACGTTGAAAAATGTTCAATATCGTCGTTGCGACTTTAAGACCTCCCATGTGTAAAATTCATCTTTTCGAGAAAATCGATAAAAACCGTCTACTGAAAAAAATTTAAGGAAATTGCCTACAACAAAAAATGCAAGTGAAAACTAGAGGGTTTTATGCTTTTTTCTTGGCCATTGTCATTTTAATTAAGAAGTAATATTGTAGTAAAAAAAAAAAACTATTCAAAGCGACACATATGAGATTTTGGTTGCGCGTTTTGTGTCACATTAGAGCTTTTGATGTAAAAGATATGTAAGGAATTGAGATTAAAAATGCATTATTTTCAATTTTTTTTATTGCTTATTACAATCGTTGAACATACGTAAGAAAACAAAAGAAATATTAGGAACACATACATTACTTCTAAGCCCGATAAACCATTAAGTACCCGAATTAAATTGCAGAGCAGCATAGAAAGGATGGTAATCCCGATCAATAACCATTTTCAATTTCTGCAAATGTTTAAACTTGTTTTCAGTTATTCTTAATGGACCTGTGTATAATCGGTTTGGGAATACAAAGCCATTTCTTTGCTTACTTTTTCGCTGTTGAAGCAAGGACCATTCATCAACATGTCTCAAACCATAAAGTACAGACCCATTAGGTAGATATTTAAGAAGTCTACTATCAACTACCACCGGATCTCCCTTCTTTTTACCAGGCCGAATGAATTTCAGATTTGATGCTAACTCCTCAAAATTAAAAAAAAATCTTAATTAAGCACTTTGAACGCATAGGGTTTTTTTCGGTCGAGCTTGTCTTATTCGGGTTATATAGTCGCTGGGAGTGTATATTGGTGGTTTTATGTACTATTGTTCAATTGTGGAATGAACGTTATCCACCTCCATCATGATTGTTCTTTCTCTAGATAGAGTTGTTCGATAGTAATTTTCCTTCATTGCGCCAAATCACTGAAGGCATTCGACAAAATTCGATTTCTATTTTGATGTCCACATCCATCAGAAATAATAATAATGCGTTCAATTGCAGTTGGCAAATTTTCACAGTAATCTATTTAACAAGGTATGAATTCATTAGCGTTAACATTGCCAGTTGCTTCGTGCCAGAAATAAATGGTCACATTTTTAGATGAAACGTCGTAAACAGTGATGATAAGGCACTGTAACTTTAACTTGTAGTACAGGGCACTTGCCAATAACCTTGGGGCAAGCAAAATACTTTGCACATCGACTGTTATAACCACATTCTTTTCGTTTGCACTAGCTATGGCATTCTTTTTGACACTATAGGCTTCTTTTTTCTTTGCTATTCTATATGCCTATCATATTCTTCTTGAGAAATATTGCTCGTATTATGGCTACAACACGTGTCACATTGATCTTTGCGTGGATGGTGAATGGTAATATTTTTTTCTTTTAACACCTTCGAAAAAGTTTTTGTAGAAGTAGCCCTGTACCCCATTTCAGTACACCATTCCTTAAAAACTGCATACATGTGAATACAGACCGAATAGTTGATTCAACATAAATTATCTTTGAACGTAATCGACAATAATGACTAGGTACTTTAGGTAATATACCAAGCCATGTTTCAATGTTATTTTTCAAATATGCGATCCTACTTGTTTTAGCAATAACGCCTGAGTTTGATGCAGTGCTTTTTGAAGTTCCTTCATTGCTATTTTCTTGAATAATATCGTTGTCTTAAGTCCACCGACGGAAACTATCGTCTTCTATGCAAAGCGTGTTAAAAAAAAATTGTGTGTGCGTGTAACCTTTACGCGCGATTGAAGTAAAACTTCAATCTTCCTTTGGCGTTGACGGCATATATCACTGAAATGATTAAATATTAACTTAAATAATAATTATCATATTATAATTTAATTATTTTTATTATTCATGTGCTTTACAAAGATTATTCAAATGTTATATTAATATTAAATTATTCATTCGAAACAGGTACTTGAATGTCATCATAATTTCTTATGTATGAAATTATAGGTTTGTGGTAACTATAATGTGAAACATAAATTTTACTCTCTAAATTTGCTACTTTTCTTGAAAATACAGCATCTATCGTTGTACCGAAACGCGTTGTTGATTGAAGTCGAGAAGTATTCATAGATAAACCAAATTTTTCTTCTAAAAAATCAACTAACGGCTGAGATTCCTGAGAGCGAAAATTAATATTAAAATCTCCAGTTAGAATCATCGGTAATTCATGATAATTAATAATTACTATTTAAAAGTCGAGAACCTTCAATTGTGAAGTGAAGTAATTGCTGATGAATGAATTTTATGATATTTGTCAGGCTAGTATTTGTAGAAATGTAAAGAACAACGATAATCACAGGTTGGTCATTCGTATTAACACATCGAACCAAGGCGATGTCACCAATTTGTGAAACCTCATCGGAAATTTGTGATAATATAGTTGGTGAAATGTTTTGAATTGGTGTTACATTATTCAGTGTATCTGTAGATGAATGATATACAGCTACTCCACCAGCAGTTGAGTTGGGTCGTTTGTATTGGGTAACGCAAAGGATTTAATAAATTCATTTCCTTAAGTTTCTTTCTCTGATCCCACAATTTTGATCTTTCCGCTCCTGTAAGAGCCCTTTGACCCGTTAAGTAAATAATTATTATTTTTGATAAGTATTCTTAAAAAGTTAAAATAAATGTATGTACAAGAAAAATTAATGTATGTCATTAAACTGGGGACACTAGATCCGTGTGGGGCACATGGTATATTCAATTTATGAAAATTTTACTTAATTTATTTTTATTTATTTATTTAAGCTGACAGCAATTTTTGCCTATGGTACAGGCAAACTTTTTATTAGAATCAGATGTAATTATTTGACGTTCAAAAGTAGTAAGTCTTCATAGGTTCTGTGGCGGGGCAAGATATTTTTGGTGAGTTTTTGCAGGCTATTATTTATTACTAAATAGTGCAGATTGGCATTCGAGACATTTTTATTTTGTAAAAAACTTGATTAATCACATGTTTTATTTAACAACAGCTATCATCTTAAATATATTGTGTACTTACAAAAGATTTATTAACCTAATGTAATATGGGAGACTTAGTACATTTTTTTAAAGGAGACTTGATCCTTTTATCAAGTCTCTCATAAAAACATGTAAAAAACAGGATTTATTAGTTAATAATTTACCTAATTTGTAATACAAGAATTAAAGTAAAATTATCTTTTTTCAGTTAACCACGATGCCACGAGTTCTTTTGCTCTAAACGTTTGGGTTCATTTGAATTTCCGTTCATTTGGGTTCATTTGAGTTTAAAATAGAAAAATAAGTTTTTTTATAAGTCTTGATAAAGAATATCCAGTTAAGTGTTTGAAAGTGTTTTTTGGTTTCCATATTTATTTTTTAGACTGACAACAGCTGAATCTTTTTTGAAACTGATTAAAATAGTGACACTATAATATTTCAATTGATCTCTTAATAGAAATTGAAAAACCTTTTCATGCTAGTAATAGTGTAATGTTTAAAACGACTGATAAAAATAAAGTTACAATTAAGAAATACTCATTTAATTTTAAAATCACACCATGTGTCCCTTGCTATGGGACACAAGATCCTCCCTTATTTTATCAAACTGAATCATATCTCCCATGGTATGGGAGACTTGTTCCTCCCTGGATCAAGTCATCCAACTAGGTGGATCATGTCTCCCTTATATGTGTGACACTTGGTACAAACACCATTCATCAGTTTTAGTTGAATAGCTTTTACATATGTGGTGCAATCCAAAAAATTATCTTTATATAGTTGATAGATGGCATAATTATGCATTGTTTAGTCATGAAATAAGTTATTTCTATTAAAAAATATAGACATGATAGGTCACCAAATTAAAGTGGGGGATCAAGTGTCCCCAGTCTCCCCTACATATACATTGATTTATGATTCATTACATTGAAAAATGAACACTTACGTTTTTTACAGGTCAAGTTATTATCGGGTACTTGATTTTTTCTTTTATTATTATTTATTGATGAAAGAGTAAAATGTTCCTGGAGCTTTGCCATTTTATTTAATATTCACTATTTCGTTTTATATTCTATTTAAAATCATTAATATCACTTTCACATTTTATAAATATTTTCATTTGTTAAATAAAATAATTGAGAGTAGAAAATTGAAGGTTAGATCAGCACATGTCAATGTAACCTTGTTATCTTTGCGTTTCGTTATTGGAATATTAGTACGTTTTAACAAGATTTTTTTTATAAACGAAAAATTAATAGAATATAATTTATAACAAAATTTGATAGTAACGTTACTAAATAACACAAAAAATTTTAATTCAATCGTTTTAGTACTTTATATATTTTTTAAACGCGTATTTAGAACTATATTTTTAGAAGTTATGATCGTGACACGGAACGTTGAGTGACAATCAGTTGAGTTTTATCCATATTGACAGAGATGGCGCTGTCTTCACTCGAAAAACCATCGAAAAACAAATACGTAAATGTGCTTTTTATTTTAAATTGTAATATTTGATACCTTTTGAAACATCAAATCTTATTTTTAATGCTAAAAATTATTATTTAACACGTTCAATTTATTTTAGATCTTATCAGTAATTAAAATACTTTATAAGTTTGCAACTACACAGACTATAATAAGCGTCACTTCCGTCAGAAAAAAAATCTGAGTTACCCCCTAGTCGCGCCTAAAGAAGTTTTACTTCAAAAAAATGGAAATTTATACAACGTAAATGTTCTGAATAGGAATGATTTTAATAACAACTTTTGTGTTATAAAATAGAATTTACTTAAAGTCGTTGGACCAAAAGTTTGGTCGAATGTCCCGTTTTTATCTACTGTATAATAATTTAATGTCAAACATATTTTTACGTATATAGCGCATAATATACACATAAGATATTTTGTCATAATGATTTCCCAAAAGTGTAAGTTAGTAATATGACTAAAAACTCTCATGTGCAGATTTAACACATAAGATATTTTAAGTGCCAACTTTAGATGAACAAGCACTTAGGACATTTTGAATTTTGTAAATAAATAGCGATTGAAAAGACTTATTCACATGGGTGTTTTTGCTTTCAATAGAGCTCCAAAATCTAAACTAAAAGAGGTAAAAAATTCATTTCGACAAAAGTGACACATAGGAGGTCTTAAAGTCGCAACGACGATATGTAGTTACAAATGCTTTCTATTGGTTTTTATACAAATCCATACCAGAGTCACTAATTTGATAGACGCTCTAGTAAATTTTCCATTCCACCAGCCCATTATGCTCCACTGCTGCTTAGACCCCCCAGGGTGAGGGGGCTTGGAGCATAATCCACCACGCTGCTCCAGTACGGGCTGGTGGATTGTAATGACTGCCATCTGTTGATGACAACCGGGACCGACGGCTTAACAAGCCCCCCAAGGCATGTAGTCAGTGATAGTTATGTACTTGAGTCAGAAAAAACTCATTGGCACGCGCCCGGATTCAAACCATTTAATAGTAAATCTCCTCTATTAAATACTGGTAAAGTCACCCACTATTGAACAAGCTGTGAAGTGATGACGTTTTCGAAAGTTTCTATCGAATACGAAAACTATAATCGTACGGGCAAACTACCATACCAATATTATAAAGTACCAGCTTTACTTAATATACCCTTGTACATAAATTATATATTCTTAATAGTAGAAGATACCTTCAGAGTAATCAGTATCGAATTTCTTGTTTGCCATATTTTGAACAAAAAAAAAACACCAATAAGGCGCCATTAATGACCAGGGCTATTACAGTGATACCAGAGTGATACAAAGTTGTCAGAGATCGCTGCCTGTCGTAATGACGTTGGATGAAGCCGGAGGCAGTTATTTAGTGTAAATCTTGTTCACGCGATTCAAAATTTGTAAATATGGCTCGATTGGCATAAGTATGCCCCTATAATCGTTTCCCCATTCGTAGGTATCAATTTTAAACCTGCTTTGAATATTATTATTACATACTTCAATAGGCATAAATTAGAATTTCATAATTATAGCTGTACCTACTGAATACAGATCAGTCAACCTATAGACCACGCTTTAATAAACGTCAGTACGAAAACGAAATCGCCAAAAAGTGGCGGAGTGCGGGGAGAGGTCGGCTAGTTTTCATTGGTTCGTTCAAAATTGACAATTTAATGGCTTCCGACGTGCTTCCAACTGATGGCTCACTAGTGACGTAGTTATGTAGTCTCACTACATAGCCTTGGCGAATGCTACTCCCTGTCCAAGCGTGGTCTATAAGGTTGACTTGTCTGTGCTACTGAACTACTTCGAGCGAATTGAATGTGTCATCGAAGTCTGTTAAGCTCTTTTAGGTAACAGGAAAATAAACAGAAGTTCTTAATCATCTTAATCCCACTCACTTCTTAATCCCAGACGCCGATAACGAGGGGTTATAAGTTTGAGCCTTCGTGCGTCTGTGTGTCGTTGACTTAATATAATAATAAAAAAAGGTAGGAATTGAGATAGTAAAATTATTTAGCGGTCCCCGACGCCTTTATAGATCGAGTCAGATGAAGATAAAAAAAATGTGTATTATTTTAGTTTTCTTAAACTTTAGTTTCTTATGTCCACGGTTCTTTAAATTTTAAATTTACTATTTATTACATTAGTAGGGATAAACAGGTCCGTGTGTGACAGTAAAACTTACAAGCGAATCTTCACTCGTTTATTTCGCTAACTATATGTTACAGAAATGCAACACCATTAATTCTCACATTACAATAGTTCACATGTCAGTTTTGACAACTACATGAGATCATTTTTCTTCTTTACAATTTGACTTCGTCACTTCACTATCGTTTGGCTTTCCCTATCCTTATTCTGACACTGGCATACCTGACTATTGCGAACATGCTGCCTTTTAAAATGAGGGTCTGGTTATTATACCTACTGGTTTCAATAAAAAAACATTGTGGAACATCATAATAGTATGTATTGACTAGAAACCCTCTTTTGCGTTTACCATCTAACCACTCATACTCTAGTTCGTGTAAGATGGCGAGTTTCAGTTCGAGTTTCAGTGCGCGAGGTCCCTGCGCGCCGGTCTTCAACCCCGCAAAATTGCGTGATGTCACTTCTATGCTGTGAAGTGACATTTATGACTCTATGAAAATCAAATACTGCTGTCTAATTATTTTCTATGTGAATCAGAATCAGAAAAATTTTATTCCATTAATTGGGGGATTACAAAGTGAGGGCGAGTCACAACAATTCTGATTCGCAGATCAGAAATAGACTGTCGGTCCGTTCATGTGGGACGTGGTCGACTTATAACATTAACTTCTTAAATATTTATTTGCTTACAATGGCTATAATACAACTGTATTTTAAAATTATATATTTTTCCGATATTAACGGCTATCCTAAATTAAAACCTTAAAGTTAACTTAACCTAATGCGTTTTGATCAATTTAGTCTTTGGCACACTACACTACACTTTTTTGTGGAACAGTCAGTGATAAGAAAATTAAAGTATTTCATTTATTTTACTTTAACTGATTGATACATATTTACAATTTCAGTTGTCGACGGACAGCGCAGACTTCCTAGCGACGCGTCCTCACACGGCAACGGTCATACCGGGCCGGCCGGTGGTCAATCCGCTCAAGTTCGTCAAGGTGGGACCAGCTGAACTTGGCAGGAACGCTCGTGAGCAACTGCGTCGAGCGGAACTAGCACAGCGCGCTGGACGTGCCAAGTTAGACCAACACGAGGACTGGCAGTCGGTGAGTGCGATGTACACAATATTGTTATGGGGAGAGCAGGCATGATTTTTCATCGAAGAAACGACTAATTGTGGTTACTATTAGATAAGTACGGCACGCGGGCACGCGCCGGCACAACTACTATAGGCATAATAATATAGGTCAACGCAGTCGGTGACAGCGAAATTAAAATTCAATACGTCCCAAATACTATATAATGTTGACAAAATAAAATAAGTAAATAACAACGGCGAGTCCCCATACATGTGGTGTACCTGAATTTATTTTAAGTTGTGAAATTATAACAAAAATTTCTTTGTGTTAAAGACACTAGTTAAAGAACATATAGCTTACTAATTTACCTGTACAATTTGATCCTGATTAGATAATTACTAAAAAGGAGAAGTTCTTTATCTGCAACACTGTAAACTTCATATTATCTGTCAAATACCACACTAGATTCCACTGTTGTTGTGTTAATGCAGTAAAAAACATAAACATGATTTAATATTTTTCAATACCACATTTAGGAATTTTCAAAATCAAACAATCAAACTATTGGTAAAGGTTTCATAATTTCACAATTCAAGGTACGAACTTGCCATCCATCTTTAAGTATCAGCTAAGTTACTAAGGTTCTAAGGTAAGTTACTAAGGTAAAATTTTCACTCGTGAATTAACGAAATTCGTCAAATCAGCGAGTGCAAATGCATATGTCTATTCTCATGACCACAGTATGTGTCACCGTTTGTAGTATTAATAGCGATGGCAAACCGCTCGCAAATGTACGATCGAATAAAACATGAATCGATCTGCAACAACTGTCATCCACAATCCTCGACTTTAAGCGCATTAGAAATTTATAAAGATAATATTATCACACAGACAAACGAATGATCTGACATTTTGATAAAGCGATAACGTGATAAAGGCGATAAAAAAAATTCCTTAATATTATTTACTGTCGTAGCTTTTACTTCGAATGATTATTGGAATTCCTTAAAGTATTCCATTCGTTCTTAAAAAAAAAACGCAACCTTCGAAATTATCTCTGTCATTTTATGCACCTGTATCTGTATAATCTCAACGAAATCGTTTCGTCAGTATGCGGAGAATATACGTACCGTCCTTGGTGAGCGGAAACGCAAAGGGACCGGCGCAGACGCATCCTTTCGAAGCCGTGGGAATGCATCCGCCCATCGAGTTGCGTTAACGATATCTACTAAGTAGCAACCGTAAATGGTCTACATAATCTAAAATCTTAGTATTGAATGGGTATTGACTAAAAATGTTAACATAACATTTTAATACTTTTTTATGAAAATATAGACAGCTTGGAGTATTTTAGTGCCTAATTTTTTCATCTTAATTTATGTGTGGATTTTCAAAAGCACTTGTTTAAATGGCCATCTACCGCTACTAGTACGCCCACTAAAATTCATATTTTTTTCTGTTAAAACCTATTCCTATAAATACGAAAATTACGACCATCTTGAAAAAAATTTCACAATGCCCGTTATTCGCGCAGATAATATCTCTTTTTCATAAATTTTCTGTTAATACGGCCTTTATGACATCGAAACTAGTACCGTTATGTTGCATTTTACAGCACTAGCCTTTATACTTTACACCAATCACAAACGAGCATTCTGTTTGTGACGCATGCGTAAATCGCGAAAAGCAACCCGCTCGCGCCCTTAGCTCCCACCATTATTACATTTGAAATATCTACCTAATTCGCCCTCGGCATCGCCTCGTGCCTATAAACACCTCGACTATAATATGCAGCTTACCATACTTGTATCATAATGTACTATTAATTACTAAAATATAGTAAAACAGAATTAATGTCAATTAATATAAACATTATTTACTTGTATTCTTATCTAAAAAAAAAAAAATAATATATAAATAAATTAACTTAAAATTGACAAACATTTCAAAACTTTGAAATAATACAGGTTTATAAACTTTAGTATCATTATTTATTTTTTTAAAGGGTCGGGGACCGCTAAGTAACCTTACTACCACAGTTCCTACTTTTTATAATCACATCACAATTTTTTTTGTGTCGGAGTATTTTAAATTTCATTTTATTTTGAGCTTTTAAAACTTAACTATGAACATTTGAATTTAACCTTTAGTTGATGTTTTAATTAAAAAACTGTGAACTTTTTCAACTTTAAAAACAATTACCTAAGAATCATAAAGTTTAAATCTTTGGTCTAGAAAGGGACATTAAAAAAATTAACAAAATGTCTTTTGGCTATCTAGATTTCCTGTTTCTAGGTAATTCCATGGGCCGCTCGCTCTTTGACAGAAGCATTATATCAGGGTGAACTCATATATAAAAAAATCTTTGTTATACACTTACAGGAAGTGGGAAAAAAAACACGATAGCAGGGCTAACATGCACTCCACGACAAAATTTTGTTGACGTATTATCTCGTGCTGAAACGAAATATCCTATATCACAGTTAGCCTTGCAGATATCCTGACGTCTCTGAGACTAGGTCCATCTTGTAATCTCTGCGCGGCTGCCACGTTTACATGTCATTTCGGATCGCTCTCGTTTCATACTTAAAACGGACACCGCACTCTCTTTTGTACTAAAATACTGCTGTAAATATTACAGTATGGCTTCACCTATAAAATAATGATCAGTCCTTTCAACATGTGGGTAGTGTATTTCTATACAATACTAAAATATCGGGCAGAGACACGCGACGTTCGTCCTTGCGCTACTTCGTCCAATCACTCAGTAAATTCAACCGCATTCCGTAAGATAATAATTGTAATCCAAACTACATGTTACCATATTTAGTATTGCAATATTGATATTTTATTTGAGCCACTTTGAAAGTAGCAGGTGTATAAATATTTCCAAGGTTGGAATTGTTAAATCATCATCATCATCATCATCATCATCATCAGCCCGTGTCTCTCCACTGCAGGATATAGGCCTCTCCCAAGGCTCGCCACCACACACGGTCCTCCGCCTTCCGCATCCAATTACCCCCGGTATGGTGCTTCAGGTCATCAGTCCACCTGGCCGGAGGGCGTCCAACGCTTCGCTTCCCAATACGTGGCCTCCATTCGAGAACCCGTCTACCCCATCGGTTGTCGGTTCTACGGCAAATGTGACCGGCCCATTGCCACTTCAGCTTGCTAATCACTTCGGCTATGTCGACAACTTTAGTTCTTCGACGGATTTCAGTATTCCTGATTTTGTCCATCAAGGAAATGCCGAGCATAGCCCGCTCCATAGCGCGCTGAGCGACTTTAAATTTGTGGACCAGTCCTGCCGTGAGAGTCCATGTTTCGGCACCGTATGTCATTGTGGGCAGGACGCATTGGTTAAAGACCTTGGTCTTCAGACATTGTGGTAGTGGCGACGAGAACAGACGACGGAGCTTCCCGAAAGCAGCCCAGCCCAGCTGAATTCTTCGGTCGGCCTCTTTGTTGAAGTTGTGTTTGCCTAACTGGACAGTCTGTCCTAAATAGACATAGTCTTGCACAACTTCAAGAGTCGCACCTTCTACGGTTACCGGTTTCGGTAGAATATGTTCGTTGAACATGACTTTGGTCTTGTCCAAATTCATCCCGAGTCCTACCCGCCGAGAGGCGGCATTGAGGCCGTTTACCATTCTGCTGAGCTCCTCCAGCGATTCTGCCATGATGACTATGTCGTCAGCAAACCGGAGGTGAGAGATGTATTCCCCGTTGACATTGATGCCACAATATTTCCAGTCCAGCGTCTTGAAAACATCTTCCAATGCGTTGGTGAACAGTTTCGGGGATATCACATCCCCCTGTCGCACTCCTCTTCGCAATTGGATAGGTTTCGTCCGCTGGTCCTGAACCTGGACAGTCATTGTCGCGGTTTCGTACAGACATCTCAACACCTCAATGTAGCGACAGTCGATTCGGCATCGCTGCAAGGATTCCAGAACAGCCCAATTGTTAAATGTTTAATACTTTTTTATTTATGTAGTTTATTATGGTTATGTAGGAACTCTTCATAGTTTCTCCATAACCGTCTGTCTTTCTGTATCTCACAGCCAATTTGCTGTCAAATTATGAGTGCTACATCAGCTTTAAGATATGATTTGTAACCGCTACATAATATTAACATAAATCTCAAAATAAAAGTCTAGGATGCTTTCCATATTACCAAAGTGCGCTAAAATAATTTTCAGGTACCCTCTTCAATGGGGTATGGTTACATAGGTATTTTAATATAATGTGCCGGCTTCCAATGCTACTTGATGTAAATCGTGTTCATGTCAATGATCAATTTGAAATTGGGCCAGTATAGGTTATTGATCCACCAATGGTCCAGCCGATGGCGCAAACTAACGGTTACCGAGAAAACATGCTTAAAATTCATTTCTTTTAAATTTTTGTTTAGTTCGGAAAGCTTTACGTTTGGAGCTTTCCGATATGAGTTTGGAAGGCATTCTTTATTCATAAGGGTACAAACAAACAAACAAACAAATGAATTGAAATGTATTTCAATTAAATTTACGGATGACTAATTAGGCTTACAATTTTAGGCGGCGCGGCGGTCGCTTAGAGTAGCTGACCGTCCCCACAGTCGTAATTAAATAATTGAAAGCGAATGAATTAAAAGAAAATAAAGTGAATGATTAAAATGCCTAATCTCATAATTTTTTCCCTAGAATTTGGACAACTGGAAGAGTTCCAGACGGAAGCGTGTTGAGCACATAATAGAACGCTGCGTCGAAGTCCGCCGTATGGAGAATGAGCCCAACCAGCCGCGAGGAAAGTCCAAAACCTTCAACGAGATGTTGGAAGAAAGGTATGTGGTAAACTGTTTTGTGTATCCAACATTCATAGTCGTTTCATGCAGGATCATCGGTTTCGAGTGTTTAGAATTAGAAAAGTTTTTGTTTAAAAAAAACTTATAAATAATTATCTTTTGTACCAGTTTTCAGCTCAATTTATTAAACTTTTATACGGGATTGCAGAATTAAAATTAGTTGATTTTTTAACATAACAGTTGGACCTGGTTGGATTCTCCACTATGGACTTAATGCTTAAGGGGGTAGGCTTTTCATACAAAAGAAGAGGGTTCGGCCCGTGTCTAATCTTCGCTGTATTTCTGTATCAATATTTACACAAAAAATACATGTAATGGGAGAAATACTGTTACAGGGCGGTATGTTTTTGTTTATGTGATATCTTGTTTAGTTGTTTTAGAATAAATTCCCCTGAAAATATGATTTCCGTCGGTTCTTCATTTTTGAAAATAATGAGCTGTAAATTCCATATTGATCTGAATTAAAAAAACAAACAGACCGCCCTACAGACATCTTTTCTTAATGACCTTGCAAATTTTGGTTCCAATCCATACGCATTTCAGGGGTGGAAACAGTCACTACCCGCAAGCTGTTTCGGCGGGTATTTTATAGGTATTTTCGGGAATTTGTTTTTGCCTTCTCTGTCACTCAGGAATAGGTCGGGGAAGAGGAATTGAAACGGAGATAGCAATGCCAATTGAAAGACTATCCCTTTAATAAAGAGTGTAAAGCTATTGACTCATAACTTTATTGTAGGAGGAAAAAATTACTTTATGTGTCAATACATATTTTCACATAAATAAATTTCATGCTTACATCAATAACCGAAGTAAGCAGTGTGTTCGCGTGATTTGTGTAACGTGTAATTTACTCACGGTTTTACATGCGTGTACGCAATCTACCGCAATATGTCTCCGTTTTGACAGAAAATCAATCATTTATATAAAATTCTTGTTCGTCACGTGAATTTCGCTTTATTACGATTTATTATTATTATAGTAATTCGAGATTGCGTTGCGTCGTGTAATATTATTTCAATTCATTCTGTACCGCGATCGAATTTATTGCAATCATTTTATGGGCAATATATAAATGGAATATAAGTAAGTACGTTTAAATGATGATAAATGACAATTTATACTATATAAATAATAATAATAACGTTTATTTACCAAAAAATATTATATACATTATTGAAGTTGTCGCGAAGTCTATCTTTGTTATATCATCATGTATTGTGAGGTGTAACTTCTAAGATCGCGATATAATTATATTTGAACTGATCAAGGGTCAACGATACTTGAATTAATAGAAATTGATAATTGATTTATTTAATCAAGTTATCGCATATTGGTCATTAAGAATCTACACCATATACAGTAGCATCGACCACTTGAGTTGTCTTCCGAGGAGCTCCTTTAAGCGACATCCAGCATGAGCACATATGTACACTATAAGTATCGTCTCCATTGTCAGTGTAGGCAGCTTTGATTAGTTCGCTCTTATCTCTCCCGTCTCAGGAACACCTAAAAAATTAATAAAGCCCGGGCACACCATTGCCTAACGCAATGGTGGCCCGGGCCCAAAGGTCCAGCACCGACCCCGCATTGACAATTTATAGTTAGTTAGAATGTGATCACAAACAACATAGTACACAGCGTAAAAGCACATCAATAGATTATAATAGAATATAGATAGTATCATACTAGGTATATAAAACTCTCTCACATCTGCTTCGCTTATCAGTATCTCTGTGTACCTCTATTTAGGATAAACTCTAGTGTCTATCTACACACACATACACGTATACATATCTCTCTATCTATGGATCCTTTAACCATGAAGAGCTCATACCTTCTCAACCATTCATTGAGAAGTGCTCTTGTAATATCTCTCACTCTCTTAGGTGATAACACGAGTCAGCTTCTATGCCGACTTCAGTGTGTGGACTCTTTAACCACTATGAAGAGCTCATACCTTCTCAACCATTCATTGAGAAGTGCTCGAGGTGTCTTTCAATCTCTTAGGTTATGATGCGAGTCAGCTTCTATGCCGACGTCATCATACACACAAATCTCGCTAAATCTATAACATTATTCAAATCTGTATTACGCATTAATATTGTGGATATCGTCAATATATTACCGGCAAATATCATAGTAAACTTCAGCTGGCACCACGTGCTCAGCAGGATATCGTATCTTATAGTTTCGTTACCTCTAAAAACTAATCATATACTTACAATTAGGTGCTCGATAATCAATCGTGCTTATCACTACCAAATAAAGGTAATTAATTATTAATAGGCCATTAAATTCTAGGCAGCAGACTAACCTCGTGATATCGGCCCAGCTGTCATCCGGAGAAAAAAGTGTTGCTAACCAAATCATGATTTTCAACCAAATTTGCAATGTTGCTATTAATAAATATTCAAAATTCCCATATTTACAAATAATCACGAAACTTCGTGACACTCCCAACTACAAAGGAAAGTGACTTATATGAGTGAATTATATAACAATCGAGTCCACTCGGTAATCTTCTTCCGAGCCTCTATAGCTGCACCTCGCTTTGGTCGAGGATCTACTGAGTCTGCCATTTGTCTAACTAAATTTTGATGTGGTGGTTGTTTGATAACCGTTTCTAATGGTTCTCTAGCCTTGGCGTTGGACTGAGGTTCTTTGGTATTAGTATTGGATACTTTTTGTCAAAAGACCAATTCATATTTTTCATGTGTCCTCCACATCTCAGGACCTTGTTATCATCCAGAAATAAACCTAAGTTTCTACTAAGGTGCGTTTCCACTCCTATTATTTCTTCTGGGAAATATTTTGCTTGTAGTTCTTTTATCTTGTCTATCTCGTGGCGCTCCAGATCAACTTCTTCTTTCTCTTTTTCTGGTTCGGTCATTTCTTTGTCTTCAGCCTGTGGAATGGGCTGATCCTCCCCACTCAAGAAAGAAAAAGAATTTATTGGAGTGGGCCATGCTATAGAGTTTTTTACTATGAATTTTGGTCTTTCTACTCATGTTCGTATAGATTCTTTACAGAAATTTGGTCTCGTAGCTACATCAGCAGAATTCAATTCAGATGGGACATACCGAAGTTTTTATTCTGTTTTATTTTATTCTGTTTTATTTCGTTTATTCTTCTAGCAACAAATGGCGGTAGTAATTTGTCTGTATGATACCAGTTAAGTACTATTTGACTATCTGTCCATATGAATTGATCCTGTATTGGTAGCTGATTAAATTTCAAAACATATTTTATAAGGCGATTTCCTATCAAAACACATAGTAGTTCTAATCGAGGAATTTTAAAATTTTCTTTCCTTTGTCTTCTAAAGGTTATGCTTTCATGAATTCCTTAGAATTAGAATTCCATTCTCTTAGGTTCATTGATGGGTCTTTAAAGGAATTCTTCAATGACATGTATATAGAAATGGCCTTCTTATATGTGGATGCTCCCGTTACAAGATTATCTACATATATATCGTCAGCGATTGCCTCTAGCTTCCCCTGATCGGATTTCATAAGATGATTTCTGACTGTGGCATTCAGAAGAAAAGGACTGGTAATCACTCCAAATGGTACTCTACAAAATCTTAGGTGTACTAAATTATTCAAAGAGGTTGGTTGATTTAAATCCTTTAGCCATAGGAACCTGGTTACATCTCTGTTGTGTTCTTGTAATCAATATGTATGAAACAAACATACAAAACTAATTTAGTTAAATCTGTTATTCAACCTTTTTGGTTGATATTATATTATTTTTTTTTATATTTTATATATATTCTGTCATTATCATTACAAAGTCAAATTGCTCTGCATCAAAATTTATATTTTAAATAATTAAAATTGTGATCTATTATTTTTTATGTTCTTTTATTAACATAAAATGGGTTTCTATTTGGAGAAAAGCCTTTTCTACGTCTGCTACAATCCCTATCTTATGCATTTTAAATTTTATTAACAATCCAGTCAGATCTTCCAGCATAAGCAGTCCACAATATCGTATAGGCTTTTATTATCCTTTATTTTTGCCGATGCATCATAAACTATCCTCATCGGTTTACCAGGCTGGAACACGCCATGATGAGGTAAGTAGTGTATCGGATAATCTCTGACCGATTTCTGATGCTCTGGTGTTATTTCTATAATACCCTTTTTCATCTGTTCTTTTAATGTCTGATCGTACAGTTCTAGAGATTGTTGATCTAATCTTTTAACTAAATTTACTAATCGGCCGATTGCAAGTCTATAATTATCTGGTAAATTCCGTGGATATTGATTCCATGGCCAGGTGCCATAGTATCTTTTATCAATATTTAGTGGTTTCATTAAAGTTCCTGATCGCTTCTTCATCTCTTGTAACTTTAGGGTTGTCGGTAATCCCTATAGATTCAAGATCCTACAAGGATTTTAAATTGACGTTCTCTAATGGACGATCAGGTGCATTGAGTTTGACATCTTCACATGAGGATTGAAAATATGTAAGAGCATATAACTGATCTGTACTTTCTGGGGTGATCTTTCCTGAAAGTATCCAACCCAGGATAGATTCTACTAGGAAAAAATCTTCGCGGATTTTAATCTTATGGTTAGACATAATGGAATAGTAATAGTCATTCCTAATCAAGATATCTATCTGATCTGACAGGGAACCATCATCGGCTAAGATTTTATCCTTTGCCCAACTTTTGACTTCCTCGCTTGGATATGGGATATTCTGTGAAATGAATGGCACGCCATTCACATACACAACTTTATTTAAGTTGGTACGGGACTTGATATTGATTTTAACTATTGGACTAACAACTTCATGTGGAGACTGTGAACCGAAAGTAAATACCATGAGCCTATTTTCTTCCTCGATAGGTAAATTTAGCTCTTTGGCTACCTTTTTAGTTATATAGCTTCTTTGACTTCCAGAGTCAAGTAATAATCGGCATTTTATTGATGTCGTTCTATTTACGCTATTTACCCATACGACAGCCGTCTGTAATGCTGTGAAGCTTTTAGTATTATTGTAAAATGTAGTAGATTCCACTCTAGTATTTACTGGCAGTTTTGGACATAAAGCTCTGTTGTGTTCTCCATACGATCCACAATGTGCACATTTCCTTTTCAATCGGCACTGGTTCACTTTGTGTCTGGTGGTAAAGCAATTAAAACAGCTATTTCTCAATTTTAATTTTCTTTCTCTTATACCTTTGACGGTCTTGCATTCATCATTATAGTGTGGATCTTTACAGAATATGCAGCTCAATTTGGGTCTTTTTTCTGGCTTTTCTTTTTGCCTTCCATCGAACCCTTCAGTAAGTTTACGTTTCCTACTGTCGTTAGTGTTGGATAAATTATGTCTTCTACTATCACTAGTTTTACAAGTGTTTATTACTATTCTTTTTTTTTTTTTTTTTTTTTTTTTCGTACATATTTCTTTGAATTTTCCTTTTGCCCTTGTGTGTTGGTGCCTTTTTTCTAACGTGTAACAACTCTACCGAATAACTATCATTTCGCATTCCGGCATCAGTCATTCTATTCGAATCTTCCTTTGCCGATATAATTTCCTCTAGACATGTTCTAATTTCTTCAATTGTTTCATGTTTTAATTTCAACTTTAATTCATATATGTTTTCTGGAATTTTTTGAATTAATAGGAATCGTAAATGGTTATGGTTGATATCTTCACCCAAACCGTTCAATACCCGAGGGTGTCGTTCGATATCGTTTAGCACACGCCTACAACTTAAAATGGATTTATCAGCTTGTTGTATCTTATATAGGGCATTGTAGTGTGCATCAAATTATAGTATTGGGTTTACCGAACCGTTCCTTAAGGGTAGCGACAGCAATACTATAATTTTTATTGGTTGTTTCTAAACCTTCGATTGCCTTCTTGGCATTCCCTTCCAGAACTGATTGCTGGTACAGTAACTTATCAACTTCGTTGATACTTTTACTATCATATTCGAGGGAAAAATGATCCCAAAAGGTTCTCCACATCAGAATATCTCCATTGAATTTAGTCAATTCCATCTTAGGTAATCTGCCTTGAAATGTTTCTTTCCCATGTTTCGATATTTTTTTTTTTTTTAATTTTACTGTAAGTTCTGCGATTACTTCATCTCCCTCCATTTGAGTCTTGACATATTTTGCCGCTTCATCGGGTGAAAGTGACTCAGCATATTTATAGTAATTGTTCATTTCCAGTGAGAGGCGTTCATTGAGTAGCTTTAGCATTTCTAATTTAATGTTAGCCTCTTCTATATTCTCTGGTATTTGTCTATTTTGGTATCTGGTATTTGACTGTTTCATGGATGGTGACCACTTTCGTCTTAATTACAGCTTCCATTTTTCACTGAAAAGGCAACAACTATGTGGTCTTCAACGATGCTAACAAAATTTAATTATGTACCTTAATAGGTACTTTCTCATCTTTTATTTACTATTCATTGATTTATATAAAACATTATACATTTACTTTTCATAACAGATCACTTTACACTCCATCGCACTTCAGGATAAACATCCATCCGAGTTAGCCACTAACAAACAATGAAACATTCATCATAATTGTATTCAAACAGAAAGGTAACGGATAACATAGTTATCTATCTCTCTGGTACTATATCATACTATTATTAATCTACAAACTGACTTTGTTTTAAATAACTTTAATTTCAACTTTCATATTATCATATATAGGTCTCTGTCTGACAAATATATGTAGACAATATATCTCAGGTCAGAATTGGTAGCTGTACATTGCTTTTATGCATACATACATACTTATCATATTCTTTTCACTAAATAATATCTATTTGAGTCATATTCTATTCAGACTAGTGATTTTGCTAAGCGGTAAGCAACCTTATATGTTTTGTTAAGTGGTAAGCAACTTTATATGCTGCTTCAGACTATAACTAATCAACTTAGTTAATATTAACCTGTAAGCATGTGAGAGGCCTTCTACATTGAGTTCATTTTGTATGTACCTACTACATAGGCAATAACCACATAATAACCATTATTTTACGGTTTATCTCTATAACTGCTATAATAACGTGACGTGACGTTACGTTCCATCGTTGTCATAAAACACAAAGACAGTTTTTCGTCTCGACTAATTCCAACAAATGTTTAATTCCAGTTTTACAACAATTAAATCACTTGTAGATGTACGTACCGTCTCAAGTCCGCTGGCAGTCGGTAGTACACATTAAACGCAATTTACATACTTTTAAATCACAGTACACAATAACTTTAATCAAAATAACATTAATTTTATGTAGACACCATGTACCTAGACACTCAGTTTATTTTCAATAATTCAAGCAAAATCAATCATTTCACTTGAAGTTTCATGTCATTGATCAATTCTCTATGATCTAGTGATGTACATATTTAAGTCATGATTTAACATCATCTGAGCCGAGTCGTTAGTGACTCACTTCTGTTAGGATCCGCTACTCTGTAGGGATATAAATAGTAAAACAATAGGTATGTTTATACATGGGAGACACCAAATGGTAATAAATCAAGGTAAAATATCTAAGTTCTTATTTCTTATGAGATTTAGTAATGAAACGAGATTTCGTAACTTTCCATTTATTCAGTGGTAGGTATTTAACAATATAAAATAAAATTGAGTGATGGAGTACACTATTTAATAATTTTATTTTTGTACATGTATTAAATTAGTAAGATAAAGATAGGTATTCAATAAATAGAACACGATAACACATCATACTTCGTGTAGTTGATTGAAACCTTCAAAATCTCCACTCTTCAGTCTTCACTATACTACGCGCACCGATATTGTAATAGTTAAGGTCAAAAAAAATTATTCTTGTACGTCTCACTTTCTCCACTTGAACTTCGTGATCGTTTCATAGTATAGATATGAATCACATCTGGAGTCATATCAACAGATCACTTTACTCTGACTCACTCAATCGTTCCCAACCCTTTTTCAACTTATTTAACAAAGGTCACGGCAGGTCACCGTTAACACGAAAACAAGTCAAAACTATTTCGCCTTTACCACAAGGAAATAAATTAGTAATATATTATTATAAATTGTAATGATGCTGTATGCGTTTTCATAAATTGACTAAATTATGAAACTAAAAGTTTCTCTTAGTGTTTCTTTAGTCTAAAATTGTCATTTAGCTAGCCGCCAACAGATGATGCTGATATCGCTTTGAGCTCATCAGAAAACGAATAGGATGTGCTGAGGGATTGGCTCCTGATTTCATATCTCGAAGCATCTCCACCATGTCGCGAAGTCTATCTTTGTTATATCATCATGTATTGTGAGGTGTAACTTCTAAGATCGCGATATAATTATATTTGAACTGATCAAGGGTCAACGATACTTGAATTAATAGAAATTGATAATTGATTTATTTAATCAAGTTATCGCATATTGGTCATTAAGAATCTACACCATATACAGTAGCATCGACCACTTGAGTTGTCTTCCGAGGAGCTCCTTTAAGCGACATCCAGCATGAGCACATATGTACACTATAAGTATCGTCTCCATTGTCAGTGTAGGCAGCTTTGATTAGTTCGCTCTCATCTCTCCCGTCTCAGGAACACCTAAAAAATTAATAAAGCCCGGGCACACCATTGCCTAACGCAATGGTGGCCCGGGCCCAAAGGTCCAGCACCGACCCCGCATTGACAATTTATAGTTAGTTAGAATGTGATCACAAACAACATAGTACACAGCGTAAAAGCACATCAATAGATTATAATAGAATATAGATAGTATCATACTAGGTATATAAAACTCTCTCACATCTGCTTCGCTTATCAGTATCTCTGTGTACCTCTATTTAGGATAAACTCTAGTGTCTATCTACACACACATACACGTATACATATCTCTCTATCTATGGATCCTTTAACCATGAAGAGCTCATACCTTCTCAACCATTCATTGAGAAGTGCTCTTGTAATATCTCTCACTCTCTTAGGTGATAACACGAGTCAGCTTCTATGCCGACTTCAGTGTGTGGACTCTTTAACCACTATGAAGAGCTCATACCTTCTCAACCATTCATTGAGAAGTGCTCGAGGTGTCTTTCAATCTCTTAGGTTATGATGCGAGTCAGCTTCTATGCCGACGTCATCATACACACAAATCTCGCTAAATCTATAACATTATTCAAATCTGTATTACGCATTAATATTGTGGATATCGTCAATATATTACCGGCAAATATCATAGTAAACTTCAGCTGGCACCACGTGCTCAGCAGGATATCGTATCTTATAGTTTCGTTACCTCTAAAAACTAATCATATACTTACAATTAGGTGCTCGATAATCAATCGTGCTTATCACTACCAAATAAAGGTAATTAATTATTAATAGGCCATTAAATTCTAGGCAGAAGACTAACCTCGTGATATCGGCCCAGCTGTCATCCGGAGAAAAAAGTGTTGCTAACCAAATCATGATTTTCAACCAAATTTGCAATGTTGCTATTAATAAATATTCAAAATTCCCATATTTACAAATAATCACGAAACTTCGTGACAGAAGTACAATAACTCCACCACTAGGCCTAGCCTGTTTCGGTGGAGTCAGTAATATCGACCGACTTTAGGTACTACTAATTATACTACAATTTTGGTATCAATTAAGTATTAATATCATTTTTATGTGTGATAGCCCAGAGCGCAACGAACCTCTTTCAAATTTATAAGGCCCCATAGGGCCATGGTTCGAATCCGGGCGTGTACCAATGAGTTTTTCTGACTTAAGTACACAATGTCACTGACACCGTGCTTCGGAGGGCACGTTAAGCAGTCGGTCCCGGACGCTGTCAATAGATGGCGGTCGTTACAGTTCCCAACCCGCAGTGGAGCAGCGTGGAGGACTTAAGCTCCAAGCCCCCCTCCTCACCCTGGGGGAGGCCTAAGCCCTTGCAGTGGGGTAAAAATGGGCTGATGATGATGATGATGATCATTTTTATGATTTCGTACCTAAAGGTTGACATCGGACATTAATACTAAACCTACGCTGAGACGGTCTGGCCTACTTTTAAAGGGCTGTATTTTGTGAACCGCAATAGGTGTTCGGCTGAAATTTTCACAGACTATGTGCTATTATGCCGAACATCCTAACAAATAATTAAAACATATATATAATTGTGGGGGGTCTTTGTGGGGGGCTTTTTGTTTTTGCTCTATCGTAGAAATAGTAATACATAATTATAAGCGTTAAAACTCGATAGGATTAGAACAACAAATAATAAAAAGCGGTTAAGTATAAATTGGACTAGCGCTGTCACATGTTTTTTTTATAATTACTAAACGCAAAAATGTTGTGTGGGGAAACCCTCAATACGCCAATCCGACTCACACTTGACGAACCTCGATTGCCTTAAATAATCCGGAGTACATAACAAATACACTTTAAAACAATCACGTAAAACGTTCTTATAACAGCCGACCATTTTCTTTCTTGTTCACCACAGTTCCCAATTATTCCAACTCACAATGAGAAGCGATTTTTCGAGAGTTTATGCTCTTAAACTCAGTGAGT
Source organism: Luffia ferchaultella (assembly GCA_949709985.1). NCBI lineage: Eukaryota > Metazoa > Arthropoda > Insecta > Lepidoptera > Psychidae > Luffia > Luffia ferchaultella. Next base: position 3,472,181 of record OX453262.1, read on the forward strand.
GTGTAGTGCGTATCGATTACATCTGCTGTCGTGACAAATGACCCTCCCGGTTAGAGTTACCCGTGTCCAGGCTCCGGAACACAGGAAGTGATGGTTGTCTCAACTGACTTAGATATCCTTTGAAATTAAAATAATCTGTCGTTTAAAAAATGGAGTCTATTACGAGGGAGAATAATACACGATATTGTTCTGTGTCGACCGTTGAATTAATCCTTACTAATATAATTGCGAAAATGTTTGTTTGTCCTTCGTTCGTGTAATTGACGGAAGGAACTAAATGATTTATTGTACGGAAGTAGTTAAGAGACAAATATTAACTTAGTAACATATAGTTTACCTGGTGTACGGTTAAACGTAATCCATACTTATAGAGCGAAGAGAGTTTACCATAGTAAAAATCAGTTTTCTCGGTAAGTTACTCACCTGAAACTATTGTTTATAGTTCGGTAAGCTCTACAAGTTTAGACTACGTTTGGAAAAACATTATTGCGGGCGCATGTATTATATACGGAGTGTTCGGCTGAACGTAGGTCAACTTTAAACATGTTTTTCTCGGTAACCGTTAGTTTGCGCCATCTCATCACTTGAAACTTTTTGTTTAGTTCGGTAAGTTCTATACGCTTAATAAGTTTTGACTTCGTTCGCCCGCCGGACGTGCGGTATATTACATACGGGTTGTTCGGGTGAACGTAGTTCAACTTTAAACATGTTTTTCTCGGTACACCTAACAGTTTGGACTACGTTCAGCGGAACACCGGTATAGTAGCAATTGGATTCGAGAATTAAATGTAGTTAAAGACGTTATGTATGCGACTACACGTGTGGGACCGCGGCCAAGTCTAGTATATACTTCAGATTAATATTCAGTAGGATCGATGTGAGACGAAATTTTTTAATTTGTTTTGTTTAGCATATAACTACTTAATTCCAAAGTAGGTAAAAATACTCGTGTGTATTTTTCGTGCTTCTGAGTAGTACTTTATTAAGTAAAATATTTGGAAAATTCAACATAGCATGCCTCATGTGCTCATTTAATAATTAAAAAATTAATACTAAAAACTTTTACTTCTATAAAAATTAAAAAAAAAATGGTGATAATCATCGGTATTATATTTGTTGAATGAAAACTAAAAATTTTGATGGTGGTAAAAGAAATAACCGTGTAATAGTGTTTTTTTTTTAAGTTATAGTGCTTCCAAAATTTCATACAATATGAATTGACAGAGACCGTTTTTTTGACTAAAATATTTTTTTTTTAAATTTCTTTTAATTATTTTTTTAAATTTAAATTTTTAAGTCTGGCGATTTATATACAGTGTGATAGTAATTTGCCGTGTAAGAAAATTTTGAAGCGGAAACGGAAGTATCGACATGTTAATTTCTAATTTAAACATCGAATAATCGTGTACCTATGATCTACACTTCATTGTTATTAAACTTTTGCATTATCATTATTCATTTTCTAAACGAAATAATTATATAGATCCAAGAACAAGTAATTACATTTGTTACGCTTTCGGAAGTGAATTCATTTTTCGCCTGTCGAACTAGTTTCATAACATTTTCGATTTTCGATGTGCCATTTTAGATTCGCACCGATAAAGTTGACACTACTCAAGATGAATCTCACATTTGTATAGATTTGAACGATCTCTTATTACAGCAAACAGTAATAGACAGCACTTTCACTATGTTCGGAGCGACGAAAAGATGATTAGAGACGTGGAAATGTCAACTATAGGTACTTATGTTCAATTTGATCTATAATAATAATAATGACGTATCACAACAACGTCTAGGCCCCAAATTAAGCATTAGCTTGTGTTTTGGGTACCAAGCGAAGACACCACATACATATAACAACCAAGACCCGGTACCAGTATCAATATTCATCATATAAATACTGAATCGACCTAGGATTCGAACCCGGGACCTCCAGCTTCGTAAGCAGGGTCGCTACTCACTAGGCTAAGCGGTCGTCATCTGTTAGAAGATTTTAAATATTGACCCTTGAATCGTTAATGCGGATACTTAGGACATGCAGGACTGACGACGGCTTAGCCTACTGGTACTACCAATCCCAGTTCGGGTCAGTATTTAAATGATGCATAGTAATACTGGTACCGGGTCTTGGTTGTTGTATGTATGTGGTGTCTTCGCTTGGTACCCAAAACACAAGCTAATGCTTAGTTTGGGGCCTAGACGTGGTTGTGATGTATGTTATTATTATTATTATTAGTTACGAACTTTCAGAAGTACTACCAGAAATACTTAAAAAAAAAAAACAAAGAATTCAAGCAAAATGTTAACAATACGTTAAGACGCCAGCAGTAGCCGAGGGCCTTGAGCAATTGTTCGAATGTTGCTAATTTCGGTACGAATAAAAAAGTATAAAATATTCACTTTTAAACACCCCGTTGAATTAACTTCGAAAAATACGAAAGAAAATTAATACAGTAAAACCTAGCTGCTTAATTAAGAACATGTCCGCGAATTTATTTAACAATGTTGTAACATTTTCTTAATTTTAATAAGATACCATCTGTAACATTTAATAACGGTATATTCGTTGTAAGTGTATTTTAATGGATGACTTATATTATTTTATCGATGAAATCTTGGTATAACATGTTTTGAAATCGGCCAAGTATTTATAAATACGATAATTAAAAGATTTTTTAATTCATGTATATAAGTTATATGGATTTTGTGATTTGTTTATTAACAAGAGCTCACTTAGCAGTTGTCGGCGCCTTAATTTGGTTAAGGCCGTCGTTACCTACGCGTGCAATATTGTAAATGACGACTTTGTGTTTTGAATGTTTACCCATGAAGAATTATGTTTAATATGCCTGAAACTACACTTTTTGGTACACTAGTTACAAACTACATAATATTGCGATGTACTCTAGATTAAATCCCCAATTTCCTACCGGAATACGTTGGGAACGCCATGTTAACGTGGCACGTGTGGCGGTCATAGGAGATCAAAGCGGTACGCCATGATCGACCAGATAGCTGTATCTCTGAAATTAATTAATTTTATAGCGAAAAAAGAAATTTGGCAATAGTTAATACTTTGACTAACCGATTGGCCGAGAGCGGGTCACAGGTTCGATTCTTGCCCAAGACAAATATTTCTGAGCATGAACATGTCTATTTGTTCCGTGTTTGGGTGTAAAAAGTATCTATCTATGTATATATCACAAAGAATATCAAGTATGTATATCAATGGTCTAATACCTACCTCGTAATACAAACATAATACTTGCTTACTTTGGGACTAGATGGCGCTGTGTGGGATGTCCAAAATATTATTATTATAGTTACATACGAAACTGAAGGATAACTTTTAGATATAATAATAATAATAATAATAATAATAACGTATTTTATTATGATATTTACTAACCTTAGTTTGTAGCAGATAGCTTGCTTGCATTAGTGTGAAACTGACGGTTTTCGTTTCCATACAAATATATGTATATAAATAAATTCCTTTATTGGTCTAGTCGACTATATGCCAGAACACGGGGCGGACAACCAGTAGAAAATAATTACTCGTGTTATTTGTGTGCTGATTTATTAAAAACGTTTTAACTAATTTCCGGTACATGGTCGTATTATTTGATTGGCTTTATCGAAACGAATTAATTGATCAAATATATCTCGGTGGTTATTTCTCTTGTACTTTAAGTTATAACTCGTATGTTTTTAACAAACGCGATATATCTAGATGAAATTATTCAGAGATATCTCTGTTAAGGTTTTTAACAATTTATTTGACTTAGGTTACTTTAAAGTTCCTATAATAAAATCTTAGCCTCTACTCGAGGCTTCGATCTCCCGTTTTAAAATTTCGAATAGTCATTTGTGTTATGTTTTCACAAAAGCCTTCAATAGGATAAAAGCTTTCTATTGGCTATCATTGAAATTTGTTCAATCCTTCAAGAAAATAGATTTTTTTTTCACCCCAAACACAGTAGACCGTTGCTGATGGTCTTTTCGAGATGAAGATATCGCGTTGCGTCCAATGACTTATTGTGGCAGGTTTGAAATGCTCTTCTATCATCAAATATGCGCTGCAATATAAAAATCTTTGAAAGACGATTGTTTCATTCCTGTTCCACTCCTACCATAAGAATTGATACTCAAAAACAAATCGCTACATTTTTAAAATAAACTGATATTCATATCATCAGTTCAGAAAACAACTTCCATCAAACCGTCTTGTACGTAGGACCTACGTACATGCGTATATTTAATATGATGGTCTCGTAGCGGCTTCTGGTATCTTCTAGTGGTAACCCGACGTGATTAATTATTTTTTACTCCAGACGACATTATTGAGACGGGCCTAAATCTTCCTAAAGGAATTAATTTACCGTATGTCATTAGACGCGATATGATACATCTGAAACACGGCTTCGGCTGATGGTCTACAGAGTTTTTGCACAATGACTACAAATAATTTTGTAGTCATTGTGCCATTGTCCATTTAATTTGTATCTTCTTTTTTAAATATTTTTTAGTTTTAATAAGTGGTTGTCTGATATTTGGCAATGGGCACATTAGCTCAGAGTGAGCGGCTTGTCAATCAGCTTAACCAATCACAGCACGCTACATCACGACCGACTATCTGCTACCGAGTGCTTCACAGTTCAAATTACTTTCAGAATATATGTTAGTAGGCGTAACGCTGGCTGACTAGAATCCGTGCTGGAAGCCGATGGCTGTGTGCTAATGTAGCCGTAGCCTTACATTAGAATAAAAACTTACACCTTGTAATATTGTATACTATGTAAGCGATTCGTAAGTTAATAAAAATGGAAATACCAGCTATTAAGTGTAACAGAGAAACAAAAGCATATAAACAACATTTCACGTTTATTACTATAGAAGAGTTAATTTAACACTTGAAGTAAAATAATTAACAACATAGCGTTCGTATTGGATGCTGCCGTTCCGTTTAGGATTTAATATCTATTAAACGGACATATTTTTCTGACATCTTTCTTAAAATAATTTAAATTATTCAAATATGTTGCATAAATATACATTCTGCGTGCTATAAATTGCATGTAATCATCTCGCAAATAACGTGTAAGCAATGTAAAATTAAACACAGTTTCCTTGTAGTGTGTAATAAAATGTAATTATTGATGCATGCGAATGCGCGATAATTTAAACGAATACAGTCGCATTAACAACTGGACTTTATTACATTTTCTACGATGTAATAACGAGTGCCATTTAATGTTGATTGTTGGACATCTCGACGCTTCGTCTTTGTTTTTTTTTTATATTAAATCTTTTAGCAAAGAAATTACTTCTTTTTTCTTCTTCTATCAATGAAGTAGCGAAAGTACCGGTTGAAATATACCGTAAGCAGGTGCTTAATAATCCTATGATATCTATAGTAAATTTTTTTTTTAATAAAAGGAATTTCAATAGAAAACAGAAACAAAATTGGTTGCAATACAAATAAAGGTATTCAATACCAAAAGTTGTTTAGAGGGTCAAAACTCCAGGTACCTAAAGTTTATTATCAATTCATTACCTATTCGGTATCTAATCAAAGCATTTTGACTTTCAATAAGTGTGTGTAAACATCTTATATTGAATAACAACTTTTTGTTTTTTTTTTTTAATTGAATTTTGAATTAACTCTTGTAAAGACTTCAACGTCAAAAAAACGGGGAATAAGACTGAAAAACTTAATACTTGTATATTCAAATTGGAATAGACATAGCTACGGCTAAATACATTAGTTTCATCCAAATTTCAATTCAAACGGTATTGAACGTATTTGTGAATAGAACATAAAAGATGTATGATTTGCGCATTTGCGCACACTCCGGAAACATTAAAAATGTACCCTGTTTAAATTATTACTGTCGTTTCGTCATATTTCATGCATTTTACTGACATTTTCATCTTTGACATCATGCACTTTTTTCGTTTTCTCCGTGGCCGAATTCAAATATTTCCAATGTTAAAATGAATCGATTATTTCTCGAGCACTCATTTAGTAATTACTTAAGTATATTTCAGTTTCTAATAACTGTAACAGGTTCTCGCTGACATTAGAATGCTCTTGTAAGCTTTAGTTTCCTAGTTATATAAATCACTAAGACACGTACTTGTCTCAAAACAGATGTGATCTAATTATATGCAATTACTGTCATCGTATTGATGCCAATAAATTCAGGCGTTTTACATTCTAGTTACATAAATCAATTGTATAATAAAATTACTAATACACGTGGTCTGGTATTCTACCTTTTTTTTTATTGACGTCCAGGTCAAAAACCTAAGAGTTTTGTAACCAACTCGACGATTTCTTAAACTTGTTTAGCAGTTCTGATTTGACCTCTGACGGCGTTTCGACATTAAGATATATGGGACCATTAAATTTTGTTGTTTCCTCATTCTTGGCATTTTGGGATGAAAAAAAAATCGGTGAAAGGCGTTATAGGGTCAAGCATAAGGTAGGGTTCCGTAGCCATGCCAACAAGTGACAAAACTGGGTATTAATATAAATGTGATCCTGAACGGGGTGAACCACCGGACTTTTAATGTAGCAGACTAGAAGACGCAAAGCAGACTAATTTTGTCAACTTTATTAACCTAAAAATATTTTTATCGCTATTTACTTTTTATTCAATAGTAGGTGACTAGAGCATCTAGATAACCCACAGAGCTTTAGAGTAGGTTAGAGTTGGCGTGTAGCATAGATATAAAGCTACGTGTACTGCATGTGTGAAAGAGATGGATGCCTAACGGACAAACAAAAAATTTGTTCGGAGTAGGTTTACTGTGCTATGGCGAACGATAAAACTCGAAAATGGTATTTAATCAATAACAAGTTAAGAGGGTATTATTTGTACATAATTTTTTCTTACCTATGATAAGAAATATATTTTTTTTTTGTTTATTGACCTTTTTATCATAGTTTGTGCAACCTAACACAACTTAATTTGGCATTTTTACGAATTAACAACGACGTGCACGCGATGATGTTCCGAGCGTGGTTGAGTTGAGGACACTTAACGTGGAGACACTGAGACGCGTTGTTCGGCCGGTCCTTTATTTATGTCTATGGCGTGTAGGCAATTACGCTGTCCCCTTCAAGTATGCAATATGTTGCATATTTAAGACAGATCTCTTAACCTATAAAATGCGACATCAAATCATACCAAAGATGCAAGTGAAACGGATGAACGACGTAACTATTTTCTAAAATGATATAAATATGAGACAAAATTACGTATACGTAATATTTTTACTTATATTTGTTTTGTAAGTAGTAATTTTTGAGACACGCGTCTCTGAAGAAATGCCGTCACATGGCACCTCTAACCTACTCGATTCTCTGTGAGATAACCAATCTCCTAGGCCACACCCACGTCCCGCCCGTCTACCTTCCTCATCCTACGCTCAAATATGATAACTTTGATTGTCGAACTAAACGGTCAGTATTACTCTTCTATTTAAATAATTCAAAACTCGGTGGGGTAAACATTCTATTTAAAATATTTTTGTAATAGAATGTCGAAGCAAATCTTTAATTTTGCACATTCATTGACAACTGGGTTGTTATGTTTCGAACAACATAACTAAACAGCATTAATGGTAAAACAGGCCCTTAGGGTCTTTTACACAATATATTTCAATATCGTTTGTCGATAGAATTCTTTACATAATTCTCGAGAACGTAAATATGGTTCCAACGGAATCACGACCCATTACGGTATGTCCCCCGGCATAGAAATGCGCACCTTATAAGCGCAGCTTTGCGAATTGCACCACTATGACATTTGCTGCGTTGGCGAAATATAAGACATTAAAGTATCGCATTGAGAGCAAATATTTCTAAGAAAACTACAACAAAACAAGATTATCCGAGCGGAAAACTCGAATAACATACAACCAGGCGCCATAAGATAAATTGTCTATGACAGTTAGATGATTTGGCAAAAAGCTGCAAGCAGTATTTGCTCTTTGTAGTTTTTGGCAGCATTTTGACAGATCTAGTCGTCGACCAAATATACACCAGTTGGCGTTTTGAAATATTTCCTAAGAAGTAGAATTTCTTGTGACTCACATGTAAAATTCGTACTGGAAAAGAAAATAAAGATTGTGAAATTACACTTCATGTGTGATTTAACAAGACGTTTGTTTAAAATAATGATAATTGAAGGCGCCCACGAGTTCTTCTTTGAACTTCGTCTGGGCTCACTCCTGAAGCGTGAGCGTTTTAGTGGACTGTATTTATAGGTATAGCGAGGGGCGATAGCGAAAGGAGAGGAAAGACTAAAGGGACTGACCTTGACGCAGCAACACACATATAAGTCTTCGCTGTCAGCCAGGAGCTCCTCCAGTCAGGCGGCGGCGCGGCACCAACACGTAATCGGGCACACTCCACAGTTTATATATTATAGCGTTTGTTACACAATATTATTAGGTTTTTATATGAGTTTTAGGCGATAAGCGATTATGCGTTTAGCGTTTTATATTTTCAGTGCGTCACATAGGAAAGACAACAGCGGACTGAATGTAAAGGAAAAAGCGGGTAGTGAGGAAACGAGAATTAGGGATGCGGCGTAGCCATTGCCCCCGGCCATTGAAAGACTCGCTTTCAATTGCACAAGGAAAAATGAAAGAAAAATATTAAAATAAACTTAAAATTTAACAAAGAAAGCGGAGAATAAATTAAATTAAACTATTTCTATTGCGTGGGTAGAGGACAGAGACGCACGACTGGTCTCTTGTAAATTCCAGTTGCAGTCTTAACTGACGCAACACGGACTACTCCGTCGACTCCTGGGAATGTAGAAACTACTACGCCCAACGGCCAATGAAGGATAGGGGTATCATCAGTCATTACTATTACAATCGTACCCTTTTCGATTGGTTTAGAAGGTGTATTCCATTTCTCACGCGTTTGTAAAAGATGTAAGTACTCTAACTTCCATCTTTTTGAAAAAGATTGTACCATATTATCCAAAAGCTTATATCGTTTTACTAAATTACTAGAGAACTCTGTCTCATCTACAAAAGGTAAATGTTTTACTGGACTTGACATTAAAAAATGCGCGGGCGTTAGAGCAGAAGGCTCCGATGGATCAGAACTCAATAGCGTAAGCGGACGCGAATTCAGTACGCACTCTATTTGCACCAAAACTGTCAACAATTCTTCATATGTTAAAATCTGCGAACCTATTACGCGAAACAAATGAGTTTTAAACGCTTTGACGTAAGTCTCGACATGTCCATTAAAATGAGGACTGCGTGGAGGTATGAGTTTCCAGGTGATTCTGTTTTCTGATAACTCCTTTGCAAATGAAAAATTGTAATTTTCAGAACATAAAAATTTATAGAGTTCCTTAAGCGTATTTTTTGCTCCTATAAACGTCGTACCGTTATCCGAGTACATACACGAAACCGCACCCCGTCTGGCAAGAAAGCGTTTAAAAGCTGAAATGAATACGTGCGTTGTCAGATCTGAGGCTATCTCTATATGCACAGCGCGTGTTACGAGGCACACAAATATGCACAAATAGCATTTTATAGGACGAACACCGCGTTTTCTATAAGGCGTAATGCTGATTGGACCTGCATAATCTACAGCTGTATGCGTGAAAGCTTTAGTTTGCTGTACACGACAAGCTGGTAAATCAGACATCATAGGAAATGTATTTTTCGGATTAACCTTAAAACAAAAGTAACATTGATGAATAATTTTGCGAACGGTGTTTCGACAAGATAAAATCCAATAGCGTTGTCTAAGTATAGACATAAGTAGTTGCGGCCCAGTATGACAATGTTTCTCGTGATAATATTTTATTATGAGATTGACAATATAGTCCTTTCGAGGTAATAAAATAGGATACTGCTGATCATAGGATAAGTCTGCATTACGCAGGCGTCCACCAACGCGCAACAATCCGTATTTATCTAGAAATGGGTTTAATTTTCTGATTTGAGGCGAACAGTTTTTATTTGAAATTAAACATTTTATATCGTCAGCGAAATATTTAGATTGCATAACCTTAATTATTTGAGTTTCAGCGAAATCAAATTGTGAACTGTTAATTACTTCAGCGCGAGGTAGTTTCTTTAAAAAGCGATAAATGTAAATAATAGAGCGAAGTAGAGCGTTCCACGAAGAAAAGCGTTGTGATAGCGTATACAAAGCATGAGGTTCTTCTTCGGCCGACGTAACCAAAGCGATTACCTTTGATTCGGGTATTTCTATATTATCAGGAGGTTTGAACCTTTTAATAGGCCAACTTTCAGGTTCTTGCTGTAGCCATGAGGGACCATTAAACCATAATGGATGGTCAATTAAGCGTAAAGGTGTGATACCACGAGACAAACAATCACTCGGATTATCGACTCCCAATATTATGACGAGGAGCGTATGTGTCGATGACTAGACGCGTTAATTTAGCCATAAGTAGCGCAGCGCACAACTCCAAGCGAGCGATAGAAACAACTTTAAGAGGCGCTACTTTAGATTTCGCGCAAACCAAACGTATAATAGGCGGGTTGTTAGCGTTAGATACGCGTAAATAAATAACTGCGCCATAAGCTTTTTCACTAGCGTCTGAAAAAGCGATTATAGAAATTTTTGAATTTTTAGTTACACCTAAATGACGCGGGAATTTTAATTTAGCTATTTCCGGAAGTTCGGAAATATATTTATGCCAAATTTCAGCAATGTGCGGCGGCGTTGGTTCAGCCCAGTCCAATTTCAAAAGCCAAAGCTGCTGGATGAGAACCTTAGCAAATAATATGACCGGCGCGATAAACCCAATTATGTCATATTGACGGGCGATGACGGACAAAATATTTCGTTTCGTGCATAGTCGCTCCTCTATGGACACGACAAAACTAAATTCATCAGTAGACGGAGACCACTGAAGTCCCAAAATCTTTAAATGTTGATCCTGTTCAAACTGAACAGCCGAACGGTAGCGATAAGACTCGGGCAACGAATCTAACAATTCAGCAGAATTACTAGACCATTTTACCAAATCAAAGCCCCCGGCCTTGAAGAGACCCAGCAACTCATTCTTAAGTTTGAGTGCGTCAGGTAGCGCGGGAACAGAATAACACACGTCGTCCATATAGGCGGCGCGCGGTACGAGATCCGCGGCGAGCGGGTATGTGTCTTGTTCTTCGGCGGCCAATTCGCGTACGACCCGCATAGCGAGATAGGGACTACTACGTAATCCAAAACAGACGCGATTGAACTCATACGTGACGAGAGGTTCCGTAGAGTTGTAACGATAAAGTATTTTTTGAAATTTGCGATGTTCTTCCTGAACCAAAATTTGCAAATACATCTGCTTGATGTCTGCTGAGAAAGCTATACTATAAAAGCGAAACATGAGTAATATTAAAAATAAGTCATTTTGTAGATTTTGCCCTGTATATAATATGTCGTTGAGTGATAGGCCAGAAGTGGTTTTGGCACTCGCGTCTAACACTATACGCAACTTCGTCGTGGTTTTGTCTTGACGCACGATGGCGTGGTGAGGGATGTAATAACCACTTTCAATATTATCATCATAAACTGGAGAGATATAATTTTTATCTAAATATTCTTTGATAACCGCGTTGTATTCTAAGCGCAAAGTAGGTGAAGCATTAAGTTTTCGTTCCAAAGAAAAATATCTATTTTTAGCGATTGTATACGAGTCACCCAAAGAAGCAGAGTCGCGCGAAAAGGGAAGCGCGACGCTGTAGCGTCCAAACTTGTCTCGCGACAAATTATCTTTAAATATAATTTCGGATTCACTATCCTCAGCATTAAGGACAGGCGCGGTATTAACTTCTTCAAGTTGCCAAAATTTTTGTAAAATCGTATTTATACAGGGTTGAGTAAAAGCGCAGCAAGCAAGAGATATGTTACTGGGATTATTTTCAATATCTACATTGCCTATAATCATATAACCGAAGACAGTCTCGAAAGCTGTCGGCATACCCGAAGGCCCCGTTACACGGCCCGACAGTAAAATTTGTGAAAACATCGAACCCCCCAACAAAAGATCGATATCACCCGGAACCGAGTAATATTTATCAGCGAGCGTAACATTATTTAAATAGGTAAATGAAGTAGTATTTATATGAGCGGTAGGTATTTTATCCGTAATTCGATCGATTACAAAAGCGTTAATAGAATATTTAATATTTTTATTTATTAATGACACTTTAAGTGTTAACATGCCCTTAATTGAACTAGCGGAGCCACCTATGCTTTTGACGACAGATCTAGTAATTTTATTATAGCGTAAATTTAATAATTTGCAGCAATCTGCGGTTATGAAATTATTTTGTGAAGCTGTGTCCACTAGACCTCTAATAGTATGTAAGTTACCCAAGTTATCTTCAGTGTTTAATTGAACAGTTCCTAATAAACAAGTGTTCAAGCGTTCAGAACTAGATTTAATATTACAAAGAGATATTTTATTATCGTGTGACGCATCCACTGTGGGCGCAGGCGTCTGAAACCGGTTAGCGGGGCCGCCGGCGGCAGCCGAGTGCTTCAGCGTTTCAGAGGACTCCGCATGAACGTTTACGGTTTGCGGTTCCGTATGCGACCTCATTTTTCTACATAAAAGTGAATGATGTTTGCATCCACAGTAGCGACATAAAACCGTAGATTTACAAGCGAAACTTACATGATATAAACTCAAACAATTAGAACATCCATTTCGGTTTTTAATAAAATTAATACGATCATTAATTGAAAGGCGTTTAAAAGAATCACATTTATATAATTGTGTATGTGTGGTTTGTTTACAGCACACACAAGCATTATCCACTACGACAAATGAATGCGTAGGCTTCGAGTAATTTTGTTCTGCGTTATTTTTACCATACTTCTTTGGCGGGGTAGAAGTAGTAGATATAGAAGAAGGCGTGCGATCCAATATTTTGGATTGTTCATGAAGAAAACCGATTAAACTATTGTACGTAGGTATGGATTCGTCACGTTTTAACATTTCAAAGGCGCGCGATGTTTCCGAATCCAGTTTCTTAAGTGCTACGTGGAGTAATATGAAATCCGCCAAATCAGACAATTTCAAAGATTTCAAACTAGCGACCGCGGCGGCGAATTTATCTAAAAATAATTCTATATTTTTTGAAGAAGCGTAACTAGCAGCTTTAAAATTAAATAATTGATCCAAATAAGCGGAAGCGAGACAACGTTTATCCTCATATTTTTTAACCAAAGTTGACCAAATCTTTTCGTAATTTTCCCCGGTGGGAGTGATTCCGGAGCACACCGATAAAGCACGACCAGAAAGTTTTCCTATTAAGTATTGCACTCTTTCGTGATCTGTTAAGTTTTCGTTTACATGAATAGTATTTTTGAAATTTTCATAAAACATTGGCCACTCAATAGGATCACCAGAAAACGACAATAACTCCAACTTAGGTAATTTTATAGTACTCTTCTTGCTTTCAGAATTGTTACCAGTATCGCTGCATGTAGACTCAGGAACTTTAAGAGCGTTAATTTTGCTTTCGACCCGCTTGATACGGCAATATAAATCATCAAACGCATTCCAAGATTGAAAATTAGGTACCGCGTCAGGATTCAAAGTCAGCTCAAGCAAATTGATTTGTTTTACTAAATCAGAAAATTCATCGCGAATCGATTCCAATGTAATAATACTGGACAAAAACAATTCTTCTGATACTGTATCTTCAAAGGCGTTTTTTGCGTAATTATAGATGTATTGCAACCGACTAAACATTGATTCACGTTGCGCAGTTAACATCGTTATTTGTATTTTAATATCTGCCTCTTGCAGTGTTACTTTACCTTTGGTAGGCATATTTGAAGTTAAATATATTTATAGAATCAAAACTGAAAACGTAAGAAACTAGAGGATTCAATAAATGTCGCAATTACTGCCTGTAACATGCACACGCGGCACGCACACACAAGGTACGCGCGTAGATGCGACGCGATGTTTACCTACCTAAAAAGCGAAATAATTATAAATTCTTAGATAAAATTTTTATATAAAATAATTTTATACTTATATAAAGCGTTTCGTGCGAGAAATGGAATCTACCTTGTTCAGTAAAGACTGACAGAGTAAGTATAGCGTAGTTTAAAAGAATTGTATGAAGGGAAGCGTGCAGCGAGTTATTTTAAAACTTTTGGTAAAGACCAGAATTTTATGAAGCGAGCGTGTTCAGAAGAACAAATTATTTTTTAAACCTTCGGTTCGAAGGAACATATTATTTTTTAAACCTTCGGATCGAAGGACCATATTATTATGAAGGCGCCCACGAGTTCTTCTTTGAACTTCGTCTGGGCTCACTCCTGAAGCGTGAGCGTTTTAGTGGACTGTATTTATAGGTATAGCGAGGGGCGATAGCGAAAGGAGAGGAAAGACTAAAGGGACTGACCTTGACGCAGCAACACACATATAAGTCTTCGCTGTCAGCCAGGAGCTCCTCCAGTCAGGCGGCGGCGCGGCACCAACACGTAATCGGGCACACTCCACAGTTTATATATTATAGCGTTTGTTACACAATATTATTAGGTTTTTATATGAGTTTTAGGCGATAAGCGATTATGCGTTTAGCGTTTTATATTTTCAGTGCGTCACATAGGAAAGACAACAGCGGACTGAATGTAAAGGAAAAAGCGGGTAGTGAGGAAACGAGAATTAGGGATGCGGCGTAGCCAATAATGACGTACGGTCTGTTCAGTCACTGAGTCTGACATTTTGCTCACGTTTTCAATCGTTTCAAAATATGAGATACTCCATCCTGATTATTTTGCTATCTAAGATATACTGTGGTAGCATTGCATAGCATTACAGACCTAAATGTCAGATACATATTGACCCCGTGCTTGGTTTCATTTGGCTGATAAAGCCAAGTTATGCCAAGTAGCCGCCTACATTTTAGAAATTGTACCCAATTCGACAAAAACCAATCGATAAAAGTGTCCAAGTTTAACTAACCAACAAAATGTATCCAAAAAAGGTCCAACAGCCTCCCACGCTGCAGGAATTGAATTCAACAATAAGTAGATTTTTGGCAAATGTGTGGGCCAAAATCAGTTAATCTGGTGAAATGTTCGAATACATTATTTTCTCTTTGGAATCGTTTGATGGCTGCATTTAGATTCTCTACAATTTCGTCCCAGAAGTTAGTCCCAGTTCTGCCTTGGATGGCTTAGAGCTTTAATGATATGTAATAATTTTCATCGCATCTTCGATTGCTCCCGCTACCTACATTCTTCCTGCAATTCTGGTATATCTCGAATCATTTATTTAAAAAATTAAAAAAAAAAAAAAACAGCTACAAAGGCACTAATTATATGCATATTTTATTGTTTTGCGTATTCTTGTGGAACTTATCAAAATTTGGTTATTAAATTTTATTTATTGGGAATAATTAGTATTAAAAAAGGTAGGTACAATCAATTATATTATTTTTCAAGAGTTTTGTTTATCAGTACGCCATAGGTATCTCCTTAAATGCTTCATCAAAACTAATGATTAGACATCATTTTGAAGATCACTTTCACCGCTGATGAGGAATAATAAACGAACAATATGGTACTTGACTACTATTAAATATATTTATCAAGAAAATATAAAACTAGCCAAACGAAATATAACATTATTTTAAATGACCTGAAGTCACAGCTAAGTACGCCGTGTGGTATTGTTCTCTCTTTCTAACAGGACATTTTAAACATTCATAACTTTGTTATTAATGATTAATTTTTTTTCCCTATTATGATATATTCCTCTGTTGTACTTAGAAAAAGTATTAAATAGTATAAAAATAATAATAATAATAAAAAATAAAACTAATCTAATAATCCACCCCTGATATATTTAGATATATTTAGAATACCCATATGATATATTTAGAAATCTTCTTTTATATAAAATTATTTAAAAATAAATTGTTAACTATCCTATTATACGCCACCGAGTGGCGCTGCATTAGATATTCATAAACGGCTGCTCACGATATGATTTTTTGCATTACATACGGATCACTTTAAAACATGTTCTTTTATATACGTTTTACGGTATAGGACACTGAGGGGCGCTGTAGTAGTGTTGCTCTTAAATCCCTGAGCTTAATATATTAACAGAATTAATATTAACAGATTAATATATTATTTATATATTTCACTCTCTTTAGAGTAAAATAAAAACAATACTGTTGTTCACTTATTTTCAAAACATTTTATTATGAAATACTTAGGTACTTATATCGCGATAGCCCTGTGATGGCGACTGGCGAGCATGCCTCTTGTTTAGAAAGCCGTGGTTCGAATCCCAGATACGGGTACGTACCAATGATTTTTCCTGACTTAAGTACATAATTATCATTGACTTCGTGGCCTCGGAGAGCACGTTAAACCGTCGGTCCCGGGTGCCATCATCAGTTGGCAGATCCAAGTACCCTCATCGCAAGGGAAGGTCTAAACCCTTGTATTGGGGCAAAATGAGGTGATGTGGTATGTTATCTACTATTCAGTGACCGACCAATATGTCTTGCGAACTAGTTACGTATACTTATTTGAAAATATAAACTTTATTATGTGTTAAAGTGTAATTCGTATCGCACAATCAGATCTCATCTGACAGCCGCAACTGGGTTGTGGTCTCTCAATTGACTGTCTTATGTTTCTATTGCGTAAACCTTTGATTCATATTTGTGAAAGGTAGTTATCGGAAATTACTCCGTCGCAGTGTCTGTCACTTTTTGGAACGTATAAAAAATACATGCAAGGCCTAGATTTTGAATGACAACTTCGAGCTTATGTGGGTGCTATTTTAAGATATGCAGTAAGCACTTATTATATAATTTAAAATCATTTTTGAACACACAAGGTATAGTTTTTCGCTTCTCTGTCAAATTAATACTTATAAATTCAATAGAAAAACACACGTTTGACAGAATTTCCCATTCATTCGGATGAAAACTTTATTTGGTATTGATTTTATTAAATGTCCAAATTTTCCATTTCATCACATAAAATGGCTTCATATCAAGGCTATGCAATATCCAAACATACACACAAGGTCTCTGACCGCGAAACGCATCCGGTAAGCCGTTGGACAGCGGTGAAAATTAAGAATTTTTCACAGTTAAAATATAAAATTACAGTATTGTTTATACAGCCGAAGTTAAAATATAAAATTTTCTGTGTGTTATTTTCTTTAATAATAATAATAAATATTTTTTATTGCATATCCAAAAATACAAAACAAAATAAAATACAATGTGCATACATAAACTTATCACTAAGCAGTGATCTTTTCAAAATAATCTACAGGTGAAGAGAAATGAATTATTGTTGCATTAAATAACAAATAATTAAATATAATTGAATGACATTCATACATACATACACAGAATGAAATATGATAGACATAACTGCAGATAAATACATGTACATAATATCTAATAAGAGTAACAAAACCAAAATGACGAAAGGAAAGGATCACAGAGAAAAATAGTGTTCTTTAATCTGTCTTTTAAAAGAAAGTGTGTAAGAAGCTAATCGGTTAGAAGTAGGTAAGGAGTTATACAGCCGTGCTGCCTGAACTGTTAGCGAAAAACTACAGAAGTGGGATGAGTACCATACAGAAATTGGAACCGTTCTTTTAGATAAAAATAAATTTGAGATTAAAAAAAAGTGGAGACACAGACATGTCGCATCCAATCCTTTAAAAGAGGTAGGGTTTTCGACTTAGTTTTGAAAGGTAGCAAGAGGATAGGAAAAAAGTGATGAAAAGGGGAGCAGAGAAAAAGGGAGAAAAGAAAAAAGGAACTGGGGAGGACGATAACGAAGTAACCTTACTTGGAGACTTAAATAGAACTGGGCGCTAACTTTTTTTCAAATGAGAAATAATAGAAACGTGTTATTCGCTCGGGCGCTTCATACAGTTAAATTTAATTGTTCTGTCTAAAAAAAATAATGTGTTACGTTGAATAATGAAATAAAAAATATCAAGAGACGTCTATTGAACATTGACAGTTTTATAAGAGAGATTGAAAATAAACAAATACAATTTATTGTTCTTCTTTTATTTTAAAATTCGTATTGCTAAAACCAACATCAAACATATCTGGCGTCATCACGACGTCTGACTGTGTACCTTGAGCTTGTATATAATCTTCTTCTGCTTCTGTTACTGCTTCGAAAACTTTTTTCTTTATTCTTAACTGATAGATCTCAGGTAGCAGTTTCGTACTATCACACATACTATCAAAGAACTTTTTAATGGGATCAACTTCTTCTGGAACTTGTGAAGAACCGCCTTCTATCATAGGACTGTAACGTTCTTGTTCTGTTTGTGGCATAGTCGCGGTGTTAGCGTATTCGTCATCAGATTGATATTCCATGTATTTTTGATTGAGACCTAGACTTACGTTGTTCTCAGGCTTTCTGTTTACCATGTGTGGTATTAGAAAGGCCATTTGTTGGCTATATTTCCACGGCTCCATGTGTTTGAACCGTCTACGTTTCAATGAATCTCTGTGGATGTCTCGCAGTTTTTTCCATTGGGCTTTAGCTTCGGTAACTGCAAAATAAAATGAAAGGGGATAATGTAATATTTTCAAGTTTTATTCATGTTTCTATATGGATCTGTGCATCTAAATAAAAAAAGAGCACTTATAGGATTTTTGTTGTTTGTTTGTCTGTCTGTCTGTATGTCAAGATCCTTTTTGTTAAAATCGCTTGGTACATTAATTTAATATCAAATACTATCTCGTATAGTCCTGAAAAAATACAAATTTCATATCCAACCTAATAAAAAAACCTTTCAAAGTTTACTGGTTAGCAGATTATGTCACATATGGTAGGTACATAAATGATACAGGTATGTTATGTATGTTGTATCTTATATCAACCGTTTGCGGTACTTCTGGTTGACTTAGATCTTCAAATTTGGGACGAAGGTAGGTCTCGTATTCGGGGCGAAGGAGGTCTCGTAGCACAAGTAAAGGAAAAAATTATTAATTCCTATAATAAATTATTAATTTATGTAGAATTATCACTTAACAGTCCCCAACACGCAACCAACTCCTTATGTTCAAAAAAAAGCTATACTCCAGGAGTGGAGGCATGTAAACGTAACTTCCGTCATGAAGTTGATTTTTTAATGAATTTTATTGAATTTGTAAATTGCTATTTTTAACTTTCTAATTATTCATCGCCTTGTATGAAATGTAATTTGCGTAAACTTATAATTGGCTTTGTAGATGTACATTCAAAGACTTTAAAGTCTCGATTGTTTAGCTGTAAGTTTACTTCGAATAAATAAATTAAATTAAATTAAATTAAATTACTACGGATTTTAAAGCGACGACGGTACGGGACTTTCTAGACCCCACTCGTACTCGCACTTGACTAGTTTTTATTCATAAATGTTTCATTAATCTTGCTCCTCTATAATGAAACTAGTTATAGAATAAAAACAATAGAACAATATAATCCAATATGTTTGGCAGTTAACCTTATTATGATTATTCACTATTGAGAGTGAAAACCTGTATCACCTAATCATAGTGTCGAAGATCTCATTGTGGAGTACGGTTCAGTTTATGGCCGGACCACACTAACGTCACATTACAAATACAAATGTAATAATGACGTTTTCGCAGTATAATTTTTTTGTTGCTGCAGTTGGACTTGGAACCATTAATCAAGGAAGCGGTATGGCGAATATTTCGCGCTCTCTCCCACTTATGTGGCTCTTATGGGGCATCAAAGTGTTGCTCATTACTATCGTCGATAAGTGTTTGTTGTCAAACAAAGTATCGAGGGTAATAAAATCTATTTGTGTTAAATACCAATCGTTTTATGTTTAAAAGCTATACCTGTTTTATAAATTGATAAAAAATTAAACAAAAATTAAATAAGTTATCTGAGAACTAATTAATGAAAAGAATTATTTAGGTAAGGAATTAATTAATTTCATTAACAATGAATTTATTATTCTGTCGGTTTCTTCGTTATTTGCATTATCATTATAAACGCGAATTATAAATTCTCCAGATACTTCACTCACAATACAAGTAGAAATAGCTAATACTAAAAAAAATATGAAAGTAGTTGCATTTTAAGAACATTTCCTAACCACGAACAACAAAATAAAGTATGACAATGTGAAAAATATTAACTTACAAATTTTAATACATATCGATAATTATTAATATTTGTTTCATCGATAGCGGAATTGCGTTTGAAACGCAAACGAACAACACTGGCCCCATTATGTTTTATGGCCGCGACTGCAGCACGAAAAAATGGTACTATAATTGTGTGGTTACATTTGCATTTTGCAGCAATGACAACACTATTAATACGATAATAAACGGCATTACGCGTTAGTGTTGCTCCGTCTTTATGATTCTAACTTCTTGCCGCACACGGCAAGTGTTACATTACGATATTGGTCAGTCGGTTCACGTCTCGGTCGAATTTAAATGATTACAATCATTATGCAGTCACGAAATTGGCCGTCTTACGTAAATATCTAGTTGCCAACTAATTTATTTGTGGTCATATTAATAATAGACAAGGCGAATTTGTCAAAGTAAATTTAAACTGATGAAATCATCGAGGTATAAAAAAACTGCTGACATTTTGCCTCATGAATAGCTAGTCATTCTTAGTTATTATGTTTTAGACTTGCAAACAGTTTGCACTGCTCTCACATCACATCACAGTATACGTTATAAACACATGCTTAACAACATGTGGAGAAAATTCCTTACCAACATTTTGGTAATAACCATTCGAATCCTGCTAATATCTCTAGCAAGATATACCTACCTACCATTGTTATGAATGAATATGCGGTTAACGCGTACGTGTGCTACGCTTAGCATACTACCGTATGTGCAGATGGATATTTTTTTTTTGTTAGCCATTGAAATCGATTTTACTCACCGCTGGCAAAGCCATGCTCTTTAGCGATCTTGAGCCAAAGTCTTTCCTTCAAATTAACCGCTCGGTAACCTTCCGCATTGGTATTCCACAGTTCGGGAAATTCTTTCACCGAATCTATGAATTTTTTAACACTTTTCGAACCTCTGTTCATTCTTATAGCGTTAAGTTAATGTAAAATGCTGATCGTTTTTGCTAAAGAGCTCAGCTAAGCGAACGACGCGAGCTTCTCGCTCGAGTTTATTGCGGTACTGAGTCATCCATCAGTGCGGCGCGGGGCGAGGTAGGCTAGCGGGAGAGGAGCGGGCGGGGCGACGTCAGCTGAGCGAGGGCAGCGATGGCTACGCAGGCGTGACGTCATTAAATCCAGGGATCCGAAAGGCGCGGTGGCGGCGGCGCGGCGATCCGCACACACAGCTACTACATTCGCATACAGGCTGTTCCAATGTTTTGATACTAATTTTTATATTATCATCATCTCAGCCATTGAAAGTCTATTGCTGGACAAAGGCTAAACTAATATTAGTAAGAGACAACATCAAGTGTTTTCCATTTATAAAAAAAAAAAACAGTATAATTAGGCCGGAGGAAAAAAATTAACAGTATTTAGAAGAAACAAACAGTACTTATTATTTAATTGTTTTAAATTCATATTTTTATGAATGTATTACGGTAACTTATAAATTTAGTATCATTTTAGAAAGGTGCATAAACCACATTTCACAATATGTAAATGCGGTAGCTGGGATAAATAGCAAATATGACACAATTTTAAATTCAGTTGCAATATTCACTAAAAGGATTTTCCACTTTTTACACGTATTCATTTCAAGAAAGTCTTTGGTTTAAATTAAAAAAAAAAGAGCATATAGAACACCAGTCACAAGTTACGACCTATGGTTACGACCATGTTACGACATTAGTGTAATCAGTATTGAAAATGTCAAATTGACGTTGAAAGATTCATTCTGCTGTCCGAGACGACTGCATTGCGTTGCAACTTTCTCTGTACCTAGTTTTGATGATTTTGGCTTTGGACTATGGCAACGCTTTAGACACTAGTATCTTTGAGTGTGTTGTGAAAACAGTATTTTGGATACTTTATTTTTAGTTAACAGTAAACACTATTTAAGGGCCAAAAACAAGTATAATACAAGTATAATACTATAATACAAAAACAAGTATTTTGACAGTATGGTTGGCAACCCTAGACTCTCCCACTATATACATAGTCGATGAGCCAATCTATAACATTTATGGACATAAAGTAGAAAAGATACTAGCTTGACGGTTCCTATAAGTCGTTGTGGGAAGCATAGGGGTAGTATTAGCCAAATAACGCGATAATCCATCCCCGTTGCTCTTCGTGACGACACTGTAGCCATATCTGGATTCTGGACTGGAGCTACCAGTATAGAATTGCCGCACATAATTTCAATTCTAAGACATGCCACACACACTTTATACAAATCGAAATCTCCATTCGTCTATACATCCGACTATACATCTGAACTTTCTAACGTACCCATCGAACCACTGTGATATTGCTGAAGATATTTTAATTTAGCCATTTTAGTTTTAGCCATGTAATTGAATCCCACAGTCCTCAATCAAGCATTGACAGTATAATGCTAAATCGCATCCGCGATTTGGCGCTTTCTCTAACTTTAAATATCGTATTTCGTGAAAGCGTGTTGCTACGATTACATGCGATCCTGGTCACGATCGACGATTGACAGCCTAATTCTCTATTAGGGATCGGTCAAGATGGATCTCCTCCGTCCGTCCGTCGGTCGGTCTTTAAATTGTGTGACAGTTTAATTTACGTCGTAAAATCTTGAATGTTCACTTTATGGTACAGTATGGTACAGTGGACGTTCCATAAACAAACACTATAGAAATGTAGAAAATAGAAATATATTGGCGCAAAAGATTAATACTGAAGAATTATTGTGAAAAAAAAAAGAAATGAAAAAAGAGAGCTGAATTATTGGACTAAGGAACTGTCGGAATATGGAGCGTCCATTGTATTTATTTGAACGAATTTTATTTGGCTCATTTGTAACATTTCTTATAGATAATATTCAGATTTACCAAATTAGGTGATATTCAAAAGCTCACGTTGGTCGCTTATACGGTATGTGTGTGAAAACAGAATAATAATAATAATACTCGTACGTATTTATTCACTCAAAGTTCTACAAAGTTTTACAATTTTTTACAAAGTTTTACATTATAATCAAAAATAATCCAAGGTTAGTACCTAACAGGAGTGAAAAGAAAAATGGGGGACCTCTGTGTCTGAACTAGGAAAACCTGTGCTTCAGACAACAGCAACAACAACAGAATAAATTGTATCAGTAGCTGCTGCCTGCTGCTTCGCTCGCGTAAAAGCCTATTAGTTCTCTGCTCCCATCCTGTTCTGAAAAATCATAGAGACAATATTATAAGTCCCTGTCTTGTCTCCTGCCTAGCTCTTGGTAACAAAACGTGATAAATTATGTCTTCGATTAGACCCTGGAAGGATAGAAAGATGTATGCACATAGTAATGTAGATAGCGTTTGTCTGGTAGACAGAGAGATGAGAAACAGCCATGTGCTACCAGCATTGATACAAAGTTCACACCTGACCGAGTTTCATTCTACAAATGTTATAGAAAATTTTGTTGTTGTTTTATATGAACCTTGTAGAAACTAGATAATACCTTCCAAAAATAGTATGTATTTGAAACAATAATATTTTTAAGCAACTGTTTTATTTGTATGTATTTTAATAGGTAAATAAATACTTCAAATAAAGCTCTGGAGTGGCTTTTTTCTAAATGTTTCGGAAATAAATTAGTTTTTTAGACTATTATATAAGAGCAGTGTGTAGTGCCAAATTTAAATGCAATTAGTTTCATGTTGAACATGTTGTGAAAAATAAAAGAATTTCGAAAAAAATCTCTCGCAATAAGTTTTTTTCTCATGGTGTATCAAAACATTTAAATAATTAAAAACGAATAAACCTAATTTTTGTTGATCTGGATACTATATAATTCTTTCGCGCCAATCTGTGAAAGTTTAATGGGGTGCATAGTTAACGCCGTTTATATGAAAATTTGCCACTACACAATCCGCTTAAAATAAAGTTTCTGTTCTAGTCAATACAAGAGCAAAAACTTCCACCTGTATTTAATCATTTTCGAAACGGTTTAATTTTGAAAAATGAAATCGTTCCTTCGAAAATCCCACATGAAATTCCTGATAGCCTATTGATAGTTATTTCCACAAAAATCAAAATAATATTTTAGAAATGCCATGCAAACGTATCATGTTGGACACTTACGCCTATCGCATAATGCTTAGGTATTTCTAGGCTTATTATTATTATTTTTTTCATTAGTAGACTGTTGCAGGACAAGGCGAAAATACTAACCCAAAACGTCATGTTGATTGTTTGTCTGTAATAAAGTGTAGGCAGCAGTTATAGTAAGTTTATACTAGTAAATAATCTTTGATCAAGACTTGATACCTTCAAGTAAAATATACTCAACATTATTGTAGCCTTTGTTTCTCAACATTTCCGTACATTATAATTGTTATCGTAAGTCTTGAGAAAGTAAAAGCGCCTCTCTTATCTCGATTCGAAATAACACTAGTTTGCACACCGATGGTGCCGGGTAATCATAGTATTTGTAGTAGAAAGTGTTGGGGTTTTGCATAGACTTCAATGATCAGTGCGCGCTCTATTGGGTCCTATTTTAAACTCGGTGAATATTAAAGCTCTGGTTATGTAAGTTTAGAATGTATCCCGAATTTCAATTCCTAATATACTTGGAATCTTCAAAGCGGCTAACAAATAAATTTTTTATTTTTTTTAATATTTTTAAATTTATTTCGTTAAACTGAAAAAAAACCACATACCTCCCTAAACGTATAAAAAACTTAACGGTAATCTATCGCCACTTTCCTAGTCTTGTTACTTCATAAGGTAATGGACTTCGGACCAAAGCAATGTGATACTGATATGGCGGTACTGGCTATCGGCTGGAACGTAACCATATTCGATCTACTGTAACTTTAAGTATGGCGTAATTGTAATTGCTATAATGTATGACTGTATCATATTCAATAACAGAATATCTTGCAATGCGTAAGTTAAAAATCTGTAAAATCCGAAACGACTTCATCAGTCAGCCCACCGCGTTTTGAATTAGATCAATAGAGAAGTAATGCTGGCCGTTTAATTCGAGAACTGTTGTCACATTTGAGCCATAGAATGAGGAAGGGACGCGATTGGTTACCTAGATATTTGTGTGGTGTCTAGGTCTTTGTATATTACCCATTACAACTATTACGTACAGTACTCGGCCGTAAGTTATGAACACGAGTTCTAGAAAGCGGCTAAGTAAAAAGAAGTTTAAAAATGAAACTGTAGGTATTATACATTGTTTGAAGTAATTATCTATATTAATAAAATTGAAGTGTCTGTCTGTCTGTCTGTCTGTCTGTCTGTCTGTCTGTCTGTCTGTCTGTTCCGGCTAATCTCCGAAACGGCCGAACCGATTGGAATGAAACTTTGCAGACGTTCAGAGGGCATTAATGCGGGTGACATAGGGTACTTTTCATGTGTCTGTCTGTCCATCTGTCTGTCTGTTTGAGCTGATGTCAAAAACGGCTGAACCGATTTCAATGAAACTTGGCAGACGTGCAGAGGGTGTTATCATGGGTGATATAGGCTGCTTTTTGTTTTTCTGTGTGTGTCTGTCTGTCAGTCTGTTCGAGCTGATCTCCGAAACGACTGTACCGATTTCAATGAAACTTGGCAGACGTGCAGAGAGTATTATCGGAGGGTGACATAAGCTGATTTTTGTTTGTCTGTCTGTCCGTCTGTCTGTCTGCTCGAGCTAATCTCCGAAACGGCTAACCTGGTTTCAATTAAACTTCTCAGACGTACAGAGGGCATTACCGGGGATGACATAGGTTATCGTGTTGGTACTCAAACTGGATGTTTTGGAGAGATATATGTGACCACGTGACTACATTTTTAAATGCTTATATTTTGGAAACCATCAATTGCAGACCTATCGTGTTGGTACTCAAACCAGATGTTTTGACGAGATCTATATGACCACATGACCAAATTTTTAAATGCTTATATTTTCGAAACCATCAATCGCAGACCTATCGTGTTGGTACTCAAACTTGATGTTTTAACGAGATCTATGTGACCACATGACCAAATTTTTAAAAACTTATATTTTCGAAACCATCAATCCAGACCTATCGTGTTGGTACTCAAACTTGATGTTTTGACGAGATCTATGTAACCACAGGACCAAATTTTTTTATCTGTCTGTCTGTCCGTCTATTCCAGCTAATCTCCGAAACGGGTGATCCGATTTCAATGAAACTTCACAGATATGATAGAAAGATTATCAGGAATGACATACAACACTTTTTATTTATTTGTCTGTCTGTCTGTTCGTCTGTTTGTTTGAACTGTTCTCCGAAAGGGCTAAACTTATTTCAATGAAACTTTCAAAGATGTGATTAAAAGATTGTCAGGAATGACATACTATACTTTTTGATTGTCTGTCTGGCCGTCTCTCTGTATGTTTGAGCTAAACTCTAAAACATTTAAACCAATTTTAATGAAAATTCACAGACGTGAAACGACAGGTGTGAGGAGTGACATGCGTTACTGTTTGTTTCTCTGTCTGTCTATATAGTTCAAGCTAAACTTTTGAAGATTTTAATGAAACTATGCAGACATTAAAAATAGGTTGTCAAGAGTGATATATGTAACATTTTGTCCGTGTGGTTATCTGTATGTCTTTTTGTTCCGGCTTATCTCCGAAGCGACTAAACCATTTCTATGAATCTTCGCAGACATAAAAAGGAGGTTATCAGGAGTGACACAAACTGGTTTTTGTCTGTGTGTTTGTCTGTATGTTTGTTAGGACTAATAGTCGAAACAGCTGATCCGATTTTACTGAAATTTTGCCTAAAATAGCTAAATGGATTTTTATGAAATTAGGTATAGAAATTTCTTAGGCAGTTAAGTTTCAAAATGTTGTAGAAAGTGTTACAATGTTCAGGAGCTTCATGTTCCTGTAACTATTCCGGTACAACTGTGTAGTCCACGCGAGCGAAGCGCGCGGGCGGAAAGCTAGTAATTAAATAAAAAATTACAATATTACTTATAATTTAATTTTCAAACTTGTTTTTACTTAGCCGCTTTTTACAAGTCGTGTGCATAACTTACGGCCGGGTACTGTACTATTGATTAAAAAGCAGATACAAATAAAATATTTTTAAAGTACCTGAATAAAATTGATAATAATGGTCGGCTTTATGTTGTTGAGTTTAGTGAGCGAGCGTCTTCTAGTTCGTTACATTCAAAGTTCGGTGTATTTGCT
Organism: Luffia ferchaultella; assembly: GCA_949709985.1. Classification (NCBI taxonomy): domain Eukaryota; kingdom Metazoa; phylum Arthropoda; class Insecta; order Lepidoptera; family Psychidae; genus Luffia; species Luffia ferchaultella. Next base: position 3,499,553 of record OX453262.1, read on the forward strand.
CAAACACGAAGTAGCTGCTGTACACCACCGTTGAGAAATTCCCCTCGCCTGTCTGCAATTTTCGGGTGAAATTCAAATAAGCGGGATTCGTGCCTTATTTTTCTACAATCGAAGGGTATTTTTTTTAAATTTAAATGGCACCAACCTCGAGAAATTGTCTATTCAGTAAAAAAAGAATAAATCAAATCGGTTCACAATCGATGTAGATATCGCGAAACATACAAAAAAAAATGTCGAATTAAGAATTTCCCACCAGGTGGAGAACTATGCACCAACCCGCGCTGAAGCAGCGTGGTGGATTAAGCTCCAAGCCTTCTCATCCCGAGGGGATACCTAAGCCCCTGCAGTGGGGCATTAATAGGCTTATGGTATGGAGGACTTCCATCTTTTTGAAGCTCGTTTATAATATAGCCTTTTCATTGATTTTAATTTTGTATATTTAGTGAAACTGCCGTACCATAGCGATTTATGTATTGGTAAGCGATTATACTACAAAATTGATTTATGCTGTATAAGATTAGTTCATGCGCATCTTTATTAATATGCAGTTTATTAATAATCGATGTACCTAATATATAAAAAAAAGTCAAACTCTATCCCATTTATTCGTAATAGCATCCATTATAAGGCCGCCGATTAATTGCGACGCCGTGAAATCGTTCTCGTATGAAGTTATGAGAATATAAATATTTAAGTCGCGCACTAACCGGTCATTTAAAATAAGACACAATCGCTTCATAAATCTGCCTTTTTTATCTGCATTATGACTGATCGTCTCGCTATCATATGCTTGTCTGTTTCTCGTGCGACGGAAAAAAGTTCGTCTTGAATGCCATCGAGCGTCATATAATTTCACTTTTCTTCTTTTATATGTATGACAGCATATTATGATGTACTCGGGATCAGCGCTATATTTTCTTGAAAGTTCGTCACAAGTAATAAGCGAATGAATAGTCACAAAAGCATTTGAAAAGCTTTTATTTTATGCAATTTTTTTATTATATAGTACCTATAGCCGATTAGTAGCGAGCCCTTTCTTGTTTAGAAGGCCGTGGTTCGAATTACAGGGCATGTACTAATGATTTCGTGCTTCGGAGAGCACGTCAATCCATCGGTCCCGGTTGCTATCACCATATGGCAGTCGTTAAAATTCACCAAACCGCACTGGAGCAGCGTGGTGGATTGGGCTCCAACCCCTCTCATCCCGTGGAAAAGCTTAAACCCTAGCAGTGATTTCACTTAGTGGTAGGACCACGGTATACCACTATGTACCCGTGGACCTACTGGACTAGGAACGATTAAATAGTATTGATATTTCGATATTTATCTACATTTTTATTAAGTAAATAATTAAAACTGATTTTTTTTCTTTATTTCGAATAAAATTCACTTTGAAGTCGAACACATTCAAAATCATTTCATGCTCAGGTTCATGTCCAGTAAGACTATTGGTACATAGTGGTGCCTATACCGTGGTCATACCAGTAGGTCAAATCTGTGGAACCACGGACCCTTTACCAATTAAACCAAAAAAATGGTTTAAGCTAAGGCGTCCCGTATGACAGGTCGTGCAGTCTCCGTTTGCAACTGCCAAACGACGAGCTTTAGAAGATGTCAATAAAGTTAATTATAGAAAACGGAATTTAAAATATTTATTTTGTCTGAAGCAAGTTGTATAAGAAATTATACTTCATACTTTGTATCTTGTATCCAGAAAATATGTTAAAAAAAAAACTATTATCTAGTCACACGGTATTAGTGAAAGCTCTGTTAGTCCAAGAGACAGGTGTCCGAACTCGTAGCCGAAGTAGTTTGTTACATCACATCGTGATTGATGCATCGCTGCACGGTCAATGCAAGCGCCAGTTTAGAACTTTAAATTGTATTAGTAAAAATAGTTGTTTAATAAACAAATGTATAGTTATCGGTTTAATGACATCAGCTAACAGTTTTCAAATATAAATTCAAATAATTAAATGGAGCTTTAAGATATAGTTATTTTTTCTTAAACTTTCATGACTTTATGTCCGTAAAAGGTATGGAAGGACAGATAGACGGATAGGTACGTATACTACCACATAATTTTATAAATTACCTTAACTTTATTTAATAATATACTCTAAATCAATACATTTGCATATGAATAAATTTCCTTTGGAGATTTCTTTAATTTCACAAATACCAATTTCTAATTATTTGAATTTAATTTCTTACCAGTGTTCATTCTGCAATGCAGTCGAAAGCCGCACGCGCCTTTGTATGGCATCAATTAAAATATTCTTACATTTTTTTTCATTTTATTACACCATTTATTTGTTGTTGATGGTAAATAATTTTAATTTTTAAATTTAATTTTAAAATAAATATAAAAATAATGTAATTAGGATACCGAACATTAAATAAAAAAATTTCGAAATCTTAATCAGTGTGTACATGTGTCAAATGATTTACTTACTTAACATCAATAAAACATATTTATAATTTTATTATATAGATTTCTCTTAAAGGGAAATTGTATTTGAATTGACCAGTGATCTCGCGGTTGGACGTATTTTCTAACAAGGAGCCCCAGGCACTGCCACTTAGACCGTACACTAAACGTATTAGATATTGCTATGAAGTTGTTTGTTATTACAACTCGATATAATCGTGTGTAATAGTGTGTATGTGTGTTGATTTCATTTTAGGTGGAGAGGCGAGCGTAAAAGGAAGGAACTCATTTCTTCAAGTATGAAACTTTTAGTAAGTGTTTTAAAGGTTGTGAGCATGGTCACTAAAGCGGCAACCAATTGCAGTGCAAGTTGTAAAGTAATTAGGGGTCGTAAAAGTAGATTTAGTTAAGTCGGCTAGTAGTTAAGGTAAATTAATACCAAATCAAAGATGGAATTCAAGGAATAAATTGGTTGATTTCTTTCATATTGTTCACAATATTAATAACACTATTTCATTTGGATTTTATTAAATTTTAAATTTTTCCATTTCATCACATTCAACGGCGTCATATCGACGCTGCGGCGCAATACCTAAACGTACACACAAGGTTATTGACCGCGAATTCGGTAATAACTTAAATAGCGGTGAAAATGCGTTAATTTTAAAAGAATAAAAATAAATTTATTTTATTTAGGAACATAATTTTTTTAATTTTATTAAGGCTTAAAAGTCGATACTCAGTGACCCACATCAAGCTGGCGAGAAGTTTACAACACACCTGGTATATAACAGAACTTTATGATAATTATTAGAACTAGCGAAAAGTTTTAATTAGCTTTTTCTGAGAAAATATTCGGTAAACGTAAAAGGCATTCGAACATAGTAAAAATTTTATGTTTTTAATTATATTTATTAGGTAGTATTAAAGTTATGACGACCGGTTCTTTTAATACAGTTAAGCGCTTAAGTGTAGCCAGGCAACAGTCGGTAGCTGAATAAGGTTCCCTACACATTTGTGCGTTTCTTCTTAGTGAAATGAACATTACTTGAGAAAGCTGATCAAGATAGACCACTTCACTTAGTCGATTGGTTTTGATACATATTGATCGACCGGGTTCTGTGTAATGCTCAGTGACGATCTGTTATAATGTTTTTAAAATATCTCGTTTATTTCTTTTACTATAATTTCTATAAAAACATGGTTTTTCTCTAATTTTTGGTTCTGATAATAAAAACTCGTAAAGATATAAATACGATTTTGAAAAAAGAAAAACTCAGAGTACCTTAGTAACTGCCCTTCCTAATTTTGGCTTCAGTTCATACTCCTTTCGGGATTGAAAATAGATACAGCCCACAAGACATTTCGACGAGTGTTTATGGGTGTTTGTGAATTTACTTCTGTCATCCTTATCACTCAAAAACAAGTCGGAGCAGAGGGATTCAAACGGAGATAGCGACCCCAAATTGAAACCGCATAGAAAAATGCTAGCCCTTAACAATATAGCGCTTCAATAGAAATCCCTTCGAAGTATGGAATGTCAAACGATTGAATTAAATTGATTTAATTTTTTCCACTTCTTTTTCAGATGACAAATTAATTAATACTGAAACTAATTAACAGTTTTTGACGAATCTTATAGACCTAAATCGATATTGATCGGTTGGAAATATCTATTGATAACTAGAGTTTTCTCTTATTTGACGATGTTTATTATGATAGGTTACACAATGCACATCACACAGTAACTAATAATAATAATAATAATAATATAATATAATATAATAACGTACACATGGCAACAACGTCTAGGCCCCAAACTAAGCATTAGCTTGTGTTTTGGGTACCAAGCGAAGACACCACATACATATAACAATTAAGACCCGGTACCAGTATCGATATTCATCATATAAATACTGACCCGACCTGGGATTCGAACCTGGGACCGTAGGTAGGGTCGCTACCCACTAGGCTAAGCGGTCGTCAAACTAACAATATTTTAATCATTATTTTTCTTTTAGTTAGTTTTTTGTTTTTAATTCCAGTTGAATCGTAGAGATGTGTCATGTCGATAGTTTTACCGCGTCATATCGATACACCTCTAACACTGCATCCGAAAGAACGGGCAAGTTTATAGAAAAGTAGGCTGAATGCACAGGTGTATGTAGGCAGTTATCTATATTCGTGAAGGACGATTCGCTGACTATTACTTTGCCTGCAGTGCAATAAAAAATATCTACGATAATTACTTCAAATAAATCCAGTACTATCCGTTACGTATCAGTATTGAATTGAATTGATTAAATATACCTACGGTATACAACACGGAGACTTTCAAACGAGTATGCACTGGGCCACTGGAGCAGTGGCAAATCATCTCGAAGCTGGATTCCGATTATTTCCGTATCGCTGGTGACTTCGCCTTCGTGGACTACGTGTTTCTAATAATCGCGTTTTCACATACTAGTTCAGGAAGTCGATTAACATTTTGTTCGCGAATTAACGACTATCGTTAATTCAATTTTGCGTTGTGCCACCAGGGCGGCGCCACTTGGCACTAATGTGACAGATTCTATAGCAGGGAAGGTAATAGGTTAAAAAAAAATAGAAAAGGTGCAGATGAAACTTTATCATCCTAGTAATTTACCAATGGCTTGATATTATCACTTTAAAAAGGAATAAACTGAACTATGTTTAAAAATAGAAGAATCGAAAGGGAATTAAGAAATTGTAATATTTTGTGGCACCAAATACAAACTGTATAGTATACCTATTAATACTTTGTGTTTTAGCGTATGACAGATCACTTCACCCACAAACAGTGACATTTGGTGAGCGGTAGATCATTCGTCCTCATGATGGATCATTTACACGAGGACATTTCACTAGCTATTCTATTAAGCAAGCCAATTTTGATGTTGTGACTTATTTTCGGCGCCATTAGCTTGCCCCACCACCGTACGCTTGATTGGCTTGTATAAAGCGTCCGGGCGTCCGTGCGAATATACATTTCCTAGTCAGTAACTTATGATCCTTAAACGATCCATGTTGGCCTATATATGGAATTTACATGTCATCCTCATTTCCACGTAAGCTATCATTGGAATTGCTATATAACGTAACTTTCATTCCATCAGCCCATTTTACCCTACTGCAGGGGCTCAGGCCTCCCCCCAGGGTGAGAGGAGGATTTGCAGCTTAAATTCACCACGCTGCTCTCTAAAAAGAATCGTTTGCAAGTGATGACTTAAATAAATCGTATTTGTTGCTGTTCTGTGTAAACCTTAGTAGACGCATGACACAGTCGCTCTATGTTTGTTTCAACCGTTTTTCAACCATTTGTAGCTAAACAAAATCCGCACGTCACTGCGACACTTACAACACGTTTATTTCTTTTCTAGATTTATAACTTTTTGTTATCATAAGTGTCGTCACTCACTCAAATTTCACTTCCAATCTGGTTATCAAATTAATCTCTATCTTTCATGTCTGAAGATTCAGACGTTCTAGCGCTTTTCAGAAAACATTTATCTAATGGATTCCTCGTCGCTTGTCTTCCGCCGAACTTTCTGGCATAAAACTAGTGATCGGAGAATGTTGATAATCAATGTCTATAAAAAACGAACAGTTACAAAACACAAAACTTTAACAAAAACTAGCAATAATATTTTACTATAGAATTACAGCCATTATTGCAAGTCAATATTTTCGACCGATTCAATTCGACCTTACGTTGTATGATTGATGGTTAATTGGGTATGAAGAAACAACAAAGGTCGTTTTCATAAATAATCTTGGAAAAGAGAATCATTTGTTGAAGAATAAATTTTAATGTATACGCTTTTGTAATTTCTTTTGTGTCTACATTATTATAAAGTAAACTTAATAAAGAAGTATCAAATTAGTTTTTGTAATTTTGGCACACGATAATGTTGTCAAAACCAGTCGCAATAAATAATTTATAGTTGTAGCAATTACGTTCTTTTATCGTTTCGTGTGTAACCAATGAAACTGTCAAAGCGATATTTTACAAATAAATAAAAAAGCCTGTAGTGACAATGTTTCATAATGTAAAATAATAATAATAAAAAGCACATCCCACACAGCGTCATCTAGTCCCAAAGTAAGCAAATATTATGCTTGTATTATAGGATACTAGACATATACATACTAAAACATTATAATATATACACATATAAATATTTTACACCCAGACACGGAACCAATAGACATGTTCATTCATGCGCACAAATATTTGTCCCGGGCGTGAATCGAACCCGCGACCTTTGGTTCTGCAGTTAGAGTCGGCCACTCGACCAATCGGTCAGTCATAAATAAATACACTTAAATAATTTCAATTATTATTATGTTAACGGTAAATGCAAAAAACTCTACATTTGCGGTACGGAACCCTCTCCCACGAATCCTACTCGCACTCGAACGGTTTTGTTTTTCTTATTAATATATGCCATAACGTAATCTTTTGACATCGAAATTTTTAATGCGTAATGAAATAGAGACCAAACAGTTTTTGAAATGTATGAAGACTAAGACTAGAAATTTTGAAATATATAGAAGCTAATCGGTAATAACAGGTTATTACAATCAAGACAATAGCCTGCGTCGATTTATATTTTTTTTCCGTAGGAGATCTTTCATTTTTACGGACTTGTTAAATATCAGAAGCCACTTATGATTTCGTTCTCTGGGCCGCCTAAGGGACGCTGGTTGCGACGCTCCCTGGTCCAGCGCATCTCACTGGCAATCCAACGCGGATACGCGGCCAGTGTGATGGCTACATTTGGACCAGGTGTTTACGGGCATGACTTTTCTTATTCAATAGTTAATTTTTTATAAGATTTTTATAAGATATAGATTAATTAATAATAAGTTTCGGTGTAGATTAATGTAAATTATTTTTCAAAGGAACCACTTTTGTAAGAACATTGATTCCCATTGCATTGATAAACACGGAGTAAGCAAAGGATAAAATATACACTCCACATACACACTTGGAGTAATATCAAAATATTACGTATGTTGTTCGACAAGTGTATGTTTTTTGGTGTAAAGTTTCTCTTTACATATTCCGCTTTTATTAATATTACGGTAAGTGAACAATACCACAGTAATTTAGATTCACGTATTCACACCTCACAAGGATCTAAGGCACGCGTGCTATGTAACCGGAATGAAGTTTCGTGCAAAAATCCACGAAATTCCGCAACGATTACAAGAGAATCGTGCGCCTCGGGTTGTCGTGTGTTATTCGCAACATGATCTGTGCCGTGGGCGTTCTCTTTTTGGCATACAATATGAGCGCTACTGTTTCCAAAGATTACAGGGTCTTAGATCATACATTTATAGGATATAATGAGTGCACGAGAAATCACGCTAAAGAAAGCGCTGACCCTCATTTACCTCTTCCCTTTTGCCGGTGGCTCCGCTGCTTGCGTGGATACCCATGATGTCCTTTTAATGTTTTTACGTTCCAGTTCTTAGAGTCGTATTACTTTTAGGGTTCCGTATCCAAATGGCCCTGAACTCTAAAGATTTAGTTCTGTCCGTCTGTCTGTCACAGCCATTTTATTCGGAGACTATTGGCATTATATGTATACTAGATTAAATTTGGAAAGTAGGTATAATATATGAATCGCTATACAATGAGTGCAATTAGAAAAACGATTGTTTTTGGGGTAGATCGCCATACATATTACTGAGGGACGAAAAAACCCAGCGCCTAGATAGATTGGTCCTCAAAAATAATTGGGAGTACAAATAAACCGTTATTTAAACCAAAGTTGTTGAGCTGAAGTCTTAAAAATGTGTCCTCCTGTAACTTTTCAACTACAGGGTGGAAAATTAGGAAAAAAAACAAATCATTAAACTTAAAAACACTTTCAACGAAAATTGGTTTGAATCATATATGTTGAGTAGTTTTTGAGATATTTGTTCTACATGAACGTTCATCCCTACTGCGGAACCCTTCACTGTGCGTGGCCCGACGCGCACTTGATTGATTTCTTTGTACTTCAATTTCATCTTAAAATTCCTCATTTTCAAACTTCAACAGCCTGTCCTGAAAGTGGCGACATGAGAATACAGGACCTCGAGATAAATTCAATCGTGAAGTTTACTGCACGTTTTTTATTGATGTATATATTAACTCTTGGCAAAGTCCAACAGTACATGTTACTAGATATATCTACATCCTTTATGTTCTAAGATGTCCTAGGAAGTGTAAATGCCAGTGGTTAAGCCAGGTAATATCCTAGATAGGTGAGAGAATAATTCCTAATGATGTTACGCGAGGGGTCTTTTTCCGTTGTTTAATTTTCTGGGCTATCGAGAGCTTTTATCGTCAGGTAGGTCAGAAAAACACTTACTGTATTATTTTCAAGTATAGAAAGCGCAGGCGCTTCGTTTATTCGCCAAGGGGTTGTTCTATGTTTTTATACTTATTGAAACACATGAAAAGCATTACTTTTTAGTTTATTGGTTATGCCGCTGTCGGATAATAAATTCAGTTAGTGAAAGTCGAGTACATGTGTCGGTATTCAACGAATGTGAATGTATAACATAATAATTCAAAAAAGACAAAATGTCGCATTGTATTTCATACAAATATATTTATATGTACTGTTATATTATATAAAAAATCAACGGATCTCCTGCTTTCGCACGAACTTCTTACGACATTGGAAATGAACCTAACAGAATAAAGTAAACACATATTTTGGATAATAATTTTCGCAATAAATTTTATTCCCAAAAAAAACTTACACAACTGTATCTGAATAAGCTTAAAACTTCGAAATATAACATTCTGTACGACATTTCGATCGAACAAACGGAATTAATACGAAATGTAACACCGACGTATATTCGACTTCCAACTAAGGGCACACTTAACCACTACTTCCGGTTGTCCGATTCTAAAATTTTAGTCTCAATCGATCCCCCGTCTAATTATCCCGAGCCGTTTTTTTATTGTTTTCTTATTCGGACTTAGTTCTCGAGATATCGGGCTCCCAAAATGAAAATCGGGGAAAAAAATTGCGATTTTTTTCGTTTGATTTGCCGATAGTTTTTTTTGTTTTTGAACTTTTTCCAAATTGTCTTTTGCCATCTTGTAGAGCTCGCCGAGCTGCGTCTTTTGACACCACGTTCATCCCGATATCTCGAAAACTCTTTGTGCAATCTGCCTGTCTCACTAAACTCCCAAATGACCCCCTATACTCCAACGAAATGAAAGTCATTTCCAATGAAAAAAAAATGTGTTGTACCAAAAAGTCATTACTAATAATATCAGACGACAATTGCGTAGAACAAGAAAGGTATCATTAAGTATAAGTAAGTATATACAATGAAGCAATTTTCTCGTTCGTTTTTATTTTTCCATAGTAACATTTCGCGTGCTCACGCGCAGGCATGCTTAAACGCCTTGAGGTCAGCACAAGTTACACGACCTCTGTTGGAATGTGAAAAGTACCTAACTAACTCTTCGCTTTTATCTGAGTTAAAAAATTTATTTTTTGGTCGTTCAATTACTTATGACATTTATCACATATGAAATTGGAATTTCTAAATACATCTATAAACGTGGAGCTGAATTTAAAAAAAAAAGTTAATACAATTTGAATTTTCGTCTGGATCCTCCGGTTTGTCGGATAAACAAACCGAAACATAATCGCATCATTTGTTTATCATCATCATCAGCCCATTTTACCCCACTGCAGGGGCTTAGGTCTCCCCCAGGGTGAGGAGGGGGTTTGGAGCTTAAATCCATCACGCTACTTGTAACGACCGCCATCTATTGACAGCGTCCGGGACCGACTGCTTAACGTGCTCTCCGAGGCACGGAGACAGTGATAGTTAATGTACTTAAGTCAGAAAAACTCATTGGTACACGCCCGGATTCGAACCATGACCCTATGGCCTTATAAATTTGAGACAGGTTCGTTGCGCTCTAGGCTATCACGACATTTGTTTATCATTATTATCTATTTGAACATTGGAAACAGCAAGGCTTTAATCTCTGCCTGGTTGGCCGAGTGGGTAGCGATCCTAACTGCACAACCAAAAGTCGTGGATTCGATTCCCGCCCGGGACAAATATTTGTGTGCCTGTTTGTTCCGTGTCTATTAGATGTAAAATATTTATATGTGTATATAATATAAAGAATATTTAATTATGTATATCAATAGATTAGTAACCCATAATAGGAACATAATACTTGCTTACTTTGGGACTAGATGGTGCTGTGTGGGAGTCCCATGTATTATTATTAAGGGATCGCCCTTTCAACGAGTTTCATAGCCAAATGGGAAAAAGCGAAACACTTTATAATCTGGTGTTGTCCGTTCGTTTTATCTGTCCGCCATTTTACTCGGATACAATTGGCATCATATAGATTATATTTAGAAGCTAGGTGTAATCTATGAAACGCTATATAATAGTGTGGCGAAATAACGAAAAAGAAACTTTTTGTGGTAAAGGTCGCCATTTTGTACGTGTAACTGAGGAATGAAAAATAATTTCTAGCGCACATTAACGTGTACCGGTTTAAGCCCCATAAGCACCCTCATCCCGAAGGAAGGCCTAAGCCCCTGCAGTAGGGGTATAATGGGTTGGTATGGTATATAGTATTAACGTGTGGGTCACCTATAGATAGGTATAAATAGGTATAAATGATGTAGACGTTATAAAATGACTGTTTTATTAAAATCAATAATTTTTGAGATATGTGCTTCTAACGGCGGCTCCTAAACTTCTGAAAAGTGAATACCATCCTTTGACTTTTCAACGGGGTGAAAAATACTGAAAAAAAAACGTTTATATAACTTCTAAAATACATTAAAAAAAATGGCTAATCGTTTGTTTAAAAGATATCTATCAAATCGACCATTAATGGTTACCGTACAGTGATTTTTAGGGTATCACCTCAAAAGGGAAAAACGGAACCCTTATAGGATCACTTTGTTGTCCGTCTGTCTGTCTGTCAAGACCCATTTTCACAGGAACGCATGGAGGTATCAAGCTGAAATTTATATCAAATACTCAGGTCTACTGCTCCTTGGAGCTGTGAACAAATCAAACTTCTAAGCCAACGCAATCAAAGGATACAGCCGTTTATGCTACAAATTTTCTATACTCGCAAGGGAATCAAAACCTACAGGGTACTTCCTGTAAACTCAGAATCTTGAAATTTGCTACGAAGCAATGTCTTTTAGCACAGCTAAAGGAAAAATTGCGAAAAGCATAAATTGTTAGTTTCATCATATAATAAAAATATTTTTAATAGTTTTAAACTTACTACCCCTTTTCTCATTAACGCGTAGAGGTATTAAATTGAAATTCATATCAAATACTCAAGTCTATAATACCTTTGAGCTGTAACAAAATCAAACTTTTACTTATATATCTACAGGTTTGTACGGAACCCCTTGGCCGGTTCCGTACACTCGGTTCCGGACTCGCACTTGGCCGGTTTTATTGTGTAGATACGTTACCTTTGTATTTTACTAGTGAAAAATCTCCTTTTTTTCCGTATAGGCGATTTTCCTTTGTGTTATATCATCGACTATGACAATGACAACATATTATTAACATTTCATAAACATCATATTATGACGAACACGAACATCATCGACCTTGTATATTGTACAGGTTTTAAACAATTACTAATAGACACACAAGTATACAAACTCGTCGTGGAGCTTTCTATTCAAATTACCTAAAAATTGTGACAGGTGCGACCGACGATATAGCGAAAGTATATGCGACATCAAGACAGTTTACGATGGTCGCTTGACTAGCTATTCAAGTTTTCACTTTTAATATGTACCGTCGCGTCGCCGGCGAAATATCACGTCTCGTGTCATTATCGATTGCATAGATTATGCTGTTTTCGAAACCGGTTTGAGTAATAATTTTTTAGAAATGATTATCATTGCTCATTGAACGTCTTCTGAAATTTTGATGCCAGCAGTGTCTCATTGTACCATCAAAATCCATCCTCGTAACACAAATATATTTAGAATTTATTACAACTCTCGAAAGATCGATCAAAGTAGTATTCATGGCGTAGTTGAATTGAGACATACCTGGAAATATATATCTAAATCTTGTTTTTTTTTTTTTTTTTTAATAAACTTGCATAAAACAGTTTGTGGGGAATTTTTTATTATTTACTGCTACGAGATTCACGTAATTGAAAAAAAATTCTTAATCGTATTTTATTTTACTTGCAGAGCGGGCAGAAGAAGGAAGAATCACCTGGCACTTTACACAGACGAGGACGGCCACGACTTGAGCGACCTCGGTATCGGCACCTCTAGTACGAAAAGCAGTCTAAGTGAAGACTGTGACACGCACAGCCTCGCTGTAAGTGCTGATTGTGTATTTATCTTAAAATTATAACTTATAATCGAACTTCATGGCGGATCATAAGTACGCACAAATCGCGTCGCAATAATCAGTTTTAGGTGTCAGCGGGATGCAATGGAGCAAGGTGTATTTGACTGCACCTAAACAAGTCCGCATTTAGCGTTGTTTCAGATCCGCTCTAAAGTTTGACACGATCCGTACTAACATGATACTTTTGACGCACTACAGGAAACTATGTGTTGAATCCGGCTGGGTACGCACTAGGGCGTAACGTATCGCGTATCGGAACACGATTCTTTTACGTGATCCGCAGTTTCTGTATGAGCATAAAACCATAGAGAGTACAATGTGGCTATAGCAGATGATAGTGCGTTCATTTGAATTGAAAATACAACCACAGTTATAAATCCGTAGGTATAAGTTAAGTGCTGGACGTTTTACGCCCTAGTGCGTATGCACTCTCAAAAAATAGTGTTACGATACGTTACGCGCTTGTGCGTACCCAGCCTTATGACTCGATTGTACAACTTTTAGTATATAAGGTGAAACTTTAACAACCATCCAAATTTGAATGTTATGATCTTTGATAAAAAACCGATGTTCGTCTTGTTTACTTTTAGTAGCGTTTAATAGAAAAATATTGAGGTATGACTACATAAACCTTTCCCGAAAAAACCAATAACTCTAGTCACCATTTACGGCCGACGCATGGTCCGCCCTGTCTCGGTCTCAAGGTCTCGAGCGCGTCGTCACAAAGAAGGCAACCAAACGTTATAAAATAACACTGCAGATAAAATAATTTATTGTGAAAATGTAACCTATATTTTTTATTTACGTAAGGAGGTCTATTGGTGATATTTTGGATGGTTGTTAAAATTTCTTCCTGTATACCATCTGCAACCGCAGACGTCTCAACTCAAACAATAATTTAAAATCTAAAAATACCGTTGAAGTAGAATCATCTAAATATGAAATAATTATATTTTCAGAGTGACGGGATGGATCTTGATAAACATTCAGATATTGAGAACCTGTCCAACTGCGAACTAGCCACGCGTAGACTGGGCTCCAGTGCCAACGAATACGACACATGTACGACAACAACGATCAGCTCTCCTGAGCCTGAAGAGTATACATACGAAGGAGCGATTGAGGGTTACAAATCGAGAATTATATCGCAAACCAATAGCAACATCGTCAAAACGGTGGTCAACAATAATGATAACAAGGATAAATCCCCTGAAAAAGTTACAAACGGTGACCTCAATCGCATCAGAACAACAGTGAGCAATAAAATAGAAGAAAAGTTATCGTCGTTCCAACAAGAAAAATTTAGTGACCTAAAGAACAATAACCAAAAGCGAGATGTTCCTAAAATCGACATTCACAAAAGAAGAGAACAATTCGAAAGAGAAAACTCACAAGAAACTCAACTAAACAAACCTAAATTACCTAACATTGTAAACAAGAAATCAATCAAAGAAAGATTGTCTAGCTTAGAAAAATTCACAGAGGAAACACATGTTCAAAAATCGACAGCCGATTTGTCAAAGTTACCTGTTGATGTCAAACCGCTGAAAGAACGATTATCATCACTAGAAAAAGTAAAATCTGCGTCCGTAGAATCTGAAAAAATTAAACGTCGTTCTAATGGCGATCTGAATAATGCCAAATCGTTAAAAGAAAGACTTTCAATCCTAAAGTCACAAACCTCCGAAGAAGACCTTAAGATTATGAAAATGGAAGTTAATGAAGTCAACATGAGTCTTAAAGAACGATTGTCGTGTTTAGATGCAGCACGTAATAAGGAAATACCTAAAATTGCCATCGAGGAAGATACTTTAAATGAGAACGCCAATATCGAAACCAAAGAGCACATCACTGAATACAGACAAGACAATACTAACAGCTCATTAAAGTCAAGTTTATCGGGAATTGAAAATCAAATGCAAAGTTTCTGTAGGTCACTAGATAGTCTGGACATTAACGGTCAGTCTTCACCAAATTCTTTTGAAAGAATTCAAAGCTTAGAGGACTTCGATTGCACTGAAATGCAAAACAACAGTATACCTAGTGATATCGAAACAGAAGACAGCGGTATTCACACGGCGCGTGATTCTTGTGCGCCGGCAGACGACATCGCTGACTTAACTCAACTTGCATCACCTGTTGAAGAACCTATGGTAGAAGTTTCAGAATACGAGTCATCTAACGAAGATACCACACAAACACCAGAAACCATTCTCCACGAAAGCGAGGCCAAGTTGTCAACGGAAGCTAACAATAACCTTACCATTGAAGAAATTGACCAAAATGAACTCTCCAAAACTGAAGATACTGATAGTCTGAGCAACTACCTTGAAGCTATGTCTCAACCTATCGACGAAACAAGTGTTACAGAAGAAATGACAGAAATACAGATGAACAAAGATGATGATGACACGCCTAAAAGTTTGGAAAACCAGGATACTAGTGTAAGTTTAAATGAGCCTGTTTCGACGACATCTGACGGCGATACCGTGGTGTTTGAGGGGAAGATGACAATACACTTGAACTTGAATGAACTATGTAACAATATGAATGCTGGTGTTGGGAACAATTCTAACAATAGTGATAATGGTGCACCTAAAGAGGCTACTATTAAGAGCACGCCAATGGTAACTGTCTCTAATATTACTACCACTACTAACATTTCACCCAAAAATTCCATAATAACGCTAAAACCGCTTATTAACAGAGATGTAACCAGTACTTCATTAAATACCAAAGAAAGATGCACTGTTATTTATAAGCCCAATGTACCATCTAAGCCATCTAGTATTATTAACACGTCATCAAATTCTAGTCTTATTAATACCAAACTTTTAAACAGCGCAGCTAATACAGAAGAACAATTGACAAGTAGTTCACAAGATTCTAATCCTTTTTGGCAAAAAAGAGTTAGGCGGTGCGTAGAACCCAATAGAAGAAAAACGATATTAAGAATAAATAACAATGTGAACTCATACGAAGCTGTGAGTGATAATACTAAATAACTTGCGCCAATATGACATATAAATATGTTAAATAAATAAAATCCATTCACCATCTCATACATTGCTAGTAGAAAAAGCAAACTAGATGAGAAGACTGAATGGTCATTCTGTGATCTCAATATCACATACCCCTCTATTCCATACCTTGCCTTTTACAGAATTTTATTTTCGTTAAAGTTACATAATTATTGAATACTTTTATAATTTTGTCATGTGTAAATACTAACCACTATCACAAACTAATATTTTACGATACATTCGGATATAATTTCGCAATATAAACCTTTTCCCAAACGTGTAGAAATAAACCTTTATTCACAGCAACACTTACAGCCTCTTCAAATATTGTATGTACCTACTATACGTATTTTATGTATACATATTTATCATTTAGATTTAGACAACCATATTCATTATATTTATGATACCAGTGATATATTGTAAAATTCAGAATATATGTTATAGTGTTACGTATGAGTTTTATTTTTTATCTAGCTCATACATTCGCTAGCAGTCACCTTCCCGATATGTAATCTTATCATTAAGACAACAGGCCTGAACAAACAGACTGAATTAGATTTTTTTTTTATGACGTTCACAGTATAGTTGTAGTCATGGTACTGTTTCAACGTAATGAGTAATGTTTTTAACGCATTTTCATTATTTCCTTGATAGTTAGCATCTGCTTGAAGGTGTTGGGTTAATGCGAGGTAAGACGCCTGGTTTTAAATTAGCCATTATTAACATTGCACGTGCGCATTTGTTTGTATTTCGGTTTTATTTCTTGAGTCTTTACTTAAAATTATTTAATGTTTTGTGTTTTTACTTTCTAAGTTGTATTCTTACCAGAGTTATGTTACTTTAACATTATAGTGAATTTCCCATAATGTTGTATATAATTATTATAAGCTTATATAAATTTAGTTTCCTGTTTTGCTCATCCTTTATTCTTACAGAATTCGCTTTTTCTATCGTTGTTTTATTTAATGTATATAAATTGATTAAATACTATATTACTATTAATAATCTAGATTTATTAAAAACTACACAGGTTATTGATGCGTTAGAAATGGCTTTCAAAGAAATTGATACAGAAGACCATTTGACAAAAGAAATCAACTCAAATGATGAAATATTTGATGACACCAAAAGCAAAGAATCTAGTAAACAAATAGACGCAATGAATAAAAGAATTAATGTAGTTCCTTTATACGAAAACATAGATATATTTAATCAAAACGGAGGTGTGGAGAATGATGTAACTTTTCCCTTGGACTTGGCATCAAATGCTCTGGAACCTCCAAAAGAGAAGCCTCCTCCACCACCTACTGAAGAGAGTCCGGATGATGAGCTTCTTGGTATTGTAAGTATTGACATGTTAATATTCTGATAAATCTTTATTACTTTGAGGTTCAAACTTATGTGCCTTTAGTTTCAATTTCTATTGCAAACGTAAGCACCCGAATATTCTTCATCCCTTTTCAGGTTCTTTACCTTCAAGAGGTCACAATGAAATTATTGACCTGAATTATTAAAATTATTTTTATTAGCTCCATAGACGTAGTTAATTTATTAATTTTGTGTCGATAATTAGATATGAAAAGTGTTTTATGAGAAATACCACAAATTTTTTTTTACTTTTGCATCAAAAACGGTTTTATTATAGTTTTGACACGTATCAGTGCATTTTAATATATAAAAAAAACCATCTGGAGATCTTCAATTATTATTAAATTAAACTCGGCTTAGTTTTCCCTTTTTACAAAGTATGGAGTTGATTGTATTTATCATCATTTGTTCCTGATAGGATTTACGAAAGTCTATATTACGGTATGAATTCTATAATTCCAACAACACTGAACAGTTGTTTTGACGTCCTTCAGAGAAATCTCATTTAGATTTGACTTATTTTTTATAACTAAGGCCTTCGCATTTACAGGGTAATTTCAAGCATACGAGTTCAGCTCGTCGAATCAAGAAGGAAATTCGAAACAAACGCACCAGTTTCTTAGGCATAGAAGGTCAAGTCGACGACAGCTATCTTGACGTAGATCTAAATTCAGTCCCCAGACCTGACATAACGTCTTTCTTACAAGAAGAGACCAAAATAGAAAAGTTGTTGTACAAGAAAACGCTCAGTCACGAGATGGACTCGAAACTAAGGGAAAGCAGAGATTCAGGCGTAGATGTGGACAGGGCACCTTCGAATGATTGGAACAACAGACAGAATTCTTCACCTGAAACATCAAATCCTCATAGCAGACAAAATAGTGAGGTAAGTTCAAGTTACCTGCCATTTTATTTTAAAGCCACTTCCGGCAGGTCCACATCACCCACAAATAAAGTAAAAAAAAGTAAAAGTAAAGCTTTCGATCGAATTGATCATTCCATTCTTTTAACTAAACTTTTTAACTCCGGAGTTAGGGGCAATCTCTTACGGTGGTTCGCTTCTTACATCGAGAACAGGTCTCAAGCTGTGGTTGTTAGCGATTACGTATCAGGATGGTCCGGTGTTCCCAGTGGTGTTCCACAGGGCTCGATATTGGGTCCGCTTCTTTTCGTTATCTTTGTGAACGACATAAACAATTGTATACGATCCTCCCAATTGTTGTGTTTTGCCGATGACATGAAGCTATTCGCACGGATTTCCACAGTTGATGATGCTATGGCCCTTCAATCCGATTTAACGCGCCTGGAGGTGTATTGTTCAGAGAACAATCTGGACCTTAATCCAAGCAAATGTCTCGTTGTTTCTTTTAGCCGCAAGCGCAAAGTTGAGAGCTATAATTACAGGTTGCATTCTGAAGTACTAAAGGTTGGTTCATCGATGCGTGACCTGGGCGTTGTCCTAGATAGTAGGCTCGTGTATGACGTTCATATAGATAACATAATAGCAAAAGCATCTAGAGCCTTGGGTTTCATAATGAGAAATTCAGGGGATTTTAAGGATCTTAAGACTTTGAAAATATTATATTGTACATATGTGAGAAGTAACCTAGAGTACGCGTCGCAGGTATGGAACCCTCGTTACCAAACTTATATCTCGCGAATTGAGGCAGTTCAGAGGCGGTTTATTAGGTATTTGTGTTATCGAGGAAGGGAAACTTACCAATCCGACAACTACCTCGATGTTTGCAAGAAACATCATCTTGTTCCTCTGGAACAACGACGCAAGACTGCTGACATTGTATTTTTATATAAAATTGCTAATGGAGTGTTGGATTGCCCCGATCTTCTCGCAAAATTAAACTTTTACGTTCCGCGTGTGTCATTTAGGCTCAATTCCACATTCTTTACACCAGTCGTCAGCACTAACTACAGGCAGAATACTTATTTATGGCGGTCATGTGACAATTTCAATAAAATTAATAGAAGACTACCGATAGACCTGTTTAATACCAGTGTTTCACAGGTGAGGCGTCTGCTCAGCAATGAATTCTTTGTAAACAAGACTCATAGATAGGAGGTTTGACTAATAAGTATGCATATATTTCTATATATATATGTTATGAGTGTCGGAGGGAGAGGATGAGGTTTTTCATGTCATTTTTTATTAGTGGGAACCTGTAAATGGTTGACTGTTAACTACCCACTGCTAATTATTCTCATTATATGTAACTGTTGGTTCTCCTTAACATAAATAAATAAATAAATAAATCTTTGTTTCCTGAGGGTTTATGATGCATCATGAATAAGTAGGTCCTATCTCTAGAACTTTACACTTTGGTGTGGCTTGACAAGTATTAGACTGTTTCGCTTTTTAACTTATACGGAAAAAGCAGTATCATTCATAAAACGTGAATGTTAATAGACCATTCCCAAGTTTTTAAACTAAAGTCCGTTATATTTTATTTCGAAAGAATAAACAATTTAAAAAAACTAATTTTAAGGGTATTTACGTAGATATATTATATTGAAAATTCTTATGGCGTAACGTCACCGGGTGGAATTATAATTTTAACCATTGCCGTTGCAAATTTATAAAAATAATAACACTGTTACTATCGTTACTATAGACAGTTCTAAGACAGTCTGAGACTACATTGTTTTTTATAAATTTGCAACGGCAATGGCTAAAATTATAATTCCACCCGGTGACGTTACGCCATAAGAATTTTCAATATAATATATCTACGTAAATACCCTTAAAATTAGTTTTTTTAAATTGTTTATTCTTTCGAAATAAAATATAACGGACTTTAGTTTAAAAACTTGGGAATGGTCTATTAACATTCACGTTTTATGAATGATACTGCTTTTTCCGTATAAGTTAAAAAGCGAAACAGTCTAATACTTGTCAAGCCACACCAAAGTGTAAAGTTCTAGAGATAGGGCCTATTATCTTATTGACAGTCAAAAAACTAAAAAGAATTAAAATATTTTTGTTGTGTGTGGTCTCAAGTAGGTACATTGTAAAATGTTTCAATGACCCATATCAAACTAAGGGTTAAGTGAATCATATTCTTACCTATATCAAGCAGTGCATATAAATACAGCAATGATTTAATATTTCAATTAATAATTATGTTAACAGATGTTGGGTTAGTAATTAATATGCTGAGAAATCGAGTGGAGGATCTGGAGTTTTCCATTTGAGAGCCCCGATTGGATGCGACTAGGGTTAAATCAGTAACACAGTAAACATATTATAAGAGTAAATTCAACTTTGCGAAAATGCCTTGTTTTATTAACGTAAACAGACGCACCCCTATATTTAATAAACGAAATTGTTGTGAAACATCTATTTTAAATGAAAATATAAATATAAACAATGAAATAATAAAGATTTCAGTTGACTTGCTAGGTAGTTTCATACTAAATACTGTATCTATTTACCATACCATCAGTCCATTAACACCCCACTACCGTTACATCAACCCATTAATACACCACTGTAGAGGCTTAGGCCTCCCCTCAGGCTGAGGGGGCTTGAAGCTCAATCCACCACGCTGCTACAGTACGGTTCGGTGGATTTTAACCGGCAACCCAGACCGACGACTCAACGTGCTCTCCGAGGCACAGTCAATCATAGTTATATACATACGTTAGAAAAAACTCATTGGTACATGCTCTGGGAATCGAACCACGGCCATCTAAATAAGAAGCGGGCTCGCTACCACTCTGCTATCGTGATACTTGTATATTTACTATGATAATATATATTTCCATTTCAGCCATACACACACGTGACTATGACATCTGACGAGGAAGAAACGGCAAACAAACTAACTTCTAAGACATTTACAGACAATGTCACAGCCAAACTAGAAGCTGTACAAATAGGAAACGACACGACTGCCATAAATCCTATTACAGAACAAACCAAAATAGAAAATTTGGATAAAAAATTACAACAGCAACAAGTAAGTCTAGACTAAAAGATACTCTAGGTTTTCTTTTTCTTAATTTTTTTAGGCCAAATGTATTTTTTAAAGAATTTTGTCGAAACTCGTATATTGTATGTTTAGTTTGCACAAATTATTTTTATATTAAAACTCTGTTTTCTATTATAATTTGTATGTAGATAATAGTCTCTATTTAACTATCTCGTTATTAACGCACGTAAATGCTACCTTACATAGTAAATAACAATTTGTCAAAGTGTGCCATTTATTTGTTATTTATTAAATTATGTTTATTGATTTAAAATATCATAATTCTATATAAATTTTAAATGGTATGTTTATTAACATTTATTTTTATGTAATTATTTATTGCTTTAAAACTCACTGCTGCTTTCTAATGCTTTTAGCATTTATTGTATTTATTCTAAACTGCACTTTAGTTTTTTTTTTTTTTAATTTAAGCTGGGCACTCATTAAAGACTAAAATGTGTTATTTTTTGAAAAGGAATGATAACACTTTAAAAAAAAACTTTTGACAAAATTTGTTTAATTTTTTCATACAGTTAGCGCTCAGCTCAATTTAACATATAAATATTTATTATATGAATAATTTAATTTTATACCTAGTACAGGTAGTAAAATATTAAAGATATATTTTTCAAATTTCGTTTATGTATTGTATGTTAGGCTCGGGTTTTTATTTAAATAAATATCTATTTTACCTTTAATATCTGTCTTTTATTTTTCTTCGCACACCATATTGCATGAGTCGCTAATGTATATTTAATCTTGCACATATGTTATATAAACGTATTGCATGCCTGTGGGTAGGTAATAGATAGTTACTATTGTCGCTTGACTAATGATTCTTAATATTTTTAATTTTAATGTTTTTTTTTAATAAGAATTATTATTTCATTGATTTATATTTATTATGCAAATAACATTATTTTTCATTAATTGATGTCTTGGAATGACTCTGGAATCCATGTCATAAGCTAAATCAATGTATTTGAAATAATATAAATTTTATTGTAACTTTTTTGCTTGCATGCTCTTAAATGAATCATTTAACTTAGTTTTAAATACTTCATATGATCGCATATCTATTGGATACACAACGAGTGAATGAAAAGTGTCTATGCACGTGAAAGAGGACACTGTATCATCCATATTAGAATTTGTACATTAAGCGGCACGAGTTAAGAATGCTGACTTACACATTTGCAGTAGTTTATTTTAGGGTCGATTACACAGTAAGAAGTGAGGTCATGATAAACTGATGCGTGATCATAATATTCACTACGCCAGTTACATCTCACTGCCTGCAGTCGAACAGAAAATAAATATTCAACTGCTCGTGCGAAGGCCAGTGTTCTTGATTCTTGCCGTAAATTGTAACTCTTAACACAGTAAACCAAAAAAAAGAAACTGTTTTGTTTAAAATCACAAACTGATTCCTTTTCAAATGTTTTTAATATGTAGCTCATACAAAAATGCTTACATAGTTTGTGTTTGTGTATCCACAAGATGTTAGATCGAAAAATAATCCATGAATTTTTATTTATTTGTGTTTTGTAAATAACTTAACTGACATTTGGTGCGGCACGGGCATTGCAGAAGCATCGCTGTCACGCCGCGTCATCAGATGGTTTCGATGAATCTCACACGAAGGTGATTGAATTACCCATTCCGTACATTACTTTATGTGTAAACATCTTATCACAGAAATCCTTCCCTCCAAAAAATATATAACGTCTTGTACAGCAAAGGTGGTGCGCGTTCCATTTAGGTCAAAGTACAAAATTATACTGACTGACTGACTGACCGATTAGTCGAGTGGATAGGGACCTTAGCTGTAGAACAAAAAGTCGCGGCTTCTATTCCCGCCCGGGACAAACATTTGCGTTGCGCTGACAAAAAGCTAAATCTCTTTAACAATGGTTTAGTTCCTACGCATAATACAATGTCTGCACAGTTTATGACTAGATGGTCGTATGCTAGATGTACCAGCTATTATTATTACGTCTGCCTTTTCTATGGATTAACTGTGCTCATAAAAAAATCCTTGCATGTACTCATATGTAAAACTATAAAAGTACGAATAGACTAGAAGCCCTCTTCTGCGCTTGCCGTCTAACCACTCAGACTCTAGCTAGCTGGTGTGTTGCGAGATGGTGAGTTTTAGTCCGAGTTTAGTCCGCGAGATCCCCGCGCGCTAGCCTTCACACCTGTGAAATTGCGTGTGCTATTTTCGATACTGTGAAGTGACATTTCTGACTCTATTAAAACAAAACGCTGCTGTCAAATTTATTTACTCTATGTGTAAGACAAACATAATCTGTGAATTAATCTTATTATTAATCATCTGAAAGTGAAAAATATTAGTGATCGCTTGCGTGCATTGCTCGTTTATATTATAAGCTAATTTTCTTCTTTTATTCTGTTTCTCACATTTTTTTATTATTTACTTTCCCGCCCTTTTTTTGCTTTTTCAAAAAAAGTTGAAAACATGACAAAATAGCTAAAATTTCATTTCTTTTTCGTGTGGTATTTAAAAGTTTTATTATTTAGCAATATCGTACACACCCATTGCCCGAGCCCTTCCCAATGCCATCCTATATTTTATTTGACTGTCGCATCGTTTCCGAGAGAGCTCAAGGTCAAAAACGCCTCTTGAGCTCAATATATAAGATGTTTACGCATAAACGACTACCAATCGTAGTCAAATTTTTTTTATATTTATTAACACTAATATACGAATCAGGATTCAGGACATGTTAATTAATTTTATACGTTATTTTTCGTATACCTACAAACTGAGACAAACCAATTGAAAAATATTAAATTTTCAATTTACGACGTATAGTTACTGCAGGTCATATGCTTTTTGACAAATATATCGCTTGTCAAATAGTACAATCAACCTGCTGAGAATTTGTTTTTACCGTAAGTTAATTTTAAAGTAATAATCACATACCATACCATCAGCCCATTCATGCTTCACTGCAGGGGCTTAGGATTCCCGCGGGATGAAAGGGCTTGGAGTTAAACCACCACGCTGCTCCAGTGCGGGTTGGTGGATTTAAACGACTGCCATCTATTGATGGTATCCCATGTTTCCCGTAAATTTATCGTTACCACGCTACTGAAACTACTTAACGTAACGTACATCATAGCCGTGAAATCGCTGCATTAGTTCACGTCGACATGTTAAGACTTGTTAATTGATAGCTTAGTACGTTTTAAGACGTCCGTAATTTTAGAAAAATTTAATCCTTTTTTCGAAATTTATTCCGATCTGGAAATGTGCTAAACAAATTCTATTGCAATATAAGACAAATATATATATAATGTTGATTACGAAAAATAACGTTGCATAACAATTCATTGATGGCGCACCAGCTTAATGCTTGCAGTAATAACTAATATTATAAATACTGCTAACTAACATAATAATGTGAAATTTAATCATTAAATAGGAAGTGTTGCGCTTCGAACGCGAATTACTACAACTGGAGCAAGAGGAGTTGATAAGACAGAGAGAGAATTTACTGAGGGAAAGTCAGAGTAGATTAATTCAAAAATCCGTTCAAGACGTAACAACTATTGCCAGCATACAAGAAAAAGAGAAACCTCAACAACCGAATCCAAATTACAGTCATTCTATGCCTAACCTTTTAGCCAACGAAAATTATGTAGCGTTAGAAAATATCGCTCCTATACAAAAAAATTCATACACATCGGAGATAAATTTGAAAAGAAAACCTTTAGTGTCGGTGGAACACATGCAGAAACATTTCGGCGTCGAGGAAAGTAGAAAAGTACTGTCTCAGACCTCTTACGAAGCTAAAAACTATAATGTTAAAAGATACAGTATGGATGAGAATATGCAGCATTATAGCGATGGAATAAGAAGTCATATAGTTCATAGTCAACAAGTAATGAAGCCTCCGCAACCTATTTTACCACCAAAACCGAAAAGTAGAGAGTCCATCGAAAGAGAGATCACAATGCGGTATGTATTAGAGACCCCGCATACTTACAATTTCAAGTTGGCCAACTATCGAACAACAGTCGCCGATAGTTGGCCAAATTTTTAAAATTGTGCCTAATCGGAAGGGAATCTCGGTTCTGATACGATCGCTGTCAAATTAATTAGTTGGATGATTTAGTTGGATAAAATGTGCGGGCTGTCATTAACTTACTTAACTATTAGTATCTGCGATTTAGTTGGCCAATTTGATATTGTAAATCTGCGGGTGCCCTTATATTTATCATCATCAACATATCTTTCTACCCGGTTCCTAATTGTGTCGACACAATACTAAGTGGTCGCCCAGCGGTCGAAATTCGACCGTACTCACTTTTAAACAACCAATAATAATTATTCGAGAGTAAGTCAGTACGAATTGCAAAAAAGGATAAATTAGGCTACGTTCGGAATTGCGCTGTTGGCGCTGTAACAAAGGGTTATGACATGGATAATACTTGTAAAAGATTGTATATCGATTTTACCTTTCTGCACTCCTTCTCACTTTCCTCCGAGCGCGCAATGTACTTAAAATGGGGTACAAAGTTTTTTCTTTGCTTATTAATATACTACAGATTCTCTGTTTGTCTGTATGTCTGTCTGGCATCGTAATAATTTGTCATTAGGCGTTTATTTTTTTTATTAAAAGCTTGTTTAATCAGGACGATTCTTAACTTAGACGCCCTGTAGCGACCCTGCCTACGAAACTGGAGGTCCTGGATTCGAATCCCAACTCGGGTCAGTATTTATATGATGAATATTGATACCTACCGGGTCTTGGTTGTTATATGTATATGGTGTCTTCGCTTGGTATCCAAAACACAAACTAATGCTTAGTTTGGGGCCTAGACGTTGTTGTGATGTAGGTATACGTTATTAACTACATTTCTGTCTGCGGCATGATAGCTCCCAAACGCGTGAACCGATTTCAATATTTTTTTTTAAATATCTAAACAGAAGCAGTCGCATCCCTTCAGCGGTGGAATACGCGAATGTAGAAAAGATGACAGTGCAACTCCGGCCTAAACCAATACCTCAAGGGCAACCCGTTACCAATGGACAGTACCATCCTATGTCCAGGCATACATTACAGGTAATTATAATGAATATTAACGTCGTAAATTGTTTACGAGCGTTATATATCCGACCAGCTTCAAAAATGCTTCACTTTACTTCATCAGCCCATTTTTTACCCCACTGCAGGGGCTTAGGCCTCCCCCAGTGTGAGGAGGGGGGGGGGGGGCTTGGAGCTTAAATCCACCACGCTGCTCCACTGCGGCTTGGGGACTGTAACGACCGCCATCTATTGACAGCGTCCGGGACCGACTGCTTAACGTGCCCTCCGAAACACGGAGTCAGTGATAGTTGTGTACTTAAGTCAGAAAAACTCAAAACACGCCCGGATTTGAACATGACAGGTTCGTTGCGCTTTGGGCTATCACGATCACATCAAAAATGCTACAAACCGTTATTTTATTTTCTTCTGTTAGGAAATATGAAATTTTGTCAATTTTAAAGCAAGAACTTGTACTATGCTACGAGTATTTTTCCTGTATATCTTAATAAATGGTACATAACTTTGACTCCACCACATGCACATTCTAGCCTACCTACGAAAATCACTCCCTTCAACTGCGTTTAATCGAATGTTACTTTAAATGGAAATATTCTAGGTCTTGAGTGCAGCCCCAACTTCCAAGTTGATATCCAACTCGGAATGGATGCAGCCCAAGGCCCCTGCTCGGAAACCTCACAACTACAATTACAACCAACATTGGCTTATACAGGTTATTTAACTGTTATAAACTATATAATTACGCAAATCCATGAATTTCTATGCCCAGTTACAAGGTGCTGTGTTTAATTGAGGCTTGCCAGTCAGCGCCATCCGCCCGCAAGTGAGGTCAGCTGTCAAAATTTATTGTTGTGGTGACTGTTATGTCACGTTTTTTAAGCGCTTGTCAAGTATTTATGCATTTGAATTTGTCAATAATACCTATTGAGGTCGGTACAAAAATTTTGAATGATATTGGATTGATATTTGACATTTCCTGACCACACTTTTCGTTAGCGCCACCTGGTGATGAACTCAAACACGATAGCACTCATTGTATGAAGGAGAATGTATTTTTTGCATAATGTAATAGCTACTAGAATTCTCATATTTTTATAATATCAATATATCTAGTTACAATGTCATAGTTTTAGTAAAATACATTCTCGTCAAACGGCATCATGAAAACGCTTTTACGCTATTTTTTTGAAATTTCATAGCGAAATAACAAAAACCGAACCCTCAAAAATTGTGTCCTGGTCGTATATCATATTTCCGCCACCTTTCGATCAGTCTTGAAAAAACTTACAGTCAAATGTTTCATATGAACTGCCATACAAATAGCCTTGGACAAAAATTTTAAAGTTGGGCTGATTGTTCTTAAAATTGAAAGAAATAAAGTTCTAAAACAACTTTTTAAAATATCTATTTTGTATTTTTACGAATTGAGTAGATATTTATGAAAATTCATTTGTTGTTGAAATTGTTCCCGTGACGTCATCTGGACAGTTGAATATAATGCGCTGATTTCGATATTGAAAAAGCGAAATTAAAAGTAAATAAAATTTTCAAGGTAAGGTTACTACGTCAGATTAAATTGTAATCGTCATGAATCAATAAAAATATTATGACTTTATCTAGTTTAATGCAAATAGTAAACATGATCCAGATGGCGTCACAGGGATAATTTATAAATCAACTTTTAGATAAAATTACTAAGGAAATTGCATACTAAATTTAATTTTATTATAAGAGAAATGTTGGTTGGTCTATATTTTTGACAAAAAATATAAAAAGATATTGAAAATGTAGGTTCAAGCCCATGTAGAGAGATTCGTCATCGTCAGTCCGTATCTATCCACTGCAAGATATATAGGCCTAAAGTATGTAGAGAAATTATGAAAACTAAATAACTTGGGGTTTCACACAGATCTTATAAAATTAAATGAAGGTTTTTTAATTATGTTTTTTATTAATGTGAATATTTCACGAGATAATGAGCTTTTAGAATGTGTCCACCTTCTATAACTTTTCAACTGTGGGATTAAAAAAAACGAAAATTGTTTGCATCAAGATATGTTGGCAAGCTTTTCAGATATACGAAATTATCAGTCACCAACAAAATTATTTGTAGTAGGTACATGCTGTGGAACCGATAGCCATCGCCCGTTATGAGTTGAGAAACTCTTCAGCCCTTTATACCTTTGTTAATTTTATTTTAGCCATAAAAATCTTCCGAATTTCATATAAGTGGCTAAAAGATAATTTCGATGAATATACAAACGAAGAAAAGTTGTTGAAGTTAGTCTTAGTGAGTTGTAAAATGACTACTCAAGTAAGTCGATTATTATCAATCACATGTCTTCAATTAGGATTTTAAAGAAAAAATATTGTGATTATGATTGGATTGCATTTTATCGTAATTGGTTTATTCTTACGTTCCAATTATAAGAAAAGTGTGAAAAATATAATCTATCAATCTTCAACCAGGAGGCGGAACAACGTCGTATAGAAGAGCTACGAGGCAGGGTGCGTCAACCTTTACCCAATCAACGACATTCCTACCACGAGCCCACGAACATGCAAATACGACACACACTTAGTGGCAGGTACCTATTTTTTTCCTTCAGCCCTTACTCCCTTGTCTTTTAGGCTATTTCATGCAATTCTAGAATTTATACCAAATAATATACATTCCATAATGTTTTATTCAATACTTCCACGCTGCAATAATAGTAATATCTAGAACATCAGACAAATCGTCATCTAGCCCCAAACTGGGAATAACGTGTACTGAAAGTACCTGACAATATATTTTAAACTCGAACATAGAAAAACTACGTTCACACACACAAATATTTGTCCTACGTGTTAGTCGAGCCCATAACCTTTGGTTTTGCATTCCTGTCGAAGTGTCTACATTCGAAAAATCGAATAGTCGAACTCGTCACTCGATTGCTTTGAATTTGGAGTTAGATTAGGTTATTAAATCTAAAACTATACCTTGCGGACCAAGTCACTTGCTGAAACTGATAGGATCATAAATATAGTGTTTTATGTTCCAGCCACCAGCATTTACCACAAGAATGTGCTCCACGCGACGAGAAGATCTTAAGTGTCAGCGGCAAAAAGAAGTGCTCGCATTGCGGAGAGGAACTAGGTAACTGAGTTTAATTGTAAACTTACTAAATTATTGATACCTCACACTTATCTCAAGCTCTTATGCAGTGACCGTTTTTAATGAGGTTTACTTTTTCTATTTAAGTTACCAAAAAAAAAGTTAATTAACTGGAATGAAATAATTCGCCTTAAAGCTACGACCACATTAGCTCACTACAAGCCCCAAGCTTACCACATCACGCCACGTAGGCAGTATTATTTACAATTACGTGGCGTAGTATGATTCACTGGGCTGATGTAAAAACGCTAACTTTGAGCTAATCAAGCCGTAGCTCAGTTATAAAGATTATGTAGAAATAACTGTTGACCGAAGTACAGATAATCTAACTAATTATTATACATAATGTTTCTATAAATTTGTTTTCCGTTCTTATTGCCCCAACCGTATTTATTCTATAAATCAGTTTTTGAGTCCTATTCTCACTAGTATTATATTTTGCAACTCAAAACTTTGTTCTTTATATCGGATCTTGATTGTTTTTGTATCCCATAACCTTCGTTTCTCAACTATTTCTATTTAAAAAAATCTCCGTTAAGACGTGAAGAATTGACAAATGTAGTAAAATATTTTTTTCTTTTTTTTTTTAAATATAAGGTATAATAAAAATTAATATTATTTGATAGGTCGTGGCGCGGCAATGATAATAGAATCGCTGTCGCTGTGCTACCATGTTTGGTGCTTCAACTGCGCTGTGTGTGGGACACGTTTAGGCGACGGCAAGGCGGGTGCGGACGTGAGGGTCAGAGCGAAAAAGTTGCATTGCCATCATTGTTACTCCGGTGACGATGGTAGGAAATATTCATGCGTCTAATTGAGAATAAGATTGAAAATTGATTTAAAATATTTCACAATGATATCATAAAATATCATTTGATTTTTCGTATGGATTCGATTTTTACAAAGTAGCAAATGCGGATCTTTAAACATAGGCCGCTTTGAACAAATGGCAGTCGAGGACAATGGATGAAAAAAATCTTATGTTCGAAAACAAAGTACCTTGACTACTACTATTATCTTGATTTATGTGTAAATTTCTAGAAGGATTGATTCGGTTGTTAAAAGGCAGCACATCATGATTGTCAAGTATAAGCCACTTTCAACAAATGGCAACTAAGAATAATACAATTAAAAAATAAAACAGTTTAAGATATTACGTACGAAAACAAATATTACTGCCCGGTTACGTCGTTAATAAAGTTGGACGTATTGGTTCTGAGCACTAAAGACAGAGCTGACAGTGTTTTGCATTTATAGAATCAGAATTAAAAAGACAATATCTATATAAAAAAAGAAAACCTAAAATCACGTAATTCTATTTTTATTCTGTGGATGATGATGGTAAAGAATAGAGAGTTGGCATTGTCTATAGCAGTTAGCATCGTCTAATAGCAAAAAAATTTATACACATTATTGTTAGAAAACCGAAAAGACAGTCATAAAAATAAATAAAACAAATAATATTAAAAATAATGTTGGAATACATTTTACAAAATTATATTAATTAAAACGCATATTGACTATATGATTTTTGAAAACTACAACACTACATATAATTTTTATTTGAAGTCATAATAAATACTGCCAATTAGTAAAAATATACTAAAAATGGTCACACTGTAACGCAAAATGCAGCTCAGCTACCAAACGTCCAATCTTAATAGCAACGTAACCGGCTAGTACATTGGAATATCGTTTGGTTTTTTTTTGTATAATGACACTTTCAGTTTGATTGTTACCTAAAAGGCAGATTATGGTTGTACGTATAGGCAACTTAGGCAGGCAGCTGAAACGTGTGATATGTTTAGATTGGAAAAACAAAGAAAAAATCGAAACTGTGTGTGTAAATTTTTGACTAATTAGTAGTGTGTGATTTGGACAAAATGTGGAATCTAAAATTCAATGCGATTATAGAACGAAACGTTGAATTAAACAAAAATATCATAATGTTAATATCATTTGATTATTTTTGGAGAAACCAAAACGAACCACCGTGTAGTAAAGCAAAGCAAATAAGTAGTTTTTAAAGTACTATTAATTTCAGTGATGTCAACTTAGATTTTGTTGTTCACTGTCTTTCTTTATACTTACATAATGAAAGGGGATTGGTTTTTTTTATGTAAGTTTGGTAAGTCGCCATACCAAACTTTCTGTCAAACCACGAATATGTGAAAACGTCTAGGCTTCTCAGCGCGCTCTGAGACGCTACTGCACGCTTTTGCTGTATTTAATTTTTATATTGCGATATTGATAATTTATAACAAAGTCAGTCGTGTTAAATACTATAACTTTTTAATTAGAAGCGAAAGAATATAGGTTTGCTCTACAGAACTCATTTTACTAAACAATGAAATTTTCTATATATTATTTATTGCACCTACTACAAATTCAGTTCATCATATTTCTGTATTTTCAAGTTAATTAGTTTTCTTAAGTTGCCACTAGATGGCACTATTAACAAATTTTGTTTGAATGTTTAAAGATCATTTATTTCGACTTTACTTCATTACTATAATATATAATTATAAAGTATTTATGTTTGTTTTCGGAATTAATTACATTTTTTTTAAGTGCTAGTTCGATTCAAATTGATTGTTTTTTTTTTTATATTTTCTTGGAAAATCATGTTGCACGGTTTGGTAGACTGCTGCATTAATGTGGAAAGAAAAAATAATGTAAACTTTAATATAGGTTTTTTTTTCTTTTATTGTTGTGGAACCCTATAAATGTTTTTTTTTTTATGTTTTCTGCCTGTATTGTGCCATGTCATTGAATTCATTTGTTTGTTCCATATATATATAAACATTTCATTACGATTAAAATAATATCACTACAGTTAACATTTTTTTTTAAACAGTGAAATATATGTTTTTTATTAAATACTAAATATATGCATAGATAGCAGTAAGTGTAATATTTTGTAAATAGATTTAATTTATATCTTAATTGTGTGTTATGGTTTAGCTTTAATAGTATTATGTTAAAGATTTTAAATGTTACATATTTAACCCAAAAAATGTGTATTTTTGTATAACATCCTCATTATCTTGGTAACAAATGCTTTTGTTTCTTTCGATTGTGATTGGTTTCAATTACGTAAATATTTTGAAGTTTCAAATGATTTATGATTTTTGTCCACATTAGAATCCACATGGACAAAAGTATTTCATATTTAATTGTTTAAGTGTTGAATAGAAATTACTTTGATTTTGTTTTGGGAAAATGACATTTTTAACACCTGTAATTCTACGTGAAAATGTAACTGCACCATATTTACGTCTATATTGTGATTACGTTGTTTATGAACAATATGTACATTATTTTGTTAATAACTTCAACATTGTAACATTAAATTTTCCAATATTCACCACGTCGTTTTATTTTCGATTATTAGCCTGGATGTTTCTAAATTAACCAAGAGAAAATAACAAAAGGATGCATTTCTAATTTATTTATTTATCTATAATAATAAAATAATGTAGAGTGCAGTTAAACCACAATCACAGTGTTCTGTTTTTGCCAAAATTACCACTATCGAGATTTCATCTCTCTAATTTAAGCTACAGTCACTTATAAACTCATATAGGTATATAAATATATATGTATACAAAAAATATCACTTCAATTTTTAAGTCGCATCCCTGAACGGGATTTGATATTAGTCTAATAAAGAGTAAGTGAGCGGACAATGCGCTCGCGCACGATCTATAAGCGTTCTATATAAAGTCTCCACTGGTATAGTGTAAACGATCTAATAGTATGATAGAAGATTTATGTTGTTTTCACATATTTTAGACATAATTTTCACGTCTCTTATTTAGTATTGCTTAGAGATTAGTAACAAAGCACTAACTGTGTTTATTTGCAATATTTTTTTAAAGGAAAGATTGGTTTGTAACTAAACACTAAAAACGTGAGGATTAGGCGTAAGTTTATTACACAGTAAGTGTGTGTTATTCACACTAAAAATCATAAATCCTTATCCAAACGTCTATCGCAAATTAGTTCCATTTTTGTTCTGCATTGAAATCACAGTAAGTTATTTTTTCGATCGTATTACATCACTATAACGAAATGGCGTATAACTCAGCTAGTTCGATTGTAAACACACTTAATTCAAACAGCCATCTGTATTAACATGGAATATTTCGACATCTTTGAGTATACATGTGTTGCCTTGTTTGTCTCTGCTTTCTTTTACTCACTAATCGTTACAGATCTGGCGTTATGTCATAGAATGGATTCAGTTAGTCGTCTGTGGTTGCTCTTGAGACACAACGACGGGAGATTGTGGTTGCTTTGGAGAGCAAATTGCCAACGCTTGCTGTAATACTAACTGTTGAGCCGTAATTAATCTTCTCAACTCTCTCACTTCTGCCGCTAACTGACGAGCGTTTTCTGCTGCCTCGTCCAGTCGCGCAGTCACTCCACCCAGCGCTGCATACCCCAATTCCCCGCCTGTGTAGCCCCGACCGGCTTCGGTGTCGTTTTCATAACGTTTAAAACAAGAATATGCTGAAGTCGAGCCGTTCGAAGATATCGTGTGTCCGTACTGTTTACGCATTTTGGCGATCTCGTAAGCTGCCATCATGATGTCCCGGGGCAGTCGTTTCTCGCTTGGATTGAGCGGTTTCACGCTAAGCACCACGCGGTAAGCTTGCGGCGATACTAATGCGGAAGAATGCAAGATTTTTAATAGGCATTTTGGTAAATATCCGTTGAATAATGCGAGCTCCATGTACGAGATCAACTTCGTTTGGCGGACCAATTTGGATAAGCCGGCGGTTTTTCTCAAACCTTGAATGTCGTGCACAGCGATACCGACTAGCAGGTTCATGAGGACTACCGTGACGAACATTAAAAACAACACGTAGGTGACTTGAGCCGAAAATTCGAGCAAGACCGGTGGGTCGTGGCCGTCCGGCTCGTTTAGCAGCAAGTCTAGGTTCAATTCCCCTATCATCATGGTGAGAACCGTGATGAAGCCCATGAACGGGTTGGCGAACGACGAAGAGTCCGGAAATATAACGCAGAAGCTGATCGTGAAGCCGATGAGTATACACGAATACGCCATGAGCAGTTTCGCGAACTCCTTCTGCACCTTCTGGTACATGGCGACGTAAGTGCCGAACACGGGCAACTGGCCGATCATCAGCATAAGGTTCGTCCACCCGGCGAGGACCGCAAACGCACCGACGTGGTTCTGCCACGTATACGTTATATTCGTGTATATATATGATATCAGGAAAACGCTCACTATTACGAACCACTCGATTACATTCTCAGACTGCATCAGATACTGCTTCACGGTCGAATAACCGGCGATGCCGTACACCTTCCTGAATATTTCGAATATTGTGATCCCGGCGAGCACCCACCATTGCATCTCTATCACGAACGGATTTTTTCTCAGGAGATCGCCCAGGATCGATTGCTTCTGACACAGCTCCTGCTCCTGGATCGTCTCCTCCATGTCCTTGCTGCCGTTGTAACAGTTATGCGCGAGCGCTGTCAGCACGTACAGCGTCAAGCACAACACGAAAATGAAACAGAGGAACAACCTCGCTACATAATATTTTCTTATCTTTTCCCATTTAATGTAGAGAAACGCCGAACAAAGAGGGTGCAACAACACCTCCTTCTGTCCTTCGTCCACGAAAGTGTTCAAGTAGCTGATCTCGCGCGGGTAACAGTGTTGAAGAATGGTACGAAAATCTAGTTCGAGTTCGACTTCTTTGCTACTAGATTGCGAGTGGTGTAGTGTGATAGCGCAGTCGAGTTTCCTAGTGATCATGCCGAGCGAAGCGGGCGTCTTACGAGCTATCACATTGAGCGCCGAATTGCCCTTTTTGGAGCGCGTCGTGACGTCGGCGCCGTGATAGATGAGCGTTTCGACGCATTGCGAGAGGCCATCGAGCGCGGCAAGGTGCAGCGGCGTGAACCCGTACTCGTCTTTCTGGTTGACGTTGGCGCCCCAGCTGATCAACGTCTCAATGATATCGCACGCACTGTCCGATTTACCAACCGCGGCGTGAAGTGGTGTTCGCTTGTCGAAGTCCATCGCGTTCGGGTCCGCTTTTCCTTTGCGCAGTAGCACTTCAACACATTCGAGGCAACTCGAACGAGCCGCCAAATGCAAAGCCGTGAACCCACGATGGTTTTTGAGCGTCGCGTCGGCACCTCTGTCG
This sequence comes from Luffia ferchaultella, assembly GCA_949709985.1. NCBI lineage: Eukaryota > Metazoa > Arthropoda > Insecta > Lepidoptera > Psychidae > Luffia > Luffia ferchaultella. The sequence continues at coordinate 3,535,206 of OX453262.1, forward strand.
AGCAGCAGGTCGACACACTCCGTGAACGCGCCGTCGGCAGCAAGGTGCAGTGCTGTCGACTCCCGATCTCCGACGCGCGTCCTCGCGTCGGGGTCAGCGTCCGGCGTCGCCAGTAGTACGTCTAGGCAACGCGTCATGCCGAGGTCGGCCGCGAGGTGGATGGCATTAGTGCCGCCAGGCTCGATCGAATTAACGTCGACGCCGTGCGCGATAAACAGCTCAAGACATTCGACGGAGCCGGCGCGTACCGAACAATGTAGCAGGCCGCCCTCGCCGCTGGCCACTCGACCTGCTGCATGCACTGAAGCGCCATGCGAGATCAGCAGCCGCGCTACCTGTGCCGAATCTCCGAATGCGGCGCAGTGCAACGGTGTGAAGCAGCGCGGTAGGAAGTTGGGGTCGGCACCGCGCGTTAGCAGCAGCTCTGCACACTCTACTGATCCGCTGAAGGCGGCCACGTGCAGAGGCGATAGTCCCAGCGCATCGTGGTGATGTGGTTCGGCACCTGCGTCCAACAGCAGCGGCAGCAAGTCGGCTTTTCGTAAGAACGCCGCCCAAAATAACAGCACATTCTTCTCAGCATCACTGGCGACAGCGAGTGCGGTACGCAACCCGTCGGGGCTGAGCTCACCCGCCTCCATCTCATCAAGTAGGCGCAGGCGGCCCCCTGCGGCCCGCATTTGCTCATGGGCGGATTGCCGCAGCGAGTCGCCGCAGATGTGGGCGCTCGCATCCAAGGGCGGCTCCTCGAAGCTGTCGTACATGTTGGGCGCGCTCTCGGCGGGCGGCGACGATCCGGCCAACACATACTCGAGGTGTCCGTTCGAGGGAAATCCGCGCTCCAGGGACTCATCGTCGAGCGGTGGCGGCCCGGCGGGCGAGCTGAGTGTGCGCGCCGCCCTCGGTCGCCGGACCGAAGCGGTGACGTCTGGCGGACGTGGTGGCAGCGTGCGTATACGTGTAGGCTCATTGTCATCAACAGTAGAGGCACGTGCGACGAGCTCGGTGGGTTCAGGTGGCTTGTGGCGCGCGCGCAGCCAGCGTGCGCTGGGCAGCAGCCGTCTTGGCGTGGGCATGGCAGCGGTCGCGACGCAATAACTGCGGGCTCTCGGCCGGTCCGCACCTATTGTGAACCAATTGAGCGCGTGACGCGAATCACCGCGTGCATTTTCCGAGAACGAGCCGTGTCCGCCTGCGATCGGTCATGCGAACACCGACACAATGCGCCGGACCCCGCCGCGTCGCGACCTCCCTCTTATTCACCATTACCTCGCGACAATACCTCTGCTGTAGCACTATTGTGATGATGTCACGCTACATAATGATTCCACTTATTAAAGTCATATCCTGTGTCGGATTGATGACAGATTAGCAATCAATTAGAACGAGCCAAGTTTGGTATTTGCATAAAAACATCAAAATGTAGCATGTGAAGTAGATTAACTAATACGTACTTGTTCGTTTGCGATCACTTTTACATGATTTTTCAGGCTTAAAGCTTAATTCATCATTTTACTGCTTCCATTAGAAACTAACGATGGGCTGTTTGCCATCATTTGCCCAACACAAATGATGCGGCAAACAAATATAGCGTTAGGTACTATATTTACATCTCTTGGAATTCCGATTATTTTATAGGTAAAAGATATCGTGATAAAACTATAATATTTGTATTCTAATAATTATTATATATTTGTATGTTATGAAGGGAAGGGGGAAGAGGGGAGGAGATTTTCCTTTTTGTGTTATTTCTATCAGTGGGATCCTGTAAATGGTTGACTGATAACCATTCGCACTGCTAACTATATTACCTAATTTGTGTGTAACTGTTGGTTCTCCATAATATCTATACTAATATTATAAAGCTGAAGTGTTTGTTTGTTTGTTTGTTTGTTTGTTTGTTTGTTTGTTTGTTTGTTTGTTTGTTTGTTTGTTTGTTTGTTTGTTTGTTTGAACGCGCAAATCTCAGGAACTACTGGTTCAAATTGAAAAATTATAGTTGTGTTGGATAGTCCATTTATCGAGGAAGGCTATAGGCTATACTACATCACGCTACGACCAATAGGAGTGGAGCATCAATGAAAAATGTTGCAAAAACGGGAAATTTTATTCCTTTTGAGAGCTTCCGTCACGCGCTCTGCGTAAACGGTTGATGTTAACCAAAAATCATGTATTACGGAATTGTTCCCCTTTAAAAGTTCTAACCAAAAGTCCGCGACAGCATATGTGTATCTTTTAAGGTTAACTTACTATAACCTTTTTTATGACAATCAAATTTGTTCTATCATTATGTACTATTTGCGAAGATGTTTTTTAAACGTAATATTAATCCTTATCAAATTAAATACGTTAGTTGTCTTAAGCATTTCATGCATATTATAATTGCCCTTTACACCACACAATGTGAATTAATATCTTAGCAGTTTTTATCGAAATATGAAAACTATAGCGGGAGAAAATAAATTCGCTGTCTGCCTCTGTTCGTTAACTTTTTACTTCCAAACCACGCAATAGACTTTGATACGGTTTTCAGTATTATCTTATTTTCTTAATATTTTATAATCTATTAATCTATATAATAGAAATACTTATTATAAAGCTGAAGAGTTTGTTTATTTGTTTGAATGCGCTAATCTCTGAAACTACCAGTCGGATTTGAAATTTTTTTTTTTGCCTTTGATAGCCTGAATCTAGCGGAGGGTTATAGACTATATATATGAAAACGAACTGTCTGTCTATTCGAGCAAATGGGTTTCGGCCAAAACAGCTTAACCGATTTTGATGAAACTTTACACATATGGAAAGGATGTAGTCAAAAGTGACATACAGAACTTTTTGTATGTCTGTCTGTACGTCCATCTGTCTAAACCAATTTTAATGAAACATCACAAGTATGAAAAGAAGGTCGTCAAAACTAACAAATGTTACTTTTTGTCCATCTGTCTGTCTGTACGTGTAAGGTCGTCAAAACTAACAAATGTTACTTTTTGTCCGTCTGTCTGTCTGTACGTGTATCTGTCTATTTGAGCTAATCTCCAAAACGGCTAAACAGATTTTAAGGAAACTTTGCAGACGGGAAAGAAGGTTGTCAAGAGATTTGACATTAGCTACTTTTTGTCCGTCTGTTTGTCTGTACGTCTATGTGTCTATTCAATTCAATTTTATCTGTTCGAGCTAATTTCCACTACGGCTGAACAGATTTTAATGAAACTTTGCAGACGTGAAAGAAGATTGTCAAGAGTGTCATAAGCAACTTTTTGTGTTTGTTTGTCTGTCTATCTGTCTGTCGTTTGTCCACATTGATCTATCAACTACTACAGCCAAAACTACTAAGTCTAGGAAGCTTAAATTTGGAACATAGGTTTATTTTATAACGTGAGCATTAAGGTAAGAAAGGCTTTTTTAGAAATTTCAAACTTAAGGATGGGAATGGAGGGACTCAAACAATGACGTGTTTCAGGGTTTTTAGATTTCCACATTTTAAGGGTGGGAAACGGGAGATGAAAAATTGTATCGGTTTTTTTAAAGGGTGGAAGGGGAATGAAGATTGAAAGCTTGAATGGGTGTAACCAAATTTGGTTCCAGCAAAAAGTACGTATAAACCATCTCGAACGTTAATAGTACCTATAACAGGAATTCGTAGTCTACGCAAGCGAAGCTGCGGGCGGTCGCTAGTAAATAAATAAACTTTTATTTAAGTGTCCCACGGTGTGTGCCACAATATTTATTAATTTACGAATCCGTAATAGGTCACTTTTATATTAAAGTTGATGTTTAGTGTTTACGGGCTATGACGTTGGATTATGATAATTATTCAAAAAAAGTTTTTGGTGAATTTTCTAGTATAGAGTCTGGAAACGGAAATCTTGAACTTGTACCTACAAAGGTACATTATTATCAGCGGGTATAAATCCCACATCTATAACCAAGCCGCCCCTAACATACCTACACATATTTTAAGGGTAGGTTCGTAATCTGTGTAGGTTACTCTGACAAAAATGAATAACCGCCTCTGTGACAACTGAAAGATTTTTCCAAGGATTTTTCAAAGTATTGTATTCTTAGATGTCGCACTTTTATTCTCTATAAGTTTTAGACAAATATTTTTGACACCGTCATGTTCGTTTCAAGCATACCTTGGACCACAAGTATCCTTATAAATCCCATGAACCTTCAAACGAGGGTCCCTTATCTCTACATTGTGGTACTTATGTTTTACTAATAGCTGTAACCTTCCGTAGGCACTCTGAGCCTTCGTTAGATATTTTTGTAATCTAATGAGGAAATTCGTCAAACGAGTTACATACTTACTTACCTAGTACATAATTCTAAGGAAAAAAACTTAATTGTGTAATAACTTACTATTATAAAATTTTTATATTCTTCTCGGTAAACAACTTTGTATGGAGAAAAATTCTAGTTCATTAAAAAATAACTTGCAGATAAAAATAAAAACTACGTAAGTATATTATGAAAATAACACGCTTACGGTTCCGTACCGACCTTATTTATTTATTTTTATTTATTAGAGACAAACAGTCTTTTATTTCGATTAATCCCAGTCGTCACCACTGGCTTTGTTCCCACTGGCGACAAATGGGGAAAAAATCCCATATATTGCCAGTTCCCATATGATAAAACCAATGCCAATTGTAACAGTGTATGCCTAGCAATGTCGGAGCAAGAAGCAACTGCGTATTCTATCGAGTTGTCTTCATTAGTTTACATAAAATATTTAATAGTTTTATATGATGAATATTAACACTGGTACCGGGTCTTGGTTGTTACCTATATGTTTGTGGTGTCTACGCTTGGTACCCAAAACACAAGCTAATGCTTAGTTTGGGGCCTAAACGTTGTTGTGATGAATACGTATGTTATGTTATAAAAGGAAGACATGGGGACAGAAAACTCTGTTGCCAATGTTTTTATTCTACTGAAATGGAATAAAATAAAATAAAGTTTAAAGATTAAAATAATAGTTTTATTGAAAAAAAATAGTTTTAAACATGGGATATGTCTGGTATATCCAAAAATATAAAATCACATTATTAATCATATTCTTTACAATTATTGAATACAATAATATTGAAATTCAAAATATACACTAACTGACCTAGCATAAAATCTGTTTAATTAGTACGTGAAGAAAACACTTTGATCCCTTTTTAACCCCCAACGCAAAAAGAGGGGTGTTTTAAGTTTTACCTGTGTGTGTATCTGTGTATCTGTCCGTGGCATCGTTGCTCCCAAACGGATGAACCGATTTGGTTGCGGATTTTTTCATATGGAAGGTGAATTAGTCGGGAGTGTTCTTAGCTATGTCTTATGAAAATAAGTCCAAAATCGCCGCCACCAAAAAATGGCGGATATCATATTTTTTGGCTACTCCATCAATATGGGTAACTATCAAGTAAAAGGGCTTGACTAGTAGAATACAATACATTATGACAAATTTCAAATCCAAGATGGCCGCTAGCACAAAATGGCGAATTACTTTTTTTCGCAATCCCTCAATATGGGTAGCAAATGAAAGGGCTTGACTAATAGAATAATGTACACTATATTAAAAGGAAATGAAGAATATTAACTAACGAAATGAAAACTAAAAACTTGTAAATGTTTTTTTGTCTTATAATGTATGAATTATTTTAACTAAATAAGTTTAAAAATTTTGAATTAAAAATTAAATTTAAATTTAAACAACCCCCGACACAAAAAAAAACTAACCTTTAAAAAGTGTGAAATAATGTTTTTTTTTTTTTGTGTCGGGGGTTTTTTATTAAGCTAAGCACACTACGCGCACGGAAGAGTGTGATATTCGGCATAGTTACAGTCGCCTATGTAGAGTTAGAGTAAAGCAGGAAATTGGACCTTGTGAATTCTACGGTGTTCTTGGGAATCACATTGGACGTGAAGTCGCAACAGGATTGCCATATCACTATAGTTTGCCGAGAAACTAGTTTGCAGAAACTGTTATTGCTAACTGCTATTCCTTTCCGACAAAGCAGCCAAGACCATTTTCTTTAGATATCAATATTACATATACAACTAGATTACAATATTTTATTACTTACATAAAAGTACGAATTGACTAGAATCCCCCTTCTGCATTTACTGTCTAACCATTCATACTCTAGCTAGCTAGTGCAAGATGATGAATTTCAGTCCGAGTTCCGGGCGCAAGGTCGCCGCGTGCCTTTCCGCACCCCCGTACAATGCCCGCGCGCCAGTCGTCAACCCCGCAAAATTGCGTAGTGTCATTTCGATACAGTGAATTGACATTTATGACTCTATTAAAACCAAACGCTGCTGTCAAATTACTATGAATATTATTAATTAATTACAAAACTCTAGAATCAGACGCATTCCTGATATATCCTCAGGATGTATCGGATAACATTCAACAAACTCCACCATCACAATGTTGGTGTATTCACCGTTGTTCTACTGTTTGGGATACTAGTAGCACTGACGGGAAAAAACAATCACATCTGTTCTATTAAGCGGTATTACAAATGGGAATCATTTAAATAAAGCTATATATATATATGTTCTACTAGTAGAACGATTAGGAAGCATTTTACGTTATTAGCTTGTCTTATTTGTTCTGGGTTATTCAATATAATCTCTTTTATCGAGTATTTTAATGTTGTCTTATAAAAAGAAACGGGAAAAATAAATTATTATGTTATTTACTGATTTCATAAGTCACGATTTATTCTTTACTTTTTAAACATTTATAGAATTGGAAATAAAATACATTAAAAATGATCCAAGTAGAATGAACTTACGTGACATTTAAATCTAAGTAAATCCAATCCACATGTTTGACGCAACAATCTGAGACACTACCACAGAAAAAGCCGGGGCGGGTCGCTAGTAATATTAATAAAACGGTTTCTGTTTGCCTACTTGTGTTCTAAAAAAAAGTCGCAAGTACGCTGTACACAACGCGCGGGTTCCGTGATTTTATTCGAATATCTTAAAAAAAAAATTAGTGTAATCCTGCAAATTTCCCATTATTATCAGTTATAAGCAGATTAACATTATAGGTTTTTTAATTTTAAGTAAAAATAAAAAATGCGAATACTTGAAATATGCCCTAAACTAGTAACAGAATTACTGCAGAAGAAAAGTATGTTTATTTCATACTTTTTAGGGTTCCGTAGTGTTCGTGATAGCACAAGCGCAGCGAGGCTGTTTCAAATCTATAAGGCCATGTGGCCGTGGTTCGAATCCGGGCGTGTATCTACCAATGAGTTTTTTCTGACTTAAGTACATTAACTATCACTGACTCCGTGTCTCGGTGAGCCCGTTATGCAGTCGGCCCCGGTTGCTGTCAAAAGATGGCGGTCGTTACAATCCGCCAACCCGCATTGGAGTAGCGCGGTGGAATTAAGCTGCAAGCCCCCGCATCTTGAGGGGCGGGCTAAGCCCCTGCAGTGGGGTATAAAAAGGGCTGATGGAATGGAATGAATGTTTCCGTATCTCATAAGGAAATAACGTGACCCTTATAATATAAAATAACTTTATTGGCCCTCTGGCTGGACTATAATTTATATGTTTATTTTTTTAATTTGTTAACTTAGTTTATTTCTAAGTTTTGGTTACAGCCCAAAAAAGATATCACATACTTAGGTACAATCCTGGCGTTCAGTGCTCTGTTTTTAGTTTATAGGGGAGACCAGATATGAAAGTAACACGGGATCAATGGAACGAATGAGTTTTTGAACGAATTATATTGGCTGTACATAAAGCTGTGTCACCTGTATGCGTCATTTTAAACCCCCCTTTACCTCAGTTGCGCTCACGGTACTGTGCCCTCAGGTGTGGATGTCGTTTTTTTGTACACACAGTACATTTTTATTATGGTTGGTTAAAGCTTGCATGTGAAGTGTCATTAAAATAGCCTAACTATTCGTCTTTCTATTTTAGTGTTTGAAATGGAATCTCTCTATCAGTGTTTTGAATTATAGGAATGTGTTTGGCATATTCGGGAAAATTTAAAGATAGGGGTGAAAGTAACAAGTTGTTACTTTCATCTCAGTTATGGTCGTGATGTCTTGAATCATATTTTTCCTGATGCCTAATATACATTAACGAACGACCTTCAAAAGTTTAGCTACTGCTGAAATAATGAATTGTAAAATTCATCCGTAACTTTTTTTGGAAAATCAAAAATGATGAAAAAAAGACGAAACTTTCCGATTTTTCGAACAAAAAGTTGATTATTTTGAAAACGGAATCTATTATCGAATGAATTAAAAGGAAAAACTTCCAAAACAGATAGATTGTCTACCGTTTGAAAAAAGAAATTTTCTAATCTACCAAAAACGGTGGGCTAGGCAGGTGCCCTTTTCATTAATGATTATCAGATCAGTTACCCTGGAGAGGGAAATTCAGCTGTGTTTCAGAAAGTTGCAAAAGCTAGACGAAGAGCAGTAGTGTCAAAAGATGTAGGAGCTCGCGGGTTATGGTATGGTACTAAATTTTTGAAAATTGGTCCATAACTTCAAAAATTTTTATAAAATTGTTTGACAAAAACGCGTTATGCATTTTTTATTTTTAATGCTCATTTTTTATGTTCTCCGGGCTCCAATAGTGGTGAAAAGCGGGAAATCTGTAGATTTTTTAATAATTGTGATACTAATGTAAAACCTCAAGGGCGGATTATAAATAAATACGCCGATTATGAAAGTAACTTTGTTTTTATTTAGGTGTGTACAATGCTACAACCATCACCTCATTCTGTTACAACCAACCCTAGGGGTAGATATGGTTGTAACGAATTCCACTTTTAATAATATTGTCGTTTTTCTCGTATTTTTCTTAAATGCAACTCATCTCTTAATATGAGTTGCATTTAAGCTGGTGTTAAAAGACAACTGAAAAACCAATTTGTGATGTGTATTGATTATACTTTTGTTATTCAAAAAGTTGTGTGAGATATGACGAGAAAAATGAAAATTGTTACGTTCATCCCTGGTCTCCCCTACCTATCAAAATGGTAGCATAAAAGTGTTATAATATAAATAATATATGGGCTATTTACTAGCTTTCATTAAAACCAATATTGTTGTAACAACAAAACAGAAAACATTTATATTCTCCCTCTTTTTTTGATTCGTAGGCGCCATACCTATTGAATTATATATATATATGCCCCACAATTAAGACGAATCATTTGTGGAGGAAATAATAATTATTATTAGGTATTTATAACGACACTTCATATGCTAAAATTCATCAATCCGTTTAGGCTACAGGACGTGCTAAAGAAATAGGATACAAACATACTACATACATACATGCGAAAAACATTTCCCTCTGCAGCAGGGTAAAATATAAGTAATGCATCTATCGACTCAAGCCTAAACCGCGAGAAAATGAAATTACCGCTTTTCCATACAATCCCTAATGTGATTAAAAGGAGTGTGATGTTGTCGGTCCATAGCGGGTGGTTGTCGGTCCACAGCTGTGTACAAAATGACTAAATACTAAAACTTTTAAATAGTATTGTATTGGTTTGTATCTAACAAAATTGTAACTATTTATTGCGGGTTAACTTTAGAGTTAGGAGACTGTGACAAAAACATACGGATATATCGGATCATGATACAATAGAAGGTTCCATTAGCTATTGTCCAAATAGAACCGTGTCTAATTCAAATCTAATATATACCTACCTACCTGCTATGTGGATCTAATGAATATTGTTCACTATTTAAAACTATTATTTAATTTAAATAATCTGTTTTAAGGTTCCGTAGAATACAAATTGAAATACGAAACAAAATTAAAAGAAAATTCTTGTGAGAGTTTAAAGTTTAAGGGTCGATTTTTATTTATTCTGGCATGTGTATTATTAGTTGAAAGCTCTTATTAAACAATTAATCAAGGCTTACGTAAAAGAATACCGCTGGGTAAAGCTTCATATGACTTTCAAGTCCAAAATCCTCCAATCCCTTCAATCAGTTCCAAAATGCTACTTTCAAAACTAGAGGTTTTTTATACCTAAGAAAGCTCTGTGCCAAGTTTAAAAAAATATTTTGGAAAATAGCGAAACCTTGACTAAAAACCTTTTTATTTGCTCCCATCCACCCTAAAATGGTACTTGCTAAACTAGAGATCAAAAAAGACGTCTGTGCCAAGTTTCTAGAAAATCCGTTGGAAAAAAAATGAAATCCTCACAAATAGAGCATCCATTTGCTTCAATCGGTTTCAAAATGGTCTGTGCTAAACTAGAGGTCAAAAACATGTGCTAAATTGAAAAATTTGAAAATAACGAAACCATCAGTTGCTCCATTTGCTCCGATCAACGCCAAAATGCTATTTGCAAAACTAGAGGTCGTAAGAACCTCTCTGTCAAGTTGTCTAAACTAGAGATCAAAAGGAACTTCTGTGTCTAGTTAAAAAAAAATCCGTTAAAAAACAACCGTTTGGTATTAGGAAAAATCAAAAATAGATTACCAAGAAATAGAAGCTTCTTTCGTTTTCTTCTGTTAAAAGAACGATTTCTAAGTGTTTCCTTTAGCGTTAAAACGGTTTTTCGATATAGGTCAGCTTCCACCATAGCTTGCAATTCTTCGTTATTGACTTTAGTTGGCTTAACTTTTGATTCGTTTCGCAAGCATCAATGATCCCAAGTCTTTAGTCATTTCCAACCGCGAAAACGAAAAACGCACGATACGTTCGTTCCCCCGATTAGTTCATTAATCATGTTTCCTCCGTACACCGCATTTGAACCATGACGGGACTCGTTTTTTAAAGTTATTCTAATTTTCGACGGATCCATGTTTGTGTGCAGACGCGAATGTGAAAAGAACTAAATGAACTAACTAGCAATTATAAAATTATTGTTTGGTTTTCAATTCAGGACCCAGTGGCTTTTGTTTGGAACATGTTCCAAACTAAAACCTTGCTCACCGCGCTGGATTTAATTTGATTCAAAATGCCCAATAGCTGTTTTATATTTATACCCCTATTACAAACTGAAATTTATGAAAATTTTGTACAGAATACGTTACTTATAGTTAATTGCACTACCTTGCATTTGCACTTAGGGGATTTTTAGTTTACAGAATGAAGAAACAACTAAGTCTTCATTCTACAGTCGAACACAATTATAGTATTATTAAAATAATATATTACTGTTTTAATAACTCTTGTAAAGAACAATGGCTATATTGTAATATGCTAGCCTAGTGCATTGGGAACGTCCTGTTTATGCGCTGTAATTGCAGACCTACAGGCAGACGGGACTCGGCTTAAATAAGGAAACGAGCGACAGCACACGCAACGCGCGACGGTGTTTCTTCAAGGTCATGTTCTTCTATCATATAAATAGATGCAATTATAAATTGCTCAACAAATGATTTTTAATGATTGCTCGTAAATTATGAACTTCGGTTATTGATAGCATTCTGGATTGACAAGTCGCAGTCAGTTGACAAGTCCGTGTTCAAAAACCTCAGAACCCAAAAACGGTTATGTCACGACCATAGACATATATATACTAGCGTAGGAGACCAACTGACATCTAGACATCGCATGACCGAAACGGAAATGAGTATGTGTGCAAAATTCACATGTGGTTGAGCCAGTTTTAGTGATGTGCATGGGTGTTTTTTATATTATCGATAGCACGTAGTACTTTCATGATAATGTGTCGTTGAAATTACCGCGATATCATAAGTCGAAATCGGCAATCCTATTTATTATTTTGAATCTGCTATACTACATAATTTTTGTTTTGAGTTACTTTTCCTAACTTTTAGTTTTTTAAAATGACAAATCATCAATCAGTCAATTCAAATGCCATTTCCTTTACTCCAATAAATATTTTTTTTTGTTAATAGTTGATAATAAAAAATTTGCAGAAGAAAAGAAAGCGTTTACATCATTATGTAAATTTTAATATTTAGTTGAATACAAGCCAAGTAATAAATAAAACAATATAAATAAACGATTTTTATTTTTAATTACAATACATCACGTTGCAACGCATAACAACAAAATTTTAACTCTTTGTAAACAAAAAAATGAGAATGTACAAAACGAAAACATTTACAATAGAGAAGTTCATGATGTTCAAAATATACAATTTAACTCGATAGAATTGAAAGATAAACCAAAACTAATAAAACAGTGAAAGTTTTTTTAAATTCGTCAATAAATGACTGAGAAATAAATTATTGATATTTATTAATTTGACGACCGCTTAGCCTAGTGGGTAGCGACCCTGCCTACGAAGCTGGAGGTCCCGGGTTCGAATCCCAGGTCGGGTCAGTATTTATATGATGAATATCGATACTGGTATCGGGTCTTGGTTGTTATATGTATGTGATGTCTTCGCTTGGTACGCAAAACACAAGCTAATGCTTAGTTTGGGGCCACGACGTTGTAATGTGCACGTTATTATTATTATTATGTATTTTCGTGCGGTTTGACTGGTGGATTCTTACTGCCCATGACGTCACATTGTCTACTCGATTGAGTGTCGCGTCGTCTCACTACACCACAAATTATGCCTTGGATGCCTTGGACCAGTCTATAATATCTTTTGTTTCTTTGTGTAATAGGTAATTAAGTTTTATTTGAATATAAAGGAACAAGTTTTTGTAAAAGACAAAGTGATAATTTGCCTAAAATTGATATTTTCACTGTGATGGACTTTTCTTCAAATCCATTTTATATTAGTGCTGAAATAAAGGTTTAGGCTCTGAAGTTGAAGGTCCTGGTGATATATCCCGGTAAACGTACGCTGACACCGATCGCTTGGTCTTCAGATTGACCTGTATAGAAATTACAGTTGGCATAAATGCTCTGACTTTAGATATTAAGTATTATTAGTATATTACTTAATATACTTAGTAAGCACATATGAAAAAAAAAGAAACCCCTAACGGCACAAATTCAGTAGGTATAGATCCTTTCTTCAAAAGTCGTCGGTGATTTAGTTAGACAAAACAGTTATCCGTAAAATGTCTACTGCAAACCAAAGAATGTTTTCGAGGAGTCCCACCTGTTCTATTTAACATTTTTTTCCATTGTTCTATGCTAACCGTGTTTACAGGAAACCTGGATATTATGAAATAGTCATAATTATCAGGAAGCATTTTTTAACACCGCAGTTTCTTGGAGGAAAATGAGGTTAAACTATTGTATACAGTAGTTTTGTCATTCAAAGTTTAATTATTTACGACGTTCATAATCAGAGAACAGATAGAACGTCAGACTTTAAATCATAAATAAATAACGATTATAATTAAATAGAGCATCAGATTTTAAATCATAAATAAATAACGATTAAAATTAATTGTGTATATATCTTATATTTTCATTTGAAAAAGTCTTGTATTTACATATATACCCTATGTGTAGTATATATGTATAGATGTCATACTTTCCCTTACAATGTGCTGCCAGGCTAAATAAACCTCACAATATGTTTAAAAACAGTTAACGACATCATTCCAGTGGAACAGGTGCAATTAGGTAATATCAAATTTACAAAATATTTATATTTGAAAATATCGACATATCGATACATTTTGTGCAATCCCTATGCTTCATTGTTTAAATGTAATTTTACACAATATTTTTGTATCGTACACAAAATTGTTTAAAATAACAAATTATTTACAAAATAAAGTATTTACCGTATACTACTGATGTATAACCAAGTAAATTTAGGATCGCTTTTTATAAAAATAAGCATTAAGATAACAATATGTTATTGGCAGTACTTACCGGTGAAATGTCTCTTTATTTGGATTATTAACATATGTTACAGTGCAATTTAAAACTGAACACTACACCATTTTTATCACAAGAATTAATTTTTGTAGAATTCAAAACGATTATAACACAAAATAGAAAACAAAGCTGGACCTTATTTTGACAAGTGAGTAAAGAAGACTAAATGTGTTCAAAGAGGTTTTATGTCAGATTTTCTTGCATTTCTTTCTCGCATGTAGGATTTCCGCAAAGAGCTGGATGTCATTCGCACACTGTGTTCCTCTGTTACGCTCCTTTATGGTCACGACTTTCTAACAGTTTTACATTTTCGATAGTACGTATGTACGTATAATGCTCTTGCACATAGTGCGGTCAAATTAGCTATGCACTTTTACCTATGGGTGCGTTAACGCGTGAAGCACCAAAAAAGAACCAAATTACTAAAACCCAATTGATATATATGTTACGGGTAATGCTAAAAGGTCGAGTAAACCTAGGTTACCCGGGTTTACTTAGAATTACCCAAGGTTTTTGGGTAATGTCTGATCAAATCAAATCGCTTCAATCGCCGGTGTCGCAAAGTAGTTTTTGATTTGGCTTCGTTTGCACTTTTAAAAGAATTAATGATTATCAAATATTGTTCGTTAGTATATTAAAAACAATTCAACCCTTTCACAGACAGTAAATTCTTAACGCAACACCTAATATTACACAGCCAGCATTGAATAGACCTAGGTAAGAATGGGTAAATCCCGAATTAAAATTTATTTCAATTATTATTCGGACGTTACCCAAAATCCTTGGGTAATTCTAAGTAAACCCGGGTAATCCTGGGTTTACTCAATCTTCTAGCATTACCCATAACATATACATCGTATAAAGCCTCTCTACGTATAAAGCCCTTTATTTTAATACGTATATTGGCTCGTACCAAGCTGTCAAGCTGGTTGCTTATGTAAAAACTAACAGTATATTATAGATTAGGTATTAATTTAAGTGGTTCGATATATAACACAGCTAGTTGGTAGAGCAGTCCGAGTGAACAGTCAAGTAGCCTCATTTTACAAAAATTTAGTTTTCAGAAAGTCGTAACTGTTCTTGGTCACGGGACTCCCAGACTAGGCCGATAACCTTAGATCAAAAACACCCGTAACATCATGATACGTAGATCTGAACTACTTACCTACCTAAACTGTGTCTAGCGGTATCAAAATACGAGTAAAGCAAATAATAGAGGCGACTCTCCTTTATAAATAGCCCAAGAGCTGCAATTGTATACCCAGTGCACTCCTCACCGCGCACTGGACCGCTTTCGCTTTCGACGTATTACAGGGTTGTCAACAAAAAACCAATAGTTAAATCAACACGTGTCATTTAAAGTAGCCATATAGATAAACATATATTTTTTATAAAACATAAGTGATCATAAAAATTGTCATGAACTGCAATAAAATCAATTTCATGGCAGTTAACCACATATGTCCAAACATTCCTATTCTCCCTAGAACAGTGAGGCTGGTCTCAGATAAAAAAGACCTAATTATCTATTACTGGTATTTGCGTCACTACGTCGTATCTGATACGATCAGTAACAATATAATTAAAAAAAAAAAACTTTTTAAAAACAAACTTTTTAGACCTTCGTCACACTATGCTAGACAAACCGAATAAACCCGAACTCGGTGGGTTTATTAGTAGCATTGAATAGTTCTTTTATCCAACTGCATTCTGTTCTATCATCAGACCTTCGTCACTATACATTGTACGATAACACAAATCGAGTTTGTGCTCATTATGAGCACAAGCCTGATTTGCATATTAGTAGCCACTGGTGGGTTCTGTTATCCACTCTCTAGTTCCATCGTCAAATCAGCCCGATGCCACCAAATCATTGATTGTCAGCCAAATTATAAATATCTGTAAAATTTTAACTCGATTCAATTAACCGTTAGGGACTTTAATGAACGATTCTGGCTACATCAACGGTACCTGGCCACCAGATTATTGCATTGTCATCACAACCACACATGTCTGCGAAATCGTAACTTTGTAGGTAAAGATGAAATGGCTCGCTTAATTAGCTTAAATTTTATTTCTAAATATCTATCAATTATTATGTTCTAGTAATTCTATTTTACTAATAGATATTAGAACGAACCGATATTTATAGATAGGCCAGTGTCATAGCAAAGACGCTCTAATTTTTAAAACTTCATTCATTGTTTCCGCTTTATTTTTGAAAACCGCAGTGGATACGTGCACGCCTCTTTCACACGAGGCGATAACAAAACCAATGTATGGAGTAAGTAGTTGAGACACATACAAAAATAATATTAATTAAAATTTTTATATATATTATAAAAAATTACCTTGATAAAAAAAAATTGATACAATTTTAAGACATAGAATTATACATAGGTAATACAAGCGGTTTATGGCTATCCACATTTTTGCAAGCTTTTATTTCCGGTCCGACTGATTGGTCTTCTCGCCATTATTCATAAGAACGCTTCGTAATGGTATCACCAGTAACAGAGAACTCCAGTAATCTGTGCACGCTTTTATTAGGTTACCGGCGAAAATTAGAAATAACTAGTATATCCTACAAATTTCATGGTCCTACATCATTGATCTACCATTTTTAACAGGATGCGAAGTCGCTTGTGTAAAGGCCAAACAAAACCGTCCGTATTGTGCCGTAATATAGCGTATTACAGTTTGTTCCCTTATATATATATCTTTTTTTACATGAATCAAGAAAATTGTGCTCTATTCGTAACACTTATGACATATGTTCTCATTATGAAATTCTAATACAAGACCTTTTAGAATTCACTTCTTCGGGCGGAATTATTTTTCTTTCGTGAAGCATGGAAATAGAGCTCCATTCATAGCGCTTATGACATATATTCGTAGAAAAGAATTCTAATATAAGACGTTTAAGAGTAGATTTCTTTGGACCAGCCGCGCTGCGGCCACCGCACGTGGGTCGCATCGGGCCGGGTCAGTCCTTACGAATACTTATTACGGGTCGGACGTGTCACACTGTTTACGAGAATGGGACGAGAATTAAATCGTGATAATGTTCACATTAAATTAAAAAACAATTGAATAACCGTCCACAGGCATAAACTAATGTTAAATTTAATTGTTTACTTATCGGCAATACGATATGCAGCTCTTTTTTGCGTCTTTGACCAGTAGTTTTACAAATTTTTACGACACAAGTCGACATCGCGCACGTTTATTCGGCGCTAAGCCATTACCTTGACTAAAAGCCGGTTGGAGGACTTATTTCGTTTTGGATGACTTTCTGCGCGGACACTTTAGAACGCGGACAGCCCATCTAGTTATATTGGTACATCGATGTCCTACATACAGAAGTTTAATTTTTCTATTAGGGACCGTCCATATATTACGTCATCGGTTTTTTCGACTTTTAACCCCCCCCCCCCTACAATTACCCTGCCGTCATACCCAATACACTCCCCTCTTCCTTCGCAAAATGACGTCATTTAAGCTAAATCCACTAAAATTGAAAAGGTAACTAATTTAATATTTTCCCATGGGGATTTCACCCACTCCTCCAAACTCTAAATCACTGGCATAGTATTCGCTACAGGTTCTCCAGGTAAGTTTGGTCCATTCATCCTCGTCCATCCTCGTCCACGTGTCACACTGACCGGCCGGCCGGTTGCCAGGTTGCTACGTTGTTGCTGCGGCGCACCGATAAAGTGAATCAAAAGAAAGCTGCGTGTTTGATGGACGCCGCCCTACTCACTCGGTCATTTGTGAGCTAACTGAGCTAAGTATAAGTATTAAGACTTTATTTGTGTCACCTCAGATAGCAAGCTATGACGTCATTTTTATCATGACCCACCCTCCCCATGCGTCATGTTACCGTCTTCCAAAGACCAGACCCCCTCCCTAATAATAAATGACGTAATATATGGACAGCCCCTTAAAATAAATTGTCATATAATATTTTTCTTCACAAAAAATGTTTTTGTCATGTTCGCGTGGACGCGTCATGTTTTTATTATTTTTTATATAAAATTTTACATAAATGTTCAACACATAAAAAAATAAACATACAATTCAGCTTATTATTATATCAAATTATTATATTATTTAAATTATTATAAAAAGATTATTATAACAAATCATTTATTTATTAAACAAATAAAATACAAACAAAAGAAAGATATTTTTTACCTAATGAAGATTTGCAAATTGATAACTGAAGAACAAAAATTTTGTTTATAATTTGTATAAATAATGAAAAAAATTAAGAATAAAAAAAGTTTCGGCAAAAATTTTTTATTATTATATAATTTCAATAGAAATATTTTTTTACATATAAAATAGGTAGCATATTATATATTAGTACATAGAAAAAAATAATTGCTTTGAACCAATGAATGAATGAATAGGTTCTTTATTTCGTTTGTTGGGTTACAAGTATTGGGTTGGGGTTTACATCAACCCTGTCCTAAGTTATAGAGCACTAGCAACAAAAGTCAAGATGAGAGAAGAAAAAATAAAATAAAATTATTGTCACCCTAGAAGAAAAGAGACAAAATGACTTGGACCCATAGACATATATATACTAGCGTAGGAGACCAACTGACATCTAAACATCGCATGACCGAAACGGAAATGAGTATGTGTGCAAAATTCACATGTGGTTGAGCCAGTTTTAGTGATGTGCATGGGTGTTTTTTATATTATCGATAGCACGTAGTACTTTCATGATAATGTGTCGTTGAAATTACCGCGATATCATAAGTCGAAATCGGCAATACTATTTATTATTTTGAATCTGCTATACTACATAATTTTTGTTTTGACTTACTTTTCTTAACTTTTGGTTTTTTAAAATGACAAATCATCAATCAGTCAATTCAAATGCCATTTCCTTTACTCCAATAAATATTTTATTTGTTAACAGTTGATAATAAAAAATTTGCAGAAGTAAAGAAAGCGTTAACATCGTTATGGAAATGTTAATATTTAGTTGAATACAAGCCAAGTAATAAATAAAACAATATAAATAAACGATTTTTATTTTTAATTACAATACGTCACGTTGCAACGCATAACAACAAAATTTTAACTCTTTGTAAACAAAAAAATGAGAATGTACAAAACAAAAACATTTACAATAGAGAAGTTCATGATGTTCAAAATATACAATTTAACTCGATAGAATTGAAAGATAAACCAAAACTAATAAAACAGTGATAGTTTTTCTTAAATTCGTCAATAAATGACTGAGAAATAAATTATTGATATTTATTAATTTGACGACCGCTTAGCCTAGTGGGTAGCGACCCTGCCTACGAAGCTGGAGGTCCCGGGTTCGAATCCCAGGTCGGGTCAGTATTTATATGATGAATATCGATACTGGTATCGGGTCTTGGTTGTTATATGTATGTGATGTCTTCGCTTGGTACGCAAAACACAAGCTAATGCTTAGTTTGGGGCCACGACGTTGTAATGTGCACGTTATTATTATTATTATGTATTTTCGTGCGGTTTGACTGGTGGATTCTTACTGCCCATGACGTCACATTGTCTACTCGATTGAGTGTCGCGTCGTCTCACTACACCACAAATTATGCCTTGGATGCCTTGGACCAGTCTATAATATCTTTTGTTTCTTTGTGTAATAGGTAATTAAGTTTTATTTGAATATAAAGGAACAAGTTTTTGTAAAAGACAAAGTGATAATTTGCCTAAAATTGATATTTTCACTGTGATGGACTTTTCTTCAAATCCATTTTATATTAGTGCTGAAATAAAGGTTTAGGCTCTGAAGTTGAAGGTCCTGGTGATATATCCCGGTAAACGTACGCTGACACCGATCGCTTGGTCTTCAGATTGACCTGTATAGAAATTACAGTTGGCATAAATGCTCTGACTTTAGATATTAAGTATTATTAGTATATTACTTAATATACTTAGTAAGCACATATGAAAAAAAAAGAAACCCCTAACGGCACAAATTCAGTAGGTATAGATCCTTTCTTCAAAAGTCGTCGGTGATTTAGTTAGACAAAACAGTTATCCGTAAAATGTCTACTGCAAACCAAAGAATGTTTTCGAGGAGTCCCACCTGTTCTATTTAACATTTTTTTCCATTGTTCTATGCTAACCGTGTTTACAGGAAACCTGGATATTATGAAATAGTCATAATTATCAGGAAGCATTTTTTAACACCGCAGTTTCTTGGAGGAAAATGAGGTTAAACTATTGTATACAGTAGTTTTGTCATTCAAAGTTTAATTATTTACGACGTTCATAATCAGAGAACAGATAGAACGTCAGACTTTAAATCATAAATAAATAACGGTTAAAATTAAATAGAGCATCAGATTTTAAATCATAAATAAATAACGATTAAAATTAATTGTGTATATATCTTATATTTTCATTTGAAAAAGTCTTGTATTTACATATATACCCTATGTGTAGTATATATGTATAGATGTCATACTTTCCCTTACAATGTGCTGCCAGGCTAAATAAACCTCACAATATGTTTAAAAACAGTTAACGACATCATTCCAGTGGAACAGGTGCAATTAGGTAATATCAAATTTACAAAATATTTATATTTGAAAATATCGACATATCGATACATTTTGTGCAATCCCTATGCTTCATTGTTTGATTGTAATTTTACACAATATTTTCGTATCGTACACATAATTGTTTAAAATAACAAATTATTTACAAAATAAAGTATTTACCGTATACTACTGATGTATAACCAAGTAAATTTAGGATTGCTTTTTTTAAAAATAAGCATTAAGATAACAGTATGTTATTGGCAGTACTTACCGGTGAAATGTCTCTTTATTTGGATTATTAACATATGTTACAGTGCAATTTAAAACTGAACACTACACCATTTTTATCACAAGAATTAATTTTTGTAGAATTCAAAACGATTATAACACAAAATAGAAAACAAAGCTGGACCTTATTTTGACAAGTGAGTAAAGAAGACTAAATGTGTTCAAAGAGGTTTTATGTCAGATTTTCTTGCATTTCTTTCTCGCATGTAGGATTTCCGCAAAGAGCTGGATGTCATTCGCACACTGTGTTCCTCTCTTACGCTAGTATATATACCTTTATGCTTGGACCTGGCTATTTCATCTCCTTATTTTGCAAAGTTGAGTGCACTGTCCTGAACTAGTATCACGTCAATGGTTCAAGTCCAGTTGATGGACATATTGATTGATTGACTTTTATTTGACATTTGATTGTCTTGGTTGGACGAAAATGTAAACGGATGTGAACGCGATTGCGCGCGACAAACAAAAATATTCTTTACGGATCAATACGAAGTGGCTGAGGAGAAAAGAAAATCTAGATCGAGATCTTATCTCTTTCGCCCTAGGAGTAGAAAAGGCGTGTGGAGCTCGCGCAGCAGCTGCCAGATCGATCGCCGATTAGTTCATGTCACGGTGGGCATTCCGGCATTTCAATGCAGGGCAGTTTCAAGATACAACTCATAAACATGGGCACCCGCGCGGCGGCCTGTAAGCATAATACTTTTACTATTATTTGACGATCTCGTGAGCTTCTTGTACGGAGACCGATGCCCGAGCGAAGAAATCCGCTGAAGGTCGCTTATTGCATGAATAAATCGCATTTATTTTTCAGAAGAGTGCGAAGCCGGCCTCATTGCGTAGTGAAAGCTTTTTGTGTCCCCTAATGCAGCCGGCGCAGGCGTGCGAGCCGACCCGGCCGCTGCATAATATGCAGCTCATTATGGAGCCTATTTTGAACGTGAAAGGTGAGGTGGGTGTGCGGTGTAGATGCCCGAGCCCGCTTATCACCCCGGCCGCGCTCGCTTGCCGTCTCCATCCAGACTGGCTCTCGGTGTTGGGTGTCCCTTACCACTCTTCTCTCCAGGCCGTTCCGTCATCTGTCTGACAACTCTTAGTTGACTGTTCTTGTTGCACTAAACACCTATGTCTGTCTGTGTACTGTGTATCTAGTTGTCTACATGTAGCAAGTTTACCAAATCCCGTATGTCGCTGGCCCCATTGTGTAGATAGGTGTCTCTTGTTTGGTGTTAAACTGTCTTCGGAAGTGTCAAGTCTTATATGTGCATAAGATTTCTCATAGGTAAGTTGGATTAATGTATAAAATATGTATCCTAATTTGAAGCTTTTACTAAATTCAAATTAAATTTTATATATATTTATATTAAGGTATGGTTGAAACTATAATGGCAGATTACATGTTAAGTAAATGTTCCTGAAAAAATTGGACTGTGTGTTGCAATGTTAGTTTTCAAACTCTTCAAATATGATTGAAACTTTGATGGCAGATTGTATATTAAATGTTCCTGTTGCGAC
Source organism: Luffia ferchaultella (assembly GCA_949709985.1). NCBI lineage: Eukaryota > Metazoa > Arthropoda > Insecta > Lepidoptera > Psychidae > Luffia > Luffia ferchaultella. The sequence goes on from OX453262.1 coordinate 3,557,324, forward strand.
TGACTATGTGTTAAAGTTTTAGCATATCAAAACCGTCTTGAATATTAAAATATGTGAAATTTTTGATGTTCAGGTAGCTTGAAATTAGTGAGCATAGATTCATCTGCATAAATATTTTGTCTTGGTATATACAGTGGAGTGGAAATGTAATTGGGAACATAAGACATACTCTATGTCCCCTTTAGACTCTTTTTCTACCAAGACAGACACACACGACAATATCTAACCAAATTTAATGTGTTACTTATATTTGTTTAAAATTGCATATATTACCTAATTCCGTAGCCACCTCATAAAGTTTGAGGTATTGGGTATACAAACATGAAACAATGTACTTTTCACCATTAGAGTACAGTTGAATAACTATAGAAACAGAAAACAGGACAATTAAAAACTTTATATTAATTGCTTTAAGTATACAAAACAATTATTATTCGATTTGGTGATATTTGTTTCGTGTTTATGGCAGTACAATGATGTGGCATTGATATTATCAATTTTGTACACTTTTCCATAGAAACTGATTCTGCAACTCAAGTCACACTCTTGTCATACTCTACTCATACTCTTTAAGTCATACTCTTTACTCAGCTTAATATTTATGCATTTATAAATTAAATACTCTCAATGCAGAATGATTGTTTGATCCGTAAATTATAAAATTGGCCAGCATTAAAATGATATATTTTGATTTGCATGAGTTTGCATAATATTGTCAGCTAGCAAATTAAAATGAATTTTATAATAATTGATTAAAGTATGATTTAATTTAAAAAAAAAAATAAGATTTTCCTGCAAATAACTAGAGGTGATTGTAAATTTACTGTGATAATTATTATTTTAAAAGACTTTTTATAATTAGGTTGTTGTTTTTATTAAGCTAATTATATGCAGTAAGTGTGAAGTCTTAATAGTCTTTGAAATCTGATAAATTTTGTTAAAAATATTGTTTACCTTAATGACATAGTAAAAAATACTTGTTTGTTACTAACTGCACTTCGTCCATTGTATATAATTAATTCACGATTCGCTGTTGAATTTTCGATAACTTGTAGGTATATGTGCAATCTATGCCCACTATTTCAATTGTCGCAGTGCAATTATATCTGTTTAAATTTAGTCACAAATCAAATGAAATAATAAAAAATCTAAACATAGGTGGTCTTGTTTGTATGCAAAATGTTTATGTTTGAACTTTTTTAATAAACTGTAATTTGTACTACAGCGGTATTGATTACGTGGTTTGTCTTAATGTTATTGCCACGAATATAATTAAAACACATGAAAGATAAATAATAATAATTTTAATATAACACTTTAATATCACAGGCATAACAGGTGTCTGTGATATGTAAATCAAAATTAAAGCCAGATCATAGATTTTTAAAAACATAATTATACACATTTACACAAAAATATACTTAGCCGGATAGTCCGGTTTCAGGACAGTCAGTACATTTGATAAAAAATATTTTATTGATATTACAAGTTGCCGTTTTTGCTGATTGAATAAATAAAATGCATTGTGAGCTATTTTCAAAAAGTTAGCTTTATGGATATGCATTAGATATAATAATAATACCTAGGACTTCCCACACAGCGCCATCTAGTCCCAAAGTAAGCAAGTATTATGCTTGTGTTATGGGTTACTAGACAGCTGATATACATACTTCAATATTCTTTATAATATATGTTTACATATATAAATATTTTTTTTTTACAAAGACACCACATACATATAACAACCAAGATAGATGTATAGATATTCTTATATATTAAATTTCATTTCATGGAGTAACACATGAAATTGATTTGTATCTATAGACTGCATGATAATAATAATAATAATAATAATAACGTATACATAACAACAACGTCTAGGCCCCAAACTAAGCATTAGCTTGTGTTTTGGGTACCAAGCGAAGACACCACATACATATAACAACCAAGACCCGGTTATCAATATCGATATTCATCATATAAATACTGACCCGACCTGGGATTCGAACCCGGGACTGGGCTTCGTAGCTTCGTAGCGTCGAGCTTCGTAGGCAGGGTCGCTACCCACTAGGCTAAGCGGTCGTCATGTTGATGAGTGATGTATCACTACTAACATGCATGTTTTAATATTTTTATATCTTATTAAAGCCTATTTTGTACTTAAATGCTCAAGGCATTGAAATTGTTATTAGAGCACATTACCTTTACATAACAGGTTTAACTAATAGCTAAAAGTAAATATTTACCTAGGTGAAATTTTTTTGCAAAACAAAAGTACTTGAAAGCAACATTGATTGATTGAAACAATTGATTGAAGAATATTTCCTATAATCCCACATAACTTATCTAAGTTTATTAACAACATGATGCTAGTTCTTATCATGAAATAACATTTTAAACATTAATTCTATAATAATAATAATATCTGGGACATCCCACATAACACCATCCAGTCCCAAACTAAGCAAAGCTTGTATTATGAGTCAATGCAACTGATATACATATTTAAATAATCTTTGTAATGTATGTTATTATATTACACAAAATAATATGAAATAACTGTACCATACAAAATTTACAACTAGTAACTTTTTGAAAATAGCTCACAACAATGCATTTTATCTATCCAATGAGAAAAAATGAAAACTTTTAATACTATCAAAACATTTTTTTTCTGGCTATGCAACTAGGACGGGAGTGCCGTATGGTATACAAATTCTACCCAGGAAGGAACACCCGCCAGGAGTGTTAATACTAAACTTGGGAAGTGCCAACTTTTCATAAACAGTAAATTTTTTATAACTGTATGTTTTTCAGTCACAGCCAAGATCCGCAGCCTCTACGACTGCCAGCTGCGGCTCATGCACAACATCCAGCCACTTCCATCTGGCAGTGATATTGCCAACACTGTTAAATACTTCTCGCAGACGTTACTTAGTGAGCATAATTGTTACTAATTAATTATTAAAAAAATAAGATATTTTAATGTAGGTAAACTTCAAAATAATCCAAAACTATTTTACTAATTTTGTTCTTTCTAGTAGATCTAATGATTTGACTACAAAATCTAGTTTTTTTGAATTACTCAGTGTCATCATCATCATCATCAGCCCATGTCTCTCCACTGCAGGATATAGGCCTCTCCCAAGGCCCGCCCAAGTCCCAAGGTGGACAGATGATCTGAAGCACCATACCGGGGGTAGTTAGATGCGAAAGGCGGAGGACCGTGTGTGGTGGCGGGCCTTAGGAGAGGCCTATACTCAGTGTAAAAAAACCTTCTAAATAAAGTAGTTGGATTTTTTTTTTCATTTAAAAAAAATCATACTAAACTTGCAATAAAGCCAAAATTATGTTAGTTTTTCACTACAGGTTTCAAATTGTTTGGCTTGTGGTTGTCTGACAATGCTGTAACGACGCGGCGATCGTTCAGTTGCCATTCGGGCAGTTAGTATAAATACCTAGGTACTTGTGTTAGTGTTAGCAGTACCTACGAAACACAAACTTAAGTCAGAATGTCATCATCTTTGATTATATTTACACAGAGTTTCAGCATCAAAAACATAGATATAAATATCATCTAACCTAATACTAATGTTCGGTTATAAATTTGTTGTCTATTGTGTGATTTCATCTAGAAACGTCAGTAATGAAAGCATCCAAGTAAAAGAAATTTTGAAAACTCAACAAATAATCGCAACGAAAAAAAAATATCAAAAATGTGGTCCTCTATCATGTGGAAAATATTTAAAGAACTGTATTTTACCTTATATTCCTAAAATAATTAAAAACATATTGATAAATCATATAGCTTACAGTTTGTCAAAATGCTAAAGTTTTAAGATTTCGGTGCAGCGTGAAAAGGTTGATAGCTCCATGGTCAAAGGTTTCTATAAAGGTGTTAATACCTATTATTTGCTTCAGGTGTTTTAAAAGATGTACCCAGCTCTCCTTTGGAGATGATTAAAGATCCAGCCAATGACCATACGAGGATGGGTTTATATCCTAATCTCGATTATAAAGGATTATTCAATGCAATATCGCAGCTCGTCGATTCAGCACCACACATACAGTATGGAGTCCAAGGTATGCTTAACGAATTTAAGAATGATTTATCTGTTATTCTATGTTTATTTTTATGTATTCTACTATAATTTGTTTCTTCTTCTTTTTCTTTTTATTTGTTGAGGTGTTCTGCTTAAGAGCAATTCTGTCTGTTTATTTATTTTATTATGTAACTAGCGAACCGCCCCGGTTTCGGACGGGTAGCAGAGCATATAAGCCGTAATGTTTTTTCTGTTGTAGTGTCATATCAGCTTGTTGCGTCGAACATGTGAATTGGATTTGATTACTTTTAAATGTGACGTAAGTTCATCCTACTTGGAGTATTTTTAAAGTATTTCATTTCCAATTCTATAAATATTTGAAAAAGTAAAGAATAAATACACATAACCTAACCTGACCTAATTACGCGTGTCACGGCGTCCCGTATGGCCGCCCGGCTGATCACGCGATATTTATATTTCGCGATAGCTCCTAAGATATTAATTTAAATTTTATAGTGTAACGGGCAATCATAATGTGCATAAAATGATGAAGGTAAATAACATATTTAATTTGATAAGGAACAATACTGTATCTGTATAAATTGCTTTCCAATCATCTCATCATATGCCACCATTTTTTCAAACATAAAAATAGATATAGTAAGCTATCCATAAAAGATAGACATATGCCATCGCGGACTTTTTTGTAGTCCTATACAAAAAGAACAATTCCTCCATACATTATTTTATTATATCTCAAAAGGATTAGGCAGCGTTTTTGATGAAAGATCACAGCCGCTTTGATTTTTTTCCGACTTCTTGAACAATAATCGTCATATTTAAACAAATTTGCACAAAACATAAATAAATTATACACGTAAATCTTCCTGTTGAATCACTCTGTCCATTGGTGTCAATAATATGCCAATCTGTTTGGTAGTTTTTGAGTTTATCGCGTTCAGACAGACAGACAGACACGGTGGGGGACTTTATTTTATAATATGTAGTGATTAAACATGCAATTATATACACTTGTTTTGGAAATTAGTAATCAGTAGTTAGGCTTTGCTGCCACCTGTTTCTCTATCCGCCACGAAGAGGACGCTCCCACACGCCATGTTGAGGCAGCGTGTGTAGTGATTTGTTTCCATAAAATACTGACAGCAGTGTACAGTAGGTATAGAGTTTCTAGTATCAGTATTCAGTAAGGAATAAATGCAAACAAAATGGCGGGTCTTAAACTGAGAACGTAGGGATCCGCGGACGGTCGTTACCTTAGAATTGTCCAATGTTGGGGAAGGATTGTACTCGAGTATGAAGGCTTGTACTCTAGTATGAAGGTTTGTTCTCTAGTAAGAAGGATTGCACCCTAGTATGAAGGTTTGTTCTCTAGTAAGAAGGATTGCACCCTAGTATGAAGGTTTGTTCTATTGTATTAAGGTTTTCACTCTAGTATAAAGATTTTTACTCTAATTTAAAGGTTTGCATTCTATTATAAAGATTTGTTCTCTAGTAAGAAGGTTTATTCTCTAGTGTGAAGGTTTGCACTCCAATATGAAAGTTTGTTTTCTAGTATGAAGGTTTGCATTCTATTATGGAGATTTGTACTCTAGTATAAATGTTTGAAAGCTGGTAATGAGTTCCCTGTTTGGAACTCAACAAATAAATAAATAATCTTGTAACGATTCAGTTTGATACACTTTAAAACTTAAGATAAGTTCTTTTGACGTTTATTTTATTTTCTAACAGTTATAGAGAAACAAATGCACTAATCATGACATTTGCTCTTATAAAATTTGCATGTCACTTTGATACTGACACTTAGTTTTTTTCTTATCTTGACTTAATCTATACTTTGTTGCTATTATTTGTCTGCCACTGATTTATCTGACCATCTTACACATTGCGTATCAATGTGTAATTCCAGCGCTTTCCAAATAAACCCCATTAAATTCAATTATTCGTCTCTTGTTTTTCACAATACTTTCTGGAACAAGACCAATGAGAAGTTTTAATAATCGATAGTGTTCTACACACTATCGATTATTAAAACTTCTCTATCACTTATATTTATATTTTACATTTATAATATTTTTTTCCAGCGTTCGGTCAAGCAGTGCTACAGTGCTTAGGATGTTTGCTGCCATTTCTAGAATATGACATGATCGACAATCTGCCATATTTGGTTGCATATTGCGTCGCTGTGTTTCCAATTTGTCTGCATCAAGAGATACTCAACTTACTATGCTACTATATATTGCCATTTACCATCAGTAAGTTAGATTTTTTGTATAGACATACAGTGCGTCCGCTCAAATATTTTGCAGGACACCCATTGTGTATTTTGGAAACAGTAAAAATAAATACGTTATGTAATTATTTAGCACCTTATTTTTTTCCTATTTTTACATCAAGTAGTTTAATGAAACAATAGAAAATCGAAAAATATATTTAAATATTATTCATCCGAATCCTCCGAATCACTTTGTGTGTTTATTATTTGTGCTTAGTTTGGGGCCTAGACGTTGTTGTCATGTATACGTTATTATTATTATTATATTATAAAAAAAAAATTATAAATGCGCGATGCACCAACACACACTGCGTGTGTACAGTATGGGCCGATTTTTCGAAGTCACCGCCCGTCGCCTTTCCGCAGAGTCGCTGGCGGCTTTATAAAACGCACAAACTATTTGAGAGGATGCAATGTAATTTTATGTGCAAATGCTATGCAATTATAAAATCCTGATGAAATGAAACTCTATATTCGAGTTAACTAATAAAATCATTTCAAGACACGGATCTCGGGGTCTAAGCGACATTGGTGGGGATAAGATGTGCATGCATACTCTACGGTCAATGTAAACCTGCGACGCACATATAAACTGGCCAATCGGTGAACTCGAATATGTCTGGTAACCAATCGGGAAACGCTAGCATTTTTCGGTCTCTCCCGCTCTACTACATGCTATGAAAGTGTCACGGAAGTAGACGTTCCTGTGTGGATAAACTTTTCAGATAAATTACATAAAATTCAAAATCTTTGATCATATATTAACAGATATCAATGGAAAAAATATTCCATAGCTTAAACTTGACTACTACGGAACACTAAGTAATTCCGCGAGTTGGACCTGCAATGAGCGCGTTCTCTTCAACAAAATTATGTATCTGATTACTATACTTTTTGAATTTCGGGAAAATACCTATTATTATACATAACACATCAAAGTTTGTGGTTTTACAACTTGCTCGTGACGTCATTCGGTGCCGTTACGTACAAATTATCTACGTTAACTCATAGTAATGTAACCGAGCGACGTAATGGCGCGATTTACATTAAAAATTTGTATCTTCGGCATATTTGTAGATATCAATGAAATTCTTTCACTTATTAGTTTTTCTTAATAAATATAACATATTTCTATAAAATGCAAAAATGACATGATTCACTCACTCATTGGTTGTTATTTTTTCAGATTTTTAGTTGCCAGGAGTTATAGTTGTTATGCATTGCTTACCTGATCTTGAACGATCTTAAAATATCGAAACGGACTATTATACTTTTTTTATTATTACAGCTCGCAACTACGAAGGAGACGAAGACGAAAGCCAAGCTTCGCAGTCAGTCGCCGCCATTGTCATGACTGTATTCCAGCATTCCAACAATCCAGGTTAATAATTTACAACCATACTATCAGCCGCAATAGTGCCCCACTGCAGAGCCTTAGGCCTCCCCTCAGGATGAGGAGGCTTGGAGCTTAATGCGGGTTTGTGGATTATAACGACTGCCATCTATTAATGGCAACCGGAACGACGCACGGCTTAACGTGCTCTCCGAGGTACAGAGTCAGTGTTATGTAGGTAAGTTAGAAAAAACTCATCGTTACGTGCTCTGGGATTCGAATCACGTCCTTCCAAACAAGAAGCGGGCTCGCCAACACTCGCCTATCACGATATTTTTTTAACATAATTTACTAGTCAACATTGAATACCTACATTTTTTTCATTAGAATTTTACTTTTATAGATTGACCACTTAAATGCTGACTCACTCATTCCCACTTAGGAGCTATTAGACAAATTAGACAATGCGTTGTACTTAACGGATCACAGGCGATATATAGCGTTAATTTGCGTATTTTTACACGAAATTTTTTATTCACGAAATCCGTGTCCTAAAGATTGATCTGTTGACATTTAGTGAATAAAAACTAAACAGGCAATCGTCAGAAATTTAAAATAATTTTGTTTCCTTTTATGTATTAATTTCTATTTTTACAAATTATGTAACTTTATATACAACATGAAATTACAACAATTACAGGAATAATATTAAACATTTTTATGGGAATCACATAAGCTTATGAATAAGTACATTTGTTTACTTAATTAAATTACTGTTGTGATCTTTAGAATTTTGGTGATACTGCACAGTGTTTTCGCATTTTGGAAAATATAATAAAAACTAATAATAATTTTTGTCTGCGGCTTCGCTCGCTTGATTTCCATGCTTTACATTTTTTAGTAGTTCATTGTAATAGTTTTAAATTTACACAATTTGATCTATTGATCTCATAAAAATACGAATTGACTGGCTGCCCTCTTCTGCGTTTACCGTCTAACCACTCATACTCTAGCTAGCTGGTGCAAGATGACGAGTTTTAGTCCGAATTTCAGTGTATAGGTCCCCGCGCGCTGGTCTGCACCCCCGTGAAATTTTCATGCGCCAGTCTTCAACCTTGCAAAATTGCGTAATGTCACTTCGTTCCTGTGAATTGACATTTATGACTCTATTAAAACCAAACGCTGCTGTCAAATGTTACTTGTTACTTTTTGCGGCTAAATAGGCTGAAAGAGACTGGACCCCACAACACAAGGAATCCTGATACGGGAGCCTGGGCCAACTCTGTTGTATTGTAATGTGTTTTTGTACAATAAAACATTTTTATTATGTTTTATTTTAATTTTAAATTAATTTACTTTATGATTGATTTATAGATGTTAACTAAAGGTCGCGGTTTCGACCCCCGCCCGGTACACACGTTAATATGTGCGTGAACATTTTTAATTGTTCCATGTCTGGGTGTATTCCACTGTATAATATAGCTATATATATGTACGAGTATGTATTCTTCACTTCACTTCATCAGCCCATTTTTTACCCCACTGCAGGGGCTTAAGCCTCCCCCAGGGTGAGGAGGAGGGCTTAGAGCTTAAATCCACCACGCTGCTCCACTGCGGGTTGGGGACTGTAACGACCGCCATCTATTGAGCGCGTCCGGGACCGACTGCTTAACGTGCCCTCCGAAGCACGGAGTCAGTGATAGTTGTGTACTTAAGTCATAAAAACTAATTGGTACACGCCCGGATTCGAACCATGGGCCTACTTGATATTTGAGGACGGGCTCTTTTTCCGCAACTCGACGTCAAAGCGCCTATTTTGCGTGGGCCAATGGGGCCATATAAGTTTGAGACAGGTTCGTTGCGCTTTGGGGTATGTATTAAGGGGTATGGAGTATGTATTATAAAGTTATTTAAGTTAATTATATCTGTTTTCTGGTACCCATGGTTTGCAGGCTTTCCCTAGATTGGGATTAGATGACCATGTGTGAGATGTTTGACATTATTATTATTATTATTAATTCACGTAGATTAAAATTACATTATTTAAAGTTATGCGTGACGGATCATAGAAATTGTATCAGTCATCGCCTACGACTTCGCATCCATTGACTTTACGTATAATAATAATAATAATAATAATAATAATAATATCTGGGATATTCCACACAGCGCCATCTAGTCCCAAAGTAAGCAAGTATTATGCTTGTATTATGGGGTACTAGACAACTGATATATATAATTAAATATTCTTTTTTTTAATATAATGTATACATATATAGATACTTTTACACCTAGACACGGAATATATACGGAGTATACGAATGTATACTATTTCAGCGTTAACGCAAATTATATTAGCAATCACATATTTATTATATCCATAGTTATTATTGTTTTTATTACGTTTAAATTTTATCACTTCGTCATCTTCCTCTCTTTATGGCCCGAGTCCTTTCCAACGGTATCCTAAACTTATTTTTTTTTGCGTCCCGCCATTTCTCAGTTATGTTGTAATCAAAGAATACCACTTGACGTTTGATATATAATATTTGTGTCACCAGCTCATCACTGTCAACTCCTGGAATGTCTGATGACGATGAAACCGACAGTCGTCAAGGATATACTTTGCGTGATAGCGTATGGAACAGCGGGCGCGAGACTGTCGGCGGCGAAACTAATGTTTTATTACTGGCCTGCATTCGATGCTAAGCTGTTCGACAGAAAAGGACTACTATGCAAGTTTTCTAGTTAGTACAAACAGATAGTTTTGGCACGACCTTACGTCTGTCTGCACGTCACTCTGATACTGACGATTAGTGTTTTTTTCTCTAAACTCAACCTTCAGCTCGGACTGTTGATACAACTTGTCTGGTCTTGCTGACGGGTGCGTGTTATATATTTGAAGGTACTAGTGCTTTCCAGATAGTTTCTGTTAAATTAAATTGATAGTTGTAGATTGTATTTTTTTTTAAATAAACTAGTGATGGCGAACTATCCGTAATCGACTTCGAGGATGTACAAAACAGATTGTTCACACATACGCTTCATTCATATACTTCAAGATGAATCGCGTCATCGGACGGCATGATTTTTATTTTCAAGTTTTAAGAATAATTTTAAGATGTGAACACATCTTACAAAATCTCAACATGGAGAAACAGGGTCTGAATTTAAAAAAGGAATCCTCACGTAGTTAATAGACAACTTAACTCTCATTCACTTTTTCTTTCGATAGTACAATTTTCAAAATTATATCTTTGTTTCCATATGAAATTCTATGGGTAAGTTATTAGCTTTAATAGTAAGTCATTAACATCTAGCTTTCCGCCTGCGGCTCCGGGCGGAAAGCTAGTTTAAAAATGAAATATAGCCCACGTTACTCGCTGATAATGTAGCTTTCTATAGTTGACAGAATTTTTAAAGTCAGTCAAGTAGTTTTGAGTTTATCCGTAACAAACAAAAAATCAAATCTTTATAATATTATTATGTATAATATTAGATATATACCATAAAACTGCGTTTACAGTTTGATTGTGCCAATCGTGAGTCTTTACTATTATGACTGACCGATTGGCCGAGTGGTTGGACACTCTAATTGCGGAGTTAAGAGTCGCGGGTCCGATTCCCGCCTAGGACAAATATTTGTGTGCATGAACATGTCTAGTTGTTCCGTGTATGGGTGTAAAAAAATCTATATATATATATATATATATATAAATAGGTATGTAAAGAATTTTTAAGTATGTATATCTGTTGTCTAGTACTCATAATACAAACTTTCTTTAGTTTGGAACTAGATGGCGCTGTGTGGGATGTCTCAGGTATTATTATTTTACTGTGAAAACAAATTTAAAAATATAGTTAAAAGCATGATACAGTTCCAATCAAACTTTCTGGCGGATCCGAACATAGGCATAAGTCGCGTCGAAGTAACCAGTTTTTGGTGTAGCGGGATGCAGTGGAGCGAGGGGCATATGACCGTACCTGCGCAAGCATGCTTATAGCGTTGTATTCCGATCCGCCATAAAGTTTAAGGCGAACTATACATTTGAAATACTATTTAGAAGATAATTCTTAAAAATCTTTTGAATTTCTTTTTGTTGGACTCCTGTCTAATGTTATTGGGTAGATTATATTACATAGCGATAATCGAATCCTTAATTAGATTTGTGTCCGTTTGTTTGGTGTTTGGGAGATACAAATATAACAATGGCGCGAATAGTGTGTCACTTTTTTTTACTTGTACACATTTAACATAATAGGCATATAAGTACTACACTGAATTTCGATGTGATTTAATTTAGTAAGAGCCACTTTGTCGGATTAAGTCATGTGGAAGTGCCGCGTCTATCTCAAACTATATGTAACGTCATCGGTTATAATCCGTTCAATTTAAATTTGCAGACGATCTTGTCCCGTTCCTCTGTCAACGGGATATGTGTCCGAACGCAGGGTCAGCTGAAGCGGCGAAAGTTTGTTACGACCATTGCATTAGTGTAACTTTCGCCTCCGACACGCCACCGCCTTTGTATTTGTGCATCGAATGTGCCAACGAAATCCATAGAGAACATCCTAACCAAAGATTCTTTGACATACTACATCCCATGCAGCAAGTCTCCATGGTATGTGAAAACAAGGTGAGTTATAGCTGTGTCACAGAGCCGATAATAACCACGTGGACGGGAACTATTACGTCACACAGCCGAAATATCTCAATTTGATCTGTATTTCTTTTATGTTTATATCATAGACAAAACATAGCATTGTATCGTAGTGTAGCATCTTACATACATAGTATTTAGACGAAGAAAACACAGAAGATCACGGGACCAAAAGCGATTTATGTGTGCTTTCGTATTTATTCATTTGTATGTATGATTTTTTTCGATAGTATTTAAATTGTTACAGTGTAACAATTTGACGTCATGACAATGAAATTTCGATACAGTGTAACAATTACTGTTAATAATAGAACGTAGATCAAAACTATGAGGCCCATACCCCAGAGGTCAGTGGACCATAACCACGCTCCGGATACCAGCAAATGTTAACGTACAATACAAATGTGATTCTAAACCACTTTCCGGATATCGTCATCGACAGAACCAATATTCTGCTACCATAACATCTCGACGACAGAACGGAGATAGCACGATGGAAGCTTAATATCTTATTTCGAGTCTATTGTTGTCGAATCACACGGGCATCCGTCGGGCTTACTTTGATTATGAATTTCATGCAGACTTCTCGCGTGCCCGCAGGACAGCTCACGGCTCAGCCAGAACCCTGGTATACCGGTTCCCGTTCACCCAGATCACCAAGATCTCACCAACAATGGTACGCGAGAAATGTCTGTTCCCTTTACACGCTCGACACACAAAATTTTACTTTTGGCGTAGTCAATTTTGGTACTGAATCAAATCAATGAAAGCACACAATAATCTTGCAATAATATAAGCCGAGACAAAAACGGAGGCTTTTAGGTCAGAGATTAGATACCGCGCGCAGCGCGTCCAACACGCGTCTTATCAGTTCAACGGTGAGAGGCGAAGTTGTCTGTCCAGCTCAACAGCTGGAAGCGAAGTGTCTAGGATGAGGGTAGTATTGCCATGGACGTTCGCAATATCAATGGCATCAATTTTTTTATCAAACAGTTACATTATATCGAAATTTCATTATGTATTTTGCACTATATATGTTTCAGGTACCTATTAAAATTTTATCACAAACGATTTTGGAATATAAAATAAAATATGTAGTTACCACATCTAAATTTTACGATATGATGAACATTTTTCACGTGTGATAAAATACGAGATTACAAAGTCATTTATAAAGTGCATCATACTTTATTCACATGAAAAATTTGTATTTGTCAGGATTATTCTGATGACTAGTGTTATAATCATTACCAACGATTCACCTTCATCTTTTATCAGCCCATTTTTACCCCACTACAGGGGCTTGGGCCTCCCCCGGGGTGAGAGGGATCGGAGCTTAAATCCACCACGCTGCTCCACTGCGGGTCCGGGACCAACTGCTTAACGTGCTTTCCGAGGCACGTTAAGCAGTCGTGTTATGTACTTAAGTGAGAAAACTCATTGGTACACGCCCGGATTCGAACCATGGTCCTATGGCCTTATAAATTTGAGACAGGTTCGTTGTTCTTTGACTTATCATGACTCTCCAAACAATTCACCAAAAGAATTGAAAATAAAGTTTAAAATTTTAAAAATATCCGAATACGCGCGTATGTTTGCTTATTCAGTGGTTTTCGTCTAGCTTTCTTTTTCGCACTTACGAATTTAGGTCAACTTCTACGATATTCCGTTTCACACTATGTTAGTGTAGTTATATATGTACAGAGACTCTTTCTAGATAGTATATATATTTTATATAACCTCGGGATGTATTCTACAACGTGCAACGTAATATATGCACCCTCTAAAAGTAGTTTGTTAAGAATCTGCTAATGAATCAATTTCATCAATTTTTAATGTAGGTATTTTTTTATTCTAAAAATAGTTAAAGTAAAATAAATTATAGTTGCCCTTTCGTTAAACAGTCCTAATTATCGAAAATGAGACGTAAGTCAAGCAGATTTTTGTTTGTTGTTTGCATATGTGTGGGTAGATTTTTTAATTTAATCTTATATATAAAAATGAAATGACGTTTCTTAGTCTCACTAAAACTCGAGAACGGGTGGGTTGATTTCGCAAATTTTAGTTTCGAAATATTTCCAGAAGCTCTAGGAAGGTTTAAAAAGTGAGAAAACATGAAGAAATTGCAAGGAAAAACAACAGTACAGTTTTATTTACTCTTTTATAGGCTTTCGCGGAATATATTCGCGGCTTTTATAGGTTTCTAAATGAGTTTTGTGGTTATTAAGCACCAAGGGGCGTTGCAGTAAATGTATATCTTCGAAATGACTGGACTGATTTTGATACTGTTTTTGCATTACGAAAGTATCACCTGCGGATAGATAATTAAATAAGTTGTAAACTTATAGGTCACCAGGGGGCGCTGCAATAGATATGTATCTTTAAAACGGTTAGGACGATCTTGACGCGTTTTTTTGTGTTACATGATATCACCTAAAAGCAGGTTTTTAAATAAGGTTTGCGGATATGCTATTAGCTACTAGAGGGCGTTGCAATATATGCGTTTCTCTAAAACGGCTGGGAGGATCTCTACGCGATTTTTACGTTATAAACATATCACCTAAAAGCATATTCTTAGATAAAGTATGCGGTCATGGCCCACCAGGGGTACTGCAATAGGTAGATATGTTTCTTTAAAAGAACCCTGAGGATTTTGACGCGGTTTTTTGTGTTACATATCACCTAAGAACAGGTTCATAGATGAGGATTGTGGAAAATCAATATTAAAGCACATAAAACATGTTAATGTGTCATGATTATAACTAAAATATTTTGATTAGCTAGTATGGCGTTCACCGAGCTTTGAATTAGTACAATAGAGGAGTAATGCTGGTGTTTAAGTTCGAGAATCAAAGTTATCACATTTGCGCCATAGGTTGAGGAAGGAGATAGGCAGGGCTCGCATTTGGGCTACATGATTGGTTATATTTTTGTTGTGTCTTTTTGTGTAGTACCCGTTACAGCTAGTTACTACTGAATGAAAGGCAGATACGAATAAATTTTTTAAAGTAATTAATATTGACAAAATTTATCCGCTTTGAGTCATACAGTTTAGCTAGCATGCGCCTTCTAGTCTGCAACATTCAAAGTTCAATGAAGGCCTTTATATAAAATTCAAACGTAATTAATATTAAAATAAGTCCATAATGAGACTTTAGGACGTTTTTGGTTAATCTGGGGGGCAAGGCAGTGCCCCTACGGCCGTACCATCCTTTTCTCGAAGCAGTTCAGGCCATTTTCGACTCCCTATAACTTCGTTGTGGATTAAACTAGAAGCCTGTGTTTTCAGTAACCAAGCAGGCATTGTATAAACACAGTATATTATTTCATTCAATTAGAACCAATAGTTTAAGAATTGTAACTAGTCAAAATTTCTTAATTTGTCACTCACTGACTGACTGACCGATTTCAAAACTCTAAGGCACTTTTAGTAGACATAGAAGCTTCATATTTAGAGCACAATTAGTGTTTAGTGTATAAATCCAGGAAAAAATTAACTATTTTGCGATTTCGGTCAAGTTTTCGAAAAGCTCATAAGACAGAGAGTGGGCTTTAAGAAAGATCGTTGTTGGTGTTTAAGAAGTAGAAGGTACCGGAAAAAAAAACAAAGAAGGACTATCTACAAAATTAAATGTGAATCTTTTATGTTTGTAACTCACAAGTAGTACACATTATAGTAAATAAGATTTGGTCACTATAAGATGTTGTTAGATTAGCTAATTACGTAACAACATACGACAATGGTCCCTTAAGTAGGGACTGAATAAATGAACCGACTCTGTATTATACGAATCTCATAACTTTTTATGGTAGAAGAACTCATTTGCAAGACTTGGTTTTTTTTTACAAGTTTTGTTTTCGATGGGATAAATATCTCCTATCACAAATCACACAAGTTAGATCAGTGTGGCGGACATTTCGAAAAAATGGCGGTGGTGATTTCGCCAACTTTGGAAAATGTTACAACACCTTTTGTTAGTTTTTAATGTAGAAGCACTAATAAAAAAAGTTTTTTTAAAAACATAAATATATTTGCGTGAATTTTAATTCTAAAGATGAATTACAGAAAAGTTTTCATTGTATTTACAGAACTGTCGGTCCACAGACAAATCAGCATATTCCATCTGCTTTTCGAACGAGTGTGCTAGCTACAATGGCAACCATCCAATAAGGTGTGCTTAGGCAATATTTTAATTTTAGATCTTAACCTACGAAGTTGCCGTTTTTCAGTACTGGCCATTTGAAACAAAAAAATTTTTGATTGACTATGAATTCTAAATTCAATTTACTTTTGTTTTAAAAACATGACATTATTTTTACAAAGTCAGTCTTTTGTTTATTGATTAGCGTTGTGTTTTCATTACATTTGAACATTTTTCGTCATAATGGATACTTTAGAAATTCGTGTAATTATGGAATATGAGTTCCATCGTGGCACTAATGCGGCACAAACGGCACGTAACATGAACAACGTTTACGGAGAAAACTTAACAAACGAACGCACAACCCGTTCTTGGTTTGCCCGCTTCCGTTCTGGAAATTATGACTTGAATAATGAACCTCGTGGTCGTCGGGGCACTTTGGTCAACAATGATGAATTGAAGCCGATTGTGGAAGCTGATGATACTCAAACTACAGCTGATCTAGCAGCAGCTTTTGATGTTAGCATCAAAACAATATTGGACCATTTGCGACAAATTGGCAAAGTAAAAAAGCTTGATAGGTGGGTACCCTTCGAACTTAACTTTCGCCAGCACAACGTACGCATCGAGACCTGCCTCGCGTTGCTTAACAAGCACAGAAATGAAGGAATTTTGAACCAGGTTGTTACCTGTGATGAAAAATGGATTCTGTCCGACAATCCAAATCGCTCAGCAAGTTGGTTAGATTCTGGTTCAGCACCAAAGCAATGTGTTAAACGAAAAATAACCCCTAAAAAGGTGATGGTCACTGTTTGGTGGTCTAGTGCCAGTGTGATTCATCACAGCTTTTTACAAAAGGGCATGAGCATTACTGCAGATGTGTACTGTGAAGAACTGAAGACAATGATGGGGAAGCTCGCACGTCTGCGACCAGTTTTGGTCAATCGGTCGTTCCAGCTGCTTCTTCACGACAACGCGCGACCCCATACTGCACAACAAACAGTCTCCAAGCTGCTAGAGTAGGGGTCGGAAGTTCTCCCTCTTCCGCCATACTCACCAGACCTTGCATCTACCGACTATTACTTTTTTCAAAATTTGGACAACTTTTTAAGGGGAAGAAAATTCAATTTCCGAGAGACAGTACAAAATGCCTTTGAAGAGTTTGTTGCCTCCCGTCCAGTTGATTTTTACAAGAAGGGCATCATCAGATAACGCACTTTGACACTGCTACTGCGTTGGCAAAGATGCATCGATTGCACGGGTGATTACTTTGAAAAACAGAAATAAAGATGATTGAAAAAAAAAAATACTTTAACTTATTTCATACAAAACGGCAACTTGATAGGTTAAGACCTAATATTTATGGAAAAGGCTTCCAATCTGTATATTCAATAGTTTTATGACGATAAAAGACAGTAAGCTATATATTTTAATTTTTTTTAATAACTCGCTTTGTTCTTGTGTGCGCGTCATGCAAAAACCACTGTAGGTATCGAGATGCGGCTCTCTTTGACTTTGTAATATTTTTTTATAAATATGTATAACGTCTAAATCACAACAACGTCTTGACCCCAAACTAAGCATTAGCTTGTGTTTTGGGTATCAAGTGAAGACAACCCATACATATAACAACCAAGACCCGGTACCAATATCAATATTCATTATATAAATACTGACCCGACCTGGGATTCGAACCCGGGACCTCCAGCTTCGTAGACAGGGTTGCTACCCACTAGGCTAAGCGGTCGTTCTGAATTCTGAAACAATTATAGGCTGTATCTGGAAATTTGTTCCGCTTTACCTTAAACTAATTGAAACTAGCTGCTGCCCGCGGTTTAAATTTGCCCGCGTTGACAGAGGTTACCCCCTTGTAGTCGTTTTCCGCTCTCACCGCTGTTCTCATTCCTTCTCACACTTTTACTTTCATCTAACTCCTGCTTCCGTTTCTCTGTATAATATGTACTGATTCATTCCCGCTCTCATTCCCACTCGTATCGCCATTTCATACATGTTTCCTATACCGTCCCGTCCCGGTTTCGCAAGAGCCCTTTCCTTCCCCTCCCCCACCTTAACCCTACCACCTCCTTCGCTCCTTCCCATTCATCACCCTCCCCCTTTCCCTTCAAGAGGCCGAGTTGTTATGACGACCGTTTAAAAGTTATTTTTCCATCTTTGAGGAATAGTATTTTTTTCTGGATGAAAGGTATCCTATGCCCTTTTATGTACCCCTGACAACATGTATGCAAAATTTATCCCGGCACGAGATAACACTTTTGTTACATCGTGCATGTTGGAGACTTTTAAACCACACATGGGTTGGTCACACCGCTTTGTTGAAGTCTGGAAAATATCAAACGGTTCCCAAAGAAATATTGATTTACATAGTTCATCTTCATTCCTAGATACTGTCAGCAATGTCACGCCAACCGGCACAACAGTCGGCGTGGCGGGGACCACGTGGTCCACACGAAGCTTTCGCACGCCTGGCAAATGGCCAGCGACATGCAGACTAACCTCGTTGAAGCGATTATTAGGTAGGTACTCGATTGTAATTAAGCATTATAGTAGATGACTATACTTACAAGAGCTACTGTATCAATGTTGTATAGAAGATATAGTCAAGGAATTAACACAAAGCAGGATGGTGATCCTAAATCGCTTTGTAAGGCGGGTTACAAACAACGTGTTGATTAGTTCCCTTAGTGATCTATTTCTGAGTGGCGTTGTATGTAATAAATTAAAGCTATTTTTAAGTTTGAAAAAAATTTAAAAATACGGAAGTACCTACCAAATGTGGTATCTAACCAATTCATTTTGACTTTCAGTAAGTGTGTGTGTAAAGACGAGATGTGATGGTTAGTTATTTGCGGTGCCCTCAAATTGGTGCGCTTCTTTTGTATCCACCTTTACTTATTTTCTCGACTCCAATGTCGGGATCTCAGGGGCTCTGTCGCTGTTTCCAGAAGGTCTCACCTATTGGCAACAATGGGAAGAGGATCGGCTAGGCAGGAGTCTTCTATTAAAAATGACTTTGCGTTCACTTTAAGTTTTTATTGTCACAGTTATAAAATCACACTTATATTATTAACAGTATTAGTTTAGTTTTTGGATATACTTTACGATAATGCTACGCGAGCGGAACCTCGGGACGATGGGAGAAGACTGGTGTATTTCCACCGCTTCAGTGTCTATATTGCACTATAACCCGATTATGTGCTCTGTGCGTATGAGCTTGCCGCCGTCGACCTGATTGCGTTATAATTAAGGTTGTCTTTCTTAACTACTGTTGTGTTCTTTGTGATATTTGATTAGGTCGCATAATTGGTTGGTTTGCAGTTTGTCTTGTCTGCACTTCCTGTTTGTATATGTACTGTTTACTCTTATAGTTTCGTCCTTTACTAATTAATTGCAACGTGGGCTGACGTGGAAGTCAGGTGATGTCCGGTAATGTATGGGGTGATGTGTTTGCATGCTGTTTTCTCATGTGTGTGTGTCTCTTTTACGTTCGCTGTTTGGTCGGCTGACGTGGAAGCGACGATGTGAGGTGACATGGAATTACCATGTGCCCTTACAGTGTGTAACCATCTTATATTGAATAAAAATTTCCTGATTTTCTTCACTTCACTTCATCAGCCCATTTTTACCCCACTTCAGGGGCTTAGGCCTCCCCCAGGGTGAAGAGGGGGCTTGGAGCTTAAATCCATCACGCTACTCCACTGCGGGTTGGGGATTGTAACGACTGCCATCTATTGACAGCGTCCGGGACCGACTGCTTAACGTCCTCTCCGAGGCACGGAGTCAGTGATAGTTATGTACTTAAGTCAGAGAAACTCATTGGTACACGCCCGGATTCGAACCTTGGCCCTATGGGGCCTTATAAATTTGAGACAAGTTCGTTGTGCTTTGGGCTATCACGACCATCACGGGCTATCGGGAGGTCCATGGCTACTCGGTAAGCCGGTATTGGCAAGGGGCCGCTCCAATTCCTTGCCATCAGATATGTTGAAGCGCATTAAGTAATCCTGATTTTGATTTGATTTTAATGATTTTTTTACATGAAATTAGAAGTTACTATAAATTTTTGAGTTTAAATTTTGAAAATTCTATTTTGAAGCCGTATAATACTCAACCCTGTTCGAAGTCAAGGTCGCAGAGGGACATTGTCAACACCTTGTATATTCGCATATCAGTACCTATTATTTTTAAAACAAGTATACTAAACATAACTGTATTTGGCAGTTTGTTGAAAGAAGCCAAACCATTGAACATGGAAGATCCAGATAGTTCGACGGAACCTCTGAAACCGCCACTAGCAGTCAACTTTCCGCCTGATTCTATCAGCGTCGAAGATCGACAACTTTTGGGGAGGTAATAATTTTACATAAAGTTCCTTCCCAAAGTCGAGCTATATAACCTTGAACAATTAAAAAACCGTCCAAGTGCGAGTCTTTTTCGAACAACGAGGCTTCCATACCATGTAATATTTTATATATATATTTATTTAGCAACAACACATGAAAAAACAAATGTTTGTTTTGGTCATATTTCAAATTACACTGAGAATTGCCGTTTTGCGTTGAAATATAGTAAATGGTACCTACTTATTATACAGAAATTTCAGATTATTAACCAGTTTAGTTTTTGAGATAGACTGCGTAACAAAAATGATTTACAACTGACCACTTAACCGACAATCTCTCTATAGTTGAAGATTAAAAAGGATAAAAAATATATTTGTACTTAATAAATCCTAGACGACACCCAGCATGTTAGGGTTAATTTTTTTCATGTATAAGATATCCTGAAAAATTATTGATTTTCTTATTCAGTGTTCGTTTTTAGATTACATTTTACACAATATCCAAATTTCATGTATGTAACTAATTCCATTTACGAGCTAGAGACTTGTGACATAAGTGCAGATAAACAGACAACAGAATGACAGTGATAGGGCTTTATTTTGCCCTTTGGGTACGGAACCTTAAGAAACATAATTTATTTGCTCTATTACCATGTTTTTGTCGTTTGAGTCGTTTTCGATTTACAAAAACAATCCTTATAACAAAATTAAAAATTATCCGTACCTATTGAAAATGAGTCTTTTTGCAATATATATTTATATGGTAATGTACTTTCATTGACCTTCTAGATATGGAGTATGGCTAATGGTTGGTCTGTGTACGCCAAACCCTGACACGCCAGACGAGATCCTCGGTAGGCTGCTATCCGTGTTGTTTCATTGGTTCCACGTCACGTCCTTCTCTTATACTGGTAAGCTATAGCATGTTACTGACAGACTAACAAATAGGGGACGCTTTTGTCTATTTTTATGCTTGTACATAATTTAAAATATATTTTAAATAATAAATATTTTATCTATATAGGAGAAATCTTATTGCAATTCAACTGAAGTATCCCAAAAACCAGGAACCAGAGTACAGTGTCACGGTCATTGTTTTCGCTACTCCTTCTTACAAGTACCGTATTCGATACTTCGGATGCTAACAAATTATTAATTAAATTAACATCTAAAATGTGTTTACACTTTATAGTGAGTTCTATGTACTAGTGGTTTCGAGTGACCCTATTTAAAACGAGGTCTTCTTTTACGTTTTTGAGGGAAATTTTATAAATGTATACATTTTTTCTTCCAATTAGGTGAAACAGCTAACATGGTTGAAAAACTAAAGAACGAACATGTATGCCCTTGGCTGAGGAACATTTCACAGACGCATCATGACGTACTTGTGTCTTGTTTACTCCCCCACCCGCCGGAGTACACTAGGGTCGGAGGCCATTGGGACAATCTGGCTTCCAAGACTTCACACTTAAAAGATGGACTGAATAGGTGAAATTATCTTTAATTTTAATTGCTTTAGATATTACAATTGAATTTTTTTTTTTTTTCAAAATTTATTGTTGCGGCTAGTAATATCACTGAAGGCCTTTTCTATGCAATTGAGAAGTTTTAAACGTACGATACATCTTCTAAACTTCATCTACTTCAAAAAATATCATTATTGACCTGTAGAGTGGGAGTAAAATGCGTTTCCTTAGGGAGGCAAAAATATTTGAATTTCGAACCTGAATAAATATATGAAACACATGGTGAGACTAAGGAGGTTGTATGCTCGAGGGCAGTGCTCATTGTGCAATACACAATTGACCTAACTTCTTATGCAACTGTAAGTTGTGTCACATTGAAACGTATATCGCTCAAAAACTCGTCGTTTTTGAAAATTACACTGGAAGACAGATTTGATGTTATACCAAAATAACACTAGCCAGTGATAAACTTTTGACAAATTAAATTGAAATAAAAACCGTAAATCCTAAGCTGTACATGGGACATTGTCCTATAATTGAAGTTATACCACTATAAAAAAAAATTAAAAAAAAATTATAAAATAAATTATCTGGGTGGTGAAGTGTTCGTCTCCCGCGCAAAAATATTTCGCTCTCAGGTAGCATTAAGTCCTTTATTGCGCTCTGGATTCAAATCACATTCTAAACTGAAATACCTTATTTTGCATCCTTGGTTAACAATGTATTACAATGTGCTTATAGTTTGACCATTATAACCTTAACCAGTATGCTTTGATAGAGATATATTATAACATAAATATATCTGCATTAAAACTGAAAATTTGGATTTGCGCTCATTATATTTTCACAAAAGTCTATATTTCACAAAAGTCTATATTTCCGCACTCTAAAAAGAATTATTTCGTATATTTCATCAATATTTCAGACTCTATTGTCTCATACCATACGGTATAGTGACTCAAGATATATGGGACTACATAATGCCGCATTGGATGGAAGCGCTTTGCACTGATGTACCAGAAAAAGAACTGGTCGATTTGAAAGTCGTCGTAGGCAAGATATTGGAACCTGACGTCTTGATGAGCGTTGAGGATAAAAACATTTACAACTTTGCCTCAATTAGGTTCCAGGATACCGCTCCTGAGGTTCAGATGTCGGCGTTGATTTGGTTTCAGGTAATTTACCCTTTGGTTTTGATATGTAGTTGCGACCATAAAATTCAGAATAGATTAAATATTTCATTTAAGTATGGTGTTTTATGACGTGATAGCCTAATGGTAGCGAGTTCACTTCTTGTTTAGACGGCCGTGGTTCGATTCCCAGGGCATGTAACCAATGAGTTTTTTCTAACTTATGTACATAACTATCACTGACTCCGTGCTTCGGAGATTACGTCAAGCCGTCGGTTCCGATCGCCATCAATTGGCCCAACCTGCACTGGAGCAGCGTGGTGGATTAAGCTCCAAGCCCCCTCATCATGAGGGAAGGTCTAAACCCCTGCAGTGGGGCATTAATGGTTTGGTGTTTTAATGGACATGTCCAGAAAATGTGGGTACAAAAACTGGTACTGATATTGATAGTGTCACCATGCTATATTGTTAAGGCTTGACAGTTGTATCTTTGCAATAAGTGCTCGTGCCTGAAATTGGCGTTTAATGGACATGTCCAGAAAATGTGGGTACAAAAACTGGTACTGATATTGATAGTGTCACCATGCTATATTGTTAAGGCTTGACAGTTGTATCTTTGCAATAAGTGCTCGTGCCTGAAATTGGCGTTTAATGGACATGTCCAGAAAATGTGGGTACAAAAACTGGTACTGATATTGATAGTGTCACCATGCTATATTGTTAAGGCTTGACAGTTGTATCTTTGCAATAAGTGCTCGTGCCTGAAATTGGCGTTTAATGGACATGTCCAGAAAATGTGGGTACAAAAACTGGTACTGATATTGATAGTGTCACCATGCTATATTGTTAAGGCTTGACAGTTGTATCTTTGCAATAAGTGCTCGTGCCTGAAATTGGCGTTTTTTTTTTCTAATATTTTTCAACCATCAACTAAGTATTAAATTTTTAATGATTTCATAAAACAATTTACGTCTCAGAACCAAGTTATAAGTTTTAAACATTACAAAATAACTTATTTAAACTATATATTATTCAAACTATATATTCTAAATTTTTTATATCTATAATTCGATCCCAACTAAGTTGAGAAGTAGCATCAATTTACAAGTTTTGTTTTTTACGTTGTCCTGAATTGAAAGTACAATATTCGGTTAATGGCCGCGAAAAATGCCTAAAAAGACGCTACATTCCATGCAAACGAATTTGCAAACATTTGCAAATCTGTCCAAAGGAAGCCGTCAACATTCGTTTATATGCCAATGTGTCAATATAAGATTACAAGCTATTATTACAAGCCAAATCCATTGATTGTATTTTACTAGCCAAAAGGATGTGTTCAGAGATAGTCTTAAAAAAGCGCTTAAGTGTGAACCTACTCTACGAGCAGATCGTCACGTTTCACCACTGCTTTGTTCTTGTGTAGTTTGAATTTTCTGCGTGTTAATAGTATATTATATCTCGTCTGTCTGTGACAAATCGAAGGTTGTATGTCGGCGCGTAGCTATTCGTCTACAAATACTTGTCAAGTAGAGTGTTTCTTATACTATTCCATTCTATCAGCCCTTTTTATACCCACTGCAGGGGCATAGGCCTCCCTTCAGGATGAGAGGGCTTAGAGCTTAAATCTGCCACGCCGCTCCAATGCGGGTTGGCGAATTATACTATAAGAATAAGAAATTATACCGACGACGCTCGCGTGGTATAGGAAGGAGTCTGCTTTGTAAGTCAATGTTGAAAAAAATTTACTTACAGCGCTTACCAATATTTACTTATAGATTTAAAAAATATATAATATAAACATATTTTGTAAATCTCTTTAATAGCTATAGAACGATATAAAACTCGATTTACATAATAGTTTTTTTTCTTAGTCTCATTTTGGGGCACTCTGTACTTTTTACCAAACATTTCCACAAATTTATACGTGGTCAGGCTGGGAAATGATTTTGCGCATTTTGGCGCCCGAAATGGGACCGACGGATGGACCTGCAGGCATCAAAGTGATCCCAAAAGTGCCCTTTTTCTCTAATTTGCGACGGAATTCTAAAAATTTACTAAGTATGATCATTTGACAATATCTAGCCCTACTAAATACCTCTCAAATTCAACAGATCTGGCATATTTTAATTTTATATGTCTACATTTATTATTTTGTTTCAGACAATATCGTTTTTGGACGTGAAAATTCCACTGCCGCAGCTTTTTGACATGTTCAGTAAAGGGGTACAAAAGCTTCCTGAGAAACTAACAAAACCAAAAGGTGTTCATACATCATATCAATTATAATACTTTAACAAAATGGTTTCTTCCGGTGATTTTGATATTTAGATAGTTATACACATTAAGGCGGCAGGAAAACACTGGATGCTGGTTGCTACCAGAGGTCCTATTGGAAATCAATGGGGAGGTCTATGTCCAGCACTGGACTTCCTACGGGCTGAGATGATGATGATATTACACTACATAACATTACCTACACTTTTGCATCACGCAAGACTGGATTTTCTTTAAATGTTGCACTGAACAGGAAATTACTGCTTGTCAATACGTCAATCAAAGTCAAGCGACAACGAACACTGATCAAAGACGAGTTAACTGACTCGTATTACGTGCCCAGCTTTCTGAGCTGTCTAGGCGTATCTACTTCCTTTTTTAAAACTAATTACTTCTAAATTTCTATAATGGTGAAATTTTCATGGCAATATCTACAGACGAGGAAGCTGACGATTCTAACTCACCATCATCTGAAGCAGACGAACACGCGACAGCCGCTAAGACCGCTGACAATCTAACTTGTTGCATACTCATGTTGGATATATTACTTAAACAGGTAGAAAAAACTTTTTAACTTAGTTTCCTTTTGTTTTTCTCTGTCACACTTTGTCATACATCATTGTCAGGCTTTCATTAAGAAGAAGAAAAAAGCCTCCATATTGGAGTATAGCTCTTGTTCAACAATGAATAAAGGAGTTTGCACCACAAGCCCACCATCACAGTAGAAATATAATTCTACGAGCGGTTTATCTTCATTTCTATTAAAATATAATACTGCTTTAAAACCATTACTGTAATATTTTTTTTTAAATTTAAAATTTTCGCAAAACATAAATTATTTCTATGACCGAAATTGATAACGTCGCGAATTACAACATGTTTCATCATACACCAGTGACAAATGTCATTAGGTGCCATGTGTGCGTGTTGGCAAGGCTCTTTGTACCAAATCTGATCACAATCGATTCAGCAATTTAGCCGTGAAAAGGTAACAAACATACTTACACATTTACGCGGAAAATCGGTTAACTGGTTTAGCCGTGATAAGGTAACAAACATACTTACACATTTCCGCGGAAGATCCATTCACCGAGGTAGCCGTGATACGGTAAACATAAAATCATCTTTCCGTGGAAAATTGATTAACAGGTTTAGCCGTGATAAGGTAACAAACACACTGGCACATTTCCGCGGAAGAAGGCCGGGTTAGCCGTGTTAATGTAAATATACAGGCAACTTGCCGCGGAAGATCGGTCCACCGGCTTAGCCGTGATAAAGTAACAAACATATTGACACATTTCCGCGGAAGATCCATTGGCCGGGTTAGCCGTGTTAATGTAAATATACAGGCAACTTGCCGCGGAAGATCGGTCCACCGGCTTAGCCGTGATAAAGTAACAAACATATTGACACATTTCCGCGGAAGATCCATTGGCCGGGTTAGCCGTGTTAATGTAAATATACAGGCAACTTTCCGCGGAAGATCGGTCCACCGGCTTAGCCGTGATAAAGTAACAAACATATTGACACATTTCCGCTGAAGATCCGTTCACCTTGGTAGCCGTGATAAGGTAAACCTAAAGGCATTTTTCCGTGGAAAATCGGTTAACCGGTTTAGTCGTGATAAGGTAACAAACATACTAACACATTTCCGCAAAAGATCCGTTCACCGGGTTAGCCGTGATAATGTAAACATACAGGCAAGTTTTCGTGAAAGATCGGCTCACCGGTTTAGCCGTGGTAAGGTAACTAACATACTGACACATTTCCGCTGAAGGTCCGTTTACCGAGTTAGCCGTAATAAGGATAATACACAGGCAACGTTCCGTGAAAAATCGGTTCACCGGTTTAGCTGTGAAAAGCTAACAAACTACTGACAAATTTCCGCAGAAGAATGGTTCGGCGGTGTAGATAGCCGTTCAAATTAATAAATTAATACAAAAATATCATGTATTTTTGTCTGATCGATTGGCCGAGTGGTTAGAGACCCTAATTGCGGAGCCAAGGGTCGCAAGTTGGATTACCGCCCGGGACAAATATTTGTGTGCATGAACATGTCTATTTGTTCCATTTCTGGCTGGAAAAAAGTATCTATAAGTATATGTACATATTATTAAAAAAAAAGAATATTAAAGTATGTATACCAATTGTCTAGTACCCCATAATACAAGCATAATACTTGCTTACTTTAGGACTAAAAGACGCTGTGTGGGGATGTCTCAGATATTATTATTATTTTGTCTTTTGCTCTGAACATGGGTGGCAAGGTTTTTGCATTTCATACAAACAGTGGACCAATGTGTATGAAAACGAATTGTTATGATTTCATAATTTATTTCCTTGTCTTCTATCTATCTGTACGGAATTCAGACTGCGACACCACACTACGAAATGACAGACGAAGTTAAATCCAGTAATATATGAATCGCTAACAAAATCCTTTAATTTTTGATAAAAGTCCATAAAAAAGGCGTCGCAGGAAAACAAATTTTATTTCGTTCAATTTGTTCAATCATTGAATGAATGGGAACTACCTTTCATTAGTTTATTTATCGGTACCCAGTCCTATGAAATGTCAGTAGAGATGAGTACGCCATATTTGTTTACTAATTAAGGCAAGTGAGAAAATTGTAATATAGGTATAACCTCTACTGTGTAAGCACCTTTGCACAAATGTTATATACAACAAATATTTTAATTATTTGTGTTGGTTATTGGCAGATGGAGCTTCAACAGCGTCGTTTGTCGAGTCAAAGTGTGAGCAGCGACGCCACAAAACTTCTGCGTCTCATGCTGAAATCTAACCAACTTCTAAATTTACCTCCAGGTATCTAAAACGTTGGAATTATATTTCAGGTTGAATTTTCTGCTAAATCTATACTCTTATATATAATAGTAATTTTGCAATTTATTTATACCAGTCAAATAATACATAAAAAGAACAGAATCTGCAAAGGAAATTAGCCGACTAGACAAAGAGGTGTATTCTAATACTTGTATAGAAGGTGGGGCGCTGTCTGTCTAGTACGACTATCTAATAATAGATGGAGCCTCCATGCAAAGAATTATTTTTATTTTTCCTTGATCACATTTCTTCGTTTCAGTTGATAAAAGATAACATGCGACTATAAAGAATATTTCTCTTTAATTTTTTTATCGGAAAATATTGATTATTTGAACCATTTCGAAGCGAGTGTAAAAAAATTTGAAATTTGTGGAAAATAAGGTTTTTCGACAAATGCTTTGAAACTATTAAAAAAAACCATCATATAAATAAATAAAAAAATGAAATGTTACTTCGTAGTTACATATATAGCTATTATATTTTATCAATTGAAAAGTAGAAATGTGATCATGGAAAAATAAAAATGATTTTTATGCACGGTGGCTCCATTTATTATTAAATAGTTGTACTAAGAAGACAGCATCCCAACTTAAGCATTTTTGTTTTCACATAGTTTTGTTACAGTTTTGACGATTTCGGTATCAGTTGACGCGCCTTGACCCGAAGAGCGTTATAGATTAATTAAAACTTATTAAAACAGGTCACTGCAGTATTGAGGGCCAGTGTACTCATTGTGAGGCATCCGCACTTTGGCATCAGCTGTCAGTGCAGTTGGTAAAGGCTGTTACGCCTGAAAAATTTAAAATACCCCCTGAAGTAAGTGGTTAATGTCATGACAGTTTGTTTAATGTAGTATTGTATTGATAATTTATAATTGAGTTTACCTGAATAATGATTCATTTGTATTGAACTGAATAATTCATTTTGAAGAAACTAGACAAAGAACGTATCTGTTAATAACAGGCATAAATGTCTATGAAATAACGCTTCTGAATATTTTTTATGTGTCTAATCACAATATTTTGATTGATTGTTGTTGAACTCGTAGAAGTAACCGATGTGATATTAGTTGCAGTGTGTGCTTGCAATAGTACACTAGAACACCGCTAGTCGGGCCTGTTCTCGCTACTGCGACGCTTATTGTGACTAATGTCGCACCGGAAAATTTACTTTGACTGTTAAAAATGTTATATTTATAAAAGAAACATATAAATTGATTTTATACGATAACGAAATTGGAAACGAAATTATATTAGGTTGATAAGTCTGGAACTTGTAAGCTATTTAAAATTTATTGTCTCTTTCGTGAAAATAATAAATTTCACATTATTTTAAATGGCCTGATGTCAGACTCTGCGGTATTGCCTTCTCTGTCTAACCGCACATTTGAAACATTCATAACTTTTTATTAATCATTAATTTTTTAAATTATTCCACTGTTATTACAATACGCGCCACCGGTGTAAAAGGCCGCTGGAGAAGGGTACAGCCCTTCTCTTTTACCCGCATAGCGCTGCCTCTGTCAATTTTGAATTTTGAACTCGCCTCCGATCAGCGAGTGTGTACAGCCGGAGGCCTTTTACATCGGTGGCGCATATTGTATATATTTAGAAAACTCTTTCATATAAAATAATTTAAAAAGAAAATTGTCAATTTTCGTATTCTAATTACACCAGCCTCCGACCGATGACTTCCTGTCCGAATCTCAAACGAAACGTCAAAGCGAAGAAGACAGAAGCAGCAAGAGCGGCGGTGGAGCGACACCGGCGACGTCTGTCGATGCCCTTATGTCCATAGCCCATCCTATGGGCGCCGAGAGAAATTCTGTCGGGGGCGTATTAGTCCACATGCCACACGTATGTATACCGGTAAATGTTGTTATATGTTGTCTCGCTCGAACGCGCGCTATATAACAAAGAGAAAACCTCTCCTTTTATAGTTTGTTCATTTCATGCCACTGTCACTTTGCGATCTATCGTCGGATTCGACGTCGAATACGAAATCGTCCGCTGAGAATTCTAATGTACGTATTTGTTGTATTTAGATTAATTTATTCGATTAACGGAATAGACGAGATGCCGCGTCTCGTGTTTGGAAACGATCGAAATACGGAGCACAATTACACTCATGTAGTGAATATTCTCTCTCTTTCGCTCTAAGAATTATATAACAACGAAAGATAGAACGATATTGACGTAATTTTCGTAGGAAACATTTTCTTCACATTTTAGTAGTCACGACGCGGTATCTTGTTTTTTCTGTGTATCTAAGATTAGTTTTTAGTTTAGTATTTTTTTTGGAATTCTGAATATGTGAGTGGAGAAACAAGAATACACACCAGGTATTTTCTTTTAATTGCTTCAGGTATATAAATATCAAAATGTGAAAAGAAAAAAATTGTATAAATGTGTACTGTCCGTTTGGGCCTAACAATACTTAATATAAAATTTTATAAATTTTTTGATAAACACCAAACTCAGATGTTTTCTTTTGTGTTTATCTTTAAAACACTTTACCTCAGATATGGCGTTATACTTACTAATTATTAATCTTTACTACCAGCTGTCTTGAATAATATTATTTAATAATAATATAATATTTAATTTTAACAAAAATTATATTCTTTCAATTACATAAAATATATTTAACAGGCGAGTTTTTTAATGTCATATTTGTTATTTTGACGCAACAACTTAAAGTTACGTAATAAAAGTTGGGCCAATGGCCACTGTCATTTATGGTTCGAATTTGATACAATTGATGGGCCATTGACCATTTTAACCATTTGGGCAATATTGGTAGAACTGAAGCACTATTATACTTAACATTTTGATACCTCAGTTTATGGATTCAGAAGATAAACTCTATTAAATAACTTTTAAAAGTAATAATAATTGTTTTAAACATTCATATATATTATGTAAACGACTTTGTCCACTTACTGTTCATATATCTTTAAAATAGAAATGTGAAGCAATTCTAAATTATTATATATTTTTTATTTTTATTTTCTGTATTAAGAATTGCTATAATATTTTGAATACAATAAGAAATTTCTTTTGAAATGCATCACTTTTCTCATCGTGCTGTATTACTATGCATTAATAAATATTAGAATTTTAATTTAAAATTGCAAATAATAATCCATCGAAAACTTAAAGCATATTAATACTTCACGATTTGGTGTTTAATTAAATTCGTCATACCACGACGGGTCACCGCACCAATCGTAAGTATCTATATAACAATTTTTCACCAAATATATTAAATTTAATTTTTTTCTGGCACACATTATAAATTTCCCGGCTTCTGTTGTTCGTTTCCAGCTTATGGTCAAAATTGTGAAGCTTAATGGCTACAGCTGTAACAGCTTATGTATTTGTGAACGGAACATAGATTCAAATGAAACTTACTGTTTCTGCAGTAAGTTTGTAATTAGGCTTGTGCTTACGAGCATAATTTAAAAAAATCGAAATATGCCACATTGATTTAACATATTGGATTGATCAAGTTTGAAACTGTGATTAAAAATAATTTAGTTAACCCATTAACTTTTCATCGATCATTATCAATTAATATCAATTGTCTCTGTCAATTATATGGCTAGTGATGTTCATTCTGACAAAAATTCTGAAGAAATTCTGTGAAAAAAAACTTCTTTCCCTAGTGACACAATCAAACAAAAAGCTAATTTTTTTCTAGAACTATTAATGTTCAATCTCCAATTTAATTCGTTTTTAGTTATAGGCTAAGTTAATATACCCAAAGTAAAAAAAAAAAAACGTTAATAATGACCGTGAAAACAATTAATCAGTTTACTAAGAAACAGCCTCTGTGCTAACAACTATCTGTGATCTATGCTGCAATTATCTGGGCCCGTTTATTTTGTCACGTACCAAACAAATTTTAGAAATTTGTACTTAATATATTCAATTTTAATATTTATACATTCTGAAAGGTTAACTCAATGATACACGAGTGAGTTGTTCAATGGTTGTATTCAGACTGTTTCTTACGTACTAACATGCATACATGCACACTTATATCTATGCTTATACTAAGGGTGATGTCATACACTACACCACCGGGGTAATTTTGAAAAAAATTTTCATTACAGATGTAAAATTTTTATAATGGTAATAAAATGACATAACAATATTGTAGGGCAGTAATATTGAAATAGTAAAATAAAAATTTATGACAATGTTATAGATTTAATGATAGTATTTTAAAATTTTTCAAGTTAACTTTTCACAATATAAAATGTTCGTCAATAAGAAATTATGATAATACAAAATTTTATTGTAGTATGACAATACAAAAGTTTTTTTTTTTTTTTGACAATAGTTTAAAATTATTTTATAATATAGAATAATATGACAATATGGAAACTACGACAATGCATTGCGTAGATTTTAACTTAAAATTAAGAAATTATTTAAGTACTATTTTAAGAAATAAAAAAAATCGAGTATACATGTTGTTTTATTTTAATTAATCCTTATTAAAATTATACATGAAATAATTTTGTACGATTTTTATGAATCGTTTCTTCTTTGTTATTCCTAAAAATAATCACATTTGGTGATTCATCTCTGACTACGAAGTAGGGTCCGTGAAATATTGCATCACTTTTTAGATTAGATTCTGAACGTATTAAGACAAGGTCATTCTCTTTGTATGTTATAGGATTACTATGTATGTCGTATTTATTTTTACGGATCTCTTTACTTGCTAATAAATTTTTTCTGGCTTCCATTTGTGCTGTTTGTAATCGGTATTTAAATTCTAAAGCGTAATTATCGGGATTGTAAAGTGGGTCTATCTGGTTGTTGCAAAATGTAGTAGGGATGTTACATAATTTTCCAAAAACTAACTCGTGTGGGGTGTATTTTGTTTCTGAATGAACGGTGTTATTAAATGAAAATGTGTAATATGGTAGCCAATCTGACCAATTTTCTGTTGATGATGTTGTGTAAATGCGTAGAAAATTACGTAGGGTTTTGTGTGTGTTTTCGAGTGCTCCTAACGTTTCGTGATGAAAGCTTGTACTCATAAGTTTTTCTATTTTTAACAACTGACATAACTCGGTCATAGTTGAAGAAATAAACTCAGTACCTCGATCAGTTACAATTTTGTTTGGAATACCATATTTTAAGATAAAATTATTAACTAAACTTTTAGCTACTATCGAAGTATGCTTACTAGTTAAAGGAAAAGCTTCTAAATATTTACTTAGTTCACATTGTATTGTTAAAATATAGCAATTTCCTAAATTATCCTTATCTAAGGGCCCAACTAAATCTAAATATATTGTTTCGAAAGCTTTCGTTGCCGTCGACGTAATTTTCATAGGTTCTTTTACTGGCTTAGAGTGCTTTAACTTTTGACATAATTCACAACGTTTTACGTAATTGTAAACGTCTAAATTCATACCTCGCCAATAATAAACGCGTTTTATATTATTTATCATTCTTTTTATGCCACAATGACCGCTAGTGGGCAAAATATGGTAGTCATTTAATATTAATTTTTTATCTTCATCATTTGTTATTCTTATGACTCCATTTAAAATTATTAACGTGGGAAACACCCATTTTTTATCTTTATTAATTTCTTTACTAATTTCTTCTATAAATTTTACATTGAATTTATTTTCTTTATTCTTTATAAAACATAACTTGTCGATTTTAATTTTCTGACAAAATGTTCTTAATTTTTGTACGAATTCGGCTCGCGACATTCGTAGTGAAAAATCAAGATTTAGGTAAATAGTTTTATCGTCTGGGACATACGCTAAATAATCATTTTCGTATTGAATTCTTCCTTCTGTTCTTAATTTATTTATTATCTTTCTCTCAACCAATACAAAATCCATGCTATCAATCGGTTTGCGCAATAATTCTACAACTTTCGGTTGATCAGGCCGATCGTTCGTATCGTTATCCCGCAAACTGCTTTCCTTACTTTCTACAAACTTCTCCTTTTCACTCTCATTTCCTTTTACTTTTTCTTTCTCTACTACCTCTTTCTCTTTCCTAGCACTTTCTTTCTTCTGACGCTCTTCCTCTTCCATCTTTCTTCTCATGCTTCTAGTCACTACCGAAACCTTACTTTCACTCATACCTTTCAATTCCTCTGACGTCGTTATTATTCTGCTTAACGCGTCTGCTACTGAATTTAATGTCCCTTTGACGTATTCTACTTTAAAGTCGTATTCCTCTAATGCAAGTCGAAATTTAATTAATCTACTTGAAGGATCTTTCATACCGAATAAGTAAATTAATGGTTTATGATCTGTTCTGATCGTAAACGTTTTTCCATATAAGTATGGCCTAAAGTGCTTTACACTCCATACTATGCTTAATAATTCTTTTTCTATCGTAGAATAACGTAACTCGGCTTTATTTAAGGGTCGGCTTGTGTATGCGATTGGGTGATTATTTTTGTTACTTAAGACTGAGCCTATGGCTATACCTGAAGCGTCTGTTTGCAAAATAAATTCATTTTCTTTCGTAAAATCGGGATATGCTAAAACTGGGGGACTTGTTAATTTTTTTATTAATAATTTAAATGAATTTTCACAATCTTGTGACCAAATAAAAGTTTGATTTTTTCTACAAAGTTTATTTAAAGGAATTGTCATTTCCGCAAAATTTTTAATGAATTTTCTATAATAATTACAAAATGCTACGAACCGTCTAACCTCGTCAGCATTTGTTGGAACTGGATAATTTTTTAAAATATTAGTTTTTTCTGGATCTGGGGAAATTCCTTTTTCTGAGACTACATGACCTAAATATAAAACTTGTTTTTTTAAAAATTCACATTTTGACGGATTTAATTTTAAATTGAATTTACTGAAACGTTCGAAAACATCAATTAAATTTTTATTGTGAGTTCTTAAATTTCTTCCAAAAACTATAATGTCGTCACAATATACTAGACATTTTTCGTAATTTAAACCTGATAAAGCTACTGACATGGCTCTAGAAAATGCGTTAGGACTAACTTTTAAACCCATCGGTAATCGCTTAAGCTGATATTGACCCGTTGTTGTTGTAAAAGAAGTATATTTTCTACTTTCTTTTTCTAAGGAAATTTGGTAAAAACCTTGATACAAATCTAAATGCGTAAAATAAACTGATCCTGACAGTGAGTCTAAAATATCTGTCATATTAGGTAAGGGAAACTTGTCATCTTCGATGTTTTGATTTAATTTTCTAAAATCAATAACTAATCGCCATTTTTTTGTATTGTTGTTATCTGACTTTTTAGGTACTAATAGGATTGGGCTGTTCCAAGATGAAGAAGAACATTCTATAATATCATCCTTTAATAACTTATCAACTTGTTTGTTTACTTCACTTTTCATTTCATGGGGTATTCTATATTGTTTTGAATAAATAGGCTTAACACCTTTTTTTATAGAAATTGACTGTTCAGGAATATTAGAAGTATTTAATTTATCGCCTTCTAAGAAAAATAAATTGGAATATTTTTTACAAATTGTTTCAATAGAATCTTTTTCTTCATTATTTAAATGAGCTAAATTTAATTCTTTCAACAACTTTGTTGTTCTTGAGGAATCGTGTTCGTTCTTAGTAAGTCGTACAGTATTGTAATCGGATAACTTAAACAATGTAGGTCTGTAATTCTGAAGCAAAAAATTCTTATCGCTTGTGTTTAAACATAACACTGGTACTTTTCCGTTGCGAACAGTAGCAATTGTGTTTGCGATGAATAAATACTCAGAAATCTGAAGTGGCTTGACGATGATTTCATCGCCATTTTTAAAATGTGGATTGTTTATATTAACGAAATGAATGCTTTCCGTTCGTTTAGGAAGAATGAATGCATTTGTGTGTTTTGACTCATGTTTTCTGTATAGTTTTATGTGATGTGTTTTACCTTCATAAGTTGTTAAAGTTAAAAATCTATGATATAAATCTATATTAGTTTTGAAATTGCATAAAAAATCCATGCCCAGAATTCCACTAGAGCTTGTATTAAGATTAGAAATGGCTTGAAATTCATGGTAAAGAGTTAACAGATCGGATTGTAACTTTAAATTGACTAATCCTTTGGTGCGAATGTATCCACCAACACCTTTTACTGAAATTGATTTTGATGTATCAATTTTTATATTTTTAGGTAAAACTTCGGTTTTAAAACAGCTGATTGTAGCGCCCGTGTCAAGGAGCAAACGATGCTGCCTTCCGTTGACATGAAAATAAACATAAAAAGTGTTATTTGAAAAATTTAAAATTTTGTGTTGAAAATTATTTTTTTCAGACATTTCCCTCGTCAAGAAAGGGTTATCAGCAGCCCTATGTTCAATATTCTCCTGTGTGTAATCCATTGACTTTAAATTATTTCTAAAATTAAAATGTGTTTGGTACGGTCGTCTTTGGTACCGGTTATTTTGATAAGTACGTCTCGTGTTGAACCTTCCACGAAAACTATTATGTGTTTGACTTTGTGTATGCTTACCTTGAACGTTGGAATAATGGGTCGTTGTTGAGTGACCGGCGCGTCGTGAGTCATAGTTGCTGCGTGGTGCGCCTCTCCTTGCGTGTGGTCGCCCACGTGTGTGTTGACCTCTATATGATGTACTGCGATATTTTGATATCGCATCGTGTCCATTTTGGGAAGATTTAGTAAAAGTGTTAAAGTCATTTGCAAATTCAACGGCTTCTTTAAGCGTTGAAAAATCTTTAGCTAAAAGGATTGAGCACAAATCCTTGTTGTTTAATCCGAATGCGAAGTTTTTTATTGCTAAACTTTCATTAATCGGCCGTAATAATTTATACGCTTCGGCGCTTTCATTTGCTTGTGAAATCGTTAAATCTGTAAAAAGTTCTTCTAATCGATCACCGTATTTCGATATCGAACTACTATTCTGCTTTTGAGAATTTAATTGAGTTAATAATGTATTTGCAGATTTTTTTACTAATAGATATTTCTTAATATCGGAAATTAATGATTCGACATTCTCGTACTTTTCTGAAAGTTTTAAACGAGATATGCGGTTTAAACGTGTCTTTAAAACAAATTGAATTAATAATTGTTCTTGATTTTTATCAATGCACGATTGATACAGTTCGATGCTATTGATTAATTTTTCAATAGATTCTTGATTATTGTCTGTTAATACAGGTATTAAATTTGTCGCTGTGCGTAGATCGAATTTCTCGAATTCAGACATTTTTAAAGGTTCAATGTTACAATACAATTGAATTTTAGCAAAATGTGTTTTTATGTTATTACACGCGATGATAAAACTTTCATTCGTTGAGCCTTTGTCAACTTGTTTGAATAAAGATTCGAACTTTTTATATAATGAAATTGATTCGTTATATTTTGAGTTTACATACTCTAATCTCTCGGATCGTCTCGAACCTAATTTTCTTAAATCTTCGCGTATCAAACACAAATTATTTTCTATATCAAGAAAATGTTCCATAGATATTAAATATCATAAAAACACATTAATACACAAATTACACAATGGATATACAATAATTACATTACAGAATACATTGAAATACAGTTAACAAGAAAATACTTAACTAAACTTAAAACTAAAATTTGTTTTTGTTTATGCGGCTATTTACATGGAATATATATGTTGTGAATTGTCGATATAAATATATAAAGTCCGGTTTTCCACGTTTTCAGAACAAGTCTGAGGGTCGGTAACAGTTCAATAATGGAATAAGGGAATATTGCCCATCTGGGAACATTTAATTATAAATTTGCATAAAGTGGATTGACCCGTCACTAGCTGATTACTAGTAACAATGATTCATTATGTTATACAATGTAATGTATAAAATATTTAATAATTGTAATAAATTCGTTCTATTTAACTATTTAGAATAACCGTTTGAATAATCGTTTAATCGAATCGTAAAATGAAAATTTAAAAATCTTATTAAAATTTAAACGAAATGGAAATTTCGAATTTCAATAATTGTTGAAAAGAAAGAAAAAAATTTAAATAAATTTATGATAATAATTAGAAAATGTTATGAATTATACTTGAATATATGGCAGGAACAATAAGGTAAATTTTTGTTAAAGAAAATTATTTGTTAAAATACAATAATTGAAAAAGAAAAATTATTACAATTTATAAACGTTATTAAATAAATTGACAATTTAGGCATTCACCTTGTGAAATGTCCTTGACAATTTATAAGGTTTTCGTGATTTAATTTTCACTTTTCACTTTTCACTATAATGACCATTTCACTACACTGACTTTCACTTGCACGTTGCACTAGCTACTCACGATTTACGTGTGTCCAAGTCCTTTGACATCTCTGGATAGGAAAAATTGGTCAGCAACAGGAAACTCAGGAAACAGGAACAATATCTTGATTGCCTCTTTAATTTTCCTCTGTATGTGGAACTCGTAGACGCAATTCGTGGTGGTTACCCCGTAACTCACGTTGAATGGTTGCTTCATGGCATTTTTTAAGCCATTTAAAAATAACAATTAGTACGATAATTCCGTGCGATAATAGGAATTATTTTCGCAATTAGCACAATAATATATCCTTCATTCAAATGTGTAGTTGTGCTTAAGTTTGTGAAGTGATTTTCCACTCTTTGTATTTGTGTATCGATATCTGAATCGATATCCACTAAATTTATCATTTTTGATACTTTGTATTTCACATGTATTCTATAATATTAATTTTTAAAACTACTTATGTATAACTATTATTAATTTTTCTTAGCATAATTGTGTTTTTGGATTTTTAAATTTTTATAATATTTTTATTTTATTTTTAATTTTATTTTATATTATTTATATGAACTTCTTATTTTTACTATGTACATATTTACAATACGCGGTGGCTAGCCCAAAGGGCCAGCCAAAAAAACTGCACGTGTGTCGAGCTCAGAGATTTTTTTAGACTGAATTGTAACAAAGAGAAAGACTGGCTAGGGTCGCCATCTGAAAGGTTAACTCAGTGATACACGAGTGAGTTGTTCAATGGTTGTATTCAGACTGTTTCTTACGTACTAACATGCATACATGCACACTTATATCTATGCTTATACTAAGGGTGATGTCATACACTACAACATGAACGGAGTTGTCTTAAAAGACAAACTAAACGGCAGCCGATCATTTAATTTTTATGTTTACTTCTGCTCTTCGGTAAAATTAATTACATCTATAAAAAAATGGTTTAAATATTCTTAAAAATATTGGATTAAAAATATTCAAACCACGGCCCCATGACCGTGGTGTGTTTTTATGACTTAAGTACATATCTACAACTGACTCCGTGCTTCACGATGAGAGCACGTTGAGCAGTCGGTCCCGGTTGCTGTCAATAAAAGGCGGTCGTTACAATCCGCCAACCCGCATTGGAGCAGCGTGGTTGATTTAAGCTCTAAACCCCCTCACCCTGGGGGGAGGCCTAAGCCCCTGCAGTGGGGTAAAATGGGCTGATGGAATGGAAAAAAAACTAAAAATGCGTTTACTCATTTGCGTAGTAACTGGTCCGAACCAACTAAAATCAGTGAAAAATGAAGTAAAAATTCTTTGATCCAATATGTTTTATCTAGTGACATATAAATATATACGTACATTTGTACGGAATAATACCTATTTACGTTTATACAGATAATGACAGCGACAGTGGAGACAATAACGGAACAGTTGGACATGGCGGTGACGCTACCACCCACAGATCACCCCACTATGGCAACAGCGCATACCATCACGCTTACCGATACGGATGTGGCCACGGCTACCGCTGATGTTAGTATACAATCACACTTTCACTATCCTCAAAATAAGATTCCTTGTATTATGAGTACAAGTGCAGTGACACAGCTGACTATAGAAACCATGTAATCCGCTTCAGTAAAATCACAAAATCCCTTCAAAGGGCAATGTATACGCTTATACAATAAGATCACAGTTGATATTCAAGATCTACCCCTTAACAAGTTTAAAACTACAGTAAAACGAAAGCTTTATGCAAAAGCTTATTATAATAGCTTAATATAATATAATAGCCCTCTTATATTGCTGTGCTCTCACGGGACGTCACATAGTGTTTAAGATGATTTTGTCAGACCACCTAAAGATTGACATGTGACAATGCAATAAATAAATAAATAAATAAACAAATAAAGTATCAAACTACAAGATGATGGTAATCCATGGGTTCCATCATAACTACATCCACTCGCCTATCAGTTTGTTTCAATAATATTAATCTACAACAATTGATTTTTTTTAAGTGTCCTTTAGTTTCTTGTTTATTCTTCAGAATTTTTATAAATACATCTTTGTGGAGACGTTTTCCCCCCAAAGTTATAAATTTACTCTTGTGACGTATTTTAAGTTTATGTTACATTACTATCAAATATATTTGATTTGAAATATTTAAAAAGGGACATACCTCGAAAGTTCGTCCTGGACACCCTTGGGAAAAACTTTTTTAAACTGACGGGAACTGAACCCGTGACCTTCCACGCAGTCAAATTGGTTACTTACTGTGACGCATAAACTGTCATCACTACATTGTTAACATCTATTATATCACATATTTTCGCCTATTTTGGCATTATCGTGTCACCGTCGTATCACGAACATAATACTAGAAATAGGCATAAAATTCCATCTGTAAAAGTGGCAGCATTTAAACAAGGCCATTTCGATGTAGCGGTCTCGTTTCAGATCCTGGTATATCTTGGTATTACGTATGTATAGGCATATTCTGATCCTATTTGTCGACACGCGTATGTCATGCCTACATAACATTTGTATTTATGTAGGCATGGCACGCGTGATTTGATTTGTTTTCTATTTATTTGATTTCTCTGGTTTCATATAATGATACCCGATCTAATGTTGACATCAACAACTGAAACACTAGGACCACAGATTCATCCCTAGATCGGTTGTAATGATATCTAGGTATGAGCCCAATTGCATTTAAAAATCTGAGGGTATAACCCGACCTGAAATGTGTACCTTATAACACGACTTATTTTAATATAACTCCACAGCCGTGTCTGACTGGAGCTCGTACAGTATAGACGTGTATTCATTAATCTCCAACCTTGAACGTCATAAAAAAAACAGTAAGAACAATAATAATAACGTATACATGACAACAACGTCTAGGCCCCAAACTAAGCATTAGCTTGGTTTTGAGTACCAAGCGAAGACACCACATACATATAACAAGCGAGACCCGGTACCAGTATCGATATTCATCATATAAATACTGACCCGACCTCGGATTCAAACCCGTAACCTCCAGCTTCGTAGGCAGGGTCGCTACCCACTAGGCTAAGCGGTTGTAATGGGAAGAATGGGAATGTAACTAATACAAAAACTCCCTTTAGTCATTCTATTACATTAAAAGGAATGAACTGTCCTGTCTCAGAAGCTTTCTTATTTTAATCGTTATTGTATGATAACACCCAAAAATTACAAAAGTTGATGTCTTTAATTATTTACTACAGGAATTTGTTTACAATTAGATCCGTGAAGATTTTTTCGAAGGAATCATACTTGACATAGGGTTTATCGTGTACCTAAATTCAATGTAACCTAATGATATGAACTGTTCTCGCAATATTTACAAAATATTAAACAAATTAATTTGACTGATTCCAGGTTTCCACACCGAATTTACTGGGAGACCACGAAGTGATGGCGGAATCGGTCGATGAAGACATAACCAATTTCTGGGCTACTTCCGCTGGGAAGTTCCACTTCTGCATTGATGAGTTGCCACAGGAGTTGCAGTACATACATCAGCTGCTCCAGGTTTCAATGATGATGTTGCGAATTCGGTCATATATTTCGAAGACTAGACAGTATTTTTATAAGAATAAGCCACCTCATTGTAAATTACTGTAACTTATATACAATTACGAAGACCGCTGCCCGCATCCCTACCAGACCTAACTTAAGACATCGTCTGTTCGTAACAAAGAGATCGACCGTGTGGTGGTGTGCGTTGGGTAGGACTTATTACATTTTACGATGTGCTGTTTTCAGTTCATAGTTTACAATGTAAGTTCTTTAATATTTCCTTTATTTCCAAAAATAGAACAAAGTAGCTTTTGAAAAAAATTCATAACTGAAGAAATAATAGATAGTAATAATAATAATGATAATACCTGGGACATCTCGAACAGCGCCATCTAGTCCCGAACTAAGCAGAGATATGTTATGGGTACTAGACAACCGATATACATACTGAAATATTTTTTGTAATTTATATATATATTTACATATTTTACATTTAGACATGCCACAAATAAACGTTCACGCACTGATGAACATGTAATAGTTTTCTAGTGTATGTGCGGTTACTCCAGCAAACACTAGAAATATTATTATGTTAGTTCTAGTGGGGAGGTGGGTTTCATAATTTTATGTAATTCATATTTCAAAACCCCAAAAAATATTAGTTTATTTTTCTATACACTTT
This sequence comes from Luffia ferchaultella, assembly GCA_949709985.1. Taxonomy (NCBI): domain Eukaryota; kingdom Metazoa; phylum Arthropoda; class Insecta; order Lepidoptera; family Psychidae; genus Luffia; species Luffia ferchaultella. The sequence goes on from OX453262.1 coordinate 3,600,354, forward strand.
AACAAAATGTACATTACTATGCAATAATCCACATTATAGTAGTATAATAATTTATCACCAGGAACTGAAGAACACGACTCGGCCAGACATCCTCTATCACTTGCTGCAGTGTTTACAAGTATTGGTATTGAACGCAGACGCACTAGCCGATCACCGCGGCTTCCTCATATGGTGTCAAGAGAACCTACTCATAGAGAAGTATGTACGAAAAACTGTAAATGTTTCTGAAATGTAGTGTGTTTTTTTTTTAAATATATGTCACTTTATAAAATGAGTCCCTGAGCCAATAATTGAAAAGAAAAAAATTCAAAAGCTTACTCATAATCAGTTACTAGCGATTGCCTACGGCTTCGCTCGCGTGGACTACAGGTGTATATTTTCTGCATTTTGACATTGATTTTCATCTGTATATTTTTCATTTTTCCAAAAGAAGAAATTTATTTTCCGCTATATAAGCTATATTTGTCTTCTTCTACCTCTTCATGTAAAAATATAGCACATACTGATATACATAATACAGACGTGAACAGAGATTTCTTTTTATGATATATATTCATCACCGTCATTAGATTTTCAAGGAGTTAGAACCATAACCGCACCACACTAAAGGATTACAGACTCTTACTGTATCGTATATGTGTAAAACCTTTCTTGTAATTTTTTAAAATTATATTATTTGTTTTGTTTCATGTTTAATACGTTCACTACAGTTGCGTACAACACTAGCACAGTTACATAAGGCCCGTACGAAAATGACCCACCAATCATAACTATGCGTTTTTTATTAATGTATCTTATTAGTGTAACTTATTTTACAGTCTGTGGAATGTCTGCGACGCGAAACACTCCCATATTTGTTCGGTAGCGGTACCAATTCTACTGCACTGTGTCACATTGGCTGGAGGCGCGGACGTGTTCTGTAACTTGGTTCGTGACGAATTCCACCATCCCTGCTCTAGACTGCGTTTTGCTGCTGTGGAGAGGGTCACTTTGATTATCAGGTGAAATTACAAATAAAGATATATATTTAGCGATAAAAGTAGAACTGCAATAAAAAAAAACATCAAACAACCCAACATTACAACATTAATTAAATAATTATTTGAGTCGACTAAAATGTATAAGGGATTCGAATAATTGCGACAAGCTAGACGAGGATGCACACGGTCTGTTAAGGCCAAGGCTCCACAAGAAGTGCCCGATTGGCGTTGGCTATGCTGAAGAGAGCTACTGACTCACACGCGCTGTTAACGGCTTTGTTTGATCGCATATACCCTTCACAGGTGCTATCCTCAAAAATCATTGTATCCGGATTTCACGCTGTTATCAGTATTGTACAATTTGTTTATTTTATTTATTTATTGAAATCAACAGCATATTCAAGAAAACATAACAATGAAGTAAATTAACGATTAAAATACTATTGTTTCTGAATCATTGACACGTGTTATTTTTATTTTAGAAATACAAGATCAGATTTTAGTAACCGGCCAAAATTTTTCTAGATATTAGGTATCACCAATAGACCTCATTGCGTAAATAAAAAATATGGGTTACATTTTCATAATAAATTATTTTATCTACAGTGTTATTTTATAAAGTTTGGTTGCCTTCTTAACACTATAGTAAGCGTACGCGCCCGAGGCCTTGAAACGGAATGGGGCGGCGGAAATGAATGGTGACTAGAGTTATTGCTTTTTTCGGGAAAGGTTTGTGTAGTCAAATCTCAATATTTTTCTATAGAACGATACTAAAAGGAAACAAGACGGTTATCGGTTTCCTACCAAAGATCATTTATATGTATTAAGATATGGCTGGTCATTAAAACCTCAACCTGTATATCTATGTTACTTAACGGTTTGATACATAAAACTATCATATGGAAGTAATAATTCTTAGTTAGAATGTGATTTAGGGAATTAGTTTACTGTGTTTCTGCGATAAAGCGTGTTGAACTGTTTGTGTTTATTTTTTAGGGTTCCTTACCCGAAGGGAAACATTTTACTGGCTTCGCTGTCTGTCCGTTTGTCACAGGATTGTATCGTCTGAAGTGCATTAGGTGGATACTTTAAATTTACTATGGTCACTATAACGACAAATAATAAAAATAAAATGAAGTTAAAAAGAAATGCGTTTTTCTATATTGTACGGTGGTACGGAACCCATCGTGTGCGAGTCCTACTCGCACTTGGACCGTGTTAAAGTTAAGAAATCTACATAATCTTATCTACGATACAATAGGAGCTCTTATTGAAGGGAATCAGAAACTGATCCCGAGCCAAATTGTGACCAATTATTCTGGACCTCGGGGGATTACTTTAGTCGGAGCTGGATGTACATTAGAAGCAAAGAACTAATTAAAATTAATTAAACACATTCTACATACAATTTAATTAAATATAAAAACTAACTTATCAAATTTTTACAGATTCATGGACTCTACACCTCTTAAAAACAATTTGCCCCTACAAACGGCGCTGGCTACGGCTTTTTGCTATTTGATTTCTAGTATGGACGACATCAACGTATATGTGGCACAGCGAGCAACTTTGTATATAGGAACTATACACGACAATGCTATTAAAGTTAGTATATTTCAAAAAGTCATTAGCAATAAAAAAGCTTCAATTCAAATTCAAATTCAAAAAGTTTTTATTCAATTTAAGATGTTTACACACACTTATTGAAAGTCAAAATAAATTGATTATCCTCCCTGTTTATTTTATTTGAATATATGTTTTTCTTCATTGTTTTTTTTTTTTAATTTAAAGTGCTTACAACTATTACAATGATGTCCATGCGCACTTATCATTTAAATACTCGCTAATACAATAGTAAGCTTTTTTCACGAGTTGGACTTTAACTCGCTTTATAAATTGATTAGAATTCAAGTCTAATATTTCTTTTGGAATTTTATTATAAAAACGGATACAATTTCCCATGAAAAAATTATTAACCTTTGAAAGCCTGAACCTGGGAATTGATAACATATACTTATGTCTTGTATTTAAGTTGTGGCCATCACCCACCCTAGAGAAAGCATTTAAGTTTTTATGTACAATTACAAACAATTTGTACCTCAATAATTTAATGTAATAGGATAATTGACAATTTTTTTTACATTACTTAATACTAAACCATTTTTCAAGGTTCTGTAGGCTGACAATGAATCTTTATGATTTCTCCTTAACTGTCCGCCTGTCTGTCTGTATGTCACAGCCGTTTTACTCCCGAACTATAAGGGTGAAATTTGTGATGATGAAATACATTTGTTACCGTTAAATAGGTTTAAATCATTGATATATTATTGTATGGATGCGGCATCACCATAGTTGCCTATGGTCCTCAAATGTTTTTGACGAATCGTCACATAACTCCAGTTTTATTATATAAGCCTTTCTATGTTGGTTTATGGTTTATGTTGGTTTAGATGTCGTGATAGCTCAGAGCGCAACGAACCTGTCTCAAATTTATAAGGCCCCATAGGGCCATGGTTCGAATCCGGGCGTGTACCAATGAGTTTTTCTGACTTAAGTACACAATATCACGACACCGTGCTTTGGAGGGCATGTTAAGCAGTCGGTCCCGGACGCTGTCAATAGATGGCGGTCGTTACAGTTCCCAACCCGCAGTGGAGCAGCGCGGTGGACTTAAGCTCCAAGCCCCCCTCCTCACCCTGGGGGAGGCCCAAGCCCCTGCAGTGGGGTAAAAAATGGGCTGTTGATGATGATGATGATGTTGGTTTATATGTTTAATTTAACCATAAAACTATACAAATCGATTAGAAGCACTCTTCTCCGTTTACCGTCTAACCATTCATACTCTAGCCAGCTCGTTAAGATGGCGATTTTCAGTCGCAAGTTTCAATGCGCGAGTTCCTCGCGCGCCGTTTTGTCAACCTCGGCAAATTGCGTTTGACATTTTCGATACTGTGAAGTAACATTTACGGCTCTATTAAAACCAAATGCTGCTGTCGAATTCATCAACTCTATGTGTTTAATCTAACCTGTCTCAAATTTATAAGGACATAAGGCCATGGTTCGAATTCGGGCGTGTACCAATCAGTTTTTCTGACTTACGTACATAACTATCACTTACTACGTGCCTCGGAGAGCACGTTAAGCAGTCGGTCCCGGACGCTGCCAATAGATGGCGGTCGTTACAATCCCCAACCCGCAGCGGATCAGCGTGGTGGATTTAAGCTCCAAGCCCCCTCACCCTGGGTAGGCCTAAGCCCTGCAGTGGGGTAAAAATGGGCTGATGAAGTGAAGTTTAATCTAATTCTATGTGATATACTTAATTATGATAACAACCGATATATATATAGGGTGTTAAACGGATGAGATTACACTTTTTATGAAACTTGACATCTGTCTGACTCTAATACTTGTAGAAAGAAAAGAAGGTTGTCGTGTCTTCAGCCGCGCCTCGCCGACCAGTAGATGTTGTAGTAAAACAAAAATGAACTAATAAAACAAATTTAATGAACTTTCTTACAAAACTATTCACAATATTATATAACACAAGTCTGGACAGGGACTTGCGTACCCGAGTGCGGTAGTCTTTCTACTGGTAACATTTCATATTGTTGCTAGGTATTCTATACGTTTTGCGTTTTGTATTTTGGCCAATCAGAAAACGTTTGGTGTCATCCGAGAGTCCAAAGTATTTGGGCCGTACGATGTCACGTGTACTGAGCTAGCAGAAATATTGTTTTTCAATAAAAATAAATGACGGTGAAAAATGATCGGAACATGTTGCGACATTGGGGTCACTGGTTTGGACTTTAGTATAAGCGGTCAATACCCTTATATATATGTAGTGATATGTAAATCTATAATTAAAACCGTGAATAAAATTCTTGTGCGCATTCTTTACAATGCTACACATACAAAGATATAGCTGAACAGTTATTTTATAATCATTATAATGATCATTGATGGTTGTTCAAAAGTACATACTGTATACGATAATATTCCTCTATAAATTGGCTTTTTACTTGAGTTGCGTGTTCCCCCTCTCAATCTTGAATCACTGTTCTGAAAAATAAGAAAAAAATCTATAATACCATATATATCTTGAAACGAATTACTTATTTTATGGAGCCTAGTAGTGGGTACTACGAATTTATGGTTATTGCTCGTAATACCATTGTATATATGACATTTTTTTTTAAATATTTCCAATAGGTTACGTTTGCCAATAATTTTATTTTAATTTGCAGCTCCTACTATATTGTTTGGAGACACAGTTCGATCTGGTTATAGTGGATCGCCCAATGGTTCTGCAATCACTGTACCAACTCCACAATACGCTGAGTGACAGAAAGATATTAACATGGGAGTTCTTTTTGAACAGATTCGAAGCTTTATTTTTAGAAGCACAGATTAATTCTAAGAAGAGTATCGATTTCTCTAATTTGAGAGGTGAAAATACAATTAACATTATTTTTAGTAAGAATTTAAATATGTTTTTTTTTTTTTTAAATTTATTTGTCAATTAAATGTGTTTTATTTTCTTGTTATAGTTTCTGTATTTGAAAGCAGTTTTAATTTGGAATGGTATGTTTTATTTGTTTTATTATAGAATATTCTTTATATAACAAAAAGTCATTTATGTATTTTTGTGTTTGTGTATGTTGAAATTTCAAATGTTGTTTTATATGTTATTGTGATTTTATCAGCGTTATTAAATTTCTTGTTTTCTAAAAGTACGATTTGAAAATTGTATACCAACTTAAAAATAAAAGTCAAATAGTACCAACTTTTGAGAATTCGATCATAATAACAGTTAACTACCGGCAAACATTGTAGTAACGTACCACCACTTTTCCATTATGTTCGCTTTGTACATGCCCTAAATTTTAGATATGAATTACACTACTTCGACGGTCAATATCTTGCTAAACATCAAAACTTTCTTCACAGAACTTGTAAGTACAGAGACGAGTTCGGAAACTTTCCTATATAAAGTACGCCGAGCACATGAAGCGCTATCGCATTCCACTCGCGAGCAACCTGCGGTGAACACACTGAGTGCTTCCTTCGGTACAAAATGGCCGTACAAGAGGACGATATCTGCGCCCGCCACTATGCCGCCGCAACCCGACGCCAGGCAGGGCGAATATTTCGGTACGACTGGACAAATTAAAATTAAACAGTATTATTTAATAGTAGTAAAATTAAAATTAAATAGTAAATAATAATCGCATCGTATCGCAAATGACTGATATCGCTTGGTAATTTATTGTAGCTATAAAAAATCGTGTCGACAGTTCCGCTACTGTATTTTTAAATTTGTATTCGACATATTGCACAAGTAAATTGAGGTAAACCGTTTTAGGTTGGTCTGTCGCGTGACAGTTGAACGTTTTGCCAACGTTAATGGTTTATATTATATTAAAATTTATTTACATTATTTGTCTCGACTCGTCGACTTACTGCAATCCATGGTTGATTTACTGTTTAGATATATTGAGATTGATCTAATAAAATATTTATAAAGTGCAAATGTTTCACAGAACGCGAGAAAGTTTATTCCCGTCAGTATTCGGCACCAATACTCAAGCGCAAAACTTCACGATTCGGTCTTGGGCAGCTTTTAGCCGCGGGAGGTGTCAACGTGCACAGACCGCAAAGTCAACCCGGTAAGACATCAATTTATAGGGTCCTGTTCATCAGCAGACAAAATAGCACACCCTTACAACTATACTTCTATGTCCGTTTGTTCGTTACAGACGATTTTCTCGTTTCCACGTAGCGTAGAAATTTAAAAGGCAAAATGTCAGGATTTGGTTATGATTTAATAGAGTTAAGAAATATTTTTTAGATTTTAAATAGCTCTCTGAAAAAGTGTTGATTTTTCTGTGTCACGTGAGTTATCATTTGAAAGGGTTCCCTTCAAGGATTTCAAAACTATTTTTATCAAAATTTTTGGTTAAATTTTGCGAAAAAATACTGTCTCCCACTCTTATTCTTTAGGTTCGATATTATTTAGGTAGGTAAAACTACGAATTCGATATTTATCAAAAATATCTGGGTCATGAATAACAGGAAAACAGCCATTTTTTATTTTGTCAGTCTTATAATTATTGATGAAAAGAATTATTATTATTATTTATTAAAAAACTTTAAATTTCTTTATCAGAGTTCAGTTTGGTCTGTCGACTGTTTTTAATGACATCCTGGCATGGAACCCTAATTATATGAACCGGACGTTTACAACTAAAAAAACGTTTACAACTACCAAATAAATCTAATTTAACTGAATTGTAGCTAAGGTACCATAAGATCCATCTGTAGATATGAAACCCATGCAACGAAGCGTCCAGAATAGCTGGGGAGCTTGTAAATTGGAAGAAATTGCAAAATCAAATGACATTGGTATTTCAGAAGAGTTTGTGTTTTATACAAAAAGACACAAATCTAAGTCCGACTGCAGTAAATGCAATCATCGATACTCTGTGTCATTCTATACATTTTGACATCATCAACATATTTCTTGAAGGAGATGCACTCATCGATTTTGTGTTATTTAATTAATACTGAATTCGACCAACATATAAAAAAATCTCTTTTGTTCCGATTCGAATCCAAATTTTAAACTTTCTAAAGCTTTTATTTTAAAGTTCAATATGTTTTGAGCAATGGTGGCATTGTTGGTTTCTTTGCTTCATACTTAACCACATATTTATATTACCAAACCCCAGATAGTTTTCACACATTGTCCGGCCGTTCTACAGAAGACACCATGTCGGCCATCCTGCCGAAGACTGTAGATTTGGAGGAGGCGGATCGCGAGACCACGAATCTCCTGGTGTTTCTACTCATGCAGTTTTTATCCAGGTCAGTTTGCAAATTAAGACACGATTGCAGCTGGGAAAACAAATTAATTTTTTAAATCTAAACAATTTTCATTTAAGGCTCATATTGATGCAGATGATAGAATGTAAATTTTGATTTAATTGATTTTTGATTGAATGATTTTTAATCAAAATTTCGGCTAATATTAAAATTTGTTGTAAACGCCAGCTCGGGCGGCGGCTAAACGCGATCTGAGTCGCCAATCTCTATCCTCCCCAGCCTCTGACATAGTTATCGAGACACATTGTGGTCAATAGATCAAACGCGTGTTAGATGTTATCCTAAACGAGAATTCGAACAACAAATAGTAAACAAGCGGAGGTCACCATCCAGTAACAATATTTTTAGGAAAGAAATGAGATTCGTAAAAAATGTAAAAAGGAAATTTGGTACCACTGGAGAAAAAATGAGAATATAATCTCATAAAAATACAGCGTGTATCGCGTTTCGTCGGGATCGCAAGCCTTCAGACAATATTATTCGGTCTTATAATTTAGCATACTATGTCAAAAAATAAATTTTAGATTATTATAATTAATATTTTGTTTAATTTAAATAATCACACTGAATAAGAAACGCGGAATGACGTGAAAGAGACAGCATAAACTTTCGCGGTGTATAGCATAGCTTAGTAGACTCAGTGTATAAGTAAAAATTATATTTATTTATTATTAACTAGCAAGTGCCGTGATAGCCCAGAGCCCAACGAACCTGTCTCAAATTTATAAGTCCATAGGGACATGGTTCGAATCCGGGTGTGTACCAATGAGTTCTTCTGACTTAAGTACATTAACTATCACTGACTCCGTGCCTCGGAGACCACGTTAAGCAGTCGGTTCCGGACGCTGTCAATAGATGGCGGTCGTTACAATCCCCAACCGGCAGTAGAGTAGCGTGGTGGATTTAAGCTCCAAACCCCCTCCTCACCCTGGGGGAGGCCTAAGCCCCTGCAGTGGGGTAAAATGGGCTGATGATGATGATGATGAATAACTAGCAAAATATTTTGCCCTTTTTTATGGTCGTAGTAATTTTTGTAGTCGTTTATCAGTCGCCGTAATTACTCCAGTTGTGACGTATAAATTGTATAATAAACAGTCCACAATCTCGTATTGTAACATATAAAGTAACTTTAAGAGAATACATAATAACCACAAAAGACAATCGTGCGTTCGGTTACGTAATGTTAGTGTCGTCGATATACTGACATCACTTGGCCGAACGCGATTGTAAATTGTTTTTCGTTACAGGCAACTATGAACGCCTTTCGGTTCAGCCACTAACAAAAACGGATACGTGACGTCGGCTTCGACTCTACATGTTTACTACTTATTCTTACGGTATCATATTTCTACAGATCGGACCAAGCTCACCCTACGGAAGATAAGCAGTCGGCGAAAACCCAAGAAGTTGTATTGCGGCATTTGTTCCTGTTACTCGGTTACAACAGCATCGAAAAGTATTTCCACATGACGCCTGCAGCGCTGAGGTTAACATTTAAGCAGATGTAGAGTTATGAGCTAATGTCACTAGAGTTTACTTGCATGCACAATTTGGCTAAAGTACCGAATGAATCGATTTAAAATGAAATTGATGATTATCCGAATCATTAATAATTAATACGTAGTATCGAATATATATCCGTGTCGTGTCGTGATAGCCAGAACGCAGCGTACCTGTTTCAAATCTATAAGACCATGTGGCCATGGTTCGAAACCGGGCGTGTACTAGTGAGTTTTTTCTGACTTAAGTACATTGACTGTCACTGACTCCGTGCCTCGGAGAGCACGTTAAACAGTCGGTCCCGGTTGCTGTCAATAGATGGCGGTCGTTACAATCCGCCAACCCGCATTGGAGCAGCATTGTGGATTTAAACTCCAAGCCCCCTCAGCTTGAGGGGACGCCTAAGCCCCTTCAGTGGGGTGTAAAAAGGACTGATGGAATGGAATCGAATATATTGTGCAAATATAGTAGCTCAAGGAGAAAGTCTTTCAGTATTTTATACGTCTGAAGTATACATATTCGTAAATAGTGATATCTTACAATATCTTATTATCTGCAGTTAATAAAAGTCGTAATTTGGAAAACTTAAAGTATTGGTTTTAATTACGAATTGGCAATGATCAGAGTAGAGATTTAAATCTAAGAGAATAACTGTCTAATTTCAGTCTTTTATTAAACCCAGCTTATCTAAAATATGTTTGATCCTTATCTATCCTTTGCGATGTTTGGATTGAAGAAAGGAATAAAACATGTTTTATCGAAACTAGATTTAAATTAAGATTTCTGAATTGAACAGATAGAGTTAAGAGTTTATGGTATATCGATGTATAAATTAGAGAGATGCGCAGTACACTGCTATAATTACACTGCTACAAAAAAATGAATGAAAATTTTCAATTTACAGTTTAGTTATTCCATTCTTATTATTTTAGACGCAAGACTCAAATTTGGATATAAAATATAAATGAATTGTTAAGAAAAACAATATTTTACGAAATAAGTGCTATCAGCTTTGACCACCTATTTTATGTGGATATTTTTGCGCGACGGACTGTGCATCTTCTCTAATTTATAAATCAATGGGTATGAGGTATTAAAGGAAATTAAATAAATGTTTTCAAACACCAACATGTAAGGGAGAACCATAGTGATCCAACAAGTGACTTTTTTTTTGTCGGAATTAACCTTTAGATTTGAATGCTTGAGTACAAAAGAAATCGTTTATGCCACACTGATCCAAGTACAAAATTCTTTACTACTTTAGCGTTAGCTTGTTACTTACAGGAATACCTTTTGCCGCACTGTTTAGATTTGCACTGTGAGATGTCACTTGGATCTCTATGGTTGTCTCTTACTCAGTATACTAACTTTTTGTATGTAGTAATGTTCATGGAAATCATTTGCGTTACAGACAATCCTCAATCTTCAATGCCTTCATGGCTAATCTACCGCAAGTTTTGGATCAAAATCACTTGATGGGCGCCGTTGTCGCTGAATCAACTTTGCTGCTGTTACAAGTTAGTTATGCTAATCGTGTTTATCTTGAACACCCTGTAGTAATTAAAATCTTACTACCGACTATAGGGATATTGATTTTATACTCCTATAGGTAGATTTCGGTCAATTTATTATATCTGCTGTCTTTTAGGAATTATAAGTTTCTGGGAAAATTTAAAAAAAAAACTATCACCTGTTAAAAGTGTATTTTATTACCAATACTTTACAAATTTACAATTAATTAATAAAATTAACAAAATTCCACATTTATTATTATTATAAATTCAATATAAATGTGTAATAAAACCAAGTTGAAAAATGAAATATTTTGTTGACTACAAATTCTTGTCAACTATGAACATAATTTTGATTTGTACACGTGTAATATGTCGTGATAGCCCAGAGCGCAACGAACCTGTCTCAAATTTATAAGGCCCCATAGGGCCATGGTTCGAATTCGGGCGTGTACCAATGAGTTTTTCTGTCTTAAGTATACAATATCACTGACACCGTATTCGGAGGGCACGTTAAGCAGTCGGTCCCGGACGCTATCAATAGATGGCGGTCGTTAGTTCCCAACCCGCAGTGGAGCAGCGTGGTGGACTTAAGCTCCAAGCCCCCCTCCTCACCCTGGGGGAGGCCTAAGCCCCTGCAGTGGGGTAAAAATGGGCTGATGATGATGATGAATATCCACAAATAAAAATATTGTGTCTTTATTAAAAATATAATAACTATTTGCATTAGTTAGCACTTGCAAACGTCTAATGTAATTTACTAGCGACCGCCCGCAGCTTCGCTTGCGTAGACTACACATTCCTGTTTTAGGTAATATTAACTTTTCGAAATACGTGCTTTTTGCTGAAACTAATATTGGGTACACCCATTCAAACTTTCAATCTTCATTCTCCCCATTCCTTTAGGAAAACCGATACTCCCATACTTTTCACCTCCCGTTTACCACCCTTAAAATGTGGAAATCCAAAAACCGTGAAAGACATAATTATTTATTTATGTCAAAATTTTTATGTTTCTAACGTTAAAGAACAAAGACTCATACAAAGCCCTTCCGTCCCTCCCTCCTTAAATTTGAAATTTCCAAATATTCCTTTCATTAACAATTGATACGTTATAAAATAAACCACTGTTCCAAATTTCGGCTTCCTAGACTTAGTAGTTTCGGCTTTATCTACGTTGATAGATCAGTGAAAACAAACGACAGACAGACAAAAAAAATAGCTGATGTCACTCTTGACAACCTTCTTTCACGTCTGCAAAGTTTCATTAAAATCTGTTGAGCCGTTTTGAAGATTAGCTTGAATAGACACATAGACGTACAGACAAACAGACGGACAAAAAGTAGCGTATGTCACTTTTGATCACCTCCTTTTCATACCTGTGAAATTTCATTAAAATCGGCTTAACCGTTTTGGAGATTAGCTCAAATAGACAGATGGACGTACATACAGACATATAAAAAGTAGTGTATGTCACTTTTGACCACTTATGTTCCATATCTGTGAAGTTTCATCAAAATCAGTTTTGCCATTTTGGAGATTTGCTCGAATAGACAGACAGACAGATAGCATTATTTTATACACATAGCCTAGCCTATAGCCTTCCTCAATAAATAGACTATCCAACACAAAAAGAATTTTTCAATTCGAACCAGTAGTTCCTGAGATTAGCGCGTTCAAACAAACAAACAAACAAACAAACTCTTCAGCTTTATAATATTAGTATAGATATCCCGATTTAAATATCTCTAATCGGACTTGTTTTCGATGCGCGATCGATATCCTGCCAAGCAACCTTTGATCTAATGGAATAATAAGTGCCCTTGAAACTGGATCAGCATGGAATCAACTTACTAGGAAATGCCGATGCCTGAATGAGAGTGTTGGTTCTTAACTTTTCACGCACACGCCGACCGGCAACAACTCATTCAGCCACTCGTCCACGCTCATCGCAACCACGTGCCAACGTGATCAAACAATTCTAAAATACCGTCGTTTTAGTTAAAAACGTGTAAAAATCAATCAACTGCGAAGAAAAAGATAGTAGCATAACTTATCGTCGATAATTAATTAAAGCAAAACTAAAACCATCCAAAACAAATTTTTGTACCTATATTATTTTCTACCGTTGCCGCCATACTTGCCGCCAAACTTGTTTTAATTACAAGTAATGTCACGACATGTATAATTTCTACTAAAAATTTGTATAGTATTTGCATTTCTGTGTATTCTAGTGGAAACGTACCAAGCATAACACGTATGTGACATGTATAATACAGTGTATTATACTTGGTAGAAAAGACATTGTGGTCGAAACAAGGTGATAGTGCCGCGCGCACAGATATTGTTCGTGCCGTCTATTGTACTAGTATGTAGTTCAGTAGGTGACATAGGTTGAATGGAATTTTGAATCGATCGGGATTTAGGAATTTATCAGAAAACTACTACTTCAAGGCACAAATCTAACCTTTGAATGCTAAGTCCCAAACAAACAACAAACAGACACTAGCTTCCGGGTATCCAATTAGGCCTTTGATTGGCCCAGGGGGGGGGGGGGGGTGACCGACGGGGAAGAAGCGCGGGCATTAGGATATGTACGCGATATGATGCGGAACGAACCTGTGTGCTAAGAAATAAAACAAATTTAAGCGGGTAAACATCCACCAGACACTTGGTTATCGGCGGAACATTCTTTCAGTGCGGGCTATCACAAGTGCTAATAATTGTGGTGTAAACACCAGCGGGTCTTGCTAGCGACTCGGCGAATACTTTTTCAACGAGTGATCACGGACGCTATGTGCAAATTGTGTTAGCTGTCAATTCAACGTGGTGGTCGTCAGACGATTCCAGGAGTCCAGGTCATAACCTAGTCTTGTTATTGTTGTTATAGTACTGCAGCGCATCGACTGCATCACCGACGTTAAACAATGAGGCTCGTCACGAGGCGGCTGCTGTCGCGGCTGCGCCCACGCATACGTTAGTAGCTCTCGAGCCGCATGTAAGGAGACATTGGTTGACTGCACTGCTAGTTGTACTGTACAAGGTAAAGTTAATTAGAATATTATATTGTAATGAGTTATTATTTTACTGCATGTTGAAAATTCGGAAGGTGTTCAGAATTGTTTGCAGCAACTTTACAAGTAGATCTGTTTAGTCTTGCAATTGCACAAAACAGCAAAATTGAAACAGTGATTCTACTCGTCGACTGTACAACTGGACTCAGTATTAAACTTATGACTCACTATAATAATAATACCTGGGATATCCCACACTGTGCCATCTAGTCCTAGTAAATCTATAGTAAATATATCCTAGTAGTCTTAGTAAACTAAGCAAAGCTTGTATTATGGGTATCAAACAACAGTAACATCATTATAATGAGTTTTAATGTAATTAATATGTGCTAAAGAATATTTTGTATAAAAATGCCTTTTTCGACTTTGCTTGAGCTACACCAAAGCGTCCACATATTTTGACATTATATGAGATAGTTTCTTTAATTATTTACTTCTTAATTACTTAAGTACTTGAGTAATTATTTCTTAATTAATTCTTAAGTTCTTTAATTACATTAATTATTTAAAAAACAAAATAATGTACCCAATGATACAGGTAAAACAAAGAAAAATATTTTTGTTTGTGTTGTGGATCACATGAAACTATTTTTGTACTTGAAACATTGTGGCATTCCGAATATGGCTAATATTTTTATTTTGTTGTAGTGCCAAATGTACTAATAACGTTTGTGTTCACAGTATCACTATAGTGCTGGACCATTGTGCATCCAAATGCAAGCTTTAGTTCGCATCGTGCTGAATACTGTTGAAGCTCAATACCATCAATGTAAAAGGATACCGCCTATGATTGTGATGCCGCAGCCAATCACCAGGTCCAGAGGTGATTGTTATGTACATGAATAAATAAATAAATGGCTTTCTTATTCTTCCTTTCATATTCTTTTTAGGTAAACAGACAGATAGATGGATATTAGGAAAATAAAAAATGATAGACACTTTGATTATTTCACGTTAGAATATTTAAAAGTAATGTGCAGGTTGAGTGGGCTAGGCGTCTCGCTTTAAATACAAAGTTCGTGGGTTCGTCACATGAAAGCTTGTTAAAGAAAATATTTCTATAATAGAAATAACACAGACTTGTTTTCAAATCATACCCAGAAAACCAGAAATAACCAGATGACACAAAGAGAACGCCTGTAAAAAATATATGTAATATTCACTCAAAGAACCCAGTCTATGTTCTTACAGGAAGACAGCTTTGTCTTAGTTATTTCACAAGAATTATTCACTGCATATATATTTTATTTTCTCTGCACTTTCAATTTTATGTCCATACATATGTAATAATAATACATGGGATATCCCATACAGCGCCATCTAGTCCCAAAGTAAGCAAGTATTATGCTTGTGTTATCATGGGTTACTACACAACTGATGTACATACTTAAGTATTCTTTATAATATGTACATATATAAATATTTTACATCCAGACATGGAACGAAATAAACATTTGCATGCACACAAATAATTGACCCGGCCGGGAATCGAACCCGCTACCTTTCTGCACTTTCAATTTTATACCATACATGTATCAAACATGAAAGATGTTCTTAGAGACTAGGAAAATTTATTTTAATATTACGACATACTTTCATAGAACTTTAAATGTAAATATATATGTACTTTAACAGATCTGAGTCAGCCATCCCTGAAGACAGAACACGAACCAGCTTCTGAACGTTACGAGACCCAGCCGTTGTCCCCGATATGTGTTGTAGAGAAAACTAAGCCTAAAGTATCGGTTCTGCCTCAGAAGTCCCCTGGTCACGGGATGCACACACACTGGGAGGAACCGTCTAAATCCACCAAGTGAGTTATTTTTTTTAATAAAACCAAATCTTCCCCAGAATTTTCCCGAGTCTATATGAATTATACTTCGTGTGTGTATAAGTAGCAATTTTTAGATTGAAAAATATACATTAGATTGTTGTATAAGAAAAAGTTTTTTAATATATATATATATATTCAAAACATTTTTTTCTTACAAAAAATGTTTATAAGGTAAGAGGCGTCGTGGCAAAACTACTTTGATTTTAGCTACTATTTTACGTCGATGGAGCGTCCTGCTCAACCATGTACCGTTTTGCATCAACAAACGCTTTAGGCCTCGCGGTCTTTTAACTGTGACAGCGTCGAATAGTTGTTATTTTTACCACAGAAGATTTTTTTTAATTTTCCCGCGTTTATATCCAGGTGTGGATAGATAGCGATCTATCTATTAATTGTCCAAACATCGTGCGGACGCAAGCGACACGTTTTTATAATAAGAGTAATTTCACACGTCCGTGAAAGCGAGATTTTGTCATCCCGCCTCATTCCGCGACAACTACAATGACAGATCGGTGCATTACGAGCGCACGTTTTTTATATAATTAATCATAATTTCTTCTTTTTTTTTACACTTGAACTTTGATCCCACCCAAACTTTAAACATGGTATATGTGCGGCTCTGAAGTGTGATGTGAGATGTGCGGCGCATGCCTTACTGCGCAGGTCGCCTATATTCATCACCGCAAGGCTTCTCACCTGTATCCTTCTCTCCCTTTGCGCTCGTCTTTTTTTAACCCGCGATAAATCGCTTCACATTTTAGCAATTCTTCTTCAGGTGTTTCTCCTTGAGAGGAGATTAACGATTATCTATTTGATTTTCGCTTTGGATACTGTGGCACGAAACAGCGATTTCGTGCTTTGACCAAACCATTCTCTCAGGTTTTTCAACCAGGATGTCTTTCTTCTGCTAGGGGGCCTTTTGCATTGAATCTTGCCTTGCATCATCAACTGGAGTATGAGGTATTTGGGGTTCCTCATGATATGGCTGAAATATCCTAACTTCCTACTCTTAACAGTGTTCATGACCTCCATGCCTTTGGACCTACACGTCGCAATATTTCGGTGTTCTTCACTCGACAAACCCACGAGAGCATGCGACAGTATATCCACATCTCAAAGGCATCCAACTTTTTGCAGAGAGCAGATGTCAGAGTCTAACAAAACCAGACCAGACGGAATTTCAAGTTGAAACGTCGGCTGTACAAAATACTATTCATTCTTTTGAACGAATTTTTGGCTTGCACCCGCATTTTCATTTCCTGTTCCACTGTCACTGTCCCATCGTTCATGAATATAGCTTTCCAAGTATTTAAATTGTTTAACTTCTTCGATGGTCAAATTCCCCAGAATTTTTTTTTCATTAACGA
This sequence comes from Luffia ferchaultella, assembly GCA_949709985.1. Lineage (NCBI taxonomy): Eukaryota > Metazoa > Arthropoda > Insecta > Lepidoptera > Psychidae > Luffia > Luffia ferchaultella. Next base: position 3,617,502 of record OX453262.1, read on the forward strand.
CTTCTATTCTAGATATAACCATAAATATAGTCTTTCTTGTATTTATTTTTAAGCCGAAGTCCGTACCAACACCATCAACGTTGTTTAATAATAATAGCAATTAAAGAAATTAAACTTTAAAAAAACAAAAAAATTAGCAATCCTGATCAAAAAGTTAATCTTTTTTGGCCAGAACCCCATGGGATCCGAAACTTAAAATTTTAAACAGGACTGGGTTCTTTTGTTGCACATATCGGTACTAAAAATAAATCAAGCTAAAACATTTCAGGGATGTTCTTAAACTGTGGGACGTCAATAAATGCGTAAATATTTTTTGCTGAACTTGTGTGCGAAACGAGGCTATTCTTTTATACAACCATCCATGAAATAACTCTTTTTTGCAGATATCAACATTGGAGTCTGGAACAGGAGAGTTCGGAAAGTGAATTGATAGCCATCCCAGAGACCAGTGACAAGTCAGATACTACTGTGCATGGCAGTACTGCACCAGTGAGTGTTTACTACTTAGAAATATGTACCAAACAAGTCGAAGATCGACTAAAACGAAAAAAAAAGGATCGTGTGAAGAATGCTATGAGTAGACTAAGATAAGAGTGGATGCTGAGATGTATTTATTTATTGTTGCAAAGTAAAATTACAGCTATAAGTAGTTTGAAAAACTTAAATCCCAACAAAATTACATACTGGAAAGCCAGTGACAACTTTACCTAAATTAAATTTTCTGTAAGATGATTTAATTAATAGAAACTATAATAAAAAAAAAATGTGTGTGTCTATGTGTAGGGGACGGTTTTTGAGTTCGTGTGTGTATGTGTGTTGAGTATGCGTGTGAAATTGTTCTGTTATTTTTCACTTTCTACTTAAAGTGTCGTTTGAAGCAGCTGATCCGATCTTCACAATCCTAACTAAAATATTATAAATGTGAAAGCGTGAGAGGGAATGAGAACAGTGGTGAGAGTGGAAAACGGCTACAAGGGCGTAACGTTAGTCCGCGCGGGCGAAGCCGCAGGCGGAAGCTAGTAATTTTATAAATAGCTGCGATATAAAAAAGAATGGAAGAAGTTGTATGTACTGTGCCGTAACATTTGAGAACGAGCTATTCACTTGTTTATTTGTAGAGCAAAGAATCCCATTATAATTTGTTTACTTGAAAAATCATTTCATAACTAAAACGTTTGCATGTAATGTATCACTTTTACTTACTAAGGTTTCAGAAAGCCAGGCAAGAGATAAGTTTGAATAGTATAAAGATATGAATATTCACTTTAAATAATGTTATTCCTTTTAGGGCTCCTTTGACGATCCTTCGCACTATGAGGAAGCACCAAAAGCGGAAACTCTTACCACTCAACCAGTTATACCAAGCATATCATATGGGACGCACAATAAAATTGTAAGTTATATAAAAAACAACAATTTTATCGACAAAAGTTTAATAAAACGCACCACCAGCACGCTGTTTATCGTAACCTCTTCTGTTGGCACGATGACTGCAAGTCAAATCAGATCGAATCAAAATAATTTAATATATTATATATATTACATATATATATATATATTATAATCGACGACCGCTTAGCCTAGTGGGTAGCGACCCTGCCTACGAAGCTGGAGGTCCCGGGTTCGAATCCCAGGTCGGGTCAGTATTTATATGATGAATATTGATACTGGTACCGGGTCATGGTTGTTATATGTATGTGTGTCTTCGCTTGGTACCCAAAACACAAGCTAAGGCTTAGTTTGGGGCCTAGACGTTGTTGTCATGTGTACGTTATTATTATTATTATTCAAAGTGGGAATACAAAATTCACTTTTGAACATCAAAATACAAAATAAATATTCACAATGAAACAAAACAATCAATCGGAGAATTCACATCACAACAAACACAAAAATAGGTAAGTATTGTTCGCCTCAAACTTAATGGCGGATCGGAATACAACGCTATATGCGTGCTTACGCAGGTGCAGTCATATACCCCTCGCTCCACTGCGTCCCGCTACATCTAAAATTGGTTACTGCGACGCGACTTGTGCCTATGTTCACATCCGCCATAAAGTTTGATTGGAACTATATATAATAATAAATACAATGCTCGTTCAAATCAACAAAGCAGTTAATAATCATACTGATGTCAATAACAAACGTGATAAGTAATACAACAATAATATAGTCACTACAAAAATACCGATTGTCATCAAGAAAGTCAACCACTCTGTAAAAGGCTTTGGACATAAGTGTGCTTTTTTGACAGCTGTCTTGAATTTATATTCTGAGAGGTTAACTGTCGCGTCTGGGATCTTGTTGTAGACCCGCGTACAGAGACCCAAAAATGATTTATTTACTTTGCTTGACTTAAGTTGTGGTAGTGTCGGTTTAATTTCATTTCTAGTATTGTAGTCATGCTTTTCGAGGTTCTTTGCAAACTTCCAAATATTTCTATGTACGTACATTATAATAAAATAAATATATTGGTCTTCAGAGTTAAAATTTTAGACTCTTTACTTCAGTAAGTATCGCGTGCACACAGTTCTAGTATAAGTTTCACGTGTAATTTCGGCGCTAGCAAAATCTATTCACAGCTATAATATCTTCAAAGTTCATTTTATAGGTTTTAATATAAAGTTTGTAACTTGTAATATCCTGTTATAGTTCAGGAGCTATATGCTAAACTGTGTAACTTAGTAGTAGTGAGTTAATAACATATAAAACACAGACGTAATAACTGTCGACTCCCTGTAACTGATAGACCACTGAAGCACTGCAATGGCCGTCACGTTAGTATGTGTGAGTGGAACTTCACAGCGTACACGGTCGGTGGATTTACTATGGTATGAGTGTGTTCAAATTAACGCGTGCGTACATTGCAAGCTGGCTTACTAGGGGTGCGTCGGTAGTTATTTCGTAATGCTGCGTCCGGGTGTTCCTAGATTTATTTTAATTTGGTCGAGAAAATGACTTGAGAATTTTAACAAGCATGTTTGATTTGCAACTACGAGATATATTTTAAAATATTCACGTTAACTAAATTGGAGTATTTTTCATCTTAATCTGTGACTGATTTCTTTCAATGTCTGTACTGTGTCTGTCATTGAGTTTTTTTTTCAGGCTGTGGTTGGATCTCGATCTACTCATCAACTGTCGACCAGTTCCTCTGTATCTATTGGAAGTGATTCTTCCAATCTGTAAGTTTTCTTTTTATAAATTTATGAATATGAAACCATTAGGTAGGTACTAAATAACGACTTCGTCAGATAGTTTTCTAATGGTTATTTAATAAATGAAAGATTTTATTAAATGAAAGATAAGTTATTGAAGTCATTAAAAATACTTACATGTAAATTGACTTCATTTAGCGGATCGGCAATGCAAGTAATGCCCGATTCTCGGAATCAAGGAAAGCATAGAGTTTCTGAATTCATTACCAAAAATCTATCAAGTGCGTCTCGGACTACGAGTGGAGGGTTCCGTAGTCAACACGGCTACATGCGTATAGTCACATTTTATTATATAAGAAACTGGGTGCTAAAATAAAAAGTCTATAGAACTTTTATATCATATTAAAATCTTTGTAATGATACTCCACATATTGGGATAAACATAAAAACAATAAATTCCCACTTTGTTGTAGGTGAGCGGGTAAAAAATTTTTTTTTGCGATTGAAATGTGACAACTATCAGAAATTATTCTTATTTAAGGAAATCGACTCCGATGAGCGGGCAGTCGGTGGAGATATGGCCTGATCAGTTGCAAGCTCAACCGACGTCGCCGCGTGCCAAAATACTAGGGAAGCAGAAGAGGATCATTGGTAAATTATAATGTTATATACGAAAAGTAAATGGAGCCTTTAATTCTGCCATTGTACAAATATCAGCAAATAAACTAAACAATAGTAAAATAAGAACCCCTCTTAGGTTATTTTATTTATTACAAGTATAACGCATGTGAGTAGTAAAAAAAATGTCAAATGTTTGTAGATAAGTGCTCATCTAGTATAACGTGTTAGTGTTTCTTGAAAGTGTATTATGCCAGTACACACCCATACTGTACTACTACTACTGTACGGTCTTGAAAGTATAATCGATTTTTGCGTAATACTCGATTATAGTTTCTGCTGAAGGTAATAAATATTCGGAAACTATACTAGGCTGCTACTATAATGGGCAGAAAGTAGTGTATTTGGAAATGATTTTCAGTAAAACTTCACTGCTACTTATAATGTTATTATAATATTCATACTTAATACAGATTTGTACAACAAAATTTTGGTGCATTGTGAAAATTTATTAAATACTGATTTTTGAGTCGTATAAACGCATTAAGGGCGAGACCGATATCCAAGCATTCTAATTCCATTTGGCCGGAATCGCACTATTCCTGGAGTAATTTCTTCAGAAGCTTATGAAGGCCTGAACCTACATTTCATCTCAAAGATTTTGATACTTATAACGAAATAGAGACAGCATGACATAAAAATAATAATTAAGAAGGCGCCTCATAGTTTAGAACTTTGATGTCAATTTACTTCGTTATTCGCAGTAGGCAGCAGTACGTCTCCAGATACGGGTCCATCGTCCAACGGGGAAGGACATTTCACCCATTGGCCTGTAAATAAATCGCCGCCGCACGTGCAACAGCTTAAAAGCCCAGGTATATCAAATTAAATAAAATATATTATTAAATTGATGTCGTAACATTATTCAATTCGACAACTGAATGGGCAATCTCAAAATTGCGTACGTTAGTAAACGATCTTTCTTTAATGGTTGTACAAGAGAAAAGTTTATTGTGTTGGTATCTAGTGGGAATCAATAGTACATCCTCTTAACACTTAATAACTTGTGGCGCCTATGTCGTTGTGAGTTGAAATGGCTTTTGATATCCAACAGCCAGCATGTATTCAATTGGTGATGTATCAATTTATAACGCGTTGATTGACTGATTTGTTACTAACTTCCTTGCTTCGCGTAACAACTTTGTACAGTACAGTATAACGTCTTGCGTTATCGTAAAGCAATGATGGTGGAGATCAGTTGACAAGTCGGGGCTGTTCTTATACCAGTTTCACCATCATTGTCCGAAGTTCTTGACTGTAGATTTAAGCTGTTTAAGTCCCGTAAGTTTATAGCTGACCTGTATGTATGCAGCTATGGATTTTCGTTTTTTTTTCCATCAGCCCTTTTTGTATTTCACTGCAGGGGCTTAGGCCTCCCCTCAAGATGAGGGGTCTGGAGCTTAAATCCACCACGCTGCTCCAATGCGGGTTGACGAATTGTAACGACCGCCATCTATTGACAGCAACCGGGACCGACTGCTTAAACGTGCTCTCCGAGGCACGGAGTCAGTGATAGTCAATGTACTTAAGTCAGAAAAAACTCATTGGTACACGCCCGGATTCGAACCACGGCCATATGGCCTTATAGATTTGAAACAGGTTCGTTGCGTTTAGGCTATCACGACACGATTTTTTGTGTAAAACTATAATATGTCTGGATTGGTACAGTATTAGCGTCCTTATAGAAGAAGGTAAATTGTATTTTAAAGGACAGTTTTTAAAAAATCCAAATAAAAACACTATTGTGTAACTTGCAGAGTCCGGCTCCAGAGAATATGAAGTTTACGTAGGTAGCGATTGCGTGTTTTTATATATATTTTAGTGTTTTCTTCTAAGTTTTATATTTCGCAGTGAAAGCTCTCCAAACCAAAGGACCCTACGCCTCACCAGACTCGCCACTGTCGAAAATGGAAGTGATGTGGTGCGGTACCGCTCCCCCGGCCACTCCTCACCCACCGCCAAATACTCAGACCTTCAATATACCGCCTCCAGAAAGGTGAGCTAATAACATTTATTGAATGTTAAAATGGTTGTAGTGGAACCATCCATCATACATGGATTGTATCGAGAAATAGCGTCAAGTAAAATTCCAGAGGTAGAGCACCGCCACGGTTAACCATATCACCCTCATGTATGTTCCAAGATTTTTTGCAGTTTAAGAGTAAAGCTTTTGTTTCGTGGTTTTTTGCTTTTGTACAAGCTTAACGATATTTATGGTCATTGGGACTTCTTCTTTTTCTTTTTTTGCCTATGGCAATTGTCTTGATTTAGATAATTTTGCCAATGTCAAGTTTAACTATTTTTATTGTTAGAGAAAAGGCAACTTTGTATCTGTATATATATATATATATATAATAGTAGATCACGCAATAGCTTAACAAGCAACCATCACTTCAATGAGGGCCACTGGCATGATTCTGCCACTACGTGACGCTACTTGAAATTGAAGTATACCTACGTAACTGTGTTTACACGATTGCTTTTGGTAGTATTTTTTACGGTTTCTTGTCATTTTCATGTGTTTAGGGAAAGATGTGTATCAAACATTATTAATAAACACACGTGAACGATTTAAATTCATTCAGTTTTTTTTTTGTTTATCCTTTATTTACTTCCACAAACGAACAAAACAACATTGAGATATCGTTATCATTTATGTGAATGTCAAAATAACTAGAAGTTTTAAATTTGCTTGAAATGCTCAAAAATAACTTTAAAAAACCTAATCGGTTAATTTGGACAGATACTCGATTTGCTAGTGGCGCAACCATTGGTAGCTGCATTGGCAAATCATTGTAATTCTCATTCTCAAAAGGTACGCCTCCGTAAAAATTTATTAGTATAATGCGTCTATTTAGGTATTAAATTGTTCGAAGGCAGGCGTACGTTGCGCGTGAATTACAAAGGTCTTCATAATAACCGCAGTGTAGAACAAATAACGAGGGAAAAAAATAGCATAACATGGTTTAATTGCGCATAGTAAGGAGCGTACTGCTACTTCGAGGTATTGGACGTAACGTGCGCGGTAATGCATACCAGATGTAAAATATGATTATTTCTCGCGTGCAAGTTGGACAGGATCACATGGCTGACAGAAAATAATGTGATCGACCAAGGTTTTTATTTTTATCAAATACATAATTTTAATTAAAAAATATCGAAGATCATACATAAATACATAAAGTGTCTACTTTATGTATTTATTTTGTATTTTGTATAAATTGTTAAAAACACTTTTTTATTCAACAAAATATCTTTTCGAAAATGTAATTTCAACTCTTTCCGGCTCTTAGGTTCTTCTTAAAAACTTAGTTAGATTATTCTTCTATTATTTCAGACTGTTGCCCATTGGTCCAAAACCCAATAAAGAACAATATCCAGTGTTCAACGCGCTAGTGGACAGAGTTCGAGAGGCACTGAATTTACCACCAGGTAAATAAAAAACCTAATGTTTTTTTTTTTAAATATTGTTACGTGTTAGGGTTCGAAGGATTTGGAGAGAAAGACCTGCTGACTCTTTTGAAGACTTTATTTACTAACACTAGATCCAACACAAAGCACTAGGTCCAAACACTAAGCACTAACGATGTCCTAGGTCGTAGCCAAGTTATACATTTCACTTGTATCACTCTTGATCACTAGTTTTCACTTCGAAGTCGCCTCGAAGGTAACCCAAAACTGAACTGGACTCGCTTGCCTTCCTGCGGCTATTTATATGGGCCGAGACGAGCCTCGAGACCATTCCAGAACGTGCACGCCTCGCGCGAACGCGATCGACCGGGTTGGATGATTCTGGAAAGTCTCACGCATGTATTCGGTTTTCGAGACTATCCTTCTATAGTAGTTTTTATAACGCCATCTAGTATTGAGTAGAGGGTTTCGTGTTGTCTTTGTATTTTGAGTGATTTTACTGGTTGACGCTAAATGGCGCTAGTTGCTTTGTATGTTCGTAACAATATGTAAATGGATTTCATATTTATTTATTTAGGTAATGATTGGTTCAAAACATAGAGCAACTTAAATTTGACAGCAGCGTTTGCTTTTAATAGAGTTAGAAATGTCATTTCACAGTGTCGAAACTGTGAAACGCAATTCCGCGGGGGTGATGGCTGGCCCTGAGACCTCGCGGAACGAAATTCGCCAATTCGACAAACGGGTACGCCAGCTAGCTAGAGTAGGAGTGGTTAGGCGGTAAGCGCAGAAGAGGGCTTCTAGTCTATTCGTACTTGTATGGTTCAAAATTTATGAATAAAATCAATTTTTAGCGGTTTGACTAAAAAAACGAGGCCACTGCGCCACTGAGGAACTTTTAATTATAATGTGTAATTTTCAATAAAAACGCGCCTTTACATGCATGCATTATCCATATCATAGTTTCCAATCAGTGCGATCTATTTAAGCATTCTTACGTACATGTTACGATTATTAAATTACAATCAGCTTTGAAGATTAAATTGGTTATTTCTAATCGTTACAGATGATTCAATGGACAAAACAGATTCAAGTAAATCGGAACAAGAACCCGCAAATAGACCTCATGATCTCAGTAAGAAGTTATCTTCTGAAGGCAGCAGGTACTTTTAATGATAGTTTTCCTTTAGCTAATAAAAAATTTAAAATGTTAAATGAAGAGTGGAAAATTATTAAATATATCTTCAAAACTGGTACAGAAATAAAGGAAGTTCCAGAATTGAAAAATATACTGATTGTTGGTGTGATTCAAAATGCATGGCAAATAGGTTATATGACGCGATCGCTTAATTACAGTAGTAACTTTAGAAGCTTCGGACTCAGTTGATCGGTGACGTATTTCCAAATATGTCTCTTTGAAATCCTCTTTTATATATGACTATAAATTTTATATATGACTATAATAATAATAATAACACACACAATCACAACAACGTCTAGGTCCCAAACTAAGCATTTGCTTGTATTTTGGGTACCAAGCGAATACACCACATACATATAATAACCAAGACCCGGTGCTAGTATTAATATTCATCATATAAATACTGACCCGACCTGGGATTCGAACCCGGGACCTCCAGCTTCGCAGGCAGGGTCACTGCCCACTAGGCTAAGCGGTCGTCATAATATATAATATATAATAAATGTACTATTGGTATTAACACATACGCAAGATATTATTGCGTAATTAAGTTTAATGGTTTGTGCATACTTTTAACCTAGGTATTATACATTAACCCATTTGGGTTAGATGAAAGGTCCACGATCCATTTGAATGACATGGACGATTGATTGATAATGATTGATGACAAGTTAATAGGTTAATTGAATGGGTATTGACCATAAATCTTGACATTTAAATACTTTTTTATAGAATTCCAACAATCTGAAGTATTCTAGTTTTTTTTTTTTAATTTTATGTACCTATTAATTTTCAAGGAATATTTGATTGTTGAAAATTTATAGCTGATGACGTCACCACTGCTAATTATGGCTACGATGTTCTACATGTTGCATTTGTTTGTGTGGCCGTCGACCGCTGTATGTAGAAGTGACCTCACATTAATGTTTCACGTTTTCTTTTTATATCTCTGTTATTAAGATCCAAAAAATCATATTTTTTTGATTAAGGCCACCTATTCTTAAAACTCGTGTCGTGATAGCCCAGAGCGCAACGAACCTGACTTAAATTTATAAGGCCCCATAGGGCCATGGTTCGAATCCGGGCGTGTACCAATGAGTTTTTCTGACTTAAGTACACAATATCACTGACACCGTGCTTCGGAGGGCACGTTAAGCAGTCGGTCACGGACGCTGTCAATAGATGGCGGTCGTTAAAGTTCCCAACCCGCAGTGGAGCAGCGTGGTAGACTTAAGCTCCAAGCCCCCTCCTCGTCCCTGGGGGAGGCCTGAGCCTCTGCAGTAGTGGGGTGAAAATGGGCTGATGATGATGATGATGATGATTCTTAAAACTAAAATTTTTTTTTGGACCATATTGCATATTTTTTAACAATCGATGCCCATTGCTTTGTGGACGGGAGCACCAAAATTTCTTAGACAAGCTCTAATATTATGTCACTAAAAATTGTAAATTGAAAATATTTCCACCTTCCTTCTAACTCTTCTACTAGAACCATTCACTGAATTATTAAAATTCGTATTTTCAAGGTCCCGTGGCACATCACCACGTCGTCTCGCGCGGCAGGCAGCACAATGTTCCCCACCTGATCAAGAACCACCAGTGCATGCTCAGCCCACGCCTACTGGTCAAGTTTTATTATAATTTTTGAAATCAAAACGACATGATTCTATGTCGAAGTTGACAGTGTGCATGGCATGAACGATTATTTTCTAGTATAATCCGGGCGGATAAAGAAAAAAATCAGAAATGGCGGCGTCCGCGGTCTTTTCCATACATATACAGGTTGAGATTTTAGTCATCAGCCAAATTTTGTGTAGATGTTAGGTATCACCAATAGACCTCATTACGTTAATATAAAATATAGGTTACATTTTATTGATAAATTATTTTATCTATAGTTTTATTTTAGAACGTTTGGCTGCTTTCTTAACGCTATAGTAAACGTACGCGCCCGAGACCTTGAATCGAAACAGGACGGCGCGCTGCCCCGGTGACAAGAGTTATTGGTTTTTTCGGGAAATGTTTCTGTAGTCATATGTCAATATTTTTCTATTAAACGATACTAAAAGAAAACAAGACGGCCATCGGTATTTTACCAAAGATCGAAACATTAAAATTTGGCTGGTGACTAAAATCTCACCCTGTATAGGGGCTATTTTGATGGGTTTGTACTTCCTAAGAAAGTTGACATCTGTCTGACTCTTGTACTTGTATTAAGAAGGGAAGGTTGTCGTATCCTCAGCCGCGCCTCGCCCACCATTAGATTTTGCAGTAAAACGATAATGAGTTCACTAATAAAATAAATTTAATAAACTTTATACAAAAAATTTACAATATTAAAAAACACAAGCCTGGACAAGGACTTGCGTACCTGAGTGCAGTGGTGTTTCTACTGATAACAATTCGTATTGTTGCTAGGTATTTCATATGTTTTGTATTTTGTATTTGGCCAATCAGAAAACGTTTGGTGTCATCCGAAAGTCCAAAGTATTTGGGCCGTGCGATGTCACATGTATTCACCTAGCAGAAATATTGTTTTTCAATTAAAATAAATGACGGTGAAAAATTATCGAAAAATGTTGCGACATTGGGGTCACTGATTTGGACATTAGTATGAGCGGTCAATGCCCTTATACATACATTTACGTCACATTCACACTTATCGCGTTATGTCAAAACGCAGCCCTTTATAATTGTTTTCTTATCTGCTTGGATATTACTTGCATACCTCATACATTTACACGTCATTTATTATCATCATTTCAGTCATCTGATGACCACTGCTGGACATGCTACCCCCAAACAACTAATGGCGACCCGCCTTCTTAGCAGGCCGTCAGTCCCTTTAGTGGGGGACACATGTTATTATCAGTCTGATATAAGTTTATATTGTTCAATGCTTTGGTGTATTGCTCTTACAAGATACTCTCTGCAATATCATTTAATTTTAAGAAAATTGAAAAATATATCGACATTACCAACCTCATGAATAGTTTGAGTCGTTGGTGTTGCAATACTTGCTATTCAGACGGGATCGAAGCTCTCTGAAATCTGCGTGTTGGATTTTCTTTAAGTGTTTATCGTTTCGCGCAGACCGGGATTTCACCCTCTATGAGTGACTATACTGACATGCTCCCGGTGCCATTTATACTCGTACACCCCTTTCAAAAATGTTCAAAAATGAAAAAAAAAAACGTTATCCACAACGCCATCACTCAATTTGAATCCGGTTTCACTGGTTAGTTGAATTATTGTTTAAATTTTAATAACGATAACAAAACAGCTTTTTGAAATGTTATTTATTTGTTATTCTCAAAATGAATAATATAGATGTTTGCCCCCTTCTGTTATTTAATTTAAGATCGTTTTTAATGTTAAACGATACCATATTTTAGTCGTCTATAATGGAATTAAAGAAACTTTCTATAGTTGTTATTTTGTTTTGGTTCTGTTTTTCAAAAAAGTTCACTTTATAGACACCTATATCTTATCCGATCCCACGTACGACATATCACTGGGATCGCTACGGAATCGAAAAGCTTCACTGCACACTGGATTCCATATATGTTACCTTCAACGGAAATAAACTGTTTTGGTTCCCTTAGTTAACAATCTATATTTTGCCAACAGAGAGCGCTGCAGGTGGTGCATGGTGGGAGAACGAGACGTGGTGTGGACGCAAAGCAGCTCATGCTGCGCCGCATGCGCGTTCCGAATCTACAACGCTATGTCATCGATGTAAGTAATAATAATAATACATAAGACTTCCCACACAGCGCCATCTAGTCCCAAAGTAAGCAAGTATTATGCTTGTGTTATGGGTTACTAGACAACTGATATACATACTTAAATATTCTTTATAATATATACATATATAAATATTTTTGCGAAGACACCACACACATATAACAACCAAGACCCGGTACCAGTATCAATATTCATCATATTAATACTGAGCCCTCCTGGGATTCGAACCCGGGACCTCCAGCTTCGTAGGCAGGGTCGTTAGCCACTAGGCTAAGCGGTCGTCAAAGTGTTTGTAAATTAAACAACTGTTTCTAAGGTAATTGTAATGTAATTAACACTAAATTTAAAATAATATGTATAAATTTATGATTAGGCCGCGTACGGCTTAGCAACGTATATAGATCGAGACCATAATGATGAAAAGTGCGCGGGTGCAGTGAAAGTAGTGACACGCGTCGCTACCCTCGCCGTCCCTTCTAACATCCTTTGATGAACTGTGTTGACATAAGTGTGTAAGCATATAGAAATCGCACGCTGAAATCAAATATTCTATAAAAAGTGTGGTCTAGCAAAACGAAAACATGGAGGAAAAATTTGCGGTAAATATATATGGGAAAAATCACAGACCAGTCAACCTATAGACCACGCTTTAATAAACGTCAGTACGAAAACGAAATCGCCAAAAAGTGGCGGGGTGCGGGGAGAGGTCGGCTAGTTTTCATTGGCTCGTTTAAAATTGACAATTTAATGGCTTCCGACGTACTTACAACTGACCGCTCAGAAGAGACGTAGTTATGTAGTGTCACTACTTAGCCTTGGCGAATGCTACTCCCTGTCAAAGCGTGGTCTATAAGGTTGACTTGTCTGTGGGGAAAAATATATAATTCTATGTAGGATATACATATATAGAAATTATAATGTGAGGGCTGGCATTAACCTTTTAACTAGACATCAATCATTATCAAACATTTGTCTCTATTAATTAAATGGGTCGTGACCTTAATTCTGACCAAATATGGTTAATGAGTAGCGAATAGATTAATTGAAAATATATAAGCACCAACGTTAATTTAAGTAATATAATAATTTTTAAACCTCGTAAAAACTGGTGTACCATTTAGAACAATTGGACAAAAATATAAACATAAATATCTCAGTGCACTTCATTACAAGAACACAGTAAATTAGTTCACGAAATTACAGTAAGTAAAGTAACGTAAAAGTAAAAATTAAATACCAACGCGCACGTCAAACCATAGCAAAGAACTCACTTAAGCAGACAATTAATACATGCATACTCAATGCCAGGACTGTTTCCCAGTGGGCCAAGCAACTAGAGACAACGGTTATCAATGTGGCAAGGTCCTAATACGCCTGTCGCCCTAGTCACCTGTTGACTGGGTTCACACTTGACAACTTTTTCTTAGTAACTTCATTTATAAGACTATTGACCACCGAGCTTTAAATTAGTTCAGTAAAGAAGTAATGTTGGCGGTTTTGTTCGAGAACCAAAGTTATCACAATTGAGCCATGGGTTGAGGAAGGGAGACGGGCGGGACGCGCTTATGACCCATTCTAGGTTATTGTGTATTACCCATGATAACTAGTTAATACATAATAATAATATAATACATGGGCCATCAAACAGCGCCATCTAGTCCTAAAGTAAGCAAGTATTATGCTTGTGTTATGGGTTACTAGTCAACTGATATACATACTTAAATATTCTTTATAATATATATATATATAGGTATTTTACACTCAGACATGGAACAAATTGATATGTTCATGCATATAAATATTTGTCCCAGGTGGGATTCGAACCCGTGACCCTCGGCTTCGCAGTTAGTGGCTCTAACCACTCGGCCATTCGGTCAGTCAGTACATAGCTATTGAATGAAAGGTAGATACCGATAAATATTTTTTAAAGTTAACAAAATTTGTCGGCTTTGAGTCGTTGAGTTTAGCAAGCGTGCGTCTTCTAGTCTGCTACATTAAAAGTTCGGTGCTATTGACGTAACTTGGTAACAAACTTATCTCGTGCTTTTTGTAAAGGCTCAGAATGCGGCTCGTCTCTCGACCAGTACAGCGACGAAGAACTAGGATTGTGCGTGATAGTACTTGCCACATTCATACACCGAGAGCCGGCTGCCGCCGCCGCTATGTTGCCTAACATACTGCACAGTGTTAGCAGGTTGGTTTTAATTTTGAATATTGGTTACATGAGAGTATGAGATGATAACACAAAACGATGGATGATAGGAAACTAGACAAAAAAGATTGTGTTGTAGTCTTGAAGTAAAGTTATTGTTAAAAAACACAATAAAAAATTATATCTTTTAATTTTGTTTTTGGATTATTTATATAGAAGGAATGAATAAAACTAATACTTAAACCCACAAAAAACTGTTTTGTTATGGAATTGGAACACAACCAGTTCATTTTTTTTTGTCAGAATTCATGTAGCGTTAGCCTTATATGAATTGAAGTACCCATTTTAAAATTAAAGGATTTATAATAATAATTAGCATTTATTTCAGACTCTAGGGGCCACATTTGGTTAGATAAATATTCTTAAAACTGATGTTAAAACACAAAAAAAAGACACTAAGACAACAAAACAAATAAACAAAATAAAAATAACGTTATAACAAAAATTAATAGTATAAAATGGAGACCGCTTCACGACTTTTCGCGTGAAGCCGTTTCTACCTCACTAACATCCGTGTCTCATCATCCGGATCACATCCGGAAGTCTCACCGTGCCGCAAACACACCCAGGATGGTGTGCACTAAAATATCACGTATCTCTCACGTTACGAACTGATTCGCATGACGGAGTTGCTTGCATTTAACGTTTCTACTTGATTAAACTTACATCATCATCAGCCTATTTTACCCCACTGCAGGGGCTTAGGCCTCCCCCAGGGTGAGGAGGGGGTTTGGAGCTTAAATCCACCACGCTTACACATAGTACACGTGATTTTTCATTTTCTCTTTCTACGTGATCTGTCCATAAGTGCCTTTTTCGACTCATGAATCAAATAAGAAATGTCATTTATTTTTTTTCTATAAGAGTGGTGCAGATGGGCAACTACAGTTGGCAGAACGAAACCAATATTAGACTACCAGGTAGCGCGGTGGCCGTAGCTCATCAGTTCCTGCGCTGCATCCTTCATCAGCTCGCACCAAA
Organism: Luffia ferchaultella; assembly: GCA_949709985.1. Taxonomy (NCBI): domain Eukaryota; kingdom Metazoa; phylum Arthropoda; class Insecta; order Lepidoptera; family Psychidae; genus Luffia; species Luffia ferchaultella. The sequence goes on from OX453262.1 coordinate 3,632,890, forward strand.
TAACGTGTTCTTACAAATCTTCATACAGAGGACGCCAGGTTGGCTTGATTTAATTTGATATAATATTAAAAAGCTTTTGTGTTTCCAAAAACTACGAGCGTCAAAAGTTCCTGTAACAAGAGGATCGTCAATGTCCCGAGACGTTATCACTCACGACGACCGCTTAGCCTAGTGGGTAGCGACCCTGCCTACGAAGCTAGAGGTCCTGGGTTCGAATCCCAGGTCGGGTCAGTATTTATATGATGAATATCGATACTGGTACCGGGTCTTGGTTGTTATATGTACGTGGTGTCTTCGCTTGGTACCCAAAACTATAAACTTAAATACTATAAACTTCTATCAAATTTAACTGGAGCTTATTATTAAACTGGAGCTTAGTGTTGTTTGTCCTATAAATAACAATATAATAATAAGCCTTTTCTATTTTCCATTTTTTTACACTTATATTTTATTTTATTTTGTTAGTTAATAGTTTAAATTTGTTGATTAAATAATTAGTTTAGTAGTAGTTAGTTTAAGCAAATTAATTATTTATTTATTTAAATGGATCCCTCTTGGGTGAAGACCTCCTCTCCTCTCTTCCATTCCTTTCTATCCAGTTATTTCCTCCAAGTACCATAATGTCATCGGACCACCTTTTGTTGTCCCATAAATACTATTGTCTAATGATATATTTAAATTGTTTAAGATTATGTACTTTTACGTATTATTATTAATTTTACTTTGTGACTGTATGTTTTTGAATTTTTTTGAGCCAATGTCATTGGCTGTTGCCTAATCAAGACTTAGAGGAAAACTAAGCATTTGTTTAGATAAAAAGTTTACAGTAGTCCCAAGGAGAAAACGCGTTATTGACAGTTTCTAGTAATGAGGCGGGTTTTGCATATAATTTAAATATGACGCTTATTATAAATTTTTTCTATATACACCACTACCAATAATATATGATAACAAATCGAAATATAAGTAAAAAAAAAACAAATTGTGTCTGTAATTTAATTTATGTAATTTTCTACATCTATCCATGGTGCCATGGAGGTCCATGGCTACTCGGTAAGCCGGTATTGGCAAGGGGCCGCTCCAATTCCTTGCCATCAGATATGTTGAAGCGCATTAAGTAACCATATATGGTAAATATTGTCAAATATGTCAAATAATCGGAACCAAAATAACTATCGTTTTGATATTATATTGACGTTGAAATCGCTAACCCGTTCTACTCCCCACGTCGCAATTATGAAGGATTTTTGTACTAAATGCCACTCAATATTTGCAATACATACAAAAGTCAGGAACGCGTTTTCTGGGCGAATCGAGTGTAGTAACGTACTGTTATCCGTTCGCTCTCCGTAGTGCAAGCGAAAATCGTCTAAATGTGGTCAGCGCAAATAACCTCAATACCTAGTACATTTTCTTTTGCAGAGAAACAGCGTCAGATATTTTTCAAAAGCATCGCTCAAGCTTTTGTCGATTTCAACGAGCTGTATCCGTGCGGTCCCTTGCAATTGGTTGTGGAGCATTTGAATTCCAAGAAAACTTTACCGACAGATGTAAGTTATTTTTAGTATAGTGTTAGTAACAACCATAGATGTACAAATCAAGGAAGATGCAGAGTTCGTCATGCAAAAGCGTCCATACAAAACAAGTGCTAAAAGACACTCGTTATCGCTTATTTCGTGCAATTTTACATTTCTCATATTTAAAATTGAGTCTTTGTCTAAGGTGATATGGTTGAAATCACTAAGTTATAATAGAACATATTCTTTAATTCTTTTATAGCAGGATGACTAAGATAGGAATTGTATATGGGTATACCTTTTTGTACATTTTTTTTTTACATTGACGGTTTTTACTAGCAATTGCTGAACTTCCCTATTTTGTACGTCGATGGTAACAGCCAATTTATAGAAACATCCAAAATAGTTTTCCTCATCCTTCTTTATGAAATTTCCATATAACTTTGACACTGATGCATCGTTTATTTCTTCGCTGAACTTAATATTCACTTCGTTGTTACATTTTATTCGATTGTCAAAGTCCGTCTTGTGGAGTAGAAGGTTTTAACGTTCTAGTGCTTTCTAGAAAATCCCAACAAATATAATTAATCGTCGCCTGTTTTTGATCGTATTTTCTGGAACAAGACTAGTGAGGGAGGAAGTATCGATGATCGACGCCGAGACATGTATCTACCCTAAATTTTCACACGTCTTACTCCAGGAAATAGAGTTTTTTCGTGTGTAGTTTAGACCTCCTGAAAAGTTAGGAATCCTTGCAGCGAGCATGCCTACGAATCTGGAGGTCCCGGGTTCGAATCCCAGGTCGGGTCAGTATTTATATGATGAATATCGATTCTGGTACCGGGTTTTGGTTGTTACATGTATGTGGTATCTTCGCTTGGTACCCAAAACACAAGCTAATGCTTAGTTTGGGGCCTAGACGTTGTTGTGATGTATACGTTATTATTATTATTATTGTAAGACTCGTCTCACAGTTCGACTGCGCTATAAAGTATTATTCTAACTTTATTATCTTTCTGTAAATAAAATAAAATATTTTCTTATCCAGCAATTACAAGTAATAGCTGGCAACATCGCTATGTATTTGGAGTGTTTGGCGCCAGAAGCCCTCGGCCCTTTGGGCGCTTGCGTCGCTTTACTGCAACAGCTCGAACAACTATTCCGGGCAGCTGCTTTACTGCTGCATATGCTGGATGATGTGCATCCTTTGTTGAGAGCCATGTGCGCTGCTCTACGTATACCCGGCGCTTCGCAGTGCAAGGTAATCAAATAAAGAATCAAAGATTATACTAGGACTATGGTCCTAGCTTAATTTTTGACTTAAAAGTTGTAATTATTGTAACAGAAAATAATTGTTCAATAAACATTTATTTAAAATAAACGTATCAGAAATATATACACTCATATTTGTGGCGTTGTATACATAAACGACAAGAAAAAAAGTAACAATTGCTTGACAAATTTCAAGGACGATATCGACCTTATTGATTAGATATGCTTTAATTGATTTTCTATTAGCATTTCCCAAATCTATTCATTAATTTTGCTTCTTCTTGCATATTTATGTACTTTTTTTCTACTTTTCGTACTGGTTAAAGAACTTATAACCTACAAAACTGTGAGGTCTTATAAGATCAAATGGAAGTCCATTACTGCATATCTGCATATCCTCTCATAATTTGATTTTTTTTTTAAGTATGGACAATGTTTATTGTATTTTGGCAAATATCTACTCAATGATCAGACCAGTTTTATTCCATACAAAATGTTTTCTTTTTCTTTTAGTTAAAAATATATATATATATATAGAAGGTATTAATTCTTAAATATGTTGCTTAAATGTACTTGAAGTCTTTCATTCTTCCCCAGAGTATCCTGGAGCCCTTCTCGAAGATTCTGAGCTACGCCGTCCAGAACTTCGTCCTACGGCTGAGCGTGGTGTCAGAGCTATCAGTGCAGTGCGTCAGAGTATTTCAAAGGGATCGTGACAAACTTTTGGTGTGTCGTGTATTGGTCTACGAGCTGGTACAGGCGTTGAAGACCAAGACTACTATACCGGACGAAAACTTCTTCGTGCTAATACAGTTTGTGTTACAAGGTGAGTGTGATCATGGCAGGGTCGGTAAGGAGCGTCTTAGAAAACCCACGTAGATCAAATTGATATCATATCCATATAGGAGGCTCGAGTTTTGGTTATACCACTCTGGGACATAGTCGTGAGCTTTATTAGAGGCGGCTTTGCGAGTGAAGAAAGTAAGGCTGAGTCTCATTTAAATTAACTGATTACACATAACAACAATCTGATAATATTTTTTAAATGAAAACATTCTAGAGTTTGGTTGAATAAAAATATAAGCCAACAAAACGAATGGATTTACGATATGTTGGAAATATGCGACACGAATCATATGCGAGTGAGTGGGGCGAAGTGATCCTTTCCATACCGTCGACACGCCACGCGAGACCATTTACTTCAGTATTAACAAATAAAAGCGCAATCCATTGCTGCACAAGTTAATAAATATTCGGCTCTCTCCGTTGAAACTACGACATTTATACAATGCTAGTAAAATTAAGGTATTGCTAGCTTATGCTCAATTCAACGCGCCATGGATTTAGTAGACATGAGCGTTTATTAAACATAAAATTTTTGAGAATAAATATTTATAAAGATTACTATCACGTGGTATAAAATTTTAGGTAATTCATAATTTTCTTATGTAATTATTTATTAATCTATTTTCATTAATACATTTTAGACAAAAATATAAATAGACTAATAATTAAATAAATAGATAGACATTAATATAGAGGTTTCTTTTTTACTTTTTTTAAATTGAATGTACTATGTTGTATTTTTTTTTTCATGAAATAATGCGGCCGGAAAATATTCTGCGTCCGACATTTTGTTTTGTATGTATTTGTCAAAAACGTAGCAAGTTACTACGAACATAGATATATATTGTATCCGATATTACACACGAAATATCTGCATCGAAAATTGAGTAATTTCGAATGAATGCGAAACTTCATTTGTATGGAAAATCACACATTCAACCTTTCTTTAAATATCTTTATCATCAAAAACAGGCCACGGTGCAAACCTACTACTACCGCCTCAGTTGAACGCAAACAACCAAATCGGAGTGGCTCATACGACTGCTTCGCAAGAAGCTCGTGAACTTGGCAGCGGTGCCGTCGATTGTATGAGGCCTCATCTTCCAGATATATTGGATTTGTTGCAAGAACCGCAACTCATAGATAAGATTAAGGTTTGTTTAGATGATATTTTATACTTATATATGCGGAACGTGGGAAAAGGAATGGCTCACAGCAGACTGTGCGAGCTGATTTGCACTTTCTTGCGTCGTACCTAGAAGTAACTATTCGTTTAAATGTATTAGTTATAACCTTCTGCAAAAATAAAATAAAAATTTGTTTATTCGCAACAGAAAAAGTTTGTTTTACAATCCTTGTTCTTTGGACATCCTTTTAAGTATCTAACATACTTGTGCCAGGATATCCAGCTCTTCCATATCGTATTTAAAAAAAAAAAGGTTTTATTAGACTAATTAGTAAGTAGCAATAGTTTAATTTACTGTATTTTGAATGATGAGAGTTTGTATGTGTTGTGTATTCTTGTGTGTGTGTTGTACGTCTGTGTGTTGTGTGTGAGGGTGTATGGGTGCGTGTGTGTTGTGTATGTTTGTGTGATATTTTATGTTATTTTAGACATCAGGTCCAGGTCAGTCAGGTATGTATCTGTACTGATATGTATTCCGTGCTATATCATACATGTTTGTATACACGGATCGATTGGCCTAGTGGTCGGAGACGCCGACTGGAAATCCAAAAGTCGCGGGTTCGATTGTCGCCCGGGACAAATATTTGTGTGCATGAACATATATATAAGTTCTGTGTTTGGTTGTAAAATACGTGTATATGCATGTATTGTTAAAAATATTGTATATAAGTTGTAGTATCCATAATACAGGCTCAACTTAATTTGGGACTAGATGACCATGTGTGAGATGCCCTAGATATTATTGTTATATTATTTATATAATCAGCACAATATTTGCACACTTAAAAAATGTTCATAACTGCAGTTGTAGTCTATCCGAATTTAAACCCTTAGGTATAGCAGTTGTGTTTCAGAAATTAAGTTGATTTATTAGCAAACTATATATTCAGTAATAATGACATATAAAAAATATTTAGATGTCTTAGTGTTTGTCAAATAGTTTGCATTGGTATGTAACCGTATATTCGTTTCTACGTAAATACGTATATGTTAACATAACATTCTCCAAACATGTTCTTAATCAATTTAATGAAATGATGTATTTTTTTGTTTTCAGGGTTCCGTATCCAAGTCCATAGTTAACCGCAACCTGGTTTGCTTGAACGAAGACACGTTAGGTGCGATAGTAAAAGGTGGTATAGCCCAGTATGTGGCATTGGAGTTGGCACTCGAACAGAGCAGAGGGAAACAGGATCGTGCGCCCACGCAACGACACATGACGCCGTGGCTTACACCCGCCACGCCTGGGTTAGTTTGTCTGTTTATTCCGTTATGGCTTGCACAATGATGGGCAAAGACGAAAAAAAAATTTATATTACCTCACAAAGCTTTTTTCTAAAACTGTAGATTGAATGGATATTTTAATATTTTTTAAAAATATTTTATAATCGAGTTTTCATGTATTGAAATTTCTTTGAAATTGCGTACGTGTTAGCATCGTAGCTTCTGACGGCATTTTGAAGAAACTCCATAAAAACTGTACAGCGTTGCCTTATCTATTATTCTTGAATAAAAATAGTTTGATCACATGTTCAGGTTAAAGTAATAATTATTAACCTCGAAACTGGTGAAATTGCTTTTATGCAAAAAATGCTATAATTAAAAAGAAGAGTTTTCAATACAGCTGACATTCAAGATCTACCCCTTAATAAGTTTAAAACTACAGTAAAACGAAAGCTTTATGCAAAAGCTTATTATAAAGTATCAGACTACTTATATGATAAAAATCCATGGGTGTAAGCCGCTCGCCTATCAGTTTGTTTCAATAATATTATTCTTTAAGCACTTATTGTAAATTTTTTTTTATAATTTTGTTAAAAAGAGCGTCCCTCAGTTTCTTGCGTATTCTTCTGAGAGGAACCAGCATTTTTGAATGCGCCTTTGTGGTGACGTTTTTCCACAAAGCAATAAAATTCACTCTTAAGACGTATTTGAAGATTATGTTACATAACTACGAAATAAAGATATTTTGATTTGATTTGATTTGAATGTATAATCGCGATTATTAAATAAATAAATTTCATTTATTTCATTTCGAAATTAAATGCAGATGACGTCACCTATTATTATAGCTACGATGTTCAACGCATTGTATTTGTTTGCATGGCGATCTCCACTTGTAACAGTGACATGAATGTTTAATTTTTTTATCTCTAATTACGTCTCCGAAAATTTCTATATTTTTTTTTGTGGAGTATAAAGACCTTATAAATTAATGACATTTTGAACGATGTTAAATTTTTAACAACTTATTACTACATGCAAACAAAATTGGTAGCAGTGGCCGTTACATCATTTTACACTAATTTTCTGGTGTATATGGTCCCAGGGGGTAGGCGACTATATAGAAATAACCGTTTCCGCACCACCATGCACCCCCTTCCGACCCGCCATTTTGGTTAACGTTTGATCCATAGTTCAAACTAAATTCTGCACTCTACTGTATATTTTGCGTACGTTGCTGTCAATTGTGTTACTTCAATTAAAATGCTTACTTTTCTGAGATTTATTTTAAGTACGTTCATTACGTGAAGTGTTTTTTTTTTTAGTTCGGACTCTGCTTCTTGGAGAAATTTAGTGAGATGCGGATGTAACCCCTTCCTTCACGTGTGTTTCCCCCCATAATTTTTAACTAACTAAATTCATTTGACATGTTAAAATAGCATATTGTCTGAATTTCAAAATTAATATAAGATTTTCCATTAACCCTTTCCACTTAATGACACTTGGTGAGAATCTGCCGTGATAGCCCAGAGCGCAACGAACCTGTCTCAAATTTATAAGGCTCCATAAGGCCATGGTTCGAATCCGGGCGTGTACCAATGAGTTTTTCTGACTTAAGTACACAATATCACTGACACCGTGCTTCGGAGGGCACGTTAAGCAGTCGGTCCCGGACGCTATCAATAGATGGCGGTCGTTACAGTTCCCAACCCGCAGTGGAGCAGCGTGGAGGACTTAAGCTCCAAGCCCCCCTCCTCACCCTGAGGGAGGCCTAAGCCCCTGCAGTGGGGTAAAAATGGGCTGATGATGAGAATCTGCCGGTCTCACCCCTTTCCCCACTTCATTTTAAGCTCACGTACTTGTAACCAATGGGCAACTTTTCTAACGAAAATAGCAATATTAGTAATTTAAACCCCACCAGTACTTATTTAAATATATGTTTACAGTGGTCGCGAACTGACAGAATGCGTCTCCCGTGTACGTCTCGTGTCTTGGCTCGTGATAGGTGCGTTGAGCAACACCAACGACCGTGGCGCCATCCAGCCTCCCATACCACAAGACGCCACCTGTCACATCACTGACCATGTTCAGGTTTGTATCACCTCTAGCTGTCACACATAACTTTACTATGACTATGTTTTCCGGTTGTTTGTTCCGCAGCGATACCATTTTTTAGGGTTCCGTGGCCAAATAGAATAAACGGGAGCCTTGTCATTTCGTCCTGTCCGTCTGCCTGTCTGTCTGTCCGTCTATCTGTCACAGCCACTTTCGGAGACTATTGGCACTGTACAAATGAAATCGAGAAGATAGATATAATCTATGAACTTAGTAAATTACCGAAAAAAATGTTTTGAGGTAGGTTTACATATTACTGAGGGACAAAAGAAAATTTCTTAAGTCAATATTTGTTGAGATATGCGTTCCAAAGTCCTAAGAGTGTGTCTGGCTTAGTGTCCTTTGACTTTTGAACTATGAAGTGCAAAATTCTAAAAAATTCAAATTAGTACAACTTAAAAATATTTAATGAATATTAATTTAGATGGGTATATTGAGTAGTTTTTGAAATATTTGTTCTAAAACTTATTATTTGAATTTCAACCGTGAACGCTCAGTCCGACTACAGAACCTTTTGTTACAAACCCATTTGTTACAAACAAAGCGCTCGTTAGTGATTGGTGTAAAGTAAAAAGACCTAGTCCGTACAATACAACATTACGATCCATGTTTCGATGTCATAAAGACAATATTAATAGCAAATGTATTGAAAAACGTCGTCAGAAGCTCGTATTCAATAAGCAGGCTATTATAGTCATCGGTTTATTATAAGCACTCGGCTTCCCTTCGTCCCTATAAACACTTCGACTATAATATATCCAGCGTACCGTGCTTGCGTCATAATGTACTATATTAAATGTCTTTTTGAGTGAATTTGATACACGTAAAAGTTTTTTGACCTATTTTTAGCAGACCACAGACAACTGGTGAATAAGAAATGTATTAATTTTTTAGACAATCATGTCATCGTATGTGGAGCAGTGGAAGCCGAGTGCGCAGCGCATGAGCGCTCTATGTCACGGCTTCATATTGTGTCAGCTTTGGACGGTGTATTTGGAAGAGATAGCCGCCAGTCATGCGCCGAATACGGAACCACACAACACGACGTGCTGTTTACTGCTGGACTTTTGGTGTAAAATTGTGCCCAGTGTACTGCAAGTCACCGTCCAGTCCAAAGTGGTAAGTGGTCGCATATCGGGGGAGACGTCTGTTTGATTGGGTTTCATGTCGCCGATTTTAAGGCAATTAAGTAAAAAAAAATATTAATGTTAATTAAAAGGAAATGAATTATTATGTATATGACGAATAAAGAAAATCCAAGTGTTACCAACTGTTGCCTAAACCGGTCATATACGATAAAGGTACTATTATATTATATCTTAGAATATCTTAACATATGACTGACCGATCGGCCGAGTGGTTAGAAAACCCTAACTGCAGAACAAAAGGAATTATTATTAAATGATGTATTAAAGTACGTTTTTGTCCTTTTTTACTTACACCATAACTGGCACAATTTCTCTCCTCCCTGTTCCTCCATCGTTTTGTGAATATTATTCACATTAACCAATACTTTTCTTTATTATCAGCTGGCAGAGACTGTGAATCTCCATTTTTTGGGATTACTCGAAGCGCTGCTGGAATGTAACTCAACAGTGCTCAACAAATTGCTGCCGCTCTGGACGCCAATACTACACTCGCCTCTATTCAATGTTAGTATTATTATTACGGACTGACGTATTGGATTAGGTGGTTGGAGATCCCAGCTACGAAACCAAAGGTCGCGGGTTCAATCCCCATCTGAACCAAACATCAACACTTTTGTTTGTTCCGTATCTGGGAATAGAATATCCGGTTTAAAGATAATATTACAGATAGTTTAAGATAATGAAACAAAACACCTGAGCAATCTAAAAAATAATTTTGTTTAGTTTAATATTTTTTTTTGTTTGACATTTAACTGACTAATTTAAATGAACAATACAGAATTGAGGCATTGTTGTTTCTTATTTTCCATTCTATTCCATCAGCCCTTTTTATACCCCACTGCAGGGGCTTAGGCCTCCCTTCAAGATGTGAGGACTTGGAGCATAAATCCACCACGCTGCTCCAATGCGGGTTATGCAATGTAAAAGACAAAATAATGACAAAAACACTGTAAAGTTGTTTGAAATGCGAATAAATAACTTTGAAAATCAAGTTGTACAATATAATTTTGACTAATACATGAGTTATTTGTGATGCCGCCAACTTTAAGCCAATTTGATAGCCCACGTCGGTGCACCGTCTGCTATTAACCGACCGAATAAAATGACGACCGCTTAGCCTAGTGGGTAGCGACCCTGCCTGCGAAGCTGGAGGTCCCGGGTTCGAATCCCAGGTCGGGTCAGTATTAATATGATGAATATTCATACTGGTACCGGGTCTTGGTTGTTATATGTGTGTGGTGTCTTCGAAAAAAAAAAAATTATATATGTATATATTATAAAGAATATTTAAGTATGTATATCAGTTGTCTAGTAACCCATAACACAAGCATAATACTTGCTTACTTTGGGACTAGATGACGCTGTGTGGGAAGTCCCATGTATTATTATTAATATGTCTTTGACAACGTCCTATTACGTACCACGTTTGTTCGTAAAACTGTTGATTGCGAATTAATTTCGTGTGAAAATACACATTATTCTTTAGGCGGCGTTGTTGACTATCATATTGAAAAATAATGCATGCTTGTGGTCGCCCAGTGGTCGGAATTCGACCGTATACACTTTTTTGAAACCGCTAATAATAAATAGGGGAAAGTAAGTCAATTCAAACTGCATATACGACAGACTGTTAACTCCTATATGGTTGACAGTATTTGTAACACATATACGTATTAGGCATATATAGATTTTAGCTTTTTGCACTCCTTTTCCATATAAACTTTACCTATGTCCAATCTCACACTCCTCCGTACCCGCAATATGCTTTAAAAGGAGTACAAATTTTTCACGTATTAATATATAGATTATCAATCAAGTGGTTCGATTCCCTCTTAAAGTAACAGATTTTTCAAAAATGTAAATATGCAATTTTGTTTCCTCAAAAATCGTTTTCATGACACCTTTGAACACTTTTCGCTATTTCTCATAGTTTAGGATTTGGCCATACAGTCCCATCTCAAAAACTCAGCCTGCTATATATAGATTTTAGCTTTCTGCATTCCTACTCCACATAAACTTTAACTGTGCCAAATCTCACACTCTTCCGTGCGCGTTGTATCCTTAAAAAGGTGTCTAAAGCTTTTCCTTCACGTATTTATACATATATAGCTGTAACATCTTTTCGATTTACCGTTTTAGTTTATTTCTGAGGAAATCAATGTTATTTTATTCTATCGTTTGGAATTGTGGCGCCAAATTACTTATCGTTTTAGTACAAGAAATGTTATGTACTTTTTTCATTCACTGGACATCGTTTCGTTTGAAATGGAATGTATTAAAACTATCGTTATTTTCGTACAGATGCCGCAACACATGACGCAACGTTTGGACGCGTGTCGCGATATGAAGCCGGACAACGTGGTCCCGCCGGCGGCCGCGGCGGCTGCCGGAACTACCGGTTCATATGCGCGCACGCATCGACGTCTACACAGATTGCTGACCAAGATGGCCCAACTAGAATTGCAACCGGCGAGCTTTTATTATATATAAATTGAATGTCATAGATTAAATCGCTCGTTATTAGGTACTTACGAGAAACCATAGGGTTATAACGCAGGCAGCGAGTATAGTATATATACGCTCAGCGATAACGAAGTAGTTCGACCTTTTTAGTTCTACGTCCGTGCCACGCTGGCTCATGAATTATAGATTTATACTCATACATGATTGTCTGTGTGTTATATACAATAGAGAGCGCGATGTCTGTTTTAACTATGGAAACAGAACGTACTCGAATTTGCGGGTGTTAGTAAGCGCGCGAAAATATTAAACTGAGGAAAGAAAAAAAATCCTAAGTACATTAACGTGTGTGGCTAAATAAATGAAAGTTTTCAAAACGACTTCTTTCAAATTAAAATTCTTAAGATATGCTCCTAAAGTCCTAAAAAGTGTCCGCCCCCCACCTACTTAACTTTTCCATTATAGGGAACAAATTCCTAAAAAAATTAAATTAGTACAACTTAAAAAAACACTTTGAACGAAAATAACTTTGAATAAAATATTTTCAGTAGTTATAATGGAGCAGATGACTATTGTTTTTTTTAAATTATTTTATATGAAAGAGTTTTCTAAATATATCATAACAGAGAAATAATTTCAAAAAATAAATAATTGATAGCAAAATTATGAATGTTTAGAATCTCCTATCAGACAAAGAGGGCAATACCGCACGGCGTAGTAGTTAGCTGTGACGTCAGGCCATTTAAAATAATGTTAAATTTAGTTTTGCAAGAAAGAGACAAATTAAAAATTTTAATAGCTTATAAGTTTCATATTTTTCAACCGAATGTAATTTTGTTTATGAATTTTGCTATCGTATAGAATCTATTTTTAATATTCTGTTGATGAATATGACATTTTCAATATTAGTCGCATGCCTATAATTTGGATTTTAACCATTTATATTCATCCCAACTACGGAACCCTTCACTGTGCGCGGTCCTACACGCACTTGGCCGGTTTTTATACTTAACATTTTTTTAACATCTGAAGTGACGATTTAAAATTTTAATTACACTCGTCATAAAAATAAATGTCTTCACTGTTATATTAATAATGCCGACATTTTAGTTTAGTTTATAATTAATGCTATGAATATTTCTGTGAAGTATTCATATGTATTTTTTTTTTATTATGTAACAGTCATATTTAAACAATATTAATTTTTACATGGCACTAATCTGACCTTAAATTAAAGTTAAAGCTGCTACAGGCATTGATTGCAATAACAATAGCTACTACTTATCTACAATACCAACAAAGAAATATGAGATCTAACGAGCAATAATATAATTTACATAAAAAATGGGAAAAAAACAAAAAAAATTAAGTAACATTTGAAATGTAGAGATGACAACACTAATATAATCTAAACTAAAAAATAGTTTGTCGTTATTTTATTTTTGTACTGACACAATGACAAGCCAAAAATATCAATTTTATTGAAAATCATATTACATGCATGAGTGCGTGGATCTCCTGATAAATTTATTTTTTGTGTAGTTGGTGTTAAGAGCGATCGTAAAAGGTGTCAAATGTTATGTACTTAATAAAACGTTGTCGTATTTTCTGCATGCAATACTTGATTCACAGATTGAAATGTGTATATTGTAACTATGAATACACAATGTGAAAACGATAAAAAAGAGAATATGTCTAATGTAAAATTGTGCTTTCCCGCACGAAATGTAATTTTTAATATGTCATATTATTAAACGACTGCACATTATATTTTATAAGTTTGCGTCTAACACAGACCAGTCAACCTATAGACCACGCTTTAATAAACGTCAGTATGAAAACGAAATCGCCAAAAAGTGGCGGGGTGCGGGGAGAAGTCGGCTAGTTTTCATTGGCTCGTTCAAAATTGACAATTTAATGGCTTCCGACGTGCTTCCAACTGACGGCTCACTAGTGACGTAGTTATATAGTGTCACTACATAGCCTTGGCGAATGCTACTCCCTGTCAAAGCGTGGTCTATAAGGTTGACTTGTCTGTGGCGTCTAATCTGTAATTGTTAAATTGTGTTATAAAACATAACAGTGGCTGCAAGCTACAGTGGCGCCCAATATTGGGGTGCCATTAACTGTCAACTTTTTCATATGTCGAATAAACAGTTAGTGGACAGGTTATGATGAAGCGTAAATCATTATGCTACGAAGTAATTTATTGCTGTGTAATAATATTATATTAGTGCCAAAAAATGTTACTTATTGTTAGTTGAATGTAGTGAATTATTCTTATTTGCGTATACGATTTTATAGAAAATTTATATACATGCTTTGTCTTCATATGGGATTATATTGAAAAAAGGTGATGGAATGTCGATAGTCGAAGTTCACCTTTTTCAATATATTCCCGTATGAAAGGTACAAAGTGGATAATATGTTGTATTTAAAAAATATATAAAAAAATAAAAATATTTGTTTATAAGTGTACTCTTTAATTTAATTTTTCCCTTAATATTAAATCCACAATAATTTGTATTCGGACTTTTGGTTAGATATTAAAATAGACGTGATTTAGGATTTTTGGACATTTATCCCTTAAAGGGTAAATTGGGAATGAGGTTTGTAAGAGGGTTTTTTTTATTTCTAAGGTGAAATCCGTAAAAAAGTCTATTTGGGCCATTAGTTTGTGATAATAAATATTACAAATTTAAAAAAAACATGTTTTCGTATTTTTTATAAATTCATCTCTTAAGGACTAAAATTGGGGATGAGAGTTTGTAAAGGAGAGGTTTCTTTATTATTTATAAGGTATTAATGGGAATTAGTTTCAGTTACAAATCAGCATGTTTGTACATTTACCCCACAATGGGGTTATGAAATTAAAAATTACATTTTCAGTGTTTATAAAAAAATCAAAAAATGATATAACAAAATACAAAAACTGGGCTGCGTAAAAAATAAAATAAAAACGAAAAAAACAAGTTCTATGTATATAATCTATAGAATTTCCTTTGAGCAATGTAGAGTGCATAATACAATATTTTTTTTGTTAATATACCTATTTTAACAAATGGTATATGCTATCACATAAATAAATTTGACTTGTCTGTTATAAGGTATTGCACACAGTGACAATCCAATAATCAAAATAGGTTCTATGTTGGCCTCTTAGTAAATATCTATTTTAATTTTTACAAAAAATGTATTTTGGAATTTTTGCTTGTATGCATATAAGTTATATATGACGACCGCTTAGCCTAGTAGGTAGCGACCCTGCTTACGAAGCTGGAGGTCCCGGGTTCGAACCCCAGGTCGGGTCAGTATTTATATGATGAATATTGATACCTACTGGCACCAGGTCTTGGTTGTTATATGTATGTGGTGTCTTCGCTTGGCACCCAAAATACAAGCTAATGCTTAGTTTGGGGCCGAGACGTTGTTGTGATGTATACATTATTATTATTATATAAATATTATGATAGTCTATGTAATTCCCACAATTAAGACGAATTTGACGACATGTTCATATTTTAAAATTCAGTCAAAAATTACTAAAAAAATGTCTCATGGGAGGATCTAGTAAAAAAACAGAAACGATGATTTGTGGGTCTTACAGTTGCAGTATTGCAGTCTCTTTTTAGGTCCAATTCTTTCCCCATCATCAATTACAATAGATGGATTATGTAATATCAATAGAGCTCAATCAATATCTCATTACAACAGTATAGATAAATGAACAGTAAGTAATGGTTCAAATTAAGTAATACGAATCTAATGAATCAAATAGAAACAATGAAAAAAACTTGATACGAGCTTGACTTTTTAGACTCTACTTTATTGTGCTTATTGTGTTACATGACTAGCGCTTCTGCATACAATGCAACACAAGAAAAGTGTCTGAAAATTTCTAAAAAAAACTAGCTGTAATACTATGAAAAAATCAATCATATACAAAGTTGAAAAGTTTAAAAAATCAAACTAGTATGATTCGGTCAAAGAACCAAATCGCTGTTTCGTGCCGCAGTATTCAAATCGAAAATCAAATTGATGATCGTTAATCTTCTGTTAAGGAGAAGCAGCACCTGAAGAAGAAGAAGAAGTATAATTTTATAACATTAAACTTTTTTTTAAATTTGCTACCCGGAATAAATAGCATCGCAGACTATATCGACACAACGTTCCACGGCTCACTACTTTCGCCAAGTAAGGTGCACACACGTCCTATAGGGTGGGCGGGACTTAACAGCAAACTACCCCGAGAGACTCCAAATAGAATATGCCTTTATTCATTGAGTTTCTTACATGCCAGATGAGCTACGTTCCGGTAATAAACGCAGATGCTTCAATATCGATCGTGACTTAACTAGCGCTATTATATTAGCTGCAACAACCGCTACGCAGCTAGCCACCGTCAGTAAAGCACCAAAATATAAATAACATTTTTATATACATGTACAAACGCCAGAGTATTAGTGCCAAACAAATTAATTTAACAATCTCATCCAACGGTTGAAGCTTTGGGGTCATCCATTAATTACATGGAAGAGGGGCCCGGAGAAATCTCACCAAACTTCATATGATATAACTCAAGTTAACTAATAATTAATTAAATATTAATTATATGGAATAATAGCCAAACACGTAGAACTTTTATATCGTTACCAGTTTATTTGTTTCGCCTTCGACACGATGAGTCTCTGGTCGAAGGATGCCAAATTACTTATGATTTGGGTGTCGCGCTGCGTTTATTGACATGGGAATACCTTGTTCTGTGGATCAGCGTCGCAATCCAGCGCGGTAGCCCGGCAAGTATCCTTGGTACTATGAACCCGTCATCTTAAAATCTTCCCAGGTTATCATTTTTTAGATAGTATTTTTTCATTGTAGATATTTTTAGTTTTGTAATTAGATTTTAATTTAGAATTCCTTAGTTTATAATTTGTGTTTTAAAGTATAAGTTATTAAAAATGTATCAAATATAATTGACATTATATGGAAGGACTCCTCCACGAGAAGTAGAGACGTCCATGTTTCATAAAACAAATGGCATATTAATAAGACAGTTCAGCAGATCGAGGAGTCCGTGCGTGTAAATCGAATATGTATAGTTCGCCTCAAACTTTATGGCGCATCGGCATAAAACGCTTTAAGCGTTCTTGCGCAAGTACAGTCATATACCCCTCGCTCCACTGCGTCCCGCTACACCTAAAACCGGTTATTGCGACGCGACTTGTGCCTATGTTTGGATCCGCCATAAAACTTCATTGGAACTATACCATACTGTATAAACCTGGATACAGGCTGTGTTACCAACACATTCTCTACACTATCTTCCGAGAGATCGAAACTGAGATTCGATATCATTATATAACATAAAACAATAAAAGTTTTAATTGCTCTCAGCTATTAGACTCACGTCGTCGGTCTGTCCGTCCGTCATTATTTTCGTTCTGGTTTTGTCGACCTTTGACATAGTGTTTGGTAACGAATAAGTAAGTATTGTAGGTAATATTACAACACGCAAGATGATCGCGTAGGTAGTGATTATATGGTTATTTTAACTATTAATTAGGTAATTAAATTTATATATTTTTTTATTTTTTATTTTTAAATTATATTTATATTAAATTATTCAATATATGTACGATATGCCACAAAACTACAGAGGGTTTTTCCTTTTAAATTAGTGTCGATTCAATTCCCGGCTCAGACAGGTATAGATACCTAACCATTCATAATTCCATAAATAAAGTTTCTGATCTTTACAAATAAAACAAAGTCAAAATACTTTCCTTTCAGGACCCATACGTTTTTATTTTATACTTAAATATCTCTATATTTCAGTAAGTATATGATATGGGATTTTCGTCATCATTTTTATTTTACTTCACTGCATTAGTATCCTAAACAAATACCATGTCAGTCCATCATGTCCCACTGGAGGAGCTTAGCCCCTCGGGATAAAGGTGCCTTGAGCTTTATCCACCACACTGCTTGGTTGCTGGATTTTAACGACTGCCATCTCGTGACGGCAACCAGGACCGATGCTTAACGTGCTCTTCGAGGCACGGAGTCAGTGATAATTATGTACCTAATTAAAAAAAACTCATTGGCGCACGCCCGTTACTGGGATTCGAACCACGACCTTCTAAACAAGATGCGGGCATGACACCCTGTAAAATATAGAATATATTTATATTACCCACAACAATATTTTGATTATTTAACAATTTTATATTAGGTAGGTACCTAGCTATACCTATTTCAAATCGTTCTCTTATATAACAGGTGAACATAGTTTCTTTTGGGCATAGATTTAAATAATAGACAATTTAGACAAGTCCTATCTGGTACAAAATGCATTGTGTAATGGCACGTCAATCATACGGCCATTGCTTCGCATTAAGGATGTCAACTGTCAATTGCTTCTCAAATAAAAATAGGTAGTAACTATTGATAAAAATCTATTGTTGTGGCTACAACTTTACGACCAGCTTGTAGCTGTAGCCACGAGTAGACATCTATGAAATCCACAAAAATACGAATTGACTAGAAGCCCTCTTCTGCGTTTACTAGTTAACCATTGATACTATAGCTAGCTGGTGTAAGACGGCGAGTTTAAGTCCGAGTTTCAGTGCGTAAGATTCCCGCGCGCCGATCTCCACTCCGTGAAATCCCCGCGCGCCAGTTTTCAAGTGTCATTTATGACTATGATTAAAACCAAACGCTTCTGTCAAATTAATTTACTCTATGATGAAATCACAGAAATCATAATTAAAAAAAAACCAAATACAGTTTATTCATTTCTAATACATATGTACAATTTTCTTTATAGGTACGTGGAAGGAGATTTCTTTAAGTATAGGAATACTTAATAAAATCACTCCGTTCCTCAAAAGAGTGGGACATCGACATGGTTCACTTCACTTCACTTCAACAGCCCATTTTTACCCCACTGCAGGGGCTTAGGCCTCCCCGGGGGTGAGAGGGGTATGGAGCTTAAATCCACCACGCTGCGCCACTGCGGGTTGGAAATTGTAATGATCACCATCTATTGACAGCGTCCGGGACCGACTGCTTAACGTGCTCTCCGAGGCACGGAGTCAGTGATAGTTATATACTTAACGCAGAAAAACTCATTGGTACACGCCTGGATTCGAACCATGGCCATAGGGCTTTATAAATTTGAGCCAGTTTCGTTGCGCGTTGGGCTATCACGACTATTCACATGGTTCCCTAGCCAAATCATACTCAAGTTTGAGATCGAACTTAAAACCAAACAAATCAGTACTAATTATAAACCCAGCTTGAGTAGACAATTGTGATTTATTCAGTATGCGCGTTAGCGAAGTTTAAGATCGTTATCATATTTGAATACGCACTCATCTGTCACCGTTTTTTAAGACGATTCGGCCCTTCAGCCCTGTTTGTAAACTTCGGTCGAATTTCGTTTTCGGTCGCAAGATTACATAATTTCCGGTTAAGACCGAAATGAATGAAATTATATTATTGAATACATCTCTGAACATTTATTAGTTTTAGCATGTTAGTCAATCTTCATCAATTCCTCTTTTTTTAAATCTTGTTTTTGGAATCTACAGGTTAGGTGACTGTACTGACTATGCCAGCCTCATCGGGAAGTTCAAATTATTTAAAAAAAAACGCGTTGAGTCAACTCTTGCCTTCAAAACCTCTTCGGAGAAACAGTATATTTTCTGGGCATTGTCAGACAAGGGCTGACTGAGGATTGCTTTTATTTCACCGGTTTGATTTATAATATTTTGTAAATTTTTGTATCTTCATTCGTCGGTCCGACCACATTGCACCAATATATGAATTACATCTTCTATTTATTAACTGGGACCTAAAGTATCACTCAGAGAAAAGTTTAAGGAAATTAATATAATGACATTGATTTCTCAATATATATTTGAAAACATAATGTACGTAAAAAAAATATTTTATTATTTAAAAAAAATTGTGATCGACATAATGTTAATACAAGAAACAAAGATAAACTTGCTAATCATGTCAGCCGCCTCAATAAAATCACAAAATCTTTTAAAAAGCAATGTATACGCTTCTACAATAAAATCCCAGCTAACATACAAGATCTACCTCTTAACAAGTTTAAAACTACAATAAAACGAAAGCTTTATGCAAAAGCTTATTATAAAGTATCAGACTACTTAGATGATAAAAATCCATGGGTGTAAGCCGCTCGCCTATCAGTTTGTTTCAATAATATTATTCTTTAAGCACTTATTGTTAAAAATTTTTTTTTATTATGTTATTAAAAAAAGAGCGTCCCTCAGTTGCTTGCGTATTCTTCTGAGCGGAACTTCTGGTGACGTTCTTCCACAAAGTAATAAAATTCATTCTTGTGACGTATTTCAAGATTATTTTACATAACTACGAAATAAAGATATTTTGATTTGATTTGATTTGATTTGATTTGATTCATTCGGAGAGGAGGAGGAGCGGAATTCTACCCATCATGTCTTAAAAGGCTCACATTATAATGTCCTATGAGCTCCAATACCTTAAACCTTTTGCCACGGAGGTCTCCTGAAAAATGTTTTTCCATTTATTAAAACATTATTGTTTCACAAAAGGAATTATCTCCGATAGTATAAGAAGCACACAACACCTAGTTTTATACTACCCAAAACAGCTGTACGAGCCATTCGATGAACGATTTTATTTCCAGCTATATCTACGTGAGATGGAATCAATTGGAGCTTAATATCGACATTTTTGTGATGCACGAAGTTAATTTTAAAATTTTGTAAGCAATTGGCATGTCTTGGTCACCGGAGACACATCGAGCAAGATGTTGGAGAGCACTCCTCGAATCCGTTAAAACTACTACTTTAAAAATTTTTCAAAGTTCTCGCGTATGATAATGGTTCTACCAAAGCTATTGATTTTGCTTTCAAAAGGCAAGCGTCGCTGCACACTTAGGACTACATCCATGAATTCATCTGTGAATCAAAGAATGCAGCCCCAACCAGTACTTCCTTCTAGAACCTGTTGCAATGGAATATCTGAGTGTTGTTAATTAATTAGCGATTAAATTTTTATTTTATTTTACTAGGAAGTCAGAACTTATATAAATTTAACTAATGGGAAATCTCACACAATCACATTCTGTACATAAGAGCGTCATCTTTATTCCACCTATTTGCCAAGATTTCATAGACAAACTAAAAAACATTAACAGCCGCCCTTTACCTAAAGACTTTGACACACTACCCCTAATTGCCCCAGAAACGGGGCACGCACGCCCACACAGTCCATGACCGTATTGTCATCTCAATTACGACAGCGTGCTTCCTAAAAAATAGTGTAATGCAACGATCTAACAAAAGGTAAAAGGCGCAATCGAGTTCATTAGAGAGCTTTTGTGGTACCATTTGGACGTAGGCTATTGCAACTCACACGCCGTCTGTGGGCGATAGCTATTGCAGACGATCGATAACAAATTTTATTTCTTACTTTTGTTTGTAAGCTCGTGTGAAATCAATAGGAATGTGTTTCTGTTCCTCAATTGGGCATAAAATTTCAATTTATATTTAGCATAATTTATTTTGACTGCAGCGTTTGGTTTTAATAGAGTGATGAATGTAATTTCACAGTATCTATCGAAGTGATATTTCGAAAATTTGCGGGGTTGAAGACTGGCGTCCGGGATTTTACGGGGGTGCGGAACGGCGTGCGGGGACTTTGTGTACTAAAACTCGGACTAAAACTCGTCATCTTGCACCAGCTAGCTAGAGTAGAGTAGAGTAATAGAGTAGAGTAAAATAATAGAGTAGAGTAGAGTACTAAAGTAGAGTAAAGTAGAGTAATAGAGTAGAGTAGAGTAGAGTAGAGTAGTAGAGTAGAGTAGAGTAGTAGAGTAGAGTAGAGTAGTAGAGTTGAGTAGAGTGGTTAGACGGTAAATGCAGAAGAGACAATTCGTATTTTACAATATTAAGCTTATTCGCAAACAAAAGCTTTTTTTTCAATCTATATAAAAATTGTAGGGATTTATTGGGAACTCATAATAAACAAAGTAATCGATTACAACTTTCCCTGTATTCTTCTATGACATGAGTAGGGGAAACCATTTTTCACTCTTGCGGTGAGAAGGCGGATTAAACTCTACAGTTTCCGCGCGCACGAGCGCGCGAGGTATGTGGAGTTGCACCCTAGTGGGTGATTCAAGCGATTATTTAGTAATAATCGCTTGAAGCAGAATAAGGACGCATGTCGTTAGCCCGAAAGCGCCAACGACTTTAGGGGAGACCACTGTTTCATCGATCGTAGGCGATCGTCGACTCCTGACTCTCGATTGTTTCTTTAGACGGACGGACGGACGGAAACAGGAGGCATGGTTTCCGTCGGTACCATTTGGGTAAGGGACCCCGAAAAGACCCTTAGATTGCCCACCCCAAATAAAAGGTCACTGCTTCTATTCATATTTCTTTAGCGGACCGCATAAGGTAACGTCTCATTATCTGTCATAAACACGTACCACAATTATTTGTTGGGCAAATAAAACAATGTTTGAAATGATGTAAGGTAACATTAGATTATCCCATTTGTCACTATGGTCGTTAAACCTTTTGAGTTTTCCTATCGTGCTGCATTAGTCGATTCTACAAAGGTTAAAGTTTTAACATTATATAATACGTAACATGCGATATAAATCATTTGGAATTGAGTAGGTTTCGCGGCTGACATTAACAGCTTTAGGTTTTACGAGTCTCCGTTACGAAAAGCCATCGTGGAATTTTGTACGTTTGGAGTTGTGATCAGATTTACTTGGTTTTACTGTTTGTAAGCTGGTTTTAACACTTTTCCGTCACTTTTATAATGTTTTTAAATTTGTTAAAATTACCGATAATAAATAAGAACCCCGTATTTTAAAATTTTTGCACTCACGAAAGAAAATGCGGTACTTATGAACCTAGAAATAGCCGGGCGTAGCATTACGAATTAACTACCGACGCTCCTTTAGTAAGTCATCTGGCTGCGTGCGCATGCGTCAACATGAACACATTTATGCCATAGTAAGTCTACCCGACCGCAAGAACACTGCAAAGTTCTACTCACACATAAGTATGTGTACGAGTGTAACTTACGCGGCCGCCATTGGAATGCTCCATTGGTTGTTCAGTGGTAGGAAGTGACAAGGTGTCTAGAATTTTTATTACGTATGTAGCGATACTAGCTACAAAAAACGGGCCAAGTGCAAATCGGACTCGCACAGGAAGGGTTCCGTACCACCATACAATATAAAAAAACGAGCGCGATGTTAATCGAACTTATCGAATTAATCGTTATTATTATGTAAATTAAGAATTATTGTATGAATATATTTCATTTTTGTTTCGTTAGTTATTTAGAAGGCGCTAGATCCTTCTCTGACTAATCCGAAAATGCATTGATAGCTAGAAACAATTTTTATTACTTATTTTATTACAGTGAACCTTTGACTTTTAGTATAGATTGTGAAGAGAATAAACTTTGCAAAGGAATGCAAATAAAACGCTGTCTGTCATTTTCTATGAAATTTCTTTTAGCTGGTAGAGGGCGGTGGGACACACATGACTCTCACAAAAATTAGGACTTTAGGAATGCATATCTCAACAAATGTTGACTTAAATTAAAAAAAATCGTTTGAAACATTGATATCATTTTTTCGTTTAGTACCTCTCGCGTTAATATACGATGAATATTTTAACCCTATCCCAAAAAAAAAATTCTTAATTATACAACGTCGTCGTGTAGCGGTTCATAGATTACACCTACATTCCAAATTTCATCTATATTTTGCCAATAGTTTCGGAGAAAAACCATAGACAGACAGACAGACGGACGGACGGACGGAGATGGCGAAACTATAAGGGTTCCTTTTTTGCCATTTGGCTACGGAACCCTAAAAATGCGGTACCTATAATGCGGTAAAAATAGGTTCAAACGCTTTAAATGCCAAGTAATAAAGTATATTCAATTTATACAGGACTAATTTCAATACGATATTAACTATTTTAGAATAGTAGATTGTTTACTGAGGGAGCAAAGAACTATTTTAAAGGTGAGAGCGTTTTTGAATCCTAAGCGCAGCGTGGGATTCAAACATTGATTCAAAGTACGTCGCTTGACCTTTAAAATAGAGTTACTCCCGATGTGAACAGTCTACTTTTATAACCCTCTATGAGAAAATAAGTAAATGCAACTATAAATATTTATGAAAAGTACGTTTATTTATTTATATACAAGAACAATAAGATATGACATAGAAATAATTAGAGGCTAATGTTTATATTTGAACAAATTATGGAAGTGCATTCTAACAATTTTATTACTATCATCCGTTACAGTTGTGGATTTGAATGACGACCGCTTAGCCTAGTGGGCAGCAACCCTGCCTGTGAAGCTGGAGGTCCCGGGTTGGAATCCCAGGTCGGGTCAGTATTTATATGATGAATATTAATACTGGCACCGGGTCTCGGTTGTTATATGTATGTGTTGTCTTCGCTTGGTACCCAAAATACAAGCTAATGCTTAGTTTGGGACCTAGGCGTTGTTGTGATTGTGTGTGTTATTATTATTATTATTATTTATTTACCACAGTTTGAGAATTAGAAATACTCTCAGAAAACTGTATCTTAGAATCTAGTTTTTGAGATACTTGATTATTTTCTGGCATAGGTGATGGATCACGATGTTCTTTAAATGTATATAGGCGTGCAGACGGCTCTTTAAAATTAATATTTGTTCACAATTCGGTGGCAAACTTTGGCTTTGTATTGAGTAGATTATTCTATATATCCTTCAGCTACGTTAGACGATTTCCATCTTCCATGTCTCTTTAAAACAGACATGTCCATTCCCGAATCCGCTTACAGGCAGGTGTTTTTCGGAAACAATGGCCTGTATACAGCTTAACATCAGGTAACTTTAAATAAGTAGCGATTTCCTGAGGCACACTCGAAAAGTTATTTCTTCCGACGGGTTGTCTTGTACATTTTCCGTTTTGGTAATGGATAAAAAGTCGATTGGTTTTCATACCGGAAGGGCGAAGTGTCTGGTATTTTTCAACAATAACTTTGTACATTTTCTGATAATAAACGACTCATCGATTTTTGTTTTTGTTTCTTTCACTTTTATCAAAAGTAATTCATCTGAACCGGTCTCAAAATCATCGATCGTTAGATTAAAAAGCTCATTGCTACAACAAGCTCCATGAACTCCAAAAATCAACACAACCTGTAAAAAAAAGAAACAAAGTAAGACTCGAATTTAGATGCACTGCTAGTAGCACGTAAGCATACTTAATACAAAATTGTTATATAAGTAAAATACTTACTTTTTTCAGGAAATAAATTTCATCGGGAGCGTCATTTAAAAAAGTTTCGAATAATTTTGAGTATGTATCGATCTTGATGTCGTTATATATACTCCAAAGAGTTGTAGGTTGTTTAAATTTGGCTAAATGTTGGAAATGGGCCAAAAACACATTTTCAGAAAAAGATTTCACCTTTCTTGTGTTTTTCCAAAAGATGAAATTTTCATATGCTTTTATAAGTTGTTCACGGGATTTTGTAAGTAAAAGACTTTGTATCACATTTTTAGCGCCCATTACAATGTTCTCTGGAGTTGATATAATACTTTGTAATATTTTTTTTTTAAATTTCTTTACAATTTTTTTTTTAATTTGGCAAGCGTGCAGTAAGTTTAATAAACAGCCAGTGCCTTGTTCATACAATGTTCATGATTGATCTTCTAGTTGATTTGAACTTATACTAACAATATCCCTATTCCTAATTTAAATTTCAAATTTCCTAATTCACTTTTAGTCCCTAGGGATTAAAACGCTATTTTAGTCCCTGTTAACGGGGAACAAACTAGCTATTTTTGAATAGGTGTGATAAAAAAAACTTTACTGGGACATTCGGGGAGGGTCCAGAAAATTCAATAAGTTCCATTTGTACGGGACCAATTTTGATTCGATTTTCTGTATTGTGTAAGATAAGTACCGGAACCTCTTAATAAAAAAATGCTGGATTCGTGAAAGTTCTAGAAAATCCAACAGCTTTTCCTTTTCCGAAACAAACAAATTTACATTGAAAGAACAGCGAAGATTATTCTAGAAAAGTCAATATGAGACTAGAAAGTTTCGAACTCTAAGCACTTTGGATAGTTTGAGAGAAAATTGTAAATGTTATTGGTGTAAATTAAAACAGTTACCTGAACTCGTAAGTCAATATGAGACCAAAGAAGATTCTTTTGAGTTTTTACCGTACATTCACCGCATACATTCAAGTTTATTCCATACATTCCAACCATGTTCTAATTACTTAAGGTTTTATTATAAGCTTTTTTAAAACTCTCTTGAGTTTACCGATTTTCTAGAACATTTTATGTTCTAATTTTGATTTTCTGTGAGTTTTCGCTGACTTTACAGAACTTTCAAAGTTTTAGTTGGCCTTTTTGAGACCCTTTGGAATTTTCCGGCTTTATAAAACATTCCTTGTTGCGATATTGACTTTTCGTGAGTTTTTTCTGACTTTTCAGAACTTACATGTAGTAATATCAAGTTTTGTGAGTTTTCTCGCAACTTCCTAGAACTTTCCATATTCTAATATTGGCTTGACTAGAAATTTCGACGTGGTGTATCGTTTAAGTGGGCTTATACTTGATAATGTATAGAATTATAAGTATTAAGAAAAAATAAGAACTATGAAAATGTCATGAAAATTTACATAAAATCTGTAAAAATAACGCCTGTTTTAAGTAAATATAGCCTCTATCTCTGTGTAACGTCATCAATCTAGTTAAAAAGGGGTAAATTACTGCATTGACCTACATTATTTTGCTAGTTACCATAGCGCTGGTACCCGCCTCACAGAGATTGAGATTGAAAAGTCATTATTTGGAATGAAAGAAAATTATGTGGATTAGTAAATTATTTTTTTATTTTTAGTGTTCCGTATATACGAATTGATAGACAGGACCCTTAAAGGATCACTTTGGTGTCAGCCTGTCCGTCTGTCAGCCTATTTTCTCCGAATCTACTGGATAAAACTTGGTACATATACTGAGTTTGATGACTCAATCACGGGTACATAGTGTAAATGAAAGAATTTTCGTTTTGGGGCTTAATTTCAGGAAGCAAATTACAAAATAAAAATAGACCAAATTACAAAATCAAAATAAACTTTTCTCAATTAATGCAATGTGCATCAAATGAAAGTGCTCATTATGTGAATAACATAAACATTTGCTTATAATATCAAAATGAATAAAAGATAATAATAATACATGGGACTTCCCACACAGCGTCATCTAGTCCCAAAGTAAGCAATGCTTGTGTTATGGGTTACTTGACAACTGATATACATACTTAAATATTCTTTATAATATATACATTTATAAATATTTTTGCGAAGACACCACACACATATGACTACCAAGACCCAGTACCAGTATCAATATTCATCATATTAATACTGACCCGACCTGGGATTCGAACTTTCGAAATTCGAGATATTTGAAAAATATACGAAAGTTAGCCATTAACCCCTTGTCTACAAAACTACGGAGCCTAAAATAAAAGAAATAAAAAATAAATATAAAGCCTTACTCAAAGTTTACAGGTAAACTTCAATTTAAAATAAAACTTTAAAGAACATTGTATGACGATGGCAAATTTATTTGTAATTCCTGTAGGTGTGAATGCGCCATATTGCATCCCTAATCTCGAAAAATTTTATCTTTGGCGAAAAACGTACTCAGGCCAATTTAGAATTCCCGATTTTGTGGACTATACACATGGATTATTGTCTGTAGACATACTTATGAAGATATGTTACGAAAACAAAATGATTGTAGGTGCATGCAAGCTGAAATAAATTCACACTTCTCTAATGAAGAGCTGCCAGACTTAAGTAGATAATGATTGATTAAAAAAGCGACTGCAATGCGCTATGCAACCCGTCGTATTTGGTTTCGTTATTGTAAAAGTTATTCGTGCGTCGACGGTGTTAGCCTTCGTATTGGGATAGAAACTAGTGATGTGCCATCGTTGGCACACTCGAACTGTAATCGATATATTTAATTGACGTGAATTCGATGAACGTGTTCCTCGTCGTATCAGTGGCAAAGTACTTGGAGCGCGCGGCCCCGAGTAAGTAAGACATTTTCCCTACTAGCGCCGATTTACTAAAATTTTGCGAGACGCATGTAGGGATGTCGACATTCCATAGCTACGAATAAATATCTGTCTAATGCGGGAGCGCGTGAGCCGCATGACGTGCTAACCATGGAGCTCGCTATAGTGAATGACGGCAAGCGTCCCTGCCCCACTGCACCGCTTCTTCTCACTTGCGTCGCCTATTTATCGCGAAGATGTTCTACTTATAGAATCTTAACCTACTTTGCCGGTGGGCATTCCAAAAAACTGCAACATAAAAAACATGTACTTTTGAAAGCTTAATTCTCGTACAGTTTGGAAGTTACAAAAATTATAGTTATATTGTTCTGAAAAACCATCCGACGTACTAAAATATATGTTTGACCGTCCCTTCACCCCCTGCGATGACGTTATAGACCGCGAAAGTGAGTACTGAAAATGAGGGTTCGCGCAGGCGCCGATCAGTACAACTCGCGATAGCATCAAAAATACAGGTTGGATTTGAACGAAATAAACTGTATTTGAGAGACCAAACACGAAACCGTACTCACGGTAATAGCCCTACTTCTAACCATTTCGATTTTCTTCATATAATAAAGTATTATTAAACAATAAATTCCACAATTAACTTGTATAAATAAAGATTAATAAAGGAAAAAATATAAATTGTTGTGATTTGTGAAAGTCTTAAATATTTTTTTTAATGAATATTGAATTATTAATGTCTACCTATCATAATATAAAAATCACGTGCCACTGTGTTTGTACACGCTAATCTTCAAAAACATCCAACCGATTTCAGTGAAATTTTATGAATGTAAATGGTTGGTTCCTACTTGAAAGATAGGATAGTTTTAGAACCGATAGGTAACGCTGTTTTTAATTTTAACATTATTTAATTTTCAGTGTTGATTGATATATAAATGTGAAAGTTTCTATGATTGGATGTTTTGATGTTTGGTGGTCAATCACGCAGCAATGGACCAAGGAGTAGATGTGATTTTCGTATAGATATAGTTTATGAGCTGGAGAGTGACACAGATTACTTTTTATATCGGAAAAAGGCACGGTTTCTGTGGAATGTGGAATCTTTCATGCTAAAAAATTGTTTGATTAAATTATATTTTGGATTGATGTAACTGATTAGTTGGAGAGTAACAAAAACTCATCATCATCATCAGCCCATTTTTACCCCACTACAGGGGCTTAGGCCTCCCCCAGGGTTAGGAGGGGGCCATGGAGCTTAAGTCCACCACGCTGCTCAACTGCGGGTTGGGAACTGTAACGATCGCCATCTATTGACAGCGTCCGGGACCGACTGCTTAACGTGCCCTCTGAAGCACGGTGCCAGTGATATTGTGTACTTAAGTCAGAAAAACTCATTGGTACACGCCCGGATTCGAACCATGGCCCTATGGGGCCTTATAAATTTGAGACAGGTTCGTTGCGCTCTGGGCTATCACGACACAAACTGTAACAAAAACTGCTGTGGGATAACTATTTGTCATGTTTTAACGGCTCTTTATTGAAATGATTTTTTGCATAAATATAGTTGATGAGTTGGATTGTAACAAATACTGCTTTTTAATGAGGAAAAAGGCACGGCCCCTGTGGGGTAACTATTCTTTGTGATATAAATATTTTTTTTATTGAAGTGATTTTTTTTAGATACAGTTGATGAGTTGGAGAGTAACAAACACAACTTTCATTAGTACATTATCATGTATCAGATGTGACAATATTAAATAATATTATTTTAATTCAAAATATATTGCTATACAAAATCTGGGGATATCATTTAATAAAGTGCAGATCAAAATGTCATTACATAAAATAACGATACCCTGGTTTTTTGTGTTATCCATGGAGTTATGAATTACAGATTTCGCATGACCTTCTTTAAAGACAACGTGAAACAAATTTTGTATGAAAACACTTTAGCGATTTCTACGGGAGTGAAGAATGCGTTCAGGTATGACAAAACGTAACAGCTGTCATGTAACGTCAATGACGAGAGTTAAATTTGACTGTCGGCCGCCCTCTCTTAACTCATTCGATGCCAGCTCCGTAGGGGCGGCGCGCGAAAACTACGTTGGTACTTCTATGGTGATTTCACTGTTTCATTGTTAATTTACACTCACAGACAAGTCAACCTTATAGACCACGCTTTGACAGGGAGTAGCATTCGCCAAGGCTATGTAGTGACACTACATAACTACGTCGCTAGTGAGCCGTCAGTTGGAAGCACGTCGGAAGCCATTAAATTGTCAATTTTGAACGAGCCAATGAAAACTAGCCGACCTCTCCCCGCACCCCGCCACTTTTTGGCGATTTCGCTTTCGTACTGACGTTTATTAAAGCGTGGTCTATAGGTTGACTGGTCTGTGTTTACACTACACAGATAAATATTTCTTCAGTGAAAATATAAATTGATTATCTTTTGGCTAAGCAGAATATATTTCAACTTATTTAAGGAAAACGGTCAACACACAAGTTACAATGTAAAGCGAATGTGCAAGATTTAAGGGTAGGCAAGTGGCCCATAGACTCCTCAAAGGTGAACATTAGCTCATTATTATATTCACATTATCTCCAAATTACTCTATCCGAAACTTTACATCATGGTGCATGCTTAAGTTATATCCTAAGGCTATTAACATATTAGTATAGCGTCCCATCCATAGAGTAAATAAATTTGACAGCAGCGTTTGGTTTTAATAGAGTCAGAAATGTCACTTTGTAGTGGTGAAACTGTCAATTGCAATTCCGCGGGCTTGTAGACCTCCGGACTGAAACCGTACTGAAACTTGCCAAAGATACACCACCAAACTAGAAGATGAGTGGTTAGACGGTAAGAGCAGAAGAGTGCTTCTAATAGTCCCATCACTACGAATCAGATCATGACAATAAAGTGACACGGATCCCGCACGATCCGCGTAAGCAATGTTATTATGTTATTTGTGTTACATAATGCACTGGAAAGTTCACTTCACGCTGTTTTCCTGCGTTCATTATACTACACATTATGTATTGTATAACTGAACCGATAAATTTTCTAGTTATTGAATGATTACATTTATAAATTCACATCTAGTTAACTCAGCCTCGTGGCTGCTTACAAGTATGTAGACATCTTAATTTATTTACTTTATTAACATAAAAGACTAATTGACTAGAAGCCCTCTTCTGCGCTTACGTTCTGACCACTCCTACTCTAGCTATGTATCCGTTTGGCGAGATGGCAAGTTTCAGTCCGAGTTTCAGTCCTCGAGGTCCCCGCGCGCCGGCCTTCATCCCCACGAAGTTGAGTTTGACAGTTTCCGGAACCCGGAATCGCCCGGCCATTGTAGACGCAAAATGACAAGTAGAGTGTGGACTCTGTGTACACTGGTGTACATAAGGTATTAACCTACGTACAATACACTTAATGTACGAGTACATTGGGATTCCTTAATAAACGCTGGATTCGAAAAACAATTCAGGAATACGGTACCTAACTATTATTAAATATATTATGTTTATCAAGAAAAATTAAAAATAGACTTCATACGTTAGCAAAATTTATAAAAAAAATTACATTCGGTTAAAGACTATGGAAATTATTTATCTGTCTCTTTCTTGCAAAACGATATTTTACATTAGTTTGAATGGCCTGACGTCACACATAGGTACTCCGTGCGGTATTGTCATCTCTGTCTAACAGGATATTTTAAACATTCATAACTTTGTTAGTAATAATTTAAGTTTTTAAACTCTTTCACTGTTATGATATATTTAAAAAACTCTTTCATATAAAATAATTTTAAGAAAAATAGTCAACTAGCCTGTTCTGTCTGTCTGTATTAATTGGCACTCACATTCAGGTATACAATGAACAGTATATCGTTTCGTTATTAGTAGAAAGACGATCACACTTGCCACCACAAATAAATATTTCATCTAACAATAGACACATGTTAACGCTTTGCAATGCATATGAAATAGGTTCTTTAGTTATGGAACCAAAAACAACATATAAACAAACAAGAGGCATTAGGCGCTGTTTGTACGAAACTCTTGTCCAATCTTCACCTTTTAACTACGTCATACATCACAAGAGATCAGTTTTATGGTACAGTAAGTTCTATGACCATTTCGTTTTATGTGAACCTGGTAAGTAGTAATTAAAACAAAATTGCTATTATCTCACAAATCAGAATACAAGTTAGAATTATCATGTGGGCGTGGCTCACGTGCCTTGAAATGCGATCACATGCGTCTATCGCATAACGCCATGTCAATAATGATTGCCGATTTTGTACAGTTTTGGTTCGTAAAATATTACTTTATTGCTTGAAGAACGAAAGTAGGGTTTCGTTTAGTTAGGATTGCATTGCCAGTTTGAACTGTGTACGACGTAGAAGTTTCGGGTTTGAAGGGGTTCTCATGCATAGAGATAATAGAATAAGCCAGTCCAAAATGAAGCTCTTAACATAAAGAGACAGAGAATAAGGTACCTACCTCGTAGGAGTGCCTTAATTTGTAATTATAGGGTAGGTGCAAGTTATTTTTCATTCTTTTTAACCCCCGGCGCAAAAAGAGGGATGTTATAAGTTTGACGTGTGTGCGTATCTGTGTATCTGTGTATCTGTCCGTGGCATCGTAGCTCCCAAACGGATGAACCGATTTAGTTGCGGATTTTTTTATATGAAAGGTGAATTAGTCAGGAGTATTCTTAGCAATGTTTGATGAAAATCAGTCCAAGATAGCCGCTGCCACAAAATGGCGAATATCATATTTTTACGCTACGCCATCAAAATGGGTATCAAATGAAAGGGCTTGACTAGTAGAATATTATATACACAAATTTCAAATCCAAGATGGCCGCCACCACGAAATGGCGAATTACATTTTTTTTTCAAAACTAAACTTTAAAAAATGTGAAATAATACAAGTTTGTTCATTGTCTAATGATCTTTGATCTTCATGATCGTCTGAGACCGCTAATTATCAGGTATTTGATATTTACTTAGCGGTCCCAGACGCCTTTAAGAATCAAAAATCATTAGACAGTGAACAAACTTGTATCATTTCACACTTTTTAAAGGTTATTTTTTGTGTGTCGGGGGTTTTTAAATTTTAAATTTAATTTTTTTCTCCTAAGCCCAACCGATGCCCAACCGTTACATACAACGCTTATGGGGCTACTCTAGTTATATTATCTCTATGGTCAAACGGGTGTCGGCGAACGGTCGTCGCCAGCCAGTTTGACGACCGCTTAGCCTAGTGGACAGCGACCCTGCGTGCGAAGCTGGAGGTCCCGGGTTCGAATCCCAGGTCGGGTCAGTATTTATATGATGAATATTAATACTGGCACCGGGTCTTGGTTGTTATATGTATGTGTTGTCTTCGCTTGGTACCCAAAATACAAGCAAATGCTTAGTTTGGGACCTAGGCGTTGTTGTGATTGTGTGTGTTATTATTATTATTATTAGCTGTTTTGCTTATAAACAAGCAAATTTAAAAAATAGTGAAGAAAATGAATACCTGAATCATTCCTTGCAATTTTAAATACGATTGTACTATTTGAATAATTTGTATTTTCACTTTTTTACTGATAAAACTGTAGGTATTTCTTATGATTTAAAAAAAATATCATTAAACAATGTATTACGATCCGTGGCTTACATACTACAGCTTATATTTGAAATAGATATTGAAAGTTTAACAGTTTGTTTTCACTTAGAACCATTGTAATCAATTTACAATCTGGCGAAACATTGGTCGCCATTATATTGAGCATATCATTTATATCATCATCATCATCAGCCCGTGTCTCTCCACTGCAGGATATAGGCCTCTCCCAAGGCTCGCCACCACACACGGTCCTCCGCCTTCCGCATCCAATTACCCTCGATATGGTGCTTCAGGTCATCAGTTCAGCTTGCCTTTATATATCGTATGAAATATATTATATTGCCAAAAAGCGCTGTTATTTAATGCGACTAGCCGTTCTGTATTACAACTAATTATACGTTTCGTCTGCGACATACACATTACATCCTGGGCTAGCAGAATTATGTGATCTTAGTAAAGTACCGCAATGTGCAATCAATTGTCTTTTAAAAGCGGTAAGTATCGCTGTCGCCGTGTTGCGGCTTTAATGCGACGTCGATCTATACAAAATAATCGTAGAGTTTACATGTCATTGACGTTTTTTGTAAAATAATAACTGGAAGACGCGATAAATAAGTAAATGTAAAATGTAAAAAAAAACAATTTTTAAATTTTTTGTCTATTTGTCATTCGATTCAAAACTTAATTGCTGTCAAATATGAAACTTTATTTTGAGTGACATTTAGTGTTTATTTCACTAAAATCGACCGACGAAATTAAAAGATATAAATTTTTAAGTTTGATAAGAAATCCAATAGCACAGCGCCGTGTCACGCGTACCCGGACTTGTGGGGGGCGGTGTATCGCAGAGAGAGCGTGCCTAATATCAAAACAATCGTGTGAATTGTTTAATCAAACTAACGAACAGACAAGATCACGTTGCGTTTTATAACCGACTGAGATATATTTAATTCCACGCAGACGAAGTCGTGGGCTGCATTAGGAGGGTTTGCCAATGCAGCCCGCAATGCAATGGGCCGGTCACATTTGCCGTAGAACTGATAACCGATGTGGTAGACGAGTTCTCGAATGGAGGCCACGTACCGGAAAGCGAAGCGTTGGACGCCCCCCGGCCAGGTGGATAGATGACCTGAAGCACCATACCGGGGGTAGTTGGATGCGAAAGGCGGAGGACCGTGTGTGGTGGCGAGCCTTGGGAGAGGCCTATATCCTGCAGTGGAGAGACACGGGATGATGATGATGAAGTCGTGGGCACAACTAATCACGAATACACCATTAATCAAACAAAATTAACAAAAATCTATGAGATCTAGCTCAAATAATATATTTTCGTAAACTACGGACCCTCCAAATGAATTTTTAGGCGCCGCACTTTTCTACATGCGTGTGGCAACTTAGCAAGATACAGTTGCGCGACATTACGCGTGGGAGTGACTAAAGGCGGGTCATACACAATCACCGATCAAAAATTACAAGGACAAAGAAAGGTCAGACTCACTAGCCAAGACATAGAATAACCGATTCATTAATTTCTGTCACATTCTCGTCTCGGAATGTAAACACATAAGCATTGTCGATTCTACTTCTGTTATATTATTAATAATGAATTAGATTTTACGCGCGACCTTCGTTCTCTTATTTTTCATCATTCGAATCATTTGGTTTCGACGTGATGGCGTCTTAAATCTTGTAAAAGGTGAGTGTCACGGAATTTCAACCTCGGTTACGTGGCAATTACTTTTTGTGAATTAATTTATAATTGGGATGTCTTTACCTAGAATGCAATAATATTTTGTAAATTAGAAATTAGGAAAATAAAAATTTAAACATACGTGTATACGATGGTATAGGTCTGTCTTTACACTACATATTTGAAATTCAAAATTACGTTTTGAACATACCGCTTAATAAATAATTAAAGTCGCTCTGAGAACCTCTAATTTCAAGGAAACATAATATATAGTATTTTTATATATTTGTCTGTTAATTTAGTACTTCACTTCACTTCATCAGCCATTTTCACCCCACTGCACGAGCTTTGGCCCCCAGGGTGAGGGGGGTGAGCTTGGAGCTTAAATCTACCACGCTGCTCCACCGCTGGTTGGGGAATTTAGTCATTAGTCATTTAGTTCAAACACTTATAACTCGAGGATCATTTAAACGTAGGTGATGAATTATTAGTTTAAAATAGATAGAGTCATGATTCCAAATAATATTGTAGAGTTGTAAGCTAAACGCTCGATTTAAATATGCAATTAGAATTTGAATAAAATCAAACTATATATTTGTTTGGAATACGAGCCTGCTTAGTTTTTTGACATAGAAATGAATCGGAGAGTTCAAAGTGTACGTATAAAGAGTTTAATCGTGGAGTTTGTAAAGTGTGATTACGAAATACAACATAATATTACAGGAATTCATCGTCTTTTAATTTCAGCTCACCATCTGTGTAATATATACGTTCGTGAACAAAATTCGCTATAAAAATAAGTAACAGCCAAGATATAGGCTTACGATAATAATAATAACACACACAATCACAACAACGTCTAGGTCCCAAACTAAGCATTTGCTTGTATTTTGGGTACCAAGCGAAGACACCACATACATATAACAACCCAGACCCGGTGCCAGTATTAATATTCATCATATAAATACTGACCCGACCTGGGATTCGAACCGGGACCTCCAGCTTCGCGGGCAGGGTCGCTGCCCACTAGGCTAAGCGGTCGTCATAGGGTTATATATTATAGGGTTATTATAGTACAACAAACAGTGTAGTTTAAACAGATCAGTGAAAAGGGACATCAAGTGTGTCAACGTAACCGAAACCGCGGGTGGAAGTTACATATTTGTTGTATAAGTTCAGGACACCTTTACGATCGAAAGAACATTTAGCTGTCAATTATATGACAACACAATTGAGTGTCATCTATTGCACTTGCCTAAGCCACGCCTAAAACTGATTAAATTATTTGCAATGGCACCTGTAACATCATTGCTTAACGCAATGCAATTTCATAATAATACATTTCATAATTTTAATATATTTCACTATTTACCACTGAAAACATTGTCAATTCATCAATCAATAGATATTTTACAATAAAACTTGGTTCCAATATAGTTTTAGTAGTCACTTTCATAAGCTTTCTTTGTTTTTATTTGATTTATTTGAATTTTTGCCCTTACCAAGCTACGGTGACAATCGACAGCAAAATTGGTGTATTTTAGTTACTTCCACAATACTGTTATACGGTATATTGCTGTGGAGTAATGCTGCTGATATTAATAACATTTTTGGTCTTGCAAAAGAGAGCTGTTCGCGCTGTATATGAAACGGGCCCTAGAAATTCACTTAGAGTTATTAGGTATTTTTAGTTTTTTAAATAGATTTTAATTTAGAGTATATCTTATAATAATATTATGATTTATTTAAATCGATATTCATTATGTTATGTTGTTATCTAAATGAAATTCTGTAGATTTGAAATGATGCAGCATCCATAAAATAAGTAATTCATTCAAAAGTGTAATCGTGAAAGATTTAATAGTAAACTTTCAAAAAATGTTATAGATTTGTCAATAAATTAAATTCAAAAATTATGTAAAACGTCAACTTATATCTAAAGACTATTTTAATATATCTAAAGAATTTAAAATATATATATATATGATAAAAATACTAAGAAGCAAATTGCTTTAATCCACTTAGTTTTTAAGACAACAGTTTGTAGCACATCACTAAAAAAATTAGTCACTTTAAGTTTCTTGGTTGTTATAAAAATGGTACGTATGTTTGAAATGATTCACTAAACAGGATAATTGAGAAAAAATCAATTCTTAATTTTATCATCAATAGCTATGAGTAAAAGTTTTAAATACCTAAATAATACCTAACGCTTATTGGATTTGTTATAGAATATAATTTCAAACATCAGTAACTGATACCTTACCATATTGGAAGAGAATGAAAAACATTCCAACTTTTTCACTTGGAAACTTATTTTTATCGGTCTAATGTAAACCTGCTTAAAATTGACGTGGAAATAGACAGCACGGATTTTCCTAAAAAAAAATATATTTTCGTCCGCTGTCGTTGTTCTAACCGTATAAAAATGAATTCCATATATTTTATGGCCGAATGATGAACAAGCAAACAGTTGCGTAAAATTGACGTTCAAAAATGACTGCAGGAACCTACTTAAAAAAAATGTATTTTCTTCCACTGTTGCTGTTCTAACCATATAAAAATGAATTCCATATACTTTATGGCCGAATGAAGAACAAGCAAACAGTTTCATTATACAAATACATCGAGCTCAATTTGAAGACGTTTTAAACATAACGACTGTCTAGTATGATGAAATAAAGTTTACGAAACGAAACGTCTTTTGTTTCAAAATGCCACACCCTGACATTTTTTTCATCGACAAATTATCTTAATTCGCGTATGCCATACGCGGATATCTCATTAAAATGACTTTTGCATCAGTGGTTTTACATCATTTTACATTAGAGTTAGGACTTATATTCCTGGTACAGGTTTTTTTTATAGAATTAGTGTCATATGTGAATAAAAGGAAATACTATTGTGTGTGCTTACGTACAAAAATTTAAAGTTATCTTCTTTAGGGTCATTGAAATCTAAAGCAACAGAAAAACCAATCAAGGTAAATATTTATTTTAAGTCGTAATTTATTCGTAAAAGTATTGTATTTTGTCATTGGAAATAACTTTCATTTCGTTGAAGTATTTGTAGCGCGTCGGACTGTATTTGTTGATATGTAGGTGGCTGGAGTCTTCGTGGATCAGGAAATAAAAATACTCGAGCAGACGTATAACCGTGTATTGAACATTAAATCCGAGAAACAAGAGCGATCTTTGACATCGAATTTATAATATTTGTATTTGACAATTTATAATATTTAAATGTTGCCATGCGCAACATGCTGCGGCCTCACAAGAGATTATCTTCTATAGGCAATATACATATTTTGTGTATGGCTCGAAGGTGTGTTTTTTGGTTAGAGGTTTTCACTTCTACTGCCCTCACTTTACCATCATGACCACTAATAACCTTTACAATTCTGGCCATAGGCCATGACATAGTCGGAATATTATCTTCCTTTAAAATAACTAGACTGCCTACTTTTACATTACAAGTTTCATTAAGCCACTTAGGTCTATTCTGTAAAACATTTAAGTAACACTTATGCCATACTTTCCAAAATTTTTGTTTTAACTGTGTACATAATTGCCAAAATTTTAGTTTATTTTGAGGTACATTAGATAGATCTTGTGCTGGGTACATAGTTAGTGAACTACCTATAATAAAATGACCTGGTGTCAAATAACAATAATCGTTGGGATCTGAAGACAATGGTAACAGAGGTCTCGAGTTGAGCACTGCTTCAATTTCAATAAGTACAGTATTCAGTTGTTCATAAGTTAAGACATTTTTTTGCAATATGCGTTTTAAATGATATTTGGTGCTCTTCACTGCCGATTCCCAAAGACCACCAAATGACGGGGAATAGCATGGGATATAGTGGAAATTTATGCCCTTTTGTGCCATGAAATCATGCACCTGCGCCTGGTGACTTTGTGAAGCGTGCAGCGAATAGAGTTCAACCAATTTACTATTTGCACTTTTAAATGTGCTTGCATTGTCGCAGTGGATTTCGATGGGTAGCCCTCGTCTTGAAATTAGCCTTCTTAAGCAAGCCAAAAACGTATCTGTTGTGAGATCAGAGGCCAGTTCCAAATGAATACATTTTGTCGTGAAACATACACTGACTAGAATATAGCCTTTTCCTATTACAGATCGTCTAATGCGAGAGAGTTTGACCTCAATTGGTCCAGCAAAATCCACTCCGATTTTTTCAAAAGGTCGGCTAGTCGCTGTGACTCGACTCGCAGGTAAAGAACCCATCAGCTGTCTCGCCACAGTGGCCTTTTGTCTAAAACATGTGACACATTTATGAGTAACTTTCTTTATTTCTACCAAACCGTTCACAATCCAAAACCTTTGATTCAAATTTGCAAGTAAGAGCCTAGGACCTGCATGCATTAATTTTTCGTGCTCACTTTTGATGAGCAAGGTGGTGATAATGGAACCTTTCGGTAGTATAACCGGGTGTTTTTGTTCATAAGTAATATCTGCATGATGGAGCCTTCCACCAACTCGCAAAAGCCCTAAGTCGTCTATAAAGGGATGTAAATTCTTTAGATTATCTTTCACGTTATGACCTTTACGTATAGAGTCGATTTCAGCATGAAAATATTTAGTTTGTTCATGTCTGATTATTAGCATCACAGATTGCTTGAATTCAGAGCAACTCAGGAAGTCTGTACTATATTTAGTTTTATTTTTATTTATGTTATTCAAAAATCTTAATATATATGCAAAAATTCTGACCATTTTGTTAATATCTGAGTGGTTATGTAAGCGATCAAACAGATGACTGACAGTTCTTTTTTGCACCGCGCTACCGGAGAACGTCAAGTCATGCCTAACCTCTGGTAAATCGTGAGGTATATAAGTTTTACAGCATGAAAATTCATACTCACTGTTTTGCAGGAACTGTGGCCCATGCCACCATAGACTTTTCCCTCCCAGCTCGCTGGGTTGGATACCCCTGCTGATCAAGTCTGCTGGATTTTCAGTCGTTCTTACATATAACCATCGCCATTTACTTGTGTGTTTTTTTATCCTTGATTTGGAACAGAGTAAATGTACTTCAACTTTACCTGCTGTGTCAACTTGTCGCAGATATATACAGCACCCATAAGCAGTTGTACTGGAGGCATCTGCAAAGCCAATCAGCTCTGAAGCGTGTATTCTGTGTGTACTTATATTTCTATTTATAGAGATTGGCTCCATTTTATTTAATTCAGTTGTAAACTGCAGCCATTCTTGTTCGATCTCGGTTGGTGGACTGTCCTTCCAATCAAGCTTTGACAGCCACAACTTTTGCATTATGGCCTTCGCAGTGACCACAATTGGGCTTGCGAACCCCATGGGATCATAAATTTTCCCTATGTAACTAAGTATACTTCTTTTTGTGACCTTTTCTGAGTTGAACGCCTCTGGGGATGAGATAATAAAGTGATCATTTTTAATATTTATTTGCAACCCTAGAGCTTTCATTGTTAAATTATCTTTTTCCAAGTCTAAGCTATCAAAATGCTGCTGATCTGCTGGGATATTTGACAAGATTCGTTCATCATTTGATGACCATTTGTGGGTGTTGAAACCACCCTTTTTTAACAGATTGCATAGTTGGTCCCTTGCTGTGATAATTGTACTCAAATTGTCATTTGAATAAATGATGTCATCGACATAACTATGATTTTTTATTACATTTGAAGCTAGAGGGTGGCAATTTTCATACCTCTTTGCTAGCTCATATAAGCACCTTGTTGCTATGTAACTTGATGACTTTAAGCCATACGTCACCGTGTCCAGTCTAATACATTTTATTGGTTCTCTAGGATTGTCTCTCCAAAGAATGTTTTGAAGGGAAGTAAATGCTGAATCTACTCTTATGTTTCTAAACATACGCCTAATGTCAGTTGTAAATGTGTACTTTCCTAAACGAAATAGTAATATAATTTCAAATAAACTGCGTTGAACAATTGGTCCATTTAATTGTAAATCGTTCAATGAAATTTTCTTATTAGTCCGCATTGAACCATCGAAAACTGTGCGCAATTTTGTTGTTTTGCTGTTTTCGTTGAACACTGCATGATGGGGGAGAAAGTAAACTGCTTGTTTATTCAAATCATATGACTCAATGTCAACATAGTGACCATGATTGAGAGACAAATATTCGTGAATAAAATTTTTATACTGGGACAATAACTCTGTGTTCGCATGAAGCTTTTTCTCTAAATTAAGGAATCTTTTTAACGCAAAATGAAAAGACTGCCCCAATATCTCATTGACCTCCGACAATTTTACTTTCAAAGGTAATGCAACTTCAAATTGATTGTTATTTAATTTGACCGTTGATTGAAAAATCTCTTCGCAGAGCTCATGCTCTGAAGTTTTCTCATTGAGAATTTCAGGGACCTTTTCATTGGCCCAAAATTGGGCTAATATTTCATTAAGTGAGAACTCGCATTTTAAAACAACTTTGTTGCATGTTGGTCGAGATAGACATTGGGGCAAGTTACCTGCTACAATGCTACCGAAGACAGTGTCAATTATATGTAGACTACTATGCTGCAATGTGGGGCAAGAGCTCGTGTGGTCTCCCTGTTGTGGCTGCGTAGAACTTGCTGATTGTGCAA
The DNA here is from genome assembly GCA_949709985.1 of Luffia ferchaultella. Lineage (NCBI taxonomy): Eukaryota > Metazoa > Arthropoda > Insecta > Lepidoptera > Psychidae > Luffia > Luffia ferchaultella. The sequence goes on from OX453262.1 coordinate 3,674,749, forward strand.
CCTTGACGAGTTGCCTCGGCTGGTATGGCAGTAGTGCCTGAAAAAACACATCACATCCGATTAGCATATGGATTTCAGAATTCACATTAAATTTTTCATCAGCTAAACTAACGTCTGGAGGAATTGTAAATTCAGAAATATCAAATGTATATTGAGGTAAGTTACAAGTTATTCTGTCTATAATTTGACAAGTTATCATTGTTTTAAATGGACTTTTTAACGAAAAAATCTCTAATTGAATGCAAGCGTTCATCTTGCTTTTTGCATTGGCAATGCCAATGATGTTTATGTCGTTGTGTTGAGATTTTAATCCCAACAATTGAACGACTTTTGAGGTGACGAAAGACACCTGTGAACCGCTGTCCATGAGAGCCTTGACATGATATTCGGTGCCATCTCTGCCCACCAGTTTTATTCTTGCTGTGGGAAGAAGCACGTTATTATTTATGTTTCCTAATAATGTGACAGGTGTTGCAGGTGTAGGCGGGTTGCAGTGCACCAGAGTGTTGTGATTACCCTTGCACTCGGAGCACCGAAAATGAAACCTACATTTCCCTGAGTGTGTACCTAAACATATGTTGCACATTTTATTTTGTTCAATGAATTTTATTCTGTCTGTGTTTGTTTGCATTTGAAATTTTTTGCAATTAAATAATTTATGTTCTTTTGACTTACAGTAATTGCATGTTCCCACGATGACGTGTGCTGTCACCTTACTGCTGCTTGGACGCTGTGCCTGGCTGTGACCTTGAGTGTGACCTTGCTCGACATTTTCTAAAGCGAGCGCTCGCTTTTCTAAATATTTCAGGAATTCTTCTAGCTTTGGCTCGGTGTCATGGTCACGCTCGAGCTGGAATGCCCGCGCAGTGAACGCATCTAGTTTGCGCGTCAATACGCACATTAGCATTACGTCCCAATACTTACTGTTGGGTTCATGATTTTTAATAGCGGCTAATTGTTGCCTGACAGACGATACAAAGTCCCTCAAGTTGCATGCCGTTGACCTAACTATAGGTTTTAAATCTAATATTTGGCCTATGTGTTCAGCAGTTATTCTATATTTGTTTTCATACCGATCTGCTAAAAGCTTTAGTGCCTCGTCATAACTTGCGGCTGTAACTGGTAAGTTCTTTACCAAGTCTAAAGGTTCGCCACTTAAATAAGACCGTAAGTAATAAAATTTTTGAATAACATCAAGGCCTATGTCATTGTGAATCATAGATTTGAAAAGATTGATGAACGGTATGTATTCTGTGAACCTACCATCAAAGGCCTTTATCGAAATAGGAGGCAATTTTTTAGTTAGCGTTACAGGTGGACCAGCAGACTGTGAAGTCGGTGTAACGGAAGTTTTGAGCTTAATGGCCTCGTCAAGTGCGGTTAAAATTTGATAGTAATTGTTTTCGACGCGGTCAACTTTCTCATCGTCGCGTGGGTTGAGAAAAAGAATATCTTGGCAAATTCTTTCGTAATCAGCAAACGCTGTAATCAATCGCTGGCGTTTGGTGTTTAAATATTGAAAAGAATATTGGCTCAAATCTTCTTCTACGCACGAGAGTAACCTAGTAATGGTACCTTTTAGATAGCCACGCGTCGCAATCTTTTTACTTAGTTCCTCCATCTTTCCGGCTGCCAATCCACTTGCGCCACTAGACTCGGTCATTATTTTCTAATTTTTAGCGATGAATTTACAAAAATTTACAAACTAGAGTACACTTTACAGAAACGACATGAAAAAAATGAAAAAAAACAATACGCGACACACGACGCCTCACGTACGGCACACGCGCATTCACGATGCAGTTTTGAATTTTTGAACGGGAGCTTGGAACTTGGAACCGAGAGTAGTTTTTCTTGCTCGGTCTTGGGGCTCTTCGCTAATTGCGTCTTTTTCTTTCTGCTTTGTTGACGTTTATCGCCGAGTGAGATTTATCTAACGACAGTAGCTCGGAGATTCGTGTGTAGCGATGTCTTGCGTTTCTATTGTTCTTGTAAAGATTGTCGGAAATCGCGTTATGAAATTGACGGCTATACCCTTGCTGCTCGTAGCCAACAAATATGGCCGAGCGGTTTGTTTGACTTTTGCTCACCGCTTGAATCCAATTGTATTTGTTTTGCAATTTTTTTCCTTTTCCGAAGATTCTTCTTTGTAAAATGTCGAAGGACCATGTAGCGCGTCGGACTGTATTTGTTGATATGTAGGTGGCTGGAGTCTTCGTGGATCAGGAAATAAAAATACTCGAGCAGACGTATAACCGTGTATTGAACATTAAATCCGAGAAACAAGAGCGATCTTTGACATCGAATTTATAATATTTGTATTTGACAATTTATAATATTTAAATGTTGCCATGCGCAACAGTATTGAAGAAGTAGGGGGTCATTTGGGAGTTTTGTGAGACAGGCAGATTGCACAAAGAGTTTTCGAGATATCGGGATGAACGTGGCATCAAAAGACGTAGCTCCGCGAGCTCTACAAAATGGCGTAAGACAATTTGGAAAAAGTTTAAAAACAAAAAAAATATCGGCAAAAAACGAAAAAAAAATCGCAATTTTTTTTCCACGATTTTTATTTTGGGAGCCCGATATCTCGAGAACTAGGTCCGAATAAGAAAAAAATAAAAAAAAACTGCTCGGAATAATTAGACGGGGCATCGATTGAGATTAAAATTGTTAGAATCGGACAATCGGAAGTAGTGGTTAAGGGTGCCCTTAGTTGGAAGTCGGATATGCGTCATTACATTTCGTACTAATTCGGTTTGTTCGGTCGAAATGTCGTACAGAATGATATATTTCTAAGTTTTAAGCTTATTCAGATACAGTTGTGTTATTTTTTTGCGAAAAAAATTTATTTCGAAAAATATTATCCAAAATATGTGTGTTTACTTTATTCCGTTAGGTTCATTTCCAATGTCGTAAGAAGTTCGTGCGAAAGCAGGAGATGCGTTGATTTTTTTATGTGTTTAGTTATGCCATATTGTAAAGTCACTGAGCAAAATAGGATATGAAAATAATTTGGTAATAAGTTACGATCGCGATACGCTCTATAGTTCGCGGTAGATGAGACAACGACTTAATTTCGCACTCCAAAAATTAATAATGCAGATTTCCTTGTTAACGACGCTTAGACGTACGCCTTATCTTAAAGACTTCTTACTTATTATTTCATTGTTAATATAAATCTTACTTTCTACTATTTCATAAACTTCAGTTGTTTGCTAATAATTTATTTCTGACATTAAAAATACTTATAATCGAAAAGAGGACAAGTGTGGCAATTTCTAATGATATTTGAACGTTATTTTACTAATAAACCGGTCATATATGGCAATATCATGTTGGTACACTTTAAGCCATGAAACTCTTGACATAAAACAAGATTATTAAAAAAAACCTAAACCCTTATTCAATTCAATTCAATTCAATTTTATTGCGTCCACAGTTTTTAGCATACATTTACCTTACATAGAAAATAGACATGCTATATCATTATTGTGAACCCTGTCATAGAGGGCACAACAAACAAGAAAAAAATGGATAAAAGAGAGGATGCCTTAAATCTACTATAAATATAAGGGATATTAAAAATTTTAAATACTTGCTATAACTACACTTTATACGAGACCTACCTATACTAATTTATACACTTGTCTGTTCATAAACAATATATTATTATTATTTTTTTATGTATTATATTATGTATGTTATATTGTATATTATTGTATGTATTATATTGTTTAGTTTATGTCAAAATCTTTACATAAAAGTGTTATTATATGTATAATATAATATTTATATAAATATATTTATTTACCAGGTTTCATTTAATACTCGTACTGTTTTAATAACATAACAAAAACAAATTGGATCCCTCTCTCTTTATTAATTTGTAGACGCCATATTGAAATAGGATATACACTATGTCACTCTGACAATTAAGGTACCTTCTAATCTAACGATGAATCGAACTACACCTCATTTTTAAACTGTTTAGGCTATATAGTGCGTGCAAACATAAAAGTACGTATTGCCTAGAAGCCCTCTTCTGCGTTTACCGTCTAACCACTCATACTCTAGCTAGCTGGTGTAAGATGGCAAGTTTTAGCCCGAGTTTCAGTGCGCTAGATTCCCACGCGCCGCTCATCACCCCCAAGAAATCCCCGAACGCCGTCCTTCAACCTCGCAAAAACTTCGATAGTGAAATGATTAAAATTAAACGCTATACAAACTCTCGAAAAACATTAGTCTCCCCAGTCGGGTTAAAAATAACGTTTACAAAAGCTTAAAATAATAGTTTTATTAATTTTCCAACAAGTTTAGGTACTTAAAGTATACTTAAGTATAGTGAAGTATACTATAAGTTTTCTTAAAGGCGTTGGGTACCGCTACGTTATCTTACTAATGAGTTCCTTTACCCTTTTATTAAGTGTGTTGCATCACTATGTATTGTTGTTAAGTTCTGCAATGATTTATTCTCTCATGTTGCTGCCAGTGATAGTTGTTTAGGTATGAGTTTACTTACCGGTCCCCGACGCTTTTAAGGATTAAAAATAATTTGAAAATTAATAAACATGCGTTATTTCAGGCTTTAAGTGTTAGTTTTTTTTTTCAAACAGGCTTTAAGTGTTAATTTCGTGGGTCGAGGCATAAATTTTTTATTTCATTCTTATTTTAAGCTTTTCAAACTTAACTATAAACATTGTAATATATACATTTTTTTTATTTTGGAAACAATAGTACAAATGGTACAAACTTTTCTATTAATTGAAACTTTAAAAACAAGTTACTTAAGAAGTAGCTTTTAAGCAATGAATAATCGCAGTGAAATTTCGCAGATTTCTCTATTTGGGAACTATAATAGTTCGCCTCAAACGCTTTATGCGTGCTTGAGCAGGTACAGTCACCCCTCGCTCCACTGCGTCGCGCTACACCTAAAACTCGCGCTACACCTAAAACTGGGTACTGCGACGCGACTTGTGCCTATGTTCAGATCCACCATAAAGTTTGATTGGAACCGTACGATGCCGCAGACAGACACAGACTAGGCCTCAAATTTACAACATTCCTTGTTTTCCATGTCAGAGGTCAAAAATGACAAAGAACTCATAAAAATGTCAAAACTTTTCAATTTTCGCCAACCAATTAATATATTTTCAAAGGTTAGAGAAAATATAATTTGTCAAAGTATTAACACAACAAAAGTTACATAAATATGAAAATTTTATTCACATCTATATTTTGTAAATTTGACTTATGAATATAACTTAGTAAACTTAATTAAAAGACAACGAAGCCAAAGAAAAATATTTATCTAGCCGAATTTGTTCAGGCATAATTCGCAACAAAAAGTAAAAAAATAAAAAAAAATTTAAAGAAATTAAACTTTAAACATGTTTTTATCGATAACAGTTAGTTTGCGTTACCTGCTGGAACTTTTTGTTTAATTCGGTTGGTAAGCTCTACACGCTCAATGAGTTTGAATTACGCAGAACACGCGGTATATTATATATGAGATTTTTGGCTGAATGCAGTTCAACTTTAAACATGTTTTATCGATAACCAACAGTTTGCGCCATCTGCTCACTTAGTACTTTTTGCTTAGTTCGGTAAGCTCCACACGTTCTATGAGTTTGAATTACGTTTAGCTGAACACCCAGGATATTATATATGGGGTGTTCGCTTGAATGCAGTTCAAATTAACGAGTTTTTGTCGATAACCGTTAGTTTGCGACATATGCTTACTTTGAACTTTTTGTTTATTTCGGTAAGCTCTACACGCTCTATAAGTTTGAATTTCGTTCAGGCGAACACGCGGTATAACATGTATGGGATGTTCGACTGAATGCAGTTCAACTTTAACCAGGTTTTTCTCGCACCCCTCCGCAATTAAGGTCTCTAACCACTCGGTCAACCGGTCAGTCAAACACTAATTATATATCATTATGATCATAGAATAGCTGAAGATCTAATTAAGTTATGTCACTTAAACCTACTTTCGCGTTTCCGATATTTACCTAATAATTACGTAAAGAAACTTACGTTTTTCCACTAACTCCAGGAGCAAACAGAAGCGCCATTAAAAAACCCATTTCGCGTAACATAAAACAACGAAAACACAATAATATATGAGAAAGGCACACGCCAATTTACATATACCATATAAGGCGATGGTACTCGCATGGGAATTGCAATGACTGCGAAATTCATTCATAATAAATGTAGGCGTTGTTGTTTTTGACGATTACTTCACGCCAAGTTTCGTTTTGGGGCGACCAGCGATAGTAGATCTAGATATTTTTTTTAAATATCTGGGACATCCCACACAGCGCCATCTCGTTCCAAAGTAAGCAAGTAATATGCTTGTATTATGGGGTACTAGACAACTGATATACATACTTAAATATTCTTTTTAATAAATACTTATATAGATACTTTTACACCCAGACGCGGGTCAAATAGACATGTTTATGCACACAAATATTTGTCCCGGGCGGGAATCGAACCCGCGACCCTCGGTTCCGCAGTTAGAGTTACTAATTACTCGGCCAACAGGTCATATTGATTCATAGTTTGTTATGATTTGTTGAAAAAATTACTATTTATAGAAACACTCAATGTATGTGCTACCCGATTGTCTATTAAGATTGGACGTTTTGGATCTGAACACTAATGACAGAGCTGGCAGTGTTGCACTTCTAGAATTCCGTAATTAAAATGATTTTGTCTATATAAATAAAAAACTTTAAAATGTGTATTTCTATGTATTATTTTGTGGATGATGCTGGTACACGAAAAAAAATACGAATACACATTATTGTAAGAAATCGAAAAGACAAAGTTGAAACGACAAAGTCAAAATTAAATAAGATGAATTATATTAGAAATAATGTTGGAATAAATTTTACAAAATTCTATTCATTAAAAAACAAAATTACTGTTTTATTTTTGAAAACTATTACATTATCTATAATTTTCATTTGAAGTCTTAAAACATTATGAAGAAAAAGTTTTTAAACTACCGAATAGTAAAAATTTACTAAAAAACGTCAAGCTGCGGGTAGAATGTTGGACGCGGGTGTCGCTTTTCCCACTGGACTCAATGAATTATGAAACTTTGATCATACTTGTTCAGGGTCTGCGTATTCCATTCAGCTATAAAGCCAGGTCCTGTTAAGTAAAAAAAAATCTTAAAAGTTCTCGTAATAAACAATATTATTAAAATAATTCTGTACATTTGTGTCACATTGCATATTAATTGTATTTTAATAAATTAGACACTAAACAACATAAAAATAATTTACATTGACCAAATTACCAATTATTTAGAGATAAATAATAATAATAACGTATACATCACAACAACGTCTAGGCCCCAAACTAAGCATTAGCTTGTGTTTTGGGTACCAAACGAAGACACCACATACATATAACAACCAAGATCCGATACCAGTATCAATATTCATCATATAAATACTGACTCGACGTGGGATTCGAACCCGGGACCCCCAGCTTCGTAGGCAGGGTCGCTACCCACTAGGCCAAGCGGTCGTCAATATGTAAATACTCAAATACCTTTGAATATGTCTTATTTCGTCCCTTTTCATTTCAAATTTATTTTTATTTATTTATTTAATTAATTAATTTATTTTCGGTTTGAAACGCTCACAAATTTTATATATTTTTCTCTATTAACTTTTCTTAGGACAGTGTTGTTTATAATCTGTTATTTAGTTTTTTTACGAATTTCATAAGGCATATTTGTTATTTTTACCTTCAAATTTGCATAACGCAAATTATACTAAATCTCCTTTTAAATATTGCCTACGTTTATAAACACAACGAAATAAGTTTGTAATGTTCTCTATCTAACTATTTAGTCGTAGAAATTATCTTCATGATTAAGGTTCGTATAAATTAGAATTAAACAGATTTTAGAGACTCGAAATTTCTATAAATCGAGCCGGCGTAAACGGTGTCTTAAATGATTGTATTTACGGCCATTTAAAATTGATGTATTTTATGCGTTTATTGAATAAAAAATCACTTATGATTTTCTATCACGGAGAGAAGTTGTAAGACGGTGTTGATTTACGTAGGGGGTATTCTTGATTTATTGTAAATTTTTGATTATTATAATAAAATGATACATTTGCGCAGAGTGCCGAGAACGCTGGCAGCATTCCCACGCTGAATGGCTAAGCTGATACTCTGAACAAAAAGTTCTCTGTTTAAAGGGTCACCCGACACCAATTGGAGCTTTGGACCAATCTCAAGCAAGAACGCAACAGCATCTCCGGACCATGGGCCCATCGCACTGTAAACGTAAACTAAAAATTCGTATTTGACTATTGTGTGTTTATATTTGGAGCTTTTCAGCCCTACAGCTGACGCTAGACTGGCAGCAGCTAATCTATGGCAGGCAACAACATAAGAAGCACCAAGTGTGTCAACACGGGTAGCATCCCATACTCGACCACGAATGTACGCGATGATGGACATCCCAACCGGGTGTCTGCCGTCTGGCCTAAAAATAGCCATTTGGTTCAGACAAACATGGAATGTTGACCAAAGAAAGCAAGCGGCAAAGGATATATTAATCGATTGATGTCTTAAAAATGGGCCAGCACTTTTCTATTATTATATTCACATGTACATATACTTTTAACGTGCGTAAGAAAAACAAAGTTATCATTTGGCCCTTCAACGTATTTAAATACATTGCTTCTACCAGCTTTCCATGGACTATGTACGTGTTCTGTGTTCATTTAATTTAGATTGTTTTTTTTATTTAAAATATTCATGCACTAACATAATTTTATTGATTGAATAAAATATGCGAAGACTACGGACGGAAAACCTTTAAGAAATGTTCGTCGTTTTTTTTTACATCGTAACGTTTAGCTGACTAACAAAAAAAAACACTAAATGTCATAGACAATAGGGATTACGTAATGTAAAAACTAGGATACCTATATATGGATTGGAAAAAAAAAATCAGTGGCGAAACATCTGCGTAGCATTATTCTTGGGAAATATATTTGGCACGACCCCGCGACTGCTTGAGCCGATCGCTGTTCCGATATTGACATCGGATCTCGTAACATGACATTTTTATTTGATTGGCATATAGTTCAGTGACTCTCGACCCCTGGCCATGCTCAAAGCGTCGCGATGTTCGAGAAATGATAAAACAACAGTGAGTAGAACGATCGAAACCATATAAATAAGCATGACAAAATAAAATGGATAATTACTTCACTATAGAGCGCCATCAACGCCACTGTGCTTAAATAAGGGTTGCGACTATAGGAGATTCACTATAGCAAAAGCTCTGAAAGTTAACGTCTATAAAAATAATCTGATATTTATTGTACAAAAATATTATACAATACTTTATTATTTATTCTGTGATAATACTGATATTTCCTAGAAAAATGTTTTAGTAATTTATTTTTCAATTCTGTCGTGTAGGTTTATAAAAGTTGTTTGAATGAAATAGATTTTTAAAAGCTATCAAAGCTCTTCCTATAGTGAAACTAATATACCAACGTTTGAATCAAAGTTTATTTCAAGGACCGAAAAATTAAGTTTGTTGGTAACTGATAATTGCGGATATCAATAAAATTTGCAAAAATATCTCATACAAAATAATTGTCATTGAAAGAGTACTACTATCTATATATTTTTAAACGTTAAAGGGTAGAAGTATTTTACACAAAATAATAAAAAATAAAACTTCAAGTTTTATAACTCACTGTGTTTACGATCTAGAAATCCGTGATATAAGAACGGACGGTCAGATTGACTGCTTGACCGATTGGCCGAATGGTTAGAGAAGTGTATGTAGGTAGCTTTCACACGTACTGGTGTAATTTACCAAGCATATGCCCAAGCACTTCGTCACCGGATACCCGGCGCTAGCTACCCGGAACCCAGGACGTGTGGCAAGACACTAACTGCGGAGCCAAGGGTCGCGGGTTCGATTTCCAGCCGGGGAAAATATTTGTGTGCATGAAGATGTATATGCCGTATCTGGGGATAAATTATGTATATACCTATCAACACCGTCAAATCACTTATGATTCACTGACGTAGTCGGAAAATAATTTGGGGGAGGGTCTAACTTACCGGACAGTTTGAGAGGATTTTAAAAAATGCTTTGTTCTCTTTGAACGCCGAATCGTTTTTAATTTAAGGTTTCAATAATTTTAAGTCAATTCATAAAATATGAAAAAATGTGTGTATTTAAAATAATATAATTTAGTACAATATTGTAAATATTTTTTCGGGAGGGAGTGAAGTCTTGACCCCCTGGACCTCCTACGGTACTGATACCTATCTATACATTTAAAAAATATTCAAGTACGTATATCAGTTGTCTCGTACCCATAACACAAGCTTTGCTCAGTATGGGACTAGATGGGGCTGTGTGGGACGCCCCAGGTATTATTATTATTATAGCAGAGTGGCAGCAATAGGGCTTGATTTTGCTCTTTGGGTACGGAACCTTAAAAATATATATTAAATACCTCTAAAAGGAGTATGCTTTAAATTCATAAACAAGTAGGTCGGATCCTCGCTGTAGTCGGTAGAGTGCGTAACATTTTACGCTTCGACCGCAGTTTGCGAAAATCCGTGAAAAATGACAATTATTATAAGAAAATAAAGTCACGATCAACCCTGAAACACCGCAAACATGATCTCTATTTCAATGTTTATGAAATTGTAAGATTGTAATATTTTAAATATAAAATAAACATTATTTTGCATTAAAGACATTTAAAAAAATAATAAACGTATTGTCAGTGTCACCTGATAGATTTTAAAGAGCGTCGATGTTAGTGGATTTATCTTGTTGTAAACAGTTGAATAGAGAAACAAAAGTAATAAAATCGCTGAACAGCAAAAATAGTAGATTGTTAACCGAGGGTGGAAAGAATCAATTCCCGAGGTATGTAGACCTAGTAGGCTATAGTCCGAGTAGGAATTGATTCTTTTACCCGTGTTAAACACTCTACTTTTTATTTCGAAAATGAGAAAAATAAAACTAGTTGTTTATCTAAACTATTTATTGATAATATATAATAATATTAGTAGTACTATTTAAAATTAATTGTCAAATTAGGACAATCAGTGAAATTAAAAGATTATTACCTATTTTTTTGAATTCCGTCACAGATACACAACAGATTAATATCCCGCCAATTTATGTCGACTTTTTAAATTTTAAATATGGAACGCATCGCGTAAATTGTTGCGGCTTATTCCGCTCAAAGAAGTTTGCGCTAAGTTTACACTGGCTGTTTAGAAACTCAGATGGCGCAGCATTTTTTTTAATTAGTTTTTTTTTACATAAAACTCTTCACAGCTGACAGCAGTTCTATTTTTAAAGTTCATTCCGGCCCTTAGGTGGAAAGTAATTTATATGAGTTCTTCCCACTCTAGGGAAGGAAGCAGCATTTTCTACCCAATAATCAGATCAAAACAACACTACTTTCCGAGTATGAGAAATGAAAAAATATATACATATAATCATGTTATTCGACAATATAAATATTGCTCAGTAGAAAACAAAAAGGAAAAGCGTTGCCACACATAGTTTTTTTACAACCGAATTTACAACAGCCTTGCAAAGAAAGAACACACCTCACATTAGCACCACACAGATACACAACAGAAACCAACAGACGCCTCCTTCTCTCTTTTATTGCCTCCTACCGCAGCACGAGATTATTATTATTTACGTCACCTATTTTACAACACATTTTGTAGAAACAGCATTTTGATCGTCCCACTCTATCTAAACACCAGTTTACTAGTGTATAAGTTGGTGCAAGCGACACAGCTGACGATGACTTCCCCGATACCCGTGCAACCACCTTCACACTCGCCAGTTGTGTGCGCGTTCTTTGAAACTGAGAGAGAGTGAGACTCTACTACACAGTAGGTACGCTGCTCTTGGTTTTGAAATGATATGAAATCTTTCATTTCTTTAAGGATCGTCTAGTTAAAACTTAATTCACAAAAGGATCTACAAATCATGGCTTTTTTGATATTAGTTAATTTTAATAACCGGAGTCGTTGAGTTAATGTCTGTCCCGACAATGTTCTTTTCCGAAGAGGACAGTGTCTTATTACCTTTTTCGTTTCTAAGTTTCCAAGAAAGAAAACTCCGACAACAAACGTCAAACAAGATCGCGGAGACGAAGAAGTCGTAGGCTCGATTGCGGCGACGACGCTCGCCACCCTACTCGTCGCGCCCATTCCCCCGACGTTGAAAGAAAAACGTGGAGTAAAGAGGTCCGCTTGGCGCTTTGTGCTTGGTGTTAAATGGAAATTACATCTGCCTACGGGGAAACAGGCGTGAGATCATACATACATACAAAAATACATAAAGTTAAATAAGTCCAGATATTTAAGCTCCTTATTGATTTATTATAAATAATGATTTGATGTTTTTTTATCATTATTAAATCATTAAGTACTTATAATTTATATTGGCATCGTACGGTCAGCGCAGCTGTTTGGTACAATTACTTGCAAGGTTGGCTCAGTTAATACGCAGAGCAATGTCAATCGATTTGGATGCGAAACCAAATTACCGACTGTACACCGGCTGGCTAATAAAGTATATAAAGATTTGAGATTATTAATATTGTAGGTTGCTGTCAATAGATGGCGGTCGTTACAACCCGCCGACCCGCATCGGAGCAGCGTGGTGTGGTGGATTTGAGCTCTTCATCAGTGCATTTTTACCCCACTGCAGGGGCTTAGGCGTCCCCCAGGGTGAGGGGGGCTTGGAGCTTAAGTCCACCACGCTGCGCCACTGCGGGTTGGGGATTGTAACCACCGCCATCTGTTGACAGCGCCCGGGACCGACTGCTTAACTTGCTCTCCGAGGCACGGAGTCAATGATAGTTATGTACTTTAGCCAGAAAAACTCATTGGTACACGCCTGGATTCGAACCGTGGTCCTATGGCCTTATAAATTTGAGACAGGTTCGTTGCGCTTTGGGCTATCACGACATCCATCAATATTATTTAAGCTCTAAGCACCCTCATCCTGGGGGAGACCTAAAAGCCCTGCCGTGGTGTATTATGGGCTGATGGCATGGCAATATTGTAGGTATACGTTTACCATAAAGTTAAATTCATATCAGCTCATTATGCCACACTGCAAGGGCTTAAGCCTTCCCTTGGGATGAGGCTGATGAGGCTGAATGGTGCTTAATCCACAACGCTGCTCCATTACAGATCGGTGGATTTTAACGACTGCCATCTGTTAATAGAAACCGGGACCGACAGCTTACCGTGCTCTCCGAGGCACGGAGTCAGTAATAGTTATATAGGTACTTAAATCAGAAAAAAAACTCATTGGTAGGTACATGCCGGTGTAAATATAAAGTACAATAAAGTTATATGGTGTGATGTTATGGATAATATGAGCATAAAATATTGGAACAACTTAATTTCAATAATATATTAAAGCTTCTTTTGGTCTTATTTTGGCTTTTGTTCTTTTATCATTTTATTCCTTAGAATAATAATGAAGATGAAACGCTAATTCATACTTTGAAATGATTGGAAACCTAAGCAAAATAACAGACTCATACATTAATATCAGTTACGCTGATGATTTGGTGCTACTGAGTCCTTCGATCAGTGCCCTTAGGAAGATGCTGGCTATCTGTAAAGAATATGCCGCAATACATGGTCTTTTATACAATTCCACTAAAAGTGAGATCGTGGTGTTTAGATCCGGCAGTAAAATGCCTACCGATGTGCCTTTACATCGGACTTGAAATATGAGTTAGATAAAGAACGTGAAAGGAAACGTTGGCAGTGAGGAGTAATATATTGGCCCGCAGGTTTGCAGGATGTTCAGACAGGGTGAAGATTACCCTGTTCAAGGTGTTTTGTCAAATATTTTATACTAGCAGCCTGTGGGTCAATTATACTCAGAGGGCTTACAATGCTCTCCGAGTACAGTATAATAATGCCTTCGGGGCGCTGTTGCGGCTGCCCCGTTTCTGTAGCGCCTCACTAATACCGACGACTTCTATGCCGTAAGGCGGAAGCGGGTAGCCTCCTTGCTGGGCAGAGTTCAGGCCGGCCACGGCAGCGCCCTGTCTGTCATTGCAGACAGAATTGACAGCCCCATTTTAAAGCATTGGGTGGGGCTCTTAATTAAATAATGTAAACAAATAAATTATTTGACTAATTGTAATGTAAATTTGATAATAATAATAATAATACATGTGACTTCCCACATAGCGTCGTCTAGTCCCAAAGTAAGCAAGTATTATGCTTGTGTTATGGGTTACTAGACTACTGATATACATACTTAAATATTCTTTATAATATATACATATATAAATATTTTTGCAAAGACGCCACACACATATAACAACCAAGACCCGATACCAGTATCAATATTCATCATATTAATACTGACCCGACCTGGGATTCGAACCCGGGACCTCCAGCTTCGTAGGCAGGGTCGCTACCCACTAGGCTAAGCGGTCGTCAAGTCATTAATACTAACATTAGAGTAAGTCTACTACTAACACATGATGGACTATGTTGTCTGAATCAATAAAATTTCATTTCATTATAGACAGATACGTCATTATCATTGTTGTAAACAAATATTTTGACAAATTGCACATGAAATGTAATTTCAAAATATTTATATTCTTTTCCAATACGAATTTCACGTGTATATTTAATAAACGTAATATATTTTTTTGCTCATTGTTTTGTTGTTACACACAACGCGGTTACTCTATGAACATAGAAGTTTTTACTTTGTCAACTTTTGTCCTTTGATCCTGCCTCAAAACTATCCCCTGTACATAGTGTCCTGCTCCGATGCCTTCTAGCACTCTATTTTTTAGTTTGATTTCCGAGTACTTCCGAATCTAAGAATGTATAATATTTTTTTATATCGACATAAATAAAATCGATAATTACATTTATATAAAATCAAAAGCACATTTTGAATTATTTTATTTGAAATTTGACCAAAAATATAAGCAGCGAATGGTGTAAAAGTGTGTAATATGTGTATAAAATATCAGGCAAATTTGTTCATTTTTTGCAGTAAACAAATAGAATAATGTGAGATATTTGACTTTTTATCACGATCCAAAGTCCAATCGACATCAAGTCTTGTCCATGTATAGGCTTTAATTGACTTTAACTAGATAACTTGTAGCATATTTAAATTGAAAGCAGAAAGTACTTTGTACAGAATCATTTATTGAATATATTTCAACTACTTTTTTATATCATATTTTTTATTAATCTAAACTTTAAAAAATTGCCATGTATTGTTAAGTGCGTATAATTTATAACAATCAACATGCAAACCGCGACAAAACATTTTCTCTTTCCATTAGAACACAAACTGGAATTTTTCAATTTACGAAATAACTAAGACAAAGTTTATAAAAATACATATTTATTATATAAAAAAAATACTTTAGTTACTACTAGGTGCTGCTACTGTACTGCTGGATGATGCTGTTACAGATTTTATAAATATCTTCTAAGTTTCAAAGAATTTCAAGCTCTAAAAACTATATAGTAAACAAAGAAATTACGAGATTGATCATTACATAAATATCGCTAAATCCTAAAATATAATAACTTACATTTACATGTATTGAATTGACCTCAAATAAAAAATATCTGTATTATAAATACAAGTGAAACAACACGAACACTAACGGGGGGCGTACCCCCTAAACCATTTCCAACCTATGCCATCACGGGAATCGAACTCGGTACCTTCTGCATTTCATAGTCCTTGCTCTCTGCCCTACAGAAATGTACGTGATTAATTCAAATGTTAAATGTAACGTTACGTTCAAACTATAGAATTATAAACTCTGGGCACGGCCGAAAGCTAAAGATATATTGTAGATACCTTCGTGCCTTAGCAGGCTACACGAAACTTTCACTTATAACTTGATTAATACATAAAATCAGTTGTATGCTAGGATCGGGTAGCTCCTGATATTAAGGAGAGATAGCAACATGTTTATTATTTATTATAATATAATTTGCAACATGAATGGCTTTAATAAACAACACTTCACGTTATGAGAAATGAGGATCAGACCCGACAGTAATATTCGTTCTATTTTATTTCGTAGATGTCCAAGCCTGCTTCTGAAAATAACGAAAAATCTAGCAGTTCAAATTAACTTGGATTTCAAAAGCCAATGTAATTTTCTAATGAATAATATTCCATGATAATATTCAGCTAGGCGCCAAATTATCGATTGATGACACTAAAAGGTAAATGTGTATTTAATTACCACATTACAGCTCGCGTCAAACTTCTAGTTCGCTCTGAAGTTGACGCGAGTGCATTTTGCGTAGGCCCGCTCTCGACTCTCTGGCACCAATTTTTCATACTGCGACGCTACTCGCTTCGACTTCCGGACGCATTAGAGGTTTGGCGCCAGCTGTACATACTTGCAGCCTACATTATAAAGTTAATACTAACTTTCCATGGAGGTGTACTCCGAGCGTGGGACACGAGAGCGTGATGTTCATGCTCTCAATCGGTCAAAACGCATTGCAAAGTTATTAGCAAGATCGCCTTCTAAATTTACGGACCAAATATGTATAGAAAACTACAATAGAGATACCAATATATTAGCGTATAACGTGATAACTTAATTGGGTTATTACAATGAAATATATATTTTAGGGCTGACAACAGACTAAAAAAATGGTCATGCCAATGCCAACACTATAACAAAGCCTATGCAATTGCCAAATAAAAAAAAGTTAGTTAAGGAATATTGCACTTGCAATGCAAAATTTGCAATGCAATTGCAAAAAAATGATCAAAATCAATGAAAAAGTGAGTCTCATTGCTTATAATATCACATTTTCATGTCACATTCACAAACAAAGTTTAATAAGTTTCACAAAAATTAATATTTCGCCTTATTTATTTGAAAAAAATCGGCTCCTTTTAAATAAAAATTGCAATATTTTATGTTTCATAAGAAACAATTCGGACAGTTTAATAATTTTCATAAACAGGCAAATTTTTCATGAAGTTTGCAAAGTGAGCTCAGTGCATTTTTTTTCAACACAGACCTTCAAAATAAACGACTAAAAATATTTGGAAAAAAAATCAAAATTTATTTATTTCTTAAAGTTGTTAAATAAATAAAAACAATGTGTTTAATGCATTCGATGCGGCAACTAATGTAGAGTATTTCCCGGAAATAAATTACATACATTTGTTAGTTTGTGGAAAGTACGAATTACTCGAAAGCCATAACACTTTTACTATACATACTTTGGACTATTCTGATAGAGCATGAATAGATAGATAGAGCTGATAGAGCAGCCATCGGCATCCGAGGGTCTGTTCGCTATTTATGGAACGCCTTGTACACCAGTTGTTTAGTACACGTAGTACAAGCCAAGCTCCTCTTAGTTTGGAACTAGATGGCGCTATATGGAATATCCTATGTATTATTATTATTATATAAAGTACAAGATGAATACTTACAAATGCTTTTCATCCCTAATTGAAATTAGTAGATAATTTTATTTCACATCTTATTTGATCATAAAACTATAAAATACTAACTTTAGCGCAGAAATTCCTACAATTTCATAATTAATGAAACATAATTTATAATAGTACATTATGATGCAAGTACTGTAAGCTGGATATTATAGTCGGGGTGTTTATAGGCACCAGGCGAAGCCAAGTGCTTATAAGAAACCGAGACTATAATAGCTAGCTTACGAAGTACGAGCATCATACGACGTTTTTCAATACATTTGCGAATAAAATAATTAAAATAATACTTCAAATGTAATAATGGCGGAAACTAAGGGCGTGAGCGGGTTGCTTTTGCGCATGCGTCACAAACAGCTGCTCGCTTGTGATTGGTATAAAGTAAAAAAAAAAAGGCTAAAAATCATGAAGCGCAGTGGCAGGAGTGGCGGGTCATTCTGTTCCCTCAAAAATGGTTGAGCAGGGTGACGGCTGCTTCTTCTCGCCGTGTCTGTGAACAGGCGCTGCGTGGGGGGATTAGGCCAGCTCGGGTGTGCTTAAATCATAAAAGTGTCATAAATGTAAATATTTTATAAGAAAGAGGGGAAAAAAAGTATTAAAAAAAAAAAAAAACTTAATATGCATGTATATATATATGATTAGATAGGAAATAGGATATAGGTAGGGCAAACTCACTGACGCAAGAGAACACTGCAAACGCAGTGCATGTGCTAAATTTGCTCATAAAATCTAGTAATAAAGCTCATATAAGAACATGGACTTCGAGTCTATGGTAGATGAAGTTAAAATAATAAAAAAAAAAAAAAGTAAAAAGGCTTGATACTGGAAAATATAACATTACGGTACAATTTTCGATGTCATAAAGACCGTATTAATAGCGAATGTATTGAAAACAGTATTTTACAATGAATCTACAGCAGCGCTTCTAAGAGAAAGACCAATGAAACCGTTTTCAAAGTATATTTTAAGAAGTAAAATTTTAGGTCTAGTCTTTAAATTTTGAATTAAAGTCTGACGAACACTGTTTTCCATTATGTTTTTAGGGTTCCGTACATTCGAAATAAAGAGCCTAATATGGGATCCCATATAGGATCACTCTCGAGTCTGTCTCTTTTTCTGTCACAGCCTATTTTCTTCGATTCTACTTACTGGACGAAAAAAAATGAAATTAGTTACACATTATACTGGGTTTTTTAGGGGCTAGTTTCAAGGGCCAAGTAGAAAATTGGAACAACTTTTCTCAAATACATCGTGTGACATGTCAAATGAAAATATTTATTAGGAGAAACACAAACATATATGTTTTTTGGTATTGAAAATGACTATCATATCCATTTCACGGGAGACGCATTTTTAGCCTTATGGCTATGGAGTCTAGCTAAGATTTTAAGGTCTTAAAAGATCAATAATTAAGTTGCGCATCGTTTGACACCAAAGTTTTGGAAATCAGTTAGGTAATTTTCGAAGAAAGCCGGAAAAAGTAAAAAAATCGGGATTTTTTCAGATTTTTTTTTACAAAATCCAAATTATTTCGATAACGGGGACCGATATCGAAAATGAAAAAAAGTAGTATCCTGGCCATTAACGTAGCTTTTGTTTGAGACCAAGTTTTTGGAAATCGGTTAGTAATTGTAAAAGAAATTATTTCCGAAAGATCAGATTTTTTGGTCGATCGCTGGTGTTTGCGGATATAAGTTACTATATTTCAGAGGGAATTCGTCGGATCGCTTTGAAGTGTTATAGAAAAGGTTATAAGGCGTCAGTAACTATAGTTTGAGACCAAAAGTTTGAAAATCGGTTGGAAATCGAACAAGAAATTTGACATCACATGTTAGATTTTATAGACGATCGGGAACTTGTTAACATTACGGTCATCACCTTTCTGCCTGTATTCGTTCGAATGCTTCATTATCGAGTTCAAAACGTTTAAGAATATCAGAGGCTGCAGTTTAAAACCTAAATGTTTCAAATATATTAAACAAACGAAAACATTTTTTTTCGTTGATTTATTTCTGAGTTTAAAGAGTTGAAAAGAATAGTGCCACGTTTTCGTGGCAAAACCACGATTTCGTGTCAATAAAATAAAATAATCTGTGAAAATCGGATTTGGGTAGATTGGTGGCGAGTGTGAGATCGTTGCTTATATTTCATATTTTTATGAAAGGTGTATTACTGAAATTGCCAATATTCAAAACAATAAAACATGAATAAAGTTAAAAATTAAAGAATTACCGTAAAAGAATCGTAATTTTTTGGACGTTTTTGATGATTGGTGAGTGTGAAATCGTTGCTTATATTTCATATTTTTATGAAAAATGTATTACTGTACTTGGCAATATTCAAAACAATAAAACATGAATAAAGTTAAAAATTAGAGGAATTCCCATACAAGGTACGTAATTTTTGCGACGTTTTTGGTGATTGGTGGTTGTAGGATCATTACTTATACTTGAACTTTTTATGAAAAAAGTATCACTATGATCGCTATAATAACAAATAATAATAATAAGATAAAGTTAAAAATTAAGGAATTCCCATAAAAGAAACCTAATTTTTGCGACGTTTTTGGTGATTGGTGGTCGTAGGATCATTACTTACACTTGAAAATTTCATAAAAGATGTATCTCTGTGATCGCTATAACATAACATAATAATAATAAAATAAAGTTAATAATTAAAGAATTCCCATAAAAGAAACCTAATTTTTCCGACGTTTATGGTGATTGGTGGTCGTAGGATCATTACTTACACTTGAAAATTTCATAAAAGATGTATCTCTGTGATCGCTATAACGTTAAATAATAATAATAAAATAAAGTTAAAAATTAAGGAATTCCCATAAAAGAAATCTAATTTTTGCGACGTTTTTGGTGATTGGTGGTCGTAGGACCTGATCATTACTTACACTTGAAAATTTCATAAAAGATGTATCTCTGTGATCGCTATAACATAAAATAATAATAATAAAATAAAGTTAAAAATTAAGGAATTCCCATAAAAGAAACCTAATTTTTGCGACGTTTGTGGTGATTGGTGGTCGTAGGATCATTACTTACACTTGAAAATTTCATAAAAGATGTATCTCTGTGATCGCTATAACGTTAAATAATAATAATAATAATAAAATAAAGTTAAAAATTAAAGAATTCCCATAAAAGAAACCTAATTTTTGCGACGTTTATGGTGATTGGTGGTCGTAGGATCATTACTTACACTTGAAAATTTCATAAAAGATGTATGTCTGTGATCGCTATAACGTTAAATAATAATAATAATAAAATAAAGTTAAAAATTAAGGAATTCCCATAAAAGAAACCTAATTTTTGCGACGTTTGTGGTGATTGGTGGTCGTAGGATCATTACTTACACTTGAAAATTTCATAAAAGATGTATCTCTGTGATCGCTATAACATAAAATAATAATAATAAAATAAAGTTAATAATTAAAGAATTCCCATAAAAGAAACCTAATTTTTCCGACGTTTATGGTGATTGGTGGTCGTAGGATCATTACTTACACTTGAAAATTTCATAAAAGATGTATCTCTGTGATCGCTATAACATAAAATAATAATAATAAAATAAAGTTAATAATTAAAGAATTCCCATAAAAGAAACCTAATTTTTGCGACGTTTGTGGTGATTGGTGGTCGTAGGATCATTACTTACACTTGAAAATTTCATAAAAGATGTATCTCTGTGATCGCTATAACGTTAAATAATAATAATAATAAAATAAAGTTAAAAATTAAGGAATTCCCATAAAAGAAACCTAATTTTTGCGACGTTTGTGGTGATTGGTGGTCGTAGGATCATTACTTACACTTGAAAATTTCATAAAAGATGTATCTCTGTGATCGCTATAACGTTAAATAATAATAATAATAAAATAAAGTTAAAAATTAAGGAATTCCCATAAAAGAAACCTAATTTTTGCGACGTTTTTGGTGATTGGTGGTCGTAGGATCATTACTTACACTTGAAAATTTCATAAAAGATGTATCTCTGTGATCGCTATAACATAACATAATAATAATAAAATAAAGTTAATAATTAAAGAATTCCCATAAAAGAAACCTAATTTTTGCGACGTTTGTGGTGATTGGTGGTCGTAGGATCATTACTTACACTTGAAAATTTCATAAAAGATGTATCTCTGTGATCGCTATAACATGAAATAATAATAATAAAATAAAGTTAATAATTAAAGAATTCCCATAAAAGAAACCTAATTTTTGCGACGTTTGTGGTGATTGGTGGTCGTAGGATCATTACTTACACTTAAAAATTTCATAAAAGATGTATCTCTGTGATTGCTATAACATAAAATAATAATAATAAAATAAAGTTAATAATTAAAGAATTCCCATAAAAGAAACCTAATTTTTGCGACGTTTTTGGTGATTGGTGGTCGTAGGATCATTACTTACACTTGAAAATTTCATAAAAGATGTATCTCTGTGATCGCTATAACATAAAATAATAATAATAAAATAAAGTTAATAATTAAAGAATTCCCATAAAAGAAACCTAATTTTTCCGACGTTTATGGTGATTGGTGGTCGTAGGATCATTACTTACACTTGAAAATTTCATAAAAGATGTATCTCTGTAATCGCTATAACATAAAATAATAATAATAAAATAAAGTTAATAATTAAAGAATTCCCATAAAAGAAACCTAATTTTTCCGACGTTTATGGTGATTGGTGGTCGTAGGATCATTACTTACACTTGAAAATTTCATAAAAGATGTATCTCTGTGATCGCTATAACATAAAATAATAATAATAAAATAAAGTTAATAATTAAAGAATTCCCATAAAAGAAACCTAATTTTTGCGACGTTTATGGTGATTGGTGGTCGTAGGATCATTACTTACACTTGAAAATTTCATAAAAGATGTATGTCTGTGATCGCTATAACGTTAAATAATAATAATAATAAAATAAAGTTAAAAATTAAGGAATTCCCATAAAAGAAACCTAATTTTTGCGACGTTTGTGGTGATTGGTGGTCGTAGGATCATTACTTACACTTGAAAATTTCATAAAAGATGTATCTCTGTGATCGCTATAACGTTAAATAATAATAATAATAAAATAAAGTTAAAAATTAAGGAATTCCCATAAAAGAAACCTAATTTTTGCGACGTTTTTGGTGATTGGTGGTCGTAGGATCATTACTTACACTTGAAAATTTCATAAAAGATGTATCTCTGTGATCGCTATAACATAACATAATAATAATAAAATAAAGTTAATAATTAAAGAATTCCCATAAAAGAAACCTAATTTTTGCGACGTTTGTGGTGATTGGTGGTCGTAGGATCATTACTTACACTTGAAAATTTCATAAAAGATGTATCTCTGTGATCGCTATAACATGAAATAATAATAATAAAATAAAGTTAATAATTAAAGAATTCCCATAAAAGAAACCTAATTTTTGCGACGTTTGTGGTGATTGGTGGTCGTAGGATCATTACTTACACTTGAAAATTTCATAAAAGATGTATCTCTGTGATCGCTATAACATAACATAATAATAATAAAATAAAGTTAATAATTAAAGAATTCCCATAAAAGAAACCTAATTTTTGCGACGTTTGTGGTGATTGGTGGTCGTAGGATCATTACTTACACTTGAAAATTTCATAAAAGATGTATCTCTGTGATCGCTATAACATGAAATAATAATAATAAAATAAAGTTAATAATTAAAGAATTCCCATAAAAGAAACCTAATTTTTGCGACGTTTGTGGTGATTGGTGGTCGTAGGATCATTACTTACACTTGAAAATTTCATAAAAGATGTATCTCTGTGATTGCTATAACATAAAATAATAATAATAAAATAAAGTTAATAATTAAAGAATTCCCATAAAAGAAACCTAATTTTTGCGACGTTTTTGGTGATTGGTGGTCGTAGGATCATTACTTACACTTGAAAATTTCATAAAAGATGTATGTCTGTGATCGCTATAACATAAAATAATAATAATAAAATAAAAATAATAATTAAAGAATTCCCATAAAAGAAACCTAATTTTTCCGACGTTTATGGTGATTGGTGGTCGTAGGATCATTACTTACACTTGAAAATTTCATAAAAGATGTATCTCTGTGATCGCTATAACATAAAATAATAATAATAAAATAAAGTTAATAATTAAAGAATTCCCATAAAAGAAACCTAATTTTTCCGACGTTTATGGTGATTGGTGGTCGTAGGATCATTACTTACACTTGAAAATTTCATAAAAGATGTATCTCTGTGATCGCTATAACGTTAAATAATAATAATAATAATAAAATAAAGTTAAAAATTAAAGAATTCCCATAAAAGAAACCTAATTTTTGCGACGTTTATGGTGATTGGTGGTCGTAGGATCATTACTTACACTTGAAAATTTCATAAAAGATGTATGTCTGTGATCGCTATAACGTTAAATAATAATAATAATAAAATAAAGTTAAAAATTAAGGAATTCCCATAAAAGAAACCTAATTTTTGCGACGTTTGTGGTGATTGGTGGTCGTAGGATCATTACTTACACTTGAAAATTTCATAAAAGATGTATCTCTGTGATCGCTATAACGTTAAATAATAATAATAATAAAATAAAGTTAAAAATTAAGGAATTCCCATAAAAGAAACCTAATTTTTGCGACGTTTTTGGTGATTGGTGGTCGTAGGATCATTACTTACACTTGAAAATTTCATAAAAGATGTATCTCTGTTATCGCTATAACATAACAAAATAATAATAAAATAAAGTTAATAATTAAAGAATTCCCATAAAAGAAACCTAATTTTTGCGACGTTTGTGGTGATTGGTGGTCGTAGGATCATTACTTACACTTGAAAATTTCATAAAAGATGTATCTCTGTGATCGCTATAACGTTAAATAATAATAATAATAAAATAAAGTTAAAAATTAAGGAATTCCCATAAAAGAAACCTAATTTTTGCGACGTTTTTGGTGATTGGTGGTCGTAGGATCATTACTTACACTTGAAAATTTCATAAAAGATGTATCTCTGTGATCGCTATAACATAAAATAATAATAATAAAATAAAGTTAAAAATTAAGGAATTCCCATAAAAGAAACCTAATTTTTGCGACGTTTGTGGTGATTGGTGGTCGTAGAATCATTACTTACACTTGAAAATTTTATAATAGATGTATCTCTGTGATCGCTATAACATAAAATAATAATAATAAAATAAAGTTAAAAATTAAGGAATTCCCATAAAAGAAACCTAATTTTTGCGACGTTTGTGGTGATTGGTGGTCGTAGAATCATTACTTACACTTGAAAATTTTATAAAAGATGTATCTCTGTGATCGCTATAACATAAAATAATAATAATAAAATAAAGTTAAAAATTAAGGAATTCCCATAAAAGAAACCTAATTTTTGCGACGTTTGTGGTGATTGGTGGTCGTAGGATCATTACTTACACTTGAAAATTTCATAAAAGATGTATGTCTGTGATCGCTATAACATAACATAATAATAATAAAATAAAGTTAATAATTAAAGAATTCCCATAAAAGAAACCTAATTTTTCCGACGTTTATGGTGATTGGTGGTCGTAGGATCATTACTTACACTTGAAAATTTCATAAAAGATGTATCTCTGTGATCGCTATAACGTTAAATAATAATAATAATAAAATAAAGTTAAAAATTAAGGAATTCCCATAAAAGAAACCTAATTTTTGCGACGTTTTTGGTGATTGGTGGTCGTAGGATCATTACTTACACTTGAAAATTTCATAAAAGATGTATGTCTGTGATCGCTATAACATAACATAATAATAATAAAATAAAGTTAATAATTAAAGAATTCCCATAAAAGAAACCTAATTTTTCCGACGTTTATGGTGATTGGTGGTCGTAGGATCATTACTTATACTTGAACTTTTTATGAAAAAAGTATCACTATGATCGCTATAATAACAAATAATAATAATAAAATAAATTTAAAAGTTAAGGAATTCCCATAAAAGAAACCTAATTTTTGCGACGTTTTTGGTGATTGGTGGTCGTAGAATCATTACTTACACTTGAAAATTTCATAAAAGATGTATGTCTGTGATCGCTATAACATAACATAATAATAATAAAATAAAGTTAATAATTAAAGAATTCCCATAAAAGAAACCTAATTTTTCCGACGTTTATGGTGATTGGTGGTCGTAGGATCATTACTTATACTTGAACTTTTTATGAAAAAAGTATCACTATGATCGCTATAATAATAAATAATAATAATAAAATAAATTTAAAAATTAAGGAATTCCCATAAAAGAAACCTAATTTTTGCGACGTTTTTGGTGATTGGTGGTCGTAGGATCATTACTTACACTTGAAAATTTCATAAAAGATGTATGTCTGTGATCGCTATAACGTTAAATAATAATAATAAAATAAAGTTAAAAATTAAGGAATTCCCATAAAAGAAACCTAATTTTTGCGATGTTTTTGGCGATTGGTGGTCGTAGGATCATTACTTACACTTGAAAATTTCATAAAAGATGTATCTCTGTGATCGCTATAACGTTAAATAATAATAATAATAAAATAAAGTTAAAAATTAAAGAATTCTCATAAAAGAAACCTAATTTTTGCGACGTTTTTGGTGATTGGTGGTCGTAGGATCATTACTTATACTTGAACTTTTTATGAAAAAAGTATCACTATGATCGCTATAATAACAAATAATAATAATAAAATAAATTTAAAAATTAAGGAATTCCCATAAAAGAAACCTAATTTTTGCGACGTTTGTGGTGATTGGTGGTCGTAGGATCATTACTTATACTTGAAAATTTCATAAAAGATGTATCTCTGTGATCGCTATAACATAAAATAATAATAATAAAATAAAGTTAATAATTAAAGAATTCCCATAAAAGAAACCTAATTTTTCCGACGTTTATGGTGATTGGTGGTCGTAGGATCATTACTTACACTTGAAAATTTCATAGAAGATGTATGTCTGTAATCGCTATAACATAAAATAATAATAATAAAATAAAGTTAAAAATTAAGGAATTCCCATAAAAGAAACCTAATTTTTGCGACGTTTGTGGTGATTGGTGGTCGTAGAATCATTACTTACACTTGAAAATTTTATAAAAGATGTATCTCTGTGATCGCTATAACATAAAATAATAATAATAAAATAAAGTTAAAAATTAAGGAATTCCCATAAAAGAAACCTAATTTTTGCGACGTTTGTGGTGATTGGTGGTCGTAGAATCATTACTTACACTTGAAAATTTTATAAAAGATGTATCTCTGTGATCGCTATAACATAAAATAATAATAATAAAATAAAGTTAAAAATTAAGGAATTCCCATAAAAGAAACCTAATTTTTGCGACGTTTGTGGTGATTGGTGGTCGTAGAATCATTACTTACACTTGAAAATTTCATAGAAGATGTATGTCTGTAATCGCTATAACATAAAATAATAATAATAAAATAAAGTTAAAAATTAAGGAATTCCCATAAAAGAAACCTAATTTTTGCGACGTTTGTGGTGATTGGTGGTCGTAGAATCATTACTTACACTTGAAAATTTTATAAAAGATGTATCTCTGTGATCGCTATAACATAAAATAATAATAATAAAATAAAGTTAAAAATTAAGGAATTCCCATAAAAGAAACCTAATTTTTGCGACGTTTGTGGTGATTGGTGGTCGTAGAATCATTACTTACACTTGAAAATTTTATAAAAGATGTATCTCTGTGATCGCTATAACATAAAATAATAATAATAAAATAAAGTAAAAAATTAAGGAATTCCCATAAAAGAAACCTAATTTTTGCGACGTTTGTGGTGATTGGTGGTCGTAGAATCATTACTTACACTTGAAAATTTCATAAAAGATGTATCTCTGTGATCGCTATAACATAAAATAATAATAATAAAATAAAGTTAAAAATTAAGGAATTCCCATAAAAGAAACCTAATTTTTGCGACGTTTGTGGTGATTGGTGGTCGTAGAATCATTACTTACACTTGAAAATTTTATAAAAGATGTATCTCTGTGATCGCTATAACATAAAATAATAATAATAAAATAAAGTTAATAATTAAAGAATTCCCATAAAAGAAACCTAATTTTTGCGACATTTTTGGTGATTGGTAGTCGTAGGATCATTACTTACACTTGAAAATTTCATAAAAGATGTATCTCTGTGATCGCTATAACGTTAAATAATAATAATAATAAAATAAAGTTAAAAATTAAGGAATTCCCATAAAAGAAACCTAATTTTTGCGACGTTTTTGGTGATTGGTGGTCGTAGGATCATTACTTACACTTGAAAATTTCATAAAAGATGTATCTCTGTGATCGCTATAACGTTAAATAATAATAATAATAAAATAAAGTTAAAAATTAAGGAATTCCCATAAAAGAAACCTAATTTTTGCGACGTTTGTGGTGATTGGTGGTCGTAGGATCATTACTTACACTTGAAAATTTCATAAAAGATGTATCTCTGTGATCGCTATAACGTTAAATAATAATAATAATAAAATAAAGTTAAAAATTAAGGAATTCCCATAAAAGAAACCTAATTTTTGCGATGTTTTTGGTGATTGGTGGTCTTAGGATCATTACTTACACTTGAAAATTTCATAAAAGATGTATCTCTGTGATCGCTATAACATAAAATAATAAAAATAAAATAAAGTTAATAATTAAAGAATTCCCATAAAAGAAACCTAATTTTTCCGACGTTTATGGTGATTGGTGGTCGTAGGATCATTACTTACACTTGAAAATTTCATAAAAGATGTATCTCTGTGATCGCTATAACATAAAATAATAATAATAAAATAAAGTTAATAATTAAAGAATTCCCATAAAAGAAACCTAATTTTTCCGACGTTTATGGTGATTGGTGGTCGTAGGATCATTACTTACACTTGAAAATTTCATAAAAGATGTATCTCTGTGATCGCTATAACATAAAATAATAATAATAAAATAAAGTTAATAATTAAAGAATTCCTATAAAAGAAACCTAATTTTTGCGACGTTTATGGTGATTGGTGGTCGTAGGATCATTACTTACACTTGAAAATTTCATAAAAGATGTATGTCTGTGATCGCTATAACGTTAAATAATAATAATAATAAAATAAAGTTAAAAATTAAGGAATTCCCATAAAAGAAACCTAATTTTTGCGACGTTTGTGGTGATTGGTGGTCGTAGGATCATTACTTACACTTGAAAATTTCATAAAAGATGTATCTCTGTGATCGCTATAACGTTAAATAATAATAATAATAAAATAAAGTTAAAAATTAAGGAATTCCTATAGAAGAAACCTAATTTTTCCGACGTTTTTGGTGATTGGTGGTCGTAGGATCATTACTTACACTTGAAAATTTCATAAAAGATGTATCTCTGTGATCGCTATAAAGTTAAATAATAATAATTAAATAAAGTTAAAAATTGAAGAATTCCCATAAAAGATTCGTAATTTTTCCGACGTTTTGTCATTGAAAATGACTATCAAATCCATTTCAAGGCAGACGCATTTTTAGCCATAACTCCAAGGGTATGGTGTCTAGCCAAAACTTTAAGATTTTAAAAGATCAAGAATTCAGTTGCGCATTGTATGACATAAAAATTTTAGAAATCGGTTTAATAGTTTTTGTAAAAAATTGGAAAATGTAAAAAAATTATGATTTTTTCGGATTTTTTTTTTTAGTTAATCCAAAATATTTCGAGAACGGAGACCGATATCAAAAATATAAAAAAAAAGTATCTCGGCCAGTAACATAGCTACGATTTGAGATCAAGTTTTTAGAAATCGGTTGGTAATTGTAAGAGAAATTATTTCCGAAAGATGTGATTTTTTGGGCGATCGCTGGTGTTTGCGGATATTAGTTATTATATTTCAGAGGGATTTCGTCGGATCGCTTTGAAGTATTATAGACAAGGTTAGAAGGCGTCAGTAGCTACTGTTTGAGACCAAATTTTTGAAAATCGGTTGGAAATCGAACAAGAAATTTGACATCACATGTTAGATTTTATAGACGATCGGGAACTTGTTAACATTACGGTCATCGCCTTTCTGCCTGTATTCGTTCGAATGCTTCATTATCGAGTTCAAAACGTTTAAGAATATCAGAGGCTGCAGTTTTAATTTAATTGAAAAATGTTGAACAAACGAAAACATTTTGTCATTGAAAATGGCTATCAAATCCTTTTCACGGGAGACGCATTTTTAGCCATAACTCCAAGGGTATGGGGTCTAGCTAAGATTTTAAGGTCTTAAAAGATCAATAATTTAGTTGTGCATCGTATGACACCAAAGTTTAGGAAATCAGTTTGGTAGTTTTTGAAGAAAATTGGAAAAAGTAAAAAAATCTGAATTTTTTCGGATTTTTTTTTTACTAAATCCAAATTATTTCGAGAACGGGGACCGATTTCGAAAAGAAAAAAAAAATAGTATCCTGGCCATTAACGTATCTTTAGTTTGAGACCAAATTTTTGGAAATCGGTTGGTAATTGTAAGAGAAATTATTTCCGAAAGATGAGATTTTTTGGTCGATCGCTTGTGTTTGCGGATATAAGTTACTATATTTCAGAGGGTATTCGTCGGATCGCTTCGAAGTGTTTTACAAAAGGTTAGAAGGCGTCGATAGCTACAGTTTGAGTCCAAAATCTTGGATATCGGTTGGAAACTGAACAAGAAATTTAACATCATATGTTAGATTTTATGGACTATCGGGAACTTGTTAACATTACGGTCATCGCCTTTCGGCTTGTATTCGTTCGAATGCTTCATTATCGAGTTCAAAACGTTTAAGCATATCAGAGGCTGCAGTTTAAATCGTGGCAACGCCACGATTTCATGGCAATAAAATGAAATAATCTGTGAAAATCGGATTTGAGTAGGTTCATTGTCAATGAAACCGATGGTTGCGGGGACCTGTGGCAAGATCTGTGGATTTTTTACAGGAAAACCTACGATAAACGAATTTTCATTTTAGAGGTAGATATTGGGGGGGTGAAGTAGCTAATCACACAATGCTTTCCTTAAGTGTATCTTGTTACAAATAAAAATGCTTTTTTTGTTGGACACAAATATGTATATATTTTTTTATAATTTTAGATTGCATAATTTAACACATTTCAAAAAATATATTGAATGATATACATATACTGAATATGGCTTCACTCACAATTTACAGGGAAACCTAAAAGAAAATTCAAAGTCTTTGAATTCCCACGGCAAACGGAAAAATTCCCAAAGAAAAAATCCGTATATAATGTGTTGCCTAATTTTATGATTCCTAAGTACAATTGCTATGGTAGCTTACGTAGGTATATGAATGATTCGGGTTTGATCTAACCTAAATATGATTAATAAGAACATAGTAGGTAATGTAATGATTTGTACGGAACACTAAACTGTTTCTAATTCATCCTTATTCTTAATTCATCCTTATTGGCATTTTCTGAATTATGATGAATAAACGCATTCCAGTCGTCAATACTTATAAATTACTTAAAGAAATTAAATTAATCCAGCACCACTCAGAATAATTAAGCAACAAAAATAAATCAGAATCGCTACAGTGTAAATTTAGTTAAAACCGCACATGCAGGCATATGTTAAACTTTATATACGTGATCTTTCGAACTACACCAAGCTTTTCATTATTCTTGAGCGTGCCGCAAGAATTGCATACAAATACTAGATAACTTATAGGTTTTGCTTATATTATTGTATTCACATGTCACCTCATTATACAGTATTGTCATCGTGCTAGGAAGACAGAATCCATCGTCTACCCTGTGACCTAAAGTCTGAATATACTAAGCAAGGGTGAACAGATATGGTAGTTTTAATATGTCGGGCGATCCAAGTGAGTACGCTCTTCCGCTCATATGAGCTTTTGGCAAGCACACGAATTGCAATTACCACTTTTATGCAATTTAAATTCAATTTTGAAGTCATCCAGTAATGGTCCTAGCACAGGTTT
Organism: Luffia ferchaultella; assembly: GCA_949709985.1. NCBI lineage: Eukaryota > Metazoa > Arthropoda > Insecta > Lepidoptera > Psychidae > Luffia > Luffia ferchaultella. The sequence goes on from OX453262.1 coordinate 3,706,343, forward strand.
TATTCCAAAGCTAAAATCACGCAGCATGATTTTTTTTTCTCATCCTAAACTATGATAATTTACTTGGTTTCATATTAAAAACTAAAAAATACATTATTAGTTAAAAACATAATAAATACGTCTTACTAGAAAACCGAAAATATTAACGAAAAAATACGTTTATTGTAAAAAACGTTGGATGTTTTTGACTATACTTTTATAATAACTTAAATTAAAAAAAAAAGTAGCTGGCAATAAAATATTTAGAATAAATTGATAGCAAGCACCCCACGTTTTTTTTACAATAATGGCATTACATAATTTTTCGGTAATATTTGCTGTTTGCTATTTAGGCATGTTTTTTTTAGTTTTTAAAACAATAATTTGTTTTTAAACTATTTTTTTAAGAGCCGCTCTCTATGCATTGAACTAAGGCAAGCAGTTTTTTTCCGCGGACCTTATTGTGTGGGGTATCGTTGGATAGACTTATGAAAATGTAATTAAAGTGCTTAAGTGACTTTTAATTTAGGTTAATATTTCGCGGGTATGTACTGTTAAATTCGTTATATATGCATATGTATTTTACTTTCAATTGTAATATTTAAAAATCTGAAAAAATCATGAAATTAGCACCTAACAAACAAGGAAAGAACATTTTCTTTGAAGAACATTTCATTTTGTGAGATATCTGCAATTTTCAGTCGGATTTGATTATTTGTCGTCCATACTAAGTTGAAGCGTGTCCGACATGTACTCAACCGGTTTTTTACCAGGCGAAACACGGAAAACATTAAATCGCATTAAATAAAAGTGTGTTTTTTGACCATGAATTATCACTGATGTGGGTGGGGGAAGGTACTGTCGGAAATTGCTCTATCGATGACTAAATGATGATGATATGGCATAGAATGACTAAAATAAAACAATAAGTTTAGTAATATGTTAAATGATAAAAAAATTGTAATTTACCGGAGGTTTCTTATTTTAAATTTTGAAAGAGCACGGGAATGGTGGGGAAGGAAGTGTTAAAAAAAATGAGAGTTGGAGAAAAAGGGGATATGTACTAATCAGGTCAAGACCACGCTCTTCAGGGCCTTCCTTCTTATTCCTTCGCAAAAGGCATACAGCGCTTTGTGTGTCCAATACAATAATGCGTTCAGGGTGCAGTGCTGATGCGGCTGCCGCGGTATTGTAGCGCGTCTGGCATGTTTGCGGAGGCGCGCGTGGAGGGCTTTCATGTCTATCATCTTTGCCATCACGCGCAATCGTTGTGTCTCCATTCACGCGCAGATGCATGGCAGCTGTCACACCATCCTGGACGCTATCGCTGATAGATGGGACTCTTCATTTATGGTCCATTGGGTACATCTTCATGTCAAATAAATGGACTGATTGTTTAGTTTCAACTTTAATTGTATTTATTTATTGTTATAATTTGTTAATATTTTATTTTATTGTACTGTTTAATATGTAAACAACGAGTAAAATTGTAAAAGTGACTATGGGGCTAGCACCCGACAATGAATTATTATTATTTATTATTTAAAAAAGAAACTACACTAAGAAAAATATTTACTGAAACAAGCCAGTTATTACTAAAATACGGGTTATTCCCACGACAACAAAACTATAACAGTTACAAATCCGGTATTGTAAAATCTTACTGTAAAAACTGGTAAAGCGTTATTTGTAATTTGAGGTAATTTTTCAATTTTCTCTTGTACTTTATAGATATTGGTTAGGGTAGCCACAAATTCGACAAAAAGCTAGTAGTAAAAACAATATTTTCCAGGAATTGTTAAAGTTTAACATTTCCCGTTTTTACTAACTTAGTTCAGTAGATATTGCAATGTAATTATTCTGCAATTGTGAATATTAGTTTTAATAAAACTTCTGTAAACTATAAAATAATTATCTAGGAAATCAAAAACTGATTTTATAATATACGTAAAACTTTTTTCCTCAGTGTAGCATTGGGTGTAATAAGTATGCGTTAATACGATTTGTATTAAAGCTGAAATAACATAAATGTATAGTCCACGCGGGCGACCACTAGATTACATTCGATTGTCGATTAAATATTGAAATCGTCATACTTGAAACTTTTGCTAGTGATTATAATATGTTCCTTTCATTGCATCTGTACTCTCTATTTGAAGTGTTCGCATAACTTCACAAATATTATTCTATGATATAACTTGTGCTAAGTTTTTTTATGCCACATCCAATACTTTCGTTTCATTTTATTCCATATATTCCTATTCAGTTTAGCTTACGTGTCCTCAACTTGCCGGAAGTCCAGACGTTTCGCAAACGAAGGAGAAATATTCCTAACTGCATTGTCTGCTATTTGATTGCACATACATTTACGCTTTATCCCTTTACTATTTTAACCTTTTGCATTTGTATTTAGTTTTTACGTTTGAGTAGCGCTACGTCAGTTGAAATAAATGTATCTTTCTGTTGAAATTAAATAGTAATAATAATAATCATTTATTTTCAGGTGCTAGCCCCATAGTAATTTTTACATATTTACACAGTATTTACATATCATGTACTGAAACTAAACAGTACAATAAAATAAAATATTAACAAATTATAACAATAAATAAATACAACTAATAGTAAAACTTAACAATAAATTAATACATAATGTAATACATGGCACATGCCACACTGCACCATCTAGTCTCAAATTAAGCAAGTATTATGCTTGTGTTATGGGTTACTAGACAACTGTAAACACTAAACAATCTTATTTACTATAATGTGTATTGCTTGTGAGTTACATTGTGTTTTCATGCTATTCCAAAGTCAATATATTTTATTTAATCACAAAAGATTTTTTAATATTGGTGTGGTCACTATAAGATGTTGTTAGATTAGGTAATTACGTAATAACTTAAGACAGTAGGTCCCTTAAGTAGGGACTGAATAAATCAACGGACTTGGTATTACATGGATCTCACAACTTTTTACGGTAGAAGAACTGAGTTGCGAGACTTGGTTTTTTTACAAGTTTATTTTCTTAAAGCCCAATCTCTGTCTTATGAGCTTTTTAAAAACTGGACCGAAATTGCGAAACTAAACACTAATTGTATTCTAAATATTAAGCTTCTGCGTCTACTTGAAGTGCCTTAAAGTTTTGATGATCGGTCAGTCAGTCAGTCAAATTAAGAAATTTTGACTAGTTATAATTATTATAATTCTTAAACTACTGGTTCAAATTGAATGAAGTTTGAAATAAAATACCGTGTTTATACAATGCCTGCTTGATTACTGAAAATACAGGCTTCTACTTTAATCCACAACGAAGTTATAGGGGGTCGACAATGGCCTGACTTGCTTCAAGAAAAGGATGGTACGGCCGTGACGCTTTTTTTTGATCGACTTGGTGGGGCACTGCCATGCCCCCAGATTTTTTATATGTTAGGACCAAACTGTAATTTCATTTCAGTTTGTTAATTTTAGCTTATTTCACGGTGGCAATCTCACAATCGATAAGCAAACTAATTTGCGTTGCGTAATACAAAATCGAATTTCATATTGGAGTGTGTCACGCAAAACTTTTGTAGATGGCGCTCTCGATGAAGGTATCTTTTTTATAAATTGTGTCATTTATATTGTGTGATATATAATTATAAAAATTCCAACTTTTGTATGAAACTGACAGTCGATTGAGTACCGTTGCTTATGCACAACCTGGTGAGAAAAAAGTGCAGTAATTGCACCACATTATTTCAAAATCAGATTCTTCTAGCTAATAACCCCCCGCACCGGCCAGTTTAACATGGCGAGAAAAAAGTGCAGTGATTGCACACCATTATTTCAAAATCAGATTCTTCTAGCTAATAACCCGCCCGTGTAGGCTATGTTTAACAATAGGCTGACGATTTGACTTATACTCAGTCGCTACTTTGCGCCAGCACAGGTTTCATTTTGATATCAATTGGCGTAGGTAATTTGCATCAGTCGCTCGTACTACAACCTAACATATTAATTAATAAGTCATAGTTACCTTATTTAGTATAACAACAACTGAAGGTTCTTTAAAAGTAAACTATTAGCATAAACACTGCGGCATGTAGTGATAATCAAACACGGTTTTCAATCAATTAATTGAATGTCCTTAGTTTTAAATTGTAGCTTTTAAAATCTGAGATTTATTCTTGACGGTAGTAAAGTATTATATATATATATTAAATAATTACCTTTTGAAGACCATTTAAGGTCAATGTTCAATGATTTCGTGATCAATTTCTTTGTAATTGTAGACCTTCGACGTAATAATATGGATGAGCTGCCTACTTAAATATTTTAGAGATCTCTATATATCAATATTATTTTATAAAGATGAAACATTATATGTTTGTGAATATTACTACATATTATAAAATAAAGTCCCCCGCCACGTCTGTCTGTTTGTCTGAACGCGATAAACTCAAAAACAACCGAACGGATTGGCATATTGTTAACACCAATGGACAGAGTAATTCAAGAGGAAGGTTCACGTGTATAGTTTATTAACGTTTTGTGCAAATTCGTTGAAATATGACGATTATAGTTGAAGAAGTCGGAAAAAAATCAAGATGGTTGGGAGCTTTCATCGAAAACGCTGCTTAATCCCATTGAGATATTACAAAATAATGTATGGAGGAATTGTGTCTCTTTTATAGTACTGAAGAAAAGTCCGCCATGGCATATGTCTATCTTTTATAGATAGCTTACTATACCTATGTTTAAAAAAAATGGTGTAGTATGCTGAAGTGATTGGAAAGCAATTTATACGGATACAGTATTAATCCTTATCAAATTAAATATGTTGTTTACCTTCAGCATTTTATGTACATTATGATTGCCATTCACACTATACAATTTAAATTCATTTCTTAGGAGCTATCACGAAATAAAAATATAGGGCGCTGCGCCAGGCGGCCATACCTGACGACGCAACTTGCGTGGTTAAGCAGAAGTTATCAATGTCGTATACAAATAAATATTGTAATTTTTTTTTATGTTTATTCTTTATTTTTTCAAATATGTATAGAATTGGAAATAAAATACATTAAAAATACTCCAAATACGATGAACTTACGTTCGTAATTCAAATCCACATGTTCGACGCAATAAGCTGATAGGACACTACGATAGAAAAAAACACTTCGGCTTCTATGCTCTGCTACCCGAGCGAAGCCGAGGCGGGTCGCTAGTGTTTTATAAAATGCAATGCAAAATAGACTAAACTCTTCCGTAATTTCAATTAAGTATTCGAAGAGAATAAATAACCCAACTACTTTAACAATACTGTCTAGCCATAGCTAGTGGAAACGCCAGTAATCCATATCAGCCTATTGTAGTCCACAACAGAGGCATAAGCCTCCATTCGGGATGAGGGTGCTTAGATCTTTATCCACAACGCTGCTCCAGTGCGAGTTATGGATTTTGACGAGTCATCTAATTATGGCAACCTGGACCGATAGTTTAACATGCTCTCCGAGACACATTATGTACATAAGTTATAAAAAGTCATCGGTGCATGCTCTGGGATTCGAACCACGGTCTTCTAAATAAGAAGCGGGCATGTCATCCTATCACGACACAATGCTAGTAATCATCGATGTAAAGAACAAATACAGGTTCATATTGGAATTGTAAATGAATAGGAGAGTGGCAACGAAGGCATAGCGTGTTTGAGTTTGTTAGAGCAGGTATATGCAATGCCTAAAAAAACAATAAAATTATTAGTCCGATTAATCTTGTTCAGTGTACGAATCATTCGATGATATATTTATTATTTGAAGTGTACGATTTTTTAGTGAACACGTATCGCCAGCTGTCAATTAAATTCTAGGTCTTTTTCACGTTTCATAATTCTGAATCCAACCCCTCTATCATAAATGTACGAATTGACTAGAAGCCCACTTCTGCGTTTACTGTCTAACCACTCATACTCTAGCTAGCTTGTGTAAGATGACAAGTTTCAGTGCTCGAGGTCCCCGCCCGCCGGTCTTCATCCCCACCTTCGCGCATTCGTGGTTGACATTTTCAATACTGTGACGTGCCTTTTATGACTCTATTAAAACCAAACGCTGCTGCCAATTTTTTACTCTATACCCTCTATAATATTCTTTATAAACTCTGAGTTAAAAACTCAATGCTTTTCTTTCTAACATATGTGGTTAGTTCGAAAGAAGAGAGTGTTCCCTTGACAACCGTCCGTTGTCCGGCTTTGTACAGAGTCACACGGGTGGGCGACTTCGTATTCCTCACTGGGATAGAAACAAGATTTCACTGGAGGGGTCGAAATTGGTTAAAATAAAAGTGTTTCGGTTCACATCAAATACGTTTATTATACATATATTATGCATGTTTTCGCCAATCCGCATTGGAGCAGCGTGGTAGATTTAAGTTCCAAGGCCCCTCAACTTGAGGGGAGGCTTAAGCCCCTGCAGTGCGGTATAAAAAGGGCTGATGGAATGAAAAAAAATACATGTTTTCAAATGTACATTGAGACGTAAATATCGTTATGTTAATTTCCTTAAACTTGTCTCTGAGTGATACTGTCTCTTAGGTTATAAATTGCTCGAACAGACCGCTTTTGCAGCACGAAGATTTTATCTACATTAGCAGCGTGTCCTCACAACAAAATGCCGTTTATCGTAAAATTAAATATTTGTCGTAACCAATACTCCTTTCTGCGACAACTTGCTGTATTCTTTAAACTTTTTCTTCTCTGATTTTCATCTCGTCATCCTTTCCAAGCTTCCCAAAAAAGGAAAGCTCCGACAGCAATACCTGAAACATGATCGCGGGGACATATGAGCCGTAGACTCGATTGCGGTCATCGCCTGGCACGCATTTTCCTTCAGAGTGGCGAATCATGTACCAGTGAAGTCCGCTTGATACATTTATTAAATATAGATATATATTAACTGTCTATCTTTTATGGGAAAGAGTTCTGCGCTTTAGATATATAATAATACGTAATAATAATAATAATACGTGGGACAACCCACACAGCGCCATCTAGTCCCAAAGTAAGCGGCTATTATGCTTGTGTTATGGGTTACTAGACAACTGATATACATACTTAAATACGTTTTTTTTTATAATGTATACATAGATAAATATTATACACCCAGACCCGGAACGAAATAAACATGTTCATGCACACAAATATTTGTCCCGGGCGGGAATCGAACCCGCGACCGTTGGCTCCGCAGTTAGGGTCTCTAACCACTCGGCCATCCGGTCGTCAAAGTCCGGTCGTAGATATATACATACACGATGACAATTTTTTCCGAAGGAGTTTCTCTTTATTACAAGTAACTGTGGTCAGTGTTATCTCTATGGAATACAAGTGCATCTATACGCGCGCAGAGCCGGGCAAAACCTAGTGTACTATTATTATGTTACAATAACAGTATATGCAGTAACATATTATACAGTGGTTGACTGTGGAGAATGGCAGTGGGCGCGGATGCCCTCTCTCGCGCATCTCACATCGCTCAGTGCGTCGCGACCGACGAAATAGCATCGTCGCATCTTTGCAGCATCTTAATATCTCGGTACTTATAGATTTTTTTTTTTGCGAAAATTGCAAACTGTATTTTTTTATTATATATTTATACCATTATTATTATCATCAGATTTCACTTTCCCATTCATTTTGTTTTTTTTTTTTTTTAAATTTTACTTTTGAATTTAATTTAAAGGTTGTAATTGTTATTTTGACCTGACTTAAAACATTTACTTAATTTAAAAAAAAATGTCGTAGCCTATATTAATCATAAATACGTCATTGTCTTAGTTCTGGATCTAAAATTAAATATATTTAAATATATTAAACGATTTTATTCGCGTTACGTGCGTATATTTTGTAAATATTTTAAAACAATGTCCATAAAAAGAATAGAATAACAAAAAGGGTAACAATTACGGTGTCGGCAGTAGGTCGATTACGAAAGCAAAATTTTTTAGCGGGAGTGTGGGAAAAGCATTGTCTAAATGTCTGTTTGACACGCGTAACTCGGAAGGCGATTTTCATAGATCTTAAATCTAGATTACCACTAATATTTTTATTATTAAGCTCGACCTTAAAAGTAATAAAGTCATTGTTGTAGGTATCTTTTATTTATTTAAGTGGGACATATGTTTTATATTTATACTTTTTTAATAAATTCTATTTAATTTTTAGGTAGGTAAAATTTGCAATTTTTTTTAGTGTTGTTCAGTGTACAAGGAACTTTTAGTGTCGAGGAAAGTGTCTCATTAAAAGTATTTTTATAGTACTGATTGTGAAATAAAATCATAAAAGTTTACAACGATCCGCGAGACGAATATCGGTGAGTAAAATTATTTCATAATAAAATTAAATAAGTCTGCGAAAAAAAAACATAAATTGCGAAAAAAAATTTTATTAGTACGAAATAGTTTCAGAATTTTATTAAATACTTAAAATACACTTCGTTTATGCGACATCTATAAAACGACACATTTAAATGTTTGGTCGTCTATTACTTAATCATATTTTCTGGAAACATATATTATTGACATAGAATATTAACTTCCTCATTTTCGAAATTCGTAACGATCCAATAATGTATTATAATGTATGTGTTTATCTGTAGTGGGCGATTAGTGAAAAACAAAATACGGAAATCATAAAAAAAAAACCAAATAACAATGCGGTAGTAATGGTCGCATATGAATTATTTTTATCTTGAGGTACGTATGCATACGTAAGTTAAGTGTGTAGCCATAGATTAAACTTTATAGAGATGTAGAATTTTCATCGATAAGCGAAATAATTAAATCGAATAGATTGAGCCTATGAACATGTAGTTAAGTTTGTAACTGCACGATAATATTTGTTTACTACATAATAATAATAATAATATTTGGTACATCCCGTACAACGCTATCTAATCCCAAAGTGAGCAAGTATTATGCTTATATTATGGGGTACTAAACAACTGATATACAGACTTAAATATTCTTTTTTTAATATATACATATGCAGATACTTTTACACCCAGACACGGAACCAATGAACATGTTCATGCACACAAATATTTGTCCCGTGCGAAAAGCGAACCCGCGACCATTGGGTCCGCAAAAAAGGTCAATGTAACTAATTGTGTCTGGTAATACACAAAGTCCTAGACAGAATAGAAACATCTAGGTAACCAATCGCGTTGGCCATACGTGCGTCACGTCCCGCCTGTCTCCATTTCTCATCCTATGGCTCAAATATGATGACTTTCGTTCTCGAATTAAACGGCTAGCATTACTCCTCTATTGAATTAATTCAAAGCTGGTTTGTTGAAAATCTCGTCTAATAATTCATTCATCAGCCCATTTTTACCCCACTGCAGGGGCTTAGGCCTCCCCCGGGGTGAGGAGGGCTTGGAGCTTAAATCCACCACACTGCTCCAATGCGGGTTGGGATTGCCTAAACTTAAGGCGGATACGAAAATATGCAGTGATCACAAAATTAAAAGACTTTTATTGTGTTGGTTACAAAACTTTGATAGATACAGTTAATATACATACTATACTCGTATAAGTGTATCATAATGCATCTATCACTATATTGGGAAAAATATCATCGACATATTGACTTAAATCTGAAATTGACACGGTAACCTCAAACTAGTGACCTCACAAATCCGTTTTGGTGAGGTCGGTCGTTACTCTGTTTGCAAAATTGAGTTGTCAAGTGTGAGCTCGAGGGGCGCTGTAGGCGTGTAATAACATCTATATTCCAAACATTATGTTAAGGGTTGAAGTACGAATTTGCCGTTTGACATCGAAAAAAAAATAACTAAAAATCCCTAAGAAAAAAATATTATTTCATTAAAATAATTACCTATATTCTCTACAGAAAAAAATTAAACTATAAATCAATAAGAAAATGTAACTTACAACATAATATAAATAAAATTTTTACAAGAAAAAAAAAACATTTCATCAAAATAACTCACCCTACATTCTTTTTAAATTTCTGCCATCTTATAGAGAAATTACCTTTACGAAAGAACTTACGGTGCAGGACTCAACAAAATTCGTGTGAAGTCGTTTTCTACTGCTTTACGGGACCAAAATATTTTTTCCTTGAAGAAAGTTGTCTAAATTGCAGAAAAATTTGTAATTTAAAAAAGTTTGAAGAGTGCCGACAGTGATGAAGGGTTTCTAAATATAGCGTTTGCAGCGTTGAAATGGTTTGATTATTCATGTTTATAAAGAGCTGTACGAGAGCCTTAGGCGAGAGTAGATCCATATAAAGACGCCAGCTCTCATATCTGAAGACCGTCAAAAACGGTCGACAGATGAACAAAGAAGGGCATCACAAGTCTAACATTTTCGCCCTGCATGTTAGTTGCAACAGATAGACAGAGTCCTCCCACCTTACCATAAGGACCCGCACGCGCATTTTATATCTTTTCTTCAGTCGTACCACCAGTCGGATCTGTTAGTTTTTCATTTTGTTTATTATATATGATTAAACAGACTTTATGTTATAATCTTTGTTTTAAACTAACATTTTGTTAAATTACACATGAAATATAATTTTAAAGTCTTTTTTATATTATAGCACGAATTTTAAATCTGGTTCACAAAAAAATCTGCTTCACAGTGTCATCCCATTATGTCTTACTGCAGGGACTTAGACCTCCCCTGCGGGGAGAGTGTTTAAAGCCTTATACACCACACTGCTCCAATGCGGGTCGGTGGATTTTGACGACTGTCATCTGATGATGGCAACCGGGATCGACGGCTTAGCGTGCTCTCCGAGACATGGCATCAGTGATAATTATGCCATAATCATTTAATTAAAATTCATTTATTAATATTAAAAGTCATTGGTACATACACTTCAGACCCGCACTGGAGCAGAGTGGTGAATTAAGCTTCAAGCCCCCTCATCCCGAGGGGCTGTCTAAGCCCCCGGGGCATTAATGGGTTGATGTCATGGCGCCTTCTAAACAAGAGGCGTGCTCGCCACTATGCGGCTATCACACCACCAATTATGACCCAGTGGTTTTTATTTGAGAAAGTTTCAAATTAAAATCACAATAAAAATTTGAAAACATCAAGTGGCGTATAAATATACGCCACTTGATGTTTTCAAATTTTCGGTCTGCGACGTATATTTTTATGCTCTCATGTTGTTGTCAGAATGCGATATCTCTATATGCATCCATGTTTGGCGCAAATTAGTCAATATTGGGTGTATGCTAATCTGCTGCTAATTTTGCAAATGATTCTTACGGATAAGCTTTCACCGTGGCTAGCAATTCTTCATTATCGACTTAGCAGCTGACCTACCTTTTGGTTTATTACGCAAATAACGATTTTCACTGGGAAAGCGAAGAAACCGGAAACGCACGTTGCGTTCATTAGTCGTGTTCCCTTCAAACGCATTGTTGATATTACGATCTGCACAGTTCGCGACTTTTTGTTTGCTCTGAAGTTGACGCTGGTGCGGAGCCCGCTGTAGATAATCTGATACCCATTTTTTCTATTACGATTCTTCGACTTCAGAGCGATTAGAATTATCGAGGTGTACATGTCTGAGTGCAGACGCGATTGTTATAACAATATGTGTATTAAATTTTAAATTGTTTATTTGTATATAAATCCTAAATTAAGAGCTTTTACAATGTAGGTTTTATTTTTACCCAAAATGGCCAGTAGCCTAGAACTGAAATTTTTTACTCAAAACCCTGTTAATAGTTTGTCGATGTAACACACTGTCGGTTCAAAATACAGTTTCTAATTATCTCAAGTGCCCGTGTTAGAAAAAAATAATTAAATATGTTACCTTCAAATAAAGATTTCGCATCTTTATGGTTAAATTCTAATTGAGTCTTCTCAGATTTATGACATTGACTGACCGATTTGCCGAGTGGTTAGAGACTCTAGCTACGGAGCCAAGCGTCGCGGGTTCGATTCCCGTCCGAGACAAATATATGTGTGCATGAACATGTCTATTTGTTCTGTGTTTGGATGTAAAATATTTATATATAAATGTATATATTATAAAGAATATTTAAGTACGTATATCATTTGTCTATACAGTAGCCCATAATACAAGCATAATACTTGCTTACTTTGGGACTAGACGGCGCTGTGTGGAACGGCCTAGATATTATATGTAATATTCGATAACAGTTTACACTAATACACGTCGGATGAATGCATTACTTTACGTAATAAACGTTACTTATGACTCACTCAACGAAAGCTCAACTCAACCATCAAAAGTCGTGACTTAACGAAGTTGAACAAACATCCGCTATTAAATCTCTATATTGTAATAAAAATGTATTTTATTAGAATTACCTATATAAAATCGTAAGAGAATTACGTGTTTTATATCTTTTAGATTACTTTTAATACGTCAGACGTTCATACATTATTGCTGGTCCATTCCGTTAACAAAAACTTTATTGTAACTTGTATAGAAACGTGTGGTCGTCGTTAATACTTGACGTGAATCTAAGTATCCTATTTCATCTAGCATTTAATAGGATTATTTATAATAACTAGGTCGTATAAAACCCCCCAAATACTACTATAAACTAGACACTGTAACTGCATTTCCTGAGCTGATAACGGATTGACAATTAGGATTGACTAAATAATGTCTAATGAGATGAATAAGTCAGAATTGAATTGATTTCTAAATGCGATAACTTGGAAGCAAAATTAGTCGTGATAGCCCTAAGCGCAACGAACCTGTCTCAAATTTATAAGGCCCCATAGGGCCATGGTTCGAATCCGGGCGTGTACCAATGAGTTTTTCTGACTTAAGTACATAACTATCAATGACTCAGTATAGTCACAAACTCACTAAAATTAAAGGCCCCATCCACCCTTGCGTACACAGCAACTGGCGCTGGTTACTTCCCCTGTTTTATATGTACGTGTGTCACGATCGATAAATTTGGTTCATCAACCAACATAAATAGCGGTTTTTAAAATATGTAAATTTTATTTTTACTATACCTTTAGTTTTTACTATTTACTACAATAGAAAAAGAATTACTACAAAATATTTCTCCAAAATCACGTTCCTCCAGATGAAAATATTTTTATTAATATTCAACTAACCCAAGCTACGACATAGGTATGCCAGTTTGTTAAGTTTGTTCACCTATATTAAAAAACTTCCTTTACTTAAAAGTTATTCTCAAAATAATGAATTTTTAGCAACAATTTAAACTTGTGTTTTTCACGCCAAAGGCACCCGTCAAACCCCGCAGGTACACTACCAACGATCTCATATGAGAATGCTTTTATGTGACGCAATGCGTGTACGATCAAAAGGTTAAAGATGTATTCCTATTTTGGCCATGAGTCGTTGAAGATTGTGTTATACATCAAACGAAAGGTCTTAAAGAACTTACTATTTTCTTCTATGGGCACAAAATTTCAACATGACTCCAATAATAGTGTAACTATTTTATGAATAGAGAATATTTCAAAACAAATAACTAAATTTTAATTTAGCATACAATTATATTAAAGTTAACAACCAGGTAGTTTTTGTACAATCAATTATAAAACCTTACACCAATACAAAAATCTCCTGAAATAATTATTCATTTTTTATTTTGATTGTTACATAGAGTAACAGGGCCGTACGCAGTTATTCAATAATTTCAAATAATAGGTATAGACTATAAAGAAAATTGTTTCATCGTCATCATCATCAGCCCATTTTTACCCCACTGCAGGGGCTTAGGCCTCCCCCAGGGTGAGGAGGGGGCTTGGAGCTTAAGTCCACCACGCTGCTCCACTGCGGGTTGGGAACTGTAACGACCGCTATCTATTGACAGCGTCCGGGACCGACTGCTTAACGTGCCCTCCGAAGCACGGTGTCAGTGATATTGTGTACTTAAGTCAGAAAAACTCATTGGTACACGCCCGGATTTGAACCATGGCCTTATAAATTTGAGACAGGTTCGTTGCGCTCTGGGCTATCACGTTATCACATTATTATTAGTATTGAAAACCAGGTCCTTGTTTGTTTTCTATTGAGGTTTAGGGACTCGATATTTCACAAAGATTTGGATGCAAGCCCTCATATTCCTGCAACAAAAAATAAAAAAAAGGTAAATATGAATGCAACTCGTTTATTCCATGAATAACCTGAACAACCTTGAATAATAATTTGACAAAATTGGGTGAATATCGGCCAGTGGGTTGTTGACGACATAAATAGATGACAAAACAGAGATTTTTAGTTCCAAATATTTTAATAGAGCAATGAAATTACCTACGATTCTCAGCCCGCGAATGCCGTCAATATGGTGACGAAAAAGAAAATCGCTGAATAAATTACTAAAATGCTGTTTATATAGTGGAAAATATTGTAAAGGCAAAGAGTATATGTATCCCATTAGACTTATGTGCTGCAAGAACCTGTTAGTGGGAAAGTGACCAGAAAGTGTTTCTTTGACTAATCTTAATATTTCCTGCCTAGTACCTACTTAGCGAACACTGGCACACACTGGCAAGTTTGTTTTCTCAAAGTATTTTTATATATTTATTTGCCTTTGAGTTTTAGTTTATATTAACTGAAATATTTAATCGATACAATACTTTAAGTAAAAAATAATCACTGTACCTACTTAAAAAGCATAGATAATATAAATTAAATAAATATTTAATAAGTTAATATAATAAATAAATAAATATTTATAAAAATAAATATTTATAAGTTAATATAAATTAAAAACAAATTAAAAAACTAAAGTAATATTTGTTTTTGGTTTCATTTCTTGTTTGTTGAAATTCCAATGTATCGTTCAGTGCATGATTTGTTGTTAATTTTCTTGTAAATTTGTGAGCCCTGTTCCCTTCGACTCCTTCGTGTCCTGGCATCCAGACCGATGTTATATCACTACAAACAATCTACGATATAAATCCATTGTAATACTATATTCGAAAGTATTTCGTCGTTCTTTAGGACAGTCAATAGACTGCTGAAAAGACCTATATATGTAGTTGAAGATACTTACAGTATCAATGATATTATGTGTACTAAAATAAGCAAATATCGCACTATCACGCTAAAAGTGAGGAGCTTAAATTACACTAGTTAGTGTAATTTGATTTAGTCGCCTATTGGCCTTGTCTTCTAATATATATAGGTTGAAGAAGAAGAAAGAAAGAAATACCATTTATTTACGGCTACGGAGCATACATGTCAAACAAAAAAATAAAATAAAGTGAAACACAAAAACATAATGAAAATAAAAAAACACGAACAAAAGGTGTTGAGTAGCTAACCCTTTTTGTGTCTCAAACTCACACTCAGTTTTACTTTATATGTAGGTTACACGCTCACGATGTATGTATGCCATTGCGGATAGTATTATAGGGTACTGTTTTTCCTGGTCGGATTCACTTGGAATACAAAGAAATAAAATAAATATTAAACCCATAAACAAGGCATCAAATAGTAGAAGAATGTTCTTATGTTTAAAAAACATTGTCTATGCTAGCGGATCCGCCAAAAGTTACTCCGTGATAAACCAACTAATACGGCATTTCACAATATCTTGGAACCACTTTCGCTTCAATCAGTCATCAGTATGTTTATAAACGCTGGGGCCGGTCACGGGTATAATTTCACCTATCACGATAGGCCTGTGCGTGATGCGTGAAATAATTGTGTTGTTAATTAAGAAATTAAACAGTAATTTAAAAAATCAATTATATTGTTTCATTGTTTTTGATAATTACATTGTATTAATATATACTAATTTTTCGCCGCAGGTTTAACTTGAGCTTATTTATAATAATTGAATAACGTGAAATCACTTTTGTACGGAATCTGCTCAATTTAAACTTAAAATTTGGACTTTGGAATCAGGGAGGACGAATTAGTTTTATTATTCCTAAATTAAAATAATCTTCTAGCATTAAACTAGTGATGGGAAAATATCGATAATCGATATCGAGGATGTGTGTGTAATGTTAGGTATAAACGCACAGCACGGTATATTGATTATGAACTATATAAACAAACCGCTTCAGCTGTCGCTAGACAATCGTTAAGGAGCATTGACAACTACATGACAAGTTGCTGCTGTTGACGGTTGTTGTTGAAAAAAGGAAACACGTATTTTGAAAAGTAAAGTTTCTTTTTTTTTTGTTCTAAGACAAAATTACAGTAAATAGATGAGCATGACTATGCATTGTAAGAGACAGTCGGACAAGACCGAGTCAAGTCGACAGCTCTGGAGCAGTTAAGAGCCGGAATTATGCCAAGTTAAATCGCCATTCCTTTCGCCCTACGCCGCACTCCTTCTGACACAGTAAAGAATTACTTTTAAAAATATTGCGTCTATTTAGGTATTAATAATTCAAAGGCAAGCTACTTTGTCCTATTTTACAACTATATTAACCGCAATGTAAAACGAATAATACGAAAAGTTGAAAAATATGATTTATAAATATAAATATGAAATAATCGGTGTCGACTGATCGACAACGGCAAACGTCACAGGCACACCTCATGTGCTGACGCAAAATACGTTTATACCTTTCGAGTAAACGCGACAAATATACCATCGCGAAAAAAATTAAATAAAACAAGATAAGCGAGTAGGCTGTTAGAAATAAGTTTATATTTTACCAAATGTATGATATCAATTAAATTAATCAAATGGCCAACGACAGATACCCAATATATTTACGTAATAATCAAAACAGAGGTTCCACTGATTATAGGAGCCCTTCTGTTTGATATTGTACTCTCGTCTATTCAAATAAACCCAATAATGTTGCGCGGAAGTGTAAACAATCCAATTGTATTGTTATTACCATGTTGCATTCGGCATTGTTCGTTTTCACGAAAAAAGACGAAGGCACCTTTGGCTTGGCTATTACTGTACCTATTCGTAAGATTTTTTCCGCCACTCAATCGACTCAGAGTTTCTATAATGGTATATAAGTAATTCTTCTCTATTTTTTGTTGCTATCGAAAAATTATTTAGAAATAGACAACGGACAAAGAATGTTCTAAGCTTAAAGCCCCTAAAGGCACCTAATTGAAGCAAAGTTTAAAAAATAAATCCTTGCTCGAAAACAGTCATTTCAAGTGTTACAGACTCTTAAGTGCTCAAGTAGCTCGTGTATAGTAGGGCAACTGCATAACGGCTGTCGGTCACATGACGGTTTTCCGTTTTCTGCTCATAAGTTGACTGTTCGCTACGTAATGGACCGCTCGAACATTTCCCTTATGCTGCTGTAACATTTTTTGTTATAATTTCATTACGACATGTAGTCGCTAGGTGGAGCCGTCGATCGGTGCGATCCATGTAGTCCATCCTGGAAATGCGTATACCAATTAATTTCATAAAATAAATCTCGTGCCCTGTAAAAAACTTCATAGAAACTGCACCTTAGTAAAAACACTTTTACGTATTCGTCTCGGCTCATGTGATAAATGACATAATGCAAAAAATTACATTGTTGATACTAAACATAATGATAAGAAATATTGAATTGATTTAACACCTCCCGCAACTTCACTTCTTCACTTCATCAGCCCATTTTTACCCCACTGCAAGGGCCTAAGCCCGGGTGAGGGGGGCTTGGAGCTTAAATCCATCACGCTGCTAAACTGCGGGTTGGAGATTGTAACGTCCGCCATCCATTTACAGCGTACAGCAGTCGACTATTGACAGACAGCGCAACTATCGGGTCCGAAATAAAAAAGTCAGATTTGTTATGCCCAAATTTTGGATATTTTGAATTTTCGAAAAACTTATTAATCCGATTTCAATAAATCTTATACCATACGTTAGCTCTTGTCCAAACGCGCCTTTTGACACTAAATAAATCCCGGCATCCCCTTAACTCTTGAAATGGGGCTTATAATTGAACGATCGAAAAAACATTTTTAATGTTAAAAATATTTCTAGTAATTAAGAAAAATTTGGACTACATTTTACAAAATAAAGATATTCAAGTTAACTTCGAAAAAGTTTCTATTAAATAGAGCTCGGCTTCAAACAAGGTTGATTGACATCACCTATTCGGTTATAGGTAATATATAACATACGGCCAGTGGCGTGGTTAGAGTGTGAGGCCTATTTAGTCATACAAGCATACATATAAACGTTGGTCTATTTTAGTTATCATTGTATCGCGTAGCTCTATCTCAACTATTAGCGATCTTCAAAATAAGTAAATGATTTATATTTTATAGACATATGTTCCCCTTATGAAATAAACATCTATTGACAGTTTTCCCCAAACTCAATCCTTCCATTCAATCAGCCCTTCTCAACTCAATCCTTCATCATCATCGTCATCATCAGCCCATTTTTCCCCCACTGCAGGGGCTTAGGCCTCCCCCAGGGTGAGGAGGGGGCTTGGAGCTTAAGTCCACCACGCTGCTCCACTGCGTGTTGGGAACTGTAACGACCGCCATCTATTGACAGCGTCCGGGACCGACTGCTTAACGTGCCCTCCGAAGCACGGTGTCAGTGATATTGTGTACTTAAGTCAGAAAAACTCATTGGTATACGCCCGGATTCGAACCATGGCCCTATGAAGCCTTATAAATTTGAGACAGGTTCGTTGCGCTCTGGGCTATCACGACACTCAACCCATATGGGGTGATAAAGGACTTTTACAGTGTTCTCGTATCACACGCAACCCCGTGTCTTCTTCATCATTTAAGGGTCGTTTCACAATTTTTCCATAGCGTAGTTTCAACGATATTTTTAATTATGATTGTGACTAAAGTCAAAATTTTTGAATCAAAATAATGCGTTCACATGAAAGTTCAATTGTTTATGGAAGTTTATTAAGAATTACTTGAATTTTCAACACCTAAGTTTGGTAAAATCTTTACTTTCTTATATCCTTTTTAGGAATTTAATGTTTTGGGAGTAACTAAATTTAATTTTTACCTATGAAGAATGGGTAAAATTGTTACATAAAAAATACTTTCAACACTAATATAGACTGTTCTAGAAAGTGTAACTTTGTGTAAACATTGTATAATCTGATTAATCAAGTAACAGTAAAAAAATGCCAAAAAATTGCAAATCTGCTGAAATATCAAAAAAATCGGACTACTTTCAAAAACATCATTTAGAAATGGTCTGACAAACAGTTTTCTCTTAGCACAATTTTATGTAGAAATTTTTTTTGGTAACTGCAGCTTTAAGCTTCTCTATATGTCTTCTATTGACTAAATCGATTCATGTAATATTTTCTAGTCAATAAATCAATTTTATCTATCAATATTTAAATGTTACTCTATTACCAATAGCGCTGAATGTATTAATATGATCATTGAAAAACACATATTTTGCAAATAATATGATTTGTAGCGCAGTTCAAATTATTTTTGCAAAATATGTCATATTACTTTCAAAAGACAGTTTGAAATCGCGTTGTTTTGTAACTGTTGAAAATCAAAATTGCGTGCGCCAATTAAGAGCGCGCGTTGATGTTGTTTTCCACTAAATGAAAGTTGAATTATAACTTTTCTTAAAGAACTTTTTTTAACTTTTCTTTATTATTGATATTTGTTACAATCAAATTAGTTTTTATGTACATTAATGAAAAAGTACACTGAAAGAACAATCACAAACACACCGCATGTTTCATAAGGGACCATAATTCGAAATAGATGATAAAGTATCGAATAATTTAGTTTTAAAATATATTAAGATAATCTTGCTTATTAAGTTCTGTTAACGCGGCGGAAATTACCACGATCACATAGGTCTAACGAGGTTAAGAATCACGTTGGCCTATTTTATTGTGTTAGTTACCGCCGGCGTCCACTGGCAGCACAAAGACAAAATTAACCATAATAGCACATTATGATGCAGTACGGTAAGCTGCATATTATAGGCGAGGTGCTTATAGGCACGAGGCGAAGCCGAGTGCTTATAATAAACCGATGACTATAATAGCCAGCTTATTGAGTACGAGCATCATACGACAAGTGTCGTGATAGCCCAGAACGTAACGAACCTGTCTCAAATAAGGCCCCACAGGGCCATGGTTCGAATCCGGGCGTGTACCAATGAGTTTTTCTGACTTAAGTACACAATATCACTGACACCGTGCTTCGGAGGGCACGTTAAGCAGTCGGTCCCGGACGCTGTCAATAGATGGCGGTCGTTACAGTTCCCAACCCGCAGTGGAGCAGCGTGGTGGACTTAAGTTTCAAGCCCCCATCCTCACCCTGGGAGAGGCCTAAGCCCCTGCAGTGGGGTAAAAATGGGCTGATGATGATGATGATGAAGCTCAAATGCTTAAAAAACATTTCACAAATAGCACTTTCAATATGTATCACAGTTAATATCAATTTCTAATATTAATAACTAGCTAGTTATTCTAGTATACTTTTCTACTTAAGTATTGCATTGAATAATGACTAGAATATCTAGTTTGACAGTCGGTAATAAATTACAGAAGGTAATTTGACCATCCATCCACTTATCTTGAACGTGTAACAATGTTATCTGACATTTTCGTTATACAACTTGCGGAAGAGTTGTTAATATATGGCACTACCAAGTTTAAACTACCAGGAATACAGAATTGCACCTTCAGGCTGGATCTGTAATTTTCCTGGCATTTATTTTAATAACATCAGAATTACAAGTTTGTTTCTCATAAAAAAAAAATGTGACAAAAAAGATGTAAAATTCTAAAATTATCTTATTAATACATACATACATCACAACAACGTCTATGCCCCAAACTAACTATTAGCTTGTACTTTGGGTACCAAGCGAAGACCCCGCATATATATATATAACAACCAAGACCCGGTACCAGTATCAATATTCATCATATAAATACTGACCCGACCTGGGGGGATTCGAACCCGGGATTTCTAGCTTCGTAGGCAGGATCACTAGGCTAAGCGGTCGTCAATATAATAACAGTTACTCTAAATTATAATCTAATTATATTGTATTACAACACTAGTCCTCTGAAAAAGGTATTCCTTGCTCAAACGATCCCCTGTCAATAAACCGAAGACCCATCTTCTCGACGGGGCGTACTAATTTTCTTTGAAAGAGTTTTATAAGTTTCACTAACTTAAATTTTTTAAGAATTTTCTACCCTTTAGTTAAAAAATCGAAGGAGGAGAGATACAGTTTTTAGTATTACAGAAGCACAAATCTCAACAACTGTTGATTGAAATAAAAAGGTCATTTAGTAACCGCATATCTTAATAGGCGCTTAATTTACATGAATAGCGATTTGCCGCCAAAAAAATTGTTTTATTGTATTGTGTATTGTATAGCGATTTCCTAAAAAAAAAATTAATTACAAACATTATATCTTTGTTAAACATTATGTTTTTTTTTTGGAAATGTTAATAAATTATCAAATTGACATTTAAAGACGACTAATTTTTACCATGAATTATGTAAACGAGGTCAAAAATGAAATTTTATTTTACAATAACTAGGTGAAATATATTTCATTGGTTTTACGTAAAATACAAACACCATTCTTTCAGCTTTGGTTTTTAAATATTTGACATTTAATAACATTTATCTATTAATAATTAATGAATTTTAACGAAAAAACATACAGTATAATGTGAATGATTTGGTGTCAAGCAAGGTACATATAACTTACGTATCAATCGGTTGTCACAGTAGGTAGGTAGGTGATTAGGTATGATTAGGTATGGGTCAACTTTAATTCAAACTATGTAGTTATAAGATAAAATCTTCTCTAACCTTCAAAAATAAATCCCGCCTGCTCATTGTCAGTCAAGAAATTAAGAAGAGTGTATAGTGACGAATTTACATACAAACGGCGATAACGGTTTCACCCCATCAAACCTTAACCGATTGGCGCAAAAAAATCATATGGTATTCAAATCAGTAAAAATTAGGTTCAACCGTTTTTATTTTATTTCAAAATTTAGAAAAAAACTCCGCACAGTTAAGTAAATTTTTTGCTTTTGATGTATCAAAATAATTTAAAAATTAAAAACGGTTGAACCTAGTTCTTGTTGGTCAGAATAACATAAATTTTTTTTTGCGCCAATCGGTTAAGGTTTAATGGAGTGCAACTGTTAACGCCGTATAACGTTTGTATAAAACTTGCCAGTAGCCACTCCTCTTAATAATGATCTGATCCTGTGGTTTGGTTTGGTCAAGAATAAAGCAATTTTCATGGAAAATAGGCATACTCAATTAATTATAATAATAATTATAGAAACAGCCTAGTAAGTAAAGTTAGTTAAAGGTGTAGAATTTTGCTTTAGGTCGCTGACCCCACCCAAGAATTGATGACCTCTAAGTTAGAATGGGTAAAAAAAATTGAACAAAATTAAGGACTATTTTTTATACAGTTATTTTTAAAACAAAATATCATCAAAGTTTGAAGCCAAATACTTATAGATAAGTTTAAAAAGCTTGATATAAAAATTAAATTTTGATAATCTAGACATAAAAAAGGAACACTCCTATTTTATTATTATGATAACATTATTTTATTATGATGTAACCATAGATATTCATAGAGATTTCACTTTGTGACAAGAAAAATATGAGGAAAAAAAATATACGGCCTAGACCAAATATACACCATTTGAACTTTTGAAATATTTTCTGTGAAGTATATCATCATCAGCCAGTTTTACCCCACTGCAGGGGCTTAGGCCTCCCCCAGGGTGAGGAGGGGGTTTGGACCCTAAATCCACCACGCTACTCCACTACGGGTGAAGTATATATGCAATACATATTTCATTTCATTTTATTTAAAGCAGAATTTTGTGTGACCCGTATATAAAATTCGTACAGTAAAAGAAAATAAACATTCTGAAATTACATTTCTTGTAATTCAACGAAATGTTTGTCTAAAACTATTATAATGACGAGCATTCGCCAAGGCTATGTAGTGGCACTACATAACTACGTCACTAGTGAGTCGTCAGTTGGAAGCACGTCGGAAGCCATTAAATTGTCAATTTTGAACGAGCCAACGAAAACTAGCCGACCTCTCCCCGCAACCCGCCACTTTTTGGCGATTTCGTTTTCGTACTGACGTTTATTAAAGCGTGGTCTAAAGGTTGACTTGTCTGTGTAATGACGTAAGTCTGTCAAACCACTGTCTTTGACATTTTGACGTTTTCGATTCTAACGACATATGAAACACTCCATTTTCTAAATAAATGGTAGGAACTGGTAAGGAAGGTTACTTAGCGAGCCACGGCGCAATTAAGGATTAAAAAATCATTTGAAAATTAAGAAACCTTTATTATTAAAGCTCTCGGTGCCGTCGCTGCTGAGCTGTGTGTCGCTGGTCGTCCCGAAAGGGGTAAGCGCGCTGGACATTACGACGACGTACTTGCTGCGCCCGGTTCGCGGACCAACCTGCAGCGGCAGGCGCCTATCGGTCGCGCTGTGCGCATTATTAACGATATGTGCCGAGCTGACGCCCATCTTGATCTTTTCGCATCTCCGTTGTCGCGGGTAAAGTCGGGCATTGTGAGGTGTTTAGAGCGATCCACATAATTTACTGTATTGGTCTTACGGACTGTTTATATTTTATGTATAGTAATAAGAATAAATAAATAAATAAATTATTTTTGACTTTTAGTAATTAGTATTTTTTTAACGATTCTCTTAGAAAGTTGATATAAACACTCGTGTGGAGTGTACATGTAAGTTATATTAAGTCGTAACGAACGAGAGCTGAGCAAATCTCAGATCGTTGTTGGCTCATTTGCGTTCTAGTTACAATTTATGATCGTTAGATTATTTATGAGTGAATTTCTTGTAAATTGTATTATGCAAATTTTTCTACTATCGATCGATATCGATTTCTACTCGTATGAAATACGGCGTCAGTGAATAGGTACGTCGTCGGTTCATAAATCGCAAAAAAAGTGTTATGAATAATCATATATTTGACGAATAATTTGGATTATATTTTTGGTTATCTGCTTTTATGTCAGTCATAAATAAATAAAATCAATAAATAAACATTTATTCGGTTAAAATGAAACACTTACAAACATTTCAAATACAGTATAATAACATAAATTACAAATATTTTTTTTAAATAGGTATTTAAATATACTAATTTTACTTTTAAAACATATACAAAAGCTAATACTAATTAAAAATAAAAACTTATACCAAATTAAAAACTAAAAATACCTACAAATAAAACTTATCCAGTAATCCACTCCTCATCACCCCTGACGCAAAGGAGCCCATGACATTCATCGCATTGCCGCGTTAAATAGCAATGGCAATTCTTTGCACCAGGACGGAACCGGAGCGCAGGTCGAATCCGCTTTCCCTCAGGCGACGGCCGATGCCCACGAAAAAAAAAATACAAACATTAGACAACACAAATTCATCATTAAATAAGTCGAAACGTCAGCTTTGTGGTAAAAAAACCATCGCGTTGATTTTCAGCTGGACCCAATTTGAGAAGCTAAGTGGACGTTGACTGTACTGATAATAATAATAAAATAAAACTATAGTTACAAAACATTAATGAACAAAAAAAAACTAACTCAAAAGTGGTAAAAAACAATACAGAAAAGAATATCACACATAATAATAATATCTGGGACATCCCATACAGCGCCATCTAGACGCAAAATATGCAAGTATTATGCTCGTATTATGGATATCTAGGCAACTGATATACAGATATGACAGACCGTTTGCTGAGTGGTTAGAGATCCTAATTGCGTAGCCAAGGGTTACATTAAATATTTGTTTACATGAATAGGTCTATTTGTTCCGTATCTGGGTGTAAAAAAATAATACATGAATGTATTAAAAAAATATATTTAAGTATGTATAACAGTTCTCGAGTATCCCATAATACAAGCATAATACTTACTTTGGGACTAGATGGCGCCGTGTGGAATGTCCCAGATATTATTATTGTACTTAAATATTCTTTATAATATATACATATATAGATCCTATTACACCCAGACACAGAACACATAGACATGTTCATACATACAAATATTTGTCCCGGGCGGGAATCGAACTCGTAACTTTTGCCTCCACTATTAGAGTCTCTAAGCACTCGGCTAATTGGTCGGTCATAAACACACATACACATACATAATCTTAAAATAAAAAAAAATATTTCATATCTTTACTGAAAATTACGTCTAAACTACATTTTCTATAATACCGCCAGTTGTATTCTTTTAACTTTCGCTTGAAAGCAGTTATAGAAGGTCGCTCTCGCATCGGTGATAATATGTCATTCTAGATTTTGGATGTGGTATATTTTGAAACTGCCCTGAACCCTGATAGATAAAGGGTCTAGAGATGAGTAAATTTTGATTTTCGATTTTATAGTCATGTGTTCTCTTTATAAAGGAATCTGTGAAAAGTTTTTCTGAAAATTATTCCCTAGCGGATTGAAAAAGGGTTTAACAATTTTCTTATATCTCAATTCTTGTGCGTATTTGGAATTGCAGACATGATTATTTCGTCACGTGTAATGTTCGTTTCTATTATCTACACTGTCCCATCACTTGTTTTACGCCATAAAGAAAAGGAAGATTTCTGGAAAGTATTAGAATGGCTGAACCGACGATATAAAAGGTTCACGGGTTCGAATCCCAGGTCGGGTCAGTATTTATATGATGAATATTGATACTGGTACCGGGTCTTGGTTGTTATATGTATGCGGTGTCTTTGCTTGGTACCCAGAACACAAGCTAATGCTTAGTTTGGCCTAGACGTTGTTGTGTTGTATACGTTATACATTATCAGACGGGCCTATGAAGTTTGTCGTGGAAATTAATAATTTTATTTCGCTGTATTTTTATTTTCAGTGAAATATATACTTAAGTGAAAAACATGTCAATCGGTTTTTACATTCGACGACACTATTCGAAAAGCCGATTTTGGAACTGATAATAAATGGAAATTTCGACAAAACGACTAGAATTATTTTGGTACAACAGAATAATTATTAGGTATATAATTACATACAATAATAATTATATATATGTAATAAACTATAAGGGGCAGGCTCGAAAGAGTTTTATTAGTCTGATAAGTAATCTGTTAATAAAAACAACAAATATTTAAGATATTTAAACATTATTTTGTACTATTAAATTTAGTCTAGTTTTACTCGTTTGGCCTAGAATATTGTGATAGAATAGTGTGATAGCGCCGGCGTCTGCCTGTAACCATAAATAACTGTTATTTCGATGATTTATTTTTTAAATACTAAATTAATGGAATCATCCAAAATCGAACTTGATACATTCATGTTATCCTATATACCAATACAACGTGTGTTTTGTAATATTAAATAAATATTAAATTTTTAAAATACATTTTGTCTAATGATCATTAATTATAAACTTTTTAATTATATTAATTAAATGCATTTAATACGCTACTTGTAACGTGTGGCTTATTCTTCTTCAAGGTAATAATAATATCAAGAACGACTAAAAGTAAAATGGAACACTACCAAAGACATATTCGCTCATAGATTATTCGAATATACCGGGCGAGTCAAACAAACGTGTTTTTGGAGGGAAATGCCTTAAATATTAAAGAATTTTACTTAAAGAAACACTGAGAAAAGTGAACTTCAAAAAATATGATGGTTCACCATCTTTGGAGCAACTGATGATGGAGATAATCATAAATACGAGGAGACCGAGGAACAAAAAATACGTGTCTTCTTCATAACAACATTACAGGAACCATAATTTAGCACAATATTTTTGTCCTCTTCGTAATCCTCGTTTTTTATTATGGAGGTCATCCATTACTCGACTAACGGACACTTTTCTGAGGGAAATTATATTTTTTTTTTCGAAGAGAAGAAATCTCTGCATTTATAATTTCAAGAATTAGGAATACATTATGAAATGTTACTTGTTTGAGCCGAGAATCGAACGGACACAAATTAAAATAATCTCCTGTATTTTTATGGCGCCAAACGACAGGTTCAATCAAAGAGATCGAATCTCTTTAACGAAGTATATGTATCTGAAATCAAAGGCGAGATATTTTGTGTAAAAGATTAGGTGCAAATAAATAATTTTATGTTTATTTTATCTTTTGGGTACCGTGAACCCAGATATTTTTTTAAATGATATATTTTATTTATAAATATGTTATTATTATTATTTTTAATGTCATCGGTTCCATTACTTGTATATATTAATAACTTATATTTATTATAAATATTTAATAAGCAAAAAAACAACAACAAAAAATATTAAAGAAAATAGTAATTATGATTTTATTAATATAACATTAAAAAAAAATATCAACGAAGAATAGTTTGGATAAGATATGTAGAATAGTTTGTGACTTTTTTTTTAAATTATTATTTAAATTTTAAATGAAAGTTTAGCTGCACTACGGGACTTCACTATACGTGGTTCGATTGATTTTTAATTTATGTCGTTTCGATCGAAAACTTTCCAAAATTCTATAGATGTAGTGTTTTTAATATTTAAAAATATCTTTTTTTTCTGTAAATCTTTAATAGTTATCTTTAATAGTTACGGACTTTTTAAGACGCGTTTGTTTGATTCGCCTTGTATATAGTGAATAGAATTAACGATATATTAATATACGATAATTAGTAATGTATAAAATACATATCATCGTCCACAGAAAGCGTTAATTCACACGTGATATTACGGCATAATCAATGATTTCCACACCTCAACCATACAAACTATAAAGGTCACATTACACAAACAACTCGGTATCATATTAAGGTGTTTTGTAATCTTTCTAATTCAGAAGTTACATATAATTATTGATGATTTGAATGGGAATTGTATTATTTTTTTTATGATAATTAATGTTGCCCAGAGAACATACAATTAAGTTTAGTTTCATTAGAATTTGAAAAGAACGAATCGAGTTACCGATATTTTTTAACTTATGACATCTAAGTATCTATACAAATATTAAAATTATAAAAACGGTTTTGCTGGATGATGATGATAGGCGGCGATTTTAAGCTGAGTATGTACTGGTTTTCCATACAAACGGCGATAACTGTTGCACCCCATTAAACCTTAACCGATTGGCGGAAAAAAATTATATGGTATACAGATCAGCAAAACCCAGGATTATACGTTTTTAATTTTTGAAATAATTTGGTACGTCATGAAAAAAAAACTTAAATGCGCAGACGTAAAAATTCAATTAATTTCATGTTGAACATGTGAAAATTAAATAATTTCGAAAAAAACCCGCGCATTTAAGTTTTTTTTCTTATAATGTATCAAAATATTTAAAAGATTAAAAACGTATGAACCCAGTTTTTGCTGATCTGAATACCATATAATTTTTTTCCGCCGATCGGTTAAGGTTTAATGAGGTGCAACCGTTAATGTCGTTTGTATGGAAATTCGCCAGTAGGTACACATTCCTCTTTAGGCCTACTTTACATTATCAAACAAGCACACGGACTAGACAGGTGTTTTGTCTGGCGCAATATAAATTTTCTTAAAGGGATTTAAGATTGTATTTCAGTTTGGTTTACATATTTAGTATATAAATAATGGTTACTTTATGGTATAAATCTACAGAAAATGATCGAATAATTTAAAAATAACAAATTCTCGGTTATCAATATAGAGTAAATAAAGACAGCAGCGCTAGGTTTCAACAGAGTCAAAAATGTCACTTCACAGTATCGAAACTGTCAAACGCAATGTCGCGGGGATGAAGGCTGGCATGCGGGCACCTCGCGGACTGAAATTCGTATTTTTATAGCTATCAATAATAAATGTAAGCCTTTGTATACATTAGTAAAATTGACTTGAAACAGACGCTTGCGCTAAATCTCAACAGTTAACAAAAATATGCTTTGTCTTTGTCTCTCATAAGAAATATGTAAGTAGGCAGAGAAGGACAAAACACATTCAGTCAAAACGCTTATATTAATTTGTGAATAAGGCAGTTCGTATCGGCCAATGGGTCAGTCAAATAATAATATTATTACATATATTATAGAATAATATTTGACGACCGCTTGGCCTAGTGAGTAGCGACCCTGACTACGAAGGTGGGGGTTCCGGGTTCGAATTTCAAGTCGGGTCAGTATTTATATGACGAACATTGATACTGGTACAGGGTCTCGGTTGTTATACGTATGTGGTGTCTTCACATGGTACCCAAAACAAGCTAATGCTCAATTTGGGGCCTAGACGTAGTTGT
The DNA here is from genome assembly GCA_949709985.1 of Luffia ferchaultella. NCBI lineage: Eukaryota > Metazoa > Arthropoda > Insecta > Lepidoptera > Psychidae > Luffia > Luffia ferchaultella. Next base: position 3,735,541 of record OX453262.1, read on the forward strand.
GATGTATACGTTATTATTATTATTATTGTGTTAAATAAGATACTGTATAGAAATCAATGACGCCTACTGCGATAAATATTACCTAGATATTTACATAAGTTTAATAACATTTTCTCATCCTCATTATTAGTGATCTACGATATTAAGATACGATCGAAGAAATAGCGTATCTTTAATTACGATCAATTTATTAGTTACGTTATATATTTTGGCTGAGCAGAAGAAGAGTCGCACAAACCGAGAAACAAACAATAATTGCCACCACGAAACATGTTACGCGGTGTAACGACGAAAGTGTTTTCGTATGTTCGACTGATTGATGTGCGATATAAAAACTTGATTGAGTTATTTGTAATCTTTGATGTGTGAATATCAACTCTGGTCGTACGGTCAGGGCATGGAACTTTAAATGTAGCGGACTCAAAGTCCGGAGTCAAATCGGTCAAAGAACTAAAGTTGTCTACATAGCCGAAGCGATCAGCAAGCTGAAGTGGCAATGGGCCGGTCACATTTGCCGTAGAACTGATAACCGATGGGGTAGAAGAGTTCTCGAGTGGAGGCCACGTACCGGAAAGCGGCGCGTTGGACGCCCCCCGGCCAGGTTGACAGATGACCTGAAGCACCATACCGAGGGTAGTTGGATGCGAAAGGCGGAGGACCGTGCGTGGTAGCGAGCCTTGGGAGAGGCCTATATCCTCCAGTGGAGAGACACGGGCTGATGATGATGATGGACTCAAAGTCGATTTTTATCAACTTTATTTACTTTTTTTTATAGGTAAGACCTAGACACAACATAAATATAAATGTAAACAATCTCGTGGGCCATACGCCAGACCACCGTCTCGTTTCCTCATCCTATAGCTCAAATGTGATAACTTGAGTTCTCAAACTAAACGGCCAGAATTACTCCTGTATTGAACTGATTTAAAGCTCGGTGGGTAGGAGTCTCTTAGAGAATCGACCATAAGCGTCGATGTTAGATGTAAATTATTATAATAAACGCTGTGAGAAAATCCATGAAAGATCTTTTCTAAATTGACCAATATTTTGTACAAATTTACAGGCTGAGGTTTTAATGACCAGCCAGATTTTAATGACCTTTGATAAAAATCCGTTAGCCGTCTTGTTTATTTTTAGTATCGTTCGATAGGAAAATATCGAGTTAAGACTACGTAAACCTTTCCCAAAACTACCACTTTACTAGTCACCATTCATGAGGACACCAGTGCACGTGCACGCGCTCTGCCTACATGCCCCGCCCTTCCGTATGTAAGTAGAAGGTAGCCAAATTTTGTTAAAAATATTTAGGACATAATTATGCATTATGAATATTTGAGCTATATTTGTATTTACGTAATGAGGTCTATTGGTATTATACCTAACATCTAGAATTTTTTTGGCTGGTTACTAAATCTCATTATGTATACATTATTCATACATTTATGATGTTTTTACACACAGGTTTTTCTGCAAAAAAGTGCAGGACATTGTCACTGTGAATGTTATTGACGTCTAAACTCACATAGGTATTATATTTTTTTTAATTAACACTATATAATCCTCATAGGTTTTTTGAGAACGACTTTTGCATGCATACTATTTTTGATATACAGTGAATAAATTAAATTTAAAAAAAATATTTAATAATAATAATCCAACTTAATACAAGTTGGATTCATAGTCACTCTGCATCCTGATTTCATACGAACAAATAAAGATTTAACGCTATTTTTGTTGAAAATAAACACTTCCTTAGACCTCTTTCAGATATTAGATAATAGAAACGGGCAAATATGCACAACTTGTTTAGTCCTCGATTCTAGTGACGGAAACCTATGAAAAGAAAACAAATGATTCGTATTCTGTGGTTTGTTCTTTGGGCTGTATCTGTATCTAAGTCATGTAATATCATTGAGATTGTTCTACTTACTTATAAAGAAGTTACAGCTTTCCGGGTGGGCAGATGCATGTACGACGAGGTTGTCTACATTATTCAGTTCGATTTTTAACTATTACATAATAGAACATGTATTATGTTTGTATTATGGGGTATTAGACAACTGATATACATACTTTAATATTCTTTATAATATATAGTATATTTATGTTTTTTTAATGGTTTCTCTATATGCGGTGGTCAATAAAACTTCTATGCTTCAAACACACTTTATCAATGCCTTTTAACACGCACCGTAATATGTAGAACGTACTTTGTTATGAGGTCGCGGAAGTTGAGAGTTCGCATTGTGTAAGAACCAGCGGAGAAGCGCGGAAAGATGCGCAACTGACTAATTTAAAAACTTATTTTAAAAGCATTAACCTGATGCTGATCTAGTTTTTTTTATATCAAGTTATTAGGATATTACTTTCACGTTCATGTATAAACGTGTTTCTAGAATTTATTCGGTATTATAATAACTGGATATTTAAGTTAGAATTTAGTTACATGGCGCGCCTCTTAGATTTGGCGACTCGGACAAATGTCAAAATTCGTCCTGAAACAGGATCTGTAATAGTGTAAACATTTTGAAGCCAAAATTAGAAAATTTCTCGCCAAAATTAGAGAAAGATGCTATGAGGCGGTAGGCATAGACAAGAAAGAGACTAGTAAAATTGCGAAATTATTTTTTCGTGCTATTAGGTATACATTTGAAAAAGGGTTTTCGTAATAACTATTTATCGGTAGATAATTTCGTTGCGCATCTAAAGGCGTTATTTATGATTACGCTAAATAATACTATGTAGAGATACGTATTACAATTGAAATACGTGTAAAAAATAAAGTCGTTTTTATTTCCAATTTAATTCGACATTTATTTATCTTTTTCTTATTTATAGCGTTTATTTGTCGCTTCCCTACGATCTATAGTAAGCACATATATTATTTTTTTTCGTAGGTGTGATATCGAAAACAAACGCTTGAAAACCTTTGAAATCTAAGCATAAACTGAAACAAAATTGATAACGGGGCCTTAAATCGCTATAATTAGCAGTATATTTGGGACATCCAACACAGCGCCATCTAGTCCAAATATAAGCAAGTATGAAGCTTGTATTATGGAGTACTAGACAACTGATACTTAATTATTCTTTATGATATATACATATAGAGATAGTTTTACACCCAGACACGGAACAACCAGACATGTTCATGCACACAGATTTAATGTCCCGGGCGGAAATCGAATCCGCGGCCCTTGGCTCTGCAGTTAGGGTCTCTAACTGCTCAGCCAATAGGTCAGTCTTCTATCAGTCGGTCAGCATAAAGGAACTAGAACAAGACATTGTTTTCATTCATCTGCCTAATTGACACTTTACCGTGATTATGTCTTATTTATCAGTAAAGTATGTAACACCTCGCTTGCCAACCGTTAAGTAGACTCCAATAGGTAACAAAATGATGAGCCAAGAATCGGTGATCAATTACGTAACCACGATTAGAAGGTTACATTCCTAAATGCGACCTCACTAACAACGTAATCTTGCGGATCCAAGTAAAATATAAATATTGTGAAAGTTATCATCGCATCTTGTTAAACACCGACATTGTAAAAAAAAAATTTTTTTAAATGTCTGTCAAATGCTACTTCATTGAATTTTATAGTTCCAATCAAACTTTATGGCGGATCGGAATACAACCCTACAGGCATGCTTGCGCAGGTTCAGTAATATGCCCCTCGCTCCACTGCGTCCCGCTGCACCTAAAACTGGTTACTGTGACGCGACTTGTGCCTATGTTCACATCCGCCATAAAGGTTGATTGGAACTATACAAGATTTTTGTTCCGTTTTGTTATACTCCGGTTAAAAAGTTAGAGGAGGGCTATATTGTTAACTATTTTAGGAGCACATCTCCCTAAAAATCCGTCTAAATAACTACACGATCTGTTCGAAGTTCAAAGCATGTTCAAAGATCTGTCTAATAATTCCCCACATGATGGGTTGCGCGAAAATTTTTTATGCCTAGTTCAATGTCTTATATACGTACATTAAGATTATAAGACACAATCCTATTTTCATTAGGATTGGTGGATAGAAGTTTACATACAAGGGACATATAAACCCGTAACATACGTACAGACGGACAGACGGACAATACGAAATTATAAGGAAGGAAGAGGAGCGTTGTGTCCGGAAATGACACAAAAACACAACCTCTTACCCAGAACACATATACCGTCTCCGTTTCGTCATGAGTAAAAATAAAGCTTCATAGACGCGGGTTCGCTGCAATCGGGCGTTCGTGGCCGCGCCCGCGTCACCACGGACCGACGCGACGCAGGATAAATACCTACTGTAATAATATACACAATAATTATGTAAAAAACAGTACATATTTTGATGAAAATTCGATTTTGTGACCCAAATGACTCATTAAGGGGGTAGGTTTTTCATACAAAAAAGAGGCTTCATCCCGTGTTTAATCCTCGCTGTATTCTGTATCAATATTTACAGAAAAAAACATATGTAATAGGAGAAATACTGTCACTGGGCGGTAGGTTATTGTTTTTTCGATATCTTGTTTAATTGTTTTAGAATAAATTCTTGAAAACATGTTTTCCGTCATTTTTTCGTTTTTGAAAATAATGAGCCGTAAATTTGATGCTAATGCGAATTTAAAAAAAAAAACGTACCGCCCTGGGACATCCTTTTTTAATGACAGCAAATTTTGGTTCCAATTCATATACATTTAAGGGGTGGAAACAGTCAAGGCCCGCAAGCTGTTTCGACGGGTATTTAATAACCATTTATGAGAATTTGGTTTTATCATCTACGTTACTCATGAATAGGTCGGGTAAGAGGGATTGAAACGCAGATAGCGATGCTTTCGAAGCCGCGGAGAGAAAGACTATCCCCTTAAAAGAATTGTCATCGTGTACCTTTAGAACTATATGAGACGAACAATTCTTACATGTATCACTTCGACATGAGTTCTACGGTATGAGCAGCACATGCCAGATAAACTTTCAAGACGCACGTTTTGTCGTGAGAATTTGCATGAAATATTTGTAAATTTTATAACATAAACCTTGCTCATGGATCACTCTATGTATTAAGGACACACGTATCAAAATATCTACATTCGTTTTTGAGATTAGCTTGAATAAACAGACAAACGCGGTGGAGTAATTTAATTTATAATATGTACAGATTTTTTTATTTGGGTGTTGAAAATGTATACAAACTGAAAAGTATTACTACTACTGAAAGTATTTTAGTTTACTTTGGTGAGGATGCTTAATTGAAACATTTTTTTTAGTGTACAAATTTAATTAATTTTTAATTGGTTTTTAATTAGATTTTAATTTAGATTATATTATCTAAGCTTTTTAAGTATGTAAAATAAAATATAACATTTCTTATTAATCACATAGATTAATTTTTTATTAAATTTTTTATTAATTTTTAGTGTGTCATATTTCTTTACAATAAAATTTAATTTTGTTAAATGATTCATTAATAATAATTTAATAATAATAATAATACACGTGTCGTGATAGCCCAGAGCGCAACGAACCTGTCTCAAATTTATAAGGCCATAGGGCCATAGTTCGAATCCGGATGACTCCGTGCCTCGGAGAGCACGTTAACCAGTCGGTCCCGGACGCTGTCAACAGATAGTGGTCGTTACAATCCCCAACCCGCAGTGGAGTAGCGTAAAGGGCTGATGATGATGAAGAATAATGCATGGGATACACGGGGGGTTTCGTATGAAATTATCTACGTCGTCGTCGCCAACGTAGGTACGCGACCGACATCAGCGTCGCTCTGTTGGAGGCCTTATTAGATGTTTGAGCAGGTTTTTGTTTACGATATGGAAATTAAATCGGTCACCTTTTCCGATTCTATTCCGTAACAATATGATTACGATTCTATCTGACATATTTGATAATGTTATGTTATCAAACGGCAACTAATAGTAATAGATGAAATTTTCTAATATATGCTATAGGATTTATATCTCTATTATTTAGTATCAAAGATTTATAAACCTCTTGTTATATAAAACCTCTGTCCACATATATTTCAGACTTGTTGTGATGACACTTGCATTGCAGCAAATGTCGCCGAACGCACACTAATGCATTTCATACTTTACACACACTAAGGCAAAACACTTATTAAACTCTATTTTTGGAGAAATAAAGGTAGGTAAATCTTTCACTTTAAGAAAATTTCACTAGAAAGCATTATCGATACAACGTCAAGTCTTACTTACTTACAAGTATTACTAAGTCAAACACAAATACTACGAATACTGCGCATGAGAAAGGGGCGACGACGGCTGGTGTAGATAGGAGGGGTATCCCGCCGGCGGCCACCGATCGATGCAATTCCCAGTAGCTCGCATCCCACCGCCGCCCGCAGTTTCGCCTGCGTAGACTACACATTTCTGTTAGAGTTATCTACTATTAACATTAGAGATGGTTTATGCGTACTTTTTGCTGATACAAATTTTGGTTGCTGTCATACAAACTTTTGACCTCCATCTCCCCCTTAAAGTTTGAAAATAAAAACTCCGAAACACGTCGTTACTTATTTGATTAGCGGTCGGGTCTGGCTCCGCCCGGTTGGACTACAGGAAAGTTCCCCATCGCGTTCTCCCTCCCCACCCCTTTCCTAACACTCATTCGTAGGTAACTAACATACTTAATTCGATAAAGATTCATATCATGTTTAAAAAACATCTTCGCAAATAGTGTGTTATGTTAGAACAAATTTGATTACCATAAAAAAGGTTATAGTAAGTCAACTTTAAAAGATGCACATATGCTGTCGCGGATTTTGGTTAGAACTATCAAAGGGGAATAATTCCGTGATACACGATTTTTGCTTAACGTGAATCGTTTACGCAGCGCACGCAACGGAAGCTCTCAAAAGGAATGTTTTTTCCCGTTTTTGTAACATTTTTCATTGATGCTCCGCTCCTACTGGTCGTAGCGTGATGTAAGAATAGCCTATAGCCTTCCTCGATAAATGGACTATCCAACACAAAAGGAATTTTCCAATTCGAACCAATAGTTCCTGAGATTAGCGCGTTTAAATAAACAAACAAACAAACTCGTCAGCTTTATAATATTATAGTATAGATATGTAATATATATATATAAAATTTACCTCTGAAAACTAAGAAAGGCGATTAATAAATCATCCGGTATTACCGGTCATCAATTTATTTCATACTGGACAAATACTCCATTACGCAATATACAAACAAAACCGAAAAACAGTTAGCCAGCACTTGTTTTTAGTGTGTCACTTTCGGATAGTTTGCACTGGATAAAAACGTCGCCACTCGTTTCCACACAATTGCGTAAAGACAAAACACCTCAATTAAATAGTAAATATTACATAAAATATAGTCTAAGCAATTCTAGATAATGAGAATTAAGGCCTTTTGACCTTGTATAACATAAATAGAAATAACATTGCTAATTTGGCATGGCGATTTTGGTTTAAAAAATTATTCGGGTACCAGAAACTAATTGTATTCAATTTAAAAAAAAAACATCGAAAAAATACGCTTCTTATATGAGGACTCCTTTAATGTTTAACTTTATTTTATTTTTATTTGTTATTATAGCGACTATAGTTTACACACTTTGTGAAAATAAAATGTCAAGTGTTTATATACCTATTGCGGTTCAGTCGATACAGCCCTGTGACAGACGGTCGGATGGACGGACGGGCAACGGAGCCTTAATTATAGGGTTCCTTAAAAAATGACATAATTAGAAACATTTCTTAGTAAGGCGACAAAATTGGTCTATTAAAGTTTGACCGAAACTGCTGTACCGTGCCTTAGGTATGTGCGCGGCGAGGAGGGAAAGTAGCCTCTAAGTGAACGGACTCAGTGCCCGCTCAAATCGAGCGTCCGGCGGTGCGGGGCGTGCGGCGTTCATGACAAACGCATGTTTGCAAATGAATGAACGTGGTCTAAGTGGCCGGTCGGCGGAGCGGTGAGGACAGCGTGCATGTTTGCGTTCTGCGGAGCGTCGGCGTGCGCGTTCAAACCAGTTTGAGTTTTGCAGCGGCGCGTGTAGCGTATCATAATGTCGTATAGTTTCAGAAATTCAAAAAAACCTGTAATATGGTTGTCATCGCATAAATTATACAAAAATAGAAATAGGTTGACACTGACATCCTTGTATATTCGTGGAATTTGTTTTCGTTTAATCTTAATGTTTTATAAAGCATCGCGAATGCTCCCAACACTTTTCACTGTTTAACAATGTCACTTCGACCTTTCCGCAATTCAAATTTCATCCAGAATTATTTTTCTTAATACATGTCAATAACATCGTACGATGCCATCGATGCCATGTAAACAGAACGCTGGGCGTTTACTGAGGCTAGGGATGCAACGATATATCGAAATATCGATATTATCGATATTATTCGCATAGAAATATCGATATTTATATCGATATTTTAAAGTATGATATATCGAACATCAATATTTACCTGGTTCCGATATTTATATCGATATATTTATCTATATTAAAAACGTCTTGCATCGTTAAATGAGATCTGATGTCGAGAAACCTTTATAGAAAGTCTAATGCATTGCAAAATTTATTATTAAACAAAACTTTAAAAGACGGATATTTCTACAACCTACACAAAATAGGGTTGCACTGATCTTATTTCAAAAATATGCACTAAAAATTTTATTTCTTTATTACAAGATGTGTATGTATATAACTGTTTTTTAAATAATCCTAAGATGATTGTTTTAAAATACGTAATTTATAAATTATATATACCGTTAAATCATACGTTTTCATGGTATCCGGTGGGCGCGACCACGTTTTTTTATTTTGTAAGTCAGACAATATAAAAATATCTATAAAAATCTCTATCAAATTAACATTTCCTTATATACTCTGTACTAATAATTAAGTAAGATCAAACGACAAATTTTAAATAATTATAACGTTATATAGAGAGATACATGTTTGAGGACCGAAACTTATCTTTACCGTCTTTTGAAAGAAATTAGTCTATGTATAGATATCTTATTCACTCTATGGAGTCTCCTTGCCGCGAAAGACGCGCAAAACTTCCATTGTGCCCGGAGTAATGCCTGTCCGTGGAGGCTGTGTTGGAGGCGTGTTGTTTTATCAACTCAGCAAGTATTGTACAAACTTAGTGAGAAAGTGCTGTCCGTTTTTTTTTGTCCTTTTTTTTGCCGTACCAGTTTTAATATGTCTTTACCATTTATACTATTTAACCTTCTATATTTATTTCAAATGCTTACGTTCATATAAAAAAAGTTTTCTTTGATAGCTTTGTTAGTTTTCTACCACCTATTATTTAACTTTATAATCTTTTATAGGTATATTCGTGTTTTACTTGTTTCTGACGTGTCTTTACCACTTAATTGTTACTAAATATTTCTCGAATACATGAACATAATGAGTGCACTATAGCTTAATAGTTTTGTAAAATACATCTATGATATTATGCATAATGTAGTCCAAATAGCCTGTTATCTGAAAGTTTTTTACGAAATTGCTAAGTATCCGTATTTCAGAGAAATAACCACATGTGAAAATTTTTTTCGCTTTCACTTTTCATGGAAGGGAGGCATTGTAAAATATTTTTTTTATATCGATATATATCGATATTATCGGCTTAAAACAGTCGATATATCGAATATCGATATTCTCCAGCTTTCGATATTTATATCGATATAAATATCGATATTAAATATTTTGTGCATCCCTAACTGAGGCCACTTGGTGAGCGCTCGTACGCTGCATGAACGCCACGCCGCACGCCCCGCAGAACGCTCTTTCACTGAGGCCGCAGACTAAGCGTTGACGACGGACTGACAGAGCAGATCTGCTTCCCTCCGCGCCGCGCACCTACCTAAGGCGCGGTACAGCGATTTCGGTCAAACTATAGAGAAAAAAGATATTATGGTTTTTGTCGCACGTACTATATACAATAATAGGATATATTACAACAATGAACTCATAAAACAAAATACTATTATTATTATTTTTACAAGTTTACATAATGCTCATTTTTTAGTATCTATTTAAGACAGTCTAAAAACAACGGACTAGTCACTGAATTGTCTTGGAATTAATGGAATAACGGGCTACAGTGCTAGATCTTGACGACATTTTACCGGAATGCGCAAACGAGTGACTAAAATAATAATAATAACGTATGCTTCAAAACAAGGTCTAGACCCCAAACTAAGCATTAGCTTGTGTTTTGGGTACCAAGCGAAGACACCACATACATATAACAACCAAGACCCTGTACCAGTATCAATAATCATCATATAAATACTGACCCGACCTGGGATTCGAACCCGCAACCCCCACCTTCGTAGGCAGGGTCGCTACCCACTAAGCCAAGCGGTCGTCAAATAATACTAATATTCCAGTAATTACTTCTTCAGTCGTAGTCGTTTCAAATTATTCATAGCTAGATTTATTAACTATCTCCGAACCCAAATTTTTGAGTTTGAGACCCTAATAAAAACTATACGTAATAAATGAAAAGAAAATATTTATGTAAGTATAAATAAATGCCCAGAATAGGTGATCTCCTTTAATTTCACTTTCTTATGTCATATCTCACGGAGTCTGAGATAGTTAATTCACTTCTGACTTAAGTGCATTAACTATCACTGACTCCGTGCCTGGAGAGCAAGTCAAGCAGTCGGTCCCGGTTGCTTGTCAATAGATGGCGGTCGTTACAATCTGCTAACCCGTATTGCAGCAGCGTGGTGGATTTAAGCTCGACGCTCCCTCGTCTTGAGAGGAGGCCTAAGCCCTTATAGTGGGATATAATAACGGCTGATAGAATATCATTTGACATCGAAAAGTTTAACAAATGTTTTTAATGATTCCTTTGCAACTATACCTATTTATATATTTATACCCTATGAATAAAGTCGCGTATAAAAAAACCACACAAGAGTGGTTAAAATAGAAAAATGTGGTGACACAAAGTTTTGTTTAGTGATCTCATGATTAAACCCAGGATATAATAGAAATAACTGTAAATCTTACTTTATATGAATAGGCACCTAAGTTACAGGCAAACTATTTTGCTTAGTTTAGGTATTACATAATAAATACGTACACTAACACAAATTATCTAAGTTTTATGTAAACTTTTATGTAAATAGGCCAATTTCTATGCAGATATAACTTTATCTTTATTAAATTGACTACATAACTATATATTGTTCTAAAGATGTATGTTTGCACTATCAAAGTCGATCTTATTTATTTGCTTTCATAAGCTTCGAATCGAGTGTCAAAACAAAACTATGAAAGCCACAAACGTTATCTTAAATCAACAGATTTTATGAGAATATTCGTTATGCAACCTACTACGATATGTTTAGGGCGTGGCTGCAGAGTGGGACATCACAAAGGTTATAACCTCTCAAACCTTGTGCTAAAAAAATATCTTAATGGCCAGTCATACTTTGATTTGCTGTCAAATGCATTAGGTGGTGCAGCAATTAGCACCTATTATATAGAATAATAATAACTTTATGAATACAATAATATACTTACAATATTTTTCTAAAATGTCTTGAAAATATTATTTTATAAAATATATAATAATAATATTTTACGCAGTTTAAATTGTGCTTATTTTTTTTAGAATATACAAACTTATGAATTCGCTAAAACGACTTGAAAATGTTATTATAATACTGGGCACTTACTTTTGTTTCTATTTTCAGATAAACCAATAAAAAGTAGGAGTTAAAAATTTTAAATGTCGATTGAAAAAGAACAATAGCGAGTCCCCATACATGTGGTGTACCTGAGTTTATTTTAAATTGTGAAATTATAACAAAAATTTCTTTGTGTGAAAGACACTAGTTTAAAAACATATAGCCTACTAATGTACCTGGAAAACTTGAACCTGATTAGATAATTACTGAAATGTTTATAGAGAAGTTCATTATCCGCAACACTGTAAACTTCATGTTATCTGTCAAATACCACACTAGATTACACTGTTGTTGTGTTAATGCCGTAAAAGCCTTAAAAATGGTTTAATATTTTTCTAGGAATCTAAGAATTTAAATGAAATAGCATAATATGATTCCACATCACCCAGCAATGAATCACTAAGGGAACAATAGGACATGTAACGATAATAATCGTTTATTTTCCTCAAAATGTACAGTTCGGAATTTTTGCACTCTGCCACACTAGGCTTCTCTCTTCTTCTTTTCAATTACTTTCCAATTCATGCGTGTATGATGCCAAAAAAAAAAAACGTTCCGATACACATAATGTGACGAACTATTTCTCATCTGCATTTTTCTGTACCTGGTTCCCGGTGAATGAATAATTTGATTTTGTATACTTTAATTTTACGTCTATTGGTAAAAGTTTCATAATTTTACAATCCAAAGTACGAACTTGCCATCCGTCTTTTAATTTAAAAAAGCTTTTGGGAAATTTCAAAGTATTCTAAGACGGCAATTACAGTTAATTCTTCGGTAACTGTTGTAGATCTTTTACGTTTGGACTCAAAACAACCTCCTTGTCGTAAATTACGAATTAGATTATAGAATATCTTGTGACTGGGCACTTTACGTTGTGGATATTTTAACTGACACCATATAAGAGCGTTTGTTGTGTTTGTAAATAACGACATGGTGAATTTAAAGAAAACAAAATAGCAAAGTAAAGAAGAACGTAATTTTAAAAAAAATCTGCAAGTATTAACTCAAAGAAAAAAAATTAATATTATGATATTGCAGGTTTTAGTATTTTTCGTTTAAGATTAACGGAAAGTAATTGACAACCAGTAATTTAACAGTAATAGTAACAGTAATAAACAACCAACAACCAACCAGGCCATAGGGCCATGGTTCAAATCCGGGCGTGTACCAATGAGTTTTTTCTAACTTAAATACATTAACTATCACTGACTCCGGGTCTCGGAGAGCACGTTAAGCAGTCGGTCCCGGGCGCTGTCAATAGATGGCGGTCGTTGCAATCCCCAACCCGCAGTGGAGCAGCGTGGTGGATTTAAGCTCCAAGCCCCCTTCACCCAGGAGGAGGCCTAAGCCCCTGCAGTGGGGTGAAAAAGGGCTGATGAAGTGAAGTGAAAAATTTTATATCAACTAATTCCTAAATATGCGTATTAAAACAGCTTCTTAAATATTTAACCAACTTCCCGTTTGTGGATTTCTTGGTCCAATAGAATGAATGATTTGTTCCCCAAAAACGATTCTATTGGTGTAAAAATCACGAATTTCACGATTTCTCGTAAAGCTCACACTTCCAAATTTTAGTCAAAAATTTTTGAATTTCACGCTTTTGAAGAAGCAACAAACGACCACAGATTACCTCTTAGCGAGATTATATGACATCACTGTTACATAACATGTAAACGCCCCCTACACGACGCGCGACGTGTCGATAACACGGTATCCACGCGGGCCAAGCCTCAGGCAGATACTTGTGAATTTAATCATACACAATGCATCATGAACAACGCCTAAACCGAAAATGTGTTTTAGTAACCTAGATATAAGCAATTTCGTATAACCTTTGCAACATAATTGGACTTTAAATAATGGCGTGTTAACTTTAAGTAACATCTTTGAGATATTGATTTTTAGAGCCTATAAGGCACCATGGTTAAATATATCTTTGTGTTTAGACAAGCAAAGGTATTCTGATGAATGTTTTAAAATTATTGGGTCACTATGGCTCTACGGAACTGTCATTATAGAGAGATTTTATAATTACTAATGGCACATATTATAGAAGATTGAGAAACATTAGGTATTAACACGGAAACCACTTCATAACTTTTTAATATTAATATTTAATAATGTTTCAAAAGAATAACAGAATATTAACAAGCGCGGCCTCTTAGAAATGTAAATTTTGGTCTTAAAGAGGTGTGGGATTACCGCGTGAGAAAAAAATATCGAATTTTAGAAGTTTTTTGGGTTTAGTTTCTAGTAAAAATAGATTGTAATTAATTAGAAGTTGCTGTGTTAGACCTTTGGTTACCATCAATACATGTCGTTGAAATCCACCAACCCGCACTGAGGCTGCGTGCTGGATTAAGCTCCAAGCCTCTTCATACCGAGGGGAGGCCTAATCCCCTGCAGTGGGGCATTAATAGACTGATGGTATGGTATATTGTGACATGGTACGGTATTACACCTTAGCCAGAATTGAAATTGGGCAATCATGATTGTATCTTGCGCAGATTTTTTTTGTGTCTCCCAATTCAATTTTGTAACAGCCTTCAAAATTTAAAGGCATGATGGCACCGAAGTCAAAGATTGGCCAGCTCGCTGTTTCATCAAGAAACCAGCGTCATCGTTTTTAGAAATCAGAATTTGAATTAAGGCTGAGTATATTTAAATGTCGTTATCCAATCATGTACCAGTTCGTAAATCACTAGATTTCCGCCCGCGGATTCTCTTGTGTGGATTACACAATTGTACTTGTTTCGCTAAAGGAACGTGACGCTCCAGGATATTGTGAGAGTTTCTAGAACATTCTGAAACTTAACTACCTAAAAAAAATCTCTATACAGAATTACATCAAAATTCATTAAGCCATTTCAGCACGAAGAATAGTTATCTCACAAGAACCGTATGTTTTTCCGCGATTAAATTTATACTGTGTGTTGTTCCAAGCCTTATAATTTTTAATCCACTATTTGGTCGAATGTTCGTCGAAATTTTAAAAACGTTTGAACAAATATTTTGTTATTTATATTTTTACTAGCGACCCGCCCCGGCTTCGCACGGGTAGCAGAGCATATAAGCCGTAGTGTTTTTTCTGTCGTAGTGTCCTATCAGCTTGTTGCGGCGAACATGTGTGTTAGATTTAATTATATTTAAATATAACATAAGTTAATCCTACTTGCGAGCATTTTTAATGTATTTTATTTCCAATTCTGTAAATATTTGAAAAAGTTAAGAATATTTACATAAAAACTAACTAAAATATTTCTTTATGTATACAACATTGATAACTTTTGCCTAACCACACGTGTCGTATTGGTATGGAGACTACGCCTCGGTGTTTTTATTTCGCGATAATTCTTAAGATATTAATTTAAATTGTATAGTGTAAAGGGTAATCATAATCTGCATAAAATGCTGAAGGTAAATAACGTATTTAATTTGATAAAGATTAATATTGTACCCGTATAAATTGCTTTCCAATTACCTCATCATATGACACTATTTTTATAAACATAAAAATAGGTATAGTAAGCTATTCATAAAAGATAGACATACGCCATCGCGGACTTTTCTTTAGTTCTATAAAAGAGAAACCTCCTCCTCCTTCCTTCCTTCCTTATTTAAAGCTGCCAGCCGCCTTGGTTTGTTTCCGACTTCTTCAACAATAATCGTCATATTTCAATTAATTTGTACAAAACATGAATAAATTATACACGTAAACCTTCCTCTTGAATCACTCCCATTGGTGTCACCCATATGCCAATCCGTTCGGTAGTTTTTGAGTTTATCTCGTTCAGACAGACAGGGACTTTATTTTATAAAATGTAGTGACTATCAAATGTCTAAATACAAAGCTTTCATAGTTTTATCTTCAATAAAGACGGACTCCCGTATAAACTTTCATCTCATTTTCTATTTAGACACTTTGGAGCCTTTGGACAAAAGGTGACCTATGTCCTTCTCCAATTTCATCAAAACCGGTTCAGGTGTTCAGGCCGGAAACGTAACCGACAGACCGAGTTACTTTCGCATTTTGTAATATAATATACCCAGTAGGGAAAATAATAATAATGATATGAGACATCTAGACCCAAAGTAAGCAAGTATTATGCTTGTATTACGGGGTACTAGACAACTGATATACATACTTAAATATTCTTTATAACATATGCATATATAGACACTTTTACACCCAGACACGAAACAGACATGTTCTTGCACACAAATATTTGTCGCGGGCGGGTATCGAACCCGCTCCTTTGGCTCCATAGTTAGGGTCTTACCACTCGACCAATCGGTCAGTCATATAGGTCAGTTAGGGATATCGCTGATTCTAAGTTACTTTAATATAATATGATTAAGTAAGAGAAACAAATAAGAAACAACTGTAAGCCAAACGCGCGGCTGTGGGTCTGCAAAATAAATGTTACAAAATAGTTGTTTATAAAATTAAAAAAAAAATCCGTTTTACGATACTTACCGCACTTGCCTTTTGCAATATCTTTTCGCATATCGCGAATACTGACCGACTAGTCTAGTGGTCGGAGACGCTGACTACAGACAAAAGGTCACGGGTTCAATTACCACTCATAACAAATATCTGAGTGCATGCACATGTCAATTTCTTCCGCGTCTGGATATAATATATATAAAAAATATATTTATGTACGTATTATAATATTTAAGTATGTATATCAATAATTATTTAGTACTCATAATACAGGCTCTATTTGGTTTATGACTGGATGACCGTGTGTGCAAAGTCACATATTAACATTATTACACTAAATACATTCGCTTTTAATACATAATAATTTCATGTCATCGAATTCATTTAAATGTAAACTGTTAATTTATTTCATCATCATCATCATCAGCCCATTTTTACCCCACTGCAGGGGCTTAGGCCTCCCCCAGAGTGAGGAGGGGGGCTTGGAGCTTAAGTCCACCACGCTGCTCCACTGCGGGTTGGGAACTGTAACGACCGCCATCTATTGACAGCGTCCGGGACCGACTGCTTAACGTGCCCTCCGAAGCACAGTGTCAGTGATATTGTGTACTTAAGTCAGAAAAACTCATTGGTACACGCCCGGATTCGAACCATGGCCCTATGGGGCCTTATAAATTTGAGACAGGTTCGTTGCGCTCTGGGCTATCACGACATTTATTTATCTTTACTAAACAGTTATAATTGATGATTAATTCCCAATTTAACACAAAATAACGAATACGTAACACGCCATAAGCTACCAGTTATGTAATCGAGTAGATATAACAAAATCATTAATCATTACCATATAATATAATCTATCATTAGTCTTACGCTGTTGCATCGTTAAGTATTATCTGGTAATAAATGTTTAGATACTGTTTAGATAACTAAAACTACTTGAAGTTAGACGAAGTAACGTAACACACTCGATGTGGTATATGTGCCGAAGGACTAAAAAAATACCTTGAGAGAATCAACATGTCCATTTCGTACTGCGTGACAACTGATTTATTCTTTTTCTTTGCACTTTTTCATCATTCTCTTACTTATTGATTTGCCTGTCATCAGTTCTTGAACTTTAGTGCTAATTCTTAATTGACGATATAACTTGTCGATTTTGTTTCTGAGATTACAAGTTTATTTAATATTAAGGATATTAGGGAACATACATAAAATGATATCCAGAGTGTCGTCATATAAATCATAAAGGTTTTGCCATACTTAACTAAAAATATTCCAAAGAGGCAAAAAATGTTAAACTAGCATCAAAAATGCTAAACTAGCATCAAAAATGCTAAAAACGGTCACACTGCTTCCAACGACCGTAGACAACGCCATAACGGGAGGGTCAATTGCGTTTCGTTATTGGAATATTAGTACGTTTTAACAAGATTTTTTTTATAAACGAAAAATTAATAGAATATAATTTATAACAAAATTTGACAGTAACGTTACTAGATAACACAAAAAATTTTAATTCAATCGTTTTAGTACTTTATATATTTTTTAAACGCGTATTTACAACTATATTTTTAGAAGTTATGATCGTGACACGGAACGTTGAGTGATAATCAGTTGAGTTTTATCCATATTAACAGAGATGGCGCTGTCTTCACTTGAAAAACAAATTCGTAAATGTGTTATTTATTTTAAATTGTAATATTTGATACCTCTTGAAACATCAAATCTTATTTTTAATGCTAAAAATTATTATTTAACACGTTCAATTTATTTTAGATCTTATCAGTAATTAAAATACTTTATAAGTTTGCAACTACACAGACTATAATAAGCGTCACTTCCGTCAGAAAAAAAATCTGAGTTACTCCCTAGTCGCGCCTAAAGAAGTTTTACTTCAAAAAAATCACGTTTGTTGTATGGGAGCCCCCCATCTAAATATTCTGTGAATATTTCAAGCGCCAACCTGTTGCCGTTATGAATATCGAGCAAAAAACAAGAAAAAAATCACGTTTGTTGTATGGGGGGCCCCCTTAAATATTTATTTTATTCTGTGAATGGGCACATTATGAACTGCCTGAATGTATATACTCGAGCTGTTCGGTAGTACGAAACTGTGCTCATGAGCACTTTTTTGACCTGCTCATTATATATGCTCCGGCTGTTCGGGAGTACCCGTCTATTCGTGAACACTTTTTGAACATAAACCCGGTCAATTTGAACCTTTGTTATGGCGGACTGAACATAAAACATAAGAAAATCCTCAATTCCTCCATTTCTCCAATCAGCTCCAAAATGGTACAAACAAAACTAGAAATCAAAGGGAACCTCTGTGCCCAGTTTAGAAAAAAATTCGCCGGATATTAACGATGTAAAGATGGACGGACGTATGAACTGCCATACCAAAATTATAAAGTACCAACTGTACTTAATAATTGTAAAACAATCTTTTTAGCTGTTTTTCTATTTTTGTTGCCTGTACGTCGCTTCTTAATGTAAATAACGGACTGGCCACGGTCACAGAAGGTCACGTTAAGACTTTCAAATACCAAATCGAGATTCTGTGTTTAAACAGTTAACTGTTTGCTTTTAATTTGAACCATAAATACGAAAGAGTATTTTTGCCCATATTTCGCTTGCATAATGTAAATAATTCATCAAATATAAATAGCGCAATTAATATTTAAAGAATTTCTAACTTAATTCAATATTTTTTGATAACACACGCTGCATTTTCATGAGGGACCATTTTGATACACATATCACATGAAAAAGTGCGTAATATCTTTATTTAAAATCCTTTAAAATAGAAGATAATATTTAAAATTTACATGTTTTTTTTTTTGGAAGGACAGTCATTATGTTTGTGTAGTCTTTGTATGGAGGGCAGATAATGAGTAGGAACAATAATTTAGGACAATCGAGGTCAACGACAGTACTGATGTACTTTATATAATGCTAGTTACCACCGCGCTGCAATTCATTTTTAATTATTATAATTTTTAATTTAATTTTTTTTTATTTGCCATACACAAGACCATTTACAATAATATTTCGTTAACAATACAGTGTGTTTAGCTTAGAGTATTTTCTGATGATATATATTTTGCATATGCCAATTTTACAAATATGGAAATTGATTCGATCTATAGGTAATGTCTATACAATGAAATTTATTAATAATAATAATATTATAATAATAATATAATAATAATAAATCCTTTATTGCAAAAAAAAAACAAAAAAAATATTATCTTAATCGTTAACTAATTTTACACATTATGGCAAACGTAATCGGCTCAGCATGCTGATGGCCTGCCACGAACGGACATGACCATCGCTTATATTCTGCCGATCCCGTAAGATATGTTTATATTCTTTTTAATTTTCTTCTCTACATTTTTACCCTCCACTACTTACTTCCTATCCCTCCTACCTTCTTTCTTTTCTTAATTTTTCAAATCTCCACATCCATACCACTGCTCCTTCATCTCAACTTTCCTCTGATAGTTCTCTTATTTACCATTCTTTCTCCCACCCTATGTTCGTCGCTAAATTTATTATAGTCGATAAATCGTAAACACTTAACCGAGTCCAGTGAAACCTTTACATTTAAATAGATGAAATAATTATTTTATGCATAAGGTAAGTATTATCCGTTGTTAATTTCAGTATTAGGAAAAAAATACACTATTTTTCGGCAGGGTTTCACAAAATAGATGTGCAAAAAGGCTAAGATGTACTAGAAATGGGTTAATATTTATTTAAACAAACAGCTAAAGTAACTAAAGGAATTCGTGTCAACCATAACAGCAAATAGAAAAAAAATATACGAAATAAAAATTACTCAAATACGTTGATAATAAATAGCTGGCAATTAATTGGACTTCTAACTATAATGTACTTATAGTTATGACTATAATACGTATAATAATTATGAAATGATACTGTTCTCAAAATATTACGAGAAATACTATCGTTTTCATCTGCACGTCTTTACTCTTCGACGGTCGGTGACTTTCTGACGACACGCGAGCGTGAGCGAGCACCGTAACGACATGCCTTCTCACTTTCACCCACCCGCATTACATTCCATTGAGTAATGTTATAAAAACGGTGGTGACCGCATGTCTATACTCGTTTACCGTTTGAAGTATTTTTCTACCACGCATTAAACATAAATTATGAGCCACTCTGTATGTTTATAGTTCATTAGCTCGATCTTGTGAATCCACATTATAAATATGTATCTTTGAAGTTGCGCTGGCCAGTAACTTCTCTATGCAAAAGGCGAAAGCTGATAACCATTTTAAAGATGCAGATCCTAAACCAACCTTTTCATCGGTTTATCTTATCTTTAACTAGGTTAGTAATAAAACAAAACAGGGAAAACCGGGTAAGTGCGAGTTGGACCTGCGCTGCGTCCTGACAGTTTCATACAGTTAAAGCGTATACCTACCTACTGTCCTTTTTTTAATATTTTTTTAATATTTTATAACGTACATACATCACAACAACGTCTAGGCCCCAAACTAAGCATTAGTTTGTGTTTTGGGTACCAAGCGAAGACACCACATACAAATAACAACCGAGACCCGGTACCAGTATCAATATTCATCATATAAATACTGACCCGACCTGGGATTCGATCCCGGGACCTCCAGCTTCGTAGGCAGGGTCGCTACCCACTAGGCTAAGCGGTCCTCATTTATTTTTAGTCGTCTCCAGAATGTTACTGTTACTTTGATCCACAAGGAATTATCTAACTTACTTTCTTTTACTATGAATGATACGTAATTGACATATATTCTTCCATTATAATAATTCTTTTTACATTTTAATAAGTTTTGGAACGGATTTGAGCATGATTTTGTTTTATTCCGAGTATTACCGAAAACTACGAACTCTTTATAACCTAAACTAACATAAAGTTTAACAAGATTGTGCGTAACTAGGCACAGCCCATTCAATTCGACGACCGCTTAGCCTAGTGGGCAGCCACCCTGCCTGCGAAGCTGGAGGTCCCGGGTTCGAATCCCAGGTCGGGTCAGTATTTATATGATGAATATCAATACTGGCACCGGGTCTTGGTTGTTATATGTATGTGGTGTCTTCGCTTGGTACCCAAAATACAAGCTAATGCTTAGTTTGAGGCCAAGACGTTGTTGTGATTGTGTGTGTTATTATTATTATTATTATTATTATTATTATTATTATTATTATTATTATTAATAATAAGGTAAAGTAAAATGTTCTGCCGTTTTGTATGATGCGAAAGTTTAATGTAATATAATGTAACTAATGTGTGTAACAATGTATTGTAGTTATGTGGGCGTGTGATAATTTTTTTTTACCAACACGACGAAGATAACGCATCTTCATGTAAGGTTTAATTTTATATCGAGATATTAATGCAGTGTAGTAAAAAAAAATAGTGACGAAAACCCCTTTTATTTCAATTTGTTTCATTTGTTGCCATGTTTAATACTTAAATGTATGTGCATTTAAGTATTAAACTAGAGTAGAGGAGAACTGTAGATCAATATGAGAGACACGTTTAACATTATACTTTTCGGTCTCAACAATTTTTTATAATTATGTGTTTTATCCTTTCTAAATATTACTTAGATAACGGTACGGAAATTATTTTACAGTACGGAACCTTCCCCACTCGAGTCCGGCTCACACTTGACCGATTTTTATATTTAATTATAACATTGCATATTTGTTGTTTTTTATATTTTATATGGTTATTAAACATCAAGATACCGTTTTTTTTTAGCAATCGATTAATGTGACAGCTTTTCGATACATCCATTCCAAAAATCGAGGCAGGCGTACAAAAAAGATCTGTGGGACTGTTTATGCTCTTGAGATCCAATAATAGTATTATCTACTTATAGATATAAGTATATTTGTATCTATGTATTTAATGTGTACTTACTCAAATACTCTCGTTGCATATAAATATATTGAATGTATATATTATTTAATATATATTAAATAAATTGTATACATATGATTAACTTGTTTATTATGTATATATGTATGTATATATACGTATTTGTGTATATTTATATAGATGGAATATTAGTATTTTATTATTACATCTAAATTACTTATATCACTATGTGTATAGAAAATAAGTCAGTTTTTTTTTGCTAAAAAAATTCAATTCTTAATTTTAAGTAAAATCTGTAAATGGCCTTTCCTCTGTGATATATTTAAAATCTTAACTGTTTGTGTTTTTGGCTGTAGATTTTATTAAATTAAATAAATAAATAAAATAAAACGATCTAAAGCCAGTGGTATCACTTCGTGTTTCTGTCCAGTTACTTTGATTTTGTGAATTAACTTATTGTCTGAAATAAAAGGCAGTGGAACATTTTTGTTTATATTTTTGTGCTAAAGCTTTATAAGTACGTTTATTGAAAAAAAAAATTAATAAATTAGTTTTTTATTTCCTGCAAGTTTAATGTATTTGGCATATATTTTGAATAGACTCCCGTTCTCAAATGACATCCTGTATAAACATAATTAGTGATGCGCCATCGCCATGAACTCCCTATACAAAAAGGGTCCCCTTGAATAAATCTCGTTTTGTTCAAATTGTGTATTGTGTATTGACACAAATTCCCTAAACGTTCATTCATATCGAGTTATTATGATGAGTTTTACGTCTGTTTCGCTTTGTTCGCGGACATTGCGCCACCTGGCGTTTCAGTTTCGCAACTTCACTGTTGTGACTGCCGTAATAACGGATTGACAAGACAATCTCTGTTGGGTCTTGTCGATTATTTGAGGATTACGAAATATTCTTCATTTCATGTGAATATTTTTAATGACATAAAGTGGACACTGGTTACGAGTACGTCTGCATGCTGACATTTCTAAAACGTCGAGACGCATACCGTAATTAGGTAGGTTAAGGTCAAATGAAGTCTTCATTGCCAGTTGAAAATTTAAACACTAAAATATCCAACCAGCAAATAAATAAAACCACCTAAACATTGAACAACAGTTGTACAACTCCAAAAAGATGCAACATATGCAGCCTCTTTGTCATTATAATAACTGTTCGCAGTAGCTGAAGATAATAGTTTAATTAATTAATTGATCACCTATACTAATTATCTCTAATTTTTTTGTCATTGGAAATGATTTGCATTTCGTTGGAGTATAAGGGGTCATTTGGGAGTTTTGTGAGACAGGCAGATTGCACAAAGACTTTTCGAGATATCGGGATGAACGTGGTGTCAAAAGACGCAACTCGGCGAGCTCTACAAGACAGCAAAAGACAATTTGAAAAAAGTTCAAAAACAAAAAAAATATCGGTAAAAAACAAAAAAAATCGCAATTTTTTTTCCCGATTTTCATTTTGGGAGCCCGATATCTCAAGAACTAGGTACGAATAAGAAAAAAATAAAAAAACGGCTCGGAGTAATTAGACGGGGGATTGTCAGAATCGAACAACCGGAAGTAGTGGTTAAAGGTGCCCTTACTTGGAAGTCGGATATGCGTCAGTGTTACATTTCGTACTAATTCGGTTTGTTCGATCGAAATGTCGTATAGAATATTATATTTCGAAGTTTTAAGCTTATTCAGATACAGTTGTGTTATTTTTATTGCGAAAAAAAATTATTTTCAAAAATATTATCCAAAATATGTGTGTTTACTTTATTCCGTTAGGTTCATTTCCACTGTCGCAAGAAGTTCGTGCGAAAGCAGATCCGTTGATTTTTTGCAGCTGCAGCGTGTAGCTAATAAAATGTCACGACCTTTTGGCCTATGAGTATAGCTGCAGTAAAGTGTTAGAATTAATTTATACTAACTCTCTTTTACAGCTACTGCGTACAGTTATTATATAATTATATACAAGGAAGTTTATATTATGTCGTGCCCTTCTTGAGTAGTTGCAGTAAAGAGTTAATATTAACTCTTTTCTAGCGATACTAGCGACAAATATTATAATATATACAAAAAGGTTGCATATGTCGCGGCCTTTTTGAGTAGCTGCAGTAAAGTTTGTAATTAATTAGTAATTTGTTTTTAAGTATTAGTTAAGGACGTATGTACAAAAAGTGACAGCTCGAAAATAGGTTTTACTTGACAGCTTGCTTACTACTACACGCGCATGCGCAACACATACTTGGCGCTATACCAGAACTAATTAGTCTTGATCATTATTATTTTTATTTATTTAAGAATTAGTTTTCTTTTATGTCAAGTTTTTAATGTTGCTTTATTTTATATAATAACTAGCGATCCGCCCCGGTTTCGCACGGGTAGCAGAGCCATAATATTTTTACGGTCGTAGTGTCGTATCAGCTTGTTGTGTCGAACATGTGGACTGGATTTCATTAGATTTAAATGTAACGCAAGTTCGTCCAACTTGGATTATTTTTAATGTATTTTATTTCGAATTCTATAAATATATGAAAAAGTAAAGAATAAATACCTAAAAACAAACTAAAATATTTCTTTGTATACAACATTGATAACTTCAGCCTAACCACGCGTGTCGCGTCGTTCGGTATGGCTCCTAAGATATTGATTTAAATTGTAGAATACAAAGGGCAATCATAATGTTCATGAAATGCTGAAGGTAAATATCGTATTTAATATGATAAGGATTAATACCATATCCGTATAAATTGTATTCCAATCACCTCATCATATTACATCATAAAAATAGTACAGTAAGCTATCCATAAAAGATAGATATATGCCAACGTGGACTTTTCTTTAGTCCTATAAAAGAGACACAATTCCTCCATACATTATTTTGTTATATCTCAAAAGGATTAGGCCACATTTTCGATGAAAGTTCCCAACCGGCTTGATTTTTTTCCGACTTCAACAATAATCGTCATATTGCAACAAATTTTCTCTTGAATCACTCTGTCCATTGATGTCAATAATATGCCAATCCGTTCGGTACTTTTTGAGTTTGTCGCGTTCATACAGACAGACGCGGCGGGGGGCTTTATTTTATAATATGTAGTGATAACAATAATACCTGGAACATCCCACATAGCGCTATCTAGTCCCAAACTAAGCAAAACTTGTGTTATAGGTGTGGGTTAAAATGTCTTTTAAAGTTCCATAAAAAAAAAAAAATATTAGACAATACTATACTGTGCCACAGTTATCGTATGAGGAGTTTTGCAATACGAGTGCATTTTGTTTGTAATACGTGGCGATGGCGAAACCGAGGCCCCATTGAATGAGGTGACCTTTTCATTTCCCATTTCGTCAAATTCTACTATTTTTGATTCTGGACCGATTGTTTTCAAAATCAATGTGTAAGAGTCTGTATGGTCTTCGATTACGAATCTGT
Source organism: Luffia ferchaultella (assembly GCA_949709985.1). NCBI lineage: Eukaryota > Metazoa > Arthropoda > Insecta > Lepidoptera > Psychidae > Luffia > Luffia ferchaultella. Next base: position 3,761,049 of record OX453262.1, read on the forward strand.
GCTCAGAACTAAAAAAAATTACTGCCTTAGAATCTGTTATAGTTTTTGAACTGCCTGCTTTCAAAATCGATATCTATGGGTCCATGTGGTCTCCCTTCACAAATCTGCGGTCAAAACTGAAAATAGTGTCTGCCATTTTGAACTTCTTTCTTTCTGGGCCTAACACTACTAAAATAAAGTCTGTTTCGTATAGATTAAAATTTTATTATTATTTGGTCCACATTACAAAAAAAAAAAAAACAAGTCTGTATGCGTTATTACAACAACGATTAATACTTTTGTCAATACAGTTACTATTAATACGTTCTTTATGACATCGAAACTTGTACCGCAATGTTGTATTTTACAGTACTAAATCTTTTTACTTTACACCAATCACAAGCGAGCATTCTGTTTGCACCGCATGCGTAAACCGCGAAAAGCAACTCGCTCGCGCCCTTAGCTCTTACCATTATTTATTTCTATAAATTGAGGAACCGTGCGAACACCCCTGTTTTGACTAACTTGCCCTTCAAATTTCACGATCATTCAGACCGCCTTCTACAAACATTATCCCATCAAAAACAATACTTGTCAAAAAAACCAAGTCTCGCAACTCAGTTTTTCTGCGGTAAAAAGTTGTGAGATCCATGTAATACCAAGTCGGTTATTAATTTATTCAGTCTCTACTTGTAAGTATGTAATGTTTTATATAAATATATTGAGACTTGGCCATCGCACTAATTAATTGAATTTACATGTGTTTTCAGGCGATTGAATTTACACGTGTTTTCAGGCGATGGCCAAGTCTCAATATATTTATATAAAACATTACATACTTACAAGTAGAGACTTACAAGTAGAGACTGAATAAATTAATAACCGACTTGGTATTACATGGATCTCACAACTTTTTACCGCAGAACAACTGAGTTGCGAGACTTGGTTTTTTTGACAAGTATTGTTTTTGATGGGATCTCATTTCTTTTTGTATTTTGTAGACAGTTCTACTTTTTTCCTTTTCGGTACCTTCTACTTATTGTATATATGTATATCTACCAGCAACGAATTTTCTTAAAGCCCTCTCCCGGACTTATGAACTTTTCTTATTTTTGTAGGTAGCCTTCCGTTTTCTCTTTTCCGGTACTACTTCTTGAGCTTCAGCTACAGTTTAATATAATAATAACTGCCGTAATAAAACATCGTTACGAATAAAGCCAATATTGAAAAATTTTACTGAAGACTTGGCTGTATGGGCTTAATTTTCTTTGCGGTCTTTTCTAGATTTTTTAGTTTTTCCTTAATTCATACACCAAACACTACTTATATTCCAAATTTGAAGCTTCTAGGTCTGCTAGAAGTGCCTTAGAATTTTGATGTTCGTTGAGTCAGTGAGTGACAAAATTAAGAAATTTCACCTGTTATAATTTCTTAAAAATACTAGTTAAAATTGAATTAAAACGTGTAATATGCTTATATAATATGCCTGCATGGTTACTGAAAATTTCAGTCTTCTAGTTTTATCCACAACGAAGTTACAGGGGGTCGAAAATGGTCTGAATTGCTTCGAGAAAAGGATGGTACGGCCGTGACGCTTTTTTGCTCGACTTGGTGGGGGCACGACCGTGCCCCCAGATAGTTTAAAAAAACTAAGAAACTTGCGCTTTGATACCAAATCGATCTAAAAAGGAGAAAATAACTTTTAGAATAAGAATAAAGTGTTTAATGAGGAAAAATAATGTTATTGTGACAAAACGTGGGGTGCCCGATATCAGTTGTTTTAAATATTTCATTGCACTCCACGATTTTTCACAATAACATTAATTTTCAATTTTTTTTCTACTTATTTTCTTTTTTAAAGTTCGATTGTCTATCAAAGTCGTATCAAAGTGTAATTTATAAATTTTTTTTTATATATTATTTTTTATCTTTTTTTAGTCTTAATATTTTTTAAACTACATTCCATTAAAATTTACAAACATAAAGGTGGAACTCACAATTACCTATAAAACGATGAAATGATACAAACCGACACAAAGCTTCATGTCGGTGCTAATCTAACCACTGAGGAGTTCCCTTGTAAACAAATTATCGTGGTGCATCATCAGTTTATAGTGAAAATCATGGATAACTATCGAAATCCAACCTACATACAAAGTTTCGTGTTCGTGCTATTAACCGGTGAAGAGTATCCTTATGAGGAAACAATCCTGCCTGCAACATCAAGTTATGTTTATCATTTTAGTGTATTGTCATCGAAGTTACATATGTATTCTGAATTTCAGCCCAATATCTTCAGTGGAAGTGGGTGACAACCGCGTTTAAAGATTCCATTAGATACAAAAAAACATACAGGTGGAACTTATAAAAGCGTATTAAAATTAAAATAATTACACCATTCCAAGAGGTCACCACTTTTTACATATGTTTTAATTTAATTTTTTTATCATAAAAAAAATATTAGTTGGTCAACTCGGTAATGTATATACTATGTACATTGTATATATAGTGTAAGATTTTTATTTTAAGTTTAATAGCTTTCCGCCTTGGTAAAAAAAATAATTCAAACTAATTCAATTCATAAAATATTATAAAAGACAATGGGCGGTTTCGTACCCAGTGGTGTATCAAGTTGTGACATATGTCATTTTAAAGGTCTTAATAATAGCTTCATTTTATTGTATGACACCAACTTATTATTTAATTACTGCCTTTGAAATTTAAATTTAAAATTATTTAATTTTTATTTAAATAATCATTATTTCTAGCTTATAAAGTTCTTTTTAAGCGACTTCAAAAAAGAAGGAGGTTACTCAATTCGACCGTATATATGTTTTTTTTTATGTGTGTTCAGGGATAACTTCGTTGTTTATGAACCGAATTGGATAATATTTTTTTTTTGTGGAATGGAAATATCTCCAGAGTGGTACCATGATAAAGAAACTAGGATCTGATGATGGCATCCCAGAGAAATCGAGGGCAACCTTCGAAAATCGTATTTTAAAGTATCGTATTTTAAGTATTTTGATAAAGTACTACTACTAGTACTATTTAATGAAGGTCGGGAGTCGATCTGATGATGGAGCTGAAAGACAGTCGAGGGAACTCCTTAACGATTTACAGCAATTACCTGGTGTTTGGACTTGATTCATTTCTATTGATGAGATCTTTGCACCCATATGGATTATAAGTGCCATTACAGGTCTGATGATGGAGACCATACACAATCGAGGGAACTTCTCAACGATTTACAGCAATTACCTGGTGTTTGGACTTCATTCATTTCTGTTAATGAGAACTTTGCACCCATATGGGTTATAAGTACCATTACAGATCTGATGATGGAGACCATACACAATCGAGGGAACTCCTTAACGATTTACAGCAATTACCTGGTGTTTGGACTTAATTCATTTCTATTGAAGAGAACTTTGCACTCATATGAGTTATAGTGCCATTACAGGTCTGATGATGAAGACTATAAACACTCGGGGGAATTTCTCAACGATTTACAGCAGTTACCTTTTGTTGAGCTTCCGTCATACGGTTGAATATGCCAAAATGTTCAGTTCGCACAAAAATAATAATTAAGATTGAAGTTTTACATAGGAATACCACTGCCTACTAGGCATGCTGATTCGTCAATTTGACACTGAATTTACGTTGCGTAATCGCGGTGCTGTCTCATTAGAGTAGCGCGTTTAGTAGCCCCATTTATACTAAATAGAAATAAGTTACAGATGCATTCAACTAAAAATTGAAAAATAAAATAATTTAAAATAAAAATAAAAACCGACTTCAAAAACATAAACTAAAAAGTTAAAAATAAAATTTTCACTTTAAAGAAAGGAGCATTAACAGGCGGCATATAGTTAATGAAGTGAAAATTTTATTTTAACTTTTTAGTTTATGTTTTTGAAGTCGGTTTTTATTTTTTACTTATATTATTTTATTTACCATGTTATATAGCATACTGTGCGTTGCGGCTACCTGTCAGTATAACTCTTACACCGCCCTGCCCACACACATACATACTACTAGAGGTTGGATTCAGTCCTGTCATGTGTCGAATCGGATATATTACTCCTATATTGTAGTAACTACAATAACGACGGGAAGGGAGTCGATAAGTACTGTTCGTGCCTAATAGGGCGAAGAACAGTCGGCACATGTTCACATATAATAAGCATTATATGGTATTTGGGGTGGGCGAGGCATCAAAATTATATATTGTTGCCAGCAACTTTTTTAGATGATATAATTGTTGATCTAGATTATTAGTTCAATGATAATTTTTTTAAAATTATTTCGACCTACGCAATACTAGCCTTTAATTATATTTTTTAATAAGAAATCCAAGAACAACATGCCTACACTAGATACAGCATGGAGACGAAGCCTATGCAAAACCTGCAATTTTTTTGGCCAGTCTTAAAAATATGTAGGTGTGCAAGCGGCGGTGGAATAGCGATTGGTAACCGTATAGTAGGTATGCTTAGTAATAAAGTAATATTGTACAATAAGTAACATTTACACTAAAAATAACATTTCATTATATGAGATATAAAATAACTCATAGTTATTTCCTTGCACGTGTTTCATGGTTGGTGCCATACTATAAAATAAAGCTATTGATACGACCTTTAAAATGACATATACCATAACTTGATACAACCTGGGTACGCAGCCCATACAAAGATGCCCATTCACTTTTACTTTCACCCACGTCTCAAGATTGATTGAGTTCAACTTTACCATACGTACAGCATTTCATCGGAGAGAAACAAAGACGTACACCCGACCTTTCAATAGCGCTCCTCGGAGCGGTCTGAAGCACGATACCCTGTGCGCTTGGTTTTATGCTGTCAGTGTGCTGTCAGTTCATACAAAATAGTATGGCGAAATTACGGTGAAATTGCATATTATTGATGATTTTTTTCTGCCACTTTTCCGTTTATTATCAAAATTTCCTCTAACAGAAAGAAAGGATGAAGTATTAAAAATACTTAAATGATTTTTTAATCTCAAAAAACCTTGTGATGATGGTGTAATATGTACCGAAAAATGTTAATTTTCCGCGATTTCGGCAAAAGTGGGTTACAAAATAATATTTTTTCAGTGTGAAAGAGTGTAAAATATGCAAATGTTTTCTAACACAATTGTAAATTAAGAACTGACCTTTATTTTAGAATTAGGTTTATGACCATATACCTTTCCAAACTTCCTAAAAATGTACCTAAACATGCCGTTTTTTTGTAATTCCCCCCTTAAGTAATAAAGAGGTAATTGGAAATGGACTTAGTACGATAAGTGCCATAATAATATACTAACTTTCGTGAGTTTAAAGTAACACGGTACCTATAAAGGATAGTAATTTGAGAGGGCAGGAAGGTATCTGCATTAATCAATTGTATTATGGGTATATTGTACTTACAGAAGAACAGTATTAAGGACACTATCTCTAAGTTTAACAATTATTTTCAACTACATTCAAAGATTTTGAAATTTTGTAACGCTGATGGCAAGAAAAGAAAAGTTTTCACATTTTATTTTTATAATGGCGTCAATAGCTTTTTGTTATGAAGATCAAATTACTATAGGATTAGACCAATTCAGGTTAGAGTACTAGTAACTAGAGCTTTTTTTACAAATATAAAGCTTTCCGCCCATGTGAAGTCGTCACAAGCACGACTAACTTCACTTCGGTCCCATTTCTGTTTTTGGGATCACTTACGTGGCAAAAATACTCATAGTTACCAGTTGATTTAGGTTAATCCCTTCAAGATTATTTAAGAATAGGATGATCGAACGACAATCCATCATTGGAAACTCATTAAGCGTTATGCCATTGAAAAAAAGTACCGCAAACAATAAGATGCCCAATTGATGAGCCCATTGTCCGAGCATAATAAAATTCAGGAATAACAATAATGATCGGCGAGATCAAAAAGGTCGGCGCTTGTGAATTGAAACGTTCCCACGCTTGCAACGATTTTGTGAAAGATATCCGTTTTGTGCGCGAGTTAACCAGCTTATGCCTTAGGCTGCATTGACTTTGGTCTAACCTTGTGCAGCACACCTTGTGTTAGACTGAAACTAAAAGTCGTGTGATTTTCTACTAAACTAAATATTTATCACAAAATATTTATTTACTAGCCTCTGCCCGCGGCTTCGCCTGCGTGGACATACGTAATGCAGGTAGGTATAACTAGGTTAGGTAACTACGTATCAGGTTATAACGTTCCTGCAGTAGATGTACAGCAGCCTACCACTAGTATATTTCCTTGGCATGCTCTTGATAGATTATACATAGTTAACTTGAGGTGTTATTAGATTCGTCTTAATTGTGATACTGACCTATCGTATATAATAATAATAATAACGTATACATCACAACACAACAACCTCTAGGCCCCAAAGTTAAGCATTAGCTTGTATTTTGGGTACCTAGCGAAGACACCACATACTTAAAACAACCAAAACCCGGTACCAGTGTCTCAAAACATAAAAAAATATTAATATCCTAAAGAAGTAGTAACCATTAAGAGCCCCTGTAAGTCGTCGGCAAGCCCTCGAGCGCGATTGAACGCAGCGAGCGTGTACCTATTATAGGGTAATAATGTAATTTTCGAAACTTTATCACAAACTTTGCGAACAAAAATAAAATATAAATGTTTAATTTGGTAGATAACACTTCAAGTTCTAATTTTTATACGTTTTCTTATTATTTTCATTAAATTATAACGCGTAAACGACCATTTTGCACACGACTTTTCGCGTTTATTCAGCATAGAACCCATTGTTTAATGTACTAATTAAATAAATTTTAAGATTACTTTTCGTACACTTACTAATATGCCCCGTACGTATGCTTTTTCGGTGATTGGTATTAGCTACTAGTTCGCTATAAAAACCCTAAAAAATCTGATGTTACGGGCTTGCTCTAAAACGTATGTTTGAATTAATTTTTTATTTATATTATGTTGTTATACAAACAATTGTCTCAATTTATAAGGCCCCATAGGGCCATGGTCCGAATCCGGGCGTGTACCAATGAGTTTTTCTGACTTAAGTACATAACTATTACTGACTCCGTGCCTCGGAGAGCACGTTAAGCAGTCGCTCCCGGACGCTGTCAATAGATGGCAGTCGTTACATTCCCCTACCCGCAGTGGAGCAGCGTGGTGGATTTAAGCTCCACGCCCCCTCCTCACCCTGGGGGAGGCCTAAGCCCCTGCAGTGGGGTAAAAATGGGCTGATGAAGTGAAGAAGTGAAGTTATACAAACAAAATTTCGTAGACTTACTTTATAAATAATTGATGTATGATTGCGTACCTATTCAAGAAAATCGAATATCGTGATGTTTATTGAGAAATTTGACCTGAAAAAATAATGTTTTTTCAGTTTTCATATATATAGGTACTTCAACGTCTTTGCGAGAATAATGACAATCGACACGGATATAAAGCAAGCACATAGGTAGGCATGTGGTGAAAGTGAAATAAAAAATTGTTTTCATTGGATGTACCTGTAATCCAAAATTGACGCGATTAAAACCGCGAGGAATGTCTAGTATGTCAATGAAATCATAAGTGGGTTATGCCGCAAACAGTTATGCCGAAATACTATCAAAATATTGTTGGATTGCATTTGATATTTTATCGGCGTCGAATCGGTAAGCAAAATGATGTCCTATTACGATATTATATCTACTTGCTTATCACGTAAAAGAGGTTTGGGAATTGCGAAAACGTCTTCGAAGAATTGACATTTGACCATAGTTTCGATTAAAGATTATTAGATTTGTATATCGTAAATATCTCGATTATCGATTTATTTACATTGCTTAAACTGTTAAAATTTTTGTTTTATTCTAAAATCGAATGAATGTTAGTATAAAAAACTTAATATTTGATATAATATTAACAATTTGTAGACTGAGAAACTGCAACCTCGCAATAGGTAGTTGAATGAATACTAATCCAAACTAAGCGAAGGGAATTTTTTTTAGACACAATGCTAATGTCTGCGTTTTATTATAGGCGTATGTTGAGTTTGAACGTCATTTATAACTTAATTATGAAGCCGATTTTTGTCTGTTAACATAAAATACTTTTTTTAGAAAAGTTCAGATAAAGACTAAAGAAATATAAATAATCAATCCACTTAGTCCTATTTTACTTCATTCATATACCAGCACTTAAATACCAAGTCTGCTTTAAGTCTAAATGGACTTAAATTTGAAAGTCTAGCTGTCGAACAAGTTACTGGATTGTATTCATTTGCTTCCCACGTCTAATATACACTTTAGAGTATATATCGAATATACACTTTAGTGTATATTAGCTAATTATGGCAATGCCCCTTTAGTTTTGTTATTGATTTTTTTTGTAGTAATGTATACAATCACAGTATTTAACGTGGGCAATTGGTATCTTTTATGTGACATGAAATTGATACAGTTATATAGTATCGGCGAAAAATTTAAAAAATAGGCCAAGTGCAAGTCAGACTGGCGCCCTGATGGTTCTATACCACTCACAAGGTATTTTAAGAGGAGTGTGTACTAGAAGATTTCCATATAATATAGCGTTAACCCCATTAAACCTTAACCGATTGGCGCAAAAGATTGTGGTTAAATTTTTTCAAATATTTTAATACATCATAAAAAAAAACTTAAATGCGCGGGGTTTTTTTCGAAATTGTTTCATTGCATTTACACATGTGTAAAATAAGAATAACCACTCTGAGCATTTAAGTTTTTTTTTTATAATGTATTAAAATATTTTAAAAATTTAAAATGTATAAACCTAGTTTTTGCTGATCTGAATACCATAATTTTTTGCGCCAATCGGTTAAGGTTTCATGGGGTGCAGCCGTTAACGCCGTTTGTATGGAAATTGGCCACTACACACTCCACATAATGTATCGACCGCTATTCATCGCCAGGTTATACGAAAACGAAAATATGGATTTAAAAATAATAAATAAATACATAAAATGTTTAATTTTTTTGTGTGATATAATTGAAAAAATTAACGATTTTCGAGTTTTCCCTTGCTTATGTTGCAAGACCTTATTTCTCGAAAAAATTTTATGAGTTTATGGGTATTAAAATATATTACATCTTTTGCCTTTACTTGTTCCCGAGAAAGGGGGTATTGACAGATGAACAGCGAGACAGTCGCAGAGACGGACGGACCGACAACAATGTGAGATGCTCTATTTATTATTATATAATAATTATTAAACTTTACATCATTGAACGTAGGTACGCAGTGATGCATCGGAAACGGTAAAAATGTAAACCGGCAGTACAGTCATCGTAAATCGAGCCTGTACCGGTTTTCCAAATGTCAAGGCTACACACTAGGCCGACGCGTGTTGCAGTGAAAGTCAATTCACACTCAACTTATCGAAATGTCAACTTGTATTAGTAAATAGTTTTGATATTTATAATTAATTTATGCTACAATTATCGTATTGACGGTTCCTGATCGGTTGGCAGAGTGGTTGGAGACCCTCACTGCGGAGTCGAGGGTAGCGAGTACGATTCCCGCCCGGGACAAATATTTATGTGCATGAACATGTTTATTTGTTCCGTGTCTAGGTGTAAAATATCTATATAATGACGTATACATTACAACAACATCTAGGCCCCAAGCTTGTGTTTTGGGTACCAAGCGAAGACACCACATACGTATAACAACCAAGACCCAGTACTAGTATCAATATTCATCATATAAATACTGACCCGACCTGGGATTCGAACCCGGGACCTCCAGCTTCGTAAGCAGGGTCGCTACCCACTAGGCTAAGCGGTCGTCAATATATGTATATATTATTTAAAAAAAGAATATTTAATTATATATATCAGTTGTCTAGTACCCCATAATACAAGCATAATACTTGCTTACTTTGGGACTAGATGGCGCTGTGTCGGATGTCCCAGATATTATTAGATATAATCGTATTTCTAACGCAGTGGTTTTAAAAACCTCGAATATTAAATTCAATACAATGCAAATAATAAATTTCTGGCGAGTATTCGAAGTTGGAAATAAAAAGCTTATAACAGAACTTATGACCCGACTGTGTATATATACACCCACGATGTGAGTTATATGTGTGTTGAATTCACGGATAAATTTTCGGATGCCACCGTGAAGTATGGTGTACGCCCATTCGTACTGATACGTCGGGACATGCCACCGTTGTGAACTGTGGTGTCCCGACATTTCAGATCCTAGAACCCAGAAAAAATCTACAGATTTCGCGCTTCTCGCAACTATCGGAGAACATTGAATATGAACATCAAAAATAAAAACTGAAAATACATTTTTGTCAAACAATTTTATTAAATTTTTCGAAAAAAGTTATGGCCCAATTTTCGAAAATTTGTTATCTATCATACTGGGCCCCGCGAGCTCCTGCATTTTTAGGCAACACTGTTTTTTATCTACCTTTATAACTTTCTGAAATATAGCCGAATCTCACTCTCCAGGGTAACTGATCTAATAATCATTCAATGAACAGGGCACCTGCCCAGCCCACGATTTTCGACCGACTCCAAAATTTCTTTTTTGAAACGGTAGATAATCTATCTGCCAAAAAGCCGGGAAATTTCGTTTTTTATATCACCATTATCGATTTAACGAAAAAAGTTACGGACCGATTTTAGAAAATTTTATACCATGTGACGCCCCACAAGCTCTTGCATCTCTTGACACCGACGCCTTTTGTCTACCACCATAAATTTCGGAAATAGTCGAATTACTCTTCCCCACGAAAACGATCTGATAAACCTTTACAGTGTTAATATTAAACCCAAGTAATATGATGAGTAAAAGCGTTGCGCGCGTAGGTAATATCGGGAGTATCGGGACTATCAGGCGAAATCGAGCTTTTGCTGTGAATGAGGTGCGGAATCACCTGACTATCGACACAAGAAGCTCTAATTTAATGTAAAGTTAGTTTTAGTTAGTTTTAATCAGTTGTGAAGGATTTTATAACTTCATAAAAGGCAATCAGCAGTTATTGTTCCAAGTAAACCCAACTCTGAAAAGTAAAAAATCAAAAAGATTATCCCATACTATTAACTAAATAATAAATTAGCATTTTCTAAAGTGTTAATTACAAAATTGTAATAAACAATACTAAACAATAAAACAACAACAAACTATAAACAATAAAAAAAGAACGCTTCGGGAAAAGCCCAAGCGTCCCGATGACGGTGTCTCTGGAAAATATGGCAACCCTACCCTACTAGGGTATTTATAAGAGTTCGACAATAAAATGAAAAATAATTTACGGCAAAGGATTCAACAAAGCATTTACTAAATGTTGCGATTGCTTTGATTGCAACTACTAAGAGGGTAAAACCAAAAAAATTCATTTACCCCCTGAAGTGGGGTATCTTCGTATAGATATTTTAAAATAAGTACCTATGAAATTATATGATGGTTTATCAAAATTGAATTTCCGTCTGTAAATATGTCCTCTTTAGATAAGTTGCAAGAGCCTCCCCCCTAACACTTGAACCACTATCATCTGGAAAATCCACATTGATAGTACACAGTAGGTACATAAAACTTATGAGGAATAGGATTGGTCATGGGTATATAGAGTCAACTATTTCACGAGTTAAAATCGATCAAGTTAATGCGATTTTGGCGTGGCTATGGATTCTACCCTATACGTGACAAATACGCATTTTACTAGTCTTTTTTATTTTCTTAAAATTATTATCGCATTGAAGAAACAAGACAACTACGCATAATTCGTCCATTCGCCGATCCTAGCGACTCTAATCGAAGACAAGTAAATTTTTCCTATTGCGTAGCCCATTTGTTGGCCGTTATACTAACATAAATAGATATATAGAATAATATTATATGTAGGTAGTAAAAGAAATAGATGTCGGATAAGCGTACCCTTGTTCTTTAATAAATATGTCACCATTCATCTCATTGGCATAAAAGGTACGTAGTATTCGAAAAATATACGTATGTAAGGCATTACCTAACTTAATTCGACATGGGAAGAAAACGGCCTTTAAAACTAGCACTCATAAAGGCGGATAGTAAATTAGATCATATTATAATGCATGCTACTGTGTTGAAAGCCCAAGTAGAGTCGGCAAGGAAAGTCAAACTAATCATAATTTATTTGTCGTCAGTTGTAATTGGAATATTTAGAAATAGTCCATTATTATATGTATTTTCAGTTACGTATTTGTTTTTATCATAGAGATATAAGCCACCCATCCATTTTTTTCTTTTTCCCAGTCTTTTTGTTTATAAAAAACTTCGTAGTATTTTTCAATTTTTACTTTTAACAGGTTTGACTGTACGAAAATAGGAACGCGTTGACTTTATTAAACTTTTTTAAATCCGAACAGAATAACTTATAAGTCATATTTTTTGAAATACTTGAAATAATAATGTAAGCATTGGTTCACACGCATACATTCATACATAAATATTATGCTTACAAATGCTTACAACCACACTCTCATCGAATATCATAATATAAATTATTCAATATTGTCTGAGATCCCTAACTATTTTGTGAACCCCTCATTCTTTCTCCAGACGAAATATTGTTCATATACTATAAAATATTTATATAAACATTGCAAAGTATGGTTGGCACCCTAAATTCGGTCCAGCCTTTTATTTTATTAAAATTTATTAATTAAAATTTTTATTAATTTTAATATTCGTTACTTTACATTTTTTAATTATTTAATAGTCGAATTACGAAAGTGAAACATTAATTGTGTATATATTTATACTTGAACTATCATTGAAATTTAAATACAATGAATTTTAAACGTTGACCAAGGGTATGTGGAATGTACCATAAAGGTATATATACTAGCGTAAGAGAGGAACACAGTGTGCGAATGACATCCAGCTCTTTGCGGAAATCTTACATGCGAGAAAGAAATGCAAGAAAAACTGACACAAAACCTCTTTCAACACATTTAGTCTTCATTAGACACTTGTCAAAATAAGGTCCAGCTTTGTTTTCTATTTTGTGCTTTAATCATTCTGAACTACATAAATTAAATCTTGTGAATTACAAAGATGTCGTGTTCTGTTTTAGATTGCACTGTAACATATGATAATAATCCAAATAAAGAGAGATTTCACATGTAAGTACTGCCCAAAATATACTGTTATCTTAATGCTTATTTTTATAAAACGCAATCCTAAATTTACTTGTTTATACGTCAATAGTATACGGTAAATACTCTATTTTGTAAATAATTTGTTATTTTAAACAATTATGTGTAAGATACAAAAATATTGTGTAAAATTACAATCAAACAATTTAGCATAGGGATTGCACAAAATCTATCGATATGTCGATATTTTCAAATATTAATATTTTGTATATTTAATATTACCTAATTGCACCTGTTTCACTGGAAATATGTCGTTAACTGTTTTTAAACATATTGGAGGTTTATTTAGCCTGGCAGCACATTGTAAGAGAAAGTATGACATCTATACCTATATATTACACATAGGATATATATAAATACAAGAAGTGCTCATATGAAAATATAAGATATATACACAAATAATTTTAATCGTTATTTATTTATGATTTAAAGTCTGCGTTCTATCTACTCTCTGATTAAGAACGTTGTAAATAATTTAACTTTGAATGACGAAGTTACTGTATACAATAGTTTAACCTCATTTTCCTCCAAGAAACTGCGGTGTTAAAAAATGCTTCCTGATAATGATGACTATTTCATAATATCCAGGTTACCTGTAAACGCGGTTAGCAGAGAACAATGGAAAAAAAATTCTAAATAGAACAGGTGGGACGCCTCGAAAACATTCTTTGGTTTGCAGTAGACATTTTACGGAAAACTGTTTTGTCTAAGTAAATCACCGACGACTTTTGGAGAAAGGATCTATACCTACTGAATTTGTGCCGTTAGGGGTTTCTTTCTTTTTCATATGTGCTTACTTAGTATATACTTAATATCTAAAGTCAGAGCATTTATGCCAACTGTAATTTCTGTACAGGTCAATCTGAAGACCAAGCGATCGGTGTCAGCGTACGTTTATCGGGATATATCACCAGAACCTTCAACTTTAGAGCCTAAACCTTAATTTCAGCACTAATATAAAACGGATTTGAAGAAAAAAATCCATCACAGTGAAAATATCAATTTAAAGTAAATTATCACTTTGTCTTTTACAAAAACTTCTTCCTTTATAATCAAATAAAACTTAAATATCCATTACATAAAGAAACAAAAGATGTTATAGACTTGGATGAAATATAGGAATTTCATCGAAGACATAATTTGTGGTGCAGTGAGACGACGCGACACTCAATCGAGTAAGCGATGTGACGTCACGGGCAGTAAGAAGCCACCAGTCAAACCGCACGAAAATACATAAATATCAATAATTTATTTCTTAGTCATTTGTTGACGAATTAAAAAAAAACTTTCACTGTTTTATTAGTTTTGGTTTATCTTTCAATTCTATCAAGTTAAATATGATATTCATCATGAAACTTCTAAATTGTAAATGTTTTTGTTTTGTACATTCTTATTTTTTTGTTTACAAAGAGTGTTAAAAAGTTTGTTGTTATGCGTTGCAACATGACGTATGGTCATTAAAAATAAAAATGGTTTATTTATATGGTTTTATTTATTACTTGACTTGTATTCAACTAAATATAAAAAATTCCATAATGATATTAACGCTTTCTTTACTTCTTTCTGCAATTTTTTTATTATCAACTGTTAACAAAAAAAAAAAAACTTATTGGAGTAAAGGAAATGGCATTTGAATTGATTGATTGATGATTTGTCATTTTAAAAACTAAAAGTTAGGAAAACTAACTCAAAACAAAAATTTTGTAGTATAGCAGATTCAAAATAATAAATAGGATTGCGATTTCGACTTATGATAACGCGGTAATTTCAACGACACATTATCATGAAAGTACTACGTGCTATCGATAATATAAAAAACACCCATGCACATCACTAAAACTGGCTCAACCACATGTGAATTTTGCACACATACTCATTTCCGTTTCGGTCATGCGATGTTTAGATGTCAGTTGGTCTCCTACGCTAGTATATATATGTCTATGGAATGTACGGATCGTGTACTTAATTTTTAATTTTTTTACCGACAGTACATATCAATACCCGTCAATAGTCCTTGAACTTTTCGCGTTTGGTAACGACAAATAAAGCTCTGTTTACACTGACACGCCGCGCCGGTCGCCACGTAAAACCGCAATCAGTCGATCTTGATTGACAGTAACTATTCAAGGAGAGTAAATTATTTAACAGGAAATATATTTAGTAATCAAGTCAAAAAAGCTAAATTATTTGCCTAACATAGATTTATGAAAAACGTGTTAATAGTTATTTAAGATACACGTGCGGAAAGTAAGGTTTTATACGAATAAGTGCTAAATTGAAAACACGAGCGCAGCGAGTGTTTTATTGGCACGCATTCGGATAAAACGTTTTACGCTCAAGTATCTTACAATATTTTTCAATGCATTTTGCGAGGCAATGCAACAAAAAAATAAGGATAATATAGAAAGTAATTTTATTTCACCCAAGCCTATTTACAACGAAATGGCGCGCTTTCTTTGCAGAGCGCGCGTTTCATATAGTTTTTTTTTTCTTGAGGCAAAAGTACAGTATACGTATAGCCAATAATGTGAAAAATATTTTTGTTTGCGAAAACAAAACACGTATTTTTAAATGAGATAATCAAGAATCTTATGTGTTATGGTGTTTATCATCATTTAATTATTGCTAGAGCGCGCATACTTATAAATAATTTTTTTTTTGTAATTTTTAAATTTTATGACTTGCACCATGCACCATAAAGTCAAAAAATTTAAAAAATTACGTATTTTCACGCGTGAAATAAAGGATTTCAGTCTGGTACTGTTTTATTTCACGCGTGAAATAAAGAGTCGGTTTCCGCATAATTTTGTTACACAAAAAAAAAACTTTACGAGCAACTACATTGAAAAATATTTTTACGATTTCGATAGCTCTGTGTAGGTACATAGTGAAGTAAAAATATGACAAAAAAGACAAAAGTTCCTAATATAATAAATCCACTAATATCTATTTGTATTAAACTTAATTAAACTATATATTGACAATTATATAATAATACCTGGAGCATTTCACATAAAATTAGTACAAGGTACCGGTCTATCTTGTGAAACCTTAATTTTCTTTCCTAATGTATATGGGAAAAGATTTGTTCTAATAATTAATAAAATTAACATTGACCTCTTTCGGGAAAATAATGAAAAGTTCACAATGTAGATCGGGATCTAGGACTAGGTAAGTCATTTATTTTTAAACTTCGCAGAACTTGTAACCTATATATTTTGGATAGGTACAAATTTAAATGTTTTTTTCATACATACGGGGGTGAATACAAAGTATCTGAAATTAATACGAAGGAAGCAAAATATAAAACAATATATATTTTATTTTTCAACATAGTCTCTTTGCCTATGAATAAATTTATCTTTGCCTTCATGTAATGTAGCCTTTCATCCATAGATTAAATAAATTTGACAGCAGCGTTTGGTTTTAATCATGGAACTATTATGTACTACGTACAACTGGAAGGAGCTCTCTCTAACATTAGCGTGGTCATACGTAAACTGGTGATTAAAAAAAAAAAGTGCGAAAGGGAAGTAACCGGGTGCCTAACTATCTCTTTCTACACCACTTCTGTGTGGCTAGCATAAAATATACCACTACACTGGGAAAAGTACTATGGTGAATTTAGATTTTATTATGAGGGAACCGAGGAATAAAAAACTATGCGTCATGATAATAACGATACAGGATCTATAATTTGCGCAGATGCATTATGTTTTCCTCTTCATATTTCTCGTTTTTTATTATGGGGGTCATCCATTGCTCGACTGTTGAACATTTTTCTTATGGTAGGTAATTAGTAGCCTACAAAAGTTAGGTAATGGCATTGCTTCGCAATGCATGATCTCACGTCGCGTTCTAATATCACTTCTTCTGAAAGTTCTGAATCCATTTTGATGATTTTTGTATTTGGACACTATTTTTCAACATAGGGTAGATACAATGGAAGAATTATCGAAATCAGCTGGTCTAATACGCCACTATGGCCGTTCCATATCCGAGCTGCTATTTCACGTCGCTGGTTGTACACAGTCGCCGAGCGGAGGTGAAGTCAGAGACGCATATTTTTTCCTCTTCACATTTCTCGTTTTTATTATGGGGGTCCATCCATTGCTCGACTATTGATGAACACTTTTTTTAGGGTAGGTAATTCACTAATTAGGCCACTGCCTATAAAGGTTACATAATAGCATTGCGAAGCAATGCCGTGATTGCTCACATCGCGTTCTAATATCACTTTTTAAAATATTTTGACTTAATTCAATAGGACTTTATACACGTTTGGCCGTTAATATTTCTGAAAGTTATAATAATAATAATAATAATAATACATGGCACTTCCCACACACTTCTGAATCGATTTTGATAATTTTTGTGTTTAGTCACTATGTTATAACTTAGGGTAGATACTGTGAAAGAATTATCGAAATCAGTTCTTTTAATTTAAAGCTGTAGCAAATCAAAAAAGTCGATTCTTTGTTTTTGCGGTTATTACTAAACAACTTTATTTCTGTTTTCTTTTGCAGTTTTATTTCTATCTATTTTCTTTTCTTTTTAAACATTATTTAGGTACCGTAATTTAGCTTTATTTGGGTATCCGTTAACGCAAAGTTATAGTAGCCCTTGACCAAGCAAGAATTAATAATAAATGAAAAAGAAACGTACCTAAAAAGCATCAACGCAGGATGACAAGCTATTAGCAAAATATTAATATAACACAGGTCTACAAAATTTTTTTTTTCGAATTTTGATTTGATAACATCATCTACTGTTAATGTTTTTTAGTGTGTTGAAACCGAAAATGAGGTCAATTTTTCTCCATAACGTAGGTACAGATTTTGTTCAATCTCGAGTAAGTTCAGTAATTATTACAATAAAAGATAACAAAATCGGCTGGTAACTTTGATTTATTTTCATCTTGTTCACAATATCAAATACATAAATACATATTACATACATATTATATATTACATAAATACATAGTACATATTTCCGCTTGTCAGAATAAACGATGACTCATACTTAATCATGATTTTTATAAAAACTTTTTGTAACAATGAATATGTTTATAATAATAATAATAATAATAATAATAATAATAATAACGTATACATGACAACAACGTCTAGGCCCCAAACTAAGCATTAGCTTGTGTTTTGGGTACCAAGCGAAGACACCACATACATATAACAACCATGACCCGGTACCAGTATCGATATTCATCATATAAATACTGACCCGACCTGGGATTCGAACCCGGGACCTCCAGCTCCGCAGGCAGGGTCGCTACCCACTAGGCTAAGCGGTCGTCAAATATTAGATCGTTTTCGTGTAGGAGTGTAATAAATTTGCCTATATTTCCAATATTTATGATGATAGACAAAAGACAGTGATGGCAAAAAAATCAAGAGCTTTCGGAGCATTGTAAGATACTAAATTTTCTAAAATCGGTTCGTAACTTTATCGGAAAATAGAAAATGGTGAAAAAGTCGAAATTTCCCTATTTTTCGGACAAAAAGTTGATTGTTTCAAAAACGGAAGAATTAATATCGAAAAAATAAAAAACCTATCGAGACTGGTAGATTGTCTACAAGTTTGAAATATAAAATTTTAAAAACGGTCGAAAATCCTGACTTGAGCATGTGCCCTTTTCATTTAATGATTATCAGATTAGCTACCCTAGAAAGTAAGATTCGGCCTTAAAGGTAGACGAAAACACTAGCGTCAAAAAATGCAAGAGCTTGCGTGGCTAAGTATGGTAGCACGTCGAAAATTGGTCCATAACTTTCTTTGAAAATTTTTTGTCGTACAATTTTGTTCAATTTCCTCCGATAATTGCGAGAAGAGCGAAATCTGTAGATTTTTTTCTAGGAAACTTATTTTTTTTAGACCTAAATTATTAATATATATTTATAGAAATAGATAGTAATACACTATTTTACACTCTATTTTTTGTGACTTCTGGTTTTTAATATATCTTGGTATGCGGATGATAATAGTATTTTTAAAGCTTGTTATTGTATATTTCATATTTGTTAAAATTTTTATTAATATTTAAAACGAAAGTCTTAATTTATGGTTTTATGCTGGCAACTGAAACGAGAATTTGGGGAATTTTGACATTTGTCAAAGTTGAAGTTTTTGACGTCATAATACTAAGGTGTCCATAATGTTTAGATTAGTTAATAATAATACTTTGGTAGTTGCCTTTTGCCCTCTTTTGCTTATGATGTGGCCGAAATAATAGGTTGCCAGATATTTCAATGAATATGAAAGATGGAAACCTATGAATTGTTTTAAAGAGAAACGTTTTTCGTTAAAGTACGAAAATAATTTAGTTAAAATATCTGACGTCATTCTAGTTACAGATCTGACACCATACGGGTAATGAATTTGACGTCATATATGCATTTGTGAGACTTGTGTGTGTGATTTCGATGGGGTATTGAATCTGTCCGTATCTCTGGTGCCAATCGAAAGGAAGGAGGCCATCATATTAATATTTGAGATCCTTAGGTCTCGCACCAACGTTGAATTTTGAGACATTTCGGCCCTAGAAATAATGTTTCGGTACCTAGAGTCTTTTAAATCCATTTTATCCGCCGAATGATTGGGAATTTTTGAGATTATTGGGTTTTTTCGGGAAAGAAAGGAGCTTGGTTGCCTGTACGAACTTATGTTTTCAAGTTCCCACGTGCGCTCAAGGCGGTGAAGTGTGACAATATATATGAGAAATATATTTGAAACATATATATCTACAGAATCCTTTTCCTTTTTAATAACGTGTTTAGGCTCATTGGAATCGTTTCAACGGATATTTTCTGAGTGATAGTTCTGAGGGCTTCGGCGTGCAAAAGTACCTACGCAACTTGTCGCGCTTGGATCTTTACTTCTGTGGGATTTAACTATTTTGTAAATAAAGGCGGTCAGCCATCCAATTATGAATCACATTCTAGGTAGCTTTATTTCTGTAATCAATAGGAGATTTGTTTTCAAAAGGGTTTTATACATAAAGGGAGCATGCAGCTAATTTACTAAGGTGATTGAGATATCGATATTTGAAGCTTTGATTTTTAGAGTTACTAACTGCTTCACAATTTATTTCTTAGGTGAGAAGCCTCCGTGTATTGATCATATTTTCTGCGGGTTGCCAGCTTTTAGTGACTAGCTCTCTTGAGCTTCTGTTTGATTGCTTCTACTTTTCTATCGAGGTGGATAGGAGTCGGGCTACTGCCGTTTATTTTATTTTTTGTAAATTTGATGATTTAACAGTATTTCGTACAAATCCAACCAGTATTTTTGATGCTATCGCAAGTTGTACTACGCGGTGGCCACGCGAGACCTCATTTTCAGTGCTTACGTTCGTGTTTTATGATCCCTTATAAATATTAAAATTATTTGTTAATAATGAATGTAAATTGATTCCCATCATTCATGTATGTTTTTTTACTCCATAATTATACTGATGTATGTTTGTAGCATTTTAATTTGAAATCTGCTAAACCAATTTTGACAAATGTTCGAATTAAAGGTTCTAATTTACTAAATTACGAATAGGTTATTGACACGGACATACAGAAATCTTTATTCTCATGTAAAAAAAGTTTACTTCAGTGTCACGGGTTAAGATAGGCTTAGAGAGTTTTGTTCGATGTTAGTCGAAAATTAAAAAGTTCCTGTTACGGTCTTATTTATCCTACGTAACTTTGTCACCCTAATCAGAATGAGACAATATGGCACCCACTAACGTCCTTGTTACTTTTATCTTTTTAATTCGTTTTCAAGGTCAAAATTCTAGGACCTCGAAATTTCTTCGTAGAGCTCATTCCAGTTGTACGTAGTACATATTAGTTCCATGGTTTTAATAAAGTCAAAAATGTCACTTCACGATATCGAAACTGTCAAACGCAATTTAGCAGAGGTGAAAGCTGGCGCGCGGGACCTTGCGGATTGAAATCGGACTGAAACTTGCCAAAAATACACCAGTTTACTAATAGAAGAGTGGTCAGACGGTAAGCGCAGACGAGTGCTTCTACTCAATTCGTTCTTTTATGGTTTCATCAGTCTTTTTTGTACTGCTTGAAAAGAAATCTCGTTCTTGAGCCTAAAAAAAGCTTCTACAGAACTCACTCGTCACTGTTATCCAATTTTATGCTACGGATATGTTTCTATCACTTGAGAAATAAGGAAAAATCACTAGGAGCAAAGATCTGTTGAATATGGTGGATGCTCCATCATTTTGAACCCTGTGTTTGTTAATAGTAAATTTTTTTGGAAATTCAAATTGTGAATTTTTTGTGATTGTTAACATTTAGGTACCCATCATGCAGAGGTATTCTTCTATCATTCAAAACTTTTTATCTTTTCTACTGTTAAAGAGATGGAAGGTCTTCACGGTTTGCACCCGTCTTGGCAATTTTTTTTCTCACGTTTGAACTAAAAAAGGCACTGTTGAATATGAAATCCTATTCCCTAAGTAGATTTAAGGGGTAATAAATATTTTTATCAAACATTTTTTTCAATATAAAATATTTAATTACGGAGCGAATTAGTTCTCTCTATTTTTCATGATAAGTAATAATCCATCCATCAATTTTTTTAAATACTTTATTTTGCCACATTACCTGCTTAGCCTATAGTGAATACTTCAAACATATCAGTTATAATGACATCATATCAACCCATTATACCCCATTGCATGGGCTTAGGCCTCTACTCAGGATGAGGGTGCATGGAACTTAATTGACCACGCTGCTCCAGTGCGGGTTAGTGGATTTTAACGACTGCCATCTAGTGATGGTAACCTGGACCAACGACGGCTTAACGTGTTCGAAACGGGCTCGTCAGCACTCGGTTATCACGACACTAAGTTATAATATCATAATCACATATTAATTTAAAAAAATAAATAAAATGTTTATTTATTAGCGATCGCAGACCATATTCATTAGCGACTAACGTTGCACCAAAAATTTTTTATAAATTTAAAATAACAACAAAATTACATTCTAGATAGTTTTTGTTCACCCCTCTACATAGATATTTTATTATGCCAAGCAATGACAAACAGACGTGATCAAGCAAACATTTCTTCATCCCATGCGGGAATCGAACACGCGACCTTTGGCTAAACAGTCAGGTTATATAGTAGGATTCCTGCCACTTGACTTATACTTCGAAACAATCGAAAACGTGAACGAAATGTCAGACTCGGTGATCGGACAGACAATACGTCATTATAATCGTTTGAAATTAACATTTTGTTAAGTTAAACAAGAAATTAAATTTCAAAATTTTTATATCCTTGTCTAGAAGGAAATTAACATAATATGGGTTACAGAAAATTCAATTTCACAGAGAATACTTCAAAACATAACTGGTCTACGATGTACATTTTTTTGCTCACTGTTTTGTTGTTGCGACGCTTTATCTCTATGAATATCCATGGCTAAAAGAGAATTGTTTTATTCAGTTTCAGTTTAAAGAATGTTTATTTTCCATAAGAACATAACATTCACATAGATGGAAATTTTACATTTTTTATTAGCATACAGATAGACGTGGAAATCAATTAAAATTAAAAGCAAACTTTAACAGAGGACATCAAAACACAATAAAAAACAAAAAACACAAAAAGCAACAACAAAATATACACTAAAAATATATAAACACACATTTATTGTATTTAGTATTACAAGCCATTTCATTCCTAATACTTCATTGGGCTTTAAGGCTGTTATTTAAAACAGGTTTTATAGAGTATTTTGTAAAATTACAAATGAATCCCCCCATGAAAATAGAAAACAGTAAAAATAATTAAACTTAATTATTTTTCAATAGAATTTCTCCAAAAATTATTATAATATTAATGTAAAACTTTTTAAAAATTTTTATTTTGTGAAATATATTAAGAAAAAACTACGACTTTAAATATATCATTTAAAAAATGGCCCAGAAAAAATGCCCCATAATTCGGACCAAAATGTCCATTGCGACTGGCCATCAGACCGGTCATGACTTATGCATGCCCGGTCTTTGCTTACGCCAAAGAAACGGTACTTAAGCCGCTACAGGTCATACAGAGTAGATTCTGTAGAAAAGCCGTCGGTGCTCCATGGTACGTTCGAAACAGTCTGCTTCACAGCGATTTCGACATACCAACTATCTCCAAATACATGAAGGACGCGTCAGAGCGCTTCTTCGCCGCCGCAGTCGCGCACCCCAACCCACTACTTTCGGCAGCGGCCTCTTACGAGCCCCCGCCCGCCACCCACTTTCTCAGACGCCCACGGAATGTACTAACAGATCCTCCTGATGATCTCACCACTGAGGTTGAGAGTCTCAGGACTTCAGGCAGATCAGACCTTCAGTCTGACGTAGGTGAGCAGTACCTAGCGCCCGATATCACCTAGTTAACGTAATAAATCTGCTCGAATGGCATCTGAGCCTTGTTTGTTCACAGTCGGGCCGTCCAGCTCGAACTGCCCTCCCCTGCCGAAGGACCGACGCGCGTTTGCCCTCATCCCTATTTTAATCATACGCCTACGAGACGGCGCCCTTAAGGCACCGCCCGTCAAAGGCACTAACACACCGAAGCATCCTCAATGCGTCCGGTCGTTGTTCATGCCAAACCCTATACGCTCTCCGGAGTATAGGTTGAGGAGTCGTTTAGCCGGTCGGGCTGCACCTTCTGTGTAGAAATCCCAACCCGGCACTACCTGCGCGGTAGGTCGGGCGCGCAGGTGTCTGTATGCAGATTCGGCCCTCACCAAACAAAAAAAAAGTCCATTGCGACGAGTTTTAGTACACGCATATTTTAACTATCGAGGTAATTCCTTATAGTGAGAAGGTCACTACCCTCTCACTAAACTAAACACTAAGCAAATTGATATGATAGAAAATTAAATATGTATACAAAATTATTTTCAACAAATTTTGTTGTTTTTAAATATTGTTTGTGATTTGTTTATTTGTAGCACATACCCAAACACATAACAGGGAGGGTTGGTCTATAGCATACAAACAATACAAATAACTATAGCGTGGCGTAATATTAACTGTTATTCTACGAAAGCTTTACGAAAGTAAGTCAGTATTTCCAACGTTCAAAATACTATAAATTTTTATTTATTTTAATACAAAATTTTGTTTAACGTATTGTATTTTCTCGCCAAACAAAGATTTATTTACAATTTTTTCGTTAAAATTGATGCATCTATTTTCAACTTCTAACCCTCTTTGATCATATATCAAAATTTCTAATTCAATTTCGAAACACAATAATGAATACACAACTACAGAATCATTAATTATTTATCTAATTAATTAATTTATTATCATCTGTTTTGACATATTTACGTATCATAAATCATAGACGGATATCGCTTTCTATGCCATAGTTAATCTAATCTCGCGGGCTTTTTCTCATATTTCGTAATTTCCTACTGACATAACAAAGTAAGCTCAATGTTTGCAAGTGAATCCAGGCGGGATGTTAGTTCTCACGGCCTACATTGTTTTAATTACGCCTCACACTGTTCTTGTGTAATTCTTGTTTGCGTGCCCAAGAAGCTTGTGAGTACGTTTTTTAGGGAAATTGTGTTCGAGATTAAAGTTATATTATGCAAGATTTTTTTACATTGCAGATCGATAGTGAGCCTGTGGTTTAAGGTGCATTGTCTTCATATTCATAATTTTACGTGACGTACGTATTGACTGCACACGCGTAGACCTGTTACTGGTGACCCGAAAATTTTGACATTAGAGACACATTGGGACATATCTTCATAAATAATATATCTGAGGTGTTAAGATTAAATTCCCCTCGAATTTCTTAGAAAATTTATTTGAGCAGAAGTAAACAACTACACTTTGCTGTGTTCATTTTACCATCTTAAGAGATGTGTGTAGTGGCTTTCCATACAAAGGGCGTTAAAGGTTGCACACAATTAAACCTTTACCGACTGGCGCAAAAAAAAAAATATATTAAGATCAGCAAAAACTAGGTTTATATGTTTTTAATTTTTTAGTAATAATAATAATAATAATAACGTATACATCACAACAACGTCTAGGCCCCAAACTAAGCATTAGCTTGTGTTTTGGGCACCAAGCGAAGACACCACATACATACAACAACCAAGACCCATAATTTTGTGATACATCATAAATTTTTTTTCGAAATTGTTTCATTTTTCACATGTTCAACATGAACTAATTGCAAATTCACATGTAATGAAAAATAAAATAAAAAAATCGAAATTAATGTATGAAAATATTAAATAAATTAAGAAAGTATTTATATACGTAGCTTTTGTTGATCTGAATGCCATAGAAAAAATTTGCGGCAATTGGTTAAGGGTTAATGGGTTGCAATCGTTAACGCCGTTTGTATGGAAATTTGATACTACACACTCCTCTTAATAAATTAACCGTATCATAAACTCTTGGTTAACTTGGTGTTAGAAAGAATATATTTTATAATGTTTTTTGTAACACCAAACAGTTCTAAATCTGGTTTTCGAAAAAACTCACCTCATACGTAAGTTAATCGAAAAATTCGAACTTTAAAAACCAAAATTAGAACCGTTTTCTGTTAGAAAGAGCATATTTTTATAAATTTAACGAGAATTTCTCGATGACATTTACTTATTAAGATGATAAAATAATATAATAACGTTGAATTTATTACTTCAGGCGTACAAATTTTGTATGGATATCAGAGGTATAGTTTAATCTTCAAATTAACTCCCATAAATATACAAGTTATCTAGTTTCTTGAAGAACAGTATACCCGCACTTTGACCGACACTCGACACTCGATAGGGCCAAAAGTTTCTCGAGTGGAGACCACGCACGGGTAACGGGTTGGGCGCCCCCCGACTCGATGGACTGATAACCTGAAGAAGGCGACAGGCAGGTCGCCGTTGGATACAGCAAGCGGAGGATCGCGTCGTGTGGCGTGCTATAGAGAAGGCTTACGTTCAGCAGTGGACAGACAAAGGCTTATGAAATATACACCCACAAGTTAGTTACGCGGCCTAGAAGAAATTTTTTATTCTTTTAGTACTAGTGTTCTTAATTAGTCGACTAGGATTCTACAGTCGTATGGGGTTACGATTATAAGAAAAAAGGACGCTATGTTGGATAGGAAATTAAAAAAAAATATCGAAATAACATATAAATATTTAATTAAATTCGTTTTCAAACTTTAACATGAACCAAAAAAAATCCAAATCATTTATTAACACGAACATCTGGCATTAATAACATGATCGATATTTCACAATAAGATAAAAATATTCGAGACGCTTTTAAATATTTCGTATTTCGTGATATATATCTAATTATATTATTGCCGACAAGTTAACTTATCGATTGACATCACTAGCCGTATTTGGGATGCGATATTTTGTTTATAAAACGATAGGTCACGCCTGTAATCGATATGGCCAAACAAATATTGTAACGCGGAACAATAAATTTATGTCATGTCTTCGAATCGATTTTTTAAATACGATTCACTATAATTATTACATCACAGTTTAAAGTCGAATTTTGAGAAGTCTTCAGAAATGCTATTGCCTACTAGGAACGGTTTTTGTTTGTAAACTATTGAAATGAAAATTGGTATCTTCATTACCACCTATTTCATTTAATTACAATTTCTTTAAGTAGTTTTGTTTATCATTTTTATTTTGTAAGGTTAATGGATCTGTAAAAATTGACTTTCAAAAAAAAATTGGAATATAGCTTTCCGTCCGCGACTCCGCTCGCGTTGGCTACACCTTTGTACCTGGACCCGTTTTTTCGGGATAAAAAGTAGCATACGTCACTCTTCAGCTTATAATAAACTATGTCTATACAAAAGAAAATATAGCGGTCCCGGTATAACTGTGTAATCCATTCGAGCGAAGCCGCGTGTTAATAGCTAGTTTGGAAATAAAATATAGTTTATTGTTACTTGCTGATAATAGAGGTTTCTACGGAGAATTTTTTTTTCAATCAGTTAAGTAGTTTTTGAGTTTATCCGTAACAAACAAACAAAAAATTGAACCTTCCTTCTTTTTATTTAATATAATTAGAACAATAAATAACTTGTACAGTAAAACTTAAATATCTGACGATGAGCAGGTACCTATACAGTTTATAATAATTATACAGTCAACCATGCGATACCTACACGAATTACATAAGAACTCATCGAGAGCTACCAACGTACACAACTATACTATATATAGTAAAGAAAGAAATGAAAAACACTCAAACTAAACAAAATAAAAAAAAATAGACATAAATTTAAAAAAATCAACGGATTTCCTGCTTTCGCACGAACTTCTTACGACATTGGAGTTAACCTAACGGAATAAAGTAAACACACATATTTTGGATAATATTTTTAGAAATAATTTTTTTTTCGCAATAAAAATAACACAACTGTATCTGAATAAGCTTAAAACTTCGAAATATAACATTCTGTACGACATTTCGATCGAACAAACCGAATTAGTTCGAAATGTAACACCGACGCATATCCGACTTCCAACTAAGGGCACCCTTAACCACTATTTCCGGTTGTCCGATTCTAACAACTTTAGTCTCAATCGATTCCCCGTGTAATTACCCCGAGCCGTTTTTTTACTTTTTTCTTATTCGAACCTAGTTCTCGAGATATCGGACTCCCAAAATGAAAATCGGGGAAAAAAATTGCGATTTTTTTCGTTTTTTGCCGATATTTTTTTTGTTTTTGAGCTTTTTCCAAATTGTTTTTGCCATCTTGTAGAGCTCGCCGAGCTGCGTCTTTTGACACCAGTTGATCCCGAAATCTCGAAAACTCTTCGTGCAATCTGCCTGTCTTACAAAACTCCCAAATGACCCCCTATACTCCAACGAAATGAAAGTCATTTCCAATGACTACATTTCCAATGATAAAAATCACAAATGTTCAGCTGAAGCTGTCGTGTCAAGACGTCCTTCTTAAATATGATTGTGACAGTTTGAATATATCAATATGAAAAGAAAAATGTTATTATATGTTTTCAATATTAGTATAGAAAATGCTGCATATAATTGTTTACTTATATTTGAATTAAAATTTAAAATTCTGTTTTCAACTGAAAAGAATTGAAAATGTTTATGAGGTACCTACTGCCTACCCCATTTGTAAAATACGAAGTGCTGACGAGCTGTCAAAGGTCCCTCATATGATTGTCCATAAAATTACTTATTGTTATTATTTGCATTATTGTCAACGCAGACATAATGTTTTTTTAGGTCAAGAACGGTCAACGTATGCAAGCTTGGTTAATACATAACTTTAAACTTAGATTGATTTAGATTTCTTGTCAAATTAAAAACTTGAAATTGAGTCGAAATTTTTATTTACAATCTTTTTTGAACGTTTAGGTTCATATTAAATAAACATGATTCAATAGCACATAATATATGAATATGGAATATGGAATGAATATAAATAATAATAATATCTGGGACATCCCACACAACGCCAGTCCAAACTAAACAATGCTTGTATTATGGGTACCGGACAACTCATGTACATACTTAAATATTCTTTATAATATATAGATACTTTAACACCCAAATACGAAACAAATAGATATGTTCGTGCACACAAATATTTGTCTCAGGCGGAAATCGAACCGCGGCTTTTGGTTCTGCAATTAGGAACTCTAACCACTCGGCCAATCGATTATATTTATATTTGTCCTTTTTTATACATTAGTAACCTATTCAAAATAGTGTTTTTCATAAGTGGTTCATACTGATTATATAAATACCAAGATAATTGAAAAAAGTATGAATTTTTTAAATAATCTCAGACTTTAAAAATTTTAAAAATTATTCAAAAAGAAATTTAAAAGAAATTAATTTTATATAAAACCCAGACGCGGGATTCTATGTACAATTTGTAGTTTATATCTAAATTTTTTAGTGTAATTTTTTTCCTATGCCACATAACTTGTTTTTAAATGCAAATCATGTTGATGGCGGCTATAGAAAAGTAAACAATATTTTTAGCATTTTTCTGAATTGTTTCGCCTGAATTTTTTTTAAATTTGTTTTTTTTTTGTTTCAGGAAATATAGACCAATTGAAGTAAGTAAATAATTTTTATATTTACCTTTGTTATAGTAAATTTTCACATTAATATAATTGTCATCCGCCGAAAATCTAAAGTGATTTTACCAGCTTTTTTGGAATTTTATTTTCATTCGTCGATTGGCAGAATATTATTAAAATCATGAAGACTTTACGTGGAAGGAAAGCTGTCACAAGTCTCTAGCATCAAAGCTTGCAGTAAAAGAAGAGAGTTTGATTTTAAAGTTATTTAATGTCAATTTAAAAGAATTATATACAACTAACCAGACAAATTACAACTATATTATCTTATATTCAATCAAAGTATTAGTAATACATAGTGATAAAAAGAAAATTAAAAGATATGACCGTGGTATCTTCATGTATTAGATGAAGATGAATCATAATGAAGGAAGGTAGACAGGCGGTAGGAAGCATCAGAAGACGTAAGCGTCCACAGCGATGCGCCTGACCCAGATACACAAGATATGGGCTCATGATGCGAGCAACCTGGTCGATACAGTCGATGTACACACGGCAGCAGTGGAAGCTGCAGAAGGCGCCGAAACATCAACGTGACGCTCCGCTATAGGACAGTAATGGCTGGTAATTAGCTGAGATAGCCCATCAGCATCAGTATGGCCCAACAGCCCAGCAGACCAGGAGAACTTCTCCAGAAAGGAGTCAGCCAGTAATACTACTTAGTTACTGCACCGACATAATATGTACCGTTTGGTACAATATGTGTCAGTATTTACTGATTATTTGTTCTTTCGGCTGTAGCTAAGCTACAACTGGAATGCTTTTCTATGGGAGTGCCTTTGATGACTCCATGAAATATCCATTAGGAAATGCCTAAATCTCGAAAAGAAATAGGTAGGTATACATATATCGAAGGTTCTATGTAATAAAATACCAAAGCCAGAAAACAAACTAATACTGAAGCTTCCAGAGTGATTTTGACAATTAGTCAATCGTTGTGAATTGGTAAAACTTGAATGAAAATGATTTTTTTTGCTTATTCAAAAAGATAAAACATCTATGTATGAAATTAGTGAATGTGAATATGCTAGTTGACAATTTTTTTAATATAATTTTATATGAAAGAGTTTTCTAAATATAACAATGAAAGAATTTTAAAAAAAATCATTATTATCTTAAATGTTTAAAATGTCCTGTTAGACAGAGAGAGCAACACCGCATGGTGCACCTATGCGTGACGTCAGGCCATTTAGAATAATGTTAAATTTCGTTTCGCAAGAAAGAGACAGAGATAAAATTTTAATACCTTGTAATTTCCATACTCTTCAACCGAATCTAATTTAGTTTCCAAATTTTGTTATCGTTTATAATCAATTTTTTATATTTTCTTTATAAATATAATATACTTAATATTACTCAAATACCGTATTGCCTATTACATTACGAAAAACACCTGCAATTCGTAACATTCCAGAAGCGGTGTTAAATACGCATAGACAAGCATGTCGTGATACTATAGAATCGATATATAAAACGATTTATTATACACGATCGCGCCAATTTAATATATAATAGGATAAGTGATAGGTAATTTCAGTTGCCTAGTTACATTCTAAACATGTTCTAAACTTAGGTTTTATTTAGTCAATCTAGATTTGTAGACTATTTATACTTATTATATTTATTATTATTATTTATACTTGTTCAATGACAATCTAGAAAGAAATGGACACTCTAATGTGACATATTTATACTATAGTATAATACATTTTTATTTAGTCAATCTAGATTTGTAGACTATTTATACTTATTATATTTATTATTATTATTTATACTTCTTCAATGACAATCTAGAAAGAAATGGACACTCTAATGTGACATATTTATACTATAGTATAATACATCTAGTCCCAAAGTAAGGAAGTTTATACTTGTATCACGGGGTACTAGGCCACTGATATACATATATAAATATTCTTTATATTACATACTGTAGGAAATCGTTCCTATTGGGAGCGTAAAAACACAACTAGAACTCACTCAACTCAACTCAACTTCACGTTTTATTATTATCAAATATAAAATATTACAATTTATTATTATTGTAAATTCACTAATCGCGTAACAATCATTATTGTTCGGCCCCGCAAATTCGACTCTCCTTTATTTCTATTTCTCTATCTAAATCTATTATTTAAATTGATATTCTAGATCTAAAATAACTAGAATGTAATGTTGTGTGTGGCCAGTTTGATAAGCGGCCAGACACATACGCTACATTCTCCCCCCCTTAATCTGAAGAAGGTCCCTCTTCTTCTTCCTAGCTTGACTCTATGTGGATACCCGTCTACCTATAGTGGACCAAAGACAGGCGGCTATTCCACCTAGCAACGCTCAGAAGTATCATGTTTGTCGCGAAATGTCATATTCGTCATGACACGTCCGATACATTGCCCACACGCTATAAAACCACAAAAATTCACGTGTTGTCTTCCCTACCTAGTTAAATGTCTAAGAGCCCCACGTTATATTATACAATTTCCCTATCTCATATTACAATGTCTTGCAACTAATGCATTTTTGTAGACTATGTACAAGTTACCACCTTACATCTACATTGAGTTTAATTCGGTCTGCATATGTCAGCTAAAATAAACAAAATGCCCTTACTCATGTGTCACATACACGAATGTACACAATTCCCCATACTATCTTATACCTATTATATCCTATGCGTAGTGTGTGTCGTGTCCAATACACGAGTGCAATCACACACTAATACTTACTCATATCATTGTCACCCATTCGCATATCTATACTTACTCTATGTCTGTCTATACTCTATATAACCTTATAACCTTGACAGGTGCATACCGACATTCTCTAATAGGCTGTAACTTGACAAAATCAAACATCACCCAAGCGCCCCCTAATGTATAAAACTTTATTTACATTTGACAATTCTTAAAACTATCACCACAGATTAATTATCACTTGATAAAATAAATTACACTTGGAACGTCGCACGTACAAACAATAAATAATAATTTACGAAAATCGCGATAGTGGATCCTCGTCTTGTAGGTTGCGGCAAAAGCATTTACTCCGCAGCAGGCTGCGTCATGAAATTGGAGCCGCATTTTCAAATATGGCGAAGATCCTGGTCGTCGGTTACATCAAACTGACAGTCACGCTGAGATGGACTGCGTGGCTGACTTCATCGGCAGATGGTCGCTCCTTGAACACGACCATGTACCGATGCTCTCAAACTATGGAGTGCGAAACTGACACAGCTATCTGAGGACAAGTTAAATAAGCAGTTATTTGTTCAAAAATAATCTTCCCTCTGGGAGTCCCTGAGGTAACATGACCATGCTAAGGTAACCCAGTTACAGCCCATGGTGAAGATTAATTATAAATGTATACTCAACTTTCGTTTATTGTATGAATCTTGTCCTCAAGGGGTTGAACAGTGTATTTATTGCGTGTCAGCAAAACTGCAACTCGTTCGCTCTTCCACGAAAATGCTCCGTATATGAAACATAATATTATTATCATATTAGCGCTATAATTCATAAAGATTTAAAAGAAATACATGTATTTTTTTTATTTACTTTTTAATAATATTACGACTATAATAAATGGTAAATATTACAACAGCCTTCCAACTGCAATACATATTTTTATAACTCTCGACGGAAAAAAGGTTTTAGTCTATCAAAATGTACTATATCTTTATTGTGAGTAGTTAAATGTTCTACAACACAATTTGTATTAGAAAGCATTCTTACAATTTTATAGGGGCCCTTATAACACCTACTTAATTTTATATTTTTTCTTTTCATTCTACGTGGAACATATAACATTACTAAATCTCCTACTACAAATCTCGGAAGGACCTTATTCTTATCATAATTCCTTTTTTGTTTAATTTGAGACTTCTGTATGTTCCTCAACACCTTCCTATACAAATTCGACTCTCCTTTATTTCTATTTCTCTACCCAAATCTATTATTTAAATTGACATTCTAGATCTAAAATACTTAACATACAACATTGTGTATGGCCAGTTTGATAAACAGCCAGACACATACGCTACATTCTCCCCCCCCCTTAATCTGAAGAAGGTCCCAACTAGAATGACTGAACTTCACGTTTTATTATTAACGAGTATAAAACATTACAATCTATATCTATACTAATCTATACTAATATTATAAAGCTGAAGAGTTTGTTTGTTTGTTTGTTTGAACGCGCAAATCTCAGGAACTACTGGTTCAAATTGAAAAATTATAGTTGTGTTGGATAGTACATTTATCGAGGAAGGCTATAGGTTATACTACATCACGCTACGACCAATAGGAGTGGAGCATCAATGAAAAATGTTGCAAAAACGGGAAAAATTATTCCTTTTGAGAGCTTCCGTCGCGCGCGCTGCGTAAACGGTTGATGTTAACCAAAAATCATGTATTACGGAATTGTTCCCCTTTAAAAGTTCTAACCAAAAGTCCGCGACAGCATATGTGTATCTTTTAAGGTTAACTTACTATAACCTTTTTTATGACAATCAAATTTGTTCTAACATTATGTACTATTTGCGAAGATGTTTTTTAAACGTAATATTAATCCTTATCCAATTAAATACGTTAGTTGTCTTAAGCATTTCATGCATATTATAATTGCCCTTTACACCACACAATTTAAATTAATATCTTAGCTTATCGAAATATGAAAACTATAGCGGGAGAAAATAAATTCGCTGTCTGCCTCTGTTCGTTAACTTTTTACTTCCAAACCACGCAATAGACTTTGATACGGTTTTCAGTATTATCTTATTTTCTTATTATCTTATAATCTATTAATCTATATAATAGAAATACTTATTATAAAGCTGAAGAGTTTGTTTGTTTGTTTGAATGCGCTAATCTCTGAAACTACCAGTCGGATTTGAAATTTTTTTTTTGCCTTTGATAGCCTGAATCTAGCGGAGGGTTATAGGCTATATATATGAAAACGAACTGTCTGTCTATTCCAGCAAATAGGTTTCGGCCAAAACAGCTTAACCGATTTTGATGCAACTTTACACATATAGAAAGGATGTAGTCAAAAGTGACATACAGAACTTTTTGTATGTCTGTCTGTACGTCCATCTGTCTAAACCAATTTTAATGAAACATCACAAGTATGAAAAGAAGGTCGTCAAAACTAACAAATGTTACTTTTTGTCCGTCTGTCTGTCTGTACGTGTATCTGTCTATTTGAGCTAATCTCCAAAACGGCTAAACAGATTTTAAGGAAACTTTGCAGACGGGAAAGAAGGTTGTCAAGAGATTTGACATTAGCTACTTTTTGTCCGTTTGTTTGTCTGTACGTCTATGTGTCTATTCAATTCAATTTTATCTATTCGAGCTAATTTCCACTACGGGTGAACAGATTTTAATGAAACTTTGCAGACGTGAAAGAAGATTGTCAAGAGTGTCATAAGCAACGTTTTGTGTTTGTTTCTCTGTCTATCTGTCTGTCGTTTGTCCACACTGATCTATCAGCTACTACAGCCAAAACTACTAAGTCTAGGAAGCTTAAATTTGGAACATAGGTTTATTTTATAACGTGAGCATTAAGTTAAGAAAGGCTTTTTTAGAAATTTCAAACTTAAGGATGGGAATGGAGAAACTCAAATAATGACGTGTTTCAAGGTTTTTAGATTTCCACATTTTAAGGGTGGGAAACGAGAGATGAATTGTATCGGTTTTTTTAAAGGGTGGAAGGGGAATGAAGATTGAAAGTTTGAATGGGTGTAACCAAAATTGGTTCCAGCAAAAAGTACGTATAAACCATCTCAAACGTTAATAGTACCTATAACAGGAATTCGTAGTCTACGCAAGCGAAGCTGCGGGCGGTCGCTAGTTTATTTATAAAATCACTAATCGCGTAACAATCATTATTGTTCGGCCCCGCAAATTCGACTCTCCTTTATTTCTATTTCTCTACCCAAATCTATTATTTAAATTGACATTCTAGATCTAAAATACTTAACATACAACATTGTGTATGGCCAGTTTGGTAAACAGCCAGACACATACGCTACAATATTTTACACCCAACATGGAACAAAAAGACATGTTCATGTACACAAATATTTATCCCGGGCGGGAATTCCCCCTTACTCCGCAGTAAGGGTCTCTAACCACTAGGCCAATCGGTCAGTCAATATCTTATTAAAGTTTCAAAAACTGTATAGGTGTAGTATAACCAGAAGTCTATCGTGGTATCCCCACCTGTAACAAGTTGTTTGTTGTGTTAGAAAACAGATCTGAATTTCATTGGTGCATGTAGTACCAAAGACACAGTAAAAATTCCTATGCCCCAAAATGCTTCATGAATAAAATGTAGCTTGTCCTGGTTCAGTCTGTTTGTACACGATATCCCTAGCGGTATGAAGAGGAGCAGGGACTAATGAATCCTTTGAGTTCATTCCCTGAAAACAGTCTCTGAAAATCAGTAATATACTTAAGAAAACTAAATATAGTAATGTAATTTTAAAAAATACTATGACTGCCAAAAATAATTAACAAATTGCTTAAAACAACTAAATTATGAAGTGGCAAATTATTAATTGGGTACAGTTCCAGTCAACCTTTATGGCGGATGTGAATATAGTCGCGTCGCAGTAACCAGTTTTAGGTGCAGCGGGACGCAGTGGAACGAGGGGCATATGACTGAACTTGCGCAAGCATGCATATAGCGTTGTATTCCGATCCGCCATAAAGTTTGAATGGAACTATATACACACTCACATTCCCTCTCTCACATACATACTCCCACGTATACCTCCACAGACACCCACGCACATATTCCTAAACATACCCCTTCATATACCCCATGCTTTTTCGTGGGTACATATTTATGATTAACTTAGTAACCGCGCTGTTATTGACGATTCTTTACAAAAAATATTTTTATATTAAAATGTGCCCTAATTTTTTTTTCGAAAATGGTGTCTAGATAATATTTATATCTTATCTATAATCTAATAAAAATAATTTTGGTCGTTGGTAAGTTATGAAGTAAGGTTTCATGAGTTCGGATCCCAGATTGTTTAATGACCACCTTGACAATCTTATCACACAGCCTTGAGCGCATAAGTTTCTACACGATCTCGACATTTAAAAGGGTAAAGCCGTTCGCTTAGGAACATCGTTAATGCATCTTTCTACTAACAAAACAATCACTGGGATCTTAAAGAGCTTGAGATTTGTATCTTAGATTTTATGACTACAGACATTGATTAGCGATGCCTATAGATTTGCGTATTTATTTTGTTTACACAGACACCGGTACATCCGTTTTCAGTGATATGGGGAGGGGGGTAAGTGAGGCGGTAAATTTAAAAAAAAATGTGATTATGCGATAAGACAACAATAATTTTATTTTATTTATTAACATTTATCGCATGTAGTAAACAAACCGGCGAATTATAATTTAAGCTAAATTTGTTGTCACAGGGCTGTATCTTTTGAACCCTAATAGATGGACACTTGAAATTTTCAGTGTATGTATTTATTTATTCATAAAACAAATAATGATAAATAGAACATGAAATGAAAAAAATATATATAGAACATACACAAAAAGGTTTCCATAATTAAATTATACATACCAATAGATGCTGCGAATAACGGAATTAGCAATAAAATAAAAAATACGTACAACAATAATAAATTTCAATAAGATGTAAATACATTGGTACATAAAATTATTAATAATAAGATATATACACTAAACTGAGCAAATACAATAATTATAACTCCCAAAATTGACGACCGCTTAGCCCAGTGGGCAGCGACCCTGCCTACGCTGCTGGAGGTCCCGGGTTCGAATCCCAGGTCGGGTCAGTATTTATATGATGAATATTAACATGTATGTGATGTCTTCGCTTGGTACCCAAAATACAAGCTAATGCTTAGTTTGGGACCTAGACGTGGTTGTGATTGTATGTGTGTGTTATTATTAAAATTTGAACAATATAACGACAAATTATAAAAATAAAATAAAGTCAAATATTGAAGGGGATCCTCATACAAGAAACGTGTTTTTTTGGGTGTTCTAACTAGTAAAACTATAATGCATACTCTTAGTAAAACAAGACATAGGATATCCCAGATATTATTAATGAAAAACCGGCCAACTGTAGGATTATTTGTTTCTGCGCCATATAGGGGCGTCAAACTTGGTCTGGTCTGGCTTTAGTGCATACTTCACTTCACTTTATCAGCCCATTTTTACCTCACTGCAGGGGCTTAGGTCTCCCTCAGGGAGATGGGAGGCTTTAGTGCATACTATTGAGTATTAATCGATTTGACAACGACAATAGGTAAATGGTCAACGTAAACTCGTATACGATTTTTTTTAATGTGCAGCGTTAAATAATGTACGGTGGTGCGGAACCCTTCGTGTGCAAGTCCGTCTCGCACTTGACCAGTTTTCTGTCACCCAAGGTACCTATATATATTATATATCTATATATGGGAATTAAAATAATAGGGACCATCAGCGCCAAAAACTTTGTATATTTAATATGACTAATAAACGGACAAAAAACAAATTATATGCGATTTATTCCATAGAGTAATTCTGCTAGAGAGGAATATACAAAAGATATTAAATTAAATTAAAGCTTGATTTAGCCGCGTTCATTGGATTTCCTATATTGAAGTAATTATAATTTTATATTGACTTTATTTATATTTATTTAATGGCACTACTTTGGCACTACAGCAAATTGATTTGGCCGTGGAACCCTTAATGGAACCACGGCAATATAATTGCAATGTTATGTATTGTACTATGTTCTTTGGTGAAAATAATAAAATATGTGTTTTTCTTTTAATGTCTTTGAGTAAAACATTCAAATATTACGCCACAAAGTTATCGAATTATCGTGGCGATGCGCGGGCGACTGATAATTACTTCGATCAGCGGCCGCTTGCGGGATATCCCTCCGCGCTACTTATTCATTCGCACCTATCTCATGCGTAGGTAGTATTTATGTTTCACTTAGTAACGACTCCGTTTCGTAGATGATAGGTAACTAAGCCTTAGAAAATTTAGTGAGAAAAAATCGCCTCAATCTGTCAATTATACAACATTAAAATTAATTATAAAAAGGTTGTAGATGTTTGAAATGCATCGGTATTGCAGCCTATGAATTTCGACCATTGCATAAGATAAACGCGTAATGCTATACTTTCTAATGGAGTCATCGGGCAACAAGTATGGATTGTATGTCCGCTTTTAAATCATTATAGACCATATTCCAATACCGATTTTCCTATTGTCCATAATTTGTGGTTTCGTTCTAATAGAAATGGCTGATTATTATGGCAATATTTTTTTTAGAAGTTTTGGTAATATGAAATTCTTACGCACTGAGATAGACAGAGGTACAGGGGCGGACGTGATAGTTTGAGTAGAAGGGTGGGGTTTCCGAAGCAAATGTCCAGATCAAAGATCGTCACAGGTCTAGATTTAGGTTTTTGCGATGCACTTAATCAACCAAGGTCTTCAAGTAATGCCTCCTGCCTACAAAGACATATGGTGCCGAAACATGAACTCTCACAGCAGGACTGGTCCACAAAAAAGTCGCTCAGCGCGCTATGGAGGGCTGCTAAGGAGGGCGCTATGGAGGGAGGATGGGCTATCCTCGGTATTCCTTTATTGATAAAATCAGGTACACTGAAGTTCGTCGAAGAACCAAAGTTGTCGACAGAGCCCAAGCGATTAGCAAGCTGAAGTGGCAATGGGGCCGGGCACTTTTGCCGTAGAACCGATAACCGGTGGAATAGACGAGTTCTCTAGTGGAGGCCACGCACTAGGAAGCGAAGCGTTGGACGCCCCCCGGCCAGGTGGACTGATGACGTAAAGCATAATACTGGGGATAATTGGATATAAAGGCGGAAGACCGTGTGTGGTGGCGAGCCTTGGGAGAAGCCTATATCTGCAGTGGAGAGACACGGGCTTATGATAATGATGCATTTAATGTTGTAGTCAGCTGTTCGTCAGACTTTAGAAATAATATTTTATTGGCTTCGAAAGGACATTTCGTCAGAATCGCTTCCGAAAATATTCAAATTACTTTTTTTAAGGGTTCGTACCCAAAGAGCAAAACGGAACTCTATTGTTGTCACTATGCGGTCTGTTTGTCTGTCCATCAGTCCGTCTGTAGGTCACAGGTCTCTAGCTTGAAAACGTAATGAGTTTTCTGACTTGCATTTTACATATTTTATGTAAAAAGTTAACCCAGAATCGAATATTCAAAAAGAATTCATTGCATTGTTTAGAACTCATCGAGGAAATCACAAATATATTTCTTTTTGCATTGATTTATATTATCTAAAAAAAAAAGGCTAAATGCGATCGAATTCACGCATCGAGTGTTCGGTATACACTCGATATACAAATTTGTGTTATGTATTTATTAAAAAAGATTAAGTTTCTATGTATAATCGCAAAAAAAAATTTTGTGATATAACAACAATTTAATGTTTTTCGGATTTTTTACTTGCGCCGTGAGATTTTGCTTCTTCCCAAATTTCATGATGCTACGTCAATGGAAGGACCCTGTAGATTTTAATTTACTTGCAAATGTCAAAAAATGCGGCATAATTGACCGTATTTTTTGATTGCATTGACCTAAATCACTGTCTGTCAAAGTCAAAAAACCAAGCTTTTATAAATAAGCTTGATTTTTTTATAGCTACAAGAAACCGTAGACTTGAAAATTTGATATTATTTTCAACTTAATGGCTTCACGCATTTCTGAGAAAATTGTATATAAAAAAAATACGTACTAAAACCACAGATTAACAATTTTCCGTTTTTTTCTTTGTTAGTGAGGTGAGACCTTGCTTCTTGCCAAATTTCATAATTCTGTATCAACGGGAAATAGATACCCTATACATTTTGATATATTTGCGAGTGTCAAAATAATAATAATAACAACAATTACATCACAACAACGTCTAGGCCCTAAACTAAGCAATAGCTTGTGTGTTGGGTTCCAAGCAAAGACACCATATAAGTACATATAACAACCAAGACCCGGTACCAGTATCGGTATTCATCATATAAATACTGACCCAACCTGGGATTCGAACCCGGGACCTCCAGCTTCGTAGGCAGGGTCGCTACCCACTAGGCTAAGCGGTCGTCATAATATAATAATAATTATTTAGAAAAGTTTTTCACATAGGTTTTCACATAAGCCGTATTTTTTGATTGCGTTGAGTTAGGAGCTTCATTCTTTTACAGTTTGAATGGACCTTCGACTTTAGTATATTCGATATCAATTTTAGCTTGATACCTCTACACTTTTTTGTTTTGAGGAAAATGGTATTTATTAAAAAAAGTCATATAACTACAATTTAACGTTTTTCAGATTGTTTTTACTTGTGCTGTAAGACCTAACTCCTAGGTCAGTCGGAAGCACCCTATTTTGAAACTCGATACGTAAATCAAAATCGAGTACGAATACGTATCGAGTTTCAAAATATGCGGCTTCATCATCATCATCAGCCCGTGTCTCTCCACTGCAGGATATAGGCCTCTCCCAAGGCTCGCCACCACACACGGTCCTCCGCCTTTCGCATCCAACTACCCCCGGTATGGTGCTTCAGGTCATCTGTCCACCTGGCCGGGGGGCGTCCAACGCTTCGCTTTCCGGTACGTGGCCTCCATTCGAGAACTCGTCTACCCCATCGGTTATCAGTTCAACGGCAAATGTGTCCGGCCCAGTGCCACTTCAGCTTGCTGATCGCTTCGGCTATGTAGACAACTTTAGTTCTTTAACGGATTTCAGTGTTTCTGATTTTATCCATCAAAAAAACACCGAGCCTAGCCCGCTCCATAACACGCTGACCGACTTTAAATTTGTGGACCAGTCCTGCCGTGAGAGTCCATGTTTCGGCACCGTACGTCATTGTTGGTTTAATATGCGGCTTATATGGCTGTAATAAAATGAAGTTCCTAATTCAACGCATCGATCTTGTAATTGTAATAAAATATTGTTCATTTATAAAATAAGGTTAAATACAAAAAAAAGACAAACAAAACATATATACATCATTAAGTAATTTTTACGGCAAACTCACTAGTTTAGGAGCACCAAGCTGCATAAGCGGCGGATATACCAAAAATACATAACAATTAGCTATTAAAATCTTAGTGATAAAAGCTCCATTAATGACATGGACCTAGAGTCTATGGTTCCTTAAACTTATTAAAAAAAAAACAAAGCACCAAAAATAATGCGTTGACTTATAAGCTTGATTTTATTACAGCTTCAAGAGACCATAGACTTAAGTATTTGATATTAGTTAGAACTTGATCGGGGGTCTGAGGGGGATCTAGCTAGGGTCACCCTAAAAATGCATGTGAAAAAATATGGACAATGCTATATAGCTCTTCAAACGCATATTTTTATCTACAGCTTTCATATCCATATGAGGTGAACGTTAAGACGCAGACAAAGCAAAAAAAAATCAACACAATATTCGATAACATCAAAAGAGTAATATGACGTCACATCTCTCGATCGTTCGCGTTATTATTTTGTTACAATAGTAAAACGCATAACTGCTTTATCAAACTTCATTGTACTGTTATGTTGTTTCTTTGTTATACAAACGTTACGCGATGATGCATCACGAATTCTCGATCACAAAGTTATAGATCATACATGTCTTAGATACATCACGAGCCGACTCGGTGAAAGTTTTCGCAGAAGACAATACGCCATGACAGATGCGATCGGCCAAATACCTTTATAAGGACTTTCGAACTGCACTTCGTATTTTAACACAACTATAGTTTAAATCATAGAGTAAATAAATTTGACAGCCAGAAA
This sequence comes from Luffia ferchaultella, assembly GCA_949709985.1. Classification (NCBI taxonomy): domain Eukaryota; kingdom Metazoa; phylum Arthropoda; class Insecta; order Lepidoptera; family Psychidae; genus Luffia; species Luffia ferchaultella. The sequence continues at coordinate 3,803,203 of OX453262.1, forward strand.
TGTCACTTCACAGTATCGAAAATGTCAAACGCAATTTCGCAGGAGTGAAGACTGGTGCGCGGGGACCTCGCGGACTGAAACTCGCCATCTTGCAGCAGCTGGCTAGAGTACCTATGAGTGGTTAGACGGTAAACCCAGAAGAGGGCTTCTAGTAATTCGTACTTTTATGATTTAAATCATCGAAATATTAATATATATACTTGTCGCAGCAGCGTGCCTGTTTTTATAGTAAACTAGCGACCGCCCCCGGCTTCACCCACGTGGACTACATTTTTATATAATTTCTGCTTATAGAAAAATAAATGCTACAGGGCCATCTGGCGGCAAGTAACAATAAAGTGGATAGGTACCACGAAAATCTTTTCTGTGCTTGAATACTTATTTACACCAAATTGTGGATAAAAAATGGTTATTGTGGGTTATCCTTAAGAGATAGACATATGCCATTGCGGGACTTTTTTGTAGACTTTTTATGGTGTACAATACGTTAGTACATTATTTTGATCTGTCTCGTATGGTTCAGCCAGCGTTTGCAATGTAAGCGCAAAAAAATGTGTTTATTTACGACATCACATTAGAAACCTCTAAAATTTTCAATGTTTCTCTACTGTATTATGCATGTTACATACATATAAACCTTTCTTTTGAATCACTCTATCTATTTAAAAAAAACCCCCATCCAAATCCGTTGCGTAGTTTTAAAGATCTAAGCATGCATAGGGACAGACAGCGGGAAGCGACTTTGTTTTATAGGTACCATGTAGTGATTATTATATAATGCGTATTATGACTTACCGGGTAGCAACCCTGTAAGGTATTGTCAATTGTCATATCATAAGGTATCATAGACTGACCGAGTAGCAGAGTGGTTAGAGACCCCAACTGCGGACCTAAGGTTCGTGTGTTCGATTCCCGCCCTGAATAAATATTTGTATGCATGAACATGTCTATTTGTTCTGTGTCTGGGTGTATATATGTATTATCAGTTGTCGGGTACACATAATACAAGCTTTGCTTAATTTGGGACTAGAAGGCGCTGTGTGGGATCTTTCAAGTATTATTATTATTATATTGAAGTAGAATCGTGCACAGGCGTATGTATGTAGATTGCAAAAGGGCAATAATGTAGGTATACGAAGCCTAAGGCCATAAGGTAGAGCACGAAGACCGAAGAGCTTTGTGCGTGGCGAAGCGGGTCGTGTTCCGGGATCACTTACGCGTGATATTGTAACGCTGGCTAGTTACAAGCCAGACGATCGATTAAAATACATAATTTGAATTTAATCAAATTCAAATTATTTGTAGAAAATTACTTATTGAATTTATTCAAATTCAAATTATTCAAATTATTATTCAATTTATTCAAATTATGTATGTGTTAGGAACACGAGCCCGGGATGGCTCAGCCTTTTTGATAGAGATAATTCTGGTGGTGTTTGCCAAGCATCGCGAAGTGTTGTACGAATATATGTTTTATTGTGTTATTGTAATCGCGTTTACGAAATACAAAGTCTTTTCCTTTCAGCATTCATTGCTTTCATTTCAGCTCTATTAAGCTACGATCCCAAACGAACATAATTAATATAAGAGTAAAATACATACAAAGAGAGATATAAAAATATACTCTCTACAGTATTAATAATTTTATTTGTATTTAAAATTTGTAGATAATTACTGTGTATTGAAAGATGCAAATAAAGTAGGAATGTTAGTTATTAATGTTTAAAGTCCGGATTAATGTTTATCGTGACAGTTAGATTCATAGAATTCAAAATAATAGTAATTGCAAAGTAGGTTAAGATTCTATAAGTATAACATCTTCGCGATAAATAGGCGACACAAGTGGGAAGAAGCGGGCAGTGGGGCAGAGGACGCTTCCCGACGATTACTACCGCGAGCGTCAGGAGAGCGGACAAAAATTTTAATTTAATTAAAAAAAATGGTATTAAAATGTCACAGAAGTTCACGTGTGTCTAATAGATATACATGCGAAGGTACGAACAACTATGTCGACAATCCCACACGTGTGTCTCGCGCTAAATATACGTAAACCGGCGTTAGTATTTAAGATGACTTACTTACTCGGGGCCGCGCGCTCCAAGTACTTTGGTAATTGTTCATGTAAAATGTCTAATCCAAGTGACCATCTTGACTGCTCTCCTACAAATCTCGATATTGTTGAAAACCGGCTAAGTGCGAGTCGGATTCGCATACGAGGGATTCTGTACCATCGTACAATATTAAAAAAAAAACACGTTTCTATAAGAAACGCTTATATTTAGCCATATATAATAATTCTAGGTCAACAGGAAGTACTCTATAGGTATAGGCTTTGATTTATTTATTTTGTGAGTTTTAAAATATGTGGCGTAAATAGCTGTATTTTTTTACTACGTTGACATAGCAGCTAAATTTCTTTATCTTTTTAAGGGACTGTAGACTTGTATTTGATATCGATTTCATCTTGATACCTCTACGCGTTCCTGAGTAAAAGGGACTTGACAGACAGACAGACAGCCAAGTGATCCTATAAGGGTTGCTTTGTCCTTTAGAAGTACGGAACCCCAATAAAGAAATATTTTTATTTTAATTAACGTCAAATATGTTGCATCGAAGAGTAAAACAGAGCATTTTTGAAATAAAAACAAAAAGACATTTTTTTTTTACTTTAATGAGTATAATATGTGTACTTCTTTGTCAAGGGTAATAAAATTATTTTTAACAAATCTGCCCGTAACATCTCATTTCAACCTTCTTCAAAAATCATCGATTCAGTTCTCAATTGGAAATACGAGGGCTATCCAGAAAGTAGATTACGTTTTGGAATAAAAAATAAACAAAGTATAGGAAACAAACTTTATTATATACAGATGAAAGCCACACTCAAATACTACTTTTCTACATAGTCACCATTCAAATTAAGGCATTTATCGTAGCGATGTACGAGCTTGGAAATTCCTTCGTCGGAAAATTCGGCCGCCTGCGCTTTCAACCACTTCGTTACCTCTTCTTGCAGCTGTGCGTCGTCATCAAAACGCTGCATAGCCAGCCATTGCTGTGAATAGGTGTTGGTGTTTAGAAGTTATTGTACTTTTTGAAAGGAATATCAATTTTCAGAATTTATGGAACCGTCAGTTGTATTAAAAACATTATTTAAACAGAAAATACACAAAAATTTTAAAAATGTCTAATTAAATTCAGACACTTTGGTTTCCTAATAGACGAGAATGTATTAATGCGCTCGTGTACACCAGGAAATTAGATACCTGCTAGGCATCGCTCAAAAAACGAAATGCGGGCGTGAGAACACACAACACAATAGGATGCGATAAACTTTGCAGATATAGAGTACTTTCACACTTGTTCTATTACGCGGCTAGTAGTACAAATCAAACGTACTACTGTGGTAGTACATTCGGCAGTTTAGTAGTACTTTATGCGCCATCGTTATGAAAAGCGATTAAATTCTCCTTTCCTATGTTTTTAGTACTAAAGAAACTACACCAACACATGCAGTTGTAGTTGTTTATTATGCTATACTGTTATTATTAAAGTGTTTGTTTAAATGTGAATCTTGTGTATAAAGTTCATAAATAAAATAAATTTGACAACAGCTCAGTATTTTTAAGATAAAATTTGATAGTCCGTCTAAATATCGTATTGAAATAATAATGATACTGGTCCATCCCACACAGTGCCATCTAGTCCCTAAGTATACAATTATTATAATTGTTTTATGGGTTACTAGACAATTGATATACATTCTTAGATATTATTTGTGATATAAACATATTGTATAAATATTTTACACCCAGACACGGAACAAATAACCGTGTTCATGCACACAGATATTAGTCCCGGACGGGAATCGAACTCGCGACCTTTAGTTCTACAGTTAGCGTCTCTAACTACGGCCAATCGGTCAGTCAAATGAAATGAACCAATACCAATGGATTATATGAACAATCCCGTTACACCAAATTCCATGGCGAACCTGAAATCAAACTTTCTTTTACATAATTGAATAAATATCCCAATTGCCGCAAACTCACACTCATCTAAGAAGTATTGTGTATGTATATAATATTGTTATTATATTATGTATTTGTTCTGGCAATCTTCTTAATAACATTACAACCGCCCATTAATACTCTGTTATAAATACTTGCATACAATGAGAGGTCGAAATTTTCAACTGGCGCTCCAATTTCACGCATATTTGAGTACCATCTGATACGAAAGTACAAGACGGCCACAGTTAAAATCCGTACGCAAAATTAATGTGCGTCATTTTATGCATTAATTAGTTTTTAATTTTATTTTGTAGTTTTAATTTGTTCCTTGTTATGATGACAAATGTCAATAAAGTGACTCGTGACTTATAATGGGACTAGGACCAAAAAATTTGAAGTTGAGGTGATGGTTATTAAAATTGAAAAGAATAAGATTTTACGATAACCTATCAGAATATTTTCCTTTTTACGAATTAGCCAGATACTTATAAAAATTCATCTAACATTAAAATTGTCAGCGTGACTTCATCTGGACAGTTGAGTTCATTCCGCTGTTTTTCTCGGTAAGAAACAAAAGCAAAAAAAAAGTAAAATGTTTAGGTTAGTCACAATGTTGTAACGAAATCGTAATTCTCGTGAATTAACCAAGATATTATTACTTTATTTAGTTTTAGATAATTTAAATAATAAACGTTTGTCCGGATGACGTCCAGATATTTTCTTAATCAAACTTTTAAAAATATATAACTGAGCTGCTCAGCGCAATAACAGCCCAATTCACAAAATCACAATAATTTAGATATCTACATAATGTATTGATATTTAAACATATATTAAAATCATACTGGCTATTACAGTTTCTTATAAGCGTTATCCTTTATTAGAAACTGTACTTGGGCCAGTGTGCTTTTAATATATGTTCAAATATAAATTCATTATCTAGATAAATAAATTATTCAGATTTTGTGGGTTGGGCCATTATTGCGCTGAGCAGTTCAACTAAAAAAATACAGACTTTTCTTTATTTTGAGAGAAAGATATAAACTGGTTTATAATAACTTATAATAAAAGTATTTTTATTGATTTCAATAGGCATTGAAAAGATTTCATTGCTATCTATACTGCAATGTGACGGAAAAATAAGTAGGTAAGTTTTAACGTTTTACGTCGTTTTAAGTTTTGTTAAATATTTGCTTATGATAGTTGTTGTGACACTCAGAGTCACACTAGCACAAAAAAACTTAATAAACTAATAACACTTAATTGTACGTACTAATAAGTCACTTTCTCTCACGTGTATTATTATAATCAACAAATATAGCAAATAAGGAGTTAATTATTGTTATTTGTTATTTAGCCATCGTTAAATTTGTTCGTTTGTTAGTAAAAATCGGTAAAGATCGCACCTTAATTTCGTAAACGAATAACACAATTAAGATGATCCACATTGACCTTGCGTTAACTTATAGTTTGCGAAACTTGAAATAAAGCTTGTTCGAGACTGGAATCGAACGGTCAGTTCTCAGCAGTACTCAAGGACCCACGCTACCGTTCTATTGATGTTTTCATGTTGTTCACGACCAAATTGCTTATCTTGCGAAGGTCATTACCATAGTATTATATTGCCATATATGTCTAACATTATTCATTTGAGATTAGCTTTGTATGAATAACATATAGTTAGTGAGTGGTTGCTAAAAAATCACTTTTATGTCGAAATACTCTAAAAAATAAAACCAATTAAATTAGAGGAGATTGGACCCTCGTTCCTTTGGCGAAATTACTATGAGCATAAAACGCCATAATTAAGTAGAAGATCTTTGCTACGGGTCCTTCCTAACGCGGAGGTCTATTACCATTCAACGTGGTAATGCGACGGGTGTCATGGGAACCTTTGCGTCAGGGGCGACAAGGGGTGGTTAGAAAGGGACAAAGGGACTCTCCGCTAGCTATCTCGCTCACCTAGTTTTGCCTCATTTTGATGTGCAATCTAAAGTAAACCTTATGCGTTACCCAAAGATACATTAGTATTGTGTGCAGCTGTCGTCTCTCATATTTAAATTGTAAAAACAAATAAAATAGTATTCATTATTATTACAGACAACCTCCGCGTTAGGAAGGGCCCGTAGCAAAGACCTTCTTCTTAATTATGGCGTTTTGACGACCGCTTAGCCTAGTGGGTAGCGACCCTGCCTACGAAGCTGGAGGTCCCGGGTTCGAATCCCAAGTCGGGTCAGTATTTATATGATGGATATCGATACTGGTACCGGGTCTTGATTGTTATATGTATGTGGTGTCTTGGCTTGGTACCCAAAACACAAGCTAATTCTCAGTTTGGGGCCTAGATGTTGTTGTGATGTATACGTTATTATTGTTATCTATAGTTAATCTTTTTTACTGTCACTCAGATAAATTGTTCAACATTAAAAATATATATATATTAGTTACGATAAAGTTTACAGAAAGCTGTGGTGCCCAGTGCAGTAGGTACAGCTATTTGGGCTACTGAGTGGACCCATGACTGTTGTGATAGCCGAGTGGTGGTGAACCCGTTTCTTGCTTAGAAGGTCGTGGTTCGAATCTCAGAAACCGGCATGTACCAATGAGTTTTTTCTGACTTAAGTACATAGTTGTCACTGACTCCTTGCCTCGGAGAGCACATTAAGCCAACGGTGCCGGTTGCTGTCACCAACCCGCACTGGACCAGCATGGCGGATTAAACTAGAAGCACCCTTATACCGAGGGGAGGCCTAAGCCCCTGCAATATGGGATGATATTGAGTAGACCTATCGAGAGGGGAAGAGTATTTGTTAAGAGACACAAGACTAGCACTGTAGGACTAGAAAGCTAGCATGCGAAATCAAATATGGTTATTAAGTAAAACACGGTAATTTGAATTAGATTTTGAAATATATTATTAAAAGATATTGAAATACAATTTGTGAATAAACAATCAGTAAAACGTCGAGAACGACGTTATTTAACTTATTTAGTTAACGAACAATACGTTATTTCGATACGATATACGAACGATTTTATGTTTTAAAATTCCAATAAACATGTTTTCTAGTATTTTTTATATTTAATTCTTAAGTCACATGCTGTAAAATGGGAAAGTCATGTGCTATGCTGGTTTCACTGATTCAGCTATATTTTAATTTAAATTGTTCATTAATTCATGAGTTAACGATAACATAGTTTTGTTTGTTATTTTTAATTAAGATGGTTGTATCAGCAATATTTTCAACACAAATTAAATAAAAGCTTAGGTATTCATAAATAGCGCATATTAAAAAAAATGTTACGTAATCAATTTCCGTCTAGAATATTTTGTTACATACAATATTTTTGATATTGTATGAAAAATCAAGATAAACCGGAAGCCATATCATATTTTATTTTTTTTATTTTAAAAATTTTAAAATTAATCTTATATTATTGTACCCATTTGCTTAATTATTTGTGTTTTGCGGACCGCTAAAAAGAAGATTATACAAATTATTAACCTACGAAACAACTGGTTGCGCTCTTAATTTCACGGTTGCCATGACAACAAACAATAGCAACAACCGCTCACCTTGGTCTATATGTTTAGGAAATCGCCGGACGTACGATTTTATTAAATGATTTATTACTTTTGCTGATCGTATTTGATTCCGACCGTGAATGATTTTTAAGTATTTGCACAGTACTTGCCATTTAACATGTGCGGCCCTGAAGTTAGTAACGAAAACGTCGCAGTAACAATTTCATAGGAGCATTGGAACGGGAATTACAGAGGGTACCAGCGGAATAGGGCATGTAGAGCCGTTCTTAAACATACATCGTGTTCGGCTAAAGGTAGTCCAAATTTATAGATCGTGTAGAGCTCATCGAACTAAACAAATAGTTTTAAGTGAGTTGATGGCGCAAACTAATGGTTACCAAGAAAAACATATTTGAATTATAATTTTTTATATCGCTTATCTTATATTTTTGTATAGCTAAAGAACTAATACATTTTCATTTAATCAAGTTTACTTGCAAAGTCAATAAAACACCACGAGACTGTTTCGCAATTCACAAAATTACAGAAACAGTACTCGTGAAACAGCTAACAAAGTCAGTGACCGATTATCGTTTGAACTGAAATATTAGTAAAATTTTATATTTTGTAATCATTTCTAAATTTACGACTGGCGGTAGACCAATTGTCACGGAATAGTATTAGATATCTTAAGGGTAAGGTGGCCATGACCAAGCATTTGGGTTATCCGTGTTGTGAATTTGTTTTTCTCGGTAACCGTTAGTTTGCGCTACCTGCTTACTTTTTCTTTAGTTCGTTAAGCTGTATGCGTACTTTAAGTTTGGGCTAAGTACAGCCAAACACTGTGTATATGATAAGAAGTGTGCCTAAATCACATAGGTCAATGTATAATAAAAAGTATTGCTAACAAAATACAAAATTGAGAAATATAATAATAATTGAAACCCTTTATTGAATTGAGTTTTTGTACATTGTTATGGCACAGAATACGTATATAAATAGATACTGAGCATCATCATCAGCCCATTTCACCCCACTGCAGGGGCTTAGGCCTCCCTCAGGATGAGGAGGGGACTTGGAGCTTAAATCCACCACGCTACTCCACTGCAGGTTGGGGATTGTAACAACCGCCACCTGACAGCGTCCGGGACCGACTGCTTAACGTGCTCTCCGAGGCACGGAGTCAGTGATAGTTAATGTACTTAAGTCAGGAAAACTCATTGGTACACGCCCGGATTCGAACCATGGCCTTATAAATTTGAGACAGGAGATACTGAGCATAGCCCGACTTATTTCAATGGATTCGACATGCAATATCAGCCCAATATGCCCTACTGCAGGGGCTTAGGCCTCCTCGTGGGATAAAGGTGCTTGGAGCTTAATCCACTAACACTGCTCCAGTCCAGTAGATCTTATGATGGCAACCGGCTTAATATGCTCTCCGGGGCACAGAGTCAGTGATAGGTTTGTGTACTTAAGTCGAAAAAAAAACTCATTGTTACATGCTATTTCTGGAATTCGAACCAGTCTTCTAAATAAGAAACCGGCTCTCTACTACTCGGCTATCACAACGACTACACGATACCTATGCACTTGGCTGGTTTTACAAATTTTTTGACCTATAACAAAGCAAAACTACAAAAATTTGTTAACATCAATCGTCCAAAGTCCTTTTCTGAGTTCTAAATCTTCGAAATATTTCCTTCCAGTCTAGATTATGTTCTAAGACAGCTTGATTTATTGCTCTGTCGTTATCAACGCTTCGCTAGTCTGTGTGCTTTAGTTTACGAACGTGTGTGTTTCTATCTGTGTTGTGATTTCTTGGAGCATGAAGCGATTGTGTTGGATCGTTTCACGGGCCATTATTTTTACTAAACACCTAAGAAGTAATGATTATGTGTAATTTATGTCTTCAACTTCTATAAGTTGAATTGACCACCCACGCGTTTCTGATGCTGTGCCAGAAATTATTTGAGAGTTTCAGAGAGTTGGAGTAAGGTACAGTTCCAATAAACCTTAATGGCGGATGTGAACATAGGCGCAAGTCGCGTCGCAGTAACCAGTTTTAGGTGTAGCGGGACGCAGTGGAGTGAGGGATATATGACTGTACCTGCGCAAGCACGCTTAGAGCGTTGTTTCCGATCCGCCATAAAGTTTGAAGCGAACTATACTAGGGATTTTAAAAAAAAAGTATGAAAGAATAAAGAAATTAGCATTTATCAACAAAAATTTTTTTTATTACGATACGTAAAGAAGTTGCGACTCCTCCGTGCACGTAGTATGCTTAAAACGGGTAGGTACAAAGTTTTTTCTGTACGAATTAATATATCGATTATCAAATGAAGTGGTTTGATTCGCAGTTAAAATAACAGATTTTTCAAAAATTTACGTAGTTTTTTTCTCAAAAATCGACTCCTCATGACTCCTTTGAACTCTGTTCGCAACATCTCATAGTTTAGGATTTGCCCATACAATCCCATCTTAAAAACTCAACCTGTATACCTATATAGATTTTAGCTTTCTGCACTCCTTCACATAAACTTCAACTATGCTAAATCTCACACTCCTCCGGGCACATAGTAAAGAGGTCCGAAGTATTTTCTTCACGTATTGATATATAGATCCTAATCGAATGTTGCCATTCAATACAAAAAACTGGCCATGTGAGAATTAAACTCGCACGCGAAAGGTTCCGTACCACCGTACAACATTAAAAAACATGGTTTTTGTATGGAGACGCCTTTAATTTTTATCTTTATTTTATTTTTGTTATTTGTTGTTATAGCAGCCAAGTAGGTAGTATTACTGGTTGCTGAAATTTCAAGTGTCTACCTATTACAGTTCAAACGATACAGCCTTGTGACAGAGGGACAGACGGACAGCTGAGCCTTAGTAATAGGGTTTACGTTGGCCTTTGGCTACGGAATCCTAAAAATAATCAAATTCGGAAACTCATGACGGGAAGCTTCAAATTGTGAGAGGAAGTAACACGAAGTAATGCTGCGTTAGTATGAATGGAAAAAACATTGTTAAAGCGGTGGCATCGTCGAGGTTTGAATCAGTTCAATAGAGGGGTACTTAATGCGTCCAGTTCGAGAATCAAAGTTATCAGATTTGAGATATATATATAGGATGAGGAAGGGAGATGGGCGGGACGCGCATATCGCCCACGCGATTGGATACCTAGATGATTGTGTTGCGTCTAGATCTTTGTGTATTATCTGTCACAACTAGTTACTTACTATTTACTAAAAGACAGATATATACCGATAAAAAATTTAAAGTAAACGAAATTGTCGAAAACCGGTTTTAAGTCGTTTGGTTTAGCAAGCATGTGCCTTCTAGTCTATTACATTCTAAGTTCAATGGAACGGCATGCAAGCGAAGTCGCTGGTAAAAGCCAACGGAAAAATAGAAAATGAAAAAACAATTTTATTCGAAGAAATTAATTGACATAATAGTTATTTACAAAGTCACGCCACATTTCTCGAATGTGCTTGCAGTTTGGCGAATAGTTAGAAAACATGTTATTTTAATTGTAAGCTGACAACACTGTGACACGAAAATTGGGGTCATGATGCATTGTACCTCTCTCTCATTAATGTTTCAAGCGTTGCTCGAAGTGTGAAATTAATAATTGCCAACTAAAAATATACAAACAATTACTAACCTTGGCACTGGTGACCCGGTGGTGATTAGATTCTTGTGATGTTTTTTTTTTAATAATTTCTATTGAACATAAATAAAATTGATAATTCGGTATTTGACTACTATTAAATATATCATATTTATCAAGATAATATAAAAATGGACTTCATACAATAACAAAATTTAGAAACAAAATTATAAGCTATTAAAAGTTTATTTCTGTCTCTTTCTTGCAAAACGATATTTAACATTATTTTAAATGGCCTGACGTCACACATAGGTACGTCGTGCGGTATTGCCGTCTCTGTCTAACCGAATATTTTAAACATTCATAACTTTGTTAATAATGATTTAATTTTTAAAATTCTTTCACTGTTATGATATACTTAAAAAAACACTTTCACATAAAATAAATTTAAAAAATAGTCAACTAGCGAATTGTCTTAAGGTTCTATAAATATGAAATAATATTTGTGTTATTACATTTTGACAGTAAAAAAAATCTATTTTTTTACTGTCAAAATGGTTTTTATTTGGATTTAGATTTTTTACTAATTACGGCTTCATTTGCTGCCACACCAGATTATTCCTAGCTTCAGTAGGTATACCTGTGGCGTACGAATTCCCGTATTTTATAAACCTCATTTCAAAGTTATTAATAACACTAGCGGTCGTACCCGGCTCCGCCCGGGTGGACTACAGAAACGTCCCCCTTCCCATTCCCTCCACCTCTATTTCTCCTTTCCACCCACTTACCCCTCTTACTTACTCCCCTGCACCCCTAACCCCTTACCCTACCTCTCCCCTATCAAGCCTTCTTCTATACTTCCTAAAAAGTAATTTTTTTACTATACCTATTACATCACATTGGTACAATGCGTTTTTAACAAATCGCCAGTACCTTGAAAATTCGTAAGACGAACACAACCGTTACTGACGTCTACCCTCACCCGTTCGTCCCCCACCTCGCCCCGGAAAGCTAGTTTGAAAATTAAATTGCCTATGTTAATCGCTGACAATGTAGCTTTCTATAGGTGAAAGAAATTTTAAAATCAATGTAGAACTGTGTAGTCCACGCGGACGAAATCACGTGCAGAAATCTAGCAATAAATATAGCCTATGTTATTCAGGGTGAATGTAGCTTTCTAAAGGTGAAAGAATTTTTTTAATCGGCACAGTAGTTTTTGAGTTTATTCATTACAAACATACACACACACAAAAATACAAATCTTTTCTCTTTATAATATTAGTGTAGATTATTAAATATATCACTTATAACGGTTCATTATTTATACAACAAAATAAGTGACATGAAATTTAGGTTTAGGTTTAGTGAATACTCATCTCGCATACGTTTATTATCTACTACCAGAGTAGCCTAAGCTACTACTAACGCCAGTTTTGCTGTAAAAAATGTTTTTTCACCTAAACCTACCTCAAGAGATGTTCTAATGAATGTGAGAATTGCATCACAATCGTTAAATTTATTTAGATTAGGTTAAGGCGTTCACACCACAGAGCATTAGAGTAGGTTAGAGATGGCATGTAGGCCGATTCGCTGTCCCTGCTAAAGTATGCAATGTCGTATCATCATCATCATCAGCCCACTCTTACCCCACTGCAGGGGCTTAGGCCTTCCCCAGGGTGAGGAGGGGGCTTGGAGCTTAAGTCCAACACGCTGCTCCACTGCGGGTTGGGAACTGTAACGACCGCCATCTATTGACAGCGTCCGGGACCGACTGCTTAACATGCCCTCCGAAGCACGGTGTCAGTGATATTGTGTATTTGAGTCAGAAAAACTCATTGGTACACGCCCGGATTCGAACCATAGCCCTATGGGGCCTTATAAATTTGAGACAGGTTCGTTGAGCTCTGGGCTATCACGACACTTGTTGTATACTTGAGACAAATTCGACGACCGCTTAGCCTAGTGGGTAGCGACCTTACCTACGAAGTTGGACGTCCCGGGTTCGAATCCCAGGTCGGGTCAGTATTTATATGATGAATATTTATAAAATGATACTGGTACCGGGTCTTGGTTGTTATATGTATGCGCTGTCTTCGCTTGGTACCCAAAACACAAGCTAATGCTTAGTTTAGGGCCTAGTCGTTGTTGTGATGTATACGTTATTATTATTATGTTAAATCTCATAACCTAAACTCTAAAATGCGACATTGAATCATACCAAAGATGCAGGTGAAAGGGATGAACGACTTATACGCTTTCTAAAATGATATAAATTTGAGACGAAAGTACATGCGCGTAATTTCGCGCGTGTTTACTTATATTCGTTGTGTGAGTTATTATTTTTGGGACACGTGTTACTAAACAAATACCGACACATGGCACCTCTAAACGCTTCTCTAAACTCGATTCTCTGTGGTTCACACACAGTGGCTGTAGTCATACACACATATTTTTGAATTTTAATAAGCTATACATCATTATAATTTTGAATAAAGTTTTTGTTTTGTGTAAATTCAACTTTTCGTACTTCATTAGAGTCGATGCGTAACTCTTTATTTACATCACAATTCACATCACACCCTATGCATGTGCAAAATATCAGCTTTTTATGTCAAATGGTATCGGATACAAATCGGTTGTTTCCGACGCTTTTTATGACGTTTTTTTATCGCCGAGTGTATCATGGGCCTTAGGAGAAAGGGAAGCTTCTTACCTTGACCCGTTTTTCTCCGTTACTGTGTTACATTATTAATTACAATGTGTGGTCAGTATGTATTCACTTTCAAATTTTAATTGTATGCATATTTGGATAATTAATGGCTGAAGTAATAAAAACACAAGAAATATTCTTACATTATTTCTTTGTTTTTTTTTTTACTATTTAATGATCCGTATTTCAATTATTTTTGGAAATTGTCAGATTATATCTATTAGGGAATACATTTTTTGTTCCTAACTTCGATTACTTAAATTATTATCATCATCATCAGCCCATGTTACCCCACCGCAGGGGCTTAGGCCTCCCCCAGGGTAAGGCGTGGGTTGGAGCTTAAATCCACCACGCAACTCCACTGCGGGTTGGGGATTGTAACGACCGCCATCGATTGACAGCGTCCGGGACCGACTGCTTAACGTGCTCTCCGAGGCACGTAGTAGTGATAGTTAATCTACATAAGTCAGAAAAACTCATTGGTACACGCCCGGATTCGAACCATGGCCCTATGGCCTTATAAATTTGAGACAGGTTCGTTGCGCTCTGGGCTATCACGACACTTAAATTATCAGAAACAATATTTTAAGTGACCCACCCATCTTAGATTATTTTCTGTAGTAGGTAATTGATTGAATTTAAAACTGCAAAGGTTTTATTACTAATGCAATATTCTATAGCAGATGTAATATATTTAATGATGAAGCACTTCGATTTTTATGTGTTTAAGGTTTTTGAGCCTTTTTTTATAAAATTGTCCTGCCGTGAAATGAGCTTAAGTCGAAAATGTGAACGACCTTTATTTATCTTAAACCCATTTTATTAATTTCGAAATTTAAACATGGATAATGTGTAAAAAATATCTTCAGTTTGGACCTTGGACACATCAAATATTTTATTTAGTCTAAGTCTACTGTGACATACAAAATAACTACAATATGTACTACAATAAATGATTTTAATTTTGAAGGCAGCATTTGGGAACCTGTGTTTAGAGTGGATTTAAACATTTTTAATGTAACATATAAGTTAAAAGTAACGTAACGATGATGTAACGTAATATCAGTCTAAATATTTAGCAATTAAACGTCAAAGAAAATCGTTGATTTTTAGAATTAATGAGTGAGCAAACTAATCCAAACAACTTCAATTTTTAACGATCTTCTCACAATTATTCGCCCATATAATTTTCAAAGCACAAGCACGCCAAATCGAGCGTTGTAATGACCTTAGGCCGGTCCACACGAAGAAATACTATTACGTTACTTGTTACCTTACGCGTTACATTACACGTGTCTGGACTGCTACCATGAATTCGAAGTGGTTTAACGTGTCGCGCTCGCTAGCAAAGGTTTCTTCACTTCATTTCACTTCATCAGCCCATTTTTACCCCACTGTAGGGATTTAGGCCTCCCCCGGGGTGAGGGGGCGCTTGGAGCTTAAACACACCATGCTGCCCCACTGCGGGTTGGGGATTGTAACGACGAACATCTATTGCCAGCGTCCGGGACCGACTGCTTAACGTGCTCTCCGAGGCACGGAGTCAGTACGAAGGCTTACAAGTTTAGTATGGACAGCGCCTCTAGCGGTACCGAGAAGAACTGAAATTCACATACAAATTTTTCACGAGTCGCTAGCGACTGTCGATACGTTAAACCAGTTCAACTCATGGTAGCCGTTCAGGGCGCACCTGGAAATTGTTGGGTAAATGCAAGGGGCTTTTAGGATCGCACGCTGAACTATATTTGGCTGCAGATAGTGTACGAAACAAATCGAAGCGGTACCGGACGAGAAAACTACTACGTTATTAGCACTGTATAGCCACAATTTGACCTCTGTGTAACATTACAAAATAGGGGCTATTGTCTGTTATCGCGATCTGGGGAAACCTGCAAACGGTCGTATGTGAGATTGGCCTTGGTATGAAAACTCGTCTACCGCGAGAATTATATATTATTGGGTAATAACACGTTTTAAGGGCCGGTTTCATCACAATTGTGTTAAAGCGTTTCACGCTCGCATCTATTTAACACGTCGTTAATAAACTTATCCTTCGGAGAGAGAGATGTGTCTATGATCTATTGACTCTTAAGAGGATAGTGTAGTGAAAAATTTGGCAAAAAAAATGCAATTATTTTCATGTTGAAAATGTGAAAAATGAAACAATTTCGAATAAAAAATCCCGCACATTTAAGTTTTTTTTTTAATGTAACAAAGTTTCATTAAATTTTGTTCTCAAAACAGATATTATTATAGAGGTTTACAAACATTGAAAATTAAAAAAATAAATATGTTATAATTTTATCGCAGTGAGGCTGTTGAGGTTGCAAAAGTCACGGTCAGTAGGCGAAACCAAAAATGTTTAATATCTCACTAGTTTTTTAACCAAGTAGCAAGAACGAACACAGATAGTTAATACGTGTAATAATAATACGTACACATGACCACAACGTCTAGGCCCCAAACTAAGCATTAGCTTGTATTTTGGGTACCAAGAGAAGACACCACATACATACATATCACAACAAGACCCGAGATCATATCCGATCCTGCATTTGAATTGATTCAGCTAGTTTGAATACTTGATTTGATACTAAAACCTTCGATTGTATGACAAATGGCATCCTCGAGCGCTTCGAAATATTATATAAACAATCGCTATTCCTTGTCAAACCAAAGACTGTCTTTGGTGTAATTTTGCATTTGGCTTTTCGCCGCCGGTTTATAGAGCGTATATGTTTGGATATATAATACGTTATCGTTGTTTTTATAACTCATAGATGTAGAAAGTAAAAAGCCATTAAAAGCAATCGAAATGGCACTTTACTATATTGTTCCCTGAGGGCGACGACATAATCATCGGTTACTGGTTTCGTATAGGTACTCATTAAGTTATGTTTCCTAACTGTTTCTTATCACCATTATCAAACATTGATTTTGTAACGGTATCGTATGCAGTATCATAGCAGTATCATAGTGTGTCGTGATAGCCCAGAGCGCAACGAACCTGTTTCAAATTCATAAGGCCCCGTAGTGCCATGGTTCGAATTCGGGCGTGTATACCAATGAGTTTTTCTGACTTAAGTACACAATATCACTGACACCGTGCTTCAGAGGGCACGTTAAGCAGTCGGTCCCGGACGCTGTCAATAGATGGCGGTCGTTACAGTTCCCAACCCGCAGTGGAGCAGCGTGGTGGACTTAAGCTCCAAGCCCCCCTCCTCACCCTGGGGGAGGCCTAAGCCCCTGCAGTGGGGTAAAAATGGGCTGATGATGATGATCGTATGCAGGCTATGATATATATGATTATTTTTGTGTAACGTTATCATCCTTCGTCATCAGGTTTACCAGTCAGGTCTTTCAGGTCTTCATCGATGTGACTGGGAGGCGAACGAGCTGGCCTATGCTTTGCATTCCGAGTCGTGGTCTCGATTCTAGAATTTTTTAGCCCCATCGGTAACCAGTTTCTGTAATGAATAAATACTTAAATGACACAATAGAAAAGACAGTCGGTAAGTCGTGGGAAGAAAATCAAACAGCAGTAAAAGTGAAAGTATAATAAATTAACTTTCTTCATAATAACAGATAATTGCTATCGACGAATACTGTAACACATTTAGCATTCCCTATCTACGTGTAATTAAAAAAATTGACGTAGGCAAACGTTTTGTCTAATTTTCTGTTTCTAACAATAACTTTCTCTTCATCACAGCGAACATAATTATAAAGTATCCAGTATTGAATCATTAAATGTAATTAAAATTGTAATAATTTTTTTTTAAACAAAAGCTAATTTAATTAATTATTCTAATTAAAATAAAAATATATAAATCTAACATATATTCTAAATAATTAATATAAAATCTATATATACAAACTGAACAGCTAAAAATAACTATTCCCTCTCGAACACGGCGCAAAGGTCCCCATAATGTTCGCGGCGTTACTGCGTTGGATCGCTATGACGAACTTCTGCATCAGAAACAGACCTGAGGTCACACGCCCTTCCCTAAGTCGGCGACCGGTGCTCCTAATCAAGTTTTTGGCCTCGAGACTCCAACAGCCCGTCCCGTCAACTCCATAGCAAAGGGATCGAAAATATATGATTGTTCCAAAATTGCGTATTTGCTGTGTTTCAGAATAAGGTATCTTAATAATAATAATAATGTCTGGGACATCCAACACAGCGCCATCTAGTCCCAAAGTAAGCAAGTATTATGCTTGTATTATGAGGTACTATAGGCAACTGTTATACATAATTAAATATTCTTTTTTTTATAATATATACATATATTGATACTTTTACACCCAGACACAGAATAAGTAGACATGTTCATGCACACAAATATTTGTCCCGGGCGGGAATCGAACCCGCGACCCTCGGCTCCGTAGTTAGGGTCTTTAACCACTCGGCCAACCGGTCAGTCAATCTATGTAGTCGCCGTATTTAATTTCACATCTCACAGTCACAATTTCTAGTTCAAATGAAATCGAATTAACATAATTCAGCTAGTAAAAAAGCTCATAAATCACTATTATGAAACCAGCTACTATAATTGCACATGGTCCGCAAATGTTTGTGACGAATCGTCACGTAACTCCATATTTTGTATGCAATTGGGCTCGTACCTAGCTATGGTGACAACCGATCTATCTATACGTAGTAATTAATATACATCTATGGTTGTAGTGCATTTGCAAATTAAACTTATAGATATGAAAAAATATTCTGTAAAACTCTTTTAGGATATTTCAGAACATTGCCAAAAAAGTATTTAAGAGTCGTGTGCAAATTTCCATACAAACGACGTTAACGGTTGTTACCCCATTAAACCTTAACCGATTGCCACAAAAAAAATTTATGGTATTCAGATCACAAAAATGCGCGGTTTTTTTGTCGAAATTGTTTTGTTTTTCATAAACTGTTCGACTGGAAACGAATTGCATTTTCAAATCATGTGAAAATTTAAAAAATAAATCGAAAAGAACTCTGCGCATTCAACTTTTTTTCGATGTATCAAAATAATTTACATACAATGAAAACAGATGAACCTAGTTCTTGCTGATCTGGATGCCATTTAAGTTGTTTTGCGGGAATCGGTTAAGGTTTGACGGGATGCAACCGTTAACGTCGTTGTATGGAAATTTTCCAGTACACACTCCTCTTAACTCTTTCGTCAACACAAGTTTTCAAGTCTATTGCAATACGAGTTGTAGATACTTGCATTATTTTTAGGCATTCATTTAAAGAACAAAATTATTTCTGATGTAAAAAAACTACACCTTTCCATTCTGCGTTCGTTATCTCAAAATCGAGAGTACAAAATCTACATTTCCCCGACTCGGGTCGTGTCGATGACACGATACGTCGTCACGAGTCGTGGTATAATGTATGGGAATTCGACGGGAAGCACGGCCCGCTAGAAAACGAGATTTACATTTAATTGGTGAGTCCGTATTTCTTCGTACTTAGTCCTACTTCCGTCTAGTCTAATTTCTTTGCAACGATATGATTACGAGATGTTTTATTTTAGAGTGTATCAATGATGAGGGAAGTAAAAACTACCATTTGCTCCCTTTGGGAGTAACACTGTTGGGTTATTAACCCGGTTTATTGACCCACCAATGTAACTCCCGAAGGTAGCAAATGGCAGTTTTTACTTCCCTCATAATATAGCTGTCCAATACCTACGGATTTTACGAGGCACATTGTTTTGTTTTAATAGATAGTTTTTAATTTTTAATTACTCGTTGTTTATACAACTCACCGAAGATACCAGCTACTTCCGCAGCTAGATGTCGTGATAGCCGCGTGGTAGCGAGCCCGCTTCTTGTTTAGGAAGCTGTGGTTTGATTCCCGAGGCATGAGTTTTTTCAATCTTATGTACATAACTATCACTGATTTAGCGCTTTGGAGAGCACGTTAAGTTATCGATCCGATTGCCATAGACGGCAGTCGCTAAAATCCACCAATCCGCACTGGAGCAGCCTGGTGGATTAAGCTCTAAGCCTCCTCATTCCTAGGGGAGACCAAAACCCCTGCTGTCGGGCTTTATTGGATTGACGGTAATGGTATGCTATGGTATGGTATGCAGCTATTGGTTATAATAGATATAGGAAGCCATGTATTTCCAAAGGAACTTATGTGTAAAAATCATGCACATAAATGTTTGACACGCAACCATAGAGTAAAATAAATTTGACAGCAGCGTTTGATCGAAAAGTATCGAAAATGTCAAACGCAATTTCGCCAGGGCAAAGACCAGCGCGCGGGGACCTCGCGGACTGAAACTCACCAACTTGCACCAGCCAGCTAGAGTATGAGTGGTTAGACGGTAGGTAAACCCAGAAGAATGCTTCTAGTCAATTCGTACTTTTATGCCCGCAACCTTTGAAACAAATCGGGGAGTAGGGAATGGCCTATTTGATTTCTATGAACGGATGCGAACGCCCGCCAGTGAAGCTGTATTTCTTGGCAAACGAGATGTCACGTAACGTGGATGACCATTAAGAACCCATCGCTACCAATCGCCATCTTGGTCTGTTTATGTATTCCAAAAAAATATTTCTTAAAGATTTACCAGCGACTGTTGGCAATTTCGTATTTATGTTATTTGCAGGGTCTACAATTTCGAATGTGGACGCGGGAACTTAAACCTACCGACATTAAAAAAATAAAATTGTTAGCCGTTTCTGAGATTAGCCCAGACAAACAGACAGACGAAAAGTAGCCTGTGCCGCTCCTGACAACCTTCTTTCCATATCTGCGAAGTTACATTAAAATCGGTTTAACCGTTTTGAAAATTAGCATGAACAGACAGACACGCCGAAGTTATCTAAATATTTGATCTTCATTGAAACTCGCTTGACCGCTGGCTGTAATTATTTTGTAGTGCGATTACCAATTGGGTTATTGTTTCTCTATTGAAAAAATGTTTTAGTATAATATTAAGTAAACGTATTCATTGAAAAATTATAAATATTCTCCTACTGCTCGCAGAGTCGGTCATGCCAAACAAATTCCGAACGGATGGTCACCCTAACCTAAGACATTTTTTTTTAATTTCTCTCAGTTACTCGTAATGAGGACAAGAAAATACATCTTATACACACTTCCGTCTAACCTAGATAGTGATCTAAGGCTTTCTTCGAAATATCTGGTTGTTTGTTGACTCTAGAATTATATGAAAAGTGCTAGTGATGCCAGTAACAATTTCGCCAGTTATCTGTCTGTAACATAAATTGGTCAAATCGGTCCTTTCGATCGGAATACAGTCACGATGCAACGATTTGTCTGCTCCGATATTAGGAAGATGTTGGCTGTGGTTATGAAACACGATTTTTTGATGCGGTGCCATTATTTTTTACGTAGATAACATTACGTAAAGTTCTCGAGCCGATGGCGATCAGAAATGTATCAATATGTGACAGTGGAACGCCCCTATTACGCTGGTGGGCCTCGGGGTTTAGTTAATCTAGCCTTAAATATTAATCATTTTTAAGTATGGTCTAGTAACTCTAAACCCTCAGGCTGTCAGAAACTTCTAGTTTCACTGAATAACCTATCGTTGTATTATTAATTTATGGGTTACAGGCACGGATTCTACACAAATAAAGACTTTATACATGGAAAAATTCTTGTTTAATCACTCAAATATGAATCCAAATTACAATTTTATTGTCTGTTTTGCTTTTGTTTTAACATTTATAGCTAGGAACCGCTGAATCAATTATGGTTTAATATTTTTTAGGGTTCCCTACCTCAAAAAGAAAAACCCTTATACGATCATTTCGTTGTCGTCTGTCTATCTGTCGAGACCCTTTCTCTCAGGAACGTGTAAAGATGTCAAGCTGAAATTAATATCAAATACTTGGATCTATGATCCCTTGGAGCTGTAAGAAATCGAAGTTTCTAAGTCAATGCAATCAAAAGATATAGCCATCTATGCCGCATATTTTTTTTAATATTTTTATACTCGCAAACAAATCAATACTTATAGGATGCTTCCTTACAATTAATTCCTTAATCCTTATAATTAATAGGATGACTTACAACTATGCAATTTATCAAAAAAAAATCTCATCTCATTAATTTGTACATATATTGTATAGTTTTTATTTTATTATCTATAAATTTATTTAAATTAAATTTATCGGTGAGCCAGTATAATACTGAACGCACAATCAATAACATGCCAAGGTTGTGCTAGTTGTCATAAAATATATTTAAGAAACTAAATGTACATAGTTAAATAAAGAATTTTTATGACTATGCCCAACACGTTGGTCCAGTGCGGTATGCAGCCTGTTAACCTCCGTCGTCATACAAGTGCCAGAAATGATGATGTTGTCGGAGCTTGTGGTATTTATTTCACACAAGCTTTTATAAATTAAAACCTTTGTATTAATAAGCTCAGCGATCACAGCTTTAATGCTTTTATTTTCACTGCACAAGGTGTGGTTCTTCTTCTGCCAAATTAATACACATAAAAGTTCAACATGTGTTATGCTTGACAGCATTTTCCATTCATTCGGTTGAAAACCGTATTTATATTTGTACATGAACTGCAGTGTATCAATTACCTTTTTGTTTTCTTTGATTATTTTTTTTTTTAATTTAAGGATGTACATGTGTTTTTGTAGCAAATAAATGTCTTATTATGATATTATTATTTATTATTGATTTTATTAAATGTTAATGTTTCCAATTCCTCAGATGCAACGGCGTCATATCGACATCATGCGATACCTAAACGTTCACAAAGGTCACTGACCGTGAAATGTATCCGGTAACACTTTGAATAGCGGCGAAAACGCGTTTATTTCCAAAATATTTTTTTTTTAATTCACTAATTGACCCACATCAAGCTGGCAGGAGGTTTGAAACACACCTGGATGGAGAATCTCAGACTATTTGGTTTTATGTCTCATGAGACAATTCGATGAAACACGCTTTTTTTTTCTGAAATCGTAAAGTTTTATATGACTTTCGAGGATGAAGAATTACGTTTTAAGTAAAAAAATTCACAGATTTCGCGCTTCCCGCATCAATCGGGTACATTGAAAACGCAACTAAAGATTCTAGCAGGTGGTATAGCATTTTTAATTTTTCTTCTTATCTACTCCCAGCTCTGAAATATCAAATTGGAAGTCAAAGAGGTCAGATTTTTTCGCCCAAATTTTTGACAAATTTCGAATTTCCAAAAAACCTATTGGTCCTATTTTAACAAATCTTATGCCATGCAATGGCCCTTATCCTTACGCGCTTTTTGACACCAAATATATCCTGAAACATAGCCAACTTTCGAAAATTTCGAACAATCCCCTTATTTCTCGAAATATTATTTCTTAAAATCATCGCACCGGTGTATACTCGTAGAAAATAAATATGTGAATGTTAAAAACACAGAGTGCTTAATTAATACTGTGTTTTAATAAAGTACGTAACAATATAATATTCTAAATATACGTTCAGTAGAGGTATTTGCTAGCAAGAAAACAACATTAAGTTCAAATGTCAAGAGGCATTTAATCACAGTAGAGAGTTGTTTTAAACTCTCCAAACATAAGGAAAGTAAACTTGTGTGGCTAGAGTTTCGCTTCGTATCTTATTACTTTCAAATATATAATATATTGTTGGTTAAGCTAGTCAAGGGAATTCCCAATCGGCCCTTTAAAAAAAATTTTAAGAAGCCTTTTTTAATAATAAATGATTTTTTTTGGATGTCCTCATTTTTAATTTTAAATTAAATAGGTATTAATGACATGAAAGGAATTTGTAGGTTTCAGTTGAATGTTATGTTAAAGAAATAATTATGAAAACGGGTCAGTGCGAGTCGGTCCCGTGTGGAGAGGGTTCCGTACTATAAGTCATCGCATTTTTTAAATTGAACCCAAATGCCTATTCACGGTACTAACTTTTCTCATACATCAAATGAAAAACTATTCGTTAATTATTATTTTTATTTTAGAAGTCGTCCTGTAATTTTTCTGCTTGTTTTAAACAAGATATTTTTTCGGAAATTTAAAAGATTTATCATTAAATTTTGAAAGTAAATTCCGATCGATATTATTATCGATTCGATAATAACGATATCGATAGACGGGTTCTCGAGTGAAGACCACGTATTGGAAAGCGAAGCGTTGGACGCCCCCCGGCCAGGTGGACTGATGACCTGAAGCACCATACCGGGGGTAATTGGATGTGGAAGGCGGAGGACCGTGTGTAGTGGCGAGCTTTGGGAGAGGCCTATATCCTGCAGTGGAGAGACACGGGCTGATGATGATGATAATTATTATTATCGATTACAAATTAAAAACAAAAAAAATAACATTCCTACTAGTATAACGACATCGTCGCACAGTTTTGATTCCTCTAATCACTAATGTTGATAATATATTGTTGTTTTATACATCATTTAGAACAACTATGGAATTTACGTAACTTAAGTACCGTTGTAAATTTAATTTACCATATAAATATATTGTGTATTACACATACCTTACTTACTGAAAAACAAAATGAATTTTCCACCCGTTCTGAAATTCCAAAAAGAATCTTCATGAAGCTGCAGTCGCACCAAACTGCACGCTACGTCGCAAGATACTTATCTCCTCAAAGCTTTTGCAAGCATTCCCATGTGTTACTACAATAAATTCACAACACAATATTTTTTTATTGATTGGACTTTTATACATTTTTTGAATTGTTTACCATTTAATTCTATTATTATTTCCTTTGGAAGTCTGTTATAAAAACCCATGAAATAATCCTTTGAGAATCTGTATATTGCTAGTATTTATTATACATATGCGAATTCTCTAGTTTTTATATCGGGACCATCATCCACTTTAGTGAAAGCATCGATATTTCATGTACACTGTACGTACATATAATAGATAGCATCGTACATGTAGAATAAGTGTTTGAAATATTTTTCCATATATTTAGAGTAAAGTTTGAAGAGACCAAAAATAATATTTCTTATCTTATTTCAAAGGGCTTCTCAACGGATGTAAAAACAACTTTCAGATTACGCCGTATTTGATATTAAAAAAAACTCATGAACAAAACTAGTGGTTCTAGAAATTAAGACATTTAAAAATAATGTTACAACGACAACGTTTACAAAATAACAAAACTTAATTACGCAGTTGGTAAAACTAAACATAATATTAAGTTACAACATAGATACGTGTAGCGATGGCTATAGTTTACCTATTTGTGATTATTACTGTTATTATTTGAAAGGCAAATAACACAAATATTGTTGCGGCATTGGAGTCACTGAAATGGAGATTCACGGCAATTTAGGTATTTCTTCGGTCGTTTCGAATCTCGACTCTAAATAGAGTAAAATGAATAATTTATTTCTCGGCATCGACATTTATAATTCTGCACGTCATTCTGACACTGACAATTCGGTTATTACTTCTCTAAACTTTACATTCACTTCTATGCATAATGTTAATACAAGAAACAAAGATAAACTTGCTAATCATGTCAGCCGCCTCAATAAAATCACGAAATCTTTTAAAGGGCAATGTATACGCTTTTACAATAAGATCCCAGCTGACATTCAAGATCTACCCCTTAACAAGTTTAAAACTACAATAAAACGAAAGCTTTATGCAAAAGCTTATTATAAAGTATCAGACTACTTAGATGATAAAAATCCATGGGTGTAAGCCGCTCGCCTATCAGTTTGTTTCAATAATATTATTCTTTAAGCACTTATTGTTAAAATTTTTTTAATAATTTTGTTAAAAAGAGCGTCCCTCAGTTTCTTGCGCATTCTTCTGAGAGGAACCAGCATTTTTGAATGCGCCTTTGTGGTCACGTTCTTCCACAAAGTAATAAAATTCACTCTTATGACGTATTTCAAGATTATGTTACATAACTACGAAATAAAGATATTTTGATTTGATTTGATATGTGATTACTCGCTCTGACCTTCGACTGTCGACTTGGCTCGATGTCTTCCATGATGACTGTCCACTGTATCTTGTATATTCGAGGGTTCGAACGTTCCAAAGCTTAAAAAATCCCATCTTGGTCATGATAAGGAATATCAATGTCGAAGATGTTGTTTAACTTTTTATGGAATTGAAAGCTCAGGTTGTGAGTCGACTCACAGGTATGTGTTTATCGCTGGCTGCGCCATCACTAATTGTTCAGCCCCGCTACTAATTTAATCCACGTTTCCTTGGTTTTTTCTCGAGAGAAAGTAGTGATTTAAAATTAGCTTTCTCTAAAGAACGTGCTATGTTTTTTAAAGAATGTTAAATAATACTTTATTAATAGGTACATTAAAACCATTGAAATAAGTCTGTGAACGCTACACATGAACGCTAAATGTTAGATGTTAATTATAATAATTTTTTTTCAATACTTTTTAAAAAACAGTTTGTCAAATAGCAAAGTCTATTTATTTAAGAACAAGAATTAAAAACAGCAACAATTAAAGCAAATTGAAATCTAATAAGTAAATAGTGACTTTGGAGAATTTTAAATCTAAACATTACACAAAAAAAATTTATAGATCCAAATATAAAAGTTGCTTGATCATTTGAAAGCTTTTTTATGACATTCCAATTTCAACCACCAAGTCTTTGAATTCATCACTGTCTGACGCAGAGTGGTTGTTGCAAGAAAATGTACCCGAGTGCTTTGCTGAGTTTATATTTTATTATGTAGATCCCAGAGATATAATAAAGTGTTTTAAATTTTTTTAAATAAAAAATACTTTAGATCCATTCAGTTTACAGTTAATTGTGGGTATGATGTGTGGGTAGGGTGGGGTGGGTCTACGAGTGAGTGTGTTTTGATTAACATACTTCAAATGATTTATTTTCTTCGTTTACAGGAGCGATGCGGCGGAAGTGGAGTTGTATCGATTTGAAAATGACCTCAGTAGCGACATTTTGGGTGTTAATAATTTTATGTGAGTATGTTATATATATATATTTTTATAGATATTCGTCAGTCCTAGCCTATGAATGATTCAACCTAAAATTATAAAATTGCCATAACGAGTTTTTTTTAAGATTTTCAAAGAATACCTTGGTAATTAAGTTTAATAGATTTATTATCAATATAATATATTATTGATGTTTAAACATTATGATGTGTGTGCAAATTAATCTTTATAATCATATATCTGTAGGTATCAGAATCCAAAAAGAGTGAAATCGAATTAGTCCATAGTAAAAATTCAAGTTTCTAAATGATCTATTTATATAATAATTTATATCTACCATATTCCGTAGAAAAAATGGCTGCCATATTTTAATTTTTTTCGTATTCTGCTCATATGAATGAAAATGAAGAAAAATTCAAAGTAATCCACATATACAGATATCATTTTATAAATATTTTTAATTAATGACAATAAAATGGTTCAATTTATTTACTAGAGTTGACAGCGTGAAAAAAAACAGAATCACACAATTGTTTTATGTGTATTGTTATTTAAATAATTTTGTAAAAATGTTAAACCTCCCATAATATCAAAGTTCTGTACAAAGCCAGTACCAATCTAATATTAGAAATAATTTCATCAATTTCGGTCGGTGGAAGCTTGCGAAGTCACTTCGGCAATTTAAAAATAAATTCTAGATCAATTTCATGTTCCATTCCATTACATCAGCCCTTTTTGTATTCCACTGCAGAGGCTTAAGCCTCATCTAAGGATGAGGGGGCAATTTCATGTAGAATTTCGAAAATCACCTAGAATACTTAGAAAAAACAAAGTAGTCATAATGTGTCACTTTATATTAAGATAACGATACGAATGTGTTAAACTGTTTTGTAACAATTTATGGTCCACAATATAAAACAACAATTTACTCTTACATTGAATTAAAATAAACCAAAATTTGTAGAGGTTTTAGAAAAAGCCATCTCTAGAGCGATGTTTTTTGCTTTTTAACATCCCGCTATCCAAGAAAAGTTGTTGGTTTGGGTTCGATTTTCGAAAATCGAGTTTTCAACAGATCTCCAAGTTTTGAGGTCCTGGGAAGCCATTTTATTTCCGGCTGGACGTCCGTATCAGTGTGTGTGCGTATGTAACTTTTTTTTATCGTACAATATTTTTTTGTATAGCAAGTCTACCGCTTGCTTAAAAAAATTACTTGGAATGATGACAATGCACTATAAATTTATAAAAACATAAGTAAAATAGTAAACCCATTTTATGGATTATTATTCAATAAGGGGTATCACGACATAGGGTATTATCGTCACTGCGCCTTGCTTGGGCTGAGCCAACGTGTGGAGAAGCTATACTATATACTCGTATTTCTTAGCCCAGTGGCGGTCATAGAGTGGCAGAAAATATATTGTCCAAAATAATATAAAATTTTTCATCCGGTCCTATATTAGGGTTTTCCATCAACAACAATACACTAATTACATACACCGTATTCAATCGGAACCGCACAAAAGATTGTAGACCCCACTGGTTGCCAAACGTGTTGCTCAAACTGAGTATACTATTCTCGAGTATTTTTTTATTATTTTTATTCATTCTGTTTTTTTTTTCTTGTGTATAGTGGTTATATACTTATTTATTTATTATCTAGTTATTTGTTCATTTATTCAAAAATAGCCTAATGGCCAAGTTCTCGATGTTAGCTCAACTACCTGTTCGCCATATTTTTTTTCTCTATCCTTGTTCTCTTGTCACTCATTTTCAATTCCCATCGTCTGTTTTCTTTCTTAATTTCACTATTCGCCGCACCCACTCCACTACTTCTTTTTCTACGTCCCCTCCCCCAATATATCTCTTATTGCCTGTTCTTTCCCCCTCCCAACCCTTTCCCTCCATGCTCCATCAAGTGCTCGAAATCTCTCATTCCCCCGCAAATTGCAATTCTTATCCTCTTCTGTCAACCAATATATATTCTCACATCTTAATCTTGCCATCATCTTCCGATTTCCTCATCCCCTCTTTTTCTCAGATATGTTGGTCTATTCATCATCATCATCAACCCGTGTCTCTCCACTGCAGGATATAGGCCTCTCCCAAGGCTCGCCATCACACACGGTCATCCGCCTTTGGCATCCAAATTCTTTGGTCAATTGTTAACCCGTAATCCCTTCTATCTTCTATAATATCTTGTCTCATTATCCTACTATATTCCCATTGTTCTCGTCTCTCTACTTCTCGTCTATTAATTTCGCCATCTTGTCTTTTTCTTCTCCTGTCCGTTGTATAGCATAAGTATATATATAGCATAATAGTTATATTTATTTTTGATATGCAAAATTGTGAATATACTTTCATACTGTATAGAAATATTAACTGACTAAGATTTAGATAGATTGGAGTATAATTGCACCTTGATCAGCCTTATTGTAAAAGCGTTATTTTCTTCGATGTGATTAAATAACTAAATTTGCCGTGTGAAAAGAATCATCCTACGACGTACCTTGGAGTGGCCATGATTTAAAAGAAGACAAATATATTTATAACGCCAGCGTTTTAGAATGTCTAGGATTTGTAAAGATTGCCTTACCTATTAGCTGGCAATGGGTAAGATGTGTGAAATTGAAAATAAGTGTGGCGGTCGCGCGCAATTCTTATTGTATTATTCAATTGTATGATTGATGACGTAATAAATCTGAATGATTTTTACCCATTACAGCGGCTTCATTCTATCTTACGAAATTGGCTAAATATACCAATATATATATTTAACACATGCACTTACTTTTTTTATATTCAAACAAACGGCGTTAACTTTTGCACCTCATTAGACATTAACTGATTACTGGAAAAAAATTATATGTCATTCAGATCACCAAAAACTAGGTTCAACCGTTTAATTTTTATTAATTATTTTGATATATATAAAAAAAATTGCGGGTTTTTTCCTCAAAGTTGAGTTTAGTAGTAGTTTATTTTCACATGTTGTGAAAATGCAATTAGTTTCATGTTGAACATGATGTGAAAAATAAGACGAACTCGAAAAATAAATTAAAGAAATAAAAACGGTTGAATACCTACCATATATTTTTTTGCGGCAATCGGTTAAGGCTTAACGTGGTGCAACTTTTAACGCCGTTCGTATAGTTTGCCAGTAAGTACACAATCCTCTTCAGAATCGACCCCCTAGAACAAAACGAGATGTCCGCGACTGCAATCGCTCTATTCTTTTGTATGCAATTTTGTTGAGCACAACTCTGTAGCGATCGGTCCGATTAAACGAGACTTCCTTCGTGGTGTAACTTGAAATTAGATTGCTTTATTGTATCAACATTGCATTTATTATCCGATTAACTTGTGGTTACGATGTAAAATACCTATACGTACCTATACTAATATTATAAAGCTGAAGAGTTTGTTTGTTTGTTTGTTTGAACGCGCAAATCTCAGGAACAACTGGTTCGAATTGAAAAATTCTTTTTGTGTTAGATAGCCTATTTATTGAGGAAGGCTATAGGCTATATGTATAAAATAATACTATCTGTCTGTCTGTCTATTCGAATAAATCTCCAAAACGGCTAAACCGATTTTGATGAAATTTCACGGGTATGAAAAGGAGGTGGTCAAAAGTGACATACGCTACTTTTTGTCTGTCTGTCTGTCTGTACGTCTATGTGTCTATTCGAACTAATCTCCAAAACGGCTGAACAGATTTTAATGAAACTTCGCAGACGTGAAAGAAGGTTGTCAAGAGTGACATCAGTTACTTTTTGTGGCTGTCTGTCGTTTGTTCTCACTGATCTATCAGCGTAGATAAAGCTGAAAATACTAAGTCTGGGAAGTCGAAATTTGGAATAGTGGTTTATTTTATAACGTGAGTATTAATTTTTTAAGAAAGGAATATTTGGAAATTTCAAATTTAAGGAGGGAGGTAAAGTTTAAGTATGAGAGTCTTTGTTTTTTAAAGTTAGAAACAAAAATTTTAACATAAATAAATAATGCGTGTTTCAGGGTTTTTGGATTTTTACATTTTAAGGGTGGGAAACGTGAGGTGAAAAGTATGTGAGTATCGGTTTTCTTAACGCTGTCAATAGATGGCGGTCGTTACAATCCCCAACCCGCAGTGAAGTAGCGTGGTGGATTTAAGCTCTAAAACCCCCTCCTCACCCTGGGGGAGGCCTAAGCCCCTGCAGTGGGGTAAAATGGGCTGATGATGATCGGTTTCCTTAAAGGAGTGGGGAGAATGAAGATTCAAAGTTTAAATGGGTGTACCCAATATTACTTTCAGCAAAAAGTACGTATAAACCGTTTCGAATGTTAATGCTACCTAAAACAGGAATATGTAGTCTACGCAAGCGAAGCTGCGGGCGGTCGCTATATATTATAAAAAATGTTTAAGTATGTATATAAGTTGTCTATATAGTACCCATAATATATGCTTTACTTAATTTGGGGCTAGATGGCACTGTGTGGTATGTCCATTGCGTATGTCCCTAATATTATTATTATTATACCTACACATCAACTTGATTAGCTAAAACTAATAATAATAAAATACCTGGGACATCCCACACAGCGCCATCTAGTCCCAAAGTAAACAAGTATTGCTTGTGTTATGGATTACTAGACAACTGATATATATACCTAATTATTCTTTTTAATATGCACATATACTATAGATACTTTTACATCCAGACATGTAACAAATAGATATGTTCATGCACAAAAATATTTGTCCCGGGAGGGAATCGAATCCGCGTCACCCGCGATCCTGGCTCAGAAGTTAGGGTCTCTAGTTTTATATAAGTTCCATTGCAACCTCTGGATCATATTATTTTTATACGGTATTCTTATAGGTCTATGGTAGCTAAGTAGAAATAGTGATTAGATATTTCTATTTAGCTATCATATATTATAAATTATTTAGAAATAGTTGCAAAATTGGTAAGTTGAATTACAGATATTTTTTTAAATTTTATTTCCACAACATTACATTTGTTACGTAGCAGTAGGTTGTCAGTAATAATTTTGATAATTTTTAAATTAGGTACATCTATTTATCACTACATATAATAAAATAAGGTCCCTCGCCGCGTCTGTCAGTCTGTCTATCTGAACGCGATAAACTCAAAAACTACCAAACGGATTGGGATATGGTTGACACCAATAGACAAAATGATTCAAGAGGAAAGTTCACATGTATAATTTATCAGTGTTTTGTGCAAATTAGTTGAAATTTGACGATTATAGTTGAAATGGTCAGAAAAAAATTAAAATTGTTCGGAGCTTTCATCGAAAACGCTGCTTAATCCCTTTGATGTATAACAAAATAATGTATGAAGGAATTGCTCCTTTTGTATAGTACTACAAAAAAGTCCGCGATGGCATATGTCTATATTTTATAGATAGCTTACTATATCTATTTTTATGTTTGAAAAAATGGTGTCATATGATGAGGTGATTGGAAAGCATTTATACGGATACAGTATTAATCCTTATCAAATTAAATACGTTATTTACCTTTAGCATTTCATGTAGATTATGATTGCCCTTTACACCATACAATTTAAATTAATATCTTAGGAATCACCACGAAATAAAAACTATCGCGAGACAAGAGGCCGGGTGCGGCGCATAAAAACATAGAAATAATATTACCAGTGTATGGAACAGACGGCGCGAACAGTGCATACGTGTGCACCAGTGAGTAGTGCGGGGTGCACGCGAGGCGACTAAATGAGCCATACTAATGAGTCATAGATATACGATATAGTCGTCACAGAGGAGACATGCGAAACTTTGTTTATATTCTGCCTATTGAATTGGGTAATGTAAGGGAACGTAGTAAAATAAATTGAAAGAGGCAAAACTGACGGTTTTAATTACAATGTCTATTTTAATTAATACTGTGTATACATATTTCCCCATATAAGTAAAACAATTATACATTGGTTCTGAATATAGATACTAAAATATCAGCTTGCACTAACTAGACCCGACACACTTTATATTTGCCTTATCGGTAAAGAAATGAACGAAGTGCAATGAAAATCATCGTTGCAATGTGATATAAACTTTATTTACTCTTAAACAAAATTAGCTTAGTAAGTTTCTGTGACAGACAGACAGACAGGTGGCATAGGTTGAGCAAAAAAGAAACAAAAAAATAATCAGTTACACGTATCGTATCCACATACGTATCCAAACTGTACGGTCCATTCTTCATAATTTATGATTTTCATATAGAAATGGCGGCAAAAGCCAAAAAATTGTTTTGATTGATTTTAGTTGATGGTTGCTTACTTCATGCTTACCGATGATAAGTTATGCCACTATCTTTTTTCTTCGAAGTTTACTCATTTTTACACGTTTATAACACGCACGACGGTATTTTTTAATTGTTGTTTAATTATGATTTAGTCACACTTTCGGCACGTAATCACGATGAGTGTAAACGAGACCGCGGCGTCGCTTTTCTACTTTAGTAATATTATTGCCATGCATAGAAATAGCGCGGCGCCGCGCCGCGCGTGTCGTCGTGTCGTCCCCATACCGATGCGACACATGTGGTTAGGCAGAAGTTATCGATGTTATATATAAAAAAATATTTTAGTTTGTTTTTATGTATTTATCCTTTACTTTTTCTAATATTTACAGAATTGGAAATAAAATGCATTAAAAATACCCTAAGTAGGATGAAATTACGTTGCATATTAATCTAATCCACATGTTCGACGCAACAAGCTGAATAACATCACGACAGAAAAAACACTACGGCTTATATGCTCTGCTACCCGAGCACAGCCGGGGCGTGTCGCTAGTATTGTATGTATTCGATTGTCAAATTAAAAGAAGGCTTTATTACAAATTACTACTGAAAAAATTAGTAAATCAAGCAAGTCATCTTCGGTGCTAACGCCGGTTAACGAATATTTAGCCCGAGACACACGTGTAGGAATGTCGACATAGTCTAGCTACGAACAAATATCTTTTTTGTTCGTAGCTTCATACATATATCAAATCTATCAGACACGTAAACTTCTGTGACATTTTAATACCTTTTCTAAATGAATTTAACATTTTTTGTCCGCTCTCTTGGCGCTCGCGGTAGTGATCGCCGGGAAGCATCTTCTGTCCCACCGCACCGCTTCCCCACTTGTGCCGCCGATTTATCACGAAGATGTTCTGTTTGTATAATCTTAACTTACTTTGCCTTTACCATATGATTTGTGTTGAGACTTGGGAGAAATGTTGTTTTTAGTATTTAAGTAGTTCTTTAGTTAATTATATAGATAATTCCTAAAATTAATTTAGTGGTGTTATTTCTAAATGTTCAAGTAGGTAAATAGTAAAAATGTATGCATTATAAATGTACGAAATGGTCTCAGGTAATAAAAATATAATTTTAAAATTGAAGCTTCAAACTGTTTTAAATGTTTTTTAGTATCAAAGCGAAAACCCTCCAAAATGTACGTTTTGTTACCAATTTGCACGTTCTGCAATTAAAATAAATATATATATTTTTTTTTAATACGATATTATTACTTCAATTTTTACATTAACCTTTCGGTCATTTAAAAACGATAAATTAACTAATATAGTTTTAATTTTTTTGCAAACAAATGGCTTTTTAATGAGTGAAAATCCGTTTGATAGCAAGCGTAATGATTGTTAGGCAATGAAAGTTCATAACAGGTCAATGAATAAGCAAAATATTGCGGCCGTCATATACTTAGAACGAAAAATATGAAGATTACAAGATAAAATAAAAATCCTAAGTGTTCGAGATCGGGTGTCTACTCCTCACTCCCTCCCAATAACCAGCTTGTTTCGCGTGAAAATATACTTCAAATTACATTATTAACTGACGGAAAAAAAACAGAGGAGGTTCTCAATATGACGCGTATGTTTTTTTTATGTATGACCAGGCATAACTTTTAGCAGACCAGTCTGATTTGGATAATTCTTTTTTTATTAGAAAGGGTACGTCCCGAAATTGGCCCCATATAAATTTAAAAAAAAAATAATAATAACTTTTTGCAAAATAGTCTGATTTTGATAATTCTTTTTTTATTAGAAAGGATATAATATCCTGTAGAAGAAAGTAATAAGTAGTAAGAAATAAATAAAAAAAAAAATTCCAACCCTAGGGGTAGGAAAACAGAGGATGAATGATTGTTCACTCACTGATTGTAATGTATGGCCATGCATGAAGGTAGCTAATTTAATAATAACCAAAAATTAAGCTTGTAGTTAGTATATTACAGCCACAAAAAATATAAAATAAAAACTTTTTGGCAATAAAATTAAACCGCCGAAAAAACTAAAGAGCAAAAAATAATAAACCTTTTTTTATTATTTAACCGTAGAAACTAAGTTCTTAAACTAATGTACTTATACCTAAGTAATTTTCAGTCGGCGCCAAACAATCAATGAATTTAAATTTAAAAATAAAATAAAATAAAAAAAAACATAAAAATTCCCTTATAATATTTCTATGTTCCATACCAATACAACGAAATTATTAAAACAAATATTTCATAATGACGACTGACCGAATGGCCGAGTGTTTAGAGACCCTAACTGCGGAGCCGAAGGTCGCGGGTTCGATTCTCGCCCGGGACAAATATTTTTGTGCGTGAACATGTTTATTTTGTTCCAGGTTTGGGTGTAAAATATTTATATATATACTATACTTAAATATTATACATAATATTTAAGTATGTATATCAGTTGTCTAGTAACCCATAACACAAGCATAATACTTGCTTACTTTAAGACTAGATGGCGCTGTGTGGGAAATCCCATGTATTATTATTATAATCAATACTTCAACCCCAAGTAATATTCACATTTTTAATAATTACATATCTAAAACAACCCTCTATCAAATCAATAATCTTTTCAATCTATTTCAATGAGCGTGGGACCTCGCCTTAATGCTATATTATAGTTTGATATGTTCAAGCTGTTGGTAATACATATACTCTTACCGAGATGGCCAAAAAATGTATAGATTTCTGGGCCAAGGCGAGAATAATGCAAGTATCACACAACTTTCAGTACATATTATTTTGTATACAATTACTAAATGGGTGATGCCTCGAACTTATTTTTTATTAATAATTGACGACCGATTGGCCGAGTGGTTAGACACCCTAACCGCGGAGTCAAGGGTCGCGGGTTCGATTCCCACCCGGGACAAATATTTGTGTGCATGAACACGTTTATTTCGTTCCCGGTCTGGGTGTAAAATATTTATATATTAAAAATTTTTAAAAAAAGAAAGAATATTTAAGTATGTATATCAGTTGTCTATAGTAACCCATAACACAAGCATAATACTTGCTTACTTAGGGACTAGATGGCGATGGCGCGTGTGGGATGTCCCATATATTATCATTATTATTAGAAAAGAAATTGATTTTTGAACGCACCCTGTTTGACTGGTATCACACTGGTATGAACAATTTGTATGGGAAAATGAAGTTGTTGTTTTTACTATATTGTTGGTTTTCCTTGAAACTTCTTCACATTTTCCCACCTTTTAAACCTTCCTTGGACTTCCAGAAATATTTCAAAACCAAAATTAGCCAAAACAAATCTTCAAAAGATCGATTCCGCCGATTGACTTTTTCTTTCCGGTTCAAAGCAGTACACTCAGGTTTCATCACCTGTCACGATATTATAGACAGCCAATGATTGCCCTCCATTAAACCTTGCTATCATTTTGCGACATCACTCGACACGCAGTCGTTTCTGGTCTTCCGTCAAATCATGCGGTATCCATATTTCTTATTGTCGCTGTTCGTTTTGATCTCCTCAACACTTCGTCGCATACCTTTTCCGCGTTTGCGACTTACCACGATGTTGTAATACTTGTAACAGTTCAGTTGAATAGCGCTCGTTTTAGTTTTACTATTATATTATTCTTACTTCTATATTGTATAATACAATACAAAGTAGCGCACCAAAATGTAATCTGGATGTCGTTAGTGTCGCTAGTGTCAATAAATTAACTGAACACTTATTACTTTACTTTGAAGATAAACATTTGAATAACGCCATCATACTTTTGCAACCCTTCATAAATGCATCCCTTCCCTCCGCATAAATACGACACTTATTTCTGTGTCAATGAGGGGATTAGGCGATATTAGTATTTTTTACATGTCCGAAGCGAGAAGGAACAACAAACAGCCAAACGTATTTTCATTATTTTGTATAATTTATTACTAAAGATATCAAACTAATTTAAACACTCGTCTTGTTATGAGAATTATTTAACGAATTGCGTAACTTAAACAATAAGCCTTATAACCGGTAATTACCTAATCGTTAGACAATACAGATGACCTGATATCATTCTGTGGCTAAAGGCTAACAATACTTGATTAAAAATTGTTATAATAATTACTTATCTATTTCGTTTATCAACAAAACTGCAATGGCAGAAAATTGTTTAAGTAGTGTAATTAAAAATAACAAATTATAGAGAAACAAAATCGACAGCTGGTAGCACAGACAAGTCAACCTTATAGACCACGCTTTGACAGGGAGTAGCATTCGCCAAGGCTATGTAGTGACACTACATAACTACGTCACTAGTGAGCCGTCAGTTGGAAGCACGTCGGAAGCCATTAAATTGTCAATTTTGAACGAGCCAATGAAAACTAGCCGACCTCTCCCCGCACCCCGCCACTTTTTGGCGATTTCGTTTTCGTACTGACGTTTATTAAAGCGTGGTCTATAGGTTGACTGGTCTGTGGTTGGGAGTTTTTAATGAAATATTTTTTTTTTTATAATTCGGAAATCGCGTAAATATAGAACATTACTTACCATTCGTTTAAAACTATAGGACAACATTGCGGTCTTTGAACTCATTGGACTCAGGACCCAGAGGTTGTGTCAGTTACCAGCGAGCCGACGACCTCCCGCCTCGCCGTATATTGATAATATTCACAAATTGTTTTAATACCAAAAAAATAATCTATTAATTCTTAAATGTTGAAATAAGTAGTAATTCATTTTAATTAAGTGTAATAAGGCAGTAACTAATCAACCCGAGTGCACAATACAATGTGTTTATTTGTGTTAAGTAATCATCCTTTTTGATTTTAAACCCTGCTAACGAAAACGACCGCTTGGATTAGTGGCCCTGCCTACGAAGCTGGGGGTCTCGGGTTCAAATCCATGTCGGGTCAGTATTTATATGATAAATATTGATACTAGTATTGGGTCTTGATTGTTATATGTATGTGGTGTCCTCGCTTGGTACCCAAAACACATGCTAATGCTTAGTTTGGGGCCTAGACGTTGTTGTGATGTATTTATTGTTATTAAAAAGAAAGGAAGCCACAGCCAGGTATTTTTTTCATAATGGATTTATTTTGTACAATCCTGTTTTATAATTTTGTTTACTGTAATGCTTTTAAAATGGCAGCGTAATGATACATTAAATAATTTTAATCAAAATAGGTTCAATGGTTATAGAGTTTATATGTGTTAAAACAAAAGTATACAACGACCAAAAAATACATGTCTTTAAAAAAAACATTAATTTCAAAAAAAAAATCATTTTATTAATAATTATCTTCCATATACAAACATCACATTTCCCACATTTGTATCGAATTTTAGAATTATGTTTTTCACACGTGTGGTGTAATTATAAGAATTACCTTTTCAGTAATACTTCTTTAAGGTACGCGCTGTATATTTCACGAGGGATCATATTGAATTTAGAGTTTGAAAAAATCGATTTGACTTTATTTCGAAATAACGACTACATTTAGTTAATAATTTCTCCCGTTTTTAACTTAGATAAGTACTTAATTTGTGCTAGTTTTATTACGCCAGCGATGGCGGGAGGTTTCGCATAGGATGAATATGCTAACCATGAATAATCGTTATTTCGAAAAACACAAACATATATGATTTGTCTTTAATTTTCTTTTAATATTTTTTGGTTTTTTTATTAAAATTGTCACCGATAAGTAATAAACTTTAAAAAAATATTACTCTAATGTGGACATTCGATAAAAGTGTATCGATAAGTAGAGTTTATTTTATCGATAAGTTCGAAAAGTGAAACATATTTGATGAATTGATAAAAAGAACTATAATCGATTGTCAAAAGCAACTAGTAATCGTTTAGGTATGATGAACGAGATCGCAATTTAAGATAATTTAAGACACGACGACGCAGCCACGATGCCGCGTCGATCAGCGATGAAAGTGATAGAATGGATAATGGATGAATTATGAATCTATGTTTTGTACGTTGTGTGGCGTCATTCATTTTACTTCTATATTCCGAAATGTAAGACAATATCAGATCTAAATCTTGGATGTTCATAAAGTTACCACGTTGTGACGACAAAAGTGTGAGCAAAAAAAAAAATATACGCCAGTTGATGTCCTGAAATATTCGCTGTGAAGAGTAGAATTTAGTGTGATTCTGAAATTATATTTCGTGTATAATTTAACAAAATGTTTATGATAATAATAATGACGTATGTCTGTTCTCGAAATCTATCATTTTACTTTTTTTTTGTTTACATCACAACAACGTCTAGGCCTAAAACTAAGCATTAGCTTGTGTTTTGGGTACCAAGCGAAGACACCACATACATGTAACAACCGAGACTCGGTACCAGTATCAATATTCATATAAATACTGACCCGACCTGGGATTCGAACCCGGGACCTCCAGCTTCGTAGGCAGGGTAGCTACCCACTATGTTAAGCGGTCGTCCAGGTTGGTTTGTCGTTCGTTCGGTTCGTCCAGGTCATCCAGGTCCATCGTTGGAGTTTCGATCGCTTCGAAGAATGATCAGAGCCATCTTGATGATTCTAGCATAATAATCTTACTTTGAAATTGTCAAAAACATGAACAAAATGTCAGACTCAGTGATTAGACAGATGTCATTATCATTGTTTCAAACAAACATTTTGTTGAACTACAATATGGAATGTGATTTCAGGATCTTCATTTTGTTTTCCAGTACGAATTTCGCATGTGGGTCACACTAAATTCTATTCACGGCGAATATTTTAGAACATCAACTGGCGTATATTTCTTTGCTCACATTTTTGTTGTCATAAGGCGGTATCTATATGAATATCCATGTTTCAAACTTGTTATTTAAATCATGAACGTTCACCCGTACTATGGAAGCGTTCACTGTGCGTACTCCAACTCGCACTCAGACAGTTTTTTTCATTAGATTGTCTGTCTATATATCAAAAAGTTTCAGGATTATAACTTAGCAAAAATTATCAAAGAGTAAATTTTAGATTGCACACTTTCCTAGGTGTACTTCGTGCGATTTTCCATCTTCTTTAGGTCATCAGACTGTCTGCCTGGACATATCCAAGGTTGCAGCTTCCGATCCCTCGTCACCGTTTGAGACTTAGATAGCAATCTAGAAACAAATTCATATATTCATACCCTTGAAGTTATCTATACGAATAATATAAATAGATTTTATTTTTGTTTGTTAGGGATAAACTCAAAAACTATTCAACAGACTTTGAAAATTGTTTCACCTATAAAAAGCTACATTATCGGCGAATGGCATGGGCTATATTTCATTTCTAAACTAGCTTTCCGTCAGCGTCTCCGTTCCCGTGGACTACACAGTTGTTGTCCACACGATCGCTGTCGCTATCGCTCGGGATCGCTATAATTTTTTGTGTAGATATAATTTATAAGTTGAAGAGTGACATAGGCTACATTTTAATCCGGAAAAACGCCGTACAACTGTGTAGTCCATGCGAGCGGAGCTGCAGGCGGAAAGCTAGTATGTAACAATTTATCTGTGACCACTTATATTGTAAAACTATACCCAGTGGCGATTTTCTTTTCGGAAACTTTCTAGTTTTATCTATGGTTTTACCTAGGTATTTTAAGGCAGAGTACGCGAGAATCGTGTGCGATCTTATGCATTGAATAAATAAACTTAATATCTTTGAGGAACACAATAGCCTTTCTCCGTGCATTGTCACGCCTTTTGAACGTAAGGTGCCTAGTGCATTGTTTAAATATTATTTATAGGCTATATTACACCATTATTGTGATACAATCTTGTGAGCTCTTATGCAGGCGATAGACACGAAGATTCGATTTTTAGTATTTAAATAGGTCTTTTAACCAACTGCAAGAAAAAGTAAGATCCGAAATCAATACTTATACATATTTGATACTAGTTTTACCCGCGGCTTCGTCGATTTGTATATCCACAACATTCCTAATACTCTGATTTAGATTAGTTGTGTATCTCACTCATGGTGACAAACTTCTAAAAGAATTAAAATAAGTAAAGATCGCCTTTTTACTGCGCAATTGCCAAAGACCTTTTTCAGTTTTCTATAAGAATGAAATAAAAAATAATTAAAAAGATTTTATAATATAAAACTAGTTTTAAATATACAGATAGATTATGAAAGCAGTACTGACATGATTCCTATTAATATTTTTCTCATCATCTGTAGGAATTATTGGAATTTTGTTTTATGTAGATTACTAGTATCTACCAAACATATAGAGTAGATTTTTTTGTTAAAGCTTAGAATTACTACAACATTAGTGAAATTATTGAGATGAGAATGAGGAGCTACTAAATGAGGCATTAGACCAATAAATCTATATCATTTTGTCACCATACTATTTTTATTTTGTAAAAAGAGATAGAGAAGCCAGTACGAAATGCAGGCCTCAAAATTGGTCTGACGGCTTCAAGCTATTAA
Organism: Luffia ferchaultella; assembly: GCA_949709985.1. NCBI lineage: Eukaryota > Metazoa > Arthropoda > Insecta > Lepidoptera > Psychidae > Luffia > Luffia ferchaultella. The sequence continues at coordinate 3,844,748 of OX453262.1, forward strand.
ATGAGTCATTAGATCAATAGATCTATATCTTTGTCACCATAATATTTTTATTTTTTAAGAATTGACAACCAAGCAAACATCAATTTAGTTCATCTTATTAAAATTACAAAATAGAGGAAGCTGCTGCTGTTTCCATGATATTTTTCATCAATTCATTTCTCTCTCTTTATACACTTACACTGATTTTGAAAACACTTAAAACAAATACATAAAAAAAGTTGATATAAAAACTTTCACACACTAACTTAATACCTATTGTCAATGGCGGTCGATGCCTCTTTGGGTCTGTCTATGGGAGCATCAAGCTTAGCCGGCAGCTGTTCTCGTCCTTTCTGTACATGTGTTCTTTCGATTCGAGGTTTCTTTGCTGCTTCTTCCCCGCCATTATTGTCATGGGTACGTTTCACCTAGTTAGTTTAATTTAGTTAACATTTAGGTACACGCAGCTCCAGTTGAAGCAATCCCTAAAGTTAAGAATATACAATCATGGTTCAGTTCTAGATCAGTCCCTGCAGGATCCGTACCTGGTTTCATTAAAAAAGCTAGTGTTTTGTACAGTAGACTACGGCCTTAATGGAACTGCTATGTAGAACTATAATGCAATGCATACATTTAACATGAGACAGAGTGCGCTGGTGTGATGAGGACATTGACACTGCAAGCGCCTGTTTACATAGATGAAGCAGTACTCGAAAGTTTGACTTGAAAGTTAGAACTGTTCCATTATGGCTGAAAGTATGTACATGATTCTAGCAGAAGCCAAGCCAGAGCCACATTTAGCTACCAAAGTTTACTTCAATTGGAGTCGACTGTACTAGTATAGTATAAAAAGCAAAATGACGTCTATTTAAATAAATAAAGGACCACTTGCCTGTGTAGGAATCTTTAAGGGTGCATCATTAAGGGGTGCACTTAGATCGATAGACGTAGAAGTTGCAGTTTCACCATTCAGATATGCAAGTAAATTTTTTCTATCCGGCCTACATACTGCTGGGACATTGGCAGCCTTAAAAATTAAGTATATGCTAAACGAGTTCCACATTTGTTACAAAACATTTCAAGACGTGGATACTTACTGCAGCTTGTTGTACATATACGGGATGTATGAGGTATATTTTTGAGGAAAAATAAAAGGCATTCTAATGTATAATATTCCTTGACACTTGCCACTGACTTGACACTGCCCTTTTTTCCAGAGCTGCACAAATAAAAAATATATTACATTTCATACTTAGCTAGCACTATTCGCCATTGTCAGCTTCACACGATTAAATTAAAGACTCACCCGCACACAAGGTAATTAGTTTTAACATTTTTGGGCCACGAAAACTCGTCAAATATTATTTGGTTGTCGTCTTCAATAATTTCTTTTTTATTTACGTTGTATTGTCGAAGTAAACTTAGTGGATTAGCCATGATTTCACGTATAGGACAGAGTTTCCAAACCAATCACGATATTACATTACAAACTCGCCCGAACTTTGACAGACAAGAAGTAACAACAAACAAACTTTCCAAAAACTTTCCTTCGACATGACCAGATTTTATTTAATAAAGCTACTACTTGTGAAGGTGAAAACCTACTAGATCCTACTAAAATAATACGAAAATACTGAAAAAATGCTCCGTCGTTTACTGTTGTGTTATAACAATAAAATGACAAAAGTCACTATAAATTTGAAAGTAATATTTATTATTAGGTAACACCATAAATTAAAATCCTAATCAATCAAGTCTATTGAAAACGTGGTTCCTCGTTCTTATTTTGGTTTATATTTGCACATTGCCACATTAAATTTTTTTGCATAGTATATTAATTTGTCAACAAAACTGCCACATCCTACAACACAAGGACTAAGAAATACGTGTTACCTGCATACATGTGAGGTTCCAAAATGTCCTTCAATATTTCTATGTTCTATGTAGCCATGTGCTATTTCAAAAACGCTACTCCATTTATAGTCTAGCCAATGAGTCGTGACCCTGGTGGACTGTGTTCGGTCTCTTAAATTGCAGTTGTAGGTACTATTACATTAAAAAAAGAGTCAATCAAGGTCATGATTCTTGGCCAAACTACAGAACTTCACAGTTAGGTATATGTTTTGCAGTAAGCACTAGTATTATTTGCCTTAGACTTATTTAACCAATTTTTAAATGATGAAGGATCTTGCTCCCATTCGTCAAGATCCACTTGAGTATATTTACGTCTTATTTTAAATACGACGATAAAAATTTAAAAAAAAAATTACTCACTGACCATATTATGAAACTGTTTTAAAGAGAGTAGTCCGTATCAAAAGCAGTTTTAATCAGAGTAGCCTCTTAAATCGAAATAAGTACCAAAATAATATAAATAAGTGTGAATTATACCAAAATATATCAAATATTTTTACCTACTAGATATTGTCGCCAATACCTCTAAATCTACCAAAAAAATAAAAATCTATTAAATCTGGTCACACTGCTTCCTGTCAGCTGGACATTTTTGACAATATTTACCATTTATGATCACTTAATGAGCCTGTCAGCTGGCCTTTGATTTTCCCGCGCAAAATCTATGTGGCCAGCCCGTCGCACGCTTTTTTTGGGCCTTTCTTTAATTATGCACGTTTTTTAAATTTCAACCCACAAAAACTTCTTTATTTCAGTAAAGTATTATGTGTTATATATCGTTGCTAAATACATGAAAAAGGCTATTTTTTTAAATTATTTTTGTTAAACATGTTCGTAGAAAAAATGTGCTTACCAAACTTTGCTACACGGAAAAAGCAAACTTTCATTTTTATACCATGTTTTTATCTAATAAACTAAATAGAGTAGTTTGATTAAATCTTGTTTTATTAAATTCATAGACATACCTATTGTTTATCATATTGTAAGAGAATTAGACAACGACCAGAATGGTCTTTATTTTTGTCTATCTAGGAGGTAAGTACCCAGTAGAAAATAATGATTTTTACTTGACAAAATTTTGTTTTATGCCAACTTAAAATATACTACACTTTTGAGGTTATTTCATGTTATTTCACGAACGAATGGACATTGCCTATTTTTGAAAATTATTTACAAACGAAAAACCGTTTCAAGGAATAGTCTTACTGAACTATAATTTAGTTTTTTTTTTAATTACCTACTTACTTTTAAAGATATTGGGAAAAATTGTACCTAATAACATTCAGATGACCTTTGTGATGTTACGGTTTAGCTGATAGAAAACTGCAGCCGTTAGAAACGATTGTCTCCGTCTGCAATATCTTATAACATTCAAGTTATATTTAAATTATGACATACCTACCTATTTAAGTTTTGCATGTTAACTTCCCACCGATGGCGAGATATGGGCAGTTTTCAGGTGTCATGATGGCATGCCAGCCAAGACCATAACGTGACTTTTACATGAAAACTCCCAGCTAAGTAGTTATATAAATACTGGCACGAAGAGCAATCCCCACGCGTGGCCTCCCTCCCTTAGGTACTTTGTTCTATATTTTATTATGTCTGTGCCATAAAATCTATGCAATAGGCAAATACCTAGTAGATACCTATTTAACTTTATATTTACACAACATGTTTTCCCTTTTTTCAGGTTCATTCGTGGTCTGTGAAGGAAGATCCCGTAGAGCTCAAAGACGACAGGTAATACATTTTAATTAAACTAGCAAACATCTATCTTAAAGGAATTAATTACCTACTTTAGCTTTATTTTACCTATAGCCATCGATTATTTCTCCTCTAAACTTGACCTTTTTCGAACAATCGATTCCAATTAACAATTAATACCATCTTGTCAAGAATGCACCTTACTACAATAATATACCTATATTATTAAACCTAATTAATATTATAACCATCACATAGCATAGGTACTTCAACCGCTGTTTTGGACGATTCGTAATATAAAGAATTTACAAAATATTTACCTACCTACTGCAATGAACGTTATGCATTTTACCATTTCAAATATTGATTGAATTTCTATATACCTACCTATATTTTTGTTCTTCCTGAAGAAATACAGTTTAACAGACTGATATCGATATTTTATGACGTTTCATGTGAAAGTGAATGAATAAGGGACATTATATTATCAAACTAAACAATTCTATCTAGAATACCTAGGTATACATCACATCATAGTCTATGGCTATAGTTATAGTATATATCATTGTTTCCAGTGTGTGTATATACGCCCGTTTCGCTCCCCACTAGAACCACAGCGCGCTATCGACAGGGCAACCGCTCATACACCGTTTACACCCCACCATAGTAGTGTAATGTAACTACCACCGGTCGTAAGTCGGCAAATGACCGTTAGCAAGTATTTCAACGCGAAAACGCCGAATTGTGTAGCGAAACGTAAAAATACGCCCAAAAACAAAAAAAAAACAACGTTGAGCCTGAGGGCACGAGATCGGTGTCAACGGTGACTGAGCGACAGCGGCCGTGCTGGGCAGCTGCTGTTGCTCGGCCGCCGCCGCTGGTTTCGTGCCCGCACGCTTAGTGGTGTAACTTTTAATGTGTCAGTATGAATTTGTGTGAACGCTTCCTCCCGAAAACCCGTCTCGCCGCCCCCCGCCCCCTTAATCTCTGAATCGAAAGCTTCGTCTGGTACGGTAAACGTCTTGTCGTGTCTCTAGAGGGGAGGCGGCGCGGGGTGCTTTTTCATGTCATTTTTGTCACCGTTCTGTTTACAAAATGGAAATTAAGAATACGTGTTCCACCGTGGCACCAGCGCTGCCAAAACAGCTCAAAGGGTCAATGGTATGTATAGAGAATCTACTGTAAAAGAAAGTAGTTACGGTAAATTTTGGCTTCCAACATTTTCGCTCTGGAAATTCTGACCTACAGAACCAACCCCGTGGGCAGCCGGAGACCCTTTGAATGATGAATTATAAGTGTTCGTGGGAGCGGACCTATCGCAAACTACCTCAGAGTTAGCGACAAGCATCGGTGTGCGTGATGAAACAATTTCAATTAAGCAAATTGAAAAAGCACGACAAATGGGTAGGTAGGTACTGCATGAATTGAATGAACAAACACTCATCGAGTCTGTACTACAATAACCGGAAACGATCATACAATGGTTGAAGCCAGGAGAACCGACAAAATCCTGTCCCAAGCGATAGTCGACTCAGAAAAAAGTGTATCTGTGGACCAGTGCTGGTTCATCCACTACCAGCTTCTTAAGTAAGATCTGGCCAGACGATTACGGCAAATCTGTATTGTCAACATTCGCAAACTATGATGGAAAAGCTAGCCGTTAAACAACAGACTGGTCAAGCCTTCTACTGCTTCAGGACAACGCTATAGACCGCGCACTGCACAACAGATGGTCGCTAAATTAGAGGAGCTGCAATTGGAATTTCTCCCACATCTACCATACTCCCGGACCTTGATTCAACGCAGATTACCACTTTTTCCGGAACTTGGACAATTTTTTTCTAAGGAAAAAAATTCAATTCCGATTAGGTAGTCCAAACAGCCTTCAAGATTTTATTGATTCATGCTCCCTCTGAATATTTTTTTCAGCAAAGAAATCGACGAACTATCTATAAAATGGCGGAAATGGATAGATAACAATGGTAGATACTTTGATTGATTTATTGATGAAAATATATAACTTCTTAATTTTTTTTCGTTTTACTTTTTCCATACAAAGGGCCAATTTCATATTAAGTACCTAATATATTTGTTATGATAGTTCAAACGTACTAGAACACGCCCATGAAATTTAATTACACATCGCTTGTTTTCTATCGTAATTTCATAAACAAACTAGTGATGGGAAAGGGTCGATAATTTACCTTGAGGACGTCATCTAAAAATATATCACGGAGTATAACGCAGAATGTCCTGGGTTTGACTACGGACATTTTTCAAAGTATGTCGATTCTGGTTGTCTGTCTGATAGATCGAGGCTAAATCTGGTGTACTGTAGATTTCGATATCGTAACCGATATATCTAATCGAAATCGTTAAACTTGTAATGAAGAACTTATACAGGTTAGGTTAGGTTAGGTTAGGTTAGCAGTTGCTTCTTATGGATTTCTAGAAAAACATAATCTGAGGACTGACAGTCTATGGTTCGTAGGAGACCCTGCTTGCAATACCAAAGGCGATCGATTTGATCTCTACCTGGTATACCTCTATTTGTTCCAAGTCTAGGTGGAAAATATTAAAGTAGGTATGTATTTCAGTTTTCTGGTACCTAAAGCAGAAGCTTTGCTTGATTTGGAAATAGATGATATGAGATGTTTCAGATATTATTATTTCCGCCCAAAGGTGCACCAGGCTGCCAGACATCAACGCCTATTTAAGTAACAGAAACCTACGGGCAAGACAGTTGTTTGTATTTGGGCTTTGATCTATCCAGGCCTAGGTCTAACCTACCAAGTTTACCACCGAGACAACAGAATCAGGCTATTGACAAGGGCAATTACGATTATTATTAATTCTCTTATTATTGACCTATTTCCAGGATGGGCCATCAAGGTCAGCATATCTACCCGCGCCAAGTGTAGAGTCACTTAAGGAATTGGCAATATCTATGGGTGCGGCTGGCTTCGAAGACCGTACCGAAGGCAAGGCGTTGGTAAAAAGGCTCATACCAGAAAACAGTGAACCCGACTTGGACGAGATCTCGCATCAAGGTTCGTAATAATAATATCTATTTTTGTTGAGTTCCTTGTGCTGCTCCTCTTGAACAGTAGTCACTTTCCTAGTAGTCACTAGTCGCTGGTAACTTTCTTTTGAATTTCGTCAAAAGTAAAAGCCTTGTTTGAGTCTAACAACTGAAAATAGAAAACAGATGGGAGAGGAATAAAGAAGTAATAAACTTTAAATAAGATAAATAAAACTAGCTTTGATAATCTTTGATAATCAATCTAGGAATACCTGGACGTAGAAGCATCGCGAAGTAACTGTCGATGTAGCCCTAGTAAATCAGCTGGCAATGTACGTACGCGTCAACTTGAACACACACATACCATAGTAAAATACCGACTGTCAGTACGCTAAGAAGTTCCACTCACACATACTTACGCGGCCGCCAACGCAGTCTAGAACGTAGTGATGCTTTGGTTGTTCAGTAACAGAGTGTAAAGTTTTTATTACTTCTGTGTTGGTAATAAGCGTAAATAAATATATTTTATGTATACGCGCGGAGGGCACGTTAAGCAGTCGGTCCCGGACGCTGACAATAGATGGCGGTCGTTACAGTTCCCAACCCGCAGTGGAGCAGCGTAGTGGACTTAAGCTCCAAGCCCTCCTCCTCACCCTGGAGGAGGCCTAAGCCCCTGCAATGGGGTAAAAATGGGCTGATGATGATGATGAAATATACTAACGTAAAATATGATATGTGTGAAATCTGAAATACAAACATGTAGTCTACGAGGGCAAAGCTGTAGGCGATCATTAGTTAAGATAATTTTTAAAAACCCAACACTCGCTGTTACGATAAACTTGAACGTGATGAAGTGAAAACACTGTCATAGTCATATAATATATTCTATTTACATTTCAGGTGTGATCGGCAAAGCGGGCATCGACTTCCCCGCTTTCCCTAGGATTCCCATAACTGGATTCAACTGCAAGAACGTGCCCACGGGATATTATGCTGATCTGGAGACTGACTGCCAGGTAAAATATAATAAGAAATGTTATAAATCGAAATCTCTAGAAACCTTTAGCTTTATGATTTTAAATTGTCTGTCTTTTCTTCATCACTATTTCCTATCAACTCCTGTTTATTGTATATTTTTTGCTTAGTTAAACTCAAATCGTATTTTCATACATATTTATGTGTGCAGAGAGTGGTAAAAAAACCTAATTTAATCTTGTGGGAAATCATTGAATACTTAGTTCTTTCTGAATAATTTAACAAATATTTTTTTAGTATAATATATGCTTTAACTTTGTATTTGTTATAGGCACCAACAATGTATGCCGGTGCTTATAGATAGGTAGCCTGCAGTTATTAACAGTATACTTAACAATAAAAGTGAAAATACAATTTTCAACAGAATAATCTAAACACATATATCACAAAAAATATACATAAGTACAAGTAACACACATTTAATTTACAATATTTCATCAGATTGTACAAAGCAATGAAATTGACTTATTCCGCAAATTCTTATAGCTGTCAATATTATTTTCCCTCTAAAAAAAACTTCCGCCGAGTTGTGCCAAGTGCGGCAGTTATGGGACGGCATTAAACAGCAAAACCATGGCAAATGCAGAATATCGACATGCGACGCAACCCATTGGCAAGCCTAGCAATTTTACTGACGTTACTTGAAACAAATAATTTCTCTTCTCGAAGAATTGACAGAATAATGAGCGAATTGTGTTCAGTTTATTGTGATGTATAATCCAGTATAATCTGATAAATGATTGCTAATAAATGGCAACTTTTATATCAATGTCTAATTCAACATGTCTAAAGTATCAAAAATACTTTGAAAGTGATAATTTGAAAGTGTAAATGGTTTTGTAGTGCATTATTATTACTTGCATTATACTATGTAGTCATTATATTAAACTGTATTGTGATTTTCCAGGTATTCCACATTTGTGACACGTCAAGAAAGATCTCGTTTCTATGCCCGAACGGTACCATCTTCAGCCAGTCGCATTTGATTTGTGACTGGTGGTTCAAGGTGAACTGTGCTTCCGCTCCTGCTCTATACCAATCGAGCGCTGAATATTACTCAAATGAGCAAAAGAAAACTGTGAGAGCCGGCAGTCTACGCAAGAACCCAGATTTACAGGAGATCACTGATGTTAAAGAAATATCCCAGAATCTGCGCAGAACTAACCTCAGAAAAGTTTCTAATCCTGTCGCCACAGAGAGGTTTCGACAACGATTAAAACTAGACGAAATTAACTCTGAAGTGTCAAACGTCAATAACAAACCGACTGTTAGAAGTTACCAAGCTGTATTTTCTGAACCCAATCACGATTCGACCCCTCGAGTCCAAACCGCCAATGGACATTTCGAAAGACGACATAAATTTACTCAACTGATTGACAATGATAATGACTTCCAGCCCACCAAGACTACTTCGCCGACGTACACAGATACTGCTAAGTACAGATCTACTGCTCCATCTGGTGACTACAACAATATTAAAGAGATGCAGATAGCCGCCGAAACAGCGTCTTTCACTAACAATAACAACAACAGACAATTTATTCAAGATTACAATAATAAGAATTTACGTCAGTTTCAATACACGCCTACAGTTAAATCTAGAACAGATGGAACAAAACCAACACAATCAACGCTAACTACACTCTTCGTACACGATATACGTGATAGATTCAATAATGAAAGCCCTAAAATCAATCAAGATACAAGTACGAAACGTCCAACCTTAGTACCATATACGAAAAACTATGAACAAAACGAAAAACATGAACCATATTCTAGACCAGGAATAAGTCTATTGAAAGAGTACCTTGAAAAAGAGAAGAACAGAACAACTAGAACAGACATAGCAGATTCTAATAGCCAAGTAGAAGTTACAGAAAAAAATGATCAGCTAGATGCTTTTGAAACTGCCACCAAGCTACCAACGACCAGAAGCGACTCATACTTTACGGTCACAGAATCTTTAAACAGATTCAGCGCTTACGCTGATGACAAATCATATGGATCTACAGAACCGACATACCAAGAACGAAGAGAAAGACTAATGAAAAAATTAAGATTAGATGGTATTGCACCCACTCAACCGACATTACCAACAGAAAATACTGAAAAATATTTTAGTTCAAGACCTGGCTTGATAGTACCGCCATCACTAACACCAAAAACTTTACATTCACTTGCTATTTATTACGCGACAGCTTTGGGCGATATGCAATCAACCATGCCTCCAGAGGACGTTGAATCTACAACGACAGTAAACGAATTTGATGATATGGATAGCTCATTGCCTTCTCTATTTAGCCAACACACTATTAATAAATACAGTAATCTATTCCGCTCAGGAGCGGAACATTCCGACTTATTAGAAGAAATCAAGCTTGATCCTAACGGCACTAGTAACGAATTGATTGAAGACTTAATGATACAACAAAGTCAAAACGGTTTATCCTCGTCTCCACAAATAAGAGAACTGGCACAAGTGTTCACACATGCACTATCAGCTTACCTTCAAGATCCAGTCAAATTCAGAAAAGTTTTATCTGATATTAGACCGACTCACCCGTCATTCAATGAAATGATCACCACATCAAAGCCCAGCACTGACGTTTTAGATGACACTGAACCGACTACTACAGTCAACGAAGAAGCTGATGAAATATTAGGATTTTCTGATGAAAACAAAGCGCCGCTAGCGTTGAGAAATCTTCGTAATCCAAAGCTATTAAAAACTCCACATGTTTATTCTACTGAAACAGATACGACTACCTTAAACAATTTTAATGAGGAAACAGTCACAACGACATCTCAACCGAATATACGACATGAAACTGCACCAAGTAGTATAACTACATCTACTACCCCTAAATCTCCTTTTAGATGTTGTGGTAGAATATCAGCTTCTTATACGACCGCTGCGCCTTCGACCACTCCTATACCTTACACAAACACTGTCGCTGTGAATATCAATACACTCGCTGCCAAAAATACAACTGATATCACTACTGAAAATAGTTACATTATGCCTAAATATTCAGGTTTCCAAAATAATGGCCAAGATATTGATCGCTCACCTTATGGTAAAGATGTTCAACTCTCAGATTCGAAACCTTTAAACGTAGATGATTTCATTGAAGCAACAAATTTACCATCTGCATGGGGAATCGACAACACGAATGCTCCAGTATTGCTTGAGAAGAATTCTCAAACAAACCAATATGACACAAATAATATAGGATCATCTTCAACATTAACCTTCAGTACAGCTACACCTAGATATATAACTGAAAAAGGAGGTTTCGAACTAGAAAATGAAGAGGAATTGCAAAGGGCTCACAGCCAATCATTTATTACCCCACAAAATAATAATATTCAAAGGCAAAGTAAAAACATAAACCAAAATAATGAAAAACCACTAATTAAAAAACCTTCTGAAGAGCTTGAAGTGCCTAGTTTACCTGATAATTATGATGCGACTACAACAGTGGTGCCCTTGACGACTAATTCAGAAGTTATCGAACCCCAGCCTACAGTTTCCAGCGATTATTTCACATCTTCTGACAATGAAAAAACAACAAACCAATTTCAACGGTCAAACGATTTTGACAACTGGCACAGTACTGTTCTTTTAGATCCAATCACAGTAAACGATGGCCTAAGTCCGACTGGTGACGGGCTAAACATACCACAGTTTTCAAATCAAGGTACTGCATGGGGGCAGAATTCATTTAATACAGCCACCACTGAAAGTGATTATATTGAGTCTTCTAACGTAAAAAGTCTGCGTACGGAGCAAGGGTATTTATCCACGAAAAAATTCCTTGAAACCACTCCTTCAAGCAAAGACAGCCAAGAAAATTTACGAGGTGGCAGACAATTAAAAATTCGCTTGAACACTGAAACACCTATAGATCTAACTGCAATTGACAATACAGTAGTCGAAAAAGCTAAAGAAATCATGGGTGGAATGAATTCTTCCACAACAGAAAAACTAATAAATGTGATGAAGAAAACGAAATCTAATACTGTTAAACGATTGATACTTTTGTTGGTACAAACTTGTGATGACGATCATAATTCAACGGCTGAAGCTTCTAAGAAGGCTTTATTAGAAGCCCTTATGGCCGTATCCAAAAAAGACATGGAAGAAATCGCTAAAGCGGAAACCCTTGGGCCAGAATTTACGACAACACCAAACTACGATAACTTGGAGTTCGCAAACACCCACAGAAGAATGGATAGAGTTTACGGAGAACGAGAGTTCCCATTAAAAACCAATGAACGAAAGAGCAAAAGCATTAATCACGACGCTAGTGGCATAAATTCTTTATCAAACCCTTCGACAACTGAAAAAATTGTATCTAGAAGTACTCGAGAATTATTAAAAACTACTGTTCCAAATACAACACCCAGTAGCAACAAAAGAGGTACAAGAAAATTTTTAGTTAGAACTTCTCCTCTTGATACTAAAGGAACTACTACTTCCACTACAGGACCAATAGCAGAAGCAAGAGTAGCAGAGAATGATCGAAAAACGACGTCAGATACAAGAGCCATAGAGTTACTAAAGTCTTTATATACAATAGCGGCGCGGTGGGGTTGAGGCTAAATAACATTCTATGGTCCTCATAGTTTAAGTGCTTGCCTTGAACACGATTGAATATCACTCTTTCGTGCTTAACAGAAGACAAATCTATATTAGTATCTGCTTGAAAGCATGAAACTGTAATATTCGGTTCATGTTCCTTATGTACTGCCTAGGATTCAAATTGTGATTTTGAGTTGTATATTTCCAGGATACTGAAATCCTGTATAGACTATAGAGAAATAATTTATTTTGTTATAATTTTAGCAATTTGATCTTTTTTGAAATAAGTTCAAATCAATTGCTAATATTGGGACGTTTTTCATAGTTCTCTAATTGATTTATTTTATTTTAGTATTATCCTTTTGTGTTTATGCACTTTAAAATTTTTCTTCATTGTTTATTTTACCGCAAAATGCTGATAGATTTGTAAATTGTAATTACTATGTTACCTATGTGTTGATTAAATTAGTTAGGATATTATTCATATGAATTGTTATACTGCCAAGCAATGTTTTGTAAAATACTCTAATGTAAGCTTTATTTTTAAATGTAACATATGCCGTAGATTTTATTTTAATAAACTTTTATAAAAAAATTGTACACTTTATTCATTGTCTGAAATCTAAATATGAAAATAGATTTCCATTCCATCAGCCTATTATACACCACTGCAGGGGCTTAGGCCTCCCCCAGGGTGAAGGGCAGCGGGGGGTTTGAGCTTAAATCCACCACGCTGCTCCAATGCGGGTTGGCGGATTCTAACGACTGCCATCTATTGACAGCAACCGGGACCGACTACTTAACGTGCACTCCGAGGCACGGAGTCAGTGATAGTTATGTACTTAAGTCATAAAAACTCATTGGTACACGCCTAGATTTGAACCATGGCCTCACAGCCTTATAAATTTGAAACAAGTTCGCTGCGCTTGGGCTATCATGACAATACGAAAATAGATTATTGTGGAGGAACTATGAATGAATTAAATCACCTGATTTTAACAACGAGTACAAAAAACACATGTCCTCCCTTTTAAATTTCTTACTGGCACTCTTAGCTGGGGTGGACGTCGAGTTTACTTGAATGCTGCATAACAAACGCGTGTTCTATTTTGAATCTGTACTAGTTTTATCTATACTCATGTTTTTTTATGTACCATTTCTTTCCTGAAAAAATAAACAAATAGCAATTTACTGCAGGGGTGGCCATGGATTATTTCTTATTTCTTAAAGGGTGCGTGGTCTCCTGTAGCCCCCCCCCCCCCCCCCCGATATGTTTTACACCGGTCACATCATTGGTAACCAAAGTTGTCTTATTAATTGGTGAAGCATACACACACGGCTCTTATACTAGTTCTGTCCCGTCAGAGCCAATCTGAAGATGTCCGATACAGAAATTAAAATTGCTCTAAGCGCTTTCTAAGAAAAAAACTACTAAAAATTCTATATCTTTTTTATTTGTCCTTGCGGATGGCGATGGTACAGATGAGAATGACATGAATGACATTTTCGCTCGACAATACTCGACATACGTCCTCAATGCGTGTTGCAACATTCCAACACGTTTGAGCAAATCGCCAACATGTAGACGGATCGCCAACGTTGGCGCGCGGATTCCTTTGAAAAACCAACACGCGACGGCCAATAGCTAATGCTCGCACCAACGTTGGGACCAATGCAAATTTCCTCGATACACACGTTGGATGAGTAGCATTGGGCCAGTGACCAATGTGTGGAACCGGTGTTACAGAAAATTTGCTGACAACTAACGATCTAACGAAACCGGTTGTTAGAAGAGTGCAGATGTACGCAACTTCTGATTCAATAGTAACTGACTTATTTCCTATACTATAAAGTGAAATAGATCTTTATACGTCGTCGGTGTTGATAATAGGTCACCAATCAAAAACGTAGCATATAGTAGAAGTTATTTCTGATAAATTTTCTCCCACTAATTTAAGTTAATTGGTCACTTGAAGTATGTGGATAGATGGTTTATTTTTTTATTTATAAATACCTTCCTAGCGTACGAAATCTTCACGATTTCAGTGTTTTTGAGTAAACATATTTAGTCAAATCTATAAAACTATCCTAAACTAACTAAAACTTGAAATTACTATGTAACTAACAAGGTTCGCTTGTCACCTGATCCAAGACTTCCTATATATATATTTCAAATTAAACACTTTAAAGTAATATTCGTATTTTATATTTTATAGCCAGCAATGATCACATTACACTTAAATGTAAAGTATAAACAACAACTGACAATAATAAAACTTTATAACTGCACAGTTTAAAAATGAACAGTAACATAACACATCAATATGAACTAATTTTGCAAGTCAGACACAGATATTTATCTTAATTAAGTATATTTTCACATACTAGCGATTGCAAAACAATTGGTAATATTAGGCTTATGAGATATTTCAAATGAGATTGACGAATCAAAAGATTTTGATGTTTGATGTGTAAAAAGTATTCATTACAGATATTTTGTGTTAAATCCAAATTAATTATAAAGCACCAATTCTGAAAATTATTCATCAATTGCGAACCAGACTTGACCTTAGTCAATAATCACGAAATATGCAAGATATAGAACCTGCCATTTTTAAGAGTAAAACAAAATCATTACTACATCAGGATAAGTCAAGGTATATCAGTCGGTCAGGCCCAGGTCGGGTCAGTATTTATATACGATGAATATTGATACTGGTACCGAGTCTTGGTTGATATATGTATTTGGTGTCTTCGCTAGGTACCCAAAATACAAGCTAATGCTTAGTTTGGGGCTTAGACATTGTTGTGTATACGTTATAAAAAAAATATAAGCAATATCTCTACATTCTGTCATGTAATCATGTATTAAGAGTAAGCATTCCGTCTGTCTACTCAAAATGCGATCCAGTAGCGACCTAAAAGCTGTATCTGCACTGCTTCTATCATATTATTGATATGCGTTTCTTCAAATGCCATCCCTCAAGCCCCTTGGCACTCCCCTTAGGTCGGAGTCTAACAACAAAATATGAACCATATAGGCGCGATTTTCACAGCTAAATCTGTTTGTTATAAAATTGAGGCTTATAGGACTTGAGGTAACAAAAAAAAAACAATTTACTGTTTTACTTCGACAGAAGACTAAATAAACTATTTTGAGTACGATTTTGGAAATACAACAATAAACAAAGGTATTTATACATATATCTTATAATGTTAGTATGAGAAAATATGCGACTTGCGTACTCTTAAATAAATTATGTGCTTCACTTATCACTGTTAATTTTTATAATATGTCACTAATGAAAAATTATTTTGTCTCAATTTTAGCAAGATACTTCTGTATTTCCTGATCAGTAACCTTATGACCCGGTTTAAAGTAACTCTTGAGCTTCTTCTTCTTTTTCATCATGAGTTTAGCACCAGCTAAGGCGCCGCGACGCTGTAGGGACTCGTAACGTTCTCGGAGGAGGTTTGCTGGAAAATTGTGTAAAATTATGTTATAATAGGCTGCAATTATTTTAATGTTTCATATACTGAGCACGCAGTGTATATTCATTAGAGAGTTTAAATAGAGAATAGGGTAACTTGCTACTACGCTTATGCGCAAAGAGTATGGGATTGGGGTCTCAGACCTCCCATAAACTTCGGCAACCGAAGAAGTTCAGAGTTGATGCGGAATCAACTATGTATTAACTTGGTCGGTTATAGGTCATAAGCCTATTCTAGATAGTCGTGACAATTACCATTGCAATTTTGCAGTAGCATTAGGTAGATTTTTTTATTTTTTAGAACACTAAAGAGTTTGTACACAATTTAGACAAGAAGGCGATATTTCGGAAACATTACCTAATTTTTGCAAATATAAGAACTTTTAAAATACCTGTTTTACAAAACATGAGGGAAAAACAATAATTTAATATTTTTCATTATTATAGCAAAATTATATATATGCTCAATTCCACGCCTATATTCATGATACACTTAATAGTGTCCGAATAAAGTGGCTGTGACATACAGACATTGAAAAACTATAAATTCTTTATACGCGGAACCTTAAAAAGGAGAAAGCCCATTCATGGTACTGACTTTCCTCATGCATAAAATGAAAATGAAAAATCATTTGTAAATTATCATAATTATTTTAGAAGTTTTCTAGCTATTTCTCTGTATCATTTAAACAGGAGATTTGTTTCATAAAATAAAAAAAATTATTATCGACTACAAATTATCACCAGATTTTTATTTTTTTCTGTACTAATAATTGTACAAAAAAGGTGTCATTGTCATAATAAATAACCATGAAAGAAAATTTCGATCACTATTATCATTGATTACAATTAAAAACAAAAAATGTTACGTTGCTACTAGTATACCGCCAACATCGCATTTAGAAACGTAAGCGTTTGATTTGTTATATTTTTAAATACTAATCATCATCATCATCAGCCCATGTCTCTCCACTGCAGGATATAGGCCTCTCCTAAGGCTCGCCACCACACGCGGTCCTCCACCTTTCACATCCAACTACCCTCAGTATATTGCTTCAAGTAATCAGTCCACCTGGCCAGGGGGTGTCCAACACTTCGTTTCCCGGTACGTGGCCACCACTCGAGAACTCGTCTACCCCATCGGTTGTCGGTTCTATGGCTAATGAGACCGGCCCATTGCCACTTCAGCTGCTAATCATTTCTGCTATGTCGACAAATTTAGTTCTTTGACGGATTTCAGTATTTCTGATTCTATCCATCAAAGAAATACCGAGCATAGCCCATTCCATAATTACTTATGTTGATAGTAAATTGTTGTTTTATACACCGTATAAAACTACTTTGGAATTGAAACGACTTATTTACCTTGGTCCATACTTTAATAGGCTTTATCCTTTAGAAGATTTTCACATTCTATGTTTATTTACTCGGGAAACATTGTCTATTTGATTAAAAACATACAATTTTGATGAACGTTGCACCATGTGTCATTTGACGTTTTCAGATGATTCAGACATTGGTATGACATTATTGTCATTTATCTACCATTTTATTGATGTTTCATATTTCGCGCGATTCATACCCAAAGCCCTTGCATATAACATCATTTTCTTGATATTATCAAAGCAGATTATTCTACTAAACATTTCGAATGTAAAACAAAACTTACTTGTACACTCAATATTCCTCAAGTCTCCAGTTAAGGCAGCGGGATCAACAAAATCAGGTTCCTGCAAAGGTACTTTGGCCGCTGACAAGGTCGGAGGCTCTGTTTCAGCTTTCAAAGCTTTCTTTTTAGCTCGGAGTTCACGTTCCATAGCCTGTTTAGATTCCGTTGTTTCAATGACGGATTTTAGCTTCCGAAGCCTGGAAATATGTAATTAACACAATTATGAAAAGAAAATATAGAAGTGACATTTATTGCATTACTCTTACTACATAAAAAAATAAAAAAAAACTGTCAGAGATACACAGACTATCATATTAGCTTCGCTAATGTTCTTTCATTAGTTTTTTTCGAGCTACATATACCTGGTGTTTGGCTGAACGTAGTCCAAACTTATAGAGAAAAATAAAATAAAAAAGAAAAATATATATGAAACTTTGAACACGTTTTTTCGCGGTAGTCATTAATTTGCGCCATTTGTTCACTTGAAATTTTTTATTTAGTTCAGTAAGCTCTACATACTCTATAAGTTTGGTTGAACTACGTTCATCCGAACACCCGGTATATTTAGTGACTTATCTATACTATTATATCGAATTCTTGGTATATATGTTTGTGTGTGTTCGTGATACTTTAACTTAAAACTAGTTGATGGATTTTGATGAAACTTTTTCTTTGATGTTTCTAGAAGTGACATCGGCTTATGTTTTACGGTTCAAATTCAAAATTTTTTATTCAATATAAGATGTTTACACACACTTATTGAAAGTCAAAATGAATTGATTAGGTACTAGTTCAAAAACTAGAAGGAGAAGAACCTGCAAGAAACTCCATCCGTTTATTTTCTTTAAATATGTGTATTTCTTAATCCTTTTTTTTTAATTTAAAATGCTTACAACTATTACAATGATGTCCATGCACACTTATCATTTAAATACTCACTAATACAATAGTAAGCTTTTTTCATGAGTTGGACTGTAACTCGCTTTATAAATTGATTAGAATTCAAGTCTAACATTTCTTTTGGAATTTTATTATAAAAACGGATACAATTTCCCATGAAAGAATTATTAACCTTGAGAGTTTGTACCTGGGAATCAATAACATATGCTTATGTCTTGTATTTAAGTTGTGGCCATCACCCACCCTAGACAAAGCATTTAAGTTTTTATGTACATAAATTATATTTTCATAAATGTACTGACAAGGGACTGCCAAAATGTTACTTTCTCTAAAGTGAGCCTTTACACTATCTCTAGATTTTAACTTATATATAGCTCAAATAGCCCTTTCCTGCAGAACAAGTATTGTTTGAATGTCAGCGGCCTTTCCCCAAAGCAGAATACCATATGACATTATGCTATAAAAGTAGCTAAACTAAACCAGCCTCGCTGTAGTTGTGTAGCACCGGGGGCGCTGCAGTAGATGACAGTTCAAAACGGCTGTGCCGATTTTGATGCAATTTTTGCATTACATAGGTATCACCTCAGAACAGGTTCTTAGACAATTTTTTGATTATGAGCCACCAGGGAGCGCTGGAGCAAATGTCTTTCTTTAAAATGGCTAGACTACTTAGAATTTCAAAATAATAATTAAAAAGAAATAAATAAAGAAGTTAAGATAAAATTTTAAAAAACCAATGACGTAAAAACAACTTTCAGTAAAAAATATTAAAAACGGCCGAGTGCGAGTTGCACTCGCATACGAATGGTTCCGTACCACCATATAATATAAAAAAACACGTTTATTGTATGAGGACAATCTTTAATTTTTAATTCAATTTTTGTTATTTGTTGTTATTATCGGCTATAGTAATACATACTGTAAATTTTAAGTATCTACCTACCTATTACGGTTCAGAAGATACAGCCTTGTGACAGACGGACGGACAGACAGAAGAGCTTTAGTAATAGGGGTTTCCGTTGATACTTTTTGGGTAAGGAACTATAAAAAGTAGTCCCTAAAGTTTTTGAATTTTCCATAAAAATTCCATAATGTCCTGGAATGTCTCGTCCTTTTGGGAGTCCCGATACAAATGTGTAGTCTACACAGGCGAAGCTGCAGGCAGATAGCTATTGTAAGTATAAAAAAATACCTGTAAATGTCTGATATTTTCTTTTTATTAATTTTCTCGCGCTTCAATCTTTCCATTTCGGCCAACCTCTCCTTCTGTTTTCTTCTGGCCTTATGATCTTTCTTCTTGTTCTTCACGGGTGGATTGATAGCTTTATATTCATTATCTGTGTCATCATCAGAATTTGAAGGGTTCGGTTTCAAACTTTGACCTTCTGTCAAACCTTGGGTCATTTCCGTTTTCCATTGATTCTGAAATTGTGTCATGGTATCTCTTTAATGGCGTCACAGAACTACCTTTTATTACAGTACAGTTCTAGACTAGGTGAACTGTAAGTTCCTCAATTACAAAAATTATAAAAAAAATTATGGCATATCCCAGGCCCACCAGTGTTCGTAAACAAAAAAGGAGTGTATTCAGTATTAATTAGACATAAACAATGATTTTCGATTAGTGTCGTGATAGCCCGAGCGCACCGAACCTGTTTTAATTCTATAAGGCCATGCGGCCATGGTTCGAATCCGGGCATGTACCAATGAATTCTTTCTTACTTAAGTACATTAACTATTATTGACTCCGTGCTGAGGACGCACGTTAAGTTGTCGGTCCCGGTTCCTATCAATAGATGGTGGTCGTTACAATCTGCCAACCCGCATTGGAGCAGCATGGTGGATTTAAGCTCTAAGGTGAGGGACCTTAGAGCTTAAATCTTGACGAATTGCCTAAGCCCCTGCAGAGGGGTATAAAAAGGGCTGATAGAATGGAATGATTTTCGTTGATAAAATCACAACACTAATACTGCAAACGGGACATATTCTACAATGTCGCTCAAAATTTGATTTAGGTACCTGATTCTCTTGAGCACTGACTTTACTGAACATTCTTGTGGTCACACGTTGCAAATGTTTCTCTTTCTTTATCAACTTCTTTTCTCTTATCACGACCTGCTGGAGTAAATCTTGGTGCTCCTATAAAAAAAAGAAATATGTGTTCAGAAGTAATGAAATTTCGGATGTGAAGGTCTAAAAATACTAGTATTTCTCTCAGGTTATCCACCTTTCCACTATACATGGAAATTGAAGAAAATAATAGAAGAAAAGTTCATATATTGTTTAAGGCACAATATAAGAGCTTTTTCGTTATGTTACAACACATGAAGATCATCTACGATAACATGACCTGCTTCTCCTTCAGTTTTCTGTTTTGTTGTGCATCATTAGACTTGAAGATTTTACTTGTAAAAGATACTGTCCATAGTTAACAAAAAGTTGCATGTATCAAAATCAAAATATGATTTGATTTAAATATGGCTGTGAAATAATTTTACTAAATTATTTCCAATATAATTTTTGATGATGTCGGTCAATAAAATAACCCGGCTCCACACACTCAGCGAGACTACGTGGCATGATTGACCTAACGTGAGCGTATGGAGGGTTACTCGGCAAATCTCGCCTCGTCTCGTCTCGCCTCGTGTTGCCTCACTTCAAAGTCGGTAATTCTGTACAAGTTAAAGAGGCCACGAGTCTCGGCGAGAGCGTGTAGCTACTTCAACGTCCATATTTAAACTACTTTATACAGTGTGAGTGGGTGACAAGATTCTCAGCGAAAGGTCTCGCCGAGTGCCTGCAGTAGAAAACTGATATTTAAATTTATAGTTAATTAGATCCGGTCGTTCCGATTGAATTGAATTGTTAATTTATCAATTACGCCTTCTATCGTGATTTTTGAGTTACGGCACCAATATTAATTTCAAGTCATAACTTAATTTCAAATTGCCAAATTTATCTAGACAGAATTCTACTGAACTTAGGTTTTACAACTCTTAATGTACTTTGTGCCATAAAATTCCAATATGTGAGAACTACTCGAGTTTATTCAAAGATCTATATGGATTTCATATTGTATTCAATTTTTTTACATTAATTTGTGAGGCAGATATTCTTTTTCGATAGAAGATACTAAGTATACTTTGAAATTGATGCAATATGGAAAGGATTCCATATTTTCATGGAAATCATTAATATTGTACCACACATTAATAGCACTCACTCGATGGTATTACAGATTTGCCAGTCAAAAAGTTATTAACAAGCTTGGCTGCCAATTAGAAACAAAACCGGTCATGCTTGAAATTCATGTAATATTGTTTTCTTGACATTTGGTGCCAATATGCACACATGCATGTATGTCGTGATAGCCCAGAGCGCAACGAACCTGTCTCAAATTTATAAGGCCCCATAGGGCCATGGTTCGAATCCGGGCGTGTACCAATGAGTTTTTCTGACTTAAGTACACAATATCACTGACACCGTGCTTCTGAGGGCACGTTAAGCAGTCGGTCCCGAACGCTGTCAATAGATGGCGGTCGTTACAGTTCCCAACCCGCAGTGGAGCAGCGTGGTGGACTTAAGCTCCAAGCCCTCCTCCTCACTCTGGGGGAGGCCTAAGCCCCTGCAGTGGGGTAAAAATGGGCTGATGATGATGATGATGATGATGCACACATGCATGTGAAGCTTCCAGACACTTTCTCAAATACTGTGACATCTCTAAAATAAATTTCCTTGCAAATTTAATCATCGTCTGACCTGATAACTAGGATTGTAACTGATGCCGGGATGTGGTGCCTCCACTGCGGAACTAGTCGTCAATTTTTTTGGGAGAGGTGGTTTAGCACGAAGACGATTCTCGGGCAACACATTATGGATCTGTGCTTCGGGAGATATGAAGTCATCGCATAATGTCTCTGGTACACCTTTAGCTGCAGGCACTGTTATGAAGAAAATAAAGACAAATGTACAAGATGAGATGTCCTATGAAAAATTTAAACGCCTATTTGTTATCAACGCATGAACATGAATACAACTTCTCTATTATTTATTTACCCTAGAAGATAGAGTTTTGATATTTTCAAAAATTCAAATATTAACCTTTTTTACAACCCAAAATTCAGCCAAATATTTGACCATATTGTACTGCTACAACATGACTTGCTTTTCTTTGGTGAAGGAGAATTGTTATATTTCCATTGTTTGGATCGTTCGTTTGTTTTAAAGTAGTAGTGAATCCAAGTTTTGTCAGTGGTTATAAATCTTCTTAAAAAATCGCTAGTTTACCTTTGAAATAAAAAATCTCTGTATGTATTTCAACCCAGTTGAAATTTTTCTCTACGTTTAACATATGTGACACAAATTTTGATAAAATGTTTTCAATCCTAATTAATGTTTTTATATATGATAAACCCACTCCGTCGAGATCCCTATAGGAACATTAATTTCCCGCACTGGTGAGTGTGGTCGTGCTGTAACAATAACTCGGTAGTGTTGTTCTATACTAATGATGACCCGCTTCCACCACTATCTCCCTTCGACTTTTGTCTGCGCGCCTGCAATATTATCAACATGACCTCATTTTTGTTTCAGGGACCCGTTTTAATCTGAGCTAGGAAGTCTTAATCGTTCATCCATGTGTTTATGTACCGAAATTTCCTATTTCATGACATACATATCGTATTGATTACACACGCACTAAACGCACTGGCCGTTTTCGGTCTTCTTTAACCATTTTATAGACTTTATCGATAATTTCTTTAGTAGTGGACATAAACAGCCTACTGCTTCTCAGATCATCTACGACGCTCTCTCAGCCATGATTTCAGCGTAGATTCCTCCAATGTGTTATCCAAGTGTTCTCTAATTTGACTTGCCTTCATATTCTTTTTGACAAAATATTTAATCTAGGCTCTGATTACTGTTTTCAGTTTTCCAAGTCAATATATCAAACTAATATAATATTACATTATGATGCAAGTACGGTAAGTTGCATATTAGTTATAGTCAAAGTGTATAATAAACCGATGACTATAATAGCCAGCTTACTGAGTACGAGCCTCAAACAACGTTTTTCAAAACATTTGCAATTAAAATTAGGTAGATACTTCAAATGTAATAATGGCCGGAGTTAAGGGCGAGAGCGGGTTGCATTTTGGGGTTTACGCATGCGTTACAAACAGAAAGCTCGTTTGTGATTGGTGTAAAGTACAAAGGCCTAGTATTGTAAAATACAAGATTACAGTACAAGTTTCAATGACATAACGTATTAATAGCAAATGTATTGAAAATTTATTTACATACTACCCTCAAAACTAGGTTAGGCCCAGATGTTTTCGATCAGCTTTCACACAAAATTCACTTTACACTATATGCACACAATTTATAAAAAATTTAATATAGCCTTACATTCTTGTCCCCATAAATCTTGGTTGAAATTCTGCGATGTCTGCTTGGCTTTCCTCTTTTTATCCAGAGCGATTTTTCTATTGTGTTTGCTCATAGAAATCTTTTTCTCATAAACACCTTTCTCTAACTTTTTCTTATGCGAAATTTTACTAAGAGCAGTGGATCGAGATCCCACTGGTTTGACATGATTTCTTTTCACTACAGGGTCTGGAACCTATAAAAGTTAGACACTATTATAACATTTAAGTAGCATTTGTGTAAGTTTATCTATTTAATTATTAGAAAATTGCCTTGGCTAAATGAAATTTAGCTAGAATTTCCGCCGAAAAACCGCGGCGGCTTCGGTAAAATTATAGCTCGAAATTCTTACAAATATCTATAAAAAATGTCTACCAAATCTATAATATATCGCTTTGTTATGCATTATCGCGGCCTTTGCCACTAAACAATTTACCAAAACTGGTTAAATACAATTTAAAAAAAAATCACATTTGTTGTATGGAAGCCCCCATTAAATATTTGTTTTATTTTAATTTAATTCTTTACTTTTAAAGTGAACACACTCATACCATAGTAAGTCTGGCGACTGCCAGTACGCTACAAAGTTCCACTTAAACATAGTTACGCAGCCGCCATTGCAGTGCTTCGTTAGTTGTTCAGTGATAGGACAGTGTCTAAAGTTTTTATTATATCTGTGGGATTTATGTGTGCAAATGTGATTTAACTCAAATTGCTAAAAAGAGTTTTATCCACAACTTTTAAAGCATTAATTACTTAAATAAATAGCATAATTTAGTTTTAATTGTGCAACAAATTTAGTATGGAATGATATGGGTGAGGTCTGCCCTTTAGTATGAAATTGAAGGGCTAGTTACCGGCCATTTTGAAAGAAAATAAAACCTTTCTACTGAAAGTTTTTAATTTGCGCCTTTTAAAAAAAAAGCCAGTGTTCTAAATTCAAAATCAACATAATAATTTGTAAATTATTTAAGTGCTAAAAATTCAATCAAACATTCTTTAAATAGATGAGGACATCAATCAACAAAGTATATGTCTCAACATGCCACTATTTGTCCCTCAATTGTTAAGTTAAATTATGAACATATTTATTAGTTAGGCATTTATTTTAATGTTAAAGGTTATCGTGATGAGTACATATATTGACAAACATATTCATACGACACTGATTTTCCACACTCAAACATAGACAGGTTGAAAATTCAAGTCATTTTCAATACAAATTCAGCATATCCAGATGCGAATTTCCAATAGACAAATGCTGGATTGCAGAAACATGACTATTGAATGCAGCATGTGTTGTTGGGTTAGTCTTTACGGATTAGAAAATTTGACTTGCAAATATAACTATTAATTAGAAGCATGTTTTGAAGTTAGCATGTCCACAGTATTGATCCATTTGCACCAAATTAGCAAAAAGGTTAAATTAATTGTTTTTTTTTTTTAAATTATTGATTTGATTAAAAGGTACCACAAAAGGTCATGTGTTGAAGTTTACCTTGCAATGATTAATCAACAACAGAGGATTTTGGATCGAATTGTAACATGCGAAGGATGGATTGTTTATGAGAACCGCAAACAAAAAACTCAATGGCCGAACCCAGGTCAAACATCAAAAAGATTGAATTGAACATCAAAGAAGAATCCACAGAAGGTAATGAAGTCGTTTTGTGGTACAGTCATGGTAGATATTATCAACTATAGCTCCCTTGGATCTGGTGCACCATCAATAACAGCTGAGGTAAATAGTCAAGTATATCTTAACTGATAAGAATAGAAAACATTGGACAGAAATGGTGAAATTGGCAGTCAAACACCCTGACTGGTAACATGCAATGATTAATCAACAACAGGGGATTTTGGACCAAATTGTAACATGGGAAGGATTGATTGTTTATGAGAACCACAAGCAAAAAACTCAATGGTTGAACCCAGGTCAAGCAGCAAAAGATTGCCCCAAAAAGAAGCTAATTCACAGAAGGTAATGCTAACTGTTTTGTTGTACAGTCATGGTAGGCATTATCTATTATAGCTTCCTCTGATCTGTTGCATGAATAACAGCTTAAGTCTATAGTCAAGTACATCTTAGCTGATAACAACAGAAAACTTTGCACAAAGATGGTGAAACTGACAGAAAAAACACCCTGACTGGTTAAATGATCTTCAGTGTTAATCCCCCACAATAACACAATACCTAATAATGCACTACAAATCAGTTTATCACTACATAAATTACACTTAAAAACAGTCACCCTCCATTCTCTACCGACCACCATTTAGTCTGCAAACAGAACTTTCTCAATGGAAGAAATTTAGTTCTCGAGAAAAAGTAGATACAATTACTTTTCTAACTTTGTTGAGCCCTACTTCTTATCACAAAGCCATTCATGATCTTGTTAGATGGCAATAATAGCATAGCATAAAAAATATGGATAATTATTTTCCTTATATAAATACTTTTTTTAGTAGTTCTACTTGTTTAATTGTTTCCTTTATAAAATGGCAATTTCATATTTCAACCTCTGATATTATAGTATAAACGAGTTGAGACCACATGGTACAACAGTCATAATTTTTGACTGGTGGGAATGGGTGGAACTGATGATGCTTCACCATGCATAGTGTTGGAGTACAAAATATTATAGATTATTTCGATCTGTAAAAACACAAATTACAATAATTTACCAGGTTTCTGTAATATGCCAATTGGATTATTCTTCAATTTCACTAAACTTATTTAACCATGTATGTTCAATTGTGGGCAGCGCATTTATCTCTATAAGGTATATGTAATAAAATTGTTTTGTGAACTAAATATAAATAAATAGATAAAATCATACTTTTGATGTAGGCAGTAAGACTTCAAAGCATTTAGGTGTTTCAACCAAAAGAGCTCGCTTTCGATGTTTATTAGTTAATACAGGCTTTCGTTCTTTAATCTGAGCGTTATTCAATTCACCACCTTCTGTGTCAACCACAAAAAGTTCGGCATCAGACTTTGTTTGAAATTTCCTGAAAAAAAAAAAGTTCAGTTGTAATTTTTGATGTGGTAATCAGGTTTAATGCAATTTTTTTCATAAAGGCATGTGCACAAATAGGGTTGGGTTTCCAAAAACTACCGCTTTAAGAGAATTTATAATAAGAAAGAGGGAGGCGAGGTGGAGATTAAACCAACTGTTAGAGTTTTTAGAAATGCGGAAATATGAAACAAAGAAATTAAAAATGAGTAATACATACCTACTTGCACTAAGACAATTTTGATAGCCTTCAAACTCAAAACACTTGAAACTAACTAAATGGCCAACCACTTTTCTAATAAGTCTCAACTATTTCGGTTTGGTACATAAAAGAATGTTTATAAGAAATTTGGTCAAGATAGGTTGCTTTTCCGCCATTTGTCAATCAATTAGTAAGTTTGGTTAATTTAAAAAAAATACAAAAAATACCGAATATATGGGTACTCCGACTAGTGTTCCAACCCACTAGGAACATAAAAACAGTAGAGGCGAGCGAGGGAAGCGCCACCGAGCACCATGCAGATCGATTTTTTACTTGTTACTAAAGTTAGGTTTGGAAATTCTTAACCTATTTTAATTTATTTTAGTGTTGAAGTCTATTCCCTCTTTCAATAGTCAACCCTTTGATTATGTCAATGTAAGGGGCGAATTTATGTTGGTGGTAACAGGTATGTATTTTTCATTTTTTATTTCCGCATTTCTAAATATTCTGAAAGTTGTGATCGTGTCCTCATCCCACCATCTCCTAAATTATTATTAATATTTTCAGAGTGAGAGTTTTGGAAAGCCGTACACACAAATTATTAAAGATATTATTCATTTTATTATGAAGAAATAATTAGTCAGATTATTATTTTGAAATATTGCTGTAGGTATTTACCTACGGCAATACTTCAAAATAGTTTACTTTTGATTATGAACTAAAAATATTTTATTAGACCCTAAAGTACAAAGCAAAGAGACCACATCTTCAAATTAGCGTTTTATCAAAATAGCGAGTTTCGCAGTATAAATTTTACAACTAGTGGACATGGATTTTAAATAATTTTTAAATTATAAAATAAACGACATAACCTCACCCCAATCTTTCTTCCAATCTCTGATCTTCTAGGAAATCCTCAACATCTTTAATGTCACAGTATTTTCGCCATGCTTTCTTATTTTTCTTAGACACGTGTTTCTTCTTTTTAACTACAGACATTATATTTTAAAAAAATCACAAAATTTCACGTGTACACGTCCCCCACCTAAAGATATCAGATGACAGATCCACAGGACAGATCTACCTAATCTGTGTGACAGATCACCAAATCAATCACCATAAATATTAAATATCAATCAACAGCAGTCAACGGTAGTCAACAGAACAGACAGTGTCAGCCAGTGTCAGCCACGGAATGTCAGCTCAGCCGTCAATGTTCTATGCAGTGTTGCCAGGTTTTGAAATACAAATATACTACTTGAATGGGTTACTTACATACTTATGGGTTAAATCGAAACTGGCAAATTGAGCTCGTTAATATATACAAATACATCTATTTTAGCGCCCTCTGGTGGTCTAAAGCATGTCTAGAGATTGCTTTAAGGTAATATAGATACCAAAAATTTGATTAAAATCGACCTAAGCGTTTTAGGCACGTTGCTGGTTTTAGGAAAACAATTCAACTGCAACGTCCTCTGGTGGCCATAACTGTAAATTGTGTTTAATATTATGTAATACGAAAAAATTGCATCAAAAACTCAGCTGTTTTAGAGAAACACATTTACTACAGCGCCCTCAAATTGTCTGTTTTAAAACCTGCTCTGAAGTAATACCTACGTAAACACATTACATCGGAATCGATCTAATGGTTGTTGTGGAAAATGGTAACAGACACACAAACACATTCTTGAACGCATATACATCTCCGTCGATTTTGGGTAAACTGTCCGACTGACCATGAACAAATCTGTTTTCCATTTTTCACTTTAAATTGTCTCCGTAATATTATTTATTGTGTTATAATCCAAAATAATGAATTTCATTCACCTTACAATGAGCGAAATCGCAAGTGACTTGGCGGAGAGTGTGGTTTATGTAACATCCATGAACGGTCACGGACGGTCGCTGGCCGCTGGCACCGAGTGACGTCACGCGTACATTGCGGCCATGTCCGACGGGTCGTAAGAGCGTTAACTTTGATTTGTCGTAACTCTGTGTCATAAAACTGGTAATAATTGGTATTTTTACAAAATTCAAAAAGTATTCAGTTTGTTTTAGACAATGTTTGATAGTAACTCATGATTGATACTTAATTCTGTCTAAGACGACATTCTCTTTTTTTTTCATTTTCGACATTCTTTAGTATTCATCACAACAACGTCTATGCCCCAAACTAAGCATTAGCTTGTGTTTTGGGTACCAAGCGAAGACACCACATACATATAACAACCAAGAGCCGGTAGGTACCAGTATCAATATTCATCATATAAATACTGACCCGACTTGGGATTCGAACCCGGGATCTCCAGCTTCGTAGGCAGGGTCGTTACGCCCTAGGATATACAGTCGTCGTTTGTTGGTTTGTTTTTATGCAGTATTTTTTAACTGTCAATGTTTCTAACATACAGTTTTTATGTTTTCCACCGAAATTATGGTTCAAAATAAAAAAAAATGGTTAAACATTTCGTTCTTTTACATTAAAAAATATGTGTTTTAATTTTTCAAAATGGTGATTGACAAGTAAGACTGGATATGACGACATATAAACAATTCCATTGAGAAAAAGTTTGAGTAGGTACCTATCGTATACAAAAGTATCACACAAGCATATTGAAAGAAACCGAAATCTGCGTCCTATTTTGTGGTTCTCTATTAAAACGTAATGAAAGCGTACCATTTTTGAAAAGATTGATCATTGGTGACGAGAAATGAATTACTTACGATAAGAACGTACGGAAAAGATCATGGTCAAAGTGCGGTCAAGCTCCACAGACTATGGCCAAACCCGGATTAACGTATAACATGTAGGTATAGTGATGTTTAGTGTATGGTGGGATTTGGAAGGGCATCGTCCTTTTGATCATTCACCGCTGGGCACAACATCGATTCAAATGTTCACTGCCAACAGCTGATAAGACTAAAGCATGAAATTGAGAAAAAAAAAAGCTGGGAATGTTCAATAGAAACGGTGTAAGTCTTCCATCATGACCACACACATCTTTAACCACTCAGGAAAAATTGAGAGAGTTTGACTGGGACGTGTTAATACATCTTGCACCCTCAGATTTCCATTTGTTTCGCTACCTTAAGAATTCTTTAGACAGTGTAAGGTTAACA
The DNA here is from genome assembly GCA_949709985.1 of Luffia ferchaultella. Lineage (NCBI taxonomy): Eukaryota > Metazoa > Arthropoda > Insecta > Lepidoptera > Psychidae > Luffia > Luffia ferchaultella. The sequence continues at coordinate 3,874,813 of OX453262.1, forward strand.
TCAAGAAAAGAATGTCAAAATGATTTGTCAAGTGTAGGTCGTTTTTTTGAATGGAAACGGGAATAAGCAAATATTTTAAAAAAATATTGTTAGAGATCCATTCCCTATTTCTTAATTATGTAATTTAATATTTTTAAGTACCTAATTCTTTCTATCTTAGCTGTAGGTTTTTCATAAATAAATAAATAAATAAAATATTGTTAGAGATCCATTCCCCATTTCCTTCAATTTAAAACCACCAAATAATCTGCGCCCTCTGTGGCCTCTTCGGCAAAAAAAATATATGTAAAACGAAACGTGTAGTGTGCGCGTAATAAAATGAAGCAATAAAGAAATTCGTAAAAAACATAAATTAAACGAGAAAAAAGATGAAGTGAAGTGATCGACAGAAATACCCCGTATGTAAGTTCCTCCTTCCTTTTACTGGATATACCTACAATTAAGCATATATTCAATAATTATAAAATTAGGAACACGTCTTTGTTCTTAAACCAATAATGTTTTAAAATACGAAATATCCCATTTTTTTTATTTATTAAAAAGTTGCATTCTAAGATTGCACATAAACTTAAATCCAAATCGATGTAAGTCATTAATTCTTAAAACCGCTGACACATAAAACATATCTTTTTAGGGTTCCATACCCTTAAAAAACCCTATTACTAAGGCTGTCCGCTGTCCGTCCGTCTGTCACAGGGCTGTATTGTCTGGTCTGGACCGTAATATGTAGACACTTAAAATTTTCATAGAGCATGTGAAGCTACAAGCTAGATAAACAGAATAAATGTAATTGATATAACCACCAAAATAAATTATGATAGAGTAAGTTCAATTAAACGAATTGAGTGTCAATTTTGCTTTTTACAAATTACAAAAAAACACATTTTAATGCGAGACAAAAAGACTTAAATTTATTAATAGGTAACGTAAAATAGTTTCAAGAAAAAGGATGATGCCCATCCTGGGCTAGGAAAAGTACTTGAGATAAGAACCATAAATATCGATACCCTTAGTAAAGTGGCATTTTTTAACTACCTCGTTATTTTTGTAAAAGTACCTACGTGAAAAATAGAAAATGACTATTCAAAATAATGTTCAAGTTGTATTTTGAACACATCTATAAATCATTTAATAATAATGATAAATAATAAATAGGTAATCATAGAACTGCGGACTTGTGCTTGTGCCTTCTTCACAAGATAGCTAACGGTGGTTTGGGCGTCAAACTTTTGAATGCTCTTAATTTCAGAGTCAACAAACATCGTTTCCGTGTTAAGCGACTGTTTAGCGTACCTATCACCAATAATAACGTCTCTTCATCATCTCTTACAATAGTCCAATACGTAGGTTTTGTAGTCTGTGTAATGCCTTGAACGATGAATTTGATATACATCATCAGAGTTACGTCTAATTTAAAAGAGCTTTATCCAAATTATAAATGTTTCCCCTTTTTTTTATTATTTGGTCGTTTTTGTGTTTATTACTTGATTATTAATATGTACTATGTTACACTGATTAGACAGACCATAGATACATCATTTATTATTGTTTTAAACAAACACTTTGTTTAATTACACATAAAATGCTATTAAATTTTTGTTTTCTTTTCCAGTACGAATTTTACATGTGGGTCACAAAATCCTACTTCACAGAGAATATTTCGAAACATCAAGTGACGCATATTTGATTCGCGGCGTATATTTTGGGCTCATATTTGTGTTGTCACAACGCGGTATCTCTATGTATGTACATTTATGTCCATAGTTCCATAAGTACCTATAATCGTAGGTACCTATGTAATAAAATAACCGTTTTATCAGTGAAGCAGTAGGTTCTTGTTATCTAGTTTTGTTAAGTTCTGTTATCTATTAGTGTAGGTATTATCCGTTTATCAAAAGCAATATTCTCAATTTTATTAGCAATTTATGATCACAGATGTTCTTAGAGATACCGTGTTGTGATAACAAAAAAGTGAGTAGGTAATAACACATACACACAGACCAAACATACACCATTTGATGTTTTGAAATATTCAGAGGGAAGTAGAATTTCGTGTGACCCACGTGTAAAATTCGTATTGGAAAAGAAAATAGAGATCCTGAAATTACGTTTTATGTGTAACATAACAAAATGTTTGTTTAAAACGACGCATAATAACGTACGATCTGTCTAATGACTGAACCTGAAATTATGAGTAGAAAAGCATTAATAAATTTAATATTTTGAAAGTCGGCCGTTTCGTGTACCGACTTTTAGACATTTATTATGCAAATAATTTGTATTTTTTGTATACACATGACTTTATATACTGTTGCGCCAGAGATACCTACGACAATAAAATTCATGACGCTTATCGTTAATCTACGATTTAAATTATGTCATACGTAGTACTTTGCATCGTGGTATTAAGTTCTCCTCTTAGTAAAGTTAGCAAGTTTAAGTATCTGGGCCACTGGGTCACCGATGATCTGAGTGATGATGTAGATATAGAGCGGGAGCGTAGAGCGTTGTCTGTCCGATGTAATATGTTCGTTCGCAGATTTGTAAAGTGTACTAATCAGGTCAAGACCACGCTCTTCAGAGCCTTCTGTCAATCTTTTTACACTTGCAGTTTGTGGGTGAGTTACACACAAAGGGGTTACAGCGCTCTGCGTGTCCTATACAATAATGGATTCAGGGTGCTGATGCGGCTGCCGCGGTAACTGGAATGTTCGCGGAGGCGCGCGTAGACGGCTTTCATGCCATCATGCGCAAACGTTGTGCCTCCATTCTGGCGCGGGTGCGTGGCGGCCGCAACACCATCCTGGACACTATCGCTGATAGATGGGACTCTCCATTTATAGCCTATTGGATACACCTGCATGTCAAATAATTAATTTATTGTTTAGTTTGTTAATATTTTATTTTATTGTACTGTTTAGTTTTAGTACTTGATATGTAAATACTGTGTAAATATGTAAAATTACTATGGGGCTAGCACCTGAAAATAAATGATTATTATTATTATTAAATATGTACCTACCTATTTATAAAAAAAATTTCAAGCGATTATGGCTCTGGTTTGTACGATAATCGAAATAAACAGTAACTCTCTAAATTGTAATGCATAGTTTTACTAGTGCAATATTTCAACTCTAATACTGTTCAAAAACTTGAAAGTCATGAAGAGAACAAAATGAATTTAAGTGAAAAAACCTTTTTCATGCAATTACTTTACAGCTATTTCTTACGAATTATTTGAAGCGTGAATTTTTAGATTAATCCGTTTCTTGTTAACTATTACATTAATAAAGATGGTTAAATAACAAGATTAGATTTTTTTACAGCACAGCCGAAAAAATAGGGCGTCATGCCTATTTCAATTTCTATTTCTTCACTACTAGTACGAATAAAACCGGTCAAGTGCGAGTTAACTATCACTGACTCCGTGAGCACGTTAAGCAATCGTTCCCGGTCGCTGTCAATAAATGGTGGTTGTTACAATCCGCCAACCCACATTGGAGCAGCGTGGTGGATTTAATAATAATAATAATAATAATAATAATCATTTATTTTCAGGTGCTAGCCCCATAGTAATTTTACATATTTACACAGTATTTACATATCAAGTACTAAAACTAAACAGTACAATAAAATAAAATATTAACAAACTAAACAATACATTAATTATTTGACATGCAGGTGTATCCAATAGGCTATAAATGAAGAGTCCCATCTATCAGCGATAGTGTCCAGCGATTTAAGCTCCAAGCAGCCCCCTCATCTTGATGGGAAGCCTAAGCCCTTGCAGTGGGGTATAAAAGAAGGCTGATGGAATGGAATGGAAGTGCGAGTTGGACTCGCACGCCAAGGGTTCAGTACCACCGTACAAAATAAAAAAACACGTTTATTTATATATTGTTTTATGAGGGGAACCCTTTAATTTTTATCTTTATTTTATTTTCATTGTTTGTTGTTATAGCGTCCATAGCAGTACACATTCTATGAAAATTCCAAGAGTAGATACCAAAGCAATGATATAACCGTCAACCTTCATAACCATCAAATCAACAAAAACGCCAAAAAAAACACGTTTTTTGTATGGGGACCTTATTTTATTTTTATATTTATTTTATTTTCATTATTTTTTCTTATAGCAGCCATAGTAATACACATTCTGTGAAAATTTTAAGTGTCTACTACTACGTTAATGGTTTCTACTTATTACAGATCAGACGATACAATCCTGTGACAGACGGACGAACGGACAGTGGAGGTTTAGTGATAGGGTACCCGGTGGTAGCCTTTGGATACGGAATCGTAATAAATCATTGAGAATACAAAGGGAGATTGTATAGAATCGATAGATGAGATTTATTTATTTTATTAGCTTAGTTTGGGACCTAGACGTTGTTGTGATTGTGTGTGTTATTATTATTATTATTATAAAATGCCTTCAGAAAGTCTTTGTGTATATATACTTATCTTAAAATTAAATAAAAGGTATTGATAATAAATATTGGAAACCACTGCAAACAATAGCAACAATATTCATTTTATTTTATTTATTCATAATAAGGAGAACCAACAGTTACATACAAATGAAAATAATTAGCAGTGAGTGGTTAACAGTTAACAATTTACAGGTTCCCACTGTTAGAAATTACATGAAAAAACCTCTCATGAAAAAAATATAACATATATTTAGAATAATTATGCATGGTAGCGAGCCCGTTTGTTGTTTCCAATTTTCGAATTGAAAAGGCATGTTTCGAGTCCCAGGGCTTACACCAATGAGATTTTTCTAACTTATGTACATAACTATTTCTAAATCTGTGCCTCGGAGAGAATGTTAAGCCGTCGCGCGTCGGCTCCGGTTGCCATCAATAGATGGCAGCCGTTAAAATCCACCAACCCACACTGGAGCACCGTGGTGGATAAAGGTCCAAGCTCCCTCATCCGGAGGGGAGGCTGATGGTATGGTATGCCCTACAAATTAAAATAAAATTTCAAAAGATACAGTAAGCATTTAAGAGCAGCAGTTATAAGCATGAAATTATTGTTATAAATAAATTTTTCAATAAATTTGCTATTAATACGGTCTTTATGACATTGAAACATATACCGTAATGTTGTATTTTACAGTACTGCGCCTTTTTACTTTACACTAATCACAAACTAGCATTCTGTTTGTTACGCATAACCCGCGAAAAGCAACCCGCTCGCACCCTTAGCTCCCGCCATTATTACATTTGAAGTATATACCTAATTTTAATCGCAAATGTATTGAAAAACGTCGTATGCTGCTCGTACTCAGTAAGCTGGCTATTATAGTCATCGGTTTATTAAAAGCACTCGGTTTCGCCTCGTGCCTATAGACACCACGACTATAATATGCAGCTTACCGTACTTGCATCATAATGTACTATTAGTATTTGCGAAAACTGTATCTTTCAAAGTCAGAATAAATATACAACTACTGACTAAAACTTAGTTTTTATAGAACGTCATAAAATTATAAAGATTATTGTTTTATCGTTACGCCATTCATTGGTGTAATAAAATTGGCAAAGATAAAAGAAATCCTTCCAGGAGTCGAATAAAAAAATAATCTTTATTTGATGATAAAACCGACATTATAAATATATGCTGGTACATACGCATCTGGATTTTCATTACGGTTAAGCATATATCATGAAGACTCTGCTGGCCCTGGCCTTACTCGGCGTCGTCGGTTTGTATAATTCCATATTTTTTTATAAACTACGGGACTATTATTATATCTTAGAACACGTTTTTTTCTGAAAGCGTTACCTTCAAGTTATATTTAGTCGTGTCTTTTGAAATAATATTGACGCATAGTGAAAAATAATTTGGTATGGCAGAAGAAAATTAAATATAAAAAAGTAGACGGAGCGAGAATGCGATATGTATGTGAAACATCTTAGTATGAAGAATGCCTTTTTAAAAATAAGCTTTTATTTAGTTGTAAGCTCAAACGTATATAATAAACATTAAATATATGTTTTAACAACAAAAGATTTATAATAGGAACAAATTCTCTCAAGAGTTTTCTCTCGAGGAGGATCCTGGTTAATACAGTTGAACGCTAATATAAAGTTTCATTTTCGGGTCATTAACCATGTTGAAGACTTCATTTATTTATAATAGATACGTTCGTGGCTGCAGCATCAGATTAAGTCTATCATGAGGATAAACTTAATCTGACACCGCAGCATAATTATGTTGCACTGCACCGCTACGGTTATATATGGGTCAACTCAAAATTACACAATTTAAAAAAAAATTAGCTCTGGTTTGTTTATCGTACCATCAAACGTTCAAGGAAGAGTCAAGCTTCAAAGACCAAGACAGCGTCCAACCGTGTACAGCAAAGAACACCAGCAGTCGTCAAAACACTGAAGGCGCGAAACCCGCAAGCAAAAATTGTTAACTCTTTACACGGGGTTAAGCAGAACAACTGTTAAAAAGGTGTAAAATACAGACCTACGACCACGGGCGTATTGAAAATAAAAACGGGACATGTCCTCAATGCATATCTGGAAAAATTAAGACTAGAGAGATCATGGGCGTTTATTGTTAACGTGCCCTGAGAAAAATGTTAATCATCAGTAGAAAAATGGATGACCCTTATTATAAAAAAAACGAAGAATATGAAGAGGAAAAAATATGCGTAATTTTATTATGATGTGGTAGTTTTACTTTTTTACGTTTTTAGTTTTTTGATGATCGAGATCATCAATTGTTCCACTGATAGTGAAACCATTGTAATAAAATCTGAATTCACTACAGTGCTTTTCTCAGTGTGGCACGGGTCAAAAATGGCGCGAAATAAATTTAAGATGAAAAACTTTTAACGTAGAGGATAATTAATGTAAACATAATGATAAAGTGTATAGATACAACAATGAAGAAGCTAGCTGGTGTACCTATCCTGAAGGTTCAGCGGGGACATCATCGTTCGTTATTCATGGTTTCGCTTGGAATCTCATATTCAGGCCCAATTGACATTGAGGTGTTTTCATATGAGAGAGATGTAAAATTAAAAATAGTGCTGTTGTGTAGTGAAATACAGTGCTTACAAACATTGTAGATTCTTTTCCTCCTTTTTCGTTGGAAAACAGACACTGGGTATTCCAAAAACGTTCACCGACATAAGGCAAAACGTATGCAAAACTGGTTCTATTTCTAGACTTAACTTCATCTGACATGAAGAATGCACTTAAATCCAGACTTGAATCCGTTGAGTTATAAGCTAGAGTGATATTTAGAGTCAATAGTCTACGCTAAGCCCTATAGGAATTTGTAGTGTCTCAATTAAGGATCTGTGGTCTCAATGCATCCTTGATTACAGCAGCTGATATAGATAGGTATGAACGTCGTGCATGCTTGACTCGACGACTGGCCGCGCAGGTTAAAAGCCCGTTTTAAAAATAATAAAAAGCATTTTGAATAAGTTTTTAGAAAATTACATTTTTGACTAAATAAGTTTTTTTTTGTATATTTGTTTTATAAACATCTAGGTAAACTTGTATAATTTATTTCCTAAAATAGTGGTGTGTTGTAACAGAAATTATGACCCGTCTAATAATATTAATAATAATACATTTAAAATACATACGAATGTTGCAAGTTAAATAAAAGTTTAGATCTATATAGAGAAAGAAACAAATTGGAAGATTTTGTAACCACCGTCCAATTTTTTAATATTCAGACTACAATATTTGGGAAAAAATAGATAGTTTGATTTTTCACAATAAAATCATCTTCCCGAAATAATTATCACTACAGAGTGGGTACTAAGACGAGTGGTAGAGAAAAGAGCGAACGCGGATGTAGCGGAGATGGGCATCCCGCCGGGAGCAACCGATCGGAACAATTGTCAGTCGCCTGTACACTCCACCTCTACCCCGTAACTTTGTGACGCTATACTTCAATATTTTAGTACCAAAAGAAAAAAAAACATTGTTTATTATTTTCACCAAAATCACACTGCACATGGCCGTGGGTCGGCAAGGGGCGTCCTAGAACAACGTACGTCGACCTACGTATAAGCCATCTTACAGAACAGCCAAATTCCAAGCACAGAAACTGATGAGCCAGCATGAAACGATTTATGAATCTCGATGAAACCAAAGAGACATGTACGCATTATAAAACAGATGTGAATTTATTTATGTTAGTATTTATCAATACATTGTATTCTTTCGAAATTGTTTACGTTATCTACTTCTGACAGGCTCTGCGACGGCGTACCTACAACCGGGCCGCATAGTCGGAGGAGAGTCCACGACTATCGAGAATTATCCATCGCTGGTTCAAGTGGAATCCCTGGGGGTCTTCAGCGGGATTTGGGGTCAATCTTGCGCTGCTAATGTATTGACGTCCCGATGGGTGCTGTCCGCTGCACATTGCTTCGCCGGCGTGTATGTATAATTCGATATTCTTCTTCAACGAAAATGCCTCTTAGTACACATGTCATTAGTATACCTGGTATTCGACTGAACGTAATCCAAACATTAGAGCTTATCGAACTAAAGAAAAAGTTTCTAGTGAGTAGATGGCGCAAACTAAGGGTTACCGAGAAAAACATGTTTAAAGTTTATTTTTTTTATTGTTTATCGTTTATTTTTTGAATTTTTTGGTTAGTTTGGTAAACTGTACAAGCTCTATAAACTTGGACTACGTTCAGCCAAACACCAACATATCGATCACAGAACTTCGGTAACATTGAACGGTAATGATTAAGTAAATTGAATTCATCATCATCATCATCATCAGCCCATTTTTACCCCACTGCAGGGGCTTAGGCCTCCCCCAGGGAGAGGAGGGGGGCTTGGAGCTTAAGTCCACCACGCTGCTCTACTGCGGGTTGGGAACTGTAACGACCGCCATCTATTGACAGCGTCCGGGACCGACTGCTTAACGTGCTCTCCGAAGCACGGCGTCAGTGATATTGTGTACTTAAGTTAGAAAAACTCATTGGTACACGCCCGGATTCGAACCATGGCCCTATGGGGCCTTATAAATTTGAGACAGGTTCGTTGCGCTCTGGGCTATCACGACAGTAAATTGAAATAACATATAGGAAAATTTCATTAAAAGGCAAAAACTTAGGTACTGTGGCGTAACAAGACAAATTCAACGCCAACGTAAATCATATGTCACGTGGAGAGCAAAAATGGTTAATATACGTTATAAGTCACCTTTACTGATAAGTCACGTAACTTTTGGTTACCTCCAAAATCTGTATATATAAATTCGTAGTGTCTGTCTGTATGTCTGTCTGTTCTGGCTAATCTACGAAACGGTTGAATCGATTTTGATGAAACTATTCAGACATGAAGAGGGCGTAGTCAAGAGTGCCATAGGCTACATTTTGTCTGTCTGTCTGTCTATCTATCTGTTCGGGCTGATCTTTAAAACGGTTAAACTAATTTTAATGGAAATTCGCGGACATGGAAACGAGGTTGTTTTTGTCTGTATATGTCTGTTTTCAGTCCGGAAATATTTGGGTTCCTGACTAGAATTTTGGAATTTTAGAAACTCATGAAAACTACGAGAAGTAAGTGGCGGGCGGTCGCTATTCTTCTTTGCCCGAGATTGAAACTCTAAGATATAAATCTTAAAGTTTCAATCTCTTCGTAGTACTTACTAGTAAGAGTGTTAAAAATTCCATACGAATAGAACGGTAAAAGAAGTACAGTCGAGAAACACAAAATATTAAAAACTGGCTAAGTGCAAATAGAACTCGCATGGGAAGGGTTCCATACCATCGTACAATATAAAAAGCGAGCAAAAAAATCACGTTTGTTGTATGGGAGCCCCCTTACATATTTACTTTATTCTGTTTTTTAGTATTTGTTGTTATAGCGGCAACAGAAATACATCAACTGTGAAAATTTCACCTGTCTAACTATCACGGTTCATGAGATACGGTCTGGTGACAAACGGATAGACGGACAGATAGACAGACGGATAGCGGAGTCTTAGTAATAGGGTTCCGTTTTTTTGCCCCTTGGGTACGGAAACCTAAAAAGCACGGGTGTCGCTGAGTGGTTATACGACAGAATCAAAACGTCTCATGCGTTTCTATACTCCAATATAAAGTTAGGATTTCTTGTCTTTGTCTCACTTCCATTAATCAAAAGAAATTATTGACATCCGTAATATGGTACCGCATATTACCTAAATAAATACAAGTGCAATTTGTACACATATAAAAATAATTACCATACCATACCATCAGCCCTTTTTATACTCCACTGCAAGGGCTTAGGCCTCCCCTCATGATGAGGGGGCTTGGAGCTTAATTCCACCACGCTGCTCCAATGCGGTTAAAAGTAATTACTTCCACCAAATGAATTTAGTTTATTCAAGATATTTCTGTTTGATAGACTAGAAGGAAAAACTAAATTTCTTCACTAGAGAAAACGTTATTTGTGGAGTAATTTGCGTGAAGTAAACTACTTTTGATTTGATAGAAAGTATATATTTCTAGATTTAAGAACTTAACTTGGAAACATATTGTTTTTTGAATGAAAATTTCATTTTTATCTGTGTATATTTCCATATTGGCCCGGTTTTTTTTTATTTAATGACAGATTAATGAGAAAAATTGTTCGAAAATGACACTACCTGCCTAGGTGACGTAAATAACATGATAATATTTTTTTGCACAGTCTGTACGCGCCTCAGTACCGCCGCATCAGAGCAGGAACAACTATGCGTGGAGTAGGCGGTGTGATTTCAAATGTCGTGAACGAGTATAACCACCCGAGCTACGGCAGCTTGGGGTACGATGGTGACATTTCTGTTGTTGAACTCGAGACACCTCTCGTTTGGTCCCCTGTCATCCAACAAGGAACGATCATCGCTCAAGGAGCAGACATTATAGACAATATCCCCGTAGTACACGCTGGATGGGGTACCACTTCGGTAATTGATAATTTTATGTTATATATTAAATAATTATATTAGAAATTCATTAGGTATAGATTATTATAAAAACACTAACAACACAATACTCTTGTTGTTAACTATATTGCATTGCTTGGCAAGACAAATCGAGAACTGATAAGTTGATTAAGGCGCGGTGCCGCACATGCTAGCACTCGCACTCGTTCACGATACTGCGCTCATGAACACTTGTTAGGGGCCGTCCATTAATCACGTGATCTTTTTTTAAGCATTTTTTAACCCCCCCTCCCCCTTGGTGATACATGGTGAGGTTTAAGACTACCCCTCACCCCCCACCCAGCATCACGTGTATTTTTAGTATCTACAAAAAATCTTTAATGTTTAAGAATATTTTAAAATATTATCTTAAATACAGGTATAAAGTATAATCTTATTTTGTTCTGAAATTAAGGACCATGATAAAAATGTCTAGACAGAAAGGTTGCAGGTTGTTTTTGATTGGCATAAAAATAATAATAAACGAATGGTGTACACTACACGCCGCTTTTTGATTTAAAAACCGCGCGTTTGAAAAAATAATGAAAATGAAATGAAAAAATAAATACACGTGATATCTTACTACACCCCCCTCCCCCCTTGTGATATTTGGTGATTTTTATCAAACCCCTCCCTCCCCTTTCAAGCCTCACGTGATTAATGGACGGCCCCTTATTGGTTGACACGACACGACACGTGTCTACATTTGAGCTCCGCATTACTGGCTCTTGACGACCAATGAGAGTGGCAGAGTGCGGCGGGCGTGAGAATGGGTATTATAATTTTGGTTTGTTTTGAATTACAGACTTATTTGAGTTAGAACTAGATTTGTATAGAGCCAAAACTTCGAAATTTCCATAAACATTCTAGTAACAGATTTCGTTTATTTATCTATACAGGGTGAGGTTTTAATGATCAGCCAAATTTTAATATAATGATGTTTGGTAGAAAACCGATAGCCGTCTTGTTTCCTTTTAGTATCGTTCTGTTAAAAAATATTGAGATATGACTACACAAACCTTTCCCGAAAAAACCAATAACTATAATCACCGTTCATGCCCGCCGCCCCATTCCGTTTCAAGGTCTCGGGCGCGTACTTTTACTATAGGGTTAAGAAGGCAACCAAACGTTATAAAATAATACTGTAGATAAAATAATTTATTATGAAAATATAACCCATATTTTCAATTTATGCAATGAGGTCTATTGGTGATATCTAACATCTAGAAAAATTTTGGTCAGTGACTAAAATCTCACCTTCTATAGCTATTACGAAATTTCTATGACTAGGATATTTATGGAGATTTATATTTATAGCTTATGTATATTTATAAAGATTATAGAAGTTTTGATTCTATACAAACCTAGTTCAAACTCAAATGAGATTATAATTCAAAACAATCCAAAATTAAAATATGTATTAACGTCGTAATTATTATTTAAAAGAGTTCGTATGGGCGTTCACGCGTGCAGCCCGTTCTTAACATACCGCAATAAATTACACTTGGTCGATCATTTTTTTTTTCTCACACCACCCATAGACGACATGTACAAATAATACCTACACGGCCGTGTAGACGACACAGGCCACTTCATTTTTATCTGTAAATTTTATCTGTTCTTTCTATTACAGCAAGGTGGCACGGCATCACCGGACCTTCAACACGTCACCATTTACACCATCAATAATGACTTATGCCGTGACAGATACGCTGGATTAGATTCCAGATATATTGTAACCGAGAACATGATCTGCGCCGGTTTACTTGACGTGGGAGGTAGAGACGCCTGCCAGGGTGACTCAGGAGGTCCTCTGTACTATGGGGAGGTTGTGATTGGAATCGTATCATGGGGACTTGGGTGTGCTAACGGAACATACCCTGGTTTAAGCACTTCGGTCTCTTCTTACTCCGACTGGATCGTATCTATAGTCGTCTAAATTTACTGCTACATCCAAAATTTGGTCAGAACCTTCGGACAAAGACTAAATTGGTGTACTGTTAAGTTTTAATAAAGAATAACGTTACCTACTTATAATGGCTATTATTTAAACGGTTGGCAAAATATTAAAATATCACAATCGATCAGTATAGAAACAGCTGAAAATAGAAATGAATAGGAATACTGTCAATTTTTACTGCGGGAAAATATCTTTTCTTTACCTACTTAAAAAGCTTAAATATAGTCTGAATTAAAAACTAAAAATAAAAAAAACCTAAAATACCTACAAAGTAAAAATATATCTAAAAAAAACTAACGTTTAAAAAGTGTGAAATAATACAAGTTTGTTCATTGCCTAGTCATTTTTCATCCTTAAAAGCGTCGGGGACCTCTAAGTGAACTGAAAATACCTAATAATTAGCGGTCCCCGACTCTTTTAAGGATCAAAAATCACTAGGCAATGAACAAACTTGTATTATTTCACACTTTTTGAACGTTAGTTTTTTTGTATCGGGGGTTTTTTTAATTTTTAATTTAATTTTTATTTCAGAATTTTTAAACATTTATTTAGTTAAACTAATTCATACATGATCAGACAAAATTTATCTTCAAGTTTTTACTTTTCATTTCGTTAGTTAATATACCTCATTCCCTTTCAATATAGTGAACATTATGCTACTAGTCAAGACCTTTCATTTGCTACCCATATTGAGGGATTTGTGAAAAAAAAGTAATTCCCCATTTTCTAGTGGCGGCCATCTTGGATTTGAAATTAGATATAATGTATAGTATTCTACTAGTCAAGTCCTTTCATTTGATACCCATATTGATGGAGCAGTGAAAAAATTTAATTCGCCATTTTGTGTTGGCGGCCATCTTGGAATTGAAATTTGTCATAGTGTATAGTATTTTACTAGTCAAGTCCTTTTATCTGATACCCATATCGATGGAGTAGTGAAAGAAAATATGTAATTCGCCATTTCGTGGTGGCGGCCATCTTGGATTTGAAATTTGTCATAGTGTATATTATTCTACTAGTCAAGCCCTTTCATTAGATACCCATATTGATGGAATAGTGAAAAAATGTGATGTCAACCATTTTGTGGCGGCGGCCATCTTGGACTGATTTTCATCAAACATAGCTAAGAACACTCCCGACTAATTCACCTTTCATAAAAAAAAATCCGCAACTAAATCGGTTCATCCGTTTGGGAGCTACGATGCCACGGACAGATACACACACACGTCAAACTTATAACACCCCTCTTTTTTCGTCGGGGGTTAAAAAAAATGATAAACGAGAAAATTTTAAAGAGACCACGACGGGTCCAGGGTGCCGAGAATACTTGTGACGTTGCCACGCTGTATTGCGACACTGATCCTCTGAACAAGTTATTCCTTGCTCAAAGGATTATCAACAAACGCAGTGCGACACCCAAATCGTTAACAAGTAATTTGATATCCTTGGACCAGGGACCCATCGTCTCGACGGCGAAAGGAATGAAATGGTAACAATTTAAAAGTTTTACGTGCTTGGCTATTTTAGCTGTTTTTTTAATAAAAACATATTGGTTGACTTTAAAATTCTTTGTACAGGTAATTAAATTTTGCAGCAACATTATTACATGAATGGAAATCTTTAGGTTTATTATCATATTTAGGCAAGTTGTTTTATTTTAGTTGGTAATAAACTTTATTTGTGCAGGAGCAAATGTGCGCAACTTTCTTCATTAAATTATTGCAAAATAATAACAATGTATGATTACACTGTTTATATTATGGTTTTTATTTTACAACGTCCGGAAGTGACGTCACGTTACGTCGATAAAAATGTAAGTCACATACATCACAACTTAAATATGGATATAATTTATTGTATGTACATTAAGTGAACAAATCCAAAATCATCCAAAAAGTGTATCGCACTCATATTGCACTCATCTTACTCCATGCATTAAAACAATATTCAACGCATGTCAGTTCCATTTTTTATTATTTACACCATTATGCCCAAAATATTTTATCAATCAAAACTCAATAACAATAGATTTGACAATCTAGGTCAGTCTAAAGCATGCCTAAAGTTAGCCTTCGTCACGTGACGAATTTGGAAATAACAAGTGAGGAGTCGAGATGTCGCAAAGATCGCCGTTACGGAAGAAATCAAGAGGCAGTTTGCCAACTAAAAAAATTGCGAATCTTTGAAACTACTGCACGTTCCATGAGCCCCTGAAAGATTACACTATTTTCTGCAAGTTACATGATGTAACATTGAAATATTGTGTACAATTCTGCAGGTACTTATTTTCTAGCTACATGGAATAATTGTCCGAAAAATCTAGCTGGAAGTGGCTGGACACGGAAGGCTGAGGACCGTGTGTGGTGTAAAGCCTTCATGTCGACATATGTCCAGCAAACTGTAGCACAGAATAAAACTGATGGCTATATTGATAAATTTTCACATACGTACATGTTCAAATCTTTATGCGACATCTACTTTTTTTATTTGGGAATGCCTACTTCTAATACACCGTCCGTGACACTTATGACCCATGAGATGTTATATTCATATCCTCGATCCTTCTTAGGATACGGTAGAAATATGCGTCATATGCCGCGTTAATCCTTCAATTTAAGATGGGACACTGCCTTCTAGTGCGGCTATTTAATGATAGATAGAGCCACCATACAAAGAAATGATTTTCATTTTACATAACCACTTTTCTAGGTTTCAATTGATAAAACATTACATGCGACTATAAAATATATTTTTCATGTCTCATACTCGGAAAGTAGTGTTGTTTTGATCTGATTATTGGGTAGAAAATGCTGCTTCCTTCCCTAGAGTGGGAAGAACTCATATAAATTACTTTCCACCTAAGGGCCGGAATGAACTTTAAAAATAGAACTGCTGTCAGCTGTGAAGAGTTTTATGTAAAAAAAAACTAATTAAAAAAAATGCTGCGGCCATCTGAGTTTCTAAACAGCCAGTGTGAGCTTAGCGCAAACTTCTTTGAGCGGAATAAGCTGCAACAATTTACGCGATGCGTTCCATATTTAAAATTTAAAAAGTCGACATAAATTGGCGGGATATTAATCTGTTGTGTATCTGTGACGGAATTCAAAAAAATGGGTAATAATCTTTTAACTAAATTTACATTTAATTTATATAGATTTGACGTAAATATTTACCATCATCAATGATAAAAAATACTGGCTGTGTAGAATGCCACAAAAAAAAAAACATAGATATTTATATAAAATGAGTTCATCAGATTCATATATGGATTTAACGCTTTTTTTACTTTCCTCATATTCGTAATGAAAAGCAGAGTGCTTACCTCGGGTGAAAGACTTATTTAGGCACTCGAACTATTAGCGCCCTCGCTGCGCTTGTGCGCCAAACCATCTCGTGCCTAAATAGATTACTTTCACCCCTTGTGTAACAATCTACTATTCATTTCTCATACTCGGAAAGTAGTGTTGTTTTGATCTGATTATTGGGTAGAAAATGCTGCTTCCTTCCCTAGAGTGGGAAAAACTCATATAAATTACTTTCCACCTAAGGGCCGGAATGAACTTTAAAAATAGAACTGCTGTCAGCTGTGAAGAGTTTTATGTAAAAAAAAACTAATTAAAAAAAATGCTGCGGCCATCTGAGTTTCTAAACAGCCAGTGTGAGCTTAGCGCAAACTTCTTTGAGCGGAATAAGCTGCAACAATTTACGCGATGCGTTCCATATTTAAAATTTAAAAAGTCGACATAAATTGGCGGGATATTAATCTGTTGTGTATCTGTGACGGAATTCAAAAAAATGGGTAATAATCTTTTAACTAAATTTACATTTAATTTATATAGATTTGACGTAAATATTTACCATCATCAATGATAAAAAATACTGGCTGTGTAGAATGCCACAAAAAAAAAAACATAGATATTTATATAAAATGAGTTCATCAGATTCATATATGGATTTAACGCTTTTTTTACTTTCCTCATATTCGTAATGAAAAGCAGAGTGCTTACCTCGGGTGAAAGACTTATTTAGGCACTCGAACTATTAGCGCCCTCGCTACGCTTGTGCGCCAAACCATCTCGTGCCTAAATAGATTACTTTCACCCCTTGTGTAACAATCTACTATTCATTTCTCATACTCGGAAAGTAGTGTTGTTTTGATCTGATTATTGGGTAGAAAATGCTGCTTCCTTCCCTAGAGTGGGAAAAACTCATATAAATTACTTTCCACCTAAGGGCCGGAATGAACTTTATAAATAGAACTGCTGTCAGCTGTGAAGAGTTTTATGTAAAAAAAAAACTAATTAAAAAAAAATGCTGCTGCCATCTGAGTTTTTAAACAGCCAGTGTGAACTTAGCGCAAACTTCTTTGAGCGGAATAAGCCGCAACAAAAAGTCGACATAAATTGGCGGGATATTAATCTGTTGTGTATCTGTGACGGAATTCAAAAAAATTGTAATAATCTTTTAACTAAATTTACATTTAATTTATATAGATTTGACGTAAATATTTACCATCATCAATGATAAAAAATACTGGCTGTGTAGAATGCCACAAAAAAAAACATAGATTTTTCTATAAAATGAGTTCATCAGATTCATATATGGATTTAACGCTTTTTTTACTTTTCTCATATTCGTAATGAAAAGCAGAGTGCTTACCTCGGGTGAAAGACTTATTTAGGCACTCGAACTATTAGCGCCCTCGCTACCCTTGTGCGCCAAACCATCTCGTGCCTAAATAGATCACTTTCACCCCTTGTGTAACAATCTACTATTCTCTTTAATGTTTTGAACTGCCTTTTTTTTGTCCTCATCTTTCAGTGTGATATAGGTTTGAAAGAAAGAGACAACATATTTTAACTTAATTAGGTCTAAGTAAACATTTCTGAATTAAACATTCTAGTGTTTTCACTTCTGAACTAGTGAAAACACTAGAATGTCTTAACTTTTTTCAAGCATTTTCCACCTAATATTTAAAAAATTTAAGAAGGAAACACATTTTGTAGGGTTTCAGGGGCGCATATTTGAACAACTAATGACTTAAATAAAAAAGGTCATTTAGTAATCCGGATTTAAACATAATCCTGCGACGTATATAAAAAACCGGTTAAACAGAGAAAGGCCTGACGTTTCGTTAATACCGTCCGTCGCGTTCGTGATCCTAAGCGACTACAAATTGAAAAATCAGACAATACTAGGTATTATAGTCTGAGACTTAGCTAAACAGTTTCTAAACAAAAAAAGTTTAAACTACGTAAAAACAAGCAAGCGTTTATTACATTTCTGCAAGTAGGGTTCTGTAGTTGACAATTTTAGTAGCTGTTTAATGATACAAAAATGTTCAAAGAAATAGCCAATATTTCCATAAGCAATTAATACATTTATGGTATCCCAAAGTCGTTGGGATTACTTACTTGGCATTTACGCAAAGATTTACACAAATATTTACAAAAATACAAAAGTATTAAAATATCTATACCGTAAAAACTGTAAAAAGCAAAAAAATAAACACCTTAAATTTAAAAACAAAATTCAAGAAATACCTTCGTTCTACTGGCGTTACTTTTGAATTAAATAAAAAACTTATTTTGAATCATCTGTATAATTTTTAAAGACCTATCTATAGGTAGGCACCCCATACGTAATAGTTTTTTTGTCTCCCAATTACATGAAATATGGCGAGCGGCGATCTACCCCAATTTATTCGTAAATTCACTACAGCATTGTATAGTGGTTCATAGAAATACCTTCAACATTTCATCTGTATAGTTCTTATAGTCTCCGAGTAAAATGGCTGTGATAAACTGACAGACAGACAGACGGGCAGGACTAAATTATAAAGTATCCGTTTCTTAATTTGGCTACGGTACCTTAAAACCGGCGAAGTGCAAGTCGGACTCGCTCAAAAATTTAAACACCCCCGACACAAAAAAAAACAAACCTTTAAAAATTGCGAAATAATACAAGTTTGTTCATTGTCAAATGCTTTTTGATCCTGAAAGGCGTCTGGGACCGCTAATTATTAGGCATTTTAAGTTTATTTAGCGGTCCCAGACGCCTTTAAGGATCAAAAATCATTTGACGATGAACAAACTTGTATTATTTCACACATAAAAGGTTCGTTTTTTTTTTGTGTCGGGGGTTTTTAAATTTTTTTATTTAATTTTTATTTCAGAATTTTTAAACTTAGTTATTTAAACTAATTCATACATGATCAGACAAAAAAATAATTTTCAAGTTTTTAGTTTTCATTTCATTAGTTAATATTCCTTATTCCCTTTCAATATAGTAAACATTATTCTGCTAGTCAAGCCCTTTAAGTTGCTATCCATATTGAGGGATTTGTGAAAACATGTAATTAACATTTTGTAGTGGCCGCCATCTCGGATTTGAAATTTGTTATAGTGCATAGTATTTTAGTAATCAAGCCCTTTCATTTGATATCCATATTGATGGAGTAGCGAAAAAATATGATATCCGCCATTTTGTGGCGGCGGCCATCTTTGATTGATTTTCTTCAAACATAGCTAAGAATACTCCCGACTAATTTACCTTTCATATAAAAAAATTTGCATCCAAATCGATTTATCCGTTTGGGAGCTATGATGCCACGCACAGATACACAGACACGATGCAGACACGTCAAACTTATAACACCCCTCTTTTTGCATCGGGGGTTAATAAAATTACATCTGTTGTATGGGAGCCCCCTTAAATATTTATTATATTCTGATTTTTAGTATTGCTGTTATAGCGGCAACAGAAATAAATTTGTGAAAATTTCAACTGTCTATCACGGTTCATGAGATACAGCCTGGTGACAGACGAACAGACAGACGGACAGCGGAGTCTTAGTAATAGCATTCCGTTTTTTACCCTTAGGTACGGAATCCTAAAAACTGTCTAAAGCGTGCGAAGCGCCGCTTTCAAATGATTCTCCGAATCTTTATTATCTAACTGACAAACTGACTGTGGCAACCGTGATTTATCAAGTAATTTTGTTATATCATCTCAGATTTTATTAATGGTATTTTTGTTTTGTTTATAGAGTACGCCCGATTCCTCGCCCGACTAGACTTGACTGCGTGAGAATTATTGCACATAAAAAACTAGCTCTGGCGATAGTTTTGATGTATGAAACCTGAAATTTTAAGATGTTGCAGTAGCAGCATCAGTGTAGATTTTCTAGGTGGTCAGACTGATCAAGATGAAGAGTTGTTCAAGTTTGGAATAAACATATATTACATGGTTAGACCTAAATGTGTTGAATCTCACTTCATTTCGAATACACCTCGTATTTCAATTAATTTTACTTGATGAGTTTAAAGCATAAAAGTACGAATTGACTAGAAGCCCTCTTCAACGTTTACCGCTAACCACTCATACTATTAGCTAGCTGGTGTAAGATGGGCGTTTTAGTCCGAGTTTCAGTGCGCAAGGTCCCCGCGCGCCGCTCTGCACCCCCGAGAAATCTCCGCGCCCCGGTTTCAACCCCCAAAAATTGGCGTAATGTCACACTGTAAACTGACATTTATAACTCTATTAAAACGCTTGCATTTGAATTCATTTAAAAGTATCCATAATCGAAAACGCTGTTAAACGATTACTACGTTATTACGCATTTTAATCTAGGTATGTTTTGAATCAGTCTCATTTGTGATAGAACTAGGTTTGTATAGAGGCAAAACTTCGAAATTTCTATAGTTATAGAAATATGCGATATGACTAGGGTGTTGCTATGAGTGCATTTGCCCTACCTGACTCACAAGCGAAACATTTTTTTTTGTTTATAAAACAGCAAACCAAAATATTAATCCTCTTCCCCTCCCACCCTGCAAGTCCTGTATCGGCACCTGGGACGGAACTTACCACAAGGTCAGTCTATAAAATTGGACGCGAGAATATTAATTGAAAAGGCCAAGCCGGAAAACGATTTAATGGACAATATTTCTCTACGAAAACTCAATTTGTTTATTGCAAAGAGGTTGAGTTTATCCCTACTCTTACGTTATATTTTCTAACTGACCAATTTTAAAGGTGGTTGGTTAAAATGCGGTGCTGTTACAAAGAGTATATTTCCCTTTAAAACTAAGTATAATAAAATTGGGTCTCGATGTGTTAAATAGAAATACAATGCCATACCATATCCGGCCATTATACCCACTGCAGGGGCTGGGCCTCCCCTCGGGAGGTTGGTGGATTTTAACGACTGCCATCTGATGATGGCAACCGGGACCGACGGCTTAACGTGCTCTATGTACATAAGTCAGAAAAAAATTCATTGGTACACGCCCGTATGTGGGATTCGAATTACGACCTTTTGAACAAGAGGCGGGCTCGCTACTACATGACTATCACGACTTACGATAGAAATACAATAATTTAAAATCAGCTTACGCACATTTGAATTACTAATAGCAGAGAACATAAAACATACAATTCATTTTTATAGAGCTGTAGATTTATTCTGTATCTAACTTGAAGTCGGGCATTTATTTAAGACATCATTTATTGATAAATGAAATAATTTAAGAATAAGTAATTACTTTTTTCGCTATCAATAGATGACGGTCGTTACAATCCACCAACCCGCATTGGAGCAGCGTGGTGGATTTAAGCTCGAAGTTCTCTCATTTTGAGGAGAGGCCTAAGCCCCTGCAGTGGGGTATAAAAAAGGGCGGATGGAAATTACTTCTTAGTTCCGTTCCGTTCCATGCCTGTGATTATAGGTACATGAACTTGTTTGCCGTTGTGTTATTAAAATAAAATTAATTTAATTATTTGTGTTTATATCTTTAGGCTATTGTGCTAAAAAATATTTTTTAATACATTTTTTTATAAATAAAAACCATGAATTAAAATTAAAAACGATTACAATTAAGTTTGGGTTGTCACCAATAAGTTAGGTAAATACGTAACCGATTTTTTTCAATCTGCAACCTTCGATTCGAAACAGGGGTGAAACTGCAGCATAAATAAAACGGTTTTTGTAAAAAAATATCGTTTCAGTAGCTAACTCGATGTGCCAATGTGAATAAACACTTTAGCCTGAAACAATTTCGAATGAAGCAGGAGTAAGAGTGTGTACTAAGCATCGATACAAACGGCGCGGCGTTAACAGTTCCACCCCATTAAACCTTAACCGGTTGGTGTGAAAAAAATATATAATATTCAGATCTGCAAAAACTAGGATTATGCGTTTTCAAATATTTTGATACATCAAAAAAAAAACACTTAAATGCGCGGGGTTTTTTTTTTCGAAATTGCTTTATTTTTCACATGTAAAAATTAAATTACTTTCATCTTGAACATATTGTGTAAAATAAAACAATTGTGAAAAAAACCCGCGCATTCAAGTTTTACTTTTTTTTTGACGTATTATCAAAATATTTTAGAAATTAAAAACGTATAAATCTAGGTTTTCTTAATCTGAATACCAAATAATTTTTTGCGGTAACCGGCTAAGGTTTAATGGGGTGCAACCGTTAACGTCATTCGTATAGAAATTGGCTAGTACGCATTAAACGGAAAATAAAATAAAAATTAAAAATACACAACAATAAAAGTAATTTACATTCAGTTGACAAATATAGTGGTCAAGTAAGTGTCGGTCAAGGTCTGAGAGACCGCGTTTTTAGTGTCGCGATACGCTTTCCCTTACGTTCGTGCTGCGTGTGTCAGCACTTTATTCTTACACTACAAGTTAGCTTTCGGGTGATCGTGACTTACGCCTAAGTGTAGTTTTTAGTGTCTACAAGTATTTTTTGCCCTAAATGCAAACTGCGTTTACTGTTAGACCCATAGGGTAAATTATTTTGTCAGCAGCGTTTGGTTTTAATAGTCATAAATGTCAATTTACAGTATTGAAGTGACATTATGCAATTTTGCGGGGTTTATACAGGCGTGCGGGGACTTCGCGCACTGAAACTCGAACTGCAACTCGCCATCTTGTACTAGCTAGCTAAAGTATGAGTGGTTAGACGGTAAAAGCAGAAGAAGGCTTGTAGTCAATTCCTACTTTATGGTTAGACCCTATACTTGCCGAATAATTTATATTCGGATATTTGCGAAGATATTACATACAGAAAAAGAAGAGCTGGCGCATTTAGAGTTCCACACGGCTCGCACCAAAGTTCATATTTATTACGGGAGGTCACGACAGATTTCGTAACAATATCCACGAGCTGTACCAGCACTTCATCGAAATGACAAAACTCAACTTTGTTTAAGAGCATCTGAACCAGATGATTTTTCTGTAAGCTATCTTTGGTGAAAATAATAAAATAAATACGTGTTTTGTTCTTTTTGTATCATCCAGTCCTAAAATGTTGAAATATGTAGCAGGGCGGGCAAGTGACAATCGCGTCGATCACCGACCACCGGCGGGATATCCTTCTGCCCTACACCCGCGGTCGTACATCTCTCATAGTGATGCCCAAATGCAAGAACAAGACGAGACTTAGCCAGTCTTGGTCTTGGTCTTGCGCCAATACACCTGGTCTTGGTCTTGGTCTTGGTCTTGCGCTCCCAGTCTTGGTCTTGGTCTTGGTCTTGCAGCAAGAGTCTTGCAAGTCTTGCAATTACCTATTAGTCTATTACTATTTATTAAAGTTTACTTTAAATCTTAGAAAAACGTATTATAATTGGAACATTGTGAGCTTGAATTAACATAGCCATAGTAAAGATCAAGCAGATTAATAAATAACTGAAGATTTGATAAGAAATTCGAAAAATCAACTGACCTATATGTCGTTTTCCATGGAAGTAACTGTTTCTTAATAAACATTTATGATTTATAAGCTTACATTTGCTAAAACATGTAAAAAAACAAATTAATTACAATAACTTGACTGTATTTTAAAGAACAATACTTATCTGTATTACCTAGCTGCAAGACGCAAGAGTCTTGCAGGCTATGTCTTGTTCTTGCTCAAGTCTTGCACGGTCAGTCTTGGTCTTGGTCTTGCTAAAAATACGCGGTCTTGTTCTTGGTCTTGGTCTTGCAAAAACGCAAGAACAAGACCAAGACTGCAAGACCAAGACTGAATTTGGGCATCACTAATCTCTCATGTGTATATTTATGCTTGACTTAGTAACTACGTTGTATCGATAATTCTTTCGGGTAAAAATATTTTAATGTGAAATTTTTTTACCTACTTTTTCTCCAAAAATGAAGAAAAAACGTACAAATGTATCAGAAAAGTAATATGAATCGGTTAACATCGGACGCGCAAGTTTGCCCGAAGTTATCCAATGAAATAATTTTAATAAGAAAAAGTAATAAATTAAAACGAAAATACTGTAAAAACAACTTTATCACCAAATACATTTGGTTCAAATTGTCTTGCAAATTCCAAATTGCAGGCACGTCCAGTCACATTACTTTTCTGATAGATCTGTAGGTAATTTTTTAGATGATACTCAATGCCTAAAAGAAGGTTTCCATCAAGATCGGTTTAGCTTGAAAAGATCACAAACATAAAGGCGAATTTTGCGCGATTTATTTATTTAGAAGTCTATATTCGTATTTGAAATGCAAATGACCTACCTGACAAATTCAATTAAGATCGATTCAGCAGTTTAGCAGTGAAAAGTTAACAAATATACAACACATTTTAAAATAAATTGAAATAAATTATTATTTAAAAAATTTAAATTTAAAAATTATTTAAATTGTGAAAAAGTAGTCTATGACGTATCTCAGGCTTCAAGTTATCTTTATAACAAACATTAAACTCATTTCAGCGGTTTAACTGTGAAAAAATTAACAATCATACCTACAGACACATAAATGTACAGACAGACAGAAAAAGCAGTAAATTTCTTAGGATGCAAGCTCCTAAAGACGGAAATTGACTGCTTTTCCTGCCAAGTTTCATTAAGATAAATTCAGCGGTTTAATCCCTCTTTTTTGTGTTATTTCAGTGAATCAAAAGACCTAACGAACCTACGAATAAACTAGTTTGAATAATATTTTTAATGTTATTAATTGTCGTTGAAAGAGAGAACGACTATTAAGTTTGCCATTCGATAACAATAATGATACCTGGGACATCCCACACAGTGGCATCTAGTCCAAACTAAGCAAGTATTATGCTTGTATTGTTGGTACTAGACAATTGACATATATACTTTAATATTCTTTATAATAAATGCATATATAGATATTTTACACCTAAACACGGAACAAATAAACATGTTCATGCACACAAATATTTGTTCCGGGCGGGAATCGAAACTGCAATCTTTGATTTTATAGTTAGGGTATCTATCCGCTCAGTCAATCGGTCAGTTATATAAAATTAATCTTGCAATACGTCACAAAAGTGAATTTATTGTTTTCTGGGAAAACGTCCCCACGCAGGCGTATTCAAACAAGTGCTGGTTCTTGAGGGACGCTCTTTTTAAACATTTGGTTCAACAAACAGTGCTTTAAATATTAATATTATTGAAACAAACTAATAGGCGAGCGGTCTACAACCGTGGATTTCTGGTATAGGTAAATCTTTTAATTATTATTAGTTGTTTTACACGCCACAGAAAGTACGTATAACAAAGTCAAAATTCGTATGGTGCAGGTATGAGCCCATTAAAATATATAGCTTCCCTAACTGGCGTCAGTTTCCCGGAGGTAGGGACATCCGTATAAGAGCTACGACGCCACATACAGAGTCTTCAAACTTATCACACCCCCCTTTTTGGGTCGGGGTTGAAAAAAACGCAACGTTTGCAACGCCAGCTCGTGTTAACTCCAGCTAAAATACTTCGACAAGGCAATCGACCGCCGCGCTGCCAGCGCAGAATTCATTTTGTTGCATTCGCCATCAAACAGTTTTCGCAGATCGTTTCAGTTGTTAGATAATCTATTGTTAATAGAACATGACCAAAAATCGGCCTGTCCGTCTGTTTCGTCTTCTTTTAATACAATCGTGGTCACGATCTCGGCGTATTGTTTCCATTTTCGACGTTCTTTTCCACCTTTCGATTGTTTTGTAATTGAAATCCTTTTGAGCTGTGTCTTTATAGCGAAACTATTATATGAAAATTAAACAGCCTGTCATTGTTTTGCTGAAATCGTGTCAACATCATCATCTCAACGATAGGAAGTCCACTGCTGGACATAGGCCTCACCCATTGATTTCCTATATAAGACCTACTGGTGCGGACTGCATCTAGCATCCTCCTGTCGCCTTAACAAAGTCATCTTTCTATCTTCTGGCTGGAAATTATGTAGCGAGCACAAAAAGAAATAGGATAATTAAAGCCATTTTTTATTCTAGTTGATAACAGGAATAATTGGACCTATTTTTTAAATTCTAGTTGATAAATTTTGAATTGCAGTAGGGACTGTAACAGGTATTACTAAGTTACACACTTTATTTTAAAGCTTATATAACTTTCGAAGACAATGAATACATTTTATAGATAGTACAGAAAGTGGATAACTTCAAAATTTAGTTCAAAAAAAGTCATCAAACATATTTTAACATTGAAAATGTTTATCAGATCATTTTCGTAGAGGAGTGGATTTCGACTATATTCCCAAAATTCCTAATGGTAGACGAAAGGCAAGTGATGTCAGAAGATGCTGGCGCTTGTGGGATATCATATGATATGAAATTTTCTAAAATCGGTCGGTAACTTCTATCGGAGAATAGAAAATGTTAAAAAAAGTTGAAGTTTCCCGTTTTTACGTACAAAAAGTTGATTATTTCGAAAAAGAAAGCCAATATGGAAAAAATGAAAAAAGTTTCTGAGGCAGATATGTCTACCGTTTGAAAAAAGAAATTTTGGATTCGATCGAAAACTGTAGGCTGGGCAGGTGCCCTTTTTAATGAATTATTATTATCAGATCAGTTACCCCGGAGAGTGAGATTCGTTTATATTTCAGAAAGTTACAAAGGTAGACGAAAGACAGTAATGTCAAAAGATGCAAGAGCTCGCGGGGCATCGTATAATATCAAATTTTCAAAAATTGGGCTATAACTTTTTTCGAAAAATATAATAAAATTGTTTGACAAAAGTGTGTCATAAGTTTTTATTTTTGATGTGAATTTTCAATGTCCTCCGATAGTTGCGAGAAGCGGAAAATCTGTAGATTTTAAAATAATTTTAAATCTACTCAGAAGTGTAAAATGTAATAACTTTAATTTAGTATATATCCTCAAAAATAAAGTTTGTTAAAGATAGGCCGTCGCGCCGTTGTTGGTTACAACTGGCCCGAGACCATGGATTATGTGTTGTGAAGATCTAAGAGAAGGCCTATTTTCAGCAGTGAACGTCCGGTGGCTATAATGAACAGCCTGGACCCCCTGTCTCAGAAGTGATGAATAAAATATATATATATAATATATATATAAAATGTGTAGCTGTAAGTTTACTTCGAATAAATAAAAAAAATAATAATAAATAAAGGACAAATACACCATTCGATAATGCATTAGCTAAGAATTATATATATTAATAGAGTAACCTTTAACATCGCATGAAATCTGTATTGTTGATTTATCGATAGTGTGGATGACTCTTCAATTCACCTACTGCGAAGCTAAATGCAACGTGTATCGCAAAAGTAATTTCATCATGATCATCAGCCCATTTTACCCCACAGCAGGGGCTTAAGCCTCCTCCAGCGTGAGGAGGAGGTTTGGAGCGTATAACCGTAACTTGTTAGCAATTAATTGCGATAACATTTACAATCATTATACTAATTAATAAAATACAGTATCATAAATTAAATAAATGAATACAAACACAAAACGTACAAATATTCTTACAACTATACGTAAATATTCACTACTTCCAATATATTTTTCGATACAGTTCAGTGGTTCAAATATGATGACAATCTAAAGGTACCAGAAATAGTAATTACAATCATTTGACCTCTAGAAGCCCTTGATCTAGTTATAGGCGTGCTTTAATGGCGAGATAATCTGATTAGATCCGAAAAAAAATTGTCAAATTGCTCACGTCGACTTCAATGGATTGTGAATTGTCTATTCCAATGTTTCAAAAGGGTTTGGTTTTAAACTTAACAATAAAAGGTTTAGAAAATCGCTATAATGTTCGTAGATTTACCCATATCCTTATATGCCCTTCCCGACTAAAAATTTCTAGTTTGTAAAACAATTATTTTATAATGTAGTGTACCTGTGAACTGAGTCACTGATTATTTTGAAGCGTATTTTGCCTTGCCTTAGAATAAGTAGATATATAAAACGTGGATAAAATAAAATAATTTCTGACATATTCTGATATCCATGGATATAACAATGCATTAACATGTATATTTGTTCCGTGCCTGGTTCTACATTATTTATGTATGTATGTATTGTAAAACAATTTTTTTGTATGTATAACAATTCTCTAGTACCCTTTATATAGGCTCAAGCTTATTCTGAGACTAGATGACCTTGTGTGAGATGTCCTAGGTGTTATTTTACCTATGAGATTAAATGCGTAGGCAAAGGCGACCATTACATACGTCATATTTTCAGATCAGTTCACAGAGTCAGTCTGTCCCAGTCTATATACCTTTTTTACACTTTATTAACGTAAAAGAGTCGTGATTAAATTAAAAAAGTCCAAAATTTTAATACATTAATAAAATATGAACAAAATTTTTACCTATTCAAAAAGTTCGGAACAAACAAAAAATATTACATTTACGTTAATTTAAAAATCATGAATATACATAGAAATATAGCATTGTTACCACGAAAATTGATGCAAAATTTATATACCTACGTCACAAACGAAACATACGCCACCTGTTACGCCACGCGTGTGAAGTAGAATTTAGTGTGATATGCACATATAAAAGTCTACAATGTGTAATATTTAAAACAAACAATGATAATCCCGTAGTCTAATTTCTGTGTGTGTCATTTTGTTGGTTTTTCGATTGCTTTGAAGTACAAAATGCTCTATCTTAATGATTCTGCTATCTAAGTTTTAAACAAGTTATTTTTTATTCCTAACTAATCTTTTGATACAGACATCGGACAAAACTGACCATATTTCGACGGATTCCGTTTAACAATAAGAAAGAATTTAAAAAAATATTTTTACACTCCGTAGTTTTAAAGAAACATCTACTGCAGCGCTCTCTGGCGGCTTATAACTAATAATAATATCTGCGACATCCCACCCAGCGTCATCTAGTCCCAAAGTAAGCAAGTTTTATACTTGTACTAGCGACCGCCCGCAGCTTCGCTTGCGTAGACTACAAATTCCTGTTATAGGTACTATTGACGTTCGAGATGGTCATACATAGTTTTTGCTGGAACCAATTTTGGTTACACCCATTCAAACTTTCAATCTTCATTCCCCTTCCACCTTTTAAAAAACCGATACAGTTTTTCATCTCCCGTTTCCCACCTTTAAAAGGTGGAAATCTAAAAACTCTGAAACACGTCATTATTTAAGTTACTCCATTCCCATCCTTAAGTTGAAATTTCTAAAAAAGCTTTTCTTCATGTTCACGTTATAAAATAAACCTATGTTCCAAATTTAAGCTTCCTAGACTTAGTAGTTTTGGCTGTACGTTGATAGATCAGTGTGGACAAACAATAGACAGATAGACAGACAAACAAACACAAAAAGTAGCTTATGACACTCTTGACAACCTTCTTTCACGTCTGCAAAGTTTCATTAAAATATGTTCAGCCGTATTGGAAATTAGCGCGAATAGATAAAATTGAATTGAATAGACACATAGACGTACAGACAAACAGACGGACAAAAAGTAGCTAATGTCAAATCTCTTAACAACCTTCTTTTCCGTCAGCAAAGTTTCCTTAAAATCTGTTTAGCCGTTTTGGAGATTAGCTCAAATAGACAGATACACGTACAGACAGACAGACGGACAAAAAGTAACATTTGTTAGTTTTGACGACCTTACACGTAGAGACAGACAGACGGACAAAAAGTAACATTTGTTAGTTTTGACGACCTTCTTTTCATACTTGTGATGTTTCATTAAAATTGGTTTAGACAGATGGACGTACAGACAGACATACAAAAAGTTCTGTATGTCACTTTTGACTACATCCTTTCCATATGTATAAAGTTTCATCAAAATCGGTTAAGCTGTTTTGGCCGAAACCTATTTGCTCGAATAGACAGACAGTTCGTTTTCATATATATAGCCTATAACCCTCCGCTAGATTCAGGCTATCAAAGGCAAAAAAAAAATTTCAAATCCGACTGGTAGTTTCAGAGATTAGCGCATTCAAACAAACAAACAAACTCTTTAGCTTTATAATAAGTATTTCTATTATATAGATTAATAGATTATAAGATAATAAGAAAATAAGATAATACTGAAAACCGTATCAAAGTCTATTGCGTGGTTTGGAAGTAAAAAGTTAACGAACAGAGACAGACAGCGAATTTATTTTCTCCCGCTATAGTTTTCATATTTCGATAAAAACTGCTAACATATTAATTGAAATTGTGTGGTGTAAAGGGCAATTATAATATGCATGAAATGCTTAAGACAACTAACGTATTTAATTTGATAAGGATTAATATTACGTTTAAAAAACATCTTCGCAAATAGTACATTATGTCAGAACAAATTTGATTGTCATAAAAAAGGTTATAGTAAGTTAACCTTAAAAGATACACAT
Source organism: Luffia ferchaultella (assembly GCA_949709985.1). Taxonomy (NCBI): domain Eukaryota; kingdom Metazoa; phylum Arthropoda; class Insecta; order Lepidoptera; family Psychidae; genus Luffia; species Luffia ferchaultella. The sequence continues at coordinate 3,905,365 of OX453262.1, forward strand.
ATGCTGTCGCGGACTTTTAGTTAGAACTTTTAAAGAGGAACAATTCCGTAGTACATAGTTTTTGGTTAACATCAACCGTTTACGCAGCGCGCGCGAAAGAAGCTCCCAAAAGGAATAATTTTTCCCGTTTTTGCAACATTTTTCATTGATGCTCCACTCCTATTGATCGTGGCGTGATGTAGTATAGCCTATAGCCTTCCTCGATAAATGGACTATCCAACACAATAATAATTTTTCAATTTGAACCAGTAGTTCCTGAGCTTTGCGCGTTCAAACAAACAAACAAACAAACAAACAAACAAACTCTTCAGCTTTATAATATTAGTATAGATTATGGGGTACTAGACAATTTATATACATACATAAATATTCTATATTAGATGTACATATATAGATTTTAAACTGACAACGGATTCTGTGTCGATGGGAGTGAGAACGGTTATTTTTAAATTATTTGCATAAAAATGTAAATTAAAAAGCACAGTGAGTGAAAGAGCACCAACAAATAACATTCCACATGTCAGAGTGAGACAAAACATCAGCTTCTTTTTCATGCACGGGATCCCTCTGCTCTGGAAGATAATTTAATTGAATTTCTATTTCACTATTCTGTAACGTATTCCGTTATCGAACCTAAAGATCCGTGACATATGGACAGACGGACAACATAGTGATAGCATAGGAATGCGTTTCGCTCTTTGGCTACAGAACTATAAAGATACTGTTTTAACTAAATTTTAATATGATAATCTGTAATGCTTTCAAACTTATCTAATACATCTTCTGAAAATAGCTACCTTCGGAACATTCAAAAAATACTGGCAACGAAATGTGGTAATTATTTCGTCCTCCATGTTATCATTTCGCATCACAAACAATAAGGGAGTAATAAAAAAATTACGAGTGTTTGGAGTGCGTTAGGCAATTTTATTACTTAACTTGTATATAAAAAAGCGTACACGCTTTCTTAACTTTAAACTTCGTAAATCTTCTCATTGCCCCTCGTTGATTGCCTGCAACGTTTTAGGTTCAAACCATGGATGTTTTTAGGTTCAAACCATGGATGTTTCAGATAAAAGAATACATCTGACAAAAAAAAAAGAAAAAAAAAAGAAAATAAATAAATAAATAAAAAATAAATAAATAAAAAATAATAATAATATTAAAAAAAAATAGATTATGTAGAATAAGTTTTTTTTAGTCGGCAAACTCACCACAATTAAAACGGAGTGGAGGCAAATAGATAAGAAAATTGGCTCCAACAAAATTAAGTAAATAGATTTAACAAGGGCACGGACGAACGTCTGTGGACTGTGCAGTTATTCAGAAAAAAACCATAGATGTTCATAGAGTTACTGCGTTGTAACAATGAAAAAGTGAGCAAAAAATTATACGCCTTAGACCAAAATACACCAGTCAATGTTTTGAAAAATTCGCTGTGAAAAGAATTTTTCGTAACCCACATGTGACATTCGTACTGGATGAGAAAACAAAAATTCTCAAAATTCCATTTCATGTGTAATTTAACAAAATGTGTATTTAAAACAATGACGTAGGTACAGCGTATTTCTAATCACCGAGTTTGACGTTTTGTTCACGTTTTTGATCGTTGCGAAAGGTCGGAGGTTAATAAAAATGAAAAACGTGATAAGCGAAATTGTGACACGTTCAGTCAGCATTGAATGAAAATTGACCGTGATTAGAAGATCGTGCGATGCTAACGCGTAAAGCTCAATACAAATTGAAACAAAATGGCGAATGTTCAATACACAATATAGATTCATTTTATGAATTATACAGGTCGTATTTTCTTATCACTGCGCATAATTTTCTATATGATTCAGTAGTGTGAACAAAACACATTTCTTAAAAAAAATCTAATTTTTTTTTCATTATTTTTTCAATTTGTCCGATACAATTAATCTTAAGACGTGGACATATACCGCATAGGATGTTTGCGGTGGATGGGCGCGCAGGGGCATGGCTACGGCTCGTCTCAGTGCGAATATACGACTCGCGGTATTTTTATGGATACATTAAATCAATTTTAGTTTTTTATTTTTGAATAAATAATTAAATAAGTGAAAGTATATTTTATTTTCACTAAAGTACGAAATAAATTTTTATACTCAATGATAAGAAAAATTTCCTTTATATGTACTAACTAGCAGTCGTACCCGGCTTCGCCCGGGTGGACTACGAAAACGTTCCTCTTCCCGTTCCAGGCATTAGTACACTGCACCCGTTCGAAGTCGGGGTGGGTCGCTAGTCCAACCATATAGTATCATTACACTATGGTATCATCGTCAACATCCAAACAAATAAATTCTCTGGCGCGTCTAGCAACAAATTTGATTGCCATAAAAAAGATTATAGTAAGTCAACCTTAAAAGATACACATATGCTGTTGCGGACTTTTGGTTAGAACTTTTAAAGAGGAACAATTCCGTAATACATGATTTTTGCTTAACATCAACCGTTTACGCAGCGCGCGTAACGGAAGCTCTCAAAAGAAATAATTTTTCCTGTTTTTCCAACATTTTTCATTGATCCTCCACTCCTATTGGTCGTAGCGTGATGTAATAATATCCTATAGCCTTTCACGATAGATGAACTATATAACACAAAAATAATTTTTCAATTCAAATGGGTAGTTCCTGAGATTTGCGCGTTCAAACAAACAAACAAAAACGATAGCCTATAGCTTTCCTCAATAAATGGAATATCCAACATAAAAAAAATTTCTCAATTCGAACCAATAGTTCCTGAGATTTGCGCGTTCAAACAAACAAACCAACAAACTCTTCAGTTTTATAATATTAGTATAGATTAGTATAGACTATAAAATTTAAGATTGTGTATTATGGTTAATAAACAATCATACAAGAAGCTAAAATGAACATTTTTATTTTATTTTGACAATTTATTTAAAAAACACTACTACACTAAACTAAACCAAACTAGGACTATTAATTTTAAAAATAAATTGATCAATTAATTAATTAAAATAAATTAAATTAATAAAGGGACATTTATATTTTTGTATATTTCTAATAATATACAAAATTAAAGCAACCCTTAAATAAAGTTATACGAATTTTACTTTTTAATAATAAATTATTGTCCGGTGATTTTGATGCAAACTTTAAGTTCAATTTAGACGATGTCCAATCGTTTAGACAGAAATGGTTTTTGCACATTTTGCTCTTGTTTCTGTTCAAAATTAATTCGTTTATAAAATTGTAACTCGAATTGAGACATGACGCCTTTCACTAAAACAAGAATTTAAGAAATCATGTTTTACCAGTTTTTTTTTCATTGGATCGCTTAAAATAATCAATTTTTAGGCGTCATAAAGTTAGCGTTTATATCTTTAAATTTTAAAATTCTATTGTTACAATACAACCAAAAAAATCATGGCCAATAGCGCTTGGATTAATTCCTGCGTGCATAAAAAATGACGGATAGAGTTTGCTAAAGCAGTCACCTCGTGTTTATGAGGGACTTATTCGAAACTCTATAGACATAAATATATATTGCAGTCCTATTCTGCCGCCAATCTCACTTACAACTTTTTGTTTTTTTAATGAGGGCCGAATCTGCATACAGACACCTGCGCGCCCGACCTACCGCGCAAGTAGTGCCGGGTTGGGATTTCTACACAGAAGGTGTAGCCCGACCGGCTAAACGACTCCTCAACCTATACTCCGGAGAGCGTATAGGGTTTGGCATGAACAACGGCCGGACGTATTGAGGATGCTTCGGTGTGTTAGTGCCTTTGACGGACGGTGCCTTAAGGGCGCCGTCTCGTAGGCGTATGATTAAAAATAGGGATGAGGGCCGACGCGTGTCGGTCCCTCGGCAATGGAAGGCAGTTCGAGCTGGACGGCCCTACTGTGAACAAACAAGGCTCAGATGCCATTCGAGCAGATTTATTACGTTAACTAGGTGATATCGGGCGCTAGGTACTGCTCTCCTATGTCAGACTGAAGGTCTGATCTGCCTGAAGTCCTGAGACTCTCAACCTCCGTGGTGAGATCATCAGGAGGATCTGTTAGTACATTCCGTGGGCGTCTGAGAAATCCCTTACAACGTGGATTCGATTTCTCAGAGCTCTTAGACGCGAACCATCAGCTGAATGCATTTGCTGATAGAATCACGTAGTTAGTAAGAAGAGAGTGTGTGCTATTATGAATGAAGATGAATGTTTGTTGTTTATATGTTTTCCTATATTATGAATGGATAACTGTTAAACTGTGTTATGTATAATAATAATATTAATAATAATAAATAAATAAATAAATCGAATCTTGACCCCCACGCGTATATCCAAGAGCGATTGAGTGTGCAATCCTAACTCTATCCATGGACATCCTGTGGTTATGGGGGACTTATTCTCAACAATGACCATGAACAACTTTGCTCATAAAAATTGCAGAGCGATGATATAAATCTTGTACCTATATACACAGTTTATATCATAGACATATATATACTAGCGTAGGAGACCAACTGACATCTAAACATCGCATGACCGAAACGGAAATGAGTATGTGTGCAAAATTCATATGTGGTTGAGCCAGTTTTAGTGATGTGCATAGGTGTTTTTTATGTTATCGATAGCACGTAGTACTTTCATGATAATGTGTCGTTGAAATTACCGCGTTATCATAAGTCGAAATCGGCAATCCTATTTATTATTTTGAATCTGCTATACTACATAATTTTTGTTTTGAGTTACTTTTCCTAACTTTTAGTTTTTTAAAATGACAAATCATCAATCAGTCAATTCAAATGCCATTTCCTTTACTCCAATAAATATTTTTTTTTGTTAACAGTTGATAATAAAAAATTTGCAGAAGTATAGAAAGCATTAACATCATTATGGAAATTTTAATATTTAGTTGAATACAAGCCAAGTAATAAATAAAACAATATAAAAAACGATTTTTATTTTTAATGACAATACGTCACGTTGCAACGCATAACAACAAAATTTTAACTCTTTGTAAACAAAAAAATGAGAAAGTACAAAACAAAAACATTTACAATGGAGAAGTTCATGACGTTCAAAATATACAATTTAACTCGATAGAATTGAAAGATAAACCAAAACTAATAAAACAGTGAAGGTTTTTTTTTTTAAATTCGTCAATAAATGACTGAGAAATAAATTATTGATATTTATTAATTTGACGACCGCTTAGCCTAGTGGGTAGCGACCCTGCCTACGAAGCTGGAGGTCCCGGGTTCGAATCCTAGGTCGGGTCAGTATTTATATGATGAATATCGATACTGGTACCGGGTCTTGGTTGTTATATGTATGTAGTGTCTTCGCTTGGTACCCAAAACACAAGCTAACGTTTAGTTTGGGACGTAGTCGTTGTTGTGATGTATACATTATTATTATTATTATTATTATGTATTTTCGTGCGGTTTGACTGGTGGCTTCTTACTGCCCATGACGTCACATTGTCTACTCGATTGAGTGTCGCGTCGTCTCACTACACCACAAATTATGCCTTGGATGCCTTGGACTAGTCTATAATATCTTTTGTTTCTTTATGTAATAAATAATTAAGTTTTATTTGAATATAAAGGAACAAGTTTTTGTAAAAGACAAAGTGATAATTTGCCTAAAATTGATATTTTCACTGTGATGGACTTTTTTTCAAATTTATTTTATATTAGTGCTGAAATAAAGGTTTAGGCTCTAAAGTTGAAGGTCCTGGTGATATATCTCGGTAAACGTACGCTGACACCGATCGCTTGGTCTTCAGATTGACCTGTACAGAAATTACAGTTGGCATAAATGCTCTGACTTTAGATATTAAGTATTATTATTAGTATATTACTTAATATACTTAGTAAGCACATATGAAAAAAAAAGAAACCCCTAACGGCACAAATTCAGTAGGTATAGATCCTTTCTTCAAAAGTCGTCGGTGATTTAGTTAGACAAAACAGTTATCCGTAAAACGTCTACTGCAAACCAAAGAATGTTTTCGAGGAGTCCCACCTGTTCTATTTAACATATTTTCCATTGTTCTATGCTAACCGTGTTTACAAGAAACCTGGATATTATGAAATAGTCATCATTATCAGGAAGCATTTTTTAACACCGCAGTTTCTTGGAGGAAAATGAGGTTAAACTATTGTATACAGTAGTTTTGTCATTCAAAGTTAAATTATTTACGACGTTTATAATCAGAGAACAGATAGAACGTCAGACATTAAATCATAAATAAATAACGATTAAAATTAAATAGAGCATCAGATTTTAAATCATAAATAAATAACGATTAAAATTAATTGTGTATATATCTTATATTTTCATTTGAAAAAGTCTTGTATTTACATATATACCCTATGTGTAGTATATATGTATAGATGTCATACTTTCTCTTACAATGTGCTGCCAGGCTAAATAAACCTCACAATATGTTTAAAAACAGTTAACGACATTATTCCAGTGGAACAGGTGCAATTAGGTAATATCAAATTTACAAAATATTTATATTTGAAAATATCGACATATCGATAGATTTTGTGTAATCCCTATGCTTAATTGTTTGATTGTAATTTTACACAATATTTTTGTATCGTACACATAATTGTTTAAAATAACAAATTATTTACAAAATAAAGTATTTACCGTATACTACTGATGTATAACCAAGTAAATTTAGGATCGCTTTTTATAAAAATAAGCATTAAGATAACAGTATGTTATTGGCAGTACTTACATGTGAAATCTCTCTTTATTTGGATTATTATCATATGTTACAGTGCAATCTAAAACTGAACACGACACCATTTTTATCACAAGAATTAATTTTTGTAGAATTCAAAACGGTTATAACACAAAATAGAAAACAAAGCTGGACCTTATTTTGACAAGTGAGTAATGAAGACTAAATGTGTTCAAAGAGGTTTTATGTCAGATTTTCTTGCATTTCTTTCTCGCATGTAGGATTTCCGCAAAGAGCTGGATGTCATTCGCACACTGTGTTCCTCTCTTACGCTAGTATATATACCTTTATGGTTTATATACTGAATAATATAAACATACAACATGGACTGGTTTTGGTGTACTCAATTTTGTTTATTTTATTTATTTATATATTTCAATAACAATTTTAAACAGCTCTGTAAATGAATAAAAAGAAAAATGTACTGAACACTAATAATGTATAACTAACAACTCGAAACTATAGTATTTTACGTGCTCTTTAAATCCTGATCGAGTGTTTAATTCTTAATTGTATAATAATAATAAAGTTTATTTAAAAAAATACTGCATAAGTAATTCTTAGAATGTGAGTCCGCAAACTAGGATTATCCTGTATTTTGGGGAACCACTTTGTGTTTAAAGTAACAAAAATAGAGTTCATAACATGCAACAATAAAACCAATAAACCATAATTATTATAAAAGCAATTAAAAACAATTCACAGTGTTATGCTATATTTCTTTCTAACATTATATGAGTGCAAATTTGCATATGGGTGTATATTTATTGTGTATGTGTGTGTATAATGTGAGTGTAAGAGGGGTGTGTTGTGTGTACATAAAAGTTGTTGGATGTGTGTGTGTGTGTAGTTTTGAGGAACCAAGAATGATTGTATTTTAGTACCTAATTACAGATTATCTCAGGATATTTCAATCCTATGTCTCGATATTTACTATATTATTTATAATTACTTATTTACTATACTGCAACATATATGCATATAATTAAGTATTAATTCTTTTAGTTTCTTATATGGAGACCGATTACATTGTAGCAATTGCGAATACGAAATTGAATATTATACCCGTTATCATACAGTGAAAAAGTATTACAAAATTGTATACAAATGTTCGCATTTTATAGGGTTTTAAGACGACTATGTCTAGAGGCGTTCGACGTTTGATAGCAATGATATAATTTTCAACACAATGCACCGACCCGCGTTCGCTGCACAATCTGTAACGGACATAATATAGAGCTGTGTAAACCGCTAGTGACAACAAAATTAAAATATATATTTTTTTTATTTTTGAAATATCTAGATGTTATTGAATTGCTTAATTCAATTGAGTATTAATTAATTTGTTATATATACGTTAATTTAATTACAATTTCTTCATGTTGACATATAGGAGCAAGATGTTTGAGAACTGCATATAACCATGAATTCTACAGCTCCAAGTGGATTATCAAACGATGGTCTTCATATTGAGGTATAATGAGAAAAATCCAAAATCGCATGTTAATATTACATTAATACAATATAAAGACAATACATACATGACGCATATGGACCCAAACAAAGTGTCAATGCGGTTCATATTTATTTAACTAGTGCAGGTTATTTCTACTAATTGGAATACAAATTTTAAACAGTCGAACTTAAAGCCTGTAGACTTAACAAGCAATCGAATTACGAGTCCGTCCCGTGTCGCCTGACCGCAAAAATTCAAAATCTAGCGACAAAACATTTAATATGTTTGCGTTAAGACGACAAGAGACCGGGCCTGTCCCGTATCGTTTGAACACACCATTAGGGAACATGTTACGACGTGCTTAGTCAATAAATTGGCCAAGAATTGTCTACTTAAATTATGACATAACCTTTGACAATCCATTAATTGAGACATATGATACTCCCTAAACGCCTCCGACCAAGACCGTCAATATGCACAATCTCTCAAAAATAGTAGGTGTTAACAGCTCTATATCATTCTCGGTCACCAATCCAACGCGGCCGCTGAAGCGATGCCTATATAAAACAAAGTTTGGTCCGAACTGATTACATTGCCACACCGCTCAGGGGCGATACCCCAACGGCTCACACCCTAACCAAGCACCCGTGAAAGTACTGAAAGGTTAGGAAATTCAGTGCTAAAAGTGACATTTTATTATTTTTACAGTGAAAGTGATTTTATTACGATATCGTTATGAATATTTATATTTAAGTTATGTAAATAAAATCAGGAGATATCATGTTACTTTGGGTTTAAATTTAAGTAAAAATCTGATTATTATATTACGATTTTGATCGGTTGCTAGAAAGAATCACGTGAAACATGATATATTGATGGTTTTAATTATAAACACATATTGTAACTTTAAAATTCTTTTGTTTTTGGTTAATTTAAGTCCGTGTTGTGTTTTCAGTTCGACTGTAACCAAAATGAATACAAAAGGAGTAATATTATTGTGCCTGGGTAAGTTTATATTTTTTTAAAAATATTTACTTAGTAAATAAATCAATGAGTAATAAACGCGATTTATAATTAAATACATTATAAAATGAAGATGTGAAAATATCATATTTTGGAATTGTTTGGAAAATACGTTAATAATATCATTTAGTAACCATTGTAAAAGGGAACTGACACTGTAGTTGTGAAATTAAAGAATAGTTGAAAATAAATATAAAAATGTGAGCCATCACGGGACGCCCGGCAGATGTGAAACATCGAATTTGTACGAATAATATGCATAAAAGACAAGATTACGACAGGAACTCAATATGGCATAATGAAAAATTAAATTTTACAATTTTTTTACAGAAAATGATGACTGTTCATTTAATAAACATTTATTTTCATTAAATACAAAAATTTATTTCAAGTTGCGAGAACTTAATTCTTTTAATCTGTGACTTCAGTAATAGTTATAGAGTCGCGTAAGGTGCGCGGGGAGAGGGGCATATGCTAACATTTAGTTACTGGCCGGCAGTTGGTCAGTTGATTCGATATAAATGAGAATTTAAAAAAAAACCTAATATTTAATAATTTACTTAATAAAACTATTTAAATAAAAATATTAATAAAAGGCATTTAGGTATCAACCCTACTTTAAAGACATAAGGTTCTTTTTCCTCTAAAAATATAGACGGCGACGCGTCGCCATGGCATAAGGCGCCACACCAACAATCAGTTTTATATCCTCGCCAATAGGATGTTTCAAATGAAAAACTGTAGTTTTCACAATGGATAGCAATTAAATAATCTAGGATTGTTTTGTATTGTTTGCAATACAATATTGCATAATTGAAATTACGAGGATTTATTCAGTCGTCGCATGAATAAATAAAATTGACAGCAGCGTTTGGTAGTCGTTGGTACCTATCACAATTTGTTATATTTTAGTATATAACACGTTGACATATCAAAACACTTAATTTAAGCTCAATTTTAGTAAGAAAATCTAAAGATCTGAGTATGTTAAAAGTGTTTGCAGCCCTTTGTTCTAACTAATTATATAATTAGATCATTGCACGTTTTCCATTATTGCATGATTATTAAGAATTTTAAACCGTTACTAAAAATATTACTAATAATAAAAAAATAATTAATAAAAAATTCCTTCACCTACAAAATTTGGGTATGTAATGATCCCGTTTCTAAATTTTTGAAATCTGAGATTTTGTTATTAATTTTTACAATTACTTTATTACACTAACAAATGGATAGGATATCTTTGGTTTAAAAAAATTTAAAATAATATACCATCATAAACTGGTAAAGAATGTTACTTAATTGTTAAAAAAATTGTTTATAATTTTGTTAAAAGGAGCGTCTCTCAGCTTCCTGCGTATTCTTCTGAGAGGAACCAGCACTTTTTGAATGCGCCTTTGGGTGACGTTCTTCTACAAAGTAATAAAATTTACTCTTGTGACGTATTTCAAGATTATGTTACGTTGTTAAAACTAAAGATATTAAAAAAAAAGAGCGTCTCGTACTTCGAGACGATCGAAAATCCGAGCAAAATGCAGACTCAGAGATAAGACAGACCGTACGTCATTATCAATGGTGTAAACAAACATTTCATTACAGTTACACAAAATTCTACTTTACAGTGAATACTTCTTCTAAAGACCAAACAGAGCATATTTGGTCTGCGGCGTATATTTTTTGCTCACATTTTTGTGGTCTCAACGCGGTATCTCTATGTTCAGTTGTACACCCATGGTTTAATATTACAATTAAATAAAACGACGAGTGAAATGTGAGAGCGATTAATATCGTTTCTTTAGAGGAAAAAAGTAGATACAAATGAATATTTATGTAATTGTTATTAAAACTTATGAAGTCAAAGACATGACCGTAGGAATACTAGAACATAGCATTGCTAACTAACTGCCGCTGCATCCTTAATAAGTCAGCTGGATATGTACGCACACGTCAACTTGAATACACTTATGCCTCAGTAAGTCTACCGATTACAGTACGCTATGAAGTTCCCCTTACAGATCACACACATTGCAGTACTTGTTCAGTGACATGACAGAAAATATAGAGTTTTGAAGTGAAAACTTCTTTAGCATCGTTGTGATTTGAAAATCGATGAAACGAAAAAGCGACAGTAAAAAGAGACAGACACATAAATTCATAAGATTTAACGTGGGAGAAAATGAGATAGGAAGCATTATACAGTGTTTCTTATGTTCGTAGTTCTCTTTGTGCTCTGCTTCGTACCCCCTCCACTCGTGTTTACCAAGGCATAGTGGGAGTTTGCTTGGGCCTCAGCGTTGTACGCATAGGTTGTACGTGTGTTAATACGTGTTTGTACGCACATGCGTAGTACAAAGCTCGAGAAAAGGCATCACAACAACCGTGGTGTTTTGTATACGTGTACGTATTATTTATAGTAAAATTCTTCACATATGCCGAAAACGAATGCAGAATATTGTCGCGATTATCGAAAAACCAGGAAAACCAGATTAAATAAATCTATGTAATATAAACGAATAAAATGTAAAATAATTATTTAACTTTGTTTATTACGTCTATGTCTATGGTCGAATAATTATTTTCTCAATCCATGGGTAATAAATATATATCCTCAGTAATACTCGCTTTCTAGAGTGAAAAATATTATTATATTTTAAGTGTTATTTTAATAGCCAAATATTAGATTTCCTTTGACTCTGTTATTAGACACACAATAATTTTTACGTAACTTACGCATATAAATTAAAAATTACTCCCTGTAAAAAATTTCTATTAATTGAATAACACTAAAGAAATGCAACTAATTATAGTTTATTATTGATTCAATGAAAAGGGGAAATAAGTATGCGTGAGTTCCGGTACCAATGTATCCAATGATTTCGTAACACACATATTTTCTTCGTGAAAAAAACCGAAGTAACACGTCGATCTACTATAGCGTGATAACGGCTCGTTAACACTTCCTAATATTATACAATATGTAATTTACAATGAAATACATAAATCACACACACAATAGGTGTATCATACTCGTGTTGTTTGTACGTGTATGTATGTGTAGTACGTGTGCGGATTGTAAATTTGGTATTTTTTGCCACTAGATACTCGTGGTCTAATTTTATTTATAAATGAAGTATGAAGAAAAATAATAAATTATCCGTGATTTTCTTCTTGACTTTTCATAAATGATTCTATATAGTCTATTGAACCGAAATATATCGCGATAATCAAATGCTCCCAACTGAAGGCCAAGCTTAAACGGTAAAACGACAATAGTTCTCTGGTAATGCTTTACGTGTTACCGTACCAATGTATTATTAATTATTTATTTATCTAAGGTTTTAGACGATGATTATATAACATAATAATAATGTCTACATCACAATAACGTCTTGTTCACACACAATATGTTCGAATATTCATACGATATTTTACATCATCATCTAAATCCTTAGAGAAATAAATAATAATAACACATAGGTACGGTAACACGTAAAGCATTACCGTTTAAGCTTGGCCTTTAGTTGGGAACATTCGACTATTGCAAGAAAGACCAACGTCAAATCTTTAGTAGCAGTTGACACGAGATTTTCGAACACTCGCCAAGCGTTACCAACACAAAACAACGCTCCCTTATTCCAAGAAAGTTGAATGCATTAGTTGTATGAAGATACATATAGGTAGTACAATTTAAGCTGGCGCAAGTGATTTACTAACACGCATCTGCGTAAAAGAATGAAAAGATAACTTAATTCTGAACAACTTTTCCTTCTGAGTGATCGTTTCGTAATTAGCAACACACGCGAAAAGTGTTTGGATTGCTAAACTTTCAACGATTTTTGTAATCGGGCGTAGTGATGAAAAAAAAATATCTAGAGAGAATGTGCGTAATAGAAGTGTTGGTAAAGGGCCACCTAAACAAAAACAATCTAAAAAACGTATTCCTACCAACTTTTTGGTATCTAAAGAAGATTTTAAACAATCGAAACCGAAGCGAAGTAAGCGAGCGACAGTAACGACCGTGTCAAGTGCGGGTCTATATCTTTGCCTGTCCCTCTAGAACGAATGAGAGTAACCCAACTTATTCTACAAACAGGAGCGGTGGCAGCAGTAACTTCAGCACCTGTTAGCCGAGAACAGCAAGTGGCTCCTTCAGAATATGATTACGAATATGAAGCTCAACAAGCTCCAGTAGAAAATGCCGACCCAGCCGAATCGGCGAGCCATTACGACACGTACATTCAAGACGTCCAGTCGGCCGCCACGGGAGGCGGGAAGAAAGGTTGGTTGTGTAATAATAATAAGTAATCGGAAGTTAGGATTACTGAAAATTATCGCTCTTCAATTGTAATGATTCTAGGCTAATTCAAACCTGAACTTTTAGTGTAGGAAAATCTGCTTATTTATTTAAATATATATATGTCTACTCGTATATGCACTACACAATTGTACCTTTATCGTTTAATTTGGCAAACTAAAATTTGAAAGTTCAGCTTTATTAAATTTTAAAAATGATTTATTTTAACGGTTCGTTATCAGTCAAATGCCTAATATTAATACACAGTTGATATCTCCTTGGCCATATTCTTTGACCCTGTCAGTTTACAATGGCACGGGCTGTTCCATTTAAAATGGAGAAAAGAAGAAAGTACGATTGTATTCGTCTTGCGCGCACTCATACTTTTAGCTTGACTGTGTTGTATTCCAAAATGTGACAAAGTTACAGTAGGTAACAGCTTTCAGATTCTCGCCACCATTCTTTGACCTTAATGGACTTTTACCACCGTTTTGCTTCAACAGGTTACAGTCGAGGTAGCGGTTTAAGAACCATAGCCCAAGGTTCAGCGAATCAAGCCAAAACAGCTTTGGGTAATCAGAACGCTGCTGGGCATCAAGCGGCTTACGTAGCCAAGAACACGTTAGCTCAATCGGCAGCGCAAGCTTCAGCGACAGCGCAAGCGGCCCTAGCTGGGAAACAAGTCATCCTATCAGGTTTAGAACAGCAAGTAAGAGATGCCAAAGTTTCCCTGCAAGGCGAAGAAATGCAGTTGCAGCAGGCTAAAAGATCCGCCCAATCTGCCGCTCAAGCAGCTCAACAAGCTATGCACCAGGTATGTGGAAATTACAAGTAGTATTATTCAGGTGCGGAACACTTTGAACTTCTTTACTACTTACAACAAGTCGACAGCTATAACATGCAAGGCGAGTATGCATAATGGGCGTATGTCATTGCGGGTGGAAGGGGAGTTAGAGTTGCCCAATTGACGCATTTGAAGTTAACGATCTGTCAATTTAAAAGATAGGCAGATATTAAACCCCTCGCTCTCCGGAACAACATAGGCCCTGTAAGATTATAGTTGCCCACTTGTTGTTAAACAGGATTATCTTATCAGAGTATCCAAGATTTACTTAATGGAAATTAGAAATAGAAATAAATTATAAAATGAAAAAGAGGGTATTAATCTGTTTATAAATATGCAGAATCCCTAAAGCTTCAATGACGCATATTTAAAAATTCAATGTCAGAATTATATTAGAGCCGTTTGAAACTAAAAAAAAAAATACTTGCTAGGTATATTTGTTCAATAATCATTACGCAAAAATCTAACAGGTTTAATGGTTCTTTACGATGATATAGTTCAATACCTAAGTTAGAATACACTGTTTGACCTGATGGCTTCTGTGAGATTTAAAAATAATCAATATCCATAAAGGAGAGAAACTTCCAGTCGTGAGGGAGAATACAAATGTAAACAAAAGAAAATAGAAAGAAGAAGTATTCATGCGGGACTTAAATGGTACAGGGAATGGCTAGTGGCAGTTATAATGGCTAGTTAGCAAAATTATATAAAACGACGACCGCACGAGGAATGTTTAAACCAAACTCTCTGAAACAAAATTTGACAATTATAAAATGTTCAAACCTACTTCCCGTAAATGAATCATTCGTCGAATAAAATTAAATTTCCAGTCTGATTAACGAAAAAATAAATAAAATACAAAAACGACGTCACGTTCATTTGACAGGCATTTTTTTTTCAATCATTGAGACACGATCCAAATTACTTCCGGGTGAGTAACGGAAGTCGACGAAAAATTTTCGACGTCTAAATTCATTTTACTGACACTAAACTACATTTAAACTAGCGGCATATCACGGGTATTTTATTCAAAGAGATTTTAATAAAAAATTTAATTGTTAGTTGGTATTGTAGGTAGTTAAAATATTTAATGAAATATTAAATAACTCTTTTATTGCACTAAAAAAATGTTAATGAAATTTCTATTTTTACATAGTATAATATGAAAACAGTTATGCATAGTAATGTACACTTAAAAACATAAGGGTTTTATTATGATTTTTTATAACCATAATGGTGCTATGAGCAAGTCACCGAATTGTATGTAACACTAGTAACTAGAGACCCACGCTAGCTATTTTCTTTAAATTATTTTATATAAAAAAGTTTTCTAAATATATACATGTTTAAATTATTCTGGTAATTAATAATAGTTCCATTAAAAATATATCATAACAGTAAAAGAATTTTTTTTAAGTAAATTATTGTTGACAAAGTTATGAATGTTTAAAATGTCCTGTTAGACAGAGAGGGCAATACAGAACGCCGTACCTATGTGTGACGTCAGGATATTTAAAATAATGTTAAATATTGTTTTGCAGAAAGAGAGAGATAAAATTTTAATAGCTTATAATTTCTATATTTTTCAAACGAGTCATTTTTTATTATTTTCTTGCGAAATATAATATTTATAACAGTATTGAAATGCCGTATATTAGGGACAGACACACACCAAAACTATGCCATCCCTTTTTTGCATAGATGCAAAAAAGGATGGCGTCTGTCGGTGAAATATCTATATCTTAGAAAGATACGCAGAGTAACTGCTCTCAGATAGACCATAATTATTTTTTTCATAGGGTCGGTGAAAAGTCTAAAGTACCCTAAAATGTGAATTAAGGAAAAAATATTTTGTAACAAATCGTGTATCATCATGTCGTTCTATGGGTAATAATGAGGAAATTTCAAAAATATATAACATGTCTATAATCAGTTGGTTTATATCTAGTAACAAATATTTAGTTTAAAAGTTAAAAAAAAAACCAACTTCAATGTGTATTATTTTGTATTATGCACTTAATAAATAAATACTGCAACAAATTATTCATTTCCTTTAAGAACTCATTAAGTCATAGGTTTTGAGATTTTCTTAACGAAAATGATGCTTTGATTATATAATGGATGGATGGATCCTCGCAATACGATATCACCAAAAATGACAGGCCAAATTTTACATACTTGTGTGTGTGACTTAATAGACCACATACTCTCGCTATGCTAAACTAACCATGTAGGAACCGTCTCTGTGTGCAATCAAAGGGAAAAATTTACTTTTCAGAAGATCGCAATTTTTATTTTGGTATGAATTCTGGTATTGACGCGACCCTCAGCACGTTAATTAAGTTCAGACTTAACCGCTCTTTATATTTATAATTTAGATCAGACACCAACACGTATTTACAATGTTGGTCTCGTTAATAAGCACAGAAACGCTCAATGTGATATGAAAAGAGTTCCTTGTGTATCCTTGGAGGTCCTCTGTGCATTAGAATTAGTAAAGAAGAAATCTGCAGAAGAACTGGGATGAACGACATATAGTTCACTGAATCAGTAAATTGAAGTCGTAATGGGCAGGCCACATCGCTTGCAGAACCGATAATCGCTGCGGAAAAAAGGTTCTCGAACGACGACCGTGAACCCTGGCGTCATAGTGTGAGACGGCCCCCCATGAGGTGGCCGGACGACCTGGTGAAGCTAGTAGGCCGCAATTGGTTACTGGTGGCCCAAAATCGTGTGTAGTGAAGTTGTATGGAAAAGTCTATCTCCAAAAGCTGAAATATATCTGGGATATTTAACACATGGCCATCTAATTCCAAAGCAAGCTTGTATTATGGAACCTACATAACTGTTAAAGTTAAATTATGTATTTTTTTTTTAATAATGCATAATATGGAGTCTAGAAAACTGAAATACTTAAGTAATGTAATTTTTCTAAAAATAATTCATATATATATAGACATTTTACACCCAGCCATGGAACAAATAGACATTTTCATTCACACAAATATTTGTACCGGACGGGAATCGAACTCGCGACGTTTGGTTCTGTAATTAGGGTCTCTAACCACTCGGTCAAACGGTCAATGAAAATTTGCAAACTAAGTATATTTCTGGGTTTTGCATATAACTATTGATCAATAAATTATTACTTCGCTACAAAATAAATCGATCACAGAGATACAGCCATCGATCGTTTCATTCCGCTTGAATAGGCGCCTGTGATCGCATTTGAGCGCGACGCGTGCCACGACATTTATAACTTTGACGACCGCTTAGCCTAGTGGGTAGCGACCCTGCCTACGAAGCTGGAGATCCCGGGTTCGAATCCCAGGTCGGGTCAGTATTAATGTGATGAATATTGGGTCTTGGTTGTTATATGTGTGTGGTGTCTCTGCAAAAATATTTATATATGTGTATATATTATAAAGAATATTTAAGTATGTATATCAGTTGTCTAGTAACCCATAACACAAGCATAATACTTGCTTAGTTTGGGACTAGATGGCGCTGTATGGGAAGTCCCATATATTATTATTATCTTATTATTAAAAAAAAAAAAAGTTATTCTGATTTCCGTATAAAGGCTTATTCTTTGTTGAGATTCAACAACAAATCGAGTTACTTGTATCACTTTATTGAACTGGCTACGATAAAAAGTTTACAAAAATAAAGTAAATACGAAATATCTATAAAAGTGACCGTCGTCGTCGGTTTTGTAAAAAGCATAGGTAAAAAGCGTTATGTGAAAAAAAAGCTACGCTTAAGAAACTGGGTGACAGTGTGCCGAGGTAAAACAGAATTTCTCAAGAACCTTGCTATAATAAAAACAAACAGTTTGCGGCGACCAATGCAATGGTTACACGAAAAAAAAAAAATCGCCGCAATTTATCGAATCGATTGTCACCTATCTCGTTCACAATTCACTTTTGTATTTTTATTGAATTCATTCAAAATAATTTTAATTTTATTTTTGTCGCCAACTGCATTGTCATTATCATTACCTGCATTGGAATTAAAGACAATATTTATTATTGTGATTGTTGATTTCAATCGTCTACTCTCCTTTATTCGGCGTTGTTAAAGACCGCGAATAACATATCCATCAATATCGGCCCGATATGTCCCAATGGAGGGGCTTAGGCCTCCCCTCGGGATGAGGGTGCTTGGAGGTTAATCCACCACGCTGCTACGGGGCGGGTTGGTGGATTTTAACGACTGCTATCTGATGATGGCAATCGGGGCGGACGGCTTGACGTGCTCTTCGAGGCACGGAGACAGTGGTAGTTATGTACTTAAGTCAGAAAAAACTCATTGGAACGTACCGATTTCTGGGATTCGAACCACGACCTTGTGAACAAGAAAGGGGCTCGCCACCACTCAGCTATCATGATACACGAGATTAATATATAGCCTAATGTGATAGTCATAGATTGGTGCATCTAAAATTTTTATATGCTAAGATTTAGGCTTTTTATGCCTTGGCTTAGGTCCATGGATGAAATTCTAGATTTTCATCTTCCATACGTTTCCATTCGTACAGTTATTACAATCACCGCGTTTTAATTTTAACAATCTTTTGACAGTTTTATTAATGTATAACATTTCGTCGTTGTTAAAACTTATTTATAATTGATATATGTATATGTCTAGCTGGATATACCCTTGTCACATTCGAAAATAAGTCATAAAAATAAAATTTAAATCAGACTGACCAATAATGTCAACTACGTAATTAAATTTCCCAACGTTGACCCAGTGATTCGATCTTGAAATAATGAAATGCGTCTGATTTTTATCCAAATAATAAACCATTAAAAAAAAAACTTAATTGTTACGAAAATATCGATAAAGTTAAGAAACGTTTCAAAGTGTCGACAAAATGTTATTGGCCAAACTCTTTGTACAAATTATAGAATGTAATCGATTTTATTGAACGGTATTGAATCGATTTTATATAGTATTTTTGATAAAGTGAATTGCGGTAGAACGCTAAAAGGTTGCGACCATGGAGATAAGAAACGTATCAGTCCGTGTCGCAGCTATGAGAGAGAGTATAACAGTTACGACAAGCGGTAACAGTATGCTGTTGTGATGCTGTTAGCACTATATACAATTTCAGTTTAAATTGCCTATCGTTCACCAACACATGATAACATATGGTCCCAACATCTCATTTTAGCCCTCTCTACAGTACCTACTTCATATCAATTTTTTAGAAATTTTTATATATTTTTAATTAATTTAAAAAAAGTTATTTAATTATTTAAGGAATAAGTATTATAATTCATATAAATATTAGAATTTTATGAACGTTTCATCTACCTAAAATATTTGAGCCGAGTGTGTGCCTAATTTAGCAATTATAACAGATTATCATAGTTACTAGTAGGTATGTATTTGATGCTATTTTAAGTCAAATTTTGTTTTCTTTGTTTAAAAAACTGCAAAATTCAGATTCAACAATGATGATAAATAGATATTTTAATAAGTAAATGGTACGCTGTATCTATATTATGAAATTAATACAATACATAAAGAAAATGTGGTCTAATAATAATGATATTTATATATATATATATATATATATATATATATATATATATATATATATATATATATGTATATATTATACCATAAAATAATAGAAATCATTCTTTTGATTACGACAATTTCAATACAAATATCTCGAATTGGATTGAACGTAAACTGCTCGAATCACCAACAGTTATGCTCCAATTCATTCAATAATTTTCTTATCCGTGCCGTATTCATAGTGTTATAAGATATTTTTTTTCAAGTCCGATCCAAATAACTGATATCACGTGTAACGTGTAGTAATAGAAAGTACATAATTACAAGTACTTATAGCGAATAATACACAAATTTCGATTTTTTTAAATATTTTTTTACTTTATTCAAAAATATAATAATAATAAATTTTATAATACTAATAAATAAATATATCGTTATTTATTATTATTAAGTCTATCTACCGAAACTGTATGTTTTATACACG
This sequence comes from Luffia ferchaultella, assembly GCA_949709985.1. Lineage (NCBI taxonomy): Eukaryota > Metazoa > Arthropoda > Insecta > Lepidoptera > Psychidae > Luffia > Luffia ferchaultella. Next base: position 3,925,750 of record OX453262.1, read on the forward strand.
TAAGTATATATACTAAATAAATACATAAATGATGCATTTAACTAAACTTAATCTTCAACTTAATCACTCGTCTGCCGCCGTCTGTCTGTCCCTTCACTTGTCACATGCGTTATTACTAATCAAATGGCTCAAACATTCAGAGTTTACCATTATTATTATCCATAAATGCCACCATTACAATAGTCGTAACCACAGTGCAATTACAATGAAAATATACATAACGTTTGTGTTCATATTGAATCTCTATAGTGAACTGTCGTGAGCACCTACCAGAGCTGCGAAAGATATTTTCAAAACAGGTTCTAACCATTAACTGATTGACTGACCGAGTGGTTAGAAACCCTAACTGCAAAAGCAAGGGTCGCGGTTTCGATTCCCGTCCGGAACAAATATTTATGTGCATAAACATATCTATTTCTTCCGTAACTGGGTGTAAAATATTTATATATGTATAATATTATAAAAAATATTTAATTATGTATATCAGCTGTCCATTAAACCATAACACATGTATAGTACTTGCTAACTTTGGGACTAGATGGCGCTGTAATATTCCGTGAATGCCTATCGATGCATGTGAACAGACCCAATACTGTCTCTGATAAACAGGTGAACGTGATCCAAGCAGCGTTGAACGCAGCCCAAGCGACGTCGGAAAACGCTAACGAGGCGGCGTCCCAAGCCGCCGGTGAATTGGGTGCCCAAACCGCGATGGTCGGTGCAGCGAGACAGAGGCTGAATGCACTTCAAGAGCAGCTGCATGGCGTACGCATCGATTTCGAGGCGACGCAAGCGGCTGCTAGAAAAGCACAGGTCTGTACATCTTAAGATACAGTAATATTAACTTCCATACGACAGTCTCGCGACAGTGATAGCACGGCTACGGTTTTTCATTAAAAAATACCACAAAAGTTGTAATGGTTGCCGGTGACCGAAACTACTTTTAACCTTGGAGACCACCGTTGGAGACAACATGTTTTACAATACATGGAAAATAGACAATTGGTTGTAGAGTCCTTCAGTACGAAATGTATCCCAGGTGGTCACCGAGCTAGAATCATATTTTCTATAAACTGTATATTTCGTAAAGTGGAAAGGAAATTGCATTATAGTTTAAATAAGTAATTTTAACTTCTGTCATTGGTACGCAGGACTGGAAGACGATGGCGCATCTCCTGGAAGACATTACTATCTCTATTATTTATTAATTTTTCATTTAAATAATAATTTTTTTAAGTATATCAATAATTGGGAACAGATTTGTTTCGTCAATAAACATTTCTTGTACTCATTTCTTTTTTGTTTTCTTCCTCGTTGATTAAAAAGAAAATAAAATTTATGAATACCTACACCTGCAAATTAACCTCATTGAAGTACTATTACATAAAAACTGGATTATTATGAAACCATCGACGTATTAATATAATATTTCAGATATGTACGGAAACCTCAAATGAATCGCCTCACTAAAACGGTCACCGGTCAACAACGGTAAACGGTCAACATTTGTTTACACAAAGACGTTAGACGTAAAAAGAGTGCGAGCAAGATGAGAGTCCACTCAAGTGTGATGATTCCTTAGTTTGTGGGAGACGTTCGTAGACCGTACTAGGCGCGTCTACTTTAAGTGTTTAATATGTCGATGGAATTACCTGATATTTTTTCAACTTAATATCTAATATATTTAAAAAAAAAAAGGATATTAATACTAAATATTATTCCAGGCTGCAGCGCAACAAGCTCAAGCGAACGCCGCTGAAGCTGCTGCGAAAGCGGCGGCAGCCGGTCTCAGTTCCGGTGGTGGTCACCATGATGCTGTTCACGAAGGTACGAGTTACGAAGAAACCGCTGCTCCGGTAGAAGAACAAGCGTATTATCTACAGTCGAACTTTCAACACCAGTAACGCTGAAGCATAAAATTAACAAAATCCGTTTTCTTTATATGGGTTTATGGACAGGTCACAAACAGGCGACACTCTTAAGGCTGTGTACAAACGCGCTCAGCCATAACGGAACACTTCGACCGATATTAACAAATCACACACTGAAGATTGTCTTGAGAACGGTATGTCACAGCTGAGTGCGCATTTAAACATAATAACGATCTTAAACGTCAGCGAACACACATACCGAATCGCTCATAATTGTCTACTCAAGATGTGTTTATAGTAATGGCGCGTTTGTTTCGCTCGCACCGTCGCTCGTTATATGACTGTTCCGTTGTGTCTGTGCTCTATGTCACAGAATATCGACGTACACAACATTTATTCACTCAGAATACCGACGTACACATTTACGCACTCAGAATACCGACGTACACAACATTTATTCACTCAGAATACCGACGTACACATTTACTCACTTAGAATTCCGACGTACACAACATTCACTCACATAAGTGAGTAAACACAAATTCATACAAATCACGAGTGTTGCTTCTAGAATTGAGAGTATTTACCAGCATACAAATTCACTAAGAATGTAAATTCTTCTGAAAGTTGTTCCTTGTCCATATTCAATCATATATACTTTAAAGTAAAATAAAGAGACATCAAAATGTGATGTTAAAAATTTCCTTTTTTATGATTTCTTATTTACATGAACTTATTAGATTTCTTTCATGTTTTTATCATCACATTTATATCTCTTTATTAGAATAATTTTTGTTTTTTACTTGTAAATACTAATTTTATACGATCGAGTTGAAACCTTATGTAAGTTTTTATATATTTTTTTTACCATTTTTTTTTGTACTTTTTTACGAACAAAAACAAAAGTTATTTATTTGCGCAAGAAATTTTAACTAGAAAAAGTACAATACTGATTTTAATGTCTAGTATCTTCAAAAATTAAGTGCGATGTCCTTTGTTAGAACGTCACGCCAGAGTTCTGTTAAAAAAACACAATAACTGTAAATAAAATAAAATATTTTTATACGATCTGTATTTTAATCTTATTCGGACTATTTTTTTGACTGATTTTTGACTTATATTCGACTACAGTTTACCGACTATTTACTATTGACATCTCACTTAATTCGACACTTTACTATGACTATAGACGTAAAACCTGGAGTACTTGAATAAGAAAATGACTACTAGAAATAATTATACATAAAAATATTGATAAGGTAGAAAATAACAGTATTGGGCTTAGATGAGTGGTGGATCATTAAAATACGATAATTATTATAGACAATGGTATGTAAGTATACATGAATTACTATAGAAAATATTCGTTATGCGTTGGTTCCGTTCGTTACACTAACGTATTATCAGAGGCGGTTTACGGGTGAGGCAAGTGAGACTGCGCCTCACTTAAATTCACTGATTACATCAAACTGATAATAAATATTTGGTCTCAAATAATCTTCTATAATACTTATTGTTGTAAAACAAAAGCTTTAAAATGAATTTTTAGGACCAACTGTTATTTATTTGATTGAAATTAGGCTCAGCCTGACTTGCCTCACGCGCAAAGCCACCCCTGGAACTGATAATCACTTTTGCATAATAACATTTACAATTTTTTTTTATTGAACAATTTAATTTAAACCTGTTTAGTAAATCGAACAGTAAATTTATATTGAATAGATTATTATATTTATATGAATCTAAGAAACATAAACTATCACCACAAGCACAGCGTTGGATGTCTAGCCAAGAAGGTGGAAAGATGACCTAGTAAAGGTGGCGGGAAGACGCTGGATGCAGGTCGCTACCAGTAGGTCCTATTGGAAATCTATGGGGAAAGCTTATTTTCAGCAGTGGAATTTTTATGGTTGAGATGTTGATGATGACGAAGAAATATAAGCTGCACATCATTTTAAAATTCATAACTGAAAATTGAATAATACGTAATTTTTAAACACATCACTATTCACACGAACGCTTGATATAAACATGTTCACAATAGAATAGAAATGTTAACATAGATATTTTAGTTTTATGTATATTGGAAGCATAGTGTTTTAAGTCGCATTTAAAATGGTTTACAACAATTCTATTTAAACTGTTCATCTAGTTTTACACGATTACCTAATAATTTACTTATTCCCTGATTAAATACATATAGAACTTTAATGAACTACAATTACTAAAATGGACTTAGGACACTATGCTTCCGTTATACAGTATCAACTGCACAAACTAATGTGACTCAGTGGTGGCCCTAAACTTAATTTTCTAGTAAGTCGAGTATAGTTGACTTATTCGATTGAGCTTTTTTAAGCTTTGCATATTTTAGTTTTTATTTGTTGAATACCTTTTCATAATTTCAATAAAATAACAACAGTTGATTAAAGTAAAGTGATTTGGCTTCGAATTTCAAAACGTAGTAACTATAAAAATTATGATAGGTACTTACTAGCGAAATTTCGAAAAGTAATAACAAATAAGGCCGTCATTGACCACACCAGTATTCACGCTCACTTTAGTGCTTGCACTTTTCAGATTCGATATCGAGAGAAGTCGAGAGTTCGCCCATCGCGATTCACACGCACGCCAATCGAGAATTCGATGAGCCCATTGCCACCATAACACCCCAAATCACGACAAAAAATCAAGCACAACCCCTAACCTTACAATTCAGCAACCCCACGAAATCGCTCCAGTTCAGGCCAGAGACGTCTAGCCCGTTTCAATTATTACGACTACCTCAGACTAAACAAGTAGTCCATAAAAACCTATTTCATAATCCTAAAACTATTACACTCAACGGTTTCGGACAATTCAATGATCGTTTTCCCAGCTCGTCGAACGTTTTGAATTGGAATAAGTTTTTCAATTGATTAACGAAATATATATAATTTTTCAAATTTATTCATCTCATTATTGTATAAAATTTCACAATTTTAACTCACCTCGCATTGTAAATATTCATTATTTTTTTTATATAGTACTAGATGTTATGTATATTTAGTATATATTTAAGAAGATGCTCATAAATATTTTAATAAAACTGTAGCGTATTTTATTCTATGCACAAATATTTATATTTTAACCCTTAAAAGTCTGCATAAACGTATTTACATAGAGAATGGAAATAAACGTTTCTCTTATTTATACAACAGTATTCTTTTATAATCCATTGAATATTTACAAAAATATTTTTTTTATTTAAACTGTATTTATTTACACATCTTATAGTTTAAAGCCTTTACAAAGTCAATTTTAATGGATTTAAATATCAATATGTCGAAAACGACTAGCAAAAAAATAATAATAAAAAATTTCTGAGACAAATAAATGAAAAAAAAACTTCTGAAATAAAAATAAAAGAGTAGTTTGTTTCCAACCGTATACGTCATTTACAACATATTTGAAATTGCTTTAATAACATTATTTTTAAATAAAGTTGAAGATAACTTAATAAGTTATCTATATAATATTATCACAGGCTTACTTATACCCTAACATTTTTTAGACCTAAGCATTGGGCCTTATACTTTTTACATCACTTGCCAGCTATTTGTGTAGCTGTGAAGTTAGTCCCAAAAACATCGCAGTAACATAGCAGTAACTTACTCTCATAAACGCCTTGCTACAGAAGAGGCGTTGTGGCGGGAAATATGGCAGCCCTGCGTTATAAGGCATGCGCATCTCACTTTAAAGCCGCACAAAACGGTGGCAAGACTGTAATACTGAAGAAAACGAATATAGTTTCATTGCCAACCTAAAATAGTGAGCATACTCTATGTATTGAGGTGGTAAGTGGTAACACGATCCGATCAGCCACTTAAAAAACCAACCAAATTAAGGGTTCGACCATAGGTTCGACTGAGTGTGAAAATGTGTTGCACGTTTTCGCGAAAACACATACAGCCTAAATGGAGGTTTAAAGAAACAAATTCATAAGTTCCGTAAGTCAAGGTCGATAGAAACGTCGGTTTGGATAGGAATGAACAACACTTTTAGTGAAGATATAATTTGAGAAGACTTTTAGGTGGACTTTATCTTCCTCTTTTATTTATTTCAAGTTTTACAAGGAAATTACTTGTTCGGGCTCGCTCATCAGACAGCCTTGAACCAAGGCGCGCTATATAGGAACCTATCACCTCTCATGACCATACCCACCTTCTTTCTTGATTTCGAGTAGGTACCTACAGGCGGAATTCTTGAATGCCCACAAGTTCTTTTTTTGATGTTTTTTCATCCTTTGTCCCTAACAAGTATTCCGATCCATCCGTACGTCGTCTTTGACGCTGGGTAATTCTTCTACGTTCATCCTCATCCAGTTTACGTCTCCTCTGTCAAGCATGTGCGAACTCTACCAGAATACTGAACTTCGCGTTGACGATATAAGATCTCCATAATACACAGGACCGCAAGTAAACTTTGTTCCGACCTGCATTCGGTTTCATTCAAGTCGCAAATCATCGCACAAAGGATACGAGAACAAAACTTGGTGCATGTTTTCATCGGGTGAACCGCACACGTTCACCTCATACGGCTTCATGCAGTGAAGTTTCTTGTGGAAACAACCTTGCCCCGTAAACGACTACAGGTTTCGATGAGACCCAGTCATATCCGACTTTCACTGCCACATCCGAAAACTAACGATGGAGTTATCGACCGAACGGTCAGTTATCGAGACGAACGTCTGACTGCCATTGTGGCACTATGTCCTCCCAAATCTCACGCTTCGGAGTCCCAATTTCTTAGTTGCGTGTAATCGCGCCCTGTCTATTCTGCCTGCACATATAACCTCGAGGGCAGCCGGAAATAGCCCAACCAAAACAAAGCGCCGGAAGTAGGTACTCCAGCCAAAACAGGGAGAGTTGCGCGGGCGCTATCAACAGTCGATTTCGACTGGGACCACCATCTAGCGTCTCGTTTCGACATGTTTATCATTTATAGTAAAATACTAGTTTTCCGCCTGCGGCTCCGCTCGTGTGGATTACACAGTTGTACCGGGACCCCTTAACCTGTATTAACATTAGCCTATAGCCTCTTCAGCTTATAAGCTATGTCTGCAAAAAATTATAGCGGTCCCGGTACAACTGTGTAGTCCATGCGAGCGAAGGTTCTTACAAGGTTACGTCACAATTGCCTGTGTGAAAATGTATGACGCAATTTTCCGAACATTCAACAAGAGAAAATATTTGTCTCTAACTAGTTTAATTATGAAAATAATAATTCAACTTACCGATGAAACGATTTTTTCTTTTCGTTTGGTACACTTTTTGTGATAGCGCTATTGCACATTTTATTTATCTATTATAAAGCCCTGGTACTAAGCCTCCGCTGTCCGTCCATTCGTCCGTCCGTCTGTCACAGAGCTGTATAGTCTAAACCGTAACAGATAGACACTCGAAATTTTTACAAAGTGTGTCTATGGCCAGTATAACAGAAAATAATGAAAATAAAATAAAGTTGTAAATTAAAGGTGGTCCCCATATCCCCCCACCCTTGGCTTTTTCCACGTTTCTCGTGATTGGTGCTTGTGAGATCATTGCTTATATTTGAAATTTTCATGAAGTATAATAATAACGTACACATGACAACAACGTCTAGACCCCAAACTAAGCATTAGCTTGTGTTTTGGGCACCAAGCGAAGACACCACATACATATAACAAGCAAGACCCGATAACAGTATCAATATTCATCACATAAATACTGACCCGACCTGGGATTCGAACCCGGGACCTCCAGCTTCGTAGGCAGGGTCGTTACCCACTAGGCTATTCGTAGGCAGGGTCGCTACCCACTAGGGTATAGTATGGTATGTACTACTATCACCGCTATAACAACAAATAACAAAAATAAAGTGTGTGAACCCTTGGTGTGCGAGTCCGACTCGCATTTGGCCAGTTTTATATGACCTAATGTTACCTATCAATGTTGTCAATTTCAAAGAAGTAGGTATTCTACATATACTACATTACACATCTATGATGTGTGTACGCATTTTGATTACCAGACAATGACATATAGACATACTAATATACCCACCCATACCCGTGAAACACATTACACTGGCTTCGCCGTAGTCGGGTAGTAAAACTATCATGATCCGACACCAAAGAAAACTAATTGGTAATCTGTGTACATAATATCCACTAATAGCTGAAGAGGGGAACGTCACAAAATAAAGCTTTTAAAATTTAGAAACTAGTGAAAGCTCTAAAAGATTCAAAGCTTTTAGCAAATAGTCCGATTCAAATGCACGTGCTGTATTTTTCATGAGAACAGTAACTAGCACAATAAAGTAGGGCAGTGCTGACATTGCCTTTATTTGATGGTTCTTCATCATAATAATAAACAACATTTACAGTTTATCCTGCGGCCATACGATCACTTTCACGTTACATCTTTCAACTAAATTCAAGAGTTATTGCTTGAGTACCACGGGCAAGTAAAAAATCATTCGGCGGCGACAAAATGAGGAAATTTCCTATAAATATGTTTTAACTACCAAATATCTATAGTCATAATTTATTATTTTAATTTAACATCGAAAATAAGGCTCTTCGCGTCGAAAACAATGCAAGTACGGCGCTGCGAAACCAATCAAAATTAAATGGTATTATTAAGACACTTGAATTTAAAAAATACTGTCGATTTTTTTTTTCTACAATTAGGTTTGTTGTCAGTTAACTAACAATTTAAGAATTCACGTTAACATTCAAAGTCGGATAACTGTTTCAAAAAAGGTGCTAAAATTATTTCGTTCGTGGAGTCCTATTGGTGGGTATAGTATAGGTAGGTATATATCGAGATTACAATATTGCGATATCTTATGTAACTGGTTATAACTCATTAGAAGATTACGAAGAAATATTAATTAATAAAAATTAGTTAATATAATTCGGTTAAAGAAAATAGCGTTTACACTATTTTTATGTTAGAAAATGTGAACTAAAAAGATAAAAATAAAATTTTCACTTTAAAGAACACAGCAGTAATAGGCGGCATATAGTTAATGAAGTCGGTGCCAACTCAGACACTTTAAATGGGTACTTACCAGGTAATAACAATTACAACAATGATATATTTATAACAATAACAAAAATAGAACACAATTTAAAGTGTCTGAGTGAGTAGGCACCGACTTCATTAACTATATGCCGCCTGTTAATGCTCCTTTCTTTAAAGTGAAAATTATATTTTTAACTTTTCAGTTTATGTTTTTGAAGTCGGTTTTTTAGTATAAATGGGGCTTCTAAACGCGCTACTAAAATCAGACAGGGCCGTTTAGAGAAAACTGTCGACAAATTGCAGTGCATTATCCCTAGCTCCTAACCATTAAGGAGTACTGTAGCTTTCCTCATCAGACGCAAACATCTGAAGAACTAAATGAAGTCGGTTATAATCATTTCTCTGTGGTTATAATTCAAATTTAAGACTTATATGGTTTTCTCATGGATGCCATCGTCAGAACCGGACCAAACTGAAATGGGACCACACAATAAAAAATATAAAAAATTCAAATAGGTTCATAAACGACGAAGTTATCCGCGAACACACATAAAAAAATAATAATAATAAAAATAAAATATATACGGTCGAATTGAAAAACCTCCTCCTTTTTTGGAGTCGTTTAAAAACTAGTTTAAAATAAATTTTTTTTCTTAATTAACCTCATCTCGAATCACATTGTCGTTATTTAAATTCAAATTATAAATAATGACGATAAGATTCGGGAGTCAGAAAATATTTATTGATTTCCTTTGCATTCAAGATCCTTTTTTTTTTTAATGACGCTAACGTATTACAAGTTATTTACGATAAAACAACGCTAACCTAATTATTGCAGATAACTTGTAAAATACAAGTAATTTGTAAAAAACCGAATTCCGTTTTTTTTAAATATATTTATTTGTTAATAACTTTTACAATATATTATGAACGAACATAATTTATATACACATTTTTCTAGAGTCATCTAAAATCGTCCGAGCTCTCATTGCCCTCAACCGATCCTTAACTCCTAATAACAGTATTTCAGACGATTTTTTGAAGCTTGTTGACTAGCCTATATAGATGATCCTCAAAAACACTCCAGTCATTTAAATCGATAGCTATACAAGATAGATATACAAGCATAAATTCGTTCCGACTTCTTTACGTTTTGGGACAGGGAATGGAACATTTAGTTTTTTTCATGCGTTTTTAATGTGCGAGTTAGAATCATTCATTTGTTTTAAGGTCACGCGCCGCTGGCTCGGGAAGCGTAAATTGCTGGTCTTACGTTATTTTAACCACATACGGAGGGTAAATTGTTACTATTTTATTACGAGTAACATGATTTAAAAAAAAAATTTACGATTATATAGGATTTTCATATGAGTACCTGGTTGTGTGTTGTAAGAAAAATTAGAGTAAGAAAAACAGCGTTGTATAGTTTCAATATAAGAAAACTTGTTGCCAAAGATGGGTTAAGTTTCAATCCAAGTTCTCCTAGGCAACGTTGGCTAATAATTTGTTACACCGAAAGCTGTATAGTTACTTTGCTTTAAAGGTATATTATAACATTTAAAAAATATTAAACTTCTTTATTAAATTCCAGAACTACCACAGAAAGAGGAAGAAGAATATTGTGAAGAATGACGTCAATCGTAGCAGACATATAATGTTAAGTCACTACCCAACTAGCAAAAAGTGATATAAAAGACACCAATGTGCATTTCTTTAGCCTTGCATTGGTTTTGTAGTGTCTAACAAGTCCAGATTTGGGCACAAAATCCAAGAACTTTAATCCTTAATGTGTCTTGTAACAACTTTGTAACATGTCTTCCTACAATAATATATACAGTGCGTCTACAAGCATTCTAACAATAATTGAAGCTCCGATGTAAATTGTACAAGATTCAGAAGCATTTCAAGTACTGATTTCCATGACTATTTTGCTAGTTGGGTAATGTATTAAATGCCATTTTCCGTTTTTGTTTTTTATTCGTATATTAGTTTATTTCTGTACTTCAGACGCAATATTTAAAGATAAATTAATAGAAATAAGAAAATTTATTAAACTGTTTAATGACGAGTATGAATTAGTAACAAACAAAAGAGATTTTATGAGGTAAGCAAATCATACTTTTGTTCCTCCATGCAGCGTGAGAGCGACTGAAATTCCGTTGAAGTTTTACAAGCGAGAAACTTTAAGCGAGTTACCAGCGAGTGTAACTATTAAAGTATAAGTAATTACTCGCTATGTCCAATCAACAACACATTATTTCACTCGCTAATACTCGTTTGTCGCCTGTAATAAATCTGGATCCTATCACTAATACAAAAAATATTGTATAAAACAATGAAGTCAATATTAGCATTGATTTATTCCACTTGTGTGTATAACTTTGAGAATTAAATTTATAATTTGTTAGCTTTTTCACTTCCCTATTATAAAATTACAATTTTCAAAATGAAAAATATAATGAAATCATACGTATCTACCGAAAGTATCTTTGTATTTATCGCCACGTTTGGGAACTATTATTTTACCTTTCTCCCTTATTTTATTATCAGGCTCTAAAAAGCATCCTCGGCGGTCTGACTAAACTTATAGAGCTTCCGAACTAAAGATAAAGTTTCAAATGAGCAGATGACGCAAATTAACGGTTACCGAAAAAACATAATTAAAGTTTAATTTCTTTCCTATTTTTATAAATCATATTTTTTTAAATTTTTCGATTTGGTCGGTAAACAATACGCTCTATAAGTTTGGACTACGTTCAGTCGAACACTATATATAGACGTAGTATCAAACTTATGTACCTAGACTAACATAATGTGAGAGGAAATACATATATGCGAAAAATATCTACGAAAATTTATAAAACTGTTTTATGAGCGAGCAAAGCCCCGAAAGGTCCCAGCTCCAGCGCACGCGCATTTTGTTTTTACTTTTTTAACTATATTTTTGTGGATTGTAATATATTTTATATGGTCTCGTGTGCAATTAACGATTGTAATGTTAGTCATAGGAATGAATCAACCGGACAAATATAAGCTTTTCAAGTATGATGCACCAATGAGTTTTGACGTCGAATTTTGTTATGACCTGTGTAAAATAATCACTAGGTATATTGTAAAATTTACAATATGTAGTAAATATTCTATTGTAGTCTTCTGTGATATATTTTAATAGATGAAAAAGGTATTGCATATCTACTTGAAAATCTTTTTATTATTGACAAAGTCAAAACTTCGATATAGATATATTTAGATGAAAATTGTTATTTTTTCTGTCTACGTTATTTTTAAACGTTTCAATTGTTATTTTTTCTGTCTACGTTATTTTAAAACGGTTCAAAAAAAAAACGGGAATCGGCATAGGTGTTTGATTAAACAGCATTCAGATTGTCTGTGAATGGTGTATAATATTTATTTATGAAGCCTGCAAAAGATTATGGCGTCTTCGTACAAAATATATAGTAAACAAACGTTGTATATACGAGATGTTCAGATGAACGCAATCTAAAGTTACAGAACGTGTAGAGCTTACCAAACTAAACAAAAACTTTCAAATGAGCAGATGGTTATCGAAACAAACTAACGGTTATCGAAAAAAAAAACATGTTTAAAGTTTAATTTTTTCTATCGTTTATGAGACAACACTATTAGTCGTAAACACAAATGTATAACCAGGCACACACACGTAAATAACTTTTAGTCGCGTATTCTTCTGGGCTTTGTTCGTCTAGCTACGTAAGTACGATGCTGTCTATGGTATTAATATACAAACTGTCGAATAGTGTAACATTTAATTTAAATATTTTAATAATTTTCTAACATTCAGTCTTCTAAAACTAATCGCATCTAACTCATGTGAGTTTTACTCATGCATTTAATTAGTTTAAATGATGCAACTTTGAAAGAAAAAGGTCATGCCACAAAATCAGGTTCCATATCACTGTGCAGTGGTCTCGGAGACACCAAAAGCGGCTAGCAAGGGTATGGCCTAAATATGGTCTTTTTTCATTCATTCATAAGCGAACCGGCAAATTCGTATTTTTAAATTTCTTTTTGTTGTCTTTTATTGTTTGATCATGATAAAGACTATTTAAAAAAAAAGAAAATACACAACAACTCGTTTTATATTTGTTTGAAAAGCCATCCCAAAATGACTCCATTATAATACATGAATCTATGTAATGGAATCCAACTCAGGGGTTAATTTATTTTAGATCAATGATTTCCAGTTTTCGTGTCAAATACCTAATCGCCATAGTTTTAGTAATTACTTTTGTCGTGTAGTTTATAAGAATTAATTAATCAAGTTTATAAAAATTAAATAAACAATAATAAACAATGCATTTTGATCTTGTCATTTTAAAATACTTCATGGGTGTTCAGTTCCACCAGCCCATATTCGTCCACTGCTGGACACAGCCTCTCCCAGGGCACGCCACGATTCTCTATCCTCGGCCATCTTCATCCCGAAGCTAACGGCAACTCACTATATATGGACGTTGGGCGTCTCACGCTAAGTTTGTCGGTTCTCCCATCTTTCTTCCCCATCGTCCATCGGTTCGGCGGATGTGACCAGCCCACTGTCACTTCAACTTACTAACAGATGACCTCATTTCTGATATAGTACATCAGAGATATCCCGAGCGTAGCCCGTTCCATAGCTCGCTGAGTGTCTTTAAATCGATAAATTAATCTTACAGTCCACGTTTCAGCACCGTAAATCATGACCGGCAGGACACACTGGTTAAACAGTTTTGTCTTTGAACACTATAATAATACCTGGGATATCTCACACGGCACCAGCTAATTCCAAACTAAGCAAAGCTTGTATTACGGGTACCAGTCAACTGATGTACATATTTAAATATTCTTTAAAATATATACATATACAGATATTTCGCACCTAGACACGGAACAAATAGACATGTTCGTGCACACAAATATTTGTCCCGAGCGGGATTCGAACCCGTGACCTTTGGCTCCGCAGTTAATAGGGTTTCTAATCACTTGGCCAACCAATATTAATCCCTCGCTCCACTGCATCCCGCCGTAAACTATTAATATACACTAACAATCGGTAGCATGAACGCTGTTGATTGACAAAATTACTAAATCAATGATTAATTGCAACAAATCAATCGCACAAAACACGAATTCTCCAATCAATCTGCATTATTCATATGTTAACTAATTAACTAATTTATCAGTGGTTGAGCAACCATATTCAAATATAAATTAATCTGTGATACAAATTGAGAACGTTCGTTTGCACAAACGTTGATTAGCCTTAGGGATGATCCATTAATTACATCAGACCTCAAGGGGGGGGAGGGGGTCGACAAAATGTGACATATCGTGACAGGGGGGAGGGAGGAGTTCCATGTTTGTGACCTCACAATCCTCACATACAATTTTTTTACAAAATCGAAGTTTTTAAAAAAATAATTTCAATTGTTAACAAACATTGTACTAAACTTTTACATACTTGGATTTGTTTGAATACTTCCGTTCCCTATAAATTTGATACTATTTTTCTGGCCGAGTTTAACGATTTATTGTTTTCGAAATAGCGAATGTATTACTAAGGCGATAAGGCTCCTTTCCGATGTTGTAATTTTTACCTTCATAAACTAAAAATCTAAATGTGACGTCACACTAAGTGGGGAGGGTGTAGTTAATTGTGATGAAGTGTGACAAGGGGGGACGGAGGGGTCAAAAAATCATGAAATTGGTGTGAAGTAATTAATGGATGATCCCTTAATTCTAAAGTCAATTAAACTGGGATTATAGTGAAAGTGGACAAAAGATTATTATGGTTCACAATAAACTATAACAAACTGTTTTAGTATACGCGCGTTATCCGCTTGGGCGCGAAATTAATATATTAAGTCAATGGTAAATTTGTTTATTTTCTATTATTTTATTTGAACAAAAAAAAACGACACGAAATAATGAAAATAGAATCATGAGAAAGAATAATATTTGTTATATAGCTAAAGTTAAAATCAAACTTTATGGAGGATCGGAAAGTAGGCACAAGTCGCGTTGCAATAACCGTTTGGGTGTCGTCGGCGGGACGCATTGGAGCGAGGGTTATATGACTGTAACATACCTGTAACCTATGCGCAAACCCGCATATTTCGTACTGTGCTAAGAAACAGCGCTCTACAAAAGTCAAGGTTAGAAAAACTGTGTGACCAGCAGACAAATGTCAGGCTCATCGAAATAATGTTAACGTACTGTTAAGTAATTTTTTTTTGTTGGTAAGCTTTTGTACAACGCAATCAAATATAATAGAGGAACAAATATAATGGACCATTAACTAACCCTTGATTTGATCGAGCTTCGTGCAACCCATTGTGAGGGATGACCGAGGTGAATAGCGGACGTAGTTTCCCGAAGGTAGCCGAGCCCAGTCTGACCATCCTTGCGGCCTCTTTTTCGAAATTGTTTCTACCGAGCTGAATAGCCTGCCTTGTACAACTTCGAAGGTTGCTTCGCTTTATAGGTAAGTATTCTAATAAAATGAAAACAAAAACTCGAATTTATAAAATCTACATTTTATTCATTACAAATTTTAGCATTCAACTTAAAAATTATGTGAAAAAACAAAGTACAAAACGATCGCAGTGATCAGGCGAAAAAACTAACAAAATCGGGAAAATACTTTCTTGACTAGAAAATAATACAAAAGTTTAGGCACTTGGGAAAAAATTCACTCAATGAAAAACTATTTAGGGACGCTTAAAACTATGGACAAAGTTAACTAAAGAAATTCACATAACATCTCGTTCTATGAAGTTGATGCGGGTGCGTTTTGTGTAAGTGCGGGTCTACTCTCGACCCTCTTGAATCCCATTTTCCCACAGCGACGCTACTTGCTTCGGCTCAGCAGACAAGAAGTATCGCGCGAACTGTACTCAACGTGCATCTAATGAAAATGACTACCTAATTTTCTATTCAAACTTTCTGCAGTGACATTCGTAAAAATCATAAAAGTGCGAATTGACTAGATTACGATAATCCATTTATAATTACGAGAATTCACATTACCCTTTTAATGCTAAATTAAACCCAAATCACCAATTTGTCTGCGACCATTGCTGGCCTGGCATCAAAATGGGCCAAAACGTTCGCGCCTGGCAGTTAATGAACAGCGATATTACGAAATTGTCTTTTCGTAAGCGCAATCACGAAGTAATTGAGTTTTAATTGGTAACATTAATTTGGTATTCTACATTTACTTAATCTGGTGGTCAATAAGCCAAATATGGGTACTTATATATCACCTCAATTATTTGTCAGAATAGACCATTCCAATAGAGAGAATCTACCATTGCGGTAGATTTATGAAAGCACAGTAACTTTATTTATTAAATTATTATACTCAATGGCAAGAGAAATTATGAATTCTATAGATAACTTTATCCATGTTAAAGTTCAGCATAGTTAATACATGAATGCTTTGACTATATAGATGTCTAGAGATTCGGGATCAATAAACATAAATACAAATATCACCTAACAGTTCGGTTATAATTGACGCAAACAGAGACGGTCAGTATGGAGTAGCGAGTGTATGGTTTGTTTAGTCGCACACACAAGCATATTAAAATTGGAATATTTTTTGCTGAGGCTCTATCTAGACATGTAAATACTCAAAGCACGAGTGATGGTGCACTGAAATCATTAAGTATACGCCTACAAAGAGAATGGAAAGAGTAAGGTTGTATAGAAAAAAGTGAAACGCAACACCAGAGGATCAACCAGACAGGAAGCGTTATTTACATTTTAATTAGGGTAGTATAAATCAATCATCGGATCTCTTACGGGGGTTATAGAGCTGTACTAGAATAGTGCTATAGTGAACGATTTATTGTTGCTCGTGTGCCGATGAAGCATTCTAGGTAGGTACTATACGTACAAATAAAGAAACGAAATGAAAACGAAGCGAATTCGTTGCGCCTTACACGCACATATTTATGACTGTCCACTAAGGGGCAAATTAATACAACAGCCTTTTTTCAAATCTTTTCTTTATTTGCGCGGATAAGCGCGTTTTACTATGTGCGCGTGCCGTGCAATGGAGGGAGCTATGTATTGTTTATCTACGGGATAGAACACATAACACAAGAATCCGCGAACTAAATGCATTGACCTATATTGTGCAAAATCAGCAAAATGAAGTGGCAATAACAGGCTACATATATGTATATATAATAATAATAATAATAATAAGTGGACTGATGACACAGTAAAAACTCCGCGTGTCGTGGAGATCGAGAAAGGAGATCTATGTCCAACAGTGGACGATCAGCGGGTGAAATGATGATAATGAGATTATGATAAAAAGTTTATTTTTTACACGGTGAAACTTTGATTCAGACATTGAATAATTTTATTAAAGCAATTTTAGTACAAAAAATCGCCTCTAATTGGCTATATTGATGACATAAATACATCTTCCAGCCAGTGACATGTAACTTAGCGAATAACTCATCAACAGTCGGCTACTAGTCAACTGCACACGTACATTCTTATGGTGGAGGCACACTTGCGTGGCTGCACATGGCTTTCGCAAGTGGAGCCCGAAAATGCATTAATAAAAACGGCATTATATGTATCGTCCAGCCTTCATTGTCATAATGTACTAAGATCCTAACTTGTATATCTCATGTCTGGCTTATAGATTAAATTTTCACTTGTTGGGATAACATAACACCAGAGTTGCGTTTCACCTATTCACAACATTAGTAAACTAAACGTTCAGTCTCGATGACCATCAACTTGTGTGATTTCAGCGCAGTAATAAGCATCTCTTAGGAGAATCTAATGAAAAACACTCAAATTATCTCAATAGGAAAAAAAATAGGAATCAGGAAACAAATTAATTATTTACACAATAATTGACAACGACAACGATTTTAACTCTGCGATTCGGCGGTTGACACATCTAAGATTGATTTTACCTCCTCGATGTGCCCGACTTCGTCATTAGACGTCGCTTCTATGAGCGACACGTTTGATGGCGTGGAAGCTTCATAGATGCTCTCTACATTCTTTTTAGTTATTCTTTTACCATCCTGCTTTTTCGTTTTCTGAGATATTTTCAATAATTCAGAATCAAGTGTTCCAACTGCTTCTTCATACTTTGCTGGATCCATTTCCGAACCGTCTACATTTAAATTAGCTCCCTGCATAGCTTCAATGAGATTGTCAATATCTTGTCCGTTATCTCCTTCGATCATACTCACTAGTTCTTCTATCATTTCTTTTTCAATTTCAGCTTCATTTGTTGATACTATTACTGGATCGTCAAGTTCTTTTAATACTGTATTTGTTAAATCGTCAATACTGCTATCGATCTGTACATTTACCGATTCGTTTGTCAATTCAATTGGTGGTTTGTCAGCCTGTTCATTTATTTGTTCATGGGATGGTTTGTCCGATTGTTCAATTGTCACTACACTTGTTTCTCCGTTTGTTGGTTCGCATAATGGTTTTTCAGATTGTTCATTTATTGACTCTGAAGACGGGTTATCGGATTGCTCATCTACTGGTTCATTTAAAAGTTTATTTGATTGTACATCTGAGTTTTCATTTAATTCTACCAAATTAGCACCTTTGTGCTCTATCGCCTGTTCATCTGATGGAGCATTTACTATTTTCTCAACACTTGATTCATTCACTGGAAGTACGTCACTTATCGATTTGTGTTCCATTATACAACTATCTGCAAGCGCTTGCGTGTCTACCTTGATATTGTCCTTCTTTCTTCTGGATTTGGATTTTTTCTGTTTCTCTGGCTTCTGTTCTTCTTTTGCCTGATTTTTGTTGGTGAGAACATTGAGTTGATTTTGCAGCTCTGCAAGACTTTGCCTGAGTTGAACACAGTTTGCGGCCATCGCGTCCATCTGTATTCCGAATATTACATTAGAATATTTAGATATTAAGTTTTTTTATGTATTGGAAGAGAATTATGTTCTCATCTGATTTGCACTTGTCTTATTTTGATTTTTCATCTGTTGCATTTAAGAATGATCCATTACTAAAGCAGTTTGCTACTAAATTGATTATGTTGATGGATCAACACAGTTCCTTAGCCGTTTACATGGAAAACTACTCTTAATACCGTCAGAGAAAAATTCAGTTTAATATTACAACTGATTTGTAATAAAACTGCGTCATAATGACTCAGACATATTGAAAAGGTTTCTATTTCGTATTCGTTGCTTCTCTTTATAGAAAACTAACTTTCTGCTCGCGTTTGTGCCACCGGGTCCACTAAATAGACATTCCGGTTTTAGAGTATCAACTACACAGCCACGCTTTCCTCGGTTGAAAAGCAGCCTATTTGTCCTTTTTCAGGGTTCAAGCTATCTCTATAACAAATTTTATTATAGAGATAGCTTGAACCTCGAGGGAGGACAAATAAATAAGGACAAATCTGTGAAAAAGTAACGAACATACATACACAATTATAAAGTAGAAAGTAGCCTATGTCCGTCTTTGGGATGCAAGCCATCTTTTAGTTTTATTAAGAATTGTTCAGCGTCGTGAAAACGTAACAGACACTTTCGCATTCATATTAGTATAGATGACAAAGGCTCTATCTCGTATAATATATTACAATGAGTTAGACATACCTTGTTAGGCTGCGATGGTACGGGCGGTGGCGGCGGTGGGAGCGGAGCGGGCGTCGGTAGCGGCGGACGCTCGATGTTATGCTCTTTAAGTGTGTTGAGTAGAAGCGTTCGTTCAGCCTGTGGGTTTGTATTTATTTTTATTAGTTTGTAACACATATGGGCTGTGTCCCCAAAACAAGATCCATAACCATAAAAAAAATTTTGCTGTCTCAGGCCGCCTGGTAGATGTGAAACATCAAAATAATATATTACAAGAACGTAAGATTTGTAGTATTGGAAATGGAGATAAAATTCTTACTTTAGTTAATGTATATGTACATAAACACACACAGAAAACGAGCGTGGCCTGAAAAAGAACAAAGCATCTTTTTTTACTTCCTACTAAATGCCGTATTAAATGTTTCACATTAGTAAAAAAGATATGTAAAACAAAGTCATACCGAAGAGGATATTCTCTCAAAGTAAACAAATATTTTTCTCAGACATGTGTCTTTATTTCAAGAACATCACAGCATTTGGCTCAGAGAAATAAATATTTTTATCCTATAAACCTATATTTTTAGAATGAGAGTCTAATTTTTCACTACAGAAATTATATCGAAACTATTAAAAATCTCTAATTTTTTAAACGTTTTTTTTTTGCACTAAAATTAGGCATCCCAAAGCCCAACAATAACTTTTTAAATTTTCTTCTCTATGTCTTTATATGTCCACAACTATTTCGGTGAAAATTTCATTTTGAAACAACTGAGAACGCAGCAACATAATTATGCCACTACACGGCATAGTATATTACAATAATCAATTTCCGTGACAAACACACAAGGTTGAAAACGTTTTTTTTATATCACGTGCGGTCTCTAATAGTTACAACAAAAACAATACAATATAAGAGGGCGATCCGCGGAGTAGTGAGGCACCGCGTCAACCAGTTTCGTGGGAACCTGCGCCGCTCGTGACCCAGGCTACATCTCCTGGTAGTACAATCAGCGTCGTAATCATCTAAGCGCCCAACGTGACTAAAAAGATCTCACGTACAGAAATTCAATTTTATCTTGGCCACCAAAGCTACCATATTGATATAAGCAAGCAAAGTGTTCAAAATATCTGAGCACCCATTCTTTAAATTTTATCGAAGCAATTGAGGTGTTCAAAATGGCAAGTATATAGCTCAACGGTATATAAGCAAGTGGTCAAAACATCTATGGATTTGGGAAATTAAACCTGTTTTCATTTTGAGACACGGCTTTGATTAAATTAACAACAATTGGTTAACACTTGAAACTTTATTAATAAAAAATCAAAAGCAAATCAAATTATGATCATAAAATTAAATATTAATAACGAGTGCAACCTCTATTGGCATTAACAACATCAAGGAGATGTTGCCTCACTGACCTGACTGTTTTTTCACAAAACACACATCCCCTTAATGACTCCCAAATCTCAATCACACGCTGCCTTAAGTTCTCAGAGCCGCGAGCTTGTTCACGATCTGACAACTAAATCATTTAGCCTCAGACATTCTCTATTGGATTTAAATCTGGACTTTTTGGAGGTAAAGTTATAAGATTTAAATTCCCATGTTCAGCAATAAATGTTTGAAAGACCCTAGCTTTATGAAACAAAAATCCATCTTGAATAATGTCATGGGTGCGTCACCAGGGTAAAAAAATTTGCTGTAGGCAACCATTAGACGACATTAACCATTTAGATGACCAAATGGCCGAGTAGTTAGAGACCCTAACTGCAAAGCCAATGGTAGCAGGTTCGATTCCCGCCCGCGACAAATATTTGTGTGCATGAACATGTTTATTTCGTTTCGGGTCTGGGTGTATAATATTTATCTATGTATATATTATTTTAAAAAAAAGTATTTAAGTATGTATATCAGTTGCGTAGTAATCCATAACAAAACATAATACTTGCTTACTTTGGGACTAGATGGCGCTGTATGGGTTGTCCCATCTACTATTATTGTATTATTAACCATACATCTCGAGGAATATCAATATATTTCAAAACATTTAGACGTCCACCTACTTCGATCAGCTCACCTGGTCCACTTTACGACATCCACCCCCAAAAACCTAGCGATATGCGACCATTTCTATTTCGCAGGATATTCTCTTCACAAAATCGCGTATTACTTCGCGAAAGCCGGACATGACTGGCGTTACAAAAAACTTTTTCATCCACGAAAACTGCATTCTGGAAATCGTAGTCTAAGTAATTCAAAGCGAATTGTCATCGCAATGCCTTATGTCGGGGGTGTAAGATTAGGTTTCTTTGCAGGCACGCGATGGTGGTGCAATCCTACTTCCTTTAGTCGGCGACGAACAGTGCTCTGCGATATGTGATGCGCAATGGTCATCAAGTTACAACTACGTATTTGTAAAGCGGTCTTCTCTAACATTTTGGATGAGTGCTTAGTGTTCCCGGAAATTTGTACTTCGCGGACGAACAATCGTAACGTGGCCTACAACGTCACCGATGTACGCCACCGATTTAGCCAAAGCGAAACGGAGTTTCTCTAAAAAGAATGTAAATGTCAAAGTGAAGTATAAATTAATTGTAAATATAAAATTATTGTTTGAATAAATGTTTCAACTTACGCTTACACCGAGTTCATTCGCTGTACCGGCGATAGAAAGGTTTTCTTGGTAAAAATTTTTTATTCTATGCTTTGTTTCGTCGTCTAAATGATAGGGAGGCATATTTATGAATAGTTCTTTTCCATTTCTCATACTCGGAAAGTAGTGTTGTTTTGATCTGATTATTGGGTAGAAAATGCTGCTTCCTTCCCTAGAGTGGGAAGAACTCATATAAATTACTTTCCACCTAAGGGCCGGAATGAACTTTAAAAATAGAACTGCTGTCAGCTGTGAAGAGTTTTATGTAAAAAAAAAAAACTAATTAAAAAAAATGCTGCGGCCATCTATCTGAGTTTCTAAACAGCCAGTGTGAACTTAGCGCAAACTTCTTTGAGCGGAATAAGCCGCAACAATTTACGTGATGCGTTCCATATTTAAAATTTAAAAAGTCGACATAAATTGGCGGGATATTAATCAGTTGTGTATCTGTGACGGAATTCAAACAAATAGGTAATAATCTTTTAATTTCACTGATTGTCCTAATTTGACAATTAATTTTAAATAGTACTACTAATATTATTATATATTATCAATAAATAGTTTAGATAAACAACTAGTTTTATTTTTCTCATATTCGAAATAAAAAGTAGAGTGTTTAACACGGGTAAAAGAATCAATTCCTACTCGGACTATAGCCTACTAGGTCTACATACCTCGGGAATTGATTCTTTCCACCCTCGGTTAACTTACACAGCTAATGAAATAATTTCGCAGAGAACCTTATTTTTTCAATGGCAATGATCAATAAAGTGTTTGCAATGATGATATTGATTACAAATAAGCTGTCATAACTATTGCTTTATTTTTTTCGAGTAGGGCGAGTAGGTAACTCACTCCAAAAAGTTTACAAGGAGAACAAACATTATTGTTTCACAAAAATATGTCAGTCAAAATCATACCCTATTACTTACACAGCTTATATAAAATTGAAAACAATGTTGTTAACATGTATTGACCATTTCGCATGCCTCGAACAATACGCTTACTTTGACTGCGTATGTATAAATAAAATAACGCTCAACTGATAATTTTGGCTACTTTAGACGTTTCGGTCTATCTGACGCTGACTGTACCACACAATTGATATACATAGTCATTGTTACATTATATCACACCCAGATATGATACAAATAGACATGTTCACGCACGCAAATATTTGTCCCGGGCGGGAGTCGAACCCGCGACCCTTGGCTCCGCAGTTAGGGTCTCTAATTACTCGGCTATTCAATCATATACTGTATCAAACATCATAGCAATGTTAAAAACCTGCAGTGTCCTACAGAGCCTCTGCATTTGATCCAAATGACGTTGGCTGGATGTGACTCGTTCATCGCTCACTTGCTTTTCGGTGCACGCTTGAAGCAACGAAGCTTGAGATGTTTCCCAGCGACGTTTCCACATTATGGATTCCTTCTCCAACTTCTGTATCTTCTTCGACATCTGTTGAACCACAATCGATTGTAGTACAAAATGTTTATACCATTTGTTTTACATTGGGTTGAGGAGAAAGTCATTTTTCATACAAGTAAAAAAAAAGTGGCCAAATTTTTTTTTCCTTTTTCGCGGCATCGAGGTACCTGTCGTCGTCACCGCATAAGTACAATACAAATTTTATAGACACACAGTGTGTTATTAAACTCTAATTTCTAGTTTTTCTTAAATAAATTCAGTGATATTGGAAAACGTCACCTTATCCATCTCGCCCTTGAAACCCACGAACACTTGATTGCTCTTCTGTAACGCGTTTTGAAACTCGTCATATTTGCCCGTGTACACGTTTATCTGGCTGCGTAGTAGACCTTCGGCATTTTGAAGCTCCGCGATCTTGGCTTTGTACTGCTCTGTCTCCAACTGAAAAATAATTATTAAATAAGGTTTACCACACAATATTTCATTTTGTATCACCTGCATGAACATTTTAAAGGCTTAGCCAAAAACAAAAACACAATCGGGCTTTCGTGACGTGAGTTTTGCATCTGTGTAGTTCTGCTTTTCATTTATTGACGTTTTTTGCTTCCGCCAGTATCAAGTTTAACAATTCTCATTAAGTAATGAAACAGGGAACATTGTACCTACTGTTCCTTTGGAAGTTTAGCAAATTGAGCCATTTTTTAGTGTAAAGCCTGTCCTCCAAACACAACCAACTTTTATTCGTTTGATCATTAGTCAACATTTCACCAAAGTTCACCAAACCTAGCTGGATAGCGTAGCTAGTCCGCCACACAGGTGATGCTCCAATATGCAACTTTGGTCCTGTACATGAGAACTGCGTAGTTATTACATTCTGTGCCAATAGTGTAAGCTCTATAACAAATTTTATTATAGAGATAGCTTGAACCTCGAGGGAGGACAAATAAATAAGGAAAAATCTGTGAAAAAGTAACGAACATACATACACAATTATACAGTAGAAAGTAGCCTATGTCCGTCTTTGGGATGCAAGCCATCTTTGTAAGCTTTGCAAGCCAACTGATTTAAGACCTCTAGATACACCCAAAGGAATATATCACAATCTAAATGACAAAATTAAGGCATTGTCAATATCGTCATATAATACGTAAAAGTAATTCGTTCCAAAGACATTCATGACGTCACTGTTTAATAATAATACTCGGTACAACCCACACAGTGCCATCTAGTTGCAAAGTAGACAAGTAGGTATTATGCTCATATTATGGAGTACTAGACAACTGATATACATACTTTAATAGTCTCTATAATATATACATATATAGATATTTTTATACCAAGACTTGGAACAAATAGACATGGTCACGCACACAAATATTTATACCGGACGGAAATCGAACCCACAACCCTTGCCTCCGCAGTTAGGGTCTCTAACCACTTGGCCAATCAGTAATGTATATTATATAAGCTTCATTTCATGAGAAAGCATTTTAGAGGATAATTGTCGTTTGACATTTTTGTTAGTTGTTCGCGCATAGTAAGAGATTATTATATGATTTTTTCTTCTTTAAAAATACCATGACTACATGGTTGACACCGTTTGTTTACCGTTGTTAGAATGTTTATTTTTGGAAAGTATAACGCGCATCTCATCGGTTAGTGTGTCACGGATAAGTAACTTATGGATTGGGCACAGTCGTTGACCTAGTTTATGAGACACGGAGCGTTTTCTTATCTGGTTCACTGTTTGAGTAGACAATTTTTTGGGCAATCATCAATTTCTTAAATTTTTCAAACACTTTAAATGATAGGTAACTGTGGCAATTGGGACAAATTTACATTAAAAATATCTCAGTAATAAATATGCCAGTGAGCTCTTAGGCTACCAGCACTGAAACATACCTTTAATTTTTCCATCTCAGCCAGAAGTCGTTCTTTCTCTGCCCTGTGTTCTAAACTTGCTTTCTGCATTTTAGCATCAGATAATTGAGATTCTAGAGTCATTTGCTTAGCCATTTTGTCAACCTTAAATGATAAATGTGAATGATTTGTTTAGTGTACAAAAATATTCTATTACTTCACACTTAATTAAAGATATACCATAACATTGGCCATTTTTGGAGAAGCTGCATGGTGCGGTGGATAATTCTCCAATGTCTATTGGTTCAAGAGCTAATATGTAACCAATAGAAAGCACAGAATCAGCCCTACCAGACCGCATGGTTACTCCATGGAAGGCCAACGTTATATGGTATATATATCTTTAGTCACCAGCACACAACTTGTAGAATTGGATATATCTCTATTTCTTTTAATGTAAAAGACAAAAACATTACCTTCCACAATCCAGTAAAAAAATTAAACAGTTTATTTTTGTGTTTGTGATTGAAAATATTCTTAAACTTTAACTACCCTCTTTTTTTTAATATTAACTATTTCAAAGTTGTAAGTAATATACCAACTTCTAAGTAATTATTATTAAAAATGTTTTATCACAGTGATTCTGTGATTCATTATTCTGAATGCAGCAACAAAAAATTATACTATAATTTAAATTATAAAATATGACAGATAGGGCAAGTATTAATGATTGATTTTTTTTGAGTCTTTGACAGTTTATTGAAATATCGTTATAACCTCTGAACTAAATCTCTGAACAAAATACTAAAAACTCAACCTGTTGTTCTCTAAGTTGGTATTGTTGTAAAACACCTTTGAACTTCTCGCTCATACTTATATTATCATCTCTGAGTTTTGCATTCTTCTCGTTATTCTGCTCTAAAAGAGTGGTGATTTCCGACAGTGTGTTCTGGAATTTCGCCTGTGTCTCCTTCCTTCTTTCTTCTTCTTCCCTTATTTTTAGTAGTGATTCTTCCTGTAAAAACAAAAATGTTGAAGTGACAACAACTTACTTTTCTTATTGGCAATAATTTTGGTTATTACAATATATTTATTACAATACCTCAATTTACATGTTTTAAGACTATCACTAAGTGTATCATTGCAATAGAATCAAAAATACATATTGAGATTTGAATTAAATGAATGTACGAAACTAACAAAACTTTGGTATTTTCTATTCAGTATAAGACACAGGTTATATATTATCCCAAAGACCAATGGCAATCATTTTATTTGAGACTTAATTGTAGTGTCTATAAGTAAAATAAATATTTGTTTATTCAGCGTAATTTGTTGAGCTCATATATGTAAAAGTTTGATAAAAGAGAACCGAAAATAATAGAACCGTAGATAAGAAGAACTTGGTTGGTAAGAATTCTATATTTTTTTTAAAAGAAATTACCAAACATTGCAATAGCAAGTATGTATGTTCGTAAAACAACGTTAGGGCTTTTCGTGTAAGACCTAGTGTGGCTCTCTATTAGATGGAATGTCACCGTGTGGTTTAACGTTTAATACATTATCAATTTTCATATTATCATTATTAATACAAAAATACAAAGGTACTAAAAAACATTCATAAATGGTATCACATCACAGACTAAAACAACACATTTTATTTCACTATGTGGGAACATTAAGTACTCAGAAGTATGAAATGTGTTCATAAATAAGTTCATTATGAATCTGGCAAGTATTTTAAACGAAATGCGCTACTGAGTACGTTATGGGTCTGCTTTGGCGGTTCAGAAGCCCAAACCTGTACTCATGAGTTCTTTTGACCGGGTTTCATGAACCGAAACCCGGTCAATTTGAAATAGCGGACAGAAAACATAAAAAATATTGAATTTTTCTATTTTCTACATTCAGTTCCAAAATAGTACATTCAAAACTCGAGGTAAAGAGAACCTCACTTTTAAAAAAATCTGTTGATTGTTTTGATAATGACGTTAGAGCGCAAACGAAAAGATGAACTACCATACAAGTACCAACGGTACTGAATAATTGCTAGATGGGTTGATTGCAGCGACAGAATGGATTTCATAATATTGTTTTGAACATGTAATGGGTATAATCGTTTTTATTAATAGTATTGCACGCCGAGTCGATAATAATCGATTGTTTTTAATAATTTCATCGCAGAAAAACATATGGTCCCTGTGGAATAATTACTCTTCATTATAAAATCGGTAAATGGATTTTGTGATATTTGATATAGTTTTCTTAGGAAGTTAAATTTCAGAATGTTCTAAAGATTTATATCCTAGAGCATCACGACGTCCCAGTACAACTGTGTAGTCCACGCGGGCGAAGGCGCGGGCAGGAAGCTAGTTTAATTTTATACTGTGGTATTGTATCAGGCTTTTTTTACACCTCCACTGCTGGAATACGGCCTTTCTTCAAAACTACGGAATTTGGACCATAAGCCTATAAGCATAAGTTTTAATAGTTACAAACTCATTGATTGATGTACATGGCGGGGATAGAACCAATCACCTTTATATCAAAGACATAGTGCTTAGCCACTCAGCCTATTGGAATTGGTGATGGTTAGAACAAATTATTTACTTCTAGACATTTTTTTCATGTTTATGTAAATGGCTCGTCGCTCTGCTCCGCTTCACTTCTCGCATTAACATAAACGAACTTAACCTAATGATTTGAAAAAAATGACCATTAACCTAAATTAACCTGATTAGAAATTAATGAATGGGCTTCTAAATGGCTCATCGCTCTGCTCCGATTCGCTCCTCACATTGACATAAACAAACCTAACCTACCCTAAGGATTTTAAAAAATAGACCATTAACCTAAATTAACCTGATTAGAAATTAATGAATGGGCTTCTAAATGGCTCATCGCTCTGCTCCGATTCGCTCCTCACATTGACATAAACAAACCTAACCTACCCTAAGGATTTTAAAAAATAGACCATTAACCTAAATTAACCTGATTAGAAATTAATGAATGTGCTTCTAAATGGCTCATCGCTCTGCTCCGATTCGCTCCTCACATTGACATAAACAAACCTAACCTACCCTAAGGATTTTAAAAAATAGACCATTAACCTAAATTAACCTGATTAGAAATTAATGAATGGGCTTCTAAATGGCTCATCGCTCTGCTCCGATTCGCTCCTCACATTGACATAAACAAACCTAACCTACCCTAAGGATTTTAAAAAATAGACCATTAACCTAAATTAACCTGATTAGAAATTAATGAATGGGCTTCTAAATGGCTCATCGCTCTGCTCCGATTCGCTCCTCACATTGACATAAACAAACCTAACCTACCCTAAGGATTTTAAAAAATAGACCATTAACCTAAATTAACCTGATTAGAAATTAATGAATGGGCTTCTAAATGGCTCATCGCTCTGCTCCGATTCGCTCCTCACATTGACATAAACAAACCTAACCTACCCTAAGGATTTTAAAAAATAGACCATTAACCTAAATTAACCTGATTAGAAATTAATGAATGTGCTTCTAAATGGCTCATCGCTCTGCTCCGATTCGCTCCTCACATTGACATAAACAAACCTAACCTACCCTAAGGATTTTAAAAAATAGACCATTAACCTAAATTAACCTGATTAGAAATTAATGAATGGGCTTCTAAATGGCTCATCGCTCTGCTCCGATTCGCTCCTCACATTGACATAAACAAACCTAACCTACCCTAAGGATTTTAAAAAATAGACCATTAACCTAAATTAACCTGATTAGAAATTAATGAATGTGCTTCTAAATGGCTCATCGCTCTGCTCCGATTCGCTCCTCACATTGACATAAACAAACCTAACCTACCCTAAGGATTTTAAAAAATAGACCATTAACCTAAATTAACCTGATTAGAAATTAATGAATGTGCTTCTAAATGGCTCATCGCTCTGCTCCGATTCGCTCCTCACATTGACATAAACAAACCTAACCTACCCTAAGGATTTTAAAAAATAGACCATTAACCTAAATTAACCTGATTAGAAATTAATGAATGGGCTTCTAAATGGCTCATCGCTCTGCTCCGATTCGCTCCTCACATTGACATAAACAAACCTAACCTACCCTAAGGATTTTAAAAAATAGACCATTAACCTAAATTAACCTGATTAGAAATTAATGAATGTGCTTCTAAATGGCTCATCGCTCTGCTCCGATTCGCTCCTCACATTGACATAAACAAACCTAACCTACCCTAAGGATTTTAAAAAATAGACCATTAACCTAAATTAACCTGATTAGAAATTAATGAATGTGCTTCTAAATGGCTCATCGCTCTGCTCCGATTCGCTCCTCACATTGACATAAACAAACCTAACCTACCCTAAGGATTTTAAAAAATAGACCATTAACCTAAATTAACCTGATTAGAAATTAATGAATGGGCTTCTAAATGGCTCATCGCTCTGCTCCGATTCGCTCCTCACATTGACATAAACAAACCTAACCTACCCTAAGGATTTTAAAAAATAGACCATTAACCTAAATTAACCTGATTAGAAATTAATGAATGTGCTTCTAAATGGCTCATCGCTCTGCTCCGATTCGCTCCTCACATTGACATAAACAAACCTAACCTACCCTAAGGATTTTAAAAAATAGACCATTAACCTAAATTAACCTGATTAGAAATTAATGAATGTGCTTCTAAATGGCTCATCGCTCTGCTCCGATTCGCTCCTCACATTGACATAAACAAACCTAACCTACCCTAAGGATTTTAAAAAATAGACCATTAACCTAAATTAACCTGATTAGAAATTAATGAATGTGCTTCTAAATGGCTCATCGCTCTGCTCCGATTCGCTCCTCACATTGACATAAACAAACCTAACCTACCCTAAGGATTTTAAAAAATAGACCATTAACCTAAATTAACCTGATTAGAAATTAATGAATGGGCTTCTAAATGGCTCATCGCTCTGCTCCGATTCGCTCCTCACATTGACATAAACAAACCTAACCTACCCTAAGGATTTTAAAAAATAGACCATTAACCTAAATTAACCTGATTAGAAATTAATGAATGTGCTTCTAAATGGCTCATCGCTCTGCTCCGATTCGCTCCTCACATTGACATAAACAAACCTAACCTACCCTAAGGATTTTAAAAAATAGACCATTAACCTAAATTAACCTGATTAGAAATTAATGAATGTGCTTCTAAATGGCTCATCGCTCTGCTCCGATTCGCTCCTCACATTGACATAAACAAACCTAACCTACCCTAAGGATTTTAAAAAATAGACCATTAACCTAAATTAACCTGATTAGAAATTAATGAATGTGCTTCTAAATGGCTCATCGCTCTGCTCCGATTCGCTCCTCACATTGACATAAACAAACCTAACCTACCCTAAGGATTTTAAAAAATAGACCATTAACCTAAATTAACCTGATTAGAAATTAATGAATGGGCTTCTAAATGGCTCATCGCTCTGCTCCGATTCGCTCCTCACATTGACATAAACAAACCTAACCTACCCTAAGGATTTTAAAAAATAGACCATTAACCTAAATTAACCTGATTAGAAATTAATGAATGTGCTTCTAAATGGCTCATCGCTCTGCTCCGATTCGCTCCTCACATTGACATAAACAAACCTAACCTACCCTAAGGATTTTAAAAAATAGACCATTAACCTAAATTAACCTGATTAGAAATTAATGAATGGGCTTCTAAATGGCTCATCGCTCTGCTCCGATTCGCTCCTCACATTGACATAAACAAACCTAACCTACCCTAAGGATTTTAAAAAATAGACCATTAACCTAAATTAACCTGATTAGAAATTAATGAATGGGCTTCTAAATGGCTCATCGCTCTGCTCCGATTCGCTCCTCACATTGACATAAACAAACCTAACCTACCCTAAGGATTTTAAAAAATAGACCATTAACCTAAATTAACCTGATTAGAAATTAATGAATGGGCTTCTAAATGGCTCATCGCTCTGCTCCGATTCGCTCCTCACATTGACATAAACAAACCTAACCTACCCTAAGGATTTTAAAAAATAGACCATTAACCTAAATTAACCTGATTAGAAATTAATGAATGTGCTTCTAAATGGCTCATCGCTCTGCTCCGATTCGCTCCTCACATTGACATAAACAAACCTAACCTACCCTAAGGATTTTAAAAAATAGACCATTAACCTAAATTAACCTGATTAGAAATTAATGAATGGGCTTCTAAATGGCTCATCGCTCTGCTCCGATTCGCTCCTCACATTGACATAAACAAACCTAACCTACCCTAAGGATTTTAAAAAATAGACCATTAACCTAAATTAACCTGATTAGAAATTAATGAATGGGCTTCTAAATGGCTCATCGCTCTGCTCCGATTCGCTCCTCACATTGACATAAACAAACCTAACCTACCCTAAGGATTTTAAAAAATAGACCATTAACCTAAATTAACCTGATTAGAAATTAATGAATGGGCTTCTAAATGGCTCATCGCTCTGCTCCGATTCGCTCCTCACATTGACATAAACAAACCTAACCTACCCTAAGGATTTTAAAAAATAGACCATTAACCTAAATTAACCTGATTAGAAATTAATGAATGGGCTTCTAAATGGCTCATCGCTCTGCTCCGATTCGCTCCTCACATTGACATAAACAAACCTAACCTACCCTAAGGATTTTAAAAAATAGACCATTAACCTAAATTAACCTGATTAGAAATTAATGAATGGGCTTCTAAATGGCTCATCGCTCTGCTCCGATTCGCTCCTCACATTGACATAAACAAACCTAACCTACCCTAAGGATTTTAAAAAATAGACCATTAACCTAAATTAACCTAATTAGAAATTGATCAACAGACTTATAAGTAAGTTTACAAATAAACAAAAGTAATTTACAAAAAGTAAATATTTAATTACTACAAAAAAAAAGTGAGTTCCTAAAAAAATTTAATTATAGTGTTTTTATCAGTCCACTGCCAACGATCGAAAAACACCATCAACTAACCAGTAAACCATAATTTTTAAATTAAAAAAAAATGAAAAATACTTTCATATTTTGAACTATATGATAGCAAATAAAACGACAATATCTTAGAAAAAGTAGACCTAATAAATTTCTGTCTGGATAAGGGACAAAGCTAACAAGTTTATACACAATGTTACAACTTTCAATATACCTATGTGTACAGACAACCATGCATCCACTACACTAAGGGCCAAATTCACAAACAATACTAGCACAATCTCATCATGAGTTGGATTCAACAAACATCAAAACTGCAAAAGCAAAAAAAAGCTGATGTGCATTTGGGATATTCTTGACCATCCTCTAATTTTTCACACAGTACTGTGAGGCCCCTTTTTCTAGATAAATGAATTTTAAGTTATGTTATAACTCTGTGAAGATTAACACTGCTATAAGTATTTTACTAAGCTCTGATTTCAAAATTCAATTTAAACATATTGGAGTATTAAGTAAGAATATCTTAAGTAAATTACTTATTAGATAATACAAACCTTGATAGCTTTATTTTGTTTTTGCAACTCCCTACATAAATTTTCAAGTTTAGATTTAACCAATATGGTTTTATTAAATTCCAACTGAAGTTGATCTTTTTCTTTCAACAATAATGCAAAACGTTTCTCAGATTGTTTAACAATAAAATGTAATGTTTTATTTTCATCTGCAGTTTGGACATATTTCTTGCAGACCAAAGATAACTTTTCTTCTAATGTTGGCACACTGTTGAGGGATTTCATGAATTGTTCTACATTTTTATCATCTTTTCTGCTTCTTTCATCTTTTTTAGACTTTTTAGGCTGAGTCTCTGCAGGAGGCGGTGTCAGATTCTTTTCCTATAATTGAATAGATAAGCTCGAATATAATGAAGATTAGTTACAGTAGAAGTATAGTATTTAAAAGTGTAATTTTATGAATTAATAATTCACTAATAGCTTTAGTTTTTCACAAAATTTGATAGAATCTCTGTTATTTAATAAAAGATAAAAAGTAACCACAAATTAATACTACAGATGTTAAAATCTAACATGACGAAATAGCGAACATTGGACATCTATTAGGAAAAGTAAATACCATGTCTAACTTCATAATTTCTCCATAGGTGGCCATTTCCACTATTTCAATAATATTAGAAGGATATTTTCAAAACAATTGCATAATGATTATGGCTATGTTAAATCTTAGCAAAGACTGCAAAATACAGAATCTGTTTACATATTTTGCAAACACAAACATACCAATTATGGTAGACATCAAAATGATTGAAATTGCATCCTTATAAATAGGCGGTCCATCTTATACATTTATATTTCTTTGACCATAAAAGAAGAAAGCACTAGAAACGTGGTACAGAACAGAAATATCGTAAACAGTTAAATTTGGCATAATGCCATAAAATTTTAGGTTAATTTTAAAGATAACTAACAGCTACAATTGGAAATATAGTTTTCTGAAGTTTTATTCTACTTAGAATATTATAAAACTAATATATTTAATACAAAATAAACATATTAGAAACGAGTACTTTATGTACTGGTTGCTATTTATAAATAGAAATATTAACGACTGTTTAGTTTACTTACTTCGGTGTTTGCATTTTGCTGTACATTTTCGGTCGTATCTTTACCATTACTTTCTGTTGCTGCATCCATTTCGTAATATAAGATCACGCCAAGTTAAACAAGATATTTCTGGTATTTCTAGTTTCTAGGATTTTAATCACCAAACAAAATTAAATTGACGCTGCTGACAGACAATCTATGGTTACCGACAGTGTTGCCCAATATAGAAAAATAATTACTATGAGTAAAAGTCTAAGTGTACGGATTCAGTGTCCATTCAAATCGAGCGTCCGGCGATGCGGGGCGTGCGGCGTTCGTTCATGACAAACGCATGTTTGTAAACGAACGTGGTCTAAGTTCTAACTTATCTATGGTTCTAACTAAGTGGCCGGTCGGCGGACTAGGCGGAGCGGTGAGGACAGCTTGCATGTTGCGTTCTGCGGAGAGTGCGGAGCGTCGACGTGCGTTCAATCAAACCAGTTTGTCGACGGCCTCAGTGTGAGAGAGCGTTCTGCGGGCGTGCAGCGTGGTGTTCATGCGGCGTACCACGGCGTACGAGGGCTCATCAAGTGGCCTCAGTAAACTAGTACTGGTTAAAAAACATAAAACAAAACAAAAAACATTGTTTTCTAAAAGAAACATAAAAACTTGTTTGTGATAAAACCGCAAACGTACAATATAATTAAAATATCTGTGTACAATCTGTGTACAATATAATTAAAATAGTGCCTCGAAATAAGTCAATAAAATATTAACGTTTTTACAATTGCGTGTGATGGCATACATAAAATATCCACGACAGCTCACGGAATATATTCACGTTAAACATTTTCACAGTTGCGTATAGATGGCATAAACAACACAGATGTGACCACTTTTGTTTGTAAACACTCAAACAGAATTAACAAAAACGAAACAAGCGTAGTGCGAAAGAGATACGTAAACTGAGTTCAGTAATTTTCGTTTTCATTCTGTTTTTATGTTTGTCATGTTTTCTGTTTTTTAATAAGTATCACGCGAGCGACGCAACTAAGATTACATGTTGTTTCGTGAAGATTACTTTCGGAGCGGTTCGGTTCGAAGGCGTATTGATTTTATTTTGAGAGATTGTTTGTTACCATGTTGCAGTACGGTGTAAATAAATCATTATTATTGACTAAGTAAAGAGTGATATATCGTGATAGCCCAAAGCGCAACGAACCTGTCTCAAATTTATAAGGCCCCATAGGGCCATGGTTCGAATCCAGGCATGTAACAATGAGTTTTTCTGACTTAAGTACACAATATCACTGACACCGTGCTTCGGAGGGCACGTTAAGCAGTCGGTCCCGGGCGCTGTCAGTAGATGGCGGTCGTTACAATCCCCAACCCGCAGTGGAGCAGCGTCGTGGACTTAAGCTCCAAGCCCCCCCCCCTTACCCTGGGGGAGGCCTAAGCCCCTGCAGTGGGGTAAAAATGGGCTGATGATGATGAAAGAGTGAGTGTATATATTTAAATTAGAAGTAACTTTAAATACATTTTAGATAGTTAATGACTAACGAAGAGTGAAATGTAAAACTACGAATAACTTTAAATATTTATACTTAAAATTTTCATAAAACTTTAAGTATATACGTATATTATATTTAGTTTATTGTTTGATGATTATTAATATTAAATATGGCTTTTAGACGTGATAATACCACAATTTCAAAGACTTTCAACTATTTTGAACATGGGTAATATAAGGTCAAATGTCTATAACAAGAAGAACGAAAACGAAGTAAATACCTAAGTAGCGAAGTGCATCGCGCGACGTTGCGTGTTTCACTGTGTTTGTGCTACCAAAAACAAATACATAAAACAAAAACAGAAATAAAACCAAAAAACCCAAAAACACCAATAAAAACAAAAACAAAGAAAACGAAAAAACAGAAGTAAAAATCAAACTAATAAAAAACAAAAACAGAAACAAGTTTTTCGTTTCAAACAAAAACATCTGTTTTTTTAAAAAAGCAGTAACATCACAGTACTTGGTACTACATCATTTACAAACATGCGTTTGTCATGAACGCCGCACGCCCCGCACCGTTGGACGCTCGATTTGGGCGGACACTGAGTTCGTACACTTTTGAGTTTTACAGCGGCGTATGCAGCGTTTCATAATGTCGTTCGGAGGCATAGTTTCAGAAATTAAAAAAAACCTGAAAAATGGTAGTCTTGCATACATTATACAAAAATAGAAAAAGGTTGACACTGACAAACTTGTATATTCGTGGAATTTGTTTTCGATCAATCTTAATGTTTTATAAAGCGTCGCGAATTCTCCCAACACTTTTCTTTGTTTAACAATGTCATTTCGACTTTCTCGTAATTCAAATTTCATCCATAAATTCCCTTCTAAATACATGTCAATAATATCGTACGACGCCTTCGACGCCCTGTTAACGCCAACGCTGGGCGTTTACTTTCTGAGGCTGAGCTGAGGCCACTTGGTAAACGCTTGTACACGAACGCCATGCCGTACGCCCCGCAAACGCTCTTTCTCTGAGGCCGTAAACTAAGAGTAAGGTAAAGGAAGGTATATATTTCGCTTCAAACTTTATGGCAGATCGGAATACAACGCTTCAAGCATGCTTGTGCAGGTACAGTCATATACCCCTCGCTCCACTGCGTCCTGCTACACCTAAAACTGGTTACTGCCACGCGATTTGTGCTTATGTTCGGATCCGCCATAAAGTTTGATTGGAACTGTAAGGCTTGGATCCCACGGTGGCGAATCAGCAGCGCGACGTTCCCGCCGCGCGTTGTAACTGCCGTGCCGTTTTCGTTCTGTAACTAGTACATTTATCATTAAACTCATAAATTGCATTCACACACCACGACCCTTTCGTCATGATTTTGTTTGTACGTATGATGGAATATGAACTCACACTAGCGCGGCGAAATCGATGCACGCGCTTCATTTGGCAATAGTATAGTACTCGCCCGAGCTATTAGTTGGCCCGTAATTTCAAAAAAAGTCTTCTCCACCTGCGGCGAGCGATGTTGATGTAAAAAATTAATTAATGAAATTGAAAACAGACAACCTTTATAAAGCTAGAACAGATTTCCTTATAATTGGATCTTGGTATATAATGAACGGCGATATAATGTGGAACAAATTATCCAAGGATTTAATATTCATTCGATAGTAATAAAGAAATGTATTGGGGTGTTACAGAAACTTGTCTTGCAACTTATAAAACTAGGCTTTTAAAAATCTTCCATTGTTCTCAAAATCAAAGCACAAACACATACAGTTTCTAGGAAAGCCATTTTGAAATAACTAAAATACGCGGCAAACTGCGCTGCCGTGCGTGCTACAAAATAAAAGTTTAAATTCGCCGCTGTGGGATCATATCCTAATTTGAAATAAAATAAAATTTTTGCTCCTTATTTTAGACTTTCTTTTTAATTTTAGGTTGACTTCAACAAATGCATTACTTATAGCTCTTGTTAAGGAAACATGTTTGAAAATCGGTATGACCATTTTACTGAACACATAAAATATGCTAAAAGCTAAAAATAAATTCAAGTTGTATGTTAAAATAACTGGATCTGATATAAATGTTAACCTTTTCATACTTTACTATTTGAATCAATTGATAAACATTATGTTTTTATAAAAATAAATACTTGTATTGCTTAATTTTACACAGACAACATTAAGAACCGCGTTTGATAACCAAACAGTACGTCAGTTTAGAGCCATCTAGCAACGTCATGTGATACTTTTTTTAAAAGAAATTAGCATATTCAACATTTATGAACTAACAACACTATTTCATTTATTGCGTTCATTGGTTCATTGCCTGTGAGGTGAGCTGTGAGCAATGCTTCCAGGTTCAACGTAATTACAGTAGATCTACCAATTAATGTAATAGTAAAAATACCTTGTTTGGATCTACCGTATTTTTTTAGTTGAAGGGTATTCCCCATTCCCCAAATAATCTCGGCACGCATATTATGTGCAACTTACAAAACGAGTTGTCTCTGTCTGACAAACGGACAATACGATATATCTTTCTTTTCGTCACTTAGATCAACCAATCATTCAAGCCAAGCATATCACATTCCGAACAAATTCTTTGTTGAAATAGGACTGCTTACGTTTTGTGAAAGAAATAGGTATAATTCATATGTCCTAAGAGTGAAAGAGTTAGAAGATACTATGAAAACTTAGAATCTTTCATCTCTTTTACACATTGGACACACGAAAAATACCTATTTATTGCTTTTACAAAACGTAAGCAGGGTTAACTCGACAATTTATGCGGTGTGGGTCTTCTAACAAAATCTAGTCCAACAACTAACATATTTTTTCAACAAGCCATTGGCAGAAATTCGGAAAATTGTTTTAATTTTAAGCTTACAAAAAAGAAGATTACTAGAATGTCTGCAAAAAATAAAAAACATGAAATTATTTTGCTATGTACATTGATGAACAATTTAATAAAACAGCATTGAAGTTTTATTGTAGTTTTACTGTAATTAAAATTTAAATTACTGTATTTTTTGGAAAATACTGTATTTTTCAGATGGAAACACCGTAATTTTACTTTTGCGATCTGGAAGCACTGTCTGTGAGTAACAAGTCAATTAATTCGTTCGTTCATTCTTCTCGGAAAAAGGAAAAGGAGAACTCGTTAGCGTCAGAAAATTTTGTGAATTATTAAAATAATAAACAATTAGCCTCCGAAATAATTTGCCAGTTCTGCATTTATTTATCCCCCAATAAAGGTAAGTCCATTTTCCATATTTATTTTCAGGTATGTATGTAATGTAATAGATTTCCGATCGGAGTTACAAAGCCGTTATTTCTCATGTTGAGGTCAACGTGCTTTTGAATACTTTTATTTTCCAGTTTGACCGGCCGGTATACCACGGTATCCTATGGCGTATACCTTCTAAAAAGCAATAATTATGTTTAAATTTCAACCGTAATTAGACCTAGAAAGGGGAATCTAGACAAAGGAATTGCGGTTTGGTTACCTACAACCGTTACTCGATTTGCTTGACTGACTTGGTCGAATCTCAGCCTGTAACGTTATACGGTTGAATTAATTGTATATCAAATAACATTAATGTATAAAACTGGCACAAAATTAATTCATTTTTCTCATGATCACATGTTATCGGCTGATGCTATGAGTCATCGTTTCTCATATTCGTTAAATTCTACGCCGTATAGTTATAATTTCCATTGTCTTTTCCTTTTAAACGACTCTTTGAGTCCTGTGTTCAGTACACGTGTAAGGTTTGGTTCCAGATCATGTGAGTTATGGTTTAATTGAGGGTTACTTTAACAAACTTCTTTAACTTCTGTCCTGTATGTAAAGAAAACTAAAAATATGTCTAAACAAATGTTAAAGACCATTTTGAAGCATTTGAACGATTTCGATAATTGTAACAGCAAAAACTTATAAATAGGTAGGTACATATAGGTACCACAGGTGGACCACTACCTATTGAACAAATTCTTTTTGTCCGGTAAATTGGGAAAATATTTCCTAAACATTCTGTTTCATATATTGTGATTGTTTCAGATAAACTCTTTGTGTTGGGAAAAGTGCGACATACCTATTCTATTAATTAAGCATTTTTTTTATGTTCCACGTTTTAATGATTTAGTTACTCTATTTTCTGTAACAGTGAACTACCTCCAGTATGTACCTAATGCTGTGGTTTGGCATTCCAAATGTAATTCATGAATTATAAAAGTGAAATTTAAGTATTTTTAGTTCAAAATTTGATAACTTAAAGAAGCAGAAAAAAATAAATTATCTGACCAAGATTTATTTAAAAAAATTCAGTAACATATAATAAAACTATATCATAATATATACAGGCAACCTAAAAACAAATATGTTAAATACATTCACCAATGTAATTCTATCCTGCAAAATTCAATCAGAGCGGCCACAAAACATTCACACAATCCAGATCTCACGCTAATAATGTTTATACATATATGCATTGATGTTTAATGTCAAGTAAAGCAATATAGAAAATATTTGTCCTTCATTGGAACAAGTTTCTCAGGAACTCTTCATACGGCTTAGTTACGACATTATGCAGTAATTTACTCCATACTAGCCGCCCACATGTGAATTGTTCTGCAATTTCTTTTCAAGCTAACATCTGTGTGAAGTCATTTTCTTAGATTTAAATAGAGACAAAACAACACACAAACTTGTTTCCAAAAGGTAGACCATTACTATATATTCTCCTTTGGTATGGTCCATACCTACTTTGTACAGGTCATTCAATCATCAATTGTTCCATGCAGGCTTCTCAGATTTCAGGTGCTAAAAATTTAGCAGCTTATGTTTCTCTTTGACATGCTGTACCAACCTGCCAATCACACATCCACTCTTTAAATGCCTTTCATCGGTCTACTCTCTTTCATACTTTTCATAAGGCCAACCCATCTTTCAAACGACACACTCTTTCACATTCACCTATCTTTCAGAAACACTCCACATTTAGTATGGAAAGATCTGTCTCCCACGAATTCTACTTTTATGTTTTTTAGGGTCTAGAACTAAAAAGCAAAAAACTTTAAAGAAAATATATGAACATCGACCATTGCCCCCTGATCTCCAAAAATACATAGTCTAACATAAAAAAAAATATTTAATATAGAATCTCATTCATAGTTTACAGAAAAATCTAATTAGAAATTCCAAATCTTTAAATTCCCATAGAAATAAAAAGATTTAGGAAGAGAAAATGTTAAAAAAATTTTTTTTTTTTATTTGTGTTTAATTATACCTGATAGTTTTCAGTGAGATTAAGGAACATTCCTTAAGCTCACTGAAAACTATCAAGTATAATTGGTCACTATTCAAGTGGTAACTATGCTAGCCTACTTATAGAAAGGAG
Organism: Luffia ferchaultella; assembly: GCA_949709985.1. Lineage (NCBI taxonomy): Eukaryota > Metazoa > Arthropoda > Insecta > Lepidoptera > Psychidae > Luffia > Luffia ferchaultella. The sequence goes on from OX453262.1 coordinate 3,966,751, forward strand.
TCAGGCTCTACTTCTACGATACAAATTTAAAAAAAAAAAACCTTAATGTGATGATTTATAGTAAGGAATTTTACAGAAGTCCGATTTGCACCCGACAAGTTTTTTTAAAATCATTTGTTAGGATATCCATCACAATGACACATATGCTGTGAAAATTTCAACCAGCCACTTATACATGTTCACAAGACACAGCCTTTCAAAGGTCGGATAGGTAAAGACAGCATAGACTTAACAATAATAAAATAAAGGGATACTATAATTATTTAGCACCTTTAATATTTTTTTTATCGACTTAACTTTTTTCCTCATGGGTTTTTATTTTTTTAATAAGTTTTTTTCGATTATACATATGTACTGAATTGGATTAATTACATTTATCTTTAATATTAAAATTTGCTGTCATAAAATTATCTTAAAACGATGTAGCGGCATGATCATCGATTACTTGGTATACACTGATATGCAATGGAAAATGCAGCAGCTGGTAGGTATGTGCTATGTAATCACAGATATCAATGTGTCAACATGACACATAGATACTGCCTGTTGTATGAATTATACTGTTTATGTACAATTATACTACATATGCTCATGCCTTTTTTCTAGGAAGGTAGGTAGACTGGGCAGTTCTCTCCTTTGTCTGGTCTTAAGGTCCCTGGCTTAATCAACATTGATCTATCATTTTACTTAGCCTTGTAGGTAGATTTCAAATGCTTAGGGTACTAAAAGATGCCCGATCTCAATAATCCACTATTGCTGTCTTATGTAAAACGCTGGTGTTTGCAGTGTTGTTTGAAATAGCAATAGTTTCGACACCTTTCAGCAAAAGTTATTTACGATGAAATTGACGATTTGATTCTGCATGTGCGTGACACGATGCTTCTCGGAAATCAGTATGTCCAATATATTCTTTTTCCTCTATGATAATGTTGGATTAAAATTGAGCTCTTTATTTGAAATCGGCGAAGTTTTGGATCTAATATAATCATAGATATAGCGAAGCTCTCCGCTCACCTTCCAGCTAGAGACACCGTAAGACATTTAGCGGTAGCGTTCACACAATTTCATACTTACACGTGAAAAGTTACACCAATCGATATTGTTTTTTTGTTTTTGGACGTGTTTTTACAACATTTCACTCTTAGAGTAAATTAATTTGACAGCAGCGTTTGATTTTAATAGTAATGTCACTTTACAGTATCAAAGTGACTATACGCAATTTTGCGCAGTTGAAGACCGGCGCGCGGGGACCTTACGCACTGAAACTCTGACTAAAACTCGCTATATTGCACCAGATAGCTAGAGTATGAGTGGTTAGACGGTAAACGCAGAAGAAAGTTTCTAGCCAATTTGTACTTATATTATACAGTATTTTTATTACACTACTAAATAATAAAAATAATACTTTCCGCAATAAACATAAATATATTTTTGATATATTGTATATTTAATAAATTGAAAGTTCAAAGCGGCGCGGCGGGTACATTAGCTCACGATTAGTCGCTCACCAGCAGCCACAGCCAATCACATCGGGACGTGTAACACAATGTGACTAGCTGGGCTGATTGATAACCCCATAACTGTGACTGAATGTAGCCATAACCAAGTTCAATAGATTGTAAATCTAAACTGCCTTCTTTCTTGCCTCACTTAAGTCTTAGTTACAATCTGTGACCTTGTTCATTCACGAAGCCCGCTTTATAAAGCAGAGTATCATATACACTTGACATTGGCGAAATCTATAAGGAAACGCCATTAACCCAAGAAATTGAATTCAATTAAAAGTTAGTCCTCGCTTTGAGGTGTGGCCAAATTGGTCGACGTGGGTTTATCTAGTATCTTTTAATTTAAAAAAGATAATTAATTTTTGTGGAAATTTTGAAAGAATACACAAACTGTTTAGGTATATTTCATTCCACTATTTCTGTGATAACCTGTAAAAAAAAACTTTTCGAACTCTTTATGTTCTACGATGATCAAAGTGACTCCCTTTTAATTTCATAATGCCTTTAAAGAGAATTTGATTCAGTTTTAGAGTTTTACACGTTCAAAACGAAAAGATGGAACCCTCGTAGAATCAATCCAGTGTCTGTTTGTCATAGTCTGCTTTCTCTGAATCTACTGAACGAAAAAAGCTTAAATTTGGCACATATACAGAATTTAATGACCCAATTATGGACATATAACGTAAATAAACGAATTTTCATTTTAAGGATTAATTTTAGGGGGCAAATTTGATCTTTAAAAAACAACTTTTGTCAAATGCATTAATGTAACATATCAAATGAAAGGGCTCCTTATGAAAAATATGAATATATATCTTTAAAAAATGTATCAAAGATATTAATGAAAAATATATCTATGAAAATTTATCATTCCCTCTCCTCCATACATCAAAAATACTGAGCCTAATACATTAAAAAAAGGTATGTAGGCCTTTACCTATAGTTTGCATGAAAACCTAATCAAAAATAAAAAAGAATAAATGTTGAAAATTCACTGATGACTAATAATTTCAACAGATCTAGTGATAGCCTGCTTATATGTAGGATTTGGGTTAACATTCTAGTCATAATATAGGTTTTAATTACCTAGTTTGCATTACCTAAGTTTTATTTATTATATATTATTATATTTTTGTATATTATTTATTACCTAAAACTTAGGTAATAAAACTTAGGTAATTCAATTAATAGTAGGGAAAACTCCTTCCCTCTAGCCGGACTTGTAGTAGTTGACCAGTTTTTTATATTGTTTATAACTGTGTCAAGTTAAGTCTTTTTTGTATCAGACGAGGTCAAAGCTCAATACCATTATCTTGAGAGGTCAATAAACTGCATTGTCTGTAAGTTGATTCATTATGAATGGATATTCATCACAGTCATCTTATTAGGAACCAAATTCAATATGCATTGTTCTATTATAATCTTTATTTACTTGCATAGGCATGGATCAGATCCAAAATTCAATGCAATTTAATTTAAATTGCAGTGTGTTTTCCTCGTACATATTATAAAACAAAGTCTCATCGCCGCGTCTGTCTGAACGCGATAAAACTCTAACGAGAATTTTCGTAGGGTTTTCACCAATGGAGTTATTCAAGAGACAGTTTTATATGTATAATTCATTATTGTTCTGTGTAAATTGATTGAAATATGACGATTAATGTTGAAGATGTCGGGAAAAATGAAGCTGACCAGGAGCTTTCTTTAAAAACGCTGCCTAATTTCTTTGAGATATAATATAACAATGTATGGAGGAATTGTTCGTCTTTCACAGGTCTAAAAAAAGTCAGCGATGACATGATGACAGTGATGATTCGATTCCTGGTACAAATATTTGTGTGCATGAACATGTATATTTGATCCATGTCTGCGTGTAAAAGTATCTATATATGTATATTATTATAAATAATATTTAAATATTTATATCAGTTGTCTAGCCCTGTAATACAAACATAATATTTGCTTACTTTGGGACTAGATGGCACTGTGTGATGACCAAAGTATTATTATTATTATTATACGTCTATCTTTTAATAAAAGTTTACTATACCTAATGTAACTATTTCAATTAAAAAAAAATGATCAGATATAATGTGGTAATTCGAAAGCTATTCACATGAATACAATATTAATCCCTATCCCTATCAAATTAAATATGTTAATTATCTTAAGTATTTCGTACACATAATAATTTCCCTTTACGCCATACAATTTAAATTAATATCTTAGGAGTTAAATTAAAACTATCACGCGACTAAATAAATTCAAAATGTGCATGGCAGGGTCATTCAAATTATTAAAATAAACTCATATTGTATTCTTACATATGGAAAGTAACTCCATTATTTTTATTATTCTTCTAGGAATGACTTTTACATGTTGGCATCATACACGATGCATTTTGAAACAGTAAATCAAATGTGAAAAATTAATTTCATAGCACACTTTCTTGACGCAACTGCTATGCAATAATCCTACATAATGCAAGGAGCACAAGCATTGTTTATTGGAAATATATAATATTCAATTGAATACTTAAAAAGATTTTAAAACCTCATTAATTTTCCACAGTCAAACATGACGTCTACTCCAATCACCGTTGGGCTGAAGGAAGGGCGAGTGTCGAGCCGGATACTGCGCCCCCCGGGTGGTGGACACACTGATATCTTCGGTGGTGAGCCGGAGCCCGTGCAGACGGGGTCCCGTCGCAGGCAATTCAGTCATCATAATAAGGAGCAGGGGCAAACACAAGTGGAATTGGGTAAGTGATATAGCAACATATTTATATATTTACAATAAAGCTAATCAATCAACCAACTTCAAAAAAAAGAAATTTCTCAATCAGACTTTTTTTTAGGATGTTACTTGATAGCTTTGTCGACTGTAAACCGATTTGCTTGATTTCTTGTTGTTTTGATAGGATATATTGCAAAATTAGTTCCATTTAAATTTAAAGAAAATATTCCATCTCTAAGGGTAAAAAATTAGGGGATGAATCTTTTTTATTTTAGTTTCAACCACTTCCTGTTAACTAATTTTAATAAAGGTAAACAGCAGCTACATCATGTTTGGGCGCATATACTTCATTTTAACATGGACTTCCATATGTGTTTTGACTGTAATCGAGGAGGAAGTGGCCTTGCGGAAGCGGGGCGGGAGCAATAAAAACATTGTATGCATTTGTATAGAGCTGTTATTTGTTTCTGCTACTGCTCAGCTTTCACTGTATTCATGGCTGCAGCCTGACGCGACTCATAAATTATTGCATTTCATTCCCTATTTTTCGTTCATACTTTTCTTCACTAGTGTCCTCTATTTTTTCTTAAATGATGTCCAGGCTCACCTTTCTTTTTATTTAGTTTTAAAACTACTGAAGGTATCTCGATAGATTTTGGGAACATTGTATTATTATGACGCTCTTGTATCCCTCAGTAAAAACCTGCATTCTCGGCGGAAAGTGCTTCTTATGTAATTAATAAGGTACTAAAGGAACATTCCCATACTACATGACCCATTTTTTATTATTTTTAACTGACGTTGGCACTCAGGCTTCGATTCGGACACATTCCATTGAATTCATTTCTACACCTTACTGGAATAAGTAGTACCCCAAATTGCTGGGAGTGCTCTAAAACTGAAGATCTGTACCATGTCCTCACAGAATGTGTCCGGAATAAAGACCTGAGACAACAGTTACTGTCCAAGTTGAATCTCGAGATCAACCAACCTGGGGATCTTCCAATCTCTTCTCTCTGCGGCGGCCTGTGATGAGACTGTACAGTTACTTATATTCATTGGAGTATCCCTGAAGAGGAGAGTTGTAAATACAACTTAACGAGCCTACTAAGAGATTCTGTACGAGGCTGATATGATCGTTCATCGATTAAAGCCTCAATAAATAATTAAAAAAAATTTTTAATCCCCTCCTCCCTCTCGGTGACTAACCGTGGTATATGTCAAGACCCCTCTCTCTCTCTCTCGTATTTTCACATAGTAGGTAATTCATAAATATGGTTTTAAATACTTTTTTGCAAACAGAAAGTTTTAAAAAAAAAATTACGCTCATTTTTGTCTTTATTAATAAGACACTTGCCACGTGACGTCAAGAGTACGTGCATATCTACAATGGCAAGGGAAAAATATGAATAAAAACATATTCTAACAGGAATTTACTTTACGAAAACAAGTCTTTTTGTCATTTATTCAGAATTATTTTCCTAGAGAATATTGACTATGTGACGAAGACCTAAGCCCCTCCTCCCGCCCTGTGACCAAGTGTGGTAATTTGAAGATCCCTCTCCTTCCCATGAATGGATCACGTATGGGTACGTTCCCTACGACGTGGTTCTGCTTCAATAAATAAATAAATACATTGTAACCTAAGATACTGCAAGGGCCGGCTGAGGCGTTACTTGCCCATATCGGCGCGTGTTAAAATAATTTTTAAACAATAATCTCATTCTGCCAATGCAATGTATAAGGCTCATAAAAATGATGTACTTTTGCACATTGTATTTTCAGCTCCCGTTCCAGAGAAACCAACGAATGGCACACACAGTCCCATTATCGAAGAAACTATTGAACCAGCCCCAGCCCCGAATGCTGCGGAATTCATGAAAGCTCAAGAATCTGCAAACTCTGAACCTATGAGAGCCCCAGAACCTAAAGAACAGGAGAAACCAAAAGACGAGCCTAAAATGGAAACTGCCAAACGTGTTCGTGTACCTCCCGGGGGTTTCTCGTCCGGTCTGTGGTAACCGTTTTCCATTAATACCCCTATAATCACCTCCGAAATGGGTACATTAAGGATAATTTCAAGCTTCGCTGGGACCATTCGCGTGTTACATTTGTTGCCAAAATCTATTTGAAGTAAACTATTTATAGGCATTTTTTATATAACTGTTTGATTTTAATTATTGACTAATTGTTGGCATTTATATGCATTGTAATCGTGTTGTAAATGTAAAAATTAAGTGCATAAGGTTTAAATGTATGTTAAAAATTTAATAGCAACAAAAGAATTAAGACCTTCCGGTCCCCAGCAGGAACTTGTTACAGTCTGTGCTTCGCTATGTATTTTAATATGATCTAAACTAAACCTCGCCGAAGGCATTGCTGTTAAGGATTATTGAGATTTATTTTTTTATATTTTGAAGTATAATGTATAGGCTAGTTCAACTGTGTTTAGCATTAACAACTTAATCATCAAAGAATTTCTCGAGGGTTAGTTGTTTAATGCGTAACAATACTTCCTAATATTTTTATATCCAGAATAATTGTGTGAAAACTGATTGTAGGAAAACAATTTAAAAAATCTAACAGACTTTGAGAAAGTTGTTATTTAATTGATTAATTAAGTTTGAACAATACGCATTTATAATACGCATTTTACATTAAACTACGCAAAATTCTTTGTGGCCACACTGTCGATAAGTTAGGGCGTATATATACACAAAGGAAATGCAAAACTGAAAAGAATTTCAACCAATCAGAGGGCCTTGTACTACTCTCGCTTTGTAAAAAGAGTTTATTAATTAATAATAGATATTTCATCATATTTGCTTTTCACTATCTGTATTTGTGGCTGTGAATTGCCATACTGTTGCTCTGTTCTGTATAATAAATATCCTTTGAATTCCTTATGTAATGTTTGAGTTCCTTATATAAGTAAATATGTTCTATACTGGAATTTTTAATTAGTTGGACAAAATTAATGTTTGCTGGGTTGTCAGTTTTTTTTATTAAATAAAAATAGTGTGGTGACGAATATATATAACTTGTTGACTAATTTAATAACTCCTCACAAAACACGTTCACAATAGTATATTTCAGTATTATCTTAAATCAAGTCTATCGCATATCTTGCAACGCCGTTATAATATTGATCGGGATGTTTTATCCGTCGATTAAATGTATATAAAAATGGGGTGAGTCACTGCCCTTTTTTCTCACCAAGCGGCCATGAGAGACTATCTAATTAAACAATCAGTTCCATACAAAAATTGGATTTTTTAAATTTTATTTTAGTTTATTTCGTTTCGTGTCTGGGTGTAAAGTATTTATATATGTATATATTATAAAGAATATTTAACTATGTATATCAGTTGTCTAGTAACCCATAACACAAGCATAATACTTGCTTACTGTGGGACTAGATGGCGTTGTGTGGGATGTCTTACGTATTATTATTATACCTAAATATTGCGATAATACCGCAGTGTGCACCTTTAAAATGTAAAAATCGAGGAGTCTCGTATTCCAACAGACAAGAAAGGCCGTCATAAGCTTTGAGAAAAGGCTTTGAAGAGGGAAAATTGGAAATCAACAGCTTCGTCGAGGTTATGTTCTGAACATTTTTTATCAACAGATGGAAGATATTTGTCATAATCTAAACAGTCTTCTTCTATGATGTTGAAGTTATAATTGCTGTCACCATACTCCAATCTAAAAAAAAGAACGACACACTTAACGACGAATACGTAAGATTCTTAAAAAAAATTTAAATTTGACATTATTACAATTTCTTGCTCATCTCTCTATTAGATCAGGCTTTTTCCCTTTGCAGTGATGCTTTCCGTTTACGTAACTTGTCTTTTAATTGACTCACTGATAGCGTTGAATACATTATTACTGTAAAAATAAAATATATTCACAAAATAAGTCACAATTTGTAAACAAGGCACCCTTGCCGATAGCGCCATCTACAAAAGTTTGAGTAACACACCTTGTTCAGGTAACTATGAATTTTCTCGCGGAGTAGTCGTTTTCATGTCTAAAATGACTGGCATATTTTTAATCACATTAACCTATTAACTTGTCATCAATCAATTCTCTATGTTGATCAAATTGCTCGTGACCTTCGATCTAACCTGTATGAGTTAATGCGTAGCACCTGCGTTAAAATAATGCTTCATAAAAGTTAACAGTCACACAATTGCAACGAAATTATGACCTATAGCCCTTTTCGTATAATTATGCTCTCTAAAAATAATTATGTATGTGTAATTAATTTATGCAGCAGGTTTATTGTCGATACATTCTTATTCCTTTTTGACTCATTTAAGTGAGCTTATCCACAACTGAGGTGAATCTATCTCTAATATTTTACATGGTATCAAAATTTACAAAATGATATTAACATCTGTTAATTTGGTCCAGCTAATTAAATTCCAGTTGTATGAATAAGTGAAAGTAGTATTAGAGATTAGTTGGTGGAAATTGTCATATAATCAAATTGGTGTATTCACTTCTAGGTTTTGTGAAGTTTTACTGCTGAAGCCAATCTCTCTATTAAGTGTCACAATATTTTATTGAAGAAATGTCTAGCACTTGATTTTGTAAAATCACTTAGCTATGTATTTGATTGAGACTGAACTGTGCCTCTGTGTATTGTACTTAATTGTGCTATTTTCAATCAGATTGCAGAAGTATTGATTTGGTGCCGAGGGCAAATTCTAATTATCCATATTAATTGTATTTTTATATTGAATAAAATAGTAATGAAGCTTTTCGTTTTTTTTTTTATTATTTAAGATCGATCTATTCACTAGAATTCACGAAAGAACTATTCACAAGGTGAATTTGAGAGTTGTGTCAGATACAGAATCAATGATAAGCACCTTTGCCTTTGAACCTCTTATTTTTAATTAAAAATAAATTTTGTTTAGCATTTTGCATTACACAAAGTGAAGACGACGATAAATGGAAACATTAGCCAACCTACGTCGTAGGAGTATTTTAATACAATCACGTAAATCTTACAATCAAAATTGAAAAAAAATCTATCAAACTAGCCCAATAATAAAAAGAAAATAGAACGCCATTTATAAATATTGGTTCACTGAGCTATAAAAGCGGCAACAGCGCGATGTCAAGTGATGACATGCAGTTGTAGCGCCATTAATGCTGAATAAAAATAATTACACCAAATAATCAAAGTAGCGTAGTTATTTACGAAGCCACTCAAATCACAAACTCGTGCGCTTACAATGACGCGTGCGCCATCACAGGATTGAGCGAACAAATATAAACAATCGTTTGTTCGCTCGCTAGAATTGTCCCATTAGCACATTTTTAAATGACACCCATTATGACTTACGGCTTAAGCACAAGGTATTATTTGTATCTGGGAATAAAATTTAAAAATTTTGGCTACAATGTTTAAACCAATGTGGAGATCCTTAACCTGTTGGTGATAGTAGTACATACAGCATGTAGAAAATGTTAAAAATGAAAAATTATGTCCTGCGACAAAACTATTGGGTATTTTTGATAGATATTTAATTACATGCAGACTAGGACAGTCATCACTTTAATTTATTGTTGTCTACATGTATATATTCACTGATGGAAATTAGAAACATCTATATACCTACATAATTGATTATTAGAATTAGAGTTTTCAATACAGTTTTACTACGTAATGTCATTGAAATGATAATTTCAGCATACTGAGATCCCATGTTGAAATAAATCTAACGATACAAAACTGACTGGATTTTTTTTGTATGATTATACTGGCTAGCTAATTTAGAAATTAGAATCTGGTACAAAAAATAAAAATGTCAAATCCCAACATATGGCTTCAATCATGAATTTGAAATATAAATAATAAACAAAACATAAAAAAGATGGATTCAAACATGAAGGGTTTTAAATTAAAGGATACAATTTCTAAATTTAAGTCATCTTAAAAACGGGTAAGTTGTAAACATTACATTAAAAAATGTATGACAGGCACTGACTTCTAACAGGTCATCAAAAGTGGCAGGTCAAATTAATGTTGAGGGTCGGCTTTCTAAAACCGCCACCCTTTTAAGAAGAGTAGCATATTTATTTGTTTAGGTTTAGTAATTAAAAGAATGCAATAAGCCACCCAGTATTTTGGTTATTTCGAATTACCGCTTGAATAAAGTTCTGGAGTTGGTTTTACAATGAATTGTTAACACGCGTAGAGTTCACAGATAGTGTTAAAATTTTGTAAGATCTAACCTGTCCTGCAGAAGGTTGTTACAATTAGGCTTTCAAGTCCCACGAAACGTCTAAATGAACCATGGTATCGCTCTGAAAGCGCCTCGGTGGTTTCTGGTGTGGAACTCTCGAGCTACTCAGCTCGGCGCGGCGTGTATCGCCGCCGCCCTCTGGGCTGTGTCTTCACCTTGCTCGCCGTCTCGTAGCTAGGTAGCAACGAGAATTTAACCTTGTAAATTTTTCCAGGTCGATGTACATCAATATGTTGTTTTGGGAATTCAGGTATAAAAAGTGGCGCAAACACACTTCCTTCTGTAACATAAATACATCATAAATATTAACGGTCACACACATTGGCATGTCTTATCGGGCCTTCTGATGACATTGGAGTATAATAAAATATAAATAATTTAGTCAAATTATATACTTGTATTAGAGGAATGTTGAATGTAAAATAAACCATTTCTTTTAAAAGTTTATACTTAATAAGTAATCACACAAAACTTTTAGTGTTTTATATTTCCATATAGTCTGCATAAATATCAGCTTTATAATAATAATAATAATATCTGGGACATTACACACAGCGCCATCTAGTCCCAAAGCAAGCAAGTATTATGCTTGTATTTAGGGTAAGGTGACCTGGGGGAATTCCGAAGTTGGGTATATTCCGAATTTTTGAAAGTTCTACCAAATGCGGCTAATACCATATTTGTATAATGGCAATATTCATCTAGAAACCATCATGAAGTTCCCACCGATTTAGCTGATGTAAATAGCTATCAGTGACTGGACGCATGCAGCATCGCCGTACAAAAAAAAAATTTAAAAATTCAATTTTTTTTCGGGGTAATTCCGATTGGAGAGCGGAAAGCGTAGCTATTCTTTGAAGGAATGCAACAGTATTTTAGTGAGAGGGGTAATTGCGATTGAAAAAGAAATGTGAACTTTAAGTTCAGATGTAATAGAACTCCTTTGTGAATATTTTTAATGTTATTCGGAATTACACCAGCATGTTTCGGAATTTCCCTTGTACAAGAAATTAATAAATATACTTTTTTGATACTTGTATTTATGGAACCCAACGATATTACAGAGATTTATTGATACAAAGCACATGTTCGTTTCTTAAATAAACAGAAGTAATATAAAATTGATAGAAAAATTGATAGGCATTTAGTAATTGACCGAAATAGAAACCCTCTGTCAATCTCATTGAAAATCCTGCCGGAATTCCCCCAGTTCACCTTACTAGACAACTGATATACATAAATATTTCTATAATATATAACACCTAAACAAGGAACAAATAGACATGTTCATGCACACAAATATTTGTCCCAGGTGGGAATCGAACCTGCGACCCTTGGCTCTGCAGATAGGGTCTCTAACCTGTCAGTCACTCAGCTTTTGCTCTCGTTTTAGTATAAGTATAGGTAACACAAGATATTTTGATAGGCAGGTGTTTTCTTATTATCTATTATTTCTTCGTGTTTAAAATTATCATTAGAATGAATGTTATTGAATGAATGATCATGATGTTTAGAATGAATAGTTTGTGTTCACCTTGAGATCTTGTTTCTTGTGAATTTGGAATGATCTCAAATTTTTAAAACTTTTTAAATCAGAATCATACAATGAACAGGGATAATTAACATATCCATTTGAAATTGAATGAATCCCAAAAGTTGACATTTATTTTTATCATAACAGGATCAAAGACCATAAACATAGTGCCTGGAGGCTGTTTACATAGCGACAAGATGGAGGGCGGGCGGCGGGCGTCGGTTAAGCAGCTGCTGTTGCGGCTGTTCGGCCGATACCACGCCCCCCGTACCGCCCAATACTCGAGTACCACCGATTTCGAATTCTATGAGATGCCTTTCACTTCTTTGTAAGAAATTTTCTAATTACTGAAATGAAAACGTAGGACGACAAAGTAGAAGTCTAGATTTCTGGCTACTCCATACTCTGATCAGTACAAAAAACCAGTCATGACCAACATGCGGACAAAATTTAGAAATGTCTGAGACCTCTAGCTTACTCAAGCTGAGGGAGCTTAGAACTAAGTATACAATGGTTCCATTCCATCAGCCCTTTTTTATACCCCACTGCAGGAGCTTAGGCCTCCTCTCTAGACGAGGGGGCTTGGAGCTTAAATCCACCACGCTGCTCCAATGCGGGTCGGCGGGTTGTAACGACCGTCATCTATTGACAACAACCGGGACCGACTGCTTAACGTGCTCTCCGAGGCGCGGAGTCAGTGATAGTTAATGTACTTAAGTTAGAAAAAGTCGGCCTGTTCCATTTATCCCTACCAGATCAGCCATACCAGTATGGAAGAATGGAATATTTTTCCACTTATCCATACTAGTAGGGATACTTTTCCACATATCCCTCCTATCAAAATGTAAGTATAACCAACTTGAAAATGTTTAAAGTGTTTTGTTATTATGATAAAATAATAAGGAAACCTGTATACAGGTAAGTTACTGGCTGATAGTATACATAATCATACATACATACTATTATTTATAATTCATTTATTTAATAGAATAAAGTCACTTGTCAATATATCTGTGATTTTATTTTACTAAGAGAATATGAACAACCAAATAATAATTGTATACAAAATGTGTGATGAGCTAGTTTTTTATAAAGAGGGGCCGTGGAGTTGTACTGCTTAACTATGGCTATCAATATAATTCTAAAAAAACTGTGTGCTACTACTAAAACTACTAATTGTGTCGGATCCGTAACAATTAATGTAAGTATCTTTAAAAGAGATTATGTCTAGATATTAAGGTGCGGCTTTCCAAAACTTCCACCCTAGAAGTATAAATAATAATTTAGGGGATGGTGGGACAAAGACAAGAAACCAACTTACAGAATTTTGAGAATTGCGGAAATGCAAAAAAAACCAAAAATAAAAAATACATACTACCCGTTACCACGGACATGAATTCGCTCCTTGGACTGACATGATTCAAAGGATCGACTATTGAAAGAGAGAATAGACTTCAACATTAAAATAAATTGAAAACAGTAAATACGTTAGAATTTCCTAACCTAACATTAGTAACAAGTGAAAATTCGATTTTTATGTTCCTAGTGGGTTTGAACCATCGATTGTTGGTACAGTAAACCGGAGCGCCCATATACATTAGGTTTTTATTGGATTTTTTTTAAACTAACCTAACTTACCTATTGATTGGGAAATGGTAGAAAAGCAACCTATCTTGACCGTATTTCTTTTTAACATTGATAATACATAGATAAAAGTATCTACCATAATTAAATAGTTCTGACTTATTAGAAGAGTGGCTGGCCATTGAGAGTTTAGTTTGAAGTCTATCTAAAATGTCTTAGTAGCAGGTATGTGTTACTCATTTTAAATTCGTTTTTTTTTCGAATTTCTGCATTTCTAAAAATTCTAAAAGTTGGTTTAATCTCTTCACCTCGCCCTCCTCCTTTTTATTATCTATTAATACTCTTAGAGTGGTAGTTTTAGAAAGCCATCCCAAGCCAACCAATAGTGGTAAGTAGAGACGATCTCATTTTTAGTTTCATGATATATTATTTTCTTAATAAATATGAATTTTATTAAAATAGACATTTTTTTAACTATAGTGTACATTAACTCGGTAGTAGCCAAATGGAAGTATGATTTCTATATATCCGTACTAGTATGGATAAATGGACATAAAATTTCCATCTATCCATACTAGTATGGATAAGTGGAAAAATATTCCATTCTTCCATACTGGTATGGCTGATCTGGTAGGGATAAATGGAACAGGCGAAAAAGTCATTGGTACACGCCCGGATTCGAACCACGTCCACATGGCCTTATAGATTTGATACAATGTTTGTACAGCCTATTTTATTATAATTGATTATGGTACCTACTTGTAGTAAAAACTTAGTAGGTACCTACCTAGGTATGTACCGTGGAAGCGTATTACTTGATACAGTATGTTAACATGAGACATAATCAACCGTTTGTAAAAATATTTTTCCTTAAATTTGCAATGGCACCACTGTAGTAGTTTGTGTCCCATGTGTTTGTGGTTAGAGCTGTGTTCTAGATTTTAACTGGAGAAATTTGATAAACGTAAGCATTTTCTTATAATTATGACTAAATGTTATGGTACCAAATAGATAACAATAAAAGGTGGTTGAAACTTAGATCGGGACTTCAAAATTTACGAACATTTTTTTCCCTATCTGCAATTAACGTATCTTCAAGTTAATCAAGATTAGTTTAAAGTGTTTTTCATAAATATTAGTACTTTCGTGATGTTATTATTTTTGTTTTTTGTAAATAATTGTATTTTGTTGGTAACTAGAGACATGTGTCTCAAGTTACAATCAGTGTCTCAAGTTTTATGATGTCTCATCTTACAATCGCTGTCTCATTTTTGATTCATATTATGAAAGATAATAATAAGAAATAATATTAAAAGCAAAAACGTATTTGTTTTTCCTGATGTAGATGACATTATGGTCATTAAGAGACATAACGTAATAAAATGTGTTCGACCCATACAGGAAAAAAGGGGCCGTTACATGTTCTAACTCTTTTTTTATACTTAAATTTAATTTGTAATAACTAAATTAACCCAATTTGATATAAGTGTTTGAACAAACGCTTTAAATTCTAACGGACCGACTTAAAAGACTGTACTGATACTGTGAAATTAGGTAAAAATGTGTAGCATACTCGAGACTTGATGATAACATGAGAATCGTCTCAAGTTTGCCCCGTATTGATAAACTTTATATTTTTTTTTTTTTAAATAGAGTTTTGGATTTGTAATCACTTTGATGTGCTGTTTTTAATTACAATAAAACTTGAAATTTATATGAATATATTAGTTACGTTTTTACGACAATTTCAGATATTTTTTTTTTGTTAACGAAAAATTATTCGTTTTTATCTTTATAATTCACTATCAGATTACAAATGCTTGTGTTCCCTACTGTGACAACCTTTGATTACGCCAATAAAAGATACTTATTCGTCCTACAGACTTTTATTTGAGGGTTTCTTATTATTTAATTTTATTACGAAAATTACCTTGAATATGATTTTTTTTTAAATTTAATTAAAAGTATATTTAATTTGATTTTGTCTCAAGTATAACCAGTAATGGCTAACTTGGTATAGTACGTGTTTTGAACCATTTCTCAAGTATACCACTGTATATTGGTAACTTGAGACAAAAATATTTTGAAAAAAATTTCATGACAAACTTTTATTAACAATAGTTACGTTCAAATATATCCATAAAGAATATCAAGACCTGTTTATTGTCAAAGTTTTACGTAAATTACATGTGTTTATGTGGAGATTTTTATCCTTAAACTTTAAAAATGTCTCAAGTAATACGCTTCCACGGTACTAACTATAGCTGTAGATAATTTAGGCTTTTAGGGTTCCGTAGCTAAAAGCAAAAACGGAACCCTTATAGTTTTATCATGTCTCTTACACCTTCGTAGTTGAACAGTGAAAACAATTGACATTTAATTATAAGTCGTCGAACAGGCACTTGATACTCATACTGAGAGAGTTCATAAGAGGAGGGTGATCGACTTATGACTCATTTATGATTTATGACTCATTGGCATAGAATTAGGAATGATATATAACAGTCAGACCAGAACAAGCAGAAAGTCCATTTGAGTAGGCGCTTGTTCTATTATATACTATTCCTACTTCTATGCCGATGAGTCATAAAACCACGGTAAAGCTCGCTAGTCGATCACCCCCTTTACCTTCGTAACCGAGATAGCCAATCCTAATAACATAGGCAATAGGTAGTAAGTAAACTCCCTATTTTTCCAGTTCCCCATGCTAATTGACAAGGGTGACCACACACGCAGTGGGTATTTGTTAGAACTCACGTCATACGTCACGAATATTGATGGGGTCGATAATATTTAAATAAATAGGTAATTGTAGTCCTTGCTAACATTATAAACGCGAATGCTTGTATGTATGGATGTTTGTTACTATTTTAGGCATAAACAACTGAATGGATTTTAATGACGATTTACAATAATATTAGCTTACATCAGAATAACACAAAAGCTATAATTTATAAATATACTAGCTTTCCGCCCGTGGCTCCACTCCCGTGGATTACACAGTTGTACCGGGACCGCTATAATTTTTGCATAGATACCTATAGTTTATAAGCTGATGAATACCATAGGCTACTTTTATCCCGGGAAAAAGGATTCCGGTACAACTGTGTAATCTACATGAGCGGAGCCGCGGGCGGAAAGCTAGTATTAAATATATTTGCATCACTAGATATAGTCTAGGAGGTCACGACGAATTTGGTCACGTTCTCCAAAATGTCCTACTCTGGGTTGACATGAGAAAGGGCAACTCCCTGATGCCAAAGATGTCGGTCTGCCTGCTCAGAGTCAGTTTGTATGTTATTCATTAACGTGCAAGTAGTACTTAACTCTGTATCAAATTCAGCCACTTTGGTTATCGTTTTTTTTTTAGTCACGATAACCAGTTTTTGAAGCGCATTAAAAAGTTAACGCAACCACTCTGAGCAGGCAGACCGACATATTTGGCATCAGGGACTTGCCCTTTATCATGTCAATCCAGAGTAGGCTACTTTGGAGATCGTGACTAAATTTGTCCTGACCTCCCGGAATAATATAACAGACAAACGGAGGTTTTTTTTCACTTTTTAGTGTAAGCAAAAGTACATCATACGATGAAGTTAAGGCTGATTCATCTGAAGACTACGTCGATATTCCAGAAAGTAGTCAACTAGGCGCCACCATTGACTTAAGGTATTTCAAATCACGATACATTTCTTTGAAGTAGGTACCTACCCAGCCCAGAGGTTAGGAAATCGTTTTACGTGAAGATTGTCTACCTAAAGTAAAACTTTACATCTCACGAACAGCTAAAACGTCGATGACGGACGGAACTTTAGAATGACAATCACTTTTCTAGTTTGATAATTTGAAAATTATTAGATAGGTAGGTATAATTTGTTTCATTACCTGTCGTGTCATCTTATTTCATGAAATAATCATCCAGCCCGAATAAGGTGACAACTGTCTTATTACGTGAGCTGCAAGAGGCTAAGTATCAAAGAATGAACGCTTTTATTCATCTATTGAAATCATGACACCATTTTTGTCTAGGTATGGCGGGCAATACCTGCCACCGGAACAGCTTCCGCAGTTCTGCGACCAACTGCGCCATTTAGTAAGCGTTGTCCGCAATATTCAATCGTATGCAAAAACAACCGGAGAGTATCCAAGGTACTACTGCAATTCATTAATTAATATTTTAAATGTAATGACCATAAAAGAGGCATTGAAAGTCAAAAACTTGGATAAGTGCCTGTCAGGGTTATACTTCACTTCATCGGCCTATTTTTACCCCACTGCAGGGGCTTAGGGCTCTCCCAGGGGGGGGGGGGCTTGGAGATTAAATTCATCACGCTGCTCCTTTGCGGATTGGGGAATGTAACGACCGCCATCTACTGACAGCGCCCGGAACCGACTGCTTAACGTGCTCCTGAGGCACGGAGTCAGTGATAGTTATGTACTTAAGTCAGAAAACTCATTGGTACACGCCCGGATTCGAACCATGGCCCTATGGCCTTATAAATTTGAGACAGGTTCGTTGCGCTTTGGGCTATCACGACACAAAAAAAAAATAGAAAAAACGTTGAACGTAGTTAAACTTTAAACATGCTTTTCTCGGTAACTTAGTTTGCGCCATCAAAGTGTGCCATCTGCTCACTTGAAACTTTTTGTTTAGTTCGGTAAGCTTTACATGCTCTACAAACTCTACAAGTTTGGACTAACGTTCAGCCTAACATCCAGTTTAAAAAAAAGAGCGTTCCTCAATTTCTTGTAGGTACATTATTCTGAAAGGAATCAGCACTTCTTTGAATAAGACCAGTGACTTCGTTTTTAACATTTTCTCGTAGCGCATTAGACTAAGAGAATAGTCGTGGTGTAGGCATATGGTACTGCAGCAAACGATGCTACACATTGTGAATTATGTTTCGCAATGAACATTACAAACATCGATGGTTAAGAGTATTTTTAACATTTTTCTTTTCTTCAGAGAGCTCGAGCGTCGCCTGGACTTAGAAGCTCGTGAAGTCGCATCTCTGTTGGCGGAAACCAGGCATGCGCGGGAGGCCGTGGAACGTGCCCGCAAACAACGCAAAGCAGTGCGCAGTGAGCGACAACATGTTGTGTCTCAACTGAATGCACTGAGGGAGACGGGTGAGAGCCTAAGGACCGTAGTATACGTTAGTTAGGGTACCTATGCAATTACCTGTAGCGGTTATAAAGTGAGTTGGGTAAAGACCGGATCTGGGGGAAGATCTGTTACAGATCGCGCGGCGAGAGTTTGGCTTTGACCTTCGGGGTGGAGGGGATTACTGCGCATGGGTACTGTCACGCACACAATACTTTTCCTTTTTTATGTACCAGGTTGGATATTTGAGTGGGTCGAAATTCATGTACTGTGGTAATAATGCTAGAAAATAATACAAAATAGATAAACTTCTTCATTTATTAAAACTATTGATAATTATTTTACTTATATAAAATGTTTATTTCCTTTTAAAGTTTACAGAGACAGCGATGAAAATTCTAAATAATTGTTTTTTAATAAAATCATCATCATCTTCATAACCATCATCAGAATCATCGTCTTCGGAACTATCATCGACGCGAATTATAAATTGCTCGGTAAGTAAATCAACTACATGGTCACTCTTGGCGTACTTTTCTTCTATATCTTTTACCTTTTTACATATTTTTTCCCATTCCTGGGCACCCATTAAGGATACTTTTTCTTTGATAAGTTTGGTACATTCTTGTAAATTCCATTTAACATTTTTGCTAGCTACATATTGTTTAATAGTAGCCCATGCCTACTATAACTCAACAAATAATAACAATCGACAACAATAAACAATTAACGAAAATAGCAATTCACTTGTGAATGTGATTGTACAACACGAGTGCGCGGGGCATGCGAGAGGCAGGGAACGACTGGAGCGCCAATCAGAGCACCGCGTGCGCCTACACACCCGCCCCGCACCCCGCTAATTGCCCGTTGATACCCAATTTTCAAATTTCTGCGCAATAACGGTCAAAGCCAAACTCTCGCCGCGCGATCTGTACGTTTAATTTGCGAAATTTCCCAGCGCCAATTTTGTAAATATTATTAACACAGGTCGCGACGCCATTTTTCAATAATATTGTAAAATTGGCAATACAGATCGCCTATATAGGTCCCGCAAATTAAACCTAATCGATCTTCCCCCAGATCCGTTCTTTACCCAACTCACCTTAACTGTGCAAGAAAATCCGAAGAAAATTCAAGCATCGACATCGCGCATCAACATTAGAGCACACACACATGCATCAGCAAGTTTTCGACTGTTTCATTTGCAACAATATTTCCCGTTCACAAATAACTGCGAATTGAAAGCTGTGCAGCGCACCGCAACTGCAATACACGTTTGATTTTTCTTGTTCAGTCTAACCGCGCAGATATTCTTATCGACAATCAACAAAAAACTAATTTTCATATCCTCCAGGTCGCCTATGCAGGTGAGGATAACTGCATGTTTTTTTTTTCACATACTTCACGCTTACAATTTTATGTGCGTGCGTACCCTAATGTGTATGGTCGCTTTAAGCTATGTTGTGATAAGTGAGTGAGGAACTGTTACTAAAGTCGTAGGTACTTTGAACTTGAGATTTCGCACGACTCGATTCCTCGTTTTTAACCCCCGACGAAAAAAGAGGAGTGTTATAAGTTTGACGTGTGTGTGTATCTGTGTATCTGTCCGTGGCATCGTCGCTCCCAAACGGATGAACCGATTTGAATGCGGATTTTTTTATATGAAAGGTGAATTAGTCGGAAGTGTTCTTAGCTATGTTTGATGAAAATCAGTTCAAGATGGCCGCCGCCACAAAATGGTGAATATCGTTTTTTTCGCTACTTCATCAATATGGGTATCAAATCAAAGGACTTGACTAGTAGAATACTATACACTACGGCAAATTTCAAATCCAAGGTGGCCGCTAGCACAACATGGCGAATTACATTTTTTTCACACATCCCTCAATATGGGTAGCAAATGAATGGGCTTGATTATTAATGTATATAATACATAATGTACACTATATTGAAAGGGTATGAGGAATATTAACTAACGAAATAAAAATTAAAACTTGAAAATTATTTTTTTGTCTGATATGTATGAATTGGTTTAACTAAATAAAAAGTTAAAAATTTTGAAATAAAAATTAAATTGAAAATTTAAAAAACCCCGACACAAAAAAAACTAAAACTAAACCTTAAATACCAAATAATTAGCGGTCCCAGACACTTTCAAGGATCGAAAATCATTAGACAATGAACAAATTTGTATTATTTTTGTGGACTTATTTAAATGATATTTGTAATCTTTCCTATGATGCGAACTAGGCCTGTTGCTAAATAAAAAAAACCATTATATTAGGTATTTATGTTTGCTAAATATGTATTTTGTAACATTAATAATTTTTCATACAAGAGGTGCGAGAGTTGGAGAACACAGTCCGCATGTCGGACCGTAAGCTTTTCAGGAGCTGGGAGTCATTGCGCGATTCTACCGATGCTTCTGATTTTGAACCTTTACTAGAAGAGATTAAGGTAAATCGTTTACATAATTGCTAGATACTATCCCAGAAAAACGGGCATGTACCCATGATTTTTTTCTGATTTAAACATAACTATATGACTGACTCCGTGCCTTGTAGAGCACGTTAAGCCGTCGGTTGTTAAAATCTACAAACCCGCACTGGAGCAGCATGGTGGATTAAGCTCCAAGCACCCTCATCCCGAGGGGAGGCCTAAGCCCCTGCAGTGAAGCATAATGGGCTGATATGGATATGGTTATTTAAAGTGCTTGAAACTGTACGTGAAAACACTCGGCATTAAACGTAATAAGCAATGGCTCAATGAGATACTTAATTCTTGCGTTTTGAGAAGTACCTACGAGTTTGACCCCAGCAGCTTTAACTATCATATTAACTATATCTACGCAGGTGTTCTGTTATTACTGATTAATTGAGAATGAAAGAAATTTTAAAAGGCAAAAATTACTCAAATGTTTATAGTAGATTGTTACACAAGGGGTGAAAGTAACCTATTTAGACACTCGAACTATTAGAGTAAAAGAAAAACCCGTAAAATCCATATCTCAATCTGACGAACTCATTCTATATAAATAACTGTATACCTACCTACGTAAATAGGTACTTTGCACTCGTCAAAACAACTGAAGACCGAATTGCGACTTTCTCGCCTTATTTATGTTTCTTTTACTGTGGCATTCTACCAGCCAGTATTTTTTATCATTGATGATGGTTATTTACCTCAAATCTATGTCAATTAATTTATAATTTATTTAAAAGTAAATTATAAAAGTATAAAGTCATATTACAAAATTGTTGATAATATTCTTTTGTTACAATTTTACCCCGCGATTCGACAGAGTTGTTGTATAAAAGTTAGGACATGGCTTGCAAAGTTTTTTTTAAAAATTTATTTGACAGCAGGGAAAATCGTTTACCAGGGACGAAAAGTACTACTTTCATCCCTCTGATCAGGTAACTTCAAGCGTACTCTCCGAGTATGAGTAATAAAAATTTTTTTACTGCCTTTAAATATCTGTTAGTCACATTCTAAATCAATTACCTATTGTTGCCAGCATTTATAGAAATACCAAACGAAGAACGGTCGCGGTCGAATTACGTACAGTGATCGTGTAAGTCCGCCTTAAACTTTTGTTACAGAACAAACAAACGGCGCTAGATAGCTTAATACGTCTGATAGACGGAAAACGCGCTCAACTTGCCGGTCGACTACCGCCATTACCTCGCCATTTTGGTACTGCACCTTTTACAGAAAAACTCACCCCGGCTGATGACCGTAAGTTGATCTCGCGAGAACCATCTGAGTTATAAATAGAATGATAAGTTACATCGAAGAACTAGTTTCCCGCCGGAGGCTTCGCCCGCATGGGCTACCACAACTAACCATTTCCAAATTTTTGAACTAAAGTCCGTTATTTTATTTTTCGAAAGAACAGGCAATTTTTGTTGTGTTGTGTTGGCTGTCATGTCATCAACTGTCATTATTAGTTCCATGAACTGTCATGACAGCCAACACTCTGAGTGACATTATTTTTATAAATATGCAACGGCAATGGCTGACCTTATAATTCCACCCTGTGACGTCACGCTAAGAGAATTTTCAAAATGATATATCTACGTAAATTGAAATACTGAATACGAAATAAACATTGAATTAAAACAAAAAAAATAATTCAAAATAGTATCTTAAAATTGCCTGTTCTTTCGAAAAATAAAATAACAGTTGTTGAAAAATTAGGGAGTGGTCAATTGTACCGAGACAGTTAAAGGAACGTGACACTCCAGGAAACAAAGGGTTTCTAGAACATTTTCAAACTTAACTTTCTTGGGAATCTTTTTACTTACTATACCAAATTTCATCAAAATCCGTTGAGTCATTTTAGCATGAAGAACAGCCCAAAGGGACCACCTTTTTTCCGAGATGAAATCGGGTCTACTGTTCCATGCCTTAGACACCTTAGTACTAAATTTCATTAATATCTGTTCTAATATATTTATTATCTAATTCTAATATCTTCAGAGACCTCGAGCAAACGTCGCATGATATACAAGCGCCGTCGAAAAGAACGTGATACCCGTACCGTGCTACTCTCCAACCAACCGAGTCACGGTAATCAACCAACCAATGGAACTCGTCTGGTATGAATCACTTAAAACTCTATTCCTATGCTAGAATCTGAACTGTAAGGTACTGGTGGTCGGTAGACTTATTATTGTATGAGTGTGTCCAAGTTGACGCGTGCGTGCATACTTGACCAGCTGACTTACCTACCTACTAGGGGTGCATTTTTAGTTCGGTTAGTAGGTACGCAACGCTACGTCCGGGACTTCCTAGGTTCATGAGATTGTCTTCATTTATAAGAAAATGCAAACCATGGGAACCAAAAGCTGAAATGAATTATCCTACTTTCCTATGAGAGCCAATAGGCGTATTTATAGGATCCCATTGGAAGCTAAGAGGTAAAAAAATATCTTAATATCCCATGGGAGCCAAGAGGACAGAGGGAATCGTTTCAGTGTAGAGTTTCACTGGATATTCTCTCTTGCGTTTCGTAGCGGAGAAGGTGATAAGAGGACGTTACACTCGATATTGTTATTCTAATGTGAATGTTCTGTAATCTGTTTTAGACTTGTATTCTTTTTCTTTAGGGTACAGAGGGTACATCACAACACGGAACCGGAAGTGCATGTGCAGTGGCATTACCTCCTTCCATACAACGGCCTACACCGCTCCCAAACATACGAGATGTACTTTTCTTTACTGGCAATATGTAGTATTCTATAACGTTAATGTGATCAAAATATTTAAAGAAACGAGAATGTTGTAAGAATTATAATTTTGTTTCATGTGGATAATTTTGCGATAACATTGTTGTAAATTAGATAAACTAGTAGGTACCGAGGAGAGAACGCGCTGCTAATGTCCGTTACGTTAATAAAATTCATAAATCCGTCTGTAAACTTTTATGATTGCGACGTAGTGAGTAGAAGGGATTTTAACGGGCGTTGACATCAAATGTAACTAACCGATATATAGATTTTTTATAATATTAAACTTATATTATCGATATATGTATAGATCGAAAAAACTGATAATGCGAGTTGGGTACGTACATAATATAAATTATTATAAACAAAATACTCTCTACGAACTGTCAGGAATGCGTTCTCTTTTAGGGAAACGTCTTTGATTCGTAAGTAAATCATGGGATTAATGTGAAAGGTTTGTGGCAATTTTATTATGATCATGACAATAACTTAATTTTGGATAATAATCTTATAGTCTATTAAAAACAATTTGGACCTGTAGACAATAAAAATAATTGACAAATGATTTCGTCTATAATTACAATGTAAATATTGAATTTGAATTTAATTTTGCTAGGTACTTATACAAAATTTTTTCTACTTTTTACAAACCATTGTGCAGACTAATCAAATGCAATTAATAGATGAAAATGGAAAATGTAAAATACCCATTTAAAATATAATAGAAGATTAAATATTTTTAAACAATTACAATCTACTGTTATTATTAAAACGTTTTCTGTATTTCTCTTGATTTATTTTAATCGTATACCTATTGCTTGTCTAGAGTGTATGACTAGCGGAATCAAACGTGATGAATAAGTACGAAAATAAAGCCCATAATTTCTTAGTATCCAAGATCCCTATATTTAGCACCGCATAAGTCCATTGTATCCAAGAAACGACCACGTACTTTCCAATTTGGCACTTGAAATGTTGCTATATCAAGTATATCTTTAAAAATGGGTATTCTAGAAATTTATTGTAGACACCCTTGAGTACGCGTTATTGAGCAGTCATTTGATTAATGTTCAACTCTTAAGATTCCTGAATTTTCAAGCGTTTCTACTTTGCCACAAAATGTGGAAAAAGTGCTTACTGTTTTAGTTTCTTTTTCAGAAAAAATTAAATATGGCTTTAAGTGAGTTGATAAATATCAAACGCCAATATGTCCACCCAAGACAAAAATAGTAATTTTTATCATGACTTAAAATGGACTTAATTAGAGTTAATCCAGTATTGTTCATCTTAAGGTATGTCCAGATTTTTACTATGAAAACATTGTCCGAAAAATGCGGTTCAAATTAGAAGCTAGTATGTCCACATACACATTCATGTCAAAATCCCATACGTCCAAACTAGCCAATCACCATGAAGCAATTTGTCAATATGGCTGCCATTATTGTTTTAGCGCTGTTGCTTGTTTTGTGTAGCTCTGTATTTTATTGTAAATTAATAAGTTTAGAACAGTAACAATGGAGTCAAAAGTGGAAAATGTTGAGCCCGGAAAAGCCAGAAAAAGGAGTAACGTAAATACGCAACGAAAGAAAGCAGAGAAAAAGCAAAATTGTAAGTAAACTATTTTGGTACTATCCTTATTGTTTGTGAGGTCAGGGCAGAACTCTGTTTTGTGTGATTTCTGTTACACTCAGTACAGTGAGGTAATATACTTTCTAGATATCAATAACTGTTGTTAATCACTGAGAAATGTTTTAATGTACTGTTATTGTTTGCTCGGTCTTAAATTGCTTTAGTTTTGATCATTCATGTTGTGATTGATGTTCATTGATATTTTTTTCAGGTATTCAGCGCCGGGTTTGCCCAAAAAACCACCTTGTAAACATAAATCTGGGACTCTGAAATGTATGTCACTTACAAGTAACGACCTTTTTTATTTTTATAAACGGCTCTATGCAACAACATCAAAAATTGAGCAAGACAATTACGTAATTAAACACTTAATTGTCACAAAAGTGAAGCGCTATCGGCCGAGAAAAGGGACTAAAAACCCTAGGGCTTTCGTTATAAAATTTTATATCCCCAGTTATACCACTAAAGTGCTTATACCAGTATGTAAGAAAGCTTTCTTATATGCTACACGGCTGAAATCAGCCAGAATAGAAGGAGTAGCTGCAAGGCGTTTTCATTCTGGTGGCTTAGCTAAAGAAAATAGAGGAGGTAACAGAAAACGATTTGCTTTTGCTTCAAGAGCTGAAGCTGTAGAAAAATTAATTAAAAGTTTCCCTCCATTACAATCTCACTATTGTCGACAACAGATTAAAGTGCGTCAATATCTCCACGCAGAGCTAAATATTAAAAAAATATTTAATATGTACAATGACCAAGCTGTTCCAGGGTTCGGCGTGATACAAGGTTTTTTTAGAAAAATATTTAATACCAGATTTAACATAGGATTCGGTAGCCCGAGACAAGATGTGTGTTCTCTATGTCTCGAACTAACAGAAAAAATTAAAATTGAAAAGTCGGAAGCCAAGAAACAAGAATTTAGAACACAGCATAGAATCCATAAACTGCGTGCTAAAAGTTTTTATAAAATGTTGCAAGAAGAAGCATCTGGTCTTTTAATACTTTCATTTGATTGTGAAAAAATCTTCCGCTTCCCAAAATACCCGACCAAGCAACATATTATTTTAGACAACTTTATTTATATAATTTTACAGTTGTTATCGGTTCTTCACACGCACCTTTGACGTCCAATAATATCCATGCGTACGTCTGGACGGAAGACCAGGCGGCTAAAGGATCTAATGAAATTTGCTCAGCACTGTATCATTGTATCAATACAGCAGATTTAACTGGTATTCAAAAAATTAGGTTCTTTTCAGACGGCTGCGGCGGGCAAAATAAAAATTCTACAATTGTATGCATGGTTATGAAATGGCTATTGGAGACAACTACTCATATTAAGGATATTGAGATTATATTTCCTGTGACAGGCCATTCTTTTTTGCCCGCTGATAGGGTGTTCGCGTTGACGGAACGAGCTATTAAAAAAAAGGACAACACTATTTTACCGAGTGAATATGAGAATATTATTAATGAACATGCAACTATTCATCGGTTGGGGACTGAAGTCCCTGTATACGATTGGAAAGAAAAATGCCGCGAATTTCTGAAAAATACACAAGCTTGGCATTTTCAAATAAGTAAATGCAAAAGGATTATATTTAAAAAAGTAAATAGGAATATAGTACATGTTAGAGGGGAAATTTCCTATAGAACTGACCTTTGTATTAGGAAATCTTTGACAAAACGCAGAAAGAGATTAAATGAGTTAAGATTGAGTTTAATACCAACCGGAGTCCCCGTAAAAGCAGCAAAATTAAATGATGTGACGAATCTTTTGACTAAACATTTTGGAAATGAATGGCAGAATCTTGAAAATTTATCTTTTTATAAAAATGTACTCAACAACGCGGTACTCACCGATTCAGAAAGTATAGTGGATCCTGGAGATATAGAGAATGAAGAGATAGTTGATTTTGTGTAAACTAGCACTGAGCAACTGCGTTTATAATTAAGTTTAGATATTTAGGCATATTATGTCATCGTGATTTATTATAGTCGGTAAAACCAATTATTCTTAAAGATTTAAGTGTAAAAGAAAGTTTATTTTTAAAAAGCCGAACAATAATTGAAGCGCCTAAACAATTTGAATTTTTTTTTACATTTAACACTGCGATTACATCTTTCAGTTTTTATAAACATTGGGGTTTTATTTTTTTAACCGTTTACCCGAGTTTGTCCCTGTGCTCAATTATTATGTCAGTTAATGACAGTTCTAATCAAAGTGAAATATGTCCGACTACGCATTTTCTTCAGAACCTTATAAGTCCTTAAGTGTAGTACAAAACCTAATATGTCCATATCAGTTTTAACAGTTTTAACCTATTTTTTTTATAACTCGACAAATTATAATGTTGCCAAAGGTAATAATGGACAAAATAAGTTTTATTATGTGACAATGCATAGGTGATGCAACCAACATTATGGAAAAAATCGAAATACCTCATTATCTCTTTCTCACTTATGAAGGACATAAGGGCGTTTGATATTTATCTACTCAAGTGTAATTCCATAAACGTAAATGTCACGGAAAAAAATAGTAGTAGGTAGATATCTACTTACTACTTTATTCTCACCTTTTTAATTGAAAAAAGTGAACAATAATTTTTCACAGCATAACGCACGGATTTCTGCCGCTCTGAGTTGCCTACGAATGACTATGCGCAGGTACAGCAGCGAGGGTAGCAATGGCAGTAGGAAAGCAACGATATATCGAAGTATCGATATTATACGCATAAAAATCAATATGCTGCTCGATATTATATCAGTCGATATATCGAACATCGATATTTGCCTGGTTTTGATATTTATATCGATATGTTTATCGATATTAAATAAGTCTTGTATCTCCAACTGGTATCTGATGTGGAGAAACCATTAACCTATTCATTACTCATTAACCATATTTGGTTAGATTGAAAGTCACGAGCCACTTAGTTGACAGAGAAAATTGATTGATAATGATTAATGACAAGTCAAAAGGCAAAGTAAGTCTATTTCATTTAAAAAATTAATATTCAACGAGACTCTACTCCAAAAGACACGTAAAAATTCTTTTATATCTACTACACCTCCCCAGAAAGCGCTCCAATACTAAGAAGGCGGGAAGTCCTTCCTTATTCCCGTGGGAGAAAAAATGTGTGAAAATCCTTTACTCCCGCTGTCTTTTCTAATATTAAAATACCAATCTTTTATATGAAGACGCAAAATGGTAAGTACTTTCTTTTTATTCTGAATAAAAATTTTGAAAAAGTAAACTAACGTCAGAGCCGTCAAACTGCGTCAATCTATATAAAAAAGCGAGCCGATTTCTTTTGAAATATAAATTGCTTAATTTGCTAAAAATGTCCTCTAGAAGCGATAGTGACAATTCGTTGACTCCAATAGAATTAAGAGAAGCTGCTCAAGCTCTTATTGACAACTTGTTGAACCGGGGTAGAGCATTGCTCTAAGTTTTAATAATTGTAGTAATTTTAATATTGACTTTAATTCATAAACATTTTATTTGTTTTATTTTCCTCGTAGGCGTAATAAATAGTAGTATGTATCACTCTGAAGAAAGTGAACTTTTTAGCGAACAAATGTGTTTTACTCTAATTTCCTGGAACTGTACTACTTTGTACTTGTAACACTGAACAGTCCGCCGCTCGCTGTCGAGACTCAAAGTGTCGATTTTAGAAAGGATAACAATTCCAATTATAAATAAATATATATTAAGTTTTCTGAATGATGAGATACTCCTAACTCCGGCCGAAAATCTATTATACTGGTGTACATATAAATCATTTATTTAAATATTAAAATGGCTTCACGCCGAGGTATTATGGTAACGGGTACGAACGGAGCTGATTTCGAACATAGAGAGAAAATCGCGGCCCAGTATCAAATAAGGTGAGTTGTTTTTAATATATAGAAAAATATAAGCCCTCGAAACGTGTATAAAAAAGAAAATATTCTAATATTCTAAATGTTGACTGGCCAGGCCAGGCTTCGCAAATCCGTCAACTTATTTTTAGAAATAAGCGATCGATAGCAAAGCATTTCGCGGTTTTATTTAAAACGGGTTAAATAAGAAATTAAAATGATAAGGATAATCATGTATTTATTGTATATTATGTGTTAACACTGAATTTGACCGAGTAAGTAGGTATTAAGAATTAGGAAGTTGCGAATTTTATTTGGCCATAGCGACTTATAGCTCCTTTCTTTAAATGAAACTTGGACTTGACCCCTGGTACCAAATTCTAAAAGCTCAATTGAATCCGAATGAACAGATTATTCAATTCTGAGTGGTTGGCCATTTGGTTGTTGATTAGTGAGATTAGTTTCCCCAGCAAGTGCTATACCTAGTATTTATATTAAAATCAATTTAAACATTATTCAGTATGGTACGGTTTGGCTTATTAAGCTGACTAGTTAATACAAATTTACATGTCTTTACCTTTTTGTATCTCTATGGCTATAATACACAAACATTATAGTAAGTGTAGTAGGTTTATATAAAGTATTACCGAGTACTAATATTATTTATATCAATGTTTCAGTGCTCTTAACAAATCTAGACTCAAGTCTTGCATATTTTTTCATCATGTGCTGTTCTTGGCCATGCTTGCCAAGCTTTCAGCTGATATCCTTGATAAAATGGACATATTTATATTGGAAATTGAAGAATTGCAAATACCTCCTGTGAGTATGTTATACAGGCTATGATCTATTGTTTATTACCTACCATAATTACAAATTATGACATATTTTGAAACTATCATTCTTTAACAATTTTCATAAAAAAGCCATCGCTCCAGCTACTGATAATGTGTTAGCAAATAATTGAGCTGAAGAATCATTTCAAACAGGTCAAATGTGTACTAATGTGATTTTGTTGTTGTTTCATAGTATTCATTGAAATGTGTTTGAAACTTACAACTATCTTGCATTTGGTTTATAAAAATCAAATCTGTTTGAAAATAGAATGTAAAACTTGCATTTGTAACCAAGGCCGATCAACTGCATTGAAAAAAAGGAAATTCCTAAGTAAAAATAATGCAGACAAATATTATCATACACAGTGTTTTGTAAGCATGGATTCAATACAAAAACATAAACAATGTATTAAGTATATGCCTAATCCAGAAAAATATGTAAATATGTAATAATAAATATTAATAATGTTTTTTTATTATATTACTTAATACTACATACAATATGACATGATTAAAAATGCTTAGATGATGTCGTTGTATGCGCCAGCTCCCTTTACGTGAATTAGAACTTTCTGCGGCTTGGACATGAAGTGTCATCTGTTGATGAAATTTTTTTTCACATAGCATTAATTTCAAACAAAATATTAAAGATTCAGAGGGTAAAAATTTTATAAAACGGTACATGATATACTTTCTTCAGTTTTCAGTTTGAGTCCACGCCAAAACAAAATCAAACAAAACAACAAGTTGTTTCAATCCAAACCAGTGTTTATTTTTTTATTATTTGGAAGATTTTTAAAGCCTGCATGGATTACACTCGTATATCAGTATTCATTATAAGATTATTTATTTATTTATTTATTTATTCATTTAGGTACATCAACAACATGCTATATTAAACGCTTATTATTTAACAATTTTACTAAAACACTGAAATATTTCATTTTCAATTTCCAACCAAAAAGTTCAACACTAATTTAAACTAGGTATTTTGCCCTTGTAAAGGGTTAAATTTCTATAATTAGATACCATTTTCTGTTTTTAATTTTAAAAAGGATGGGATTCAACAAACTTTCATCCCCTATTATACCCCTAGGTTTGAATTTTTCAGAATTCCTGACCATAAAGCCAAATAATGAATTTCATGGTTTTAGCTCTAAGAATGATGGAATTACCTTACAAATTTTATCCTCTTAAGGTTTAAATTCACAAAAATCTTGAAACATCACATATTCAGTTTCTGACCTTAAGGTTAAATACCAATTTGCTTGTCAATGGCTAATTTTCCAAAAAATACAAACACTATTTAGTTTCTGGCCCAAAGCCTACCACATACCATTTTTCATGGATTTAACTTCAAAAATGACGATTTTCTTAGTGAATACTTACATCAGAAAAGAAATACCTAATCTCCGAATATTGTGTAACTCACTTATGGGGTTCGGTTTGGCATTGTTTTTATTAACGAGCGAGGAAATTTTCATTCAAATGATATTTCGATATATATTTATTATAATATGTATGGATGTTTCACCCAAATAAATTTTGTAAAGTACCTACGTACCTAGATTTTTTCCATTGTATTTTTTTTGTGGTACTCTTAATCAGAAAGAGATTTTTGGATTGTCTATTCAACACAATTAAAAAAAAAGTGACTGTTCCGTTTTTGCTCTCTAGAATACAAATATTTTAGAAATATGTCTATAATTTTTTTTTTCAGAGTATCTTTGTAATTTTTTTGTAATGTATTTTTTATGTACATTGTTTTTATCTTTTTAATTATTAATTTAGAATTTGTAATATATTTAATGAAATTCAGAACTCAATTGAACTTATTAGTCTCATACTAATGTTTATACAACTTTAAATAGCTACAGATGATATTTTCTCCTAATTTAAATTTTCCTAATTTACTTTACTTGATTTTCAGCCACTATGGTGGGAATACGTATGGTGTTTGTCTCTATTGTTATCTATTATTGGCCTACCTGCGATCAAGAAAAACAATATTCGACAACTTAGACGCTATATGTATGGCATAGCAATATTAGGATTCGGACCATTGCTTTATTGTGTGCTGTATTATTGCCCTGATGTATGGAGGTATTTAACTAGAGATGATGAAGATGAAGAAAGTTCTGCTGAAGATATCGAGTTGTGGCAGGTTCGTTTAACACATGGATAGGATGCCAACAGAATTTTAGCATACATACGCAAATCAAATGGTTCCCGGTAATAATGTAAAAGACACGGAAATTACAATAAGTAATGTTTTATCATTCAACATATTCCCTTTACCATTTTCAAGTTTTTTATTTCCCTAGTAAAAAAAAATTGTTTTTGGGTCCCGTAAAACGTCTAAATTACAGCCATGACTTTGTCATTATTTTCCTGTCTTTTATGTGTTTTTTTAACATGAACAGATAGAAATCATTAGGAGCGAGGTGGAAAACCTGCATTGACTTTATACATATCTGTGAATGCATTGTCCTGATGAGACAGCACACCAGCTCTTAATTTTAATGGCGTTTTTTTATTTTTACTTGTTCCTGTAATTTCTGTAATAATGATGCAAAATAAGAACTCATAATTGTGGCTTTTTTTACCAATAAAAACTATTTCCTTCGGTGTTCAAAAGATTGAGGTCATAACTTTACTAGCGGAATGAACTGCATTCAATTTTTCGCTGTCGGTGAAGAAAGACGTTTCTAAGTCATGCAGTTTTTTTACTTTACGACCAAAATGGTGCACCTATGGCTGTTATAATAGTCACAAAGCGTCGAAAGAAAATTTCTGTCCGTTTTCATTAAGGCTAGATTTAAAAAAAATCTTATGTTTTGTTTCTGAATATCTGGCAACATTCGAATAACGCAACGCGCGGAAGCCTTTTTGAAATTTAACTATTGCGAAGGTATTATTTGTACCCTTGAATGAGTGAACGGGCCGCCGCGCCGTTAAAGTACCAGGGTCATAAAAGTACGAATTGACTAGAAGCCCTCTTCTGTGTTTATCGTCTAACCACTCATACTCTAGCTAACTGGTGCGAGATGAAGAGTTTCAGTGCGCGAGGTCGCCGCGCGGCGGGTGTTCACTCCCGTAAAATCCCCGCGCGCTGGTCTCCAACCCCGCAAAATTGCGTCAAGTCACTGTGATACTGTGAAAGTGACATGACTATTAAAACCAAATGCTGCTGTCAAATGAATTTACCCTATGACCAGCATACTCAACCGTTCAATAATTTTTTGTGGCCCACGTGCTCTTTAGGACACCGTCATCGACATTTTATTTATTTATACCATCTAAGTAACGAGACAATGATCACACAATAAAATTAACAATTCATGAAATTAACCAATAATATTGCTGACAACACAACATTAATTTTTTTATAATGTTTAACTATTTAGTTATATACGTACATCAATCTACATTGTAATATTATAATATTTAACTAAATTGATATAAATGTAATAATTGATCGTTATTCTAAGAAACGTTTTTTTTTACAATTAATTAAGTGCTGAAACATTTATTTTACGGCCCATAAAAAAATCAAGTTGACAAGAAGTGGCCTGTCAAAAAAAAATTGAGTACCACAGTCCCATTCTTCCGTGTATAAATTCAGAATACCAAAATTGAACAGTGGTATAGGACGGAGCAGTCATAAAATAGTTAAAATCTCAGTGAAAGTGTCTTTAGTCACAAAGTGTTTATCATTGCACATATTTTAATTTTATCCATATGAGGCTCATTATATCAACTGGCTTAATGAAAAAAAATTGTTAATACAGAAAATACCTGGAATGTTCCAATGGGGATATTTACGGCCAATCATATAAAGTCTCTGACAGCCCATACCTGTCAACAAGGTCCACTTTCTTTCCACATTGAATTGCACCCCTTCTTTTAAAATCAGCTTTCAAATTCTTTAAATTTCATTTTGAATACATTGCATAGTCCGTGAATTAGCAGGAATTAAAATGAGGACTATAAAAACTTCAACAAAAAACACTAATGAAATCATTGACAGTTAGTCGCTTGACTCGGGTCGCCACTGGCGCCATCTAACTGCGCTTGGAACACAATTGACACCGTGAACTACCTATGAAACAAATATCAGAAAAACAATTTATTTTCTTTCAAATAACAAATTCAATTATTGAATATTGAACTGTTTTTGATTGGTATTAAAATACTTTGTGTTCCAGAGTTAAATTTCTGCTTCAAAGTATTTTATTTTTGTGTATTTATATATGAGACTAGCGACCGCCCGCAGCTTCGCTTGCGTAGACTACACATTTCAGTTTTAGGTAGTATTAACATTTGAAACGGTTTATACATACATTTTGCTGAAACTAATATTGGGTACACCCATTCAAACTTTCAGTCTTCATTCTCCCCACTCCTTTAAGAAAACCGATACTCCCATACTTTTCACCTCCGGTTTCCCACCCTTAAAATGTGGAAATCCAAAAACCCTGAAATACGTTATTATTATTATTTTATGTTAAAATTTTTATGTTTCTAACTTTAAAGAACAAAGACTCTCATACAAAGCCCTTCCTTCCCTCCCTCCTTAAATTTGAAATTTCCAAATATTCCTTTCTTAAAAAATTTATACGTTATAAAATAAACCTCTGTTTCAAATTTCAGCTTCCTAGACTTAGTAGTTTCGGCTTACCTACGTTGATAGATCATTGAAGACAAACGACAGACAGACACAAAAAGTAGTTGATTTCACTCTTGACAACCTTCTTTCACGTCTGCAAAATTTCATTAAAATCTGTTTAGCCATTTTGGAAATTAGCTCGAATAGACACATAGACGTACAGATAGACAGACGGACAAAAAGTAGCGTATGTCACTTTTGACTACCTCTTTTTCATACCCGTGAAATTTCTTTAAAATCGGTTTAACCGTTTTGGAGATTAGCTCGAATAGACAGATGGACGTACATACAGACATACAAAAAGTAGTGTATGTCACTTTTGACTACTTCTTTTCCATATCTGTGAAGTTTCATCAAAATCAGTTTAGCCGTTTTGGAGATTTGCTCGAATAGACAGACAGACATATAGTATTATTTTATACATATATCCTATAGCCTTCCTCAATGAACAGACTATCCAATACAAAAAGAATTTTTCAATTCGAACCAGTAGTTTCTGAGATTTGCGCGTTCAAACAAACAAACAAACAAACAAACAAACAAACAAACTCTTCAGTTTTATAATATTAGTATAGATATGCTCTTCACAACAATTATTACTTACTTTTAATTATTTAATTACTAATGTATTTCTTTTTTCTATTTCAGGGTTATCCTTATGGACTATTGTGGTACGCGTTTGTGCTCCTAGCTTCCCAAGTACATTTCTTCCAATTACACTTTTCATATAACTTGCTGAAAGCGTGGCGGATGCGCGGCTCCCTCAGGAAAGCCGAATGAACTAGTCTAGATCCTAGATATACTGTACCTAGGTTTAAAAATCTTTCGTAAGATTACTGCCACATTTTTTAAAAATCGGTAATTGATTAAAACTGTTACGTATTGGTTTTCGGTTGTTAGGATACGAATACACTAAGCAAGACAGAAAGTTCTAAGAAAAACAATAACCATCGAGTTGTGCACATACGACTATATTTTTTTGGACACTCGTAAAGTAGAAATTAAATTATTTTGGTGTAACTTCACTATCTGGTAATTTCTATACTACAATTCAATTAATATATGAAGACATGAGTAACCAAAGGTCATATCTGCAAAAAATCAAAAACCTGTTTTTTAGATGTAACAAAGATTTTATGATGAGCTTAATCTATTCCCAATGCTCTAAGAGCGGTTTCTTTTATCGGAGCGGAGCTTTTATAATATTTAATTAATTTTAAAGAACAAGTAGGAAATGCACAACAAGGTTCATATTAAGAGATACTTTAAACTGTTTTCTCAAAATGTCTATTTTGTGAGTTACGACCTTTGGCCACTTATGTCTTCATATGACAGTCTGAAAATAGTCCAATGGTCGAAATTGTAAAATATTTCTTTATGGTCGTTGAATGAATGACAAATATTTCAAAGTAAACACAAATTCTAAATTTTTCAAACCTTGTAGCTTCATATGCTTAGAGCGAAAGTATTTTTCGGTGCATTAATTATATTATACCTAATAATATGATTTATTATAGCGAAAAATTATACGTAAAATGTACCAAATATAATGAGCACGTCTTCAGCAAAACGATGCAACACACGCTGGATTAGGTACATGTTAGAGTATTACAAACTGATTACTACCTACTGTTTAAATTTTTGAAAACCACCGATTATTGCTAGAGATTTGAGAAATAACAGTTTGCAATTAATGACCTGCGTGTGACGTCTCTCGGTGCACTTTTCATAGAAATGATTCGCGTTAGACCATAACGTTGTAACCGAATGACGTCATGGCGCAATTAATTCGAGTCTACTATTATAGACATTAACCTAGGCTCTACACATTAACCCATTTGGGTCAGATTGAAAGTCGAGCCATTTAATTGACAGAGACAATTGATTGATGACAAGTCAAAAGGTTAAAGAATGGGTTTGGACCAAATTTTTAAAGTAATGCTGATGGTCATTAAAATCAAAAGGAATAAGGTTCTAGAGTAACCTCTAGAAATATCTTTTTTTTTTCTATTTACAAATTTGCCAAATATTTATGAAAATTCATCTGACATTGAAATTGTCCCTGTGATGTCATCTGAGCGGTTGAGTTTATTGCGCTGCTTTCAACAGTAAAAAACCAAAGCTAAAACTAAATAAAAATATTGAGGTTAGGTCACTACTATGTTAAATGAAATTGTAATCCTCATAAATCAATAAAATGATTATTGCTTTATTTAGTCGAAAATAATGTACCTAAGTAGTAAACATCTGTTCTGTTGTGTCACATGTCACAGGGATATTTCATTAATAAATTTTTGGAAAAAACACTAACTAACTAACTAAATAACAAGCTAAGGAAAAACATACTAAGAAATTTACAAACTTAACTTTTATATTTAAAAAAATGTGAAAATTGTGTTAAAATTTTTGCCCAATCCCATTGTTTTCAGCAATATAATCTTTTATTATAATTGCATTATTGTCAATCTGTTTTGAATTTACAAACCGTCTTGTTTTCATAATTTAAATTATGGCAATGTGGTATTTGACTTGTGACTTCCATAATATGATGACTTATAGGTCATCCGTGATATGTTGACATGTTGAGGATGGATGTGCTGCAATCAATTTCATACAATTGAATGCCGTATTTGCTGAAGTAGATTGATCGCTCATTGGTAATTTTTTCTACTGTACGAGGTATTATTGAGTATTGTATTCGATGGTTGTTTAAATTGATATCACAGTAAAATTCGCTAGATGTCGCTGAGGACTAGTAAATAAACCATATCAAGTCACTCTCTACATCTGTAACCATCAATTAGAGAACGCATTGTAAGGTAATAAAGCGAGTTCAGATGAAGCCAAACTTTTTGGTTGATCCGAACATAGCGTCGTGTAGTGTAGCGTCGCAGTAAGCCATTTTAAGTATCGGGTGTATGCCACCGTAAATTCGCATAACGCCTCCTGTTCAGACCGGATATTAAGTTTGGCTCAATATGTTTGATTTCTGGTCTTGAATATATGCAATAGAGTAAATTAAAAACTTAGGTCTTCTGACCTATATTGTAAAAAAAGACCAACCATGTTTAAGTGTCATCATATGGTACCTATTGTACTCATTAAAATCTATGTAATAAGTTACTATTTTAAGACAGATTGCATCCCGGGGTATTAGAGTGGGTTAGAGTTGAGATGTAGGTGGTTACGTTGTCCCCTTTAAGTATGCAATATGTTACTTAAAACAGATCTCTTAACCTAAACTCTGAAATGCGATATCATATCATACCAAAAATGTAAGGGAAAGGGAAGAACGACTTAACTACATTCTAAAATGATATAAATATGAGACAAAACTATTTACAGATGCGTAAAATTTTTACTTATATTTGTTTGGTGAGTAATTATTTTTGGAACGCGTGTCTCTCTGAAAAAATAGCGTCACATGGCGCCTCTAACCCACTCGCTTCTCTGTGGATTGCATTGTGGAATTCGCTTGATGACATAGGGGTAGAAAGAAAAAGTTAATATCATAGTATAGCGAAAGAAAAAACTATGAGATATGTGTACGTAGCTAAAACGATGGCCTATAAAAATATTGTTTTTCATAAAATTTCCCTAATAAAATGGGTTTCTTAAAAAACTACAATTTAAATCACGCTAAGCCTTCGGTATTGCGTTGTTTGTACATATTTAAAGTGTGAAAAAAAGACATCACTTAAACATAATTGTTTATAAAATTGTATATTAAATATTGCTGTCAATTTAGGATTATAAGTGACTGAATTATTTATTAATTAATTTTGTTACCATTTGAATTATTAGAAAAGTTTATAGTAATTCTAGCACAAAGTTTAAAGTTTGTTTTTTCTAAAATAATACCTTAGGTTTTTGTAAGTGACATTATAAGCTCCAATGCAATGTGACACACTGTATTTTGAATTTTAATTGTTTGACACATCTTGCACTATCTTATGTAACACCGAGTTTACAATACTTTATTGTAAAGGAATAGAGACTGCATGAAACAATAAACACATGGTATCAGAGTTACCACTTTTGAGTGGTTAAGGATGGGCGGAGTTGTGTCGCCCGTTGTGCGTGCTTGAGTATAAAATATCGAGAGTGATTGATTTCTGCTACTTAAAAGCAAAGCAGACAGATATAATAAATTGAACTTGTGATGGCTCGCTGCGTTGTGGCGAGTGTCGCGCGAAATATAAATATATCTCGTTCGAGTGGTTATCACGTTCATGCGGGCTCTAATTAGCAGTGTAAAACAAACTCGGTGGTCAGTTCTGTTGTGAAAATGTCCATTCTTTTTATCAATGACATGGGTCTGTGTCAATATTTTAGTTGGGTATAGTAACAAAAAATAATTTAATATTTCATTCAAAATATTAGACACTGTTATGAAACTGATTTCATCCATTTCGGATATGAAGCTG
Source organism: Luffia ferchaultella (assembly GCA_949709985.1). Classification (NCBI taxonomy): domain Eukaryota; kingdom Metazoa; phylum Arthropoda; class Insecta; order Lepidoptera; family Psychidae; genus Luffia; species Luffia ferchaultella. Next base: position 4,006,133 of record OX453262.1, read on the forward strand.
TAATTATTTTATAAAGAAAAATGTATTTTCTGTGACCTTTATTTGACCTAAGTGTATCATCATCAGCCCGTGTCTCTCCAGTGCAGGATATAGGCCTCTCCCAAGGCTCGCCATCACACACGGTCCTCCGCCTTCCGCATCCAACTACCCCCGGTATGGTGCTTCAGGTCATCTGTCCACCTGCCCGGGGGGCGTCCAACGCTTCGCTTCCCGGTACCTAAGTGTATACGGAGATATGCAAAGATTCAAAAGTTCGACCACGCATTTGAGGAAGGTGTCAAATTATGCGGTTTGTATTACTTCAGGTGCAATTTTTTCTGTGGTCTGATATATTGTTGATTCTGTAGTCTGTAGTAAAGTATCAAGTGAATTATACATTGACAGACTGGTGTTGCCACTATAAAACCATAGATATCCAGCTTCTTCCATTTATAATATTCCGTGAGTTAATATATTATGCTTTTTAAATATGTGATATTTTTATCTAGTCTAACTTGATATCCTCCACCTTTATGGATACCCATAGCATAAATGGTGAATATTTTGAGTTGTTATACAAACTAATGTCTTTGGACATACTGAAATTAACAAAAAAAATAGACAACGAACAGCCTTGGAACCTACAATGAACTCAAGATGAAAAATCTACTGAATTCATGTAAATCATCATTAATGTCATTCTTCTTCTTTAACTCGTACAATATTTCTGAGAAACCATTCCTTGGTTTTTTTATGATCTTATTTATGTGGTTACAGTCGTGTCGTGTTAACCCGAGCGTAGCGAACCTGTTCCAAATTTAGAAGACCGTGCGGCCGTGGTTCGAATTTGGGCGTGTACCAATGAGTTTTTTCTGACTTAAGTACCACCTACTGGTGGATTAATTTCCAAGCCCCCTCACCCTGGGGGGAAGCCTAAGCCCTTGCAGTGGGGTTTAATGGGCTGATGGAATGGAATAAAAATGGTTATTTCTAGCTATAATAATTGTAATTAGGAAACTTACATCTTTAACTAATGATTCCATATTTGAATTAGCTGTGGAATTACATTTCATTGAAAAGAAGCTCCCATTAAAATTAGATAGATTCCATGAGATTCTCTCAATAGTATTTGCAAGAAGAGATAGCTTATATGATTGTTTTTGGGTCAAAACCTTGATATTGCAATCCTAGTTTTATGAGTTCTACCCAATTTCTGTTGTATTTAAAGAGTTTTCTAAATTGCTCCTCAGGGATTTCATCAGATATATCTGAACCTGACCTAGAAGAATCTATTATAGACGGGATAACTCCCAGCTTGATCTTTCATTGTTGTATTATGAGAATTAAAACTGTTAAGTTTAAAGTTTTAAAAAGTAATAATAATAACACACACAATCACAACAACGCCTAGGTCCCAAACTAAGCATTAGCTTGTATTTTGGGTACCAAGCGAAGACAACACACACATATAACAACCAACACCCGGTGCCAGTATTAATATTCATCATATAAATACTGACCCGACCTGGGATTCGAACCCGGGACCTCCAGCTTCGCAGGCAGGGTTGCTGCCCACTAGGCTAAGCGGTCGTCAAGTGCGAAGGGTTCGTGACAAAATTCTATTTGTTGGGTTGTTATTTTTTAATATTTTCAAAAGAAATTCTCGAATAACAATACTGTGATGGTAAAGTTGTTGGGGTGGCAATATTCAAACTCTTTTCCCACAGACAAATACAGCTAAATGTATACATCCATAATAAACAAAGCGTCCAAATGAAGGCCATCAGGATTTTGAGGAAATAAAGCATTAAGAGGCTTCATTACTGAAATGGTTTTAGATTATTACCTACATTTACCAAAATATGTTGCATATCCAATTGGAAAGTCGTGTGTGTAATAGACTAAAATAGCTTCGTAAAATTTTGACACCAAAAAAATAAAAAATTGGAAAAGAAATTACCAAGCTGGATTTTTGTGGAGATTTTTGCTTTCATGACCTCAGTGTATTCTGGCACTTGCCTTCAATTTAAGCCGTTTTTGTGAAAAATATTTATGAGAAATAGTTCTACAAAAAAAGTCAGTTTTTCACATTTATTTTCGGGTAAAATTATTTCAACAGTTTTCCATTCGCAGGCCTGTGTAATTGATATTACTTAAACTACAAAAATGAAACCAAATATTTTTCTATATAATCTTATAGAACTTAATTTGTCACTGTGAAAATGATATTTCTTGTCCATTTCTACTCGTGTTGAGAGTTTTATAATATGTATTTGAGGTTGTTCCCTAAAATGTTTTTTTTATAAATAACAAAGTATTTTTAAAAAGGATTGTAGTTTGATTTACCCACTTTGGTTATTTGAGAATTATTACAGAAAAGTTTTTCTTGAATAAAAGGTGGATTGCAGAAAAACTCAATTAAAATTATTGTATAACTATAACACCGCTCTATGGTATGATTGAGCATGAATAGTAGGTAGATGGTGTGTCGTGAGCGCCCAAAGCGCAACGACTGTCTCAAGTTTATAAGGCCATAGGGCTATGGTTCGAATCCGGGCGTGTACCAATGAGTTTTTCTGACTTAAGTACATAACTATCACTGACTCCGTGCCTCAGAGAGCACGTCAAGCAGTCAGTCCCGGGCGCTGTCAATAGATGGCGGTCGTTACAATCCCCAACCCGCAGTGGAGCAGCGTGGTGGATTCAAGCTCCAAGTCCCCCCTTACTTTGAGGGAGACCTAAGCCCCTGCAGTGAGGCAAAAATGTGCTGATGAAGTGAAGTGAAGTAGGTAGATGAAATATAAATTATGAAAATTTTCTCATTAATGCCATAATCAATAAGCTCGTTGTGTGCGCAGAAACAACGCTGCAAGGTATTTGACTTTCTTGTTATTAAAGAGGCATAGTAGCTTGCATGATTGTACTACTAGGAACATATTCGGAGAATGAGGATAAAAACTGATACTTGCTCATTGAGTTGTCATTACTGTTGAGTGCTCCCAGAGTTTGAATTAAAGCTGTCAAGCTAAGGATTTCACGAGGCAAAACGATTTTTTAATAGTTTCTAAAATGACACGAGTCATGTTATATTTATTTATTTATTTATTTTCTCATAATTAAAAGACATAAATAATAGTACAGCTAAATTGTCGGAGTCTGGAGCCTAAACTAGGTCGAACCTGTTCTTATAGGTCTCCAGACCCCATGACTTATTAGTGTAAACAATTTTTAACTTAAAATGTTATATGAACCGATATTGGTTGTAAAAGTACAGGAAACTTAGAAACTGTGGAAAAAGGTTTCAAGAAAGTCACGCTGGTGTTTTTTAGATCTTATATTTTTATTATTTGACTGACCGGTTGGTCGAATAGTTAGAGACCCTAACTACGGAGCCGAGGGTCGCGGGTTCGATTCCCGCCTGGGACAAATATTTGTGTGCATGAATATGTCTGTTTGTTCCGCGTCTAGGTGTAAAAGTATCTATTTAAATGTATATATTAATAAAAAAGAAAATTTAAGTATGTATATCAGTTGTCTAGTACCCCATAATACAAGCATGATACTCGCTTACGTTAAGACTAGATGGCGCTATGCCGGATGTCCCAGATATTAGGTATTATTGTATTGTTTAGAAATTTAATAAACACTGACCAGTGACTAACAAACAAAATGGCAGACTTTAGAACCACTCAACAGTAGCGACATCTGTTTCGGGCTTTCAGTTTTTGCTTTTGACTCCATTGGGTGGTGTATATGCAGATATCCCGAGCCCATCTATACTATATATACCTACTATAATATTATAAAGCTGAAGAGTTTGTTTAAACGCGCAAATCTCAGGAACTACTAGTTCGAATTGAAAAATTCTTTTCGTGCTGAATAGTCCATTTATCGAGGAAGGCTATAGGCTATATACATATAAAATCATAATGTTTGACTGTCTGTTTATTCAAGCAAATCTCCAAAACGGCTAAACTGATTTTGATGAAACTTCACAGATATGGAAAGGGTGTGGTCAAAAGTGACACATACTACTTTTTGTATGTCTGTATGTACGTCCATCTGTCTATTTGAGCTAATCTTCTAAACGGCTAAACAGATTTTAATGAAATTTCACAGGTATGAAAAAGAGGTGATCAAAAGTGGCATACGCTACTTTTTGTCCGTCTGTGTCTGTACTTCTATGTGTCCATTCCAGCTAATCTCCAAAACGTCGGAACAGATTTTAATGAAACTGCAGACGTGAAAGAATGTTGTCAAGAGCGATATAAGCAACTTTTTGCCCGTCTATCTGTCTGTCTGTCTGTACGTTTATGTGTCTATTCGAGCTTATTTCTATAACGGTTAAACAGATTTTAATGAAACTTTGCAGACGTGAAAGAAGGTTATCGAAAGTGACATGAGCTACTTTTTGTGTCTGTCGTTTATCCTCACTGATCTATCAACGTAGATAAAGCCGAAACTACTAAGTCTAGGAAGCTCAAATTTAAAACAGAGGTTTACTTTATAACGTGAGTATTAATTTTTAAGAAAGGATTATATAGAAATTTTAAATTTAAGGGGGGAAGGATGAAGGGGCTGTGTATGCGTCTTTGTTCTTTAAAGTTAGAAACATCAAAATTTTAGGATAAATAAATAATTATGTGTTTCAGGGTTTTTGGATTTCCACATTTTAAGAGTGGGAAGATGAAAAGTATGGGAGTGTCGATTTTCTTAAAGGAGTGGGGGGAATGAAGATTGAAAGTTTGAATGGGTGTAATCAATATTAGTTTCAGCAAAAAGTACCTACGTATAAACCATATCGAACGTTAATAGTACCTACCTATAACAGGAATGTGTCGTCTACGCAAGCGAAGCTGCGGGCGGTCGCTAGTAGAAAATAAAGCATAAACTCGGGGTCTCGTAAGCTCGCGACGTGATTATACCTACCTTATGTATACTCCGGGATCGAATAGGATAACGCAGAAATACCTACTACTTTTCCTGCTTTCATGAGATCTGCACTTTGCGCAGTTGCACGTAAGTATGTACTTAAAGTGTCGTGATAGCCCTGTGTTGGCGAGCCCGCTTCTTGTTTAAAAAGGTTGTGGTTTGAATCTCAGGGCACCAATGAATTTTCCTGACTTACGTACAATTGTATGTCATAACTATCACTATGTGCTTCGGAGAGCACGTTAAGCTGTCTGTCCCAGTTCCATCAGATGGGAGTCGTTATAATCGGCCAACCCGCACTGGAGCAGTATGCTGCATTAAGCTCCAAGCACCCTCATCCCGAGGGGAGGTCTAAACCCATGCAGTGGGGCATAATGAGCTTTAAAGAGTCGAATTTCACTAAGATACGCCGTGAAAAGTGAACGAGTGAGTAGTATTCCTATCAGATTTTTTTTTAGTTTCGAATGTTGTTTTCTCAAACTGGCTCGCAGTCTCAGTGAAGGAAGTATATACCTATAGTTTATTTAGGACTTAAACTTTTAATCATTAATTAACAATAATAATAAATGGGACACCTAATAAGTTTCGAGTGTTGTTTTCTCAAACTGGCTTGGCAGTCTTCGTGAAGGATATAGTTTATTTTGGAGTTAAACTTTTATTCATTAATTAATAATAATAATAAATAGGACATCCCACAGAGCGTCATCTAGTCCCAAAGTAAGCAAGCATTATGTTTGTCTTCATGTTCATGCACACAAATATTTGTCCCGGGCGGGAATCGAACGCGCGACCTTTGGTTCTGCAGTTATCTACTCTAACCACTCGGCCAATCAGTCAATTAAATTATATAATTAATATTTATTCTATGAATTGAAGAGCATATCTTAGGTCTTAACCTATGAAGTTGCCGGTCTTCAGTACTGGCCAATTCAAACAAAAAAAATTTGATTGGCTGTTCTAAATTCAAATTAATTTTGTTTTAAAAACATGACATTCTTTTTACAAAGTCGGATTTTTCTTTATTGATTAGCGTTGTGTAATTATGGAATATGAGTTCCATCGCGGCACTAATGTGGCACAAACGGCACGTAACATCAACAACGTTTACGGAGAGAACTTAACAAACGAACGCACAATCCGTTATTGGTTTGCCCGCTTCCGTTCTGGAAATTATGACTTGAATAATGAACCTCGTGGTCGTTTGGGCACTTTGGTCAACAATGATGAATTGAAGGCGATTGTGGAAGCTGATGATACTCAAACTACAGCTGAACTAGCAGCAGCTTTTGATGTTAGCATCAAAACAATCTTGGACCATTTGCGACAAATTGGCAAAGTAAAAAAGCTTGATAGATGGGTACCCCACGAACTTAACGATCGCCAGGGCAACGTACGCCTTGAGACCTGCTTCGCGTTGCTCAACAAGCACAGAAATTAAGGAATTTTGAACCGGATTGTTACCTGTGATGAAAAATGGATTCTGTTCGACAATCGAAAGCGCTCAGCAAGTTGGTTATATCCTGGTTCAGTACCAAAGCAATGTGTTAAACAAAAAATAAACCCTAAAAAGGTGATGGTCACTGTTTGGTGGTCTAGTGCCGGTGTGATTCATCACAGTTTTTAACAAAATGGCATGAGCATTACTGCAAATGTGTATTGTGAAGAATTGAAGACAATGATGGAGAAGCTCGCACGTCTGCGACCAGCTTTGGTCAATCGGTCGTCCCCGCTGCTCCTTCACGACAACGCGCGACCCCATACAGCACAACAAACAGTCTTAAAGTTGTTAGAGTTGGGGTTGGAAGTTCTCCCTCATCCGCCATACTCACCAGACCTTGCACCTACCGACTATAATTTTTTTCTAAATTTGGACAACTTTTTAACGGGAAAAAAATTCAATTCCCGAGAGACAGTACAAAATGCCTTTGAATATTTTGTTGCCTCTCTTCCAGTAGATTTTTACAAGGGCATCAATAAATTGCCACTGTGTTGTCAAAGATGCATCGATTGCACGGGTGATTACTTTGAATAACAGAAATAAAGAGGTTTGGAAAAAAAATACTTTAACTTATTTCATACAAAACGGCAACTTCATAAGTTATGACCTATAATATTTACAAATTAAACTGACTGCTTTCAATTCACTTAAAGTTGTTGGAAGCTTTCCCTAAATGCCACCTATTTCATTTATGTCTGACTGAAGAAAAATAACATTCGGGACATGTACACATAAATAAGTAGGTATAAGAGAACTTGTGTACCAATGAGTTTTACATTAACTATCATTGACTACGTGCCTCGGAGAGCACGTTAAACAGTCGGTCTCGGTTGCTGTCAATAGATGGCGGTCTTTACAATCCACCAACCCGCATCAGAGCAGCGTGTTGGATTTAAGCTCCAAGTCCCTCATCTCGAGGGGAGGCCTAAGCTCCTGCAGTGGGGTATACAAAGGGGTTACGGGATAAGAGAAATTAAAAAAACGGTAAATATAGTCCAAATGTTATATTATTGTAAAGCTTATTATATCAACATTTTATAGCCTCTAGACATTTATTCGAAGCGTTCTGGTATAAAAAAATACGCTACAAATTCTATTACACATAAACATACAGGGATACATTTTTTTTAATTTCCTAATTATAAAATCTCACATGTTGCAGAGTTCAACTCTTGTAGTGACTTAAATATAATATAATTTTTTTTTAAACTATATAATTAGTCAATTAACTTTAAAACATTAAAAACAAAAATCAACCGGCGAAACAAGACAATCAAACGTAAACACATGTTAAAAAATATATTTGTAAAAAAAATACCTTTGAAACAAAATAAACATTCAATTTTAATAATCACAATGTCACTTAAATTAGACTTAAAATAGATTTTAACTTAATACTTGTCATAATATTTTTGGTCATACATTCGATTCGAACAAGCTTATCAATAGCTGCTTAATGTAACAGTTCTTAAAAAAAAAAATGTCCCGAAAAAAGGACAGCCAAGAATGCAATTTCTATTATTTATACACTAAAACTGGGTCCAGGCCAAAGTCTGGGCATTAATTACACAAGCCACCGCATAAAAAATAAAATAAAAAGTTGTATAAAAGTTTTCCAATTTTTTAATCAAATTATACAAAAAAAAAGGTTAACTTTACGCAAAGTATACGTTAAAGCAGCGGGCGCACGGCAAACCCTTTTCTTTTATGACGTAAAAAAAAAGGATTAAGTTAGGTGCTCTTACGTTAAGCAACAATTGATTTACCTGCTCAAAAACATTTTTTTTTAAATTATATTAATCGTCAATCACAATATATATAAAATAAAGCTACATTAAACATTTCAATAGCAAGCAGAGTCCACGATTCGACAGATATATAAAACGGACTACAGTAAAGACGTAAAAAATCACATTTTTAAAATGGAGCTAGGCTCCAAGACAAGTATCACAAGTAGATTTTTTAACAGTTATTACTGTGAAAGATTGAGATCTTTTAACTGGTTGATAACTAAAAAATATGAATTAGTTTGAACGTGTTCTGTAAGGTCAAACGCTGACGAGATTCCTTGATTCATATGCGCAGAACACAGCAAGTATATGCAGTTGTTAATTTCATTTTAAAGTATTATTAAAAGGCCGGTAACCACCTATCTGAAGCTTATCGCCTTAAAGGGTACTTCACAGGACTTAGAAAAAAAAAGCAAAACGAAATGTTGGTCACGATATCATATTCTTGTGTGAGCAATTGTAACAGTCTCGCTTTGTCTCCTAATCTCTTGTGATATCTATAGAATGTTAGAGATGTGACTATAAAAATGTCACACTTTTAATATTCATATCTCATATTCAATGATATTTTATTTTTATAGATGCAGTGTAACGTATAAAAACTGACTCCTTAAAACGCCTTAATTAAACGTTCGCTCCTCAGTCAGTGTATCTAGTGAGCCAATGATATAGCCGTCACTCATCATAAGGGGAGCTACTTATACTACGTGACCCCGTTCAGGGGGGGTCTTCAAAATAACACGCCTGATCAGGGGGGGGGGGCTTTGTCACCTAGTCAATATCCTCTTTGTTTTGGTAAATTAAGTTCCTGTTAGATTATGTTTTTCACTTGTAATCGTAGGTGTGCACGCACTCCTGACCTCATGTGGCAAGTGTCGTATTAATGAAGACAATCATGAGCCAAATTATTATTTTTTAACTTTCCGTTAGCTAAAAATGATTTAAAATCATATTTATGAATTACCACGTCAAAAATATAAAAGGGGAGGGGGTCTTGGCATATACTAGGAGTGATAACCGAGGGGGAGTGGGTAAAAAATAGGTCACGTAATATGGATATGTTCCCTAACGAGCGTGTAAGTTGTGGACCTACAGATCATTGTTTACTAGGTCTCACTAAAGCGTAAAACGTGTCCATAAAAATAGAACATCATTGTTCACATCTCTAAAGCGACAGTATTGCCAGGAGTATGAAAGGCTACTTGGCAACACTACGACATTAAGTCGCCCATAAACGTCCTCCCTAAATGCCTTAATAATCACATATTCACGCAACGCAATTTCTTATCAGGCACTCTAGACGCGAATTGGAAGCTGGGCATTCTATGCTCAGATTTTTCGTCTCTTTCCTGAACCTCTCCCGCCATCAAAGATTTAAGGCACACTTTCATATCAGCAGCGAAGATCCTAACTAGTCTCTCTAAAGAAAACAAATGGTCGTCTAAAGCTTCAGGTATTTCTTTTCTCATGAAATCTGCTAACTTTAATACGTATTCGACGTTAGACCCCGAGTCTCCTTGGCATTCTAGAACCTGTTTCGCTATTTCGGGCAAAGGAGCCGAACCCAACCATAGATTATTTTCTGGGACGGCTATATAGAGTACGGCGTGTTTTTTCTCTCCTGTTTTAGTAGAAGACGAACTGAAATAAGTAGGTTTGGGGTAGAAGTTGACGGTGTACGTGTGGTATCCGCCGAGCCGGCACTCGCGTTTTGCTAGATAAGGCAAAGCGGCCGTGTTTTCCGGCGACACCAAGAAAGCTTTGCCCCATGTGACACCCTGTAAAGAAAAAATAATGATTATTTATAGTAAAGAAGGGTAATCCACAATAAATACTGCAACCAGGGCCAACCTGAGTCTGTTTTCAGGATGGCGCAAGATTGAAAATTGGGGCCTGTTATGGTATAGATGCTTATTTAAAAATTAATATTATACCTGTGACATTCCAGACAGCGCCATCTAGTCCCAAAGTAAGCAAGTATTATGTTTGTATTATGGGGTAGTAGACAACTGATATACATATTTAAATATTTTTACAGCATACACACATTATATAGATAATTTTACACCCAGACATGGAACAAATACACATGTATGTGCATGCACACAAACATTTGTCCCAGGCGGGAATCGAACTCCTGACCCTTGGTCCACAGTTAGGGTCTCTAACCTATCGGCCAATCGGTCAGTAATATGGTACTTATTACTTTTTGGTTTAGAACATTTTACCTAGAACGGCTGATCCGTTCGCCATATGGAAGGGCCAGCCCTGACTAAATATCTAAAGAAATATACCTACAAATACGAGGAGTCGTAGCACGTGAGGAAAACAGTGAAAAGGTTCCATAATAAAAGGTTTTATACCAATCAGTTATGAATAGGTGGAGTCAGCTTGTTCCATAATAGCGTTTGACGAGTTGAAAAAATGCGATCAAGTGTGAGTCAGGCCGCGGGATATGGTTCCCTACTGTAAATTTTGCATACCTACGTTTTTTTTTTAATCTGGCTCTTTACGCTAAAATTTAAACCCCGACGCCTTTGTATTGTAAGCTTTCGTAGTAACCATTAGACCAAATGAATTTATTATTCCTTGATTAATTAAAGTAAAACATTTTATACGCAGTTTCTCTTCACGAATATTTTCCGATTTCCGCGGTAATTTGACCATTTAAAATTTCCTTGTAAATTGAGACTACGATCCGTATTTTCTTCAAAATTTTAGACTCAGTAATTTCTTAGATAATCTTAAATGCTCGATTTTCGCATATTTTATCTTATTTATCGTTTTAATTGTGCATTTTAAATTATAAAAAAATATTTCGAGTAACAAGCCCTTAATTTCGACATGTCACATAATGCATTTCTAAAAGTGTTTTTGAATTTTATTAGGTCAAGTATAGGGAGCAACGGGCATTTTCATTTCATGATAAACTCATGAAATATAGCAAAAAGCAAGATATTACAGCACAAGTATTAAATACCTAAATCGATAATTTGTATGTACCTACATATCACTTTAAAGTATCGGCAGATACTCGAAATTAATTTTCAATTTTGACATGTAATTAAGCATGTAATGTTGATGTTGCCTGATGTTGTCTTTACTGTATTATTTAAATACTAGACGGCGCTCTTATGAGCATGTCGTGACGCGAACCCATAAGATCGACCCCTACGCCTAAGTGCCTAACGCGGCTAAAGAAGTTTTCACTTCAATTTTTTTTATTGCTTTTAAATTGAAATATGCTTTTACGTGGGCTTTCTAGCAGCCAGCCTAATAAACATATTATACGTTTATAACTGTATGGAATCCTTAGGGCGTGAATCCGACTCGTACTTGACCATTTTTCAAATAATGTTAACTTCCCACAAATATTTAAGCCAAATACACAAACTCGAACTAGATCATGTTCACAAAGCTGCAATAACAATAAAGACACGCGCTCGCCACTTATCTATACCAATACTGCGAATAACCTGATTAAATTCAGTTTAAGACCGAAATATCTCAAAGCGAAGTGTTTATCAAGATATTTATGGACTCGACGAAGACGTCGTCTGCGGGGATCGGGTAGTGGGAAGTGGGCTAAGGCCAAAGTTCACACAAAGCACCCATCAGTGAATTAATAACTATTACTTTATAAAATTTTTGCGTGATTATTTAGATAGCCAAGGTGGAGCGTATTATAGTTCGAAACGAACGAAAACGGTAGCAAAATATCTAACTCCGTGATTAGGCAGACCATAGGTACGTCTTTATTAGTGTTTTACACAGGCATTTATTAAAAAAAAAAAACTCAATTTAAAAACAGTCACCATGCAGATTTTATTCTTAGAGTGGACAGTAGCTAGAACGGCTATTAAAGTTTAATAAAACTGTAACGCAATTATGTCTGCAAGGAAAATATTTTTAAAAAATTTATTGGTATTCGATTAGGTAGCCATAAAATACATTTTTTTGAAGTTTCGTCTGTTCGTAAGTAAATAATTTAAGAAGCATTGAACTGATTTTGATGAAACTTTCATAGTTAAATTGATAAAATTATTCTTCGACATTAATATAAAGGATAGGGTATTGTATCATGTATTACTGGCTTATAAAAACGCGAAAAAATAAGTAACATTGACCTTAGGTCAAAAACTAAGTTAACGGATATTTTGACAAAAATTGATCAACTAAAATGGCGATATGTAGGTGCGAGATAATGCAAGAAAGTAGAGTAGGAATTAACAGAATGATACTCAAGAGCTGGAAAAAAGAATCGAGGAAGACAGTTTACAAGATGGGAAAATGAAATAAAATTGACAGCAGGTTCAAGTTGGACTTGGAGGTTTACTCGCGATAGAAAACAGTGGAAGTCACTAGAGGAAGTCTATGCAAAGAGGCATACCGAAATAAGAGACATTTTGTGAACTTTTGATGTAGCTATTATAATTTTCTTTTTTTTTTGAATAAAGGGAGTTATTAATTATTGTATCATCGTGCTGCTATTAGTACAGGGGCAGAGCAGAAAGAAAATAAAGTTTTAAAATACGCATACATTTCAATATTAACAAAGGGTATGACATTACTAAATGAAGCCGAAAGCAAAAGTTAGGAAATTTTCCATTTCCCAATATAAATAAAAAGTAAAAATTAAAACATATTCCACTTAAAAATGTTAGTACTAAACGTAAACGAAAAACATAAATGTATATTTCATGATAAGGGTTACAGGTATATTTTGGATTGTCAAAGATACGCAACAGATTACAGCAGATTGTGAAAACGCATTTAAAAAATATGAATTACACGATATTAACATTAACCTTGATGTTCCATTATGAATCTAATTTTATTTACTCGGTAATGCACAAATTTGATATTGTGCAAAAACATGATTAGGTACTTATAAATATAAATTTTGAAAATAATCGTATGAAGAGTTCATTCCAATACTAGAATTATGGGGGTCGCTTATTTTTTAAATATTTTACAACTAAAAAACCGTATTCTCGTCAAGCAGCGGCTGCTTGATACGACTTGGTCTTTTTCCCGAAAACGGCACCTAAGTTTCGAATCGATGTCCTGGCCATGTCGTTAGAAAACATAAATCTTTTTTTATGTATTACTAGCGGCTTACATGTTTAAGATATATCCGTTTAGCCATTTTATACCATATATTTTCCGGGATGTAATTTATCCCGTATATTATTCCAAGCCTTGAAATACATTTGTATTACATTTTATCCCACATTAATTGTGCCTTTTTCCTTTTTTTATATGTTATTTTGATATCTAAGCTATATGATTGTAAAGTTTCATCCGAATCCGTTCAGCAGTTTTAGGTGATTAAGTAACATACATACAAACTTTCACATTTATAATATTAGTAGCATTTTTATTATTTTATCCGATTCCCAGTTTATCTAGAAAACACGATTTCAACACTCATAAAATGGTATTGGGTAAGTACTGATTTTTAAATGGTAACATTTAATTCTAGTATGATTAATGAGTACATTGTGAGTGGTCTTGCTTATCAGCTTTTGTCCGAAACGCATAGGGAGATCCCAGTATGAGATGGGATGATTATTCATCGAAGCGGTTTAAATTCGTTAAATAAACTGTTTGCTAAAATTAAATTCAAACGTAAATGTTTGAAGCGACCTTGCGACTATAATGTGGATCCATATGCTTTTTTGAATGGTTACGGAAGTAGACCGAGGTAGCGTCCACATCTGAATTAGGTCACGGTAACAGTCGTAACATAAGTTCATATATTGTTGCTAGAACAAAACGTGCACTTGCAGGGGAGCATGTAACAATAAAGAAGGTGCGATGCGCTAACCAGAAGTGGAAGATTTTCGTATACACAACCCATAGAAAAGACAAATCCAATAGTGGCTTTGGGTGGTATTTTGTAGTTTGTAGTTAATATTGAGCTGTGACCATGATTTTTTTCGTTGAATTGCTGCATGAATTAATAAATATCCGGCTCTCTCTAATTAACTTACGTCATGTAAGTATAAGATGCTATTGGAGCCAAGTAAGTCATTGCTAGCCGCGAATAGGAGACGGAGCGTTTTTTAAACATGAAATTGCCACCACGCGGTACTAATTGCAAAGTTTTTGGTAGAGTTTATTTAGATTTAATAATAGGAGATAACTATAAAACATAAGTTATAGAATAAATTATTATAAATATAAAACTATAGTTACATTGTTAATATGCGTAACCAGTTGACTTGAGTGAGGCTCAGCTTCACTTGCTTTATCCGCAAACCTGTCACTGAACAGATCTAGTAATTTTAAGATGAATGTATAGTATATTAACGTTAGCCGAGTCAGCAAGCTCAGAGTCTATGAAAGATATAATAATAATAATAATAATAATAATAATAATAATAATACATGGGACTTCCCACACAGCGTCATCTAGTCCCAAAGTAAGCAAGTATTATGCTTGTGTTATGGGTTACTGGACAACTGATATACATACTTAAATATTCTTTATAATATATACATATATAAATATATATTATTATTATTATTTTTTTTTTATATAACAACCAAGACCCGGTACCAGTATCAATATTCATCATATTAATACTGACCCGACCTGGGATTCGAACCCGGGACCTCTAGCTTCGTAGGCAGGGTCGCTACCCACTAGGCTAAGCGGTCGTCAAATCACCCGCAAACTTAGAATTTCAAATTGGCCAACTAAATCGTAGAGTTTATTAATAGTTAAGTAAGTTAATGATAGCCCGCACATTTTATCCAACTAAATCGGCCAACTAATCAATTGGACAGCGATCGTATCAGAAGCGAGATTCCCTTCCGATTAGGCACAATTGGTCATTAAGTTGGCCGATTAAGAAAGTACGCAATTCAGTTATTCGATAGATGGCCAACTTGATTTTGTAAGTCTGCGGGGCCTCTTAATCTTTCTGCGAGATAGGATTCGTAACGGTAAATCCGCAGAAGTATTGGAGCAACCTACATAGCTCCCAGAAGTGAAACGATAACTTCCATAACCGGCTAAAGGCGGCGGGTTGCAGTTGTAACGGGTAACTCGTGCGTCGTGAAGATCTAATGGGCTTACCTCTGCCTAGTAGTGCAGGTCTGGCGCCTGAGACGTCGAAATGTGTACCTACGAAATTCGGGTAACTACATTAGCTACACATACAAAGAGCAACAACGAACAAACAGCCAGCCGGCCTTATAATATCACGATTTACTCACATGACCAGCTATCTCTATAAAGATTCGAGTAGCACGATCAAAAAAAAAACCTTGTCGCTATGTCGATTAAAACGACAAACGGTATGATAATGTTTGAAGTATATTTTATCAAAACAGAAGTCTGCATAGAATGACAAAAGACCCCGAAAGCGAAATTACGATCTATGTTAAATTATTTTCAAAGGACCAATGCTCGTTGCGCTATATACGAACGACCTAAGCTATAATTATGTGATTCTCGGTTGTGTCAAATTGAAACATTTGTCATTAAAAAGCTCAGCTTTTTCGAAAAGTCTTAGTAAAATATGTTATTAATTATCAAGGAAGCAGCGTTTTGAGATTTGTATTAAAACATATACCTACATGTGGCGCCATCATCATAATGTTACACAGTTGCATACGAATGTCTTTATTTCAAGTAATACGTATTTTTCTATAAAAATATATGCTAAGTATTTGTACGCTTATAATTTGTGCTATTAATTTAATAATTAAGGTTTATTTGAGACAATTCCAGTGATTGCCATAATATGTTCTAAAGAATAATAACTGGTTAGTATAGCACCATCTGTGGTAAAGTATATTTATAATGCATATAAGTTAAAAATTATTATATTTGGAGATTTTAACCTGTATTCTGCAACACAAGATGTTAGGGATCGCTTTGAATACTTCACATCGCTTCTTGACCTGAACCAATTTAATATGATACCAAATGCGATGAATCGCACTTTGGATTTGATACTTGCAGATATGTCAAACGACAGCCTGGTGGTGCGAGGGGCGCAGGAGGGTGTGGTCCCCGACAGAGGTTATCATCCTCCGCTTTCTGTGTCTGTTGCGTTTCCGCGCGGACGACGTTGTCGGGCGGCGTCGGCAGACTACGAGTATGAGCGGTGCGGCGATGATTGGAATTTCAGGAGAGCTAATTTTCCCTTACTATATGCTGAATTGCAAAACATTGATTGGTCGCACCTATATTGCACCGATAATGTTGATAAAGCCGTAACACTATTATATTCTAAAATTAACAATTGTATTGATTTTTGCGTACCTAAGAAGAAGCGATACCAGTGTGACCAACGTTTTACATATCCTGTGTGGTACACATCTGAAATTATTCGAGACATTAAATTGAAGTCTCGTTTTCACCGTTTGTATAAATTCCACTCTAATCCCAATCATTATGAATTATTTTCCAATTTACGTAAAAAAGTAAAATATAATATAAAAATTAGTTATGAATTATATTTAGTTAATTTAGAAAGATCTATCAATAAAAATCCTAATATGTTTTGGACCTTTATCAAGGATAAAAGAAAATCATTACTAAATTGCAATTTCGATAAATCGGACAAAGAAGTAGCACAAGCATTCAGTAAACATTTTTATAGTGTATATTTACCTGATAGCCCTACATTGGATGTTGATATGTTGCTTGCTTCGTATATTGGCGCCGGTGGCGCAGAGCGCGTGCATATAGATCAAGTCGATGCCAATGAAGTGCGAGCTGCTTTGAATCGCCTTAAACCGAAATTCGCAGCTGGTCCTGATGGTCTCCCTCCATTTCTCATCAAGGATTGTCGTGAAGTGTTGTTAGATCCGGTGCTTTTTGTTTTTAATTTAATAATAAAAAGTACCATTTATCCTGAATGTTGGAAAATTTCTAGAGTTATACCGATTTTCAAGTCTGGGGATAGATCTGATCTTAATAATTATAGACCTATTGCTATTTTGTCCGCACTGTCCAAAGTCTTCGAGTCCGTCCTCTATGGGCGCATTCTTTGTCAAATATCTCCTTGGCTCAGTGATGCACAACATGGTTTTCTACCAGGACGCTCAACGTTATCGAACCTATTAACGTTCTATCATTTTGCTGCGGCTGAGTTAGACAAGAGAAATCAAGTTGATGTAGCCTATTTTGACTTTCGAAGGGCTTTTGACAGGGTGGACAATGTTATCCTTTTGAGGAAAATGGCTGATGCTGGTTTTACACCTAAGCTCCTAAAGCTATTTGCTAATTATTTCACGGATCGCATGCAGTACGTGCAGTATAACGCTTCTAAATCGGAACCGTACTATACTCGCTCTGGAATAAGTCAGGGTAGCAATTTGGGACCCTTGGAGTTTCTTATCTTTATTAATGATCTTCCTCGTGTTGTCCACAATGATTGTCTAGTCCTCTTATTCGCTGATGATGTTAAGCTCGTTTCCTCTGTAAGTGATCTGGACGACTCCATACGTTTCCAAGGGGCTATTGATTCTGTTTTGCAGTGGAGTCGAGAGAACAAACTCGACCTGAATGTAAACAAATCTGCTGTCATGACTTTCTCCAGAGCTCGTACACCGGTGCAGTATCCGTACCTGCTCGGAACTGGCGGATGCATAATGAATAGGCTGCAGGATACGGTTAAAGATTTAGGAGTACTTTTTACCAAAGATCTCACATTCAGAGAACACATAAAGTCTGTGTGTGCGAAAGCTCGACAGAGCTTGGGTTGGGTACTGCGACAGGGTCGCGACTTTAAAAACATTCAAACGCTCTCTGTGCTATACGTTGCCTATGTGAGAAGTAAGCTTGAATATAATGCTGCTTATGGGATCCCCATGAGGCCAAATATATTATTATGGTGGAAAGGGTCCAAAAGATATTTATTAGATATGTTTTTAAGAGATGCTATGGGTACTATCCGTATCTCTATCCAACTCTATATTTGATAGGGATGCTCGGATTCAATACTCTAGAATTAAGGAGACGCGTTGCGCTAGCCATGTACATTTTGGCTATAGTAAGGGGAAAGCTCTCGGTGCCGTCGCTGCTGAGCTGTGTGTCGCTGGTCGTCCCGAAAAGGGGTAAGCGCGCTGGGCACTACGACGACGTGCTTGCTGCGCCCGGTTCGCGGACCAACCTGCAGCGGCAGGCGCCTATCGGTCGCGCGGTGCGCATTATTAACGATATGTGCCGAGCTGACGCCCATCTTGATCTCTTCGCATCTCCGGTGTCGCGGGTAAGGTCAGGCATTGTGAGGTGTTTAGAGCGATCCACATAATTTACTGTATTGGTCTTACGGACTGTTTGTATTTTATGTATAGTAATAAGAATAAATAAATAAATAAATAAATAAATAAATAAACATCTAGATATTTTAATCAACGACTGTTCGTACCTTTGAACCATCAGCAATAACAAGAACAATATCTTAAATTCAAAGAAACTGTTGTATTACGTATATATATATTATAATGAGCGATATCAGAGTCCACGGCCGTTTCGGCGGATAAATCTACGATTTCAACGCGATTTAATATGACTTCAGCTTAGCATCCATCGCTGGCGGCATAGGCGTATCTAGTACACTCGATCAATCCATAACAGCAATGTACACGAATTTCGTGCTGAAGTACATATTTCATTTTGACGCAAAACAGCAAGCGTGGTTGTTTATTAATTTATTAATCGTGACGAATATTATTACTTTGTATTTGTAGAAAATAATATTCAGCGTATTAGGTGACCTTTAAACTAAGCGATTATATGTAAGCAACATGTCATTTTGCATTAGTATCTGAACGTTACAAAAGCCGTATGTCAGAAATATTTTAGCCCGAGTTGAAATGTACTCTAAAATGTATATTTAGATAATCGACATATTTTGATAACTCTTGTCTAGCCTAATTAATAGATATGCCGTGGAAATATTATGTACCTACATTCCGATAGATAAGAGATGTCATTCGAATCAGACCGTTTCGTATTTCAGATTACGTATTAAATAAATTATCTCAACTGGCATGAAAATGAAAATAGACTGTGCCAAGCCAATGTACCTACTTGAGCTTGGAGAGTTGTTCAGATGACATGTTCAGCTCATGCCTGCTGTTCTAAAAGTTGGGGATTTGGCTAAGTCAAGTTCCATTTAAGCTTGGAGAGTTGTTCACAGTCGGGATAGCCTAAAGCGCAACGAACCTGTCTCAAATTTCTAAGGCCATAGGGCCATGGTTCGAATCCGGGCGTGTACCAATGAGTTTTTCTGACTTAAGTACATAACTATCACTGACTCCGTGCCTCGGAGAGCACGTTAAGCAGTCGGTCCCGGACGCTGTCAATAGATGGCGGTCGTTACAATCCCCAACCCGCAGTGGAGCAGCGTGGTGGATTTAAGCTCTAAGCCCCCTCCCCCCGGAGGAGGCCTAAGCCCCTGCAGTGGATTAAAAATAGGCTGATGAAATGAAGTTGTTCAAATGACATGTTCAGCTCATGCCTTCTATTCTAAGAGTTGGGGATTTGCCTAAGTCAAGTTATTATGTATCTATACTCAGGGTTATTTAGCATACTAGTTTTCTATTCGTACCTTTTCCACAATTTCATTATTTTGGTTAGAAGTATAAGCGCTAACTTCTTATATCTAAAGGCAAACTTTTGATCCGGTATGGGGGCTGATTGTCGGACCGTTTGACTTTGTCTCATTAGACAATATCAGAACAATTTTTTTTCTAGCGACAACGTAATTCTGTATTCTGAAAAGTCGTGTATGTCGTATATGATTATCAAAAATCTTAATGTTTTATATATTTAAGAATACAGAATTACGTTTATAAAAAATATTTTTGATGTGGATACGTCTATGTTTTATGAAGCGCCCCCCAAATCTGCAACTCAGTAAACCCTCTGGTGCGAATCCTACATAGCGGTCTTCCAGTTTTATTCATTTATTTAGAAACTCTTCGTCTGTCCATGGTGACATTACGGTAAGGTCTTTTTAAGCCCATCAACAATACATTTTTATAAAACACTGTCTTGTAAATTAGAGTTTTTTGTTGCTTTTGTATCTATATACGAGATTGGCGAGACCTCTTTGATCGAACCTCGGAACTTTGATTCGACTTCGACTATAATGTTGTGAACAGGTCTAGAATGTAATCTCTGGTCAAAGTTGCATTGAAATACTGGTACGCGGTGGATATTACTCGATACTAATCTAATCGGATTGAAGTCGTAAACCTCATATGATCCGCTAATAGCGAACTTTTATGGGCCACGGTCTCTTATGTCGGTCATACGTAATCTGTGTACATAATTTAAAAGTTTTAAATTTGCAATAGCTTTATAATGTCAATGAAAAAAATTACCTCTCCAGTGTATCACTTACTCCATACAACCTGTGTATCCAACTATCACTGACTCCGTGCCTCGGAGAGCACGTTAAGCAGTCGGTCCCGGGCGCTGTCAATAGATGGCGGTCGTTACAATCCCCAACCCGCAGTGGAGCAGCGTGATGGATTTAAGCTCCAAGCCCCCCTCCTCACCCTGGGGGAGGCCTAAGCCCCTGCAGTGGGGCAAAAACGAGCTGATGAAGTGAAGTGAAGCTCTCCAGTACGCAGAATCGGAACCAGTTTTAAGTGAATTCTCGCTCGCGATAAGACGAAAAGTTCATTTTGATGTTACTAAAATACGAACTTAAAAGCATTTATTTTCGCCGAATGTGAATATTATCTCCGTTAGGTTAGCTTTTAGATGTTCAGAAAAATTACATTTTGTTAGGAGCATTAGCTTTCCATTCGAGATAAAGTTTTAAATATCATCAGTATCGAGATTGTTCCGAATCATCTCACAGTTGGTTTTTAACCCCCGACGAAAAAAGAGGGGTGTTATAAGTTTGACGTGTGTGTGTGTGTATCTGTGTATCTGTCCGTGGCATCGTAGCTCCCAAACGGATGAACCGATTTGGTTGCGGATTTTTTTATATGAAAGGTGAATTATATTAGAACTACATTCAGTGGCGTGGCGGTCCTAGATTATTTTTTAGATTAATGGTGCAAGGTTTCTCGGTAGCGCCCCGCACTTTAGTTGCAGCTTTTTAACTCTAAGGCGACATTCAGACCGATTGAGAAAGACATTTTGCATAGTTTGCATGTAGGTCGTAAAAAGGAGTCTTTTCTTGATCTGTCCCAGTTTCCCCACTGACCACGTAAATGATGGTGGCATGTGGTTCAGACTAATTGTATACAGGTGGTCATTTTAAACTCATTTGGTATATCATAAACAATAATGAACAAAGTAACTTTATATCGTTAAAAATGGATAAAAAAAACGCCAGGCCCGCAGTATCACAAAAAATCTCCAGAAAAATAGTAATTAATAATTATTTCAAAGCTTACATTTCAGTTGATTTATGATTGAGAACATAAGAAATTAGATAAAATTTTAAAAACTCTGTTCGATGATACCACACTCAAGAAGTGGCAACGAAATGCTACGAAATCATATTATTTTTTTTCCCGCAGAACACTTACAAATTATACTTTTTATATTCAATACGGTCAATGACTATACTACGAACGAAGCTTCAATTGATACCTCATAACTAATAATTGAAAGATTTCACACAGCATCCGTTGAATTCGCGACAGATGCTACTACGGACGTGCAAGATAACCTTTAAAGAACAATAGCAGTTGAAAGAGCTCAGTATCATATTATCAGTGCTGTATACAGGCTGGTACATATGACAGCTAACGCGTGATATCTCCGTTGTTGTATGATTCCACATATAAAATAAACGAAGCCCGCACCCACGTGCGAGCGCGCGGGTTCATGTGTCTTTGTTCTCCTATGTTTTCAGTCCCAGATAATATATTTAAATGAGTAAGTGATGTGAAATTTAGGTACGAGGATATTGAAAAAATAAATCAAGGTTACTTACTTGACATTAACATTTTTGACGGTTTTAATCTACTCTAATGTTATGTGATTTTAAATTCTGAGGATTTTAATATTAAAGCCGTTCAACAGGCTATGGTCGGTCTTATAAGATCCTTATAAGAACACTGTTTATTTTTATATCCATTTTACACATTATCCAAATGTCTGTTCTGGTATGATTTTATTAGGTATACTTTGAGAACTTGATTTTAAATTCGGACAATCTGGAAACTAGTTTCAATTACCATTCACAGAATATAAATATTGGCTTATAGCTTGCACTTTTGTTAATTGGACTTAAAAGTTTGTCCACAATTTCTGTCATTTTATTACTGATTTTATTACACACCGTAGAAAAAACTGCCAAAACAATAAATATTCGAGAAGTTAATTTTCATTTACTACTTCGAATCAACGATTTTGTAATATGTTACAAGAAAATACTCTTTTGATTACAAGACCCTATTTCCATTATTGACACATGAATCTAGGAATACCCGGGACCCGGATTGCAGTGCTTCATTGATTGTTCAGGGAGTGTACAGTTTTTATTATGTCTGTGTGTTGAGATATACAGTTTTTAACTTACAATTCTGATATGCTTTTATCTATAATAAAGTGACGCACCTGAAGTTCATTATCAGAGTTGGAATAGTAACGTCACGTATTCAACTTTCAATTTTGTAACACAATTACTCATTTGTTGAAACTCCGTGGTTTATCGTAAATAATGATTGGTCAATACTATAAATATATAGGTAAGACGGGTTCAATATAACATCCATTTATATGTCAAATTTAGCTTTGGAAAATCTTTTTATTTTTCATACCTCAAAAAGGAGGTAAAAACGATCCTCGATTCTGTAACTTTGGCGGAATCAGATAACAATGATGGCTTTAGGTACTCCAATAACAAAAGGAAACGTAAAAAAAACAACATTGTTAGTCTGTCAGTCCTTCAAGATTTCTTTTCCCAGGAATGGTTTCAGGTATTAAGTTGAGATTAATAACTTACATCAAATACGCCACATAATCGACTGACGATTAGTCTAGTGTTCGGAGACGTCGACTGCCGACCCAATGGTCGTAAGTTCGATTTCCGCACAGGACAAATATTTGTGTGCATGAACACACCTATTTGTTCCATGTCTAGTACCCATAGTACCTACAGGCTATGCTTGACTTGGGACTAGATGACCGTGTGTCCCAGATGTATTAATTATTATATTATAATTATATAAAATAAGACGACCGCTTAGCCTAGTGGGTAGCGACCCTGCCTACGAAGCTGGAGGTCCCGGGTTCGAATCCCAGGCCAGGTCAGTATTTATATGATGAATATTGATACTGGTACCGGGTCATGGTTGTTATATGTATGTGATGTCTTCGCTTGGTACCCAAAACACAAGCTAATGCTTAGTTTGGGGCCTAGACGTTGTGATTGTATACGTTATTATTATTATTATACATAGTCCATTAAAAAAATTCAAGCTTATGACGCACTGTTTTAAAAATATATGGCCTTTCAAAGCGTACGTATTTTGACATTGACCGAATGACCGACGATCAAAACTTATAGGGTACGTTTGGTTGACCTAGAATTTTGAAATTTGGCACGAAGGAAAGTTTTATTTGCACGAGTAGGTAAAGGAAAAAATGCACGAATATCTAATTTTAAGTGTAATTATTATGTAGCAAGCCTAATTTTGCCAGTTCTTTGCGTGTCATTCAATCTGTATGGTAGGTAATACAAAAAATCGGAAACTTGAAGGCACTCGTCCTAATCACATTTGATGATTTTTTAACATGTCAAGTGCTATGTCGTTAATAATGGCTGGTTATGTAAATGAATGATCATGGTAATTTAAAATTTGACTTATAAACACAAATTCTGACGACTTTTACCAAAAGCTCAGAACAATTACTGAAGTATGGAAGGCAGTCCTGTATTTACATGTATTTGTTTCATTTTTCACATGTTTTCCACATGGTGAATTTCGGTGTGAGTGAAAAAGATGTAAGTATATGCGGTTTGCTTCAACCTGCTTGTACCCCTTTCTCAGACCAAAAGGTATGTGAAAATGGAAAATAAAATATTAGGGTTGCAACTTTTTTTAAAGAAAATATAATATAATTAGGTCGGAAAATAACAGTATTAAAAAAAAGATGTTAGATATATGAGCGTAGACACAAATTACAGAAGAACAACGAGTTTACGACAGAGTGTAGTTAATATTGACAATGTCAAAACAGTAGTAATGGTAAAAAACAAATATAATATTGTTTTCAACAGTATGGTTGGCAACCTTGTCCATATCAGCCCATTGAACCTCAGTACAGAGGCTTCTTAGGTTTGGAATTTAATCCACCACGCTACTCCAGTGCGGTTTGATGGATTTTAACGGCTGTCATCTGCATGATGATCGCAACCGGGTCCGAGCTTAACGTACTCTTTGTGGCACGAAATTGATAGTCATGTGTTTAAGTCAAAAATAAAAACACATTGATCCATGCTCTGGGATTCGAACCACGTCCTTTTAAATAAAAAAATAATAATTACCATCATCGTGATAATCAGTTTCAATGCTAACTATATGCTAATCCCAGAAAAATACATTATATGAAAAAAATATCCGTGAAAAGTCCTGAAAATGGAATATAAATAGATCAGTTCAGTATTGAGTAAGAGAAGCACACGGCTTTTCATAGAAAGGACGTGAGTTCGATTCCCGCCATAGGCGTATCGACCAATGAGTTTTAATATATTAAAACTTAACTCAAAAAATATCACAACCTCCGTGACTTCTGTGACGATGGAAGGTCAACAGCCTCCATCCACACTAGACCAGGGACAGGGTGGTTCTTATTCTTATGGTTCAAACTCCATTTAAAAATCAATTTTTTCAAATTACTTAGATGGTATATAAATAGGCTTGGAACGAAATTTTAAAGTTGCGCTGATGGTCATAAAAATTTCTATAAAGGGTCTAGTATAAACTCTCAAAATATTTTTTTGTCATTTGACGTTGAAATTGTTTCTGTGGCGTCATCTGGGCGGTTGAGCTTTTTGCGCTGCTTTTCATAGTAAAAACCAAAGTTAAAACTAAATAAAAAATATTGAGGTAAGGTCAAATGAAATTATAATCCTGATGAATCAATAAAATATTGTGACTTCACTTAGTCTAATATAACTAGTCACTTAGTCTAGTCTAAGATAATGTAAAATAAAATTGTGTCCAGAGGACATCACACAGATATTTTATTAATAAATTTTTGGAAAAAAATTACTAAGAAAGCAAATAATTTTTTTTTTTATTTTAAGGGGAAGGTACTATTATAGAACTGATTATGAATTGGTCTATATTTTAGAAACTACATTGAAAAAAGTGGATAACAAAACTAGTTGTGTTAACATGAAAATTGCAAAAGTTTGATAAATTTTAAACAAAGTTAGTAAAAATGCAAGATACTGGTTGGGAAGCTAGTACAACTGAGTTTGGTTACTTGTAGCTGTAGTTATGTTGTCACTAATTTAGGTAACTAGTAATCAAATTTTTTGTTACTTATAACTAAAAAAATTTTCTGTGTATATAATAGAAAATTTGGTCTGAGCTCATTGGTTAATATGTAAGTTGCATCATACATAATAATAATAATAATACATGGGACTTTCCACACAGCGTCATCTAGTCCCAAAGTAAGCAAGTATTATGCTTGTGTTATGGGTTACTAGACAACTGATATACATACTTAAATATTCTTTTTATAATATATACATATATAATTTTTTTTTTCGAAGACACCACACACATATAACAACCAAGACCCGGTACCAGTATCAATATTCATCATATAAATACTGACCCGACCTGGGATTCGAACACGGGACCTACAGCTTCGTAGGCAGGGTCGCTATCCACTAGGCTAAGCGGTCGTCATACATGGACATAGCATAGGTTAACATAGGTAAATACTTTTCAGGCGACATAGTAACGTCATCACTACCTATATATTGAAAAATTATTTAAAAAAAATGTCTACCATTTGGAAAACAAAAATATCGAAATTAGTTGCTTAATAACGTATAGCGTAAGTATAATATAAAACAAATATGTATTTAAAAATACATTAAATAAAAGATTATATACCGATTGATTACATAATAGATATTAAAATGTAAGATCTATGTTTGAATATTTATAGTAATAATAATAATAACGTATACACCACAACAACGTCTAGGCCCCAAACTAAGCATTAGCTTGTGTTTTGGGTACCAAGCGAAGACACCACAAATATTTAACAACCAAGATCCGGTACCAGTATCAATATTCATCATATAAATACTGACCCGACCTGGGATTCGAACCCGGGACCTCCAGCTTATGTTACTATCTCTCATATAAGATCTAAACTTTAACATACTATATTCGATACTTTGCTGAAATAATGGATTGGAATATATGAACAGGGTTTAACCTTCTATCATATAATAACAGTCTTTCATATTAGGTAGGTACAATTTTGCCAAACCAATTGACTGTTCTATAAGTTGCGTAATTAAAATTGGCAATTAGCGGTTTCTTTGTTTCATTATGAGCAATTGATTGCCCAAAACCTTAAGGCAAAATTAGGTCAATCCAATCGGACGGTTACGATTACGTTGGGAAACGTCGTGCATCGATTATAAATTCTAATGGATGCTAACATCTTCGCTTGTGAAGATTTGTATAGAGAAATGTACAGCGCCTTTTAGCGGAACTGTTTGGACGTGCGTCATATCTTATACCTAACATTGTAAATGGCAATATTTTGCCAGAATTATTTTATCTGACTGACCGATTGCCGATTGGCCCAGTGGGTAGAGACCCTAATTGCGGAACGAAAGGTCGCGGGTTTGATCATGTCTATTTGTTCCGAGTCTAGGTGTAAAAGTGTCTATATATGTATTGTTAAAAAATATTTAAGTATGTATTCCAGTTCTCTAGTATTCCACATGCATAATACTAGCTTACTTTGGGACTAGATGGCGCTGTGTGGGATGTCCCAGGTAATTATCATTATTTAACATATTTTGATATTTATTATAAACCACATGCCAGAATTTTGCATTTAAAAAAGGACGGAATAGCCTGTTTTGAACCTTTGGCTAGATGGAAGCATTTTCAGAATAATATCAATACTATAGACCGAAGTTTATGCCTTCAGAGCCGTATGATGCAGCGTTACGTGTCAAAAAAATGTTTGTATGTCTGCTTTTCGTGAACATTCTAGCAAAATCAATATGACATTTTTTTGCGTGTCAAATTGAAAAAAAAATTAGAAAATTCAGGTTTATAATGATGTGCTATGTGGGATGTCCCAGGTATACCTGGGTATACACCGCCATATAGTCCCAAAGTAAACAAGTATTATACTGTATTATGGGTTGCTATAGACAACTGCTGACATACTTAAATATTTTTTATAAGATATACGTAAATATATTACACACTCACACACATGGAAAGAAATAAACATGTTCATGCACATTTGTCCCGGGTGGGAATCGAACCCGCAACCTATGGCTCCGCAGTTAAGATCTCTTACCATTCGGCCATTCGGTCAGTCGATTGTTATCTAGGTTTTGAAATGTTATCTACAAGAACATCTATAAGTAGGTGCATTAACAATGGAATTAAAATCAAAATTTACATAGGCGAATACGCGAACGGACCTACCTACTCGTGAATACAAATGTCTATATATGTAGAAAAAAGCGACAATTCGAAAAACGACCGATAATCCGGCTTTGAAACTTTAGCTGGAAGGAAACCCACACATTTTCAGTGTAACATTATTTTGTAGGTCTTTCTGTATTATATTACATGTTAAAATTTCAAGCTTGATGTGATACGCATACGAACTTCACAATCCTTGCAACATGGACATGACACCCGATACTAATGCTGTAGTCGATCTCGTTTCACTTTGATTATGCCAGTTTTTGTCAAGCCAGCAGCAACCCGTAGCCAGCCTACAGAGACAATATAAGCTACAAATCCTACTAATATTATAAACGTGAAAGTTTGTATGTATGAATGTTTGTTGCTCTTTTACGCAAAAACTACTTAATGGATTTTAATGAGACTTTACAATAATATAGCTTATACACCAGAAAAAGTAGACTAGACAGTTGTACACTGATTTTAAAAATTCTTTCACCTATAGAAATCTACATTGTCAGCGAGTAACATAGGCAATATTTTATTTTAAAACTAGGTTTCCGGGGCGGGGTGGGAGAAGAAGAATGTTGTTCGCTGAGTGCACGACCCGAACGCGGGTAGACGCGTGAGGGCAGACGTCCTATGACAGACGGTCGAACGGACAGCGGAGCCTTAGTAATAGGGTACTCTTTGGTACCCCCATTGGTATTGATACGGTTGACGTCACGCGTGGCTTCGATCAGCTCAAAGCCGAGCGCGTTTCGGTCGGCAGGCCGATCCAGCGCGTAGACAACAATGCCGCGGTCGGCGCCAACCAGTCTTTCCAAGACCACGGGTCCCCGCACCTCCGTTGAAAACCCCTGTACACTCACAACGCGCCATGCTCGTAAAAGCGCTGCCGCTCCGTAAAAATGATTACAAGATTGCATTCTGTCGTGTATGTTACATACATTGTTCTAAATAACATTTTAACATCAGCGACAAGTGTAAATTCACACGTGTTCATACGTAAGGCCGAATCTCGGCCTTAAATGTTGTATAAACTAGTGGTACACTACATCATGACACAGAGAGGGGAGAAGATGCAAAACTACTTTGAATAGCGCAGATTTAGTTTCGCGGATTGACGTAGCGCTAATTAAGGGGATTGTGTACTTGCAAATTTCCATACAGACGGCGTTAAAGGTTGCACCCCACTAAACCGTAACCGATTGCCCCCCAAAAATTATATGGTATTCAGGTTAGCAAAAACTAGGTTCAACAGTTATTTCATTTACATGTGAAAATACAATTAATTTTACATTGAACATGATGTGAAAAATAGAAAATAAATCGAAAAAAATCCCGCGCATTTACGTTTTTTTTTTTCGATGTACTTAGTATCAAAATATTTTAAAAAATAAAAACGGTTGAACCTAGTTTTTGCTCATCTGAATACCATTTTTTTTGCGGCAATCGGTTAAGGTTTAATGGGGTGCAACTGTTGACGCCGTTTATATGGAAATTCGTAAGTACACACTTCTCTTAATGTGATCTAAAATTTAATAAAACGCTACTAACTTCAAAAAGAAAATAATGTTAATAGCACGTCATTCACTTATAATAATTTGAAGTTTAATGAACCAATTAAAATACACTTACA
Source organism: Luffia ferchaultella (assembly GCA_949709985.1). Lineage (NCBI taxonomy): Eukaryota > Metazoa > Arthropoda > Insecta > Lepidoptera > Psychidae > Luffia > Luffia ferchaultella. The sequence continues at coordinate 4,035,609 of OX453262.1, forward strand.
TCCTTGTCTTCAATCAGCGTGGCGACCCTTCCTGGCTGAAACAAAGAGAACGAAAAATGTTATATGTACAATTTTTTTTTTGTTACAAAATTAATACTGTCCATAAATATGTAAATCTTCGGATATCAGAAAGTGGGATTTAGAATATTTAATTTTTAATATAAAGAGCGGATGAGATTCTCGATTGCAAAACTTTTCGAAGACGTATTTCAAGACAAGAAAACAGCTATTTTTGGCGTTGAATCAGATGTGTATGTTGAAGGTACTCAAATTGGAGAAAAACAACCAAAGATTGGATTGAATAAGAAGAAATATCAATTTAAATTTAAGTCCAGTTTTATTCGTAACAAGTTTTTAAGGTATTTATTTATCAAGAATTAGAAAATTTAAAACAAATCATTACTTACATAACGCGCCTGGAATCGGGGAATTATTACTCGTATTTTTATATAAAAAAAAATAGGAAATATACTTCTAATTGTTTCACTCCACTTAATTGAATAAATCCATAACCATAAACTATCACAGAAGTATTAACACTAAACTAGTTCCAAACAGGATATTACTAGTAAACTGTGAAATGAAATAACATGCGAAATGCGTAACACGTGAATATCACGTCTGGACGTCAAACGGAACGTAACAACCACTAATTTAGTACATAATACACACCAAAATAGAAAACCGATCACGCGCGATTCTCGTGATAGTTATTTTCGACAAAGACGATACGTATTCTTTAGGTGAACGAACTGAACATATAAGAAAACTAGGGCAAAGTATTTCGACGTATTCACCAAAAAACGGGGACGAGAATGGAGTAACGAATGAAATTTTGCGCAACTGAAGTTAAAAACTAATGATTGATAGCGGCTTCGTAGATTCCCTATATCTGAATGGCAGGCATAACAATTTTTACATCAAGACACGGAATTGGGAGTCTAACCGACAGTGGTAGTGATATTTGAAACAAGCGTGTCTAATGCAAAGTCATTTGTCTCGAACTGTACGAGCCGATGTCTTGCTCTAACGACGGTTCTAACTGAAGTCATAAGTGTCGGTTGTCAAGTCAATACAAAAATTACAAATGAACAAAATTCTGTTTTCAAATGTTCCGAGTATTTTAACTTATTGTAAAGCAGCTGGTTAACATCTCGTCTACACCGTCAAAAGTTATGAATTCGAATACCGTGTTGGACAATATCATTGTTGCAGTCACTGTGCCAACATTTTTTTCCCCGGGTGTGTATGTTGCGAGTATCCAGCCGCTAGTGTCTGTGAATGACGTTGTGCTAATATAAATAGCATAGGGCAATATGTGCTTATCTAAATACATAATACGTATAACAAAACATTGTCTTGGCAAGGTAACAGATCAATAATAAATCTTAAAATTAAGAATTTTATTTTTTTAATCTTAATTATAATAATATTTAGGACATCCCACATAGCGCCATCTAGTGCCAAACTAAGCAGAGCTTGTATTATGGGTATTAGACAACAAATATACATACTTAAACATTTTTTTTATAATGTATACATATAATTTTACACTCAGGCACGGAACAAATAGACATCATTATGCACACAAATATTTGTCCCGGGCAGGAATCGAACTCGATCTTCGGTTCTGCTGTTAGCGTCTCTAACAGCTCGGTCAATCAGTCAGTCGTGTGTTATTGAGATAAAAAGCAGCTACGCACAGACTGGCAACGAATAACTAAATAAAACAATTAAAGTTACGTAGGAACGTTTCCGATACAATCAAGATACAATACACGTACTTAAATATATTTTCAACAAAATATCTGTGACCTATACGCCAACCGATGACGTTCTGGGACTGTGTAGACGTGATTGGTTGCGAATGAAAATAAAGTGTGTACCCCGCCGTACATGCTTCACCCCCTCGAAAATAAACGATTTTACTTTATTTATAAATTAGCGCAATAAGCTTAGTGTACCTAATCTGACGTCGGGGTCACTTTGTTATCATTTATCTACACCCTTCCTAATTTTCTATACGAGGAATGATCAAAAATTTTCACCTCCTACGAATTAATGCGTTGGCTCGACATACATAATTAAAAGAAGATAAGAAACTTTTTGGGATCGCTTATTGAGTTGATCTCGAAATGTTTCTTCATAACGGCCGATGGCACCCTTGCCAGCTCCTAAGCTCCTGGCGAGTAGAGACAGACGGAAGTATTTATACAATGTTTTTAAAACAAGAAAATTACATCTGAATCGAAGATTTAGCATATTGTCAAAATAAGTAAAATATATTTAGGAATCGAGACTAGTTTTTTCGATTACTTTAAGAATTTGACAATTTTTAGAGTAAAGACAAAATACTTGAGTGGAGTATGAACTTCAAGATTATTTTTTTATGAAGAAGACGAAAATCGTTCTGAATAAGGAAATACATTTTTGTCTTGATAGGACGTAGTTTGCACTGGTTTAAATAAACATTTCGTTTTCCGTGTAGACCGATTTATTCATATAGTAATTTAAAAAAAATAGTCCGAAAGACTGCTAATTTGTTATTTAATAAATCGATATTTTTTACCCTATCAAAAACTATCGTATCTAAATTTTTATAGTTTTATAATAATTAAACAAATAAAAACCAATGATTCGCACTATTATTTTTAATATATAAAATTATTATAGTAGTAAAAGTAAAAAAAAAATCACTATCATGCACACGAAACGTATCATTTTGGGTTTTCAATGGTTTTTACATTTATTGTGACGCGAATATTTTTCATGATTCAAGAGATTCTAACAATCTAGAAAGACGATATTTACCCGCGGTAAAAGTTGACGATGTTCATTTTCTTCTATCTCTTCAGCTGTCCTCTGTGTAAAATAAAGATTGTTTCAGCTGCTCTTTTATATGTATAGAATAGTGATTGCTACTGCTTTACTGCTTTTGTCCTATTCTATTTTTTGGTGGGAATGGAACGTTTTGTATCGAAAAAAGTCGCCATTTTCTCTCTGCCCTAGAATTTCCACGACGTCATTTAGTTTAAGATTAATATATTTATCTACCAAGAATAACGTTGATGAATTAAGCCGAGGTCACTAAACCTAGGTCATTTTGTTATCGTAAACAAAGATGTCCGATGACAACCAAATACACAAAAAACCGGCCAAGTGCGAGTCCGATTCGCGCTCCGAAGGTTCCATACTGGTATATAACATTATTATCGCTACTTACCACTAGATGGCACGTAAACGCATATGTCAATTTAAGAATTATAAAAAAAAAATTTTAATTTTAAACTGAAAACGTTTTGAAAAAGCCATCTATACAGAATAAGCGATCAAACGTTTTTGTCGCCATAAACATTGGTATATCTCGTGAATCAGGTCGGTACCGCCAAGTAATGTACATATTTGAAAATGAACGGTGTCCTATACCTGTTAGTACACTTATGTCATCGAGCGGGAGGGGCCGAAAATTAAACAAGATATTTTTGTGCGTCGTCGTGTAGATACTAAGGTGCTCTAAATAGTAGGTCGAGCCGAAAAAAAGCTGTAATAACGAAGTGATCTTATAATGGTTTTTTTCCTTTAAAAGTACGGAACCCTAAAAATCGGTGATGGATTTAACGATCGCTCTTGCTGAAAAGATCGCGACTCGAGGCAAATGCACTTTTGCCGTACAAGCGTGTTTGTTATTTTTAAATGTCTTTGTTTCGTTGTTTTTGTGTTTTATCGCGCTGTGTTTATAAGTGCGCTTGCTTTGTTCATCACTAATCAAACTGGTCACCTCGAGCTATCTATCTTCAACCTTTGGGTTCTCCTTCCTATCACCTTTACCAGGTCATCAAATAATAATAATAAAAGCATTTACCAAAACAAAATACAAAAAAGTAATATAAACAAAATCAAGAAACCAGACTGCGGCTTTGGGATCGAAAAGAAAAGTAGGACATCTAGTTCCCATTTTTTTTAAATTTGCTTTTTTACGCATTCGGGTTTATTCTTTTTTAAATTACTTTTATTATTTTTCACTTTATAGTTATTGTGAGAAGGTAAATCCAAAAACTTATCTGTCACATATATTTTTTTTATATTGTAATGTTAATTATTAAAAATTTAAGTGAAATCCAACTTTAAACCAGGCACTAAATATTAACCCATTTTGGTTAAAGCCAAGGTCACGAGCATTTGAATGATAGGGACAATTAACTGATGACAAGTTAATAGGATAAATATTTTAAAGCGATCAATCAAAAGAAAAATAAGTTGAGGAACCTAATTTTGAAAACCTTTGCAATAATACTCGACTCGATATAGTTTAATGAGTTTTATTTTTTCTGAATTTTACAAAATCTTTGGTTCATTGTTACTGGTTAGTGTGAATATGGTCTGCGAAGGATAACTATGTTAAAAAACTGCTAAAACCGAAAAAAATATGCTATATTACGCGAGTATATGCCTATAGTCGTACGCACCTACTACAATGGAATATCAATGGATTCAATACGTTTTCGACCGCCATGTCTACCTTTCTAACGCTCTAATTTTCGAACTACTTGACCTATACAATAGTACTATTAACACTGGAAAGTATAAAGAAAACAAAAATCGCGAAATCGGTTAAACTAGTAAATAGGTACTTACCTATCACAATGAATGAAAAAATAAATATTTCCTATAAGTTTTGATTATAGCACATTCGACTGAACAATACTAATCAAACATATTTTCTTATGTTATAGACACAAGTTTGATATTATTATTATCGAAGATATCAATTAAGTTAGTTTGTCATGTTTACAAAATACAATACAAAATACAAGCCGTCGGCGTCGTTACGGACGCGAGAATTATTGCGTACTATATTATGTTGGTACTTGCCACCACCAGCAACTGTTTTGGTGTTGCTTAGACTCTTCTTGACTGAAAGAAGTTTTAATCTACAAATAAAATAATTGTTCAATGAAACTAATCAATCGTTACATTTCGATTTGTAAACTGATTGCATATTTACCGATTGGATAATCGATTTGTAAATTCGCGATATTGTCGTTTTGTCGAAACCGCAAGTAGTCAATGACCAAATTTTCGCGGTATACTTTTCGCGAGTGAAAATGTTACTTTCTAAACACCGTGGACGTGGATTTGGCAAGGTCTAACTAATAGAACGATAACCGCATTGTGCTAAACTCTAAAGAAGTTGTTTGTTGTTGTTGTTGTAAAGAAGTGTATATTATCATGGCCGCTATAACAAAAAATTATATAAATAAAATAATGTAAAAAATTAAAGATACTATATTACCTACAATAAATCTATATTATTATTATTATTATTGTAGATCTATATTAAAGATACCCTATACAAGAAACGTATTTTTTTTATTGTACGAAAAATTATATAAATAAAATAATGTTAAAAATTAAAGATACTATATTACCTATAGTAAATCTATATTATTATTATTATTATCATTGTAGATCTATATTAAAGATACCCTATACAAGAAACGTGTTTTTTTTAATAATAATAATACATGGGACTTCCCACACAGCGCCATCTAGTCCCAAAGTAAGCAAGTATTATGCTTGTGTTATGGGTTACTAGACAACTGATATACATACTTAAATATTTTTTATAATATATACTTATATAAATATTTTTTTTTTTTATATATAACAACCAAGACCCAGTACCAGTATCAATATTCATCATATTAATACTGACCCGACCTGGGATTCGAACCCGGGACCTCTAGCCCCGTAGGCAGGGTCGCTACCCACTAGGCTAAGCAGTCGTCAAATTGCACGGAACTCTTAGAGTGCAAGTCCGACTCGCATTTGGCCGGTGTTTTATACCAAGATATGTTAATTTCTTACCTAATGAGAGTTACCACCTGGACTTTTTTATCACAATACACGGTGCCATTAGCGACGCATGTTTAAGTAGGTATTTGTTAAATTCATACGATTGTTTACTTTCGGTAATATTACTCCTTTTTTTGGATATTATTGGATAATAAGAGGAAAATGGATGACAAACATGCACGTGAGGAGAGTAAAGTACTCATAGTTAGTTCAGTTAATTTTTTTTTCCTCCTTTAATTAACGAGCATAACTAAACAATCAAAACAGATTAGATTTAAGGCAATTGTATCTCTTAAGGTATATGACAAAATAATGAATTCACTTGAAATGAGAATAAACAGAGATAGAATAAATGTGTAATTTTTACTAATTTGGGAGTATTCATTAATTGTCTTTGGTCCACCAATGTTTTCCCTCATTGATATGTAGGTCTACAATACGTTTTCGGAGACACTAGTGACAGACTAGTGATGACCTTGTCGTAAATCGAATGAATGAATTAGATGCATAGATTAAATAAATTTGACAGCAGCGTTTGGTTTTAATAGTCAGAAATGTCACTTCACAGTGTCGAAACTGTCAAACGGAATTTCGTGGAGATAAAGACCGGCGCGCGGGGATTTCGCATGGGTAAAGACCGGCACGCGGGAACCTCGCGGACTGAAACTCCCCATCTTGCACCAGCTAGCTAGAGTATGAGTGGTTAGACGGTAAACGCAGAAGAAGGCTTCTAGTCAATTCATACTTTTATGATTATATACAACGCATTTCAATAATTACAATAAAATTTGATGAAGAGATAGTTGCAACACTACATCACGGAAGACCTTGGGAAATGGGTAACTTGCATTTCTGCTTTGGATGTGTAATTTTCCTGGTTCTCACAATATTAGGTGTTCTAATTTGGGTAAAATTATATTATTTATAATAATGATACTTGGGACATCCCACACAGCGCCATATAGTCACAAACTAAGCAAAGCTTGTATTATAGGTACCAGACAACGGATATACATAAATATTGAGTTATATAAACCCGGATTAAATAGACAGTAAGATGATGCCATTAAAAATGGTGAAAAACATGAATATAATATAAATTTCATTTAAGTGTTAGGTATGTCCTATGCACAGTTTTTTCCCATCAAAATATTTTTCAATTTCCATAAAAGTGGTAAGTAGTATACAATCAACAATCTAAATATATTAGTTAACCTTTTAACTAGTCGTCAATTATTATCAATCAATTATCTTTGTTAGTTAATATGGTTGTGACCTTCAATCTGACAAAATATGGTTAATGAGTAACTAATAGGATAACTAAACTATATTTTCAGTTACCAAAATTTATGTTTTGTCATATAAATTTCTATCCTCTAATTAAAGAATCTGTTTCCAAGATTTTTTATATTCTCAGATTAAATAAAAGTGTGTCCATATTAAATAGAAACGCCCAAAGTCTATTTGTATTCAAAATAAAAGTTTGGTCGCCCATAATTTATCTCCCGAATAACAGCTTCATTATCAAAATAATAGATCTGTCCCTAAACAAAAACTTAGTAGTTCTCAGAATAGTTGTCACCAAATAACTCAATTACTGACCTCTAATATCAGTGACTCTAATGTAAGATTTTTTTACTTCGTTTCCAATATAAGTCTCATTTAAATTCTTAAAATTATCAAGATTACATTATTTTTGACTAATTAAATCGTTTTGTTTTCTAGTATAATGAAAAAATGGTTAAAATTTTGTTTCATAGGAACGCGTTTTGACGTTAAGTTGCAGAAATGGAGCCCATCATCAAATATCAAGTATGTCTTTTGCAATTAAAAATTAAAAAATAATAATAAATTTAATATGATGTCACATCTGTTGCTTCAATATTCAAATATTTCCCCAGGTATAAATATACTAGTGTTAGAGTGCCAATATGGCATCTATATTGATGGGTGTGGTAGAATTAATGATGTAAGAACATTGTTTTGTTTACACTTCCTACAACACAGAGCTATACATAGATAATTGTTGTGTTTTTAGAACAGTTTTATTTGACACCTAATTTATTGAGTTTCAATACTTATTTACTTTTTTAAATGAAATGAAGTAAGTAAAGTTTAGGAAAGATATAAGCTGAGGTGATTCAGAGACAATATTTTTTTTGTAGCACATCATAATGCCATATAATTAGATGAGAAACTAAAATTCGTAAATTTTTGACAAACACTTTGAAACTATTGCAAGAACCATTATATAAATCACTCAAAAAAAAACCATATTTTCCACAAATTTTAGGTTTTGTACAAACATTTTCGAAAGTGTTGAAATGATCAATAATGTCAGTTAAAAACATTAAAGAGAAATATTTTTTATAATCATATGTTATGTTTTATCAACTGAAACGCAGAAACGCGACCATGAAAAAACACAAATCATTTCTTTGTATGGTCGCCATATGGTGGCTCTATTTATTATTAAATAGCCATACTAGACACCATGAAAAAATATAAATAATTTCTTTGTATGGTCGCCATATGGTGGCTCTATTTATTATTAAATAGCCATACTAGAGACCATGAAAAAACATAAATCATTTCTTTGTATGGTTGCCATATGGTGGCTCTATTTATTATTAAATAGCCATACTAGACAGGCAGAGTGCCACCTTAATAAAAATATAAATTAGTTATCAATGTTTGTCAAAGACAATAATTTAAAACTATATGTATGTGAAATATAATTAAGTAATATGAAGAAATATATATTTAAAAAAAGGCCAAGTGCGTGTCCGAATCGCGCCTCGAGGGTTTTGTACTGTTATATAAATTATTTACAACTACTCACCACCAGATGGCACATAAACACATATTTCAATCAAAAATTATGAATTTTTTAAAATGTGACTTGACTAAAAATTTACGTTTTTTGGATATACTCCTTTACCTATACTGTGAGACCTTGCTTCTTGTCAAATTTCATTATTCTAGGTCAACAGGAAGTACTACACTATACAGGTTTTGATTAACTTGCTAGAGTCAAAATATATGTACAGCATAAATAATATTACCATAATAATTATTGACTTTAAGTACATAGGCAATAAAGAAATGTCTTAAGTAAGTAATTGAAGTTTACTCAAAATTATATTACTAGCAAAAAATATGGATAATTTACCAAGCCATTGTTTATAAAGAATAAAAAAATCAGTCAAATTCAATGAGCAATAAAGAAATGTTTAAGTAAGTACAGTACCCGGCCATAAGTTATGCACACATGTTCTAAAAAGCGGCTAAGTAAAAACAAGTTTAAAAATAAAATTATAAGTAATCTTGTAATTTTTTATTTAATTATAAGAAAGTCAAACAATGTAGTTTTGTAATAAAATAAAAAAACTATAAGTATACCTATAGTTCTATTTTTAAACTTCCTTTTACTTAGCCGCTTTCTAGAACTCATGTGCTTAACTTAAAGCTGGGTATCTACTGTAACTGAAGTTTACTCAGATATATATTACTAGGAAATAACATGAATAATTTACCGAGCAATTATTTATAGAGAATAATCAGTCAAGTTCAATGAACAGTGACAGTTTAGCTATAGGTAATTGTAACTATAAAATAAATTATCAACCATTGATTTATCAACTCTTCAAAAAAACTTAATTGCCTTGGATTGAATTATATAATTTTTAATAGTGTAAATAATTATTTGATTTACTGCATATTTCAAGAATTAAAAAAATCCTCATTGTATTTAAATTGTTACTGTAGATAATTACTAAAAAATAATGTATTACTATTTAAATATTTACCTTGGATTCAGTACCTCGGTGAGTAGTGTTTCCTTGCCAAAATCTTCTAGAAAATCCTTTGATGTATCCAGTCACGGACTGCTCATACTGGAACCCTGGATTCCAGCACAAGGATCCATAGCCGAATATCCACAAAGGTTCCTTTCGTGATTCGTCACATTCTTCTTGGCCCTTGGATATCCTCGAAGATTCTTCATTCTCCTCTATTTCGATTCTCATACACTGATCTATACTTTCCATTTTAATTCAATTTTACGTCTTCTGTACAAAAACACCTGCAAATTTGTACGTGTCCCCGCGAAAAACGTGCCTTAAATTAGAGAATATTCAGTGAAAGCGACGAAAGTGTTGATTGGTTTGATGGTGGAATCACAGGTCTACGTCGGCCTTTATTATTCTACTTGTGTCTCATCGTGGTCTCGTTTGTTACGCGGAAGAAATAAATTAAGAACTAAAAGCTAATCGAACTTCGTATACTATCCATTGCAAAGCTTCACTTGACACTAAAAAAATGATAGTACAGACTAACATGGGCAGTCAGTTGACGGTACGACTTTGACATTTCGCTTCAGTTGTTTTATGGTAATACTATGTCATTACGTTCCGTTTCGATGCAAATGGTTATTGAAATGCGTTAAAATTAGTCAAGCATTTAAAAATTGTGACAAATATCTTTAATTTGGAACCCTAAAATGTAGATATTAGATTGAAATACAAAATGGAGACATTTCACAAAGTAATATTTGGTAATTATTTGATAAACTGTATTTTATAATGCCTTGTAGTAACTAAAGTTTGAATGGAACAAAGAGTTTTTAGATATAGTAACATACTGTATGACAAATAGAATTTTAGCGGGAATTCATTTTAAATTTATTGGACATCTAGACGCTGATGCAATTTGTTAAGACGATTGCATTTTTAAGCGACTTCAAAAAAGAAGGAGGTTACTCAATTCGACCGTATATATGTTTTTTTTTTTTTTATTTTTTTTTTATTTTATGTGTGTTCAGGGATAACTTCGTTGTTTATGAACCGAATTGGATGATTTTTTTTTTGTGAAAGGGAGATATCTCCGAAATGGTACCATGATAAGGAAACCAGGATCTGATGATGGCATCCCAGAGAAATCGAGGGCAACCTTCGAAAATCGTATTTTAAAGTATCGTATTTTAAGTATTTTGATAAAATACTACTACTAGTACTATTTAATGAAGGTCGGGAGTCGATCTGATGATGGAGCTGAAAGCCAGTCGAGGGAACTCTTCAACGACTTACAGCAATTACCTGGTGTTTGGACTTGATTCATTTCTATTGATGAGATCTTTGCACCCATATGGATTATAAGTGCCATTACAGGTCTGATGATGGAGACCATACACAATCGAGGGAACTCCTCAACGATTTACAGCAATTACCTGGTGTTTGGACTTAATTCATTTCTATTAATGAGAACTTTGCACCCATATGGGTTATAAGTACCATTACAGATCTGATGATGGAGACCATACACAGTCGAAGGAACTCCTTAACGATATATGGCAATTACCTGGTGTTTGGACTTTATTCATTTCTATTGATGAGATCTTTGCACCCATATGGGTTCTAAGTGCCATTACAGGTCTGATGATGGAGACCATACACAATCGAGGGAACTCCTCAACGATTTACAGCGATTACCTGGTGTATGGACTTAATTCATTTATATTAATGAGAACTTTGCGCCCATATGGGTTATAAGTACCATTACAGATCTGATGATGGAGACCATACACAATCGAGGGAACTCCTTAACGATTTACAGCAATTACCTGGTGTTTGGACTTAATTCATTTCTATTGAAGAGAACTTTGCACTCATATGGGTTATAAGTGCCTTTAAAGGTCTGATGATGAAGACCATAAACAGTCGAGGGAATTCCTCAACGATTTACAGCAGTTACCTTTTGTTGGGCTTCCTTCATACGGTTGAATTTGCCAAAATGTTCAGTTCGCACAAAAATAATAATTAAGATTTAAGTTTTACATAGGAATACCACTACCTACTAGGCATGCTGATGCGTCAATTTGACACTGAATTTACGTTGCGTAATCGCGGTGCTGTCTCATTAGAGTAGCGCGTTTAGTAGCCCCACTTATACTAAATACAAATAAGTTGCAGATGCGTTCAACTAAAAATTGAAAAATAAAATAATTTTCAAAAAAAAAACCGACTTCAAAAACATAAACTAAAAAGTTAAAAATAAAATTTTCACTTTAAAGAAAGGAGCATTAACAGGCGGCATATATTAGTTAATGAAGTCGGTGCCAACTCAGACACTTTAAATGGGTACTTACCAGGTAATAACAATTACAACAATGATATATTTATAACAATAACAAAAATAGAACACAATTTAAAGTGTCTGAGTGAGTAGGCACCGACTTCATTAACTATATGCCGCCTGTTAATGCTCCTTTCTTTAAAGTCAAAATTTATTTTTAACTTTTTAGTTTATGTTTTTGAAGTCGGTTTTTTAGTTAGATCATTTTAGATTTTGGTCATGGATTTATTTTAGCATCCATTATAATTTTACTGACAGCAGCACATGGTTTTAGTCGAAGGGAAGGGTTAGAGTGAGAATTTTTGATAAACATTCAAGTCATATTTATTTATATGATAGTGTATTTTATTCACATCCTATAGAATACTATAGATACTTAGAGTCGATGACTTAGAGCGTTCATCTTTTCAGTTACCTAATAATTTTTTATGCAGTCGGGTTTTTTGAGGTTTTCCGGAACAGTATCAAGTTGTTATGTGATACGTATATTTACTAGGTACTTTCACAGGACAGGCGACGCCCATTGAAATGTATTACCTACTAGCTTATGGCTTATGTGCCTATGGCACAAACAAAACTTTATTTGTGCAGTAGCGCGGCCGTATGAGCTATGCTAATGAGTCATAGATATACGATGTCACCGTCACAGAGGCGACATGCGACACTTTGTTTATATTCTGCCTATTGAATTTGGTAATGTAAGTTCTCTTACATTAGGTATTAGGTACATACAGGTATCATTAAACCATCAATTTATGTTACTACGTTCTCGTGGTAAAATAAGTTGGTCGTTTAAAAGTAGGTACCTACAAAAACGGTGGCTGAAATTATCAAACCAGGCTGTAGAGTTTTTAATTTTACTGCTATCTTGTTCAGAGTTTAGGAAGAAGTTTGAATATACATTAATTACTATATAGGTACCAAACGCATAGAGATAATAGAGTAGGCAAGTCAGTCCGAAACGGGGGCCTCAACAGAAAAAGACAGAGAATTGGAATACCTTCATTTATGCTAAGGTAGAGTATGGATACAGTTATTTTCAATCCTTTTTTCTCCCTGCCCAACCGTTGCATACATATTATCTATGACCAAATAACAAACTTTTACTTTTATGTATGCAAATATGCACTCCTTAGTACACAATATGTACTTCTTACTTATAATACTATTTGATTATCGACTAAATGTTTTGGATTCATAAGAAAAAATAAAAATTTACCTCCGGCCCGCAGTGAACTTCGCCCACTGCGTCTGCAGAATTACTATTTTTTCACCTTTTTCTTACCATGCAATACCATTAAAAATTATATCATCAGCCCATTTTTACCCCACTGCAGGGGCTTAGGCCTCCCCAAGGGTGAGGAGGGGGGCTAGGAGCTTAAGTCCACTATGCTGCTCTACTGCGGGTTGGGCACTGTAACGACCGCCATCTATTGACAGCGTCCGGGACCGATTGCTTAACGTGCCTTCCGAAGCACGGTGTCAGTGATTTTGTGTACTTAAGTTAGAAAGAATCATTGGTACATGCCCGGATTCGAACCATGGCCCTATGGGGCCTTATAAATTTGAGACAGGTTCGTTGCGCTCTGGGCTATCATGACAATTATATAAAAAATTATATAAGTATATGTAATTTTAGTAAATGCAGCTTTTAGGATTTTTTTTTCATATTTACGAGTTTTTCCAAATATTTATATATTTTTGTATGGAAAGGCTAAATATTTGTTCTAGAAATTAATTCGGCATCTTTGAGTTAACCGGAAACAATCTAGAAACGACACCGCATTTGCGAATTTGCCCGAGTACCCATAATTTTGGAGAAATACGCCTTAAAGTGAAGCGCGGCAGAAGAAAATTTCCTTATTAAATTCAAATAGGTAAGTTCAACAGGTGCGTTAAGCTAAACGCATATGTTAATTTCATAAAATAATGCAAGGAAAAACCAAATAGCAAAATCTTCGACTATGAAGAAAAACTTTTTTTCAACACATTTGCTAGGTATTAATATGATCCTTATGATATCTAAACTTAGATCATAATGTTTTATTTTACGGACTAGGCCCTTTCGCTTTACACCAATCACAAACGAGCGTTTTGTTTGTAACGCAGGCGTAAACCGCGAAAAGTAAGTCCGCTCCCGCCATTATTATATTCCATTTGAAGCACCTACCTAATTTTAATCTCAAATGTATTGAAAAATGTATAATGCTCGTACTCAGTAAGCTGGCTATTATAGTCATTGATTTATTATAACCAATCGGCTATAATGTCCAGCTTACCATACTTGCATCATAATGTTGTATTATATGTACCAACCTACAGAAAATAGGCAATTTGAAATGAAACTAATAAGTTTTAATATCATGGTCCATATATTTCACCGCGAGTAAATCACAATATTCATTAGTCTATTATTATATTTTAAAACTACATTTAACAGACATTTGGAGTATTAACGGTTAATAATCCTGTTATTTACACATAATATATTTTTAAACATTCATTAAAATAAATGCGTAATTTTCTTTTTTAAAATACTGACTTTAAAATGTTGGATTTGAAATAGAATACAATTATAGCATACATATGCAACTATTTCGCTGCTATTCGTATGGAATGACTCCGGAATGAAATTCATGTTGTAGAAATGCCTAGATTATATATATATATATATATATATATATAATATTTAAAAGTAGGTATAGGTTCTGTTGTTCATATGTAGCTCAGTTAAACTATAAAATATATCTAACTGAATAGTTTCTTTATATTTAATAATTGGTTTAAATTTTTATAACGTATAAATGAATACATTATTTATAAGGAATTTCATTTATTTACTGATATATATATCAACATTGTATATTTCGATAAATCTAGTATTATGTTTCTTCGCTTAATGAATATGGTATTTTCACAATATTAATAATATCTTATTTGAGTCGACTTTGAACAGTCTATTTTGTCTATTTGTAATAATCAAATGCTGACATACATAACAATATATATTTATTTATTATGAGAAGAATTTATTTTTAACTAAACAAATATATTGGGTAACTAAATATCTTATGAATTTAATTTGCTATAATAATAATTAAGAATTATTTACATTTTCTACAGGTACTGTTTTTGTAATATTTGGCTTTTGACATCTTGTCTATATTGCATGCGCGAACTTATTTACAAAAACAGATTAATATTTATGGAAAAATCCAAATAGATTTCACTTAATTGAATTGTTTTGTTAATAAACCTAAATTTTTTACATTATATTTCAGACTTTTTACATTTTATTTCTCGCACTAAAATTTAATCTAATATAGGATACATTAATTAATTACACTGAACAATTTTATTTTATTTTAGGTTACATAAATTTTTCATGGTGTCACTTATATTTGCAATAATTAATATATTCCTGAACACAGGACAGGTACCTACAATAATAATATTTATTATATAATTGTTTATATTTTTAATATTATAGTATATGACTAGTGATATGTAACGGTATTACAAAATTTGTAATAACATGGTAAAGAAAAATTTATAATAAACATTATCAATAACTGTTTTTTAATAATAATTCACTTGCCTACTACATGATATTTTAATCTGAAAAAAAAAAAACAGACAAATGCATGCACAATCAGGTATGGTTCCATACAGTTCCTTATAAAGATTAATCATAAAGCAAAATGATGAGTTTGTTCAGAATTAAACTGCGCATTAACTTGATCGGCTATAACTCGTGAATTAGTTGGGCCTAGATAGTCGGATAATTTACTTTGTAAATTCATATTATGTACTATTATACCTAATGGATTTTTCAAGAGTTAAAAATATGCAACTCACATAAAAGGTCACTTTATTGTCGAATATTTTGTAAACTGACATAGCTTTAATTTAAAAAAAAACCGATCAAAACAACAATAGATATTCACAGGGATAACACACTGTGAAAACAAAAATGTGAAAAAAGAATATACGCCGTAAACCAAATATACACCAGTTAATGTCTTGAAATATTCGCTATGGAGTAGAGTTTTGTGTGACCCATATGTGAAATTCATACAGGAAAAGAAAATAATGATGCTGAAATTACATTTACTTTGTAAGTTAATAAAATGTTTGTTTAAAACAATGATAAGGATGTGTTTAATCATTGAATAAAGTATGAGACACTCCAGCCTGATTATTATGCTATTTAAGGGGATAGTCTTTCAATCCGCGGCTTCGAATTGGTATCGCTAGCCGTGTCTCGGAGAGCACGTTAAGCAGTCGGTGCCGGTTGCTCTCAATAATTGGCGGTCGTTATATTCCACCAATCCGAATTGTAACAGCGTGGTGGATTCAAACTCCAAGCCCCCTCATCTTGAGGGGAGGCCTAAGCCCCTGTAGTGGGGTATGAAAAAAGGGCTGATGGAATGGAATTTTTTTTTCCAAAACAAAGAACCGACGGAAATTATGTTTTGTCAGGACTTTATTATAGTGGCAATATGAAAATTATAATATTAAAAACAGTTTCTGGTCAATATTTTATAATTATTAAATTATTATTAATATCTGACACGATATAAATAAATTGAGATTTTGGTCATAATTATAACTTATCTACTTATTATAGTATTCTTGATTTACCTCACTTTAAATACACATTAATGATAAACAATTAAGTTCATATATACAACCGCACCATAATATATCTTAATAAAGAATGCATCTTTATATACATATTACAAACTAAGTTCTTTATTTGGTAGGTCCCTTGCATATAATTATATTTCGCTATGGGTTTATATTCAATATTGGAGGTAGTTACAATATCTTTTTTTTTATAAAATGATTTCTAATATAAATTCGAGTTTTTCCTCTCTTTGTCAAGGCTTAGGAGTAGTAATAAACGCGCAGAAGCGACCCATTGTTAACAGCCTGCATTTTTTTTTGACTACACCATAATTATTATGTATATTAATTAAATTATTAACGCTTTGTTAAGTCAAAAACAAAATACAATCGGACACTCGGGTTATGTGATGTCAGTAGCTCCTTTACGTTATTATGTACCTACTACTATAGGTCCAGTGCTTTATTCTGGATATATCGTTAGCTAGGTACAGTTCGCCGCAAACTTTATGGCGGATCGGAATACAACGCTATAAGCGTGCTTGCGCAGGTACAGTCATATTCAATTCGCTCCACTGCGTCCCGCTACACCTAAAACTGGTTACTGCGACGCGAATTGAGCCCATGTTCACATCCGCCATAAAGTTTGATTGGAACTGTTCTTGGATACTGGAGCTTCGTTCGAAGATGCCGTACACCCTATATGTATTCCCAACGTCCCAACCAAACATGAAGTTATTATGCAGAGACGATCAGTAAAGTGCAGATTGCAGAGCAATAGATATATACTCGTATATAATGACATTAGACTGCACAGTGACATAGACCAGCATGTCATAGACAAAACTTTTCTATAATGTAGTTCTGAATACATTGCGAGTTGCTTGTAAAATACAAGGACTTACCTACCTATACAAGGATTTATCTTCGAACGAAGCGCTTCCTATAACACTGAATCGAACTTCAATTGGTGAATTCAATTGATCATATATTATGGTATAGTACCTACAAGTAGAATACAGAATTTTATTTGAGGACATCTATTCGAATTAACAATGCAGTGAAGTAATAGGTAATTAAGGAAATAATTGCGAAAACCACATATTGTGCGGTTGCTGAATTATTGACTAATTTTTTTTTAGAAATT
This sequence comes from Luffia ferchaultella, assembly GCA_949709985.1. Lineage (NCBI taxonomy): Eukaryota > Metazoa > Arthropoda > Insecta > Lepidoptera > Psychidae > Luffia > Luffia ferchaultella. The sequence continues at coordinate 4,053,373 of OX453262.1, forward strand.
GATCCAGGTTGACAATTGACCGCTTTTTTAAGCGACTTCAAAAAAGAAGGAGGTTACTCAATTCGACCGTATATATGTTTTTTTTTTGATAAATAAAATGATCGAAGGTTACTTCGGTTTCAGTGACTTATTTTGTGAACTAGTTTATTGTGTTTTTACGTTAAATGTATTGAGCTATTTTTGTGTTAATATTTTTGTGCTACTGTGCTATAGCTACTCTATGGTTTTAGAATAAAATTGAAAATGTGTTTTTTTATACTGTATAAAATTTATGTATTCTTAATCAGACGTGCATTTCAGTCATATATTTTCAATTAATGTCCGATCTCAAATTACACTCTATCTATGCAAAATGATTCAAGTTCCCTAATACAGATATATCATCGTTAACATTTTCAAGTATTCCCAGGCGACATATTGAGATGCGCGTATCACTGCGAGATGTATTCTGTGTTTTTTATATTATCCTTATATAGTATTTTAGGTATTGTTATTATTGATCTAGATTCTTCGGAATCCATTTTTTTTAATTAAGCATGGTTTAAGAATAAAATACGACTTAAGGCATTATAAAACAATGCCTTAAGCGTGATGCTTGGATCATACATTAGATTCTGGCCCTTCTGTGTTGTGTTTGAACGAAGCTCTTATTCTAGCTAAATATAAAGCGCACATGTGGCCGTAGCATTTGTTGTACCATTCTGGTGTTCTGCCCCTGAAATAAAAATATGAACATTATGTTATTAATACATTTACATGTGAGTAATAATAGGTTTTAATATTAAATTGTTATTGTTAAATAAATTGCTTTTTTTAACACTCTTTAACCGAAACATAAGTATTTTTAGTAGTTTACACTGGATTTAGGAAACCTTATTTGTTACGTAGGTATTTTTTTTTAAATTTAATATACCCATCACACGAGTATTTAAATCTAGCTATTTCATTTATTTATTTCATATATTGAATTAATTCAAAGCAATCAACATTCGGTGATATCAATATTACATAGAATCGGATTTAATTAAAAAAAAAAAAAAATACAGCAAAGTTGTGCAGACACCTGCTTTTTCAATAATATAATGTAGACAATAATTCTTTTAAATTTCTAAGTTCATCATCACAAAAGGTCAACGCTAAATAAGTTCACATTTAGTTTTTTATAATCCAAATATATGTAATCGACGTCACATATTACTATAAAGGACGTTGGAATCATATCGAAATTGCCACCAGCTATCTAACTATAAGACAAACATCTTTGTTCTAACAATCGAACAAGAAAAAAACATTATTTTGGATTCAGGTATATGCTTATTCATTTACAATTTTTTATGTAGGTATAAATTGCACTCCGCGACACAGCTTTACTATAGCATAGATGAAATATTTAAAATATATAGGTAGGTATAGTTACTCACATAGTATCAACCCTCGCTAGATGCACAAGCTTACTCCTACCCTTTCCAGCTGGCTGCGCTAGGTACCTCGACGCGAGTACGACACCCCGCGCGCCCTCTGGCGGCGACGATCCGTGTGCGACTGACGTTTCTGCGACTGCGCACCAACCTCCGCCACCGCCACCTTGTTGCCACGATCTGAAGGGAAATAAAGTTGTTTTATGCATCTATATATTTTGAAGCGCGCTTGTAAAGACAGCGTGCAAGACAAGTCAACACGAGCTTTAGAGGAGGGTATCACTAGTCAAGGATTTCCGCGCGAGCCCGAACAAGTCCTATCTTTTAAAGGTATAACCTAATAATCTGTATAACCTAATAGTCATTTGGCCGGAGATATCTAAGGAGGTGATGTAGTATAATATTTTTAAACCTCTAAAACTACTTAAATATTATTGTTAATATACTTGTAGATCGAAATTGGAAACGTTATTAATTTTGATTCTTACAAAATACATTAAAAACACTGCAGCCTAGGAAATCTGTAACTAGTGCGAAGCACCGTTGAGCACCTATATCGACTAGTGCTCTGATACACTATATAAGAAAACTAAAAGTTAGGATTCATATAAGGACTATATAATTGAACCAATACAAATTTGTGTGTGAAATAATATTTCGAATCAACAAATATCAAAAAACTGTAATATAAGTAAATTTCAATATGTATAATCACCCACTAAAAGTCTGCAGTACTGCAGTACTTCAGTCCAACAACTATTTTACGTTGTAAGTATGAGTACTAATATATATATAAATAAGCCCGAAACATAGCACAGAGTATAAATAATATTAATAATAATAACTGCGATATCCCAAACAGTGCCATCTATCCCCAAACTAAGCAAAGCTTGTATTATAGGTATCATATGACTGATATATGCATAAATAGATTTTGCAGAGCTGGTACTGATCGCATGAACAAAGAAAGAAAAAACAACGTAACAACATCCCTAAAGAAGAATGAAGATTCAAGGCCGAAATTTGAAACGTGGCACAATAGAAGAAAAGAGTTGAAGGCAGGGAGTAGACGACCGGCCCTGATCGAGTTATATCTTCCACCAGCGTCTGTATAAAAGCTATACCAGTATACTCCTCTAAAACCACTAAAGAGTTATAATTCTTTGCTCTAACTTATAACATCTCTACAATGATCTCCCATTTTTAACAGGATGTGAAGTCGCCTGTGTAAAGGCGAAAAAAAACCGTCCGTATTGTGCCGTAATGTAGCGTAATACAGTTTGTTACTTTATATATACCTTTTGTTACATGAATCAAAAAAATTGTGTTCTATTCCTAACACTTATGACATATATTCGCATTATGAAATTCTAATATAAAACCTTTTAGAATTCACTTCTTCGGACGGAATAATTTTTCTTACATGAAGCATGAAAATTGAGCTCTATTCATAACGCTTATGACATATATTCGTTAAGAAGAATTCTGATATAAGACGTTTAAGAATAGACTTCCTCGAACCAGCCGCACCGCGCGGCCACCGCGCGTATCACATCGGATCGGGTCAGTCCTTGCGTATACTTATTACGGGTCGGACGTGTCACACTGTTTACGAGAATGGGACGAGAATTAAATCGTGATTACGTTCACATTAAATTAAAAAACAATTGAATAACCGTCTGCAGGCATAAACTAATGTTGAATTTAAATGTTTACTTATCGAAAATACAATATTCAGCTTTTTTTTTTGCGTTTTTTACAAGTAGTTTTACAAGTTTTCACGACACAAGTCGACATTGCGCACGTTTATTCGGCGGTAAGCGATAACATTGACTAAAAGCCGGTTGGAGGACTTATTGCGTTTTGGATGACTTTCTGCGCGAACACTTTAGAACGCGGACACGGCATCTAGTTATATTGGTACATCGATGCATCTCTACAATATTTTACATCCAGACACGAAACAAATAGACATGTTCATGCACACAAATATTTGTCACGGGCGGGAATCGAACCCGCGAAACTTGGCTCCGCAGTTAGGGTTTTTAACCACTCGGCCAATCGGTCAGTCAAGTATATATATATAGTGTACATACAGCTTATTACAGATGGCGTTTCATTGAATGGAAATCACTCCCATTACAAAGCCTAAATCGCGTAATAAGAAGATTCCTTTCAAAGTCATTATGGGTACATTAAGTTTATTATGAAATATTTGAACATGGAAGAATCGGGGACAAAATTTATAACGTTGCTACTTGGCTGACAGAACTAACCTAAGCACGCAGTAGTCTCTTGGTGGAAGGTTGATACATGAAGCGGTGACAAACTGGAACACTTCCGCATTCGTGTCTAGCTTCTCTGCAACGCGCCATTTCACCAATGAATCGTCCCAAATGTGACGTTCCCGTAATATCCTGCCGAAAATAAGATAAAATTAAATACTTATACATGACTAATAAAATACGTAACCAAATGTCTAATAAAATGTCTATATTCTGGTTTCACTTCACTTCACTTCAACAGCCCATTTTTACCCCACTGCAGAGGCTTAGGCCTCCCCCAGAGTGAAGGGGGCTTGGAGCTTAAATCCACCACGTTGCTCCACTGCGGGTTGGGGATTGTAACGACCGCCATCTATTGACAGCGTCCGGGACCGACTGCTTAAGGTGCTCTCCGAGGCACGGAGTCATTTTGGCACTTTTTTCATTCGCGGTAAAAAGTATTATAATGTTGACCCAAGCATTAAGTTATTTTTACACCTATCATCAAAATCTATCCAGTAATTGCGTGATACTTGCACAGACAAACGTAGAGACAGAGAAATGTTTCAAAAATTGACGTTTTCACCTCTATGTTGTTAGTTATGTTCACCTGAATCGTAATTGTAAAAAATATTCAATGTACAACACAACCTCGCCTCGTGACAGTTTCATTATAGTAATATGCACAGATAACCTTCTTACCTTCAAATTTTACTACCAAATACTAATGATCTAGCGCCCAATTCATCTAGCGATGGTAAAAATATTATCTGACACAAAGCGCCATTTAGTCCCAAACTAAGCAAGTATTATGCTTGTATTATGGGGTACTAGACAACCGGTAAATATACTTTTTCTTTTTTTTAAATAATAAGTACACATATACTTTTAGACGCAGACACGCAACAAATAGACATTTTCATGCACACAAATATTTTTCCCAGGCGGGAAATGAACTCGCAACCCTTGGCTCCGCAGTTAGGGTATCTAACCACTCGACTCGGCCAATCGGTCGGTAAACCTACGGCATAACTTCACGCTTTTGTATTGCTAAATTTCCGGGTATTTATTTTTATCCTATACGTATTCGGCGTGATATTTGTTTTGTCATCGATATTGGAAGACTGAAAAGACATAACAACGAACCGGCAGAGTCAATGAACTTTTGTGCTTAGTAGGTCCTCGTATATAGGTCTAAGATAGCCGAGCAAGATATGTAGTAGGTACGCTCAAGTGTGATATTCCTCACAATTAGTATATAGGTGGAGCGTAATAAGTGTATTTAAACTCTATAAGTGAAAACCTGTTATTGGCCTTTTATAACTATTATGTTTATCAATAAGTTAATTTGTGCTGTTGGTTTTCCATACAAATAAAATAAAATAAAATAAACTTTAAAGTCACTTGTCAATTATCTAACTACTTTGGGAATTGAGTACAAATTCACATCGTTTTATTTACAGGCTAGCACAATATCATTATACTCGTACCTACCTTCAGATCATTACTCGTTGGATTACATCATTTCTAATGATCGCGTGTGGTACATAATTCATGGAACGAAAAATCAATGGGATTGGAGCAACTTTGTTTTGTTAAATTACACATTAATATGATTATATAGATAAAGATACCACAATGTGACAACAAATAGTGAGCAAAAAAATCTAAAAAAAACGAAATATGAGTAATAATTGTACCTTTGCATAACTTCTTGCGGTGGCGCTTCGACGTCAGTCGTAGCTCGCCAAAGGCGCAACGGGTGCCCGTCACCGACTTTCTTGCAGCATAACTCTACGTGTGGGGCCGCTCCCGATACGGACATCCACCCTCTAGTCCTGGAAGAATATTATGTCATTAAGTTTCTAGAAATATTTTATCAAGAATAACAATTAAAAGTAAAATCGTAAAAACATTTTCGAATAATGTCTTTGTATAATTATATTGAGAAAATGTGTGCACCATCTGTAGATTGATGAATGGTCAATTCCCCATTAAATACGACGAGAAAAAAATAAACGTTTGCGTATTTTATATTGTTGTATTTTCGTAACTTATTTATACTGACGTGCATTTCTTTCTTCTCGTATTCTTCTTATTTTATGATGATATCGGTCATCCATTGCTCTACTGATAGTGAACCATCACAAAAATTTTATGAACATTCTTCTCAGTGAAGAAAAAAAGGACCTCCGCAAATATCCTAGGAAGGCCGCAAGAATTTGATAATTGAAAAGTCGGAAAATGTTTTGCAATTATACCAATAATTATCAGGATCATTGAAAAGATCAGATTTCATATTAAAATAATCGCTAATTAAAGCTTGTCATACGTATGAATGAGTATGAAATATTTATATATAAATCTTTCGTATGTACGAGCTGCACTGATTAACTAATAAGAAAAAGTATGAAAACAAGCGAATCGATTACTTTTAATTGTTAGACAATACTACTTTAAATAATTGTCTTGTGACAGCAATAGCTCAGTTGCAAATACATACATAAACAAATTACCACAAAAGCTATGACGACAAAATCTAACCTAACCGTGTCCGATTTCGAGCTGATCAAAGTTTTCTTCTTCGTTACATTTATATATCTTTTATCAAACCTCGGCCTCCGCCACGCTTTCGCAGCTAAGTTATTACTACCACGAGATGGTTCTAATCTGAATGCCATTGGTGTAATCCAGTAAAATAACTCTATGGTAGATTATTTAAAATGTAGGTTAGATTTAATGAACATGGTACTGCCCAATCTAAGCAAAGCAAATCGACACTCAAATTGAATCATTCCAATATATACAGACCTTTGCAAAGATCCTGTGAAATTTTCCCAGACTTTATTTATATAAGGATTTTTGCAAACATCAAACAATAGTAAATTGCAATTAGTATCAGGACTTATTACTTTTTTACATACCATTAAAATATTTTCCCCTCCTTAACACTAAAATATTTCTACAAAGTATAAAAAGACATCGTGAAACTACGCATGGAGATGACATGATGGTTATTTTAATAGCTTCATCAAATCGAATGAAGAATGAGTGAAAAGAAAATATATAAAACGCCTACAAAATGATCTCTCTCTACAACACCTATGTCTCACCTCTTTCCTGATCGGCCACTCACTCTAAAAAAGCATGAAAAATTTCGATAAGAAAAACTAATCTACATGAATTTTAAGAAATTTTCAACAAAGACATGATGTATTTTAATATTTTGAGCAACAGATAACCATATTAAGATATTAGAAATATGAAAAAACAGTATAGAGATATTTGTTTGTATTATATTCTAAGAAATGTCGTATTTACATAGAAAATTAGTCAATTTTTAAGAATCAAGAAATAGAATCAGATCATGCTCCCACACCAAAAGTAATGTTGTTTTCACTATATTATATATTGAAAAATACTAGGAAATTAGATAAGAAATATATTAATATTATGATGAATACTAATTACTTTTCTTTTGCTTCCTTCAATAGAGCTTTTATACAAGCTTGCTGAAATCCTTTCCAGTCTTGATTGAAATCTGCACCTAATTCTTCTAGCGCCACCTGAAAAAAATAATTATTACCATTATTTTCTTATACTTCACCATACCAGCTATTAACTAGTAGTAGTAGCTACTACCATCACATTAATGCCCTACTGCAGGGGTTTAGGCCTCCCTTCTTGGGAGGGAGTCTTGAATTGTAACGACTGCCATCTATTAAGGGTAAGGTTGCCAACCATACTGTTAAAACAATATTATACTTGTTTTTAGCCCTTACTACTGTTTACTCTGTTTTCGACAACAAATTTATAAGTTACGCTAAGAATTCCAAAAAATATGTATTAAACCAATTTAAAAATGAAATGCTGTTCCTTTCTTCTCAATACTGATTAATTTTTTTCTCAGACCTAAATGTACTGTATTGTACTGTATTATTTATTATAAATGCAGTTTTTCCAAAGTTGCGTTTTAAAAAACAAAACGTGATTAGGAAGTGTATTTAATACACCTAACGTTAAATAAAAAAATTGGGTTTTTTTTATTAACGTTAACAAAATAGCGACAAATATTAATAAGAACTACACTAACCGGTACACTCTCTTCGAAGTAGTTGAATTTACATCTTGCTAGCATATCGGCAGGGGCTAAGAACAACTGCTCGTGTTTTTGTATAAGCAACAACAAACACGCATGCGCCGCTCGACTCTCGCTGATTTGTCGTTGGTCCGCTACGCTTTCTATTATCATTCTGAAATTAATATAACTTGTAATTAATATCTAAACTATGTTTACAATACCTAAGCTTTATTCGATTAGGATGTTTTTCTATTTAACTGCATTATTACCTACAAGCAACCCAATAATTTCGTAAGAACATGTTTATCAAACAAAATTTGTGACTTTGCTGCCTATTTAGAATTGTTTGTAAACTTTTGGTATAAAATTTGTTAATTTTTAATGTTTCGTACCTCAAAAGTTAAAAAAAGGAACCCTTATAGGATCACTTGATTGTTCGTAAGTCTGTACGTCAAGATCCTTTTTCCTCAAGAACGCGTAGAGATATAAAGTTGAAATTAATATCAAATACTCAAATCGACAGTTCCTTGAAGCTGTAAAAAAAGCAAACGTCGTATGTTTTGAAACTCGCAACGTAAATAAAAGCCTATAGGGTACTTCCTGTTGACCGAGATTATGAAATTTGCTGTTATATCAATATTTTTTTGCAATTACCTGCACCTTAAATTTTTTTTTTGTAAAAACACAACACGAATATGTATATCGTGTATAAACGGAACTTGGGTGAGTGAGTCCGATTCTCACGTCCCGTTATTTTTATCAGCTTGATGTGTATTGTGAGGAATAGTGAAATTAATTCATTAAAATACAGAATATGCTAATTGAAGAAAATCAAACAGTACATATGTTCAGGTTCATTCACACAAACATGCATGCACGCACATTCACTTCCCTACACATACACACGAATGCACTCACAAGCACGCACTCACACGCACACGCACACACGCACAAGCTAACGCATGCAAAGAGTACGCAATCAAAAGAGAACACAATCATATACGCAACACACACATTCATAATTAATTCCCAAATTTTTACAAATCTTATTTAAGTACTTTCTTATATGTTTGTAAATTGCTATTTTTTAATTTTCTAATGTAATGAAATTAAATGTAATTTGCGTAAACTTGTAATTGGCTTTATGGATGTATATTCAAAATACTTTAAGTCTCGATTGTGTAGCTGTAAGTTTACTTCGAATAAATAAATAAATAATAAATAACTGTGCATTTTAATATTCATTTCACTATTAACAAAAAACATTGGGCATCCTGGTCTACAAAAACAGTGGCGCGACCACGGGGCCTATTTATATATCGAACGCAAATGCCTTTCTTTGGACTGTAAAAGTTAATTAGCGAGCAAAACACAGGATTCGTATTCACAAGACAATTTGTCGCATTTTTTGGCGATGACAAAGTCATTCGCTATACAACGATCGGTCGCTTAACACTCGCAAGTCACTCTGTGATTTTAATGGGAAATTAGCAATGGTGGTTAATTTGCAAACAAAATGTGAATTGGTTCCCAGTTTTAATACTATTTGCAATTGCTAGGGTTAATAGACGAAAAAGAACTTCATACTTTATTTTATTTTATACAGGATGTAATTTCAGATTAAGCATTTTTTGAAAATATATGCCTGAGAACCACGTGTGATTAAAAATATATCAATTTCAAACAAAATCATTTTTTTGCTAACGACTTACTTCTCGACGACGACGTGGTTTATTTTTAGCACAATGTGTAGAAAAAAAATGTGAACACAAAATAGTTCAATGCTTTATCTTTATCTTACTTTATCAAAAGAAAATAATAATAATATAATAGTTTTTATTGGTTCAAATACAGAAAATAAACAAAAGTGTTTAAAAGAGTTCTAATGGAATAAATAATACAGTCACAGACAAGTCAACCTTATAGACCACGCTTTGACAGGGAGTAGCATTCGCCAAGGCTATGTAGTGACACTACATAACTACGTCACTAGTGAGCCGTCAGTTGGAAGCACGTCGGAAGCCATTAAATTGTCAATTTTGAACGAGCCAATGAAAACTAGCCGACCTCTCCCCGCACCCCGCCACTTTTTGGCGATTTCGTTTTCGTACTGACGTTTATTAAAGCGTGGTCTATAGGTTGACTGGTCTGTGAATACAATATACCAGCTCATGAAGGCGCGATCATCTTTAGGAAAACAAAATAATATAATAATAATACCTATCTTCGAGAATTTTATTTATCGAATAGCTACGTCACATAGGTCAATTTCTAAAATGTAAAAAATATTATCTCAATAATTTAGTAACCATATAATATGAGATTTTGACCATTATTATTTTATTATCTCGAATAAATGTCTCATCTCCAATTATACCGTATAATATACATTAATTTCTATTATATTTACATATGTTATAGAAAAGAGTGAGACTTGCAGAGACTCTCGACGGACTGTTTGCGATGAATGTTCCACTTTTTTGGGCATATAGCCAGAAAAAGTAGCGATGACCTGGAGAAACTGGTTGTAACCGGAAAAATGGAAGAGAAAGAACCGAGGGGGCGCAGTACGAATCGGTGATCGAATCAGGTGCCCGAATATCTGAGAATGTTGCGATCAGCACATCCCTCCACTACGCGGAAGACCGAAATAAGTGGAGGATTGTGGAATGAATGCGTCGGCGGGGTCACGATCCTCAACCCTGAGGAAACAACTAAGAAGAAGATATTATAGAAAATCATCCACGAACAGAAAAATGTTCCATAAAATCAGGGATGGTTCGTACAATATATCAGCATTAGATTTATTAAGGTTGTTAATGTCATCGTCAGCCCATTTTTACCCCACTGCAGGGGCTTAGGCCTCCCCCAGGGTGAGTAGGGGGCTTGGAGCTTAAGTCCACCACGCTGCTCCACTGCGGGTTGGGAACTGTAACGACCGCCATCTATTGACAACGTCCGGGACCGACTGCTTAACGTGCCCTCCGAAGCACGGTGCCAGTGATATTGTGTACTTAAGTCAGAAAAACTCATTGGTACACGCCCGGATTCGAACCATGGCCCTATGGGGCCATATAAATTTGAGACAGGTTCGTTGCGCTCTGGGCTATCACGACACACTACATTACTTATTTATTTGAAAATGATTACAGGTTGTTAATGTAATCATTTTCAAATAAATAAGTAAATAAATAAAAAATGTTTTATTCCCGCAATTTGTATATAATATGTAATTTAATATAATTCACCTATTAGAGTTTCCTTCCTTTGTGCTACCAGTCGGTGGTGGAGCGTGATGCAGCCTCAGTAAAGTCGGTGCGAGACATACAGCTAAGTTGGAAGCTGTCATTTGATTGACCGCAGAGTGCTCAGCCACCTGGAATATTTTTCCGCATATCATAACCTCCATCCTTATTCATTTAAGTTTATACGTATAGTATAGGTTCCTAACTTAGAGAGCATAATCATCAAGACAAAGCGTTTCATAGCGGATATAGTTTAAATAATCTATTCGTATAATTAGGTCCAGTCTGTTTAGTTAGACCAAAAAAATAGCTTTCTTAACTTGTGAAGCTCACTAGCATAAACATGTGCTCGCTTACCAATCAAAAAGAGTGTTAATGTGGGCATTTTCTTACCCACCACCCGTGGAGCAGCGTGGTGGATTAAGCTCCAACCTCTCTCATCCCGAAGAGAAGCTTAAGCCCCTGAAGTGAGGCATCAATAGGCTGATGGTTATGGTATGGTTATTCTACTTTCAATAAAAAATCGAAATATTCTGATTTATGTAATTATCACAATTATAAATTACTCACTTGATGTAAGAATACTAAAAGCGATTGAAGGGATTCTAAATGTTCTTCGGGTAGTAGGAGTAACGCGCACTGCACTGCATCAGGCCTCAAAGGTTCTGGCACATCTGAAAATAATATTTCAACTATTATTATATTTTTGTATTTTGTGTAATGCTATCACAATATATTTTTGAAGTTGTAAATAAAAACGGAGCCTATATTATTTCGTTCAAAGTCCCTTAGTTATAATACATCGATAAAAACATTTATATTTTCACTTAATATGAATACGTATTGCACTGCTGGATGACGGAAGAGAAAGACAAAACAAAGATGATTCAATGGTCTAATGAATGATATGAGTAAAATCATAGTGGATACTGAATGACGTATGATGGAGCACATGCATAATAATAATAATAATAATAATAATAATAGTTATTATTATAACACACACACAATCACAACAACGTCTAGGTCCCAAACTAAGCATTAGCTTATATTTTGGGTACCAAGCGAAGACACCACATACATATAACAACCAAGACCCGGTGCCAGTATTAATATTCATCATATAAATACTGACCCGACCTGGGATTCGAACGCGGGACCTCCAGCTTCACAGGCAGGGTCGCTGCCCACTAGGCTAAGCGTTGTCAATGCATGCACATGCACGCACCTCCACTCCCAATAAAATGCCAGTCCAGGCATGCACACTCCTAATAAAATTGGAGACAGGGTAGGTAGACGAATATATACAACGTGTTCAGATCAAAACGAACAACATTTCAAGGGTGGACGGACTACTAGCTTTCTGCCCGCGGCTTTGACCGAGGGGATTACACGTTTGTAGCAATATGTCTTCACTGGATTAAGTGCCGTCAACGCCGCCGCCGCCGTTAGTGGTGCAGACAGCGAACACTGAGTGACCACAACCCTTCACCTCAAACAGGCAATCAAGATGCCACTATACATTGCCACCGCTGAGTAGCGCGCCCGCGCCAGCACTTTCTTCATTTTTTTTTTTCAGAAATTAAGCACTAAAATTGTTACTGCTATAATTTAGGTTACTCAGTATAACCAAATATGTATTAATACCTGGCCAGACAACTCACTGTACTACTATTAAAAGCCATAGAGATACGGAACAGATGTGCAAACATTAAAAATTAAGGATTAAAATAACAATATAATAAAAGCTCGATCATAGGCATGGAACTAGAGTCTATGGGTACTTACAGTTATTTTAATAAAAAAAATACCTGGCCAGATATCATATTTCCATACTAAAAAAAAGGATTATGTAAATTGGATTTGAGGTGTCAGATTTATAAACGCACATACGGACAGACAGACAGACAGAAAGGCGTTGGGATTTGTAATAATTATGTGCCTATAATATAATTGGAATAAAAAAAGGTCGTACTAACGAAAAACGTATTTAAGAAATATTTATTTTACAATTTATGCGTAGCTACTATACACCATCGAAATCTCGTTCTTATGGACTACACAACATATTACATAAGTTGATGTTAAACGTGTATTTACTTAGAACACTCACGTTGGAAAATAGCTATGAACGTCTCGCTGAGTTTGTTAGTAAGTAAAGCGTCGGGCAACTCCCTGAAGTACTGCTTCACCATGTCAGCGACATCGTGCGCTTGCGCACCGTCGAAGCTCAAACTCGATTGGCTGGCGTCCACCGTATTCATGTTTTCTAAAGCAAAAGCTGCATTCGCCGCACCCGCTGCTTCTACAACTGTTCTCCATTTGGCGATACGCGATTTTACGCCTGCCTTTCTGAATATTCCCATCTGTAATTAAAATGTAAATTAAATAAAAATAATTTTCAAATCTAATACTTTAAGCGTTTATTATTTAAACTTTTTTAACTTTTTAAGCTTATTTAAACCTAAATTACATGGATGTGATAAAAGTTGTATAGTCTTATGCCACACAGCAGGCACATACAACCCCTATAACATGCTAGTTCTAAAGCGACATATGCGGCAGTCCGATTAGGTTGGTATGAAAATTATTATTGTTTCACAAAATAAGTAGGTATGTATGTACTTAAGATATCAGAATTGTTAAGATGTCGTTTTTCATACGTCGAAACAATCGAAAACCAAAGCAAAATTACATACAACTGAAAAAAGAAATACAAACTGTTTTATATAGAATTTGGTTTGAACAACATAGAATGCAACCATGCAATGGCTTTTATTCCGATATCTACTAAGCATCTACAAAGGCAGATATTGAACTATAGGTACTATCATATAAATATAACATAAATGAATTGTATGAGGTATTGCAGACAAACAAACCAATAATCAAAATATGTTAGGTTGTCTTTAGGTGAAAATAAAGATTTTTATAACAAATATGTTTTGTAGTTTTTGTTTTTGCAGGCCGGTTTTTTGATTATTTTTTGATTATTTTTTTTTGTATTACATTTTGTTAAATGACACAAATGCAATGTGACTTTCGAATCGTTATTTGTTTTCTTAGTACGATTTTTACTTGTGCGTCACATAAATTTCGATTTCACAGTGCTACGTCAAAACATCAAACGGCGTACTTTATTTTGTGGCGTTACTTTGCTCACATCGTTGTAGTCACATCGAGGTATCTAGATCTCGATATACATCTATGGTATTTAGGTACTTATACCAACAAGATTCTTGATATTTGTCTTTGATTAGAAGGTTATAACCATCATAAAATATGGAGTATAACCGTAGCGTATACATATGCATACGTATTATATATAATTTAATTCTTCAAGTTCAACAAACAAGGAATAAGCTATACTTTCGCACAATCGAAAAAGCACTGACCTGATCTAATGCATTATTTTTGAGCCACGTCAAAGCGCTTTGAATGGGTTTGGGCAAAGAGTGTCCCGTCCTTTGCAGGGATACCGTTAATGGAACCCCGAATACTGTTTTGTCTGAAATATAAAAGAAAATTATGAAAAAATATGTCAAATTTCTGTTTGAACCTGGATCTCTCTGAGTTGAACAGATATGACGTTGCTTGAAACAATAAACCATTACTTTTAAACCTACTAATATTATAAATGTGAAAGTTTGCATGTTTGAATGTTTGTTACTCAATCACGCAAAAACGGCTGAATGAATTTGCTTAAATTAAACTTTACAGTAATATATACATCAGAATAACATATGGTTACTTTTTTTCGAAAAAAAATTACGGTTCTTGTGGGATAAATATTCTTTATAAAACGGCTGAAAAGATTTCGACGAAATTTAGTATGAAAGTGTTTCAAGGTTCGGAATAAACAATATACTAATTTAAAAAAAATATCACCGAAAATATACACTTCCTGTGGAATAGTTACTATTGATGCTAAAATGGCTAAACGGATTTATCTAAATTTTAAAACGTAGCCCACGCGGGCGGAGCCACGTGTGGTCGCGAGGCTAATATAAATTACATCGAAAATAAAAATATGCTTTTAGATGATGGACCTTGCACAAATACAGTTTAATTGTGCAACCTGTTCAGCTAATTACTGCTTCAGTAAATTACAAAAAAGTAAAAACCTACTTGAAATCTTTGTGTATATATAATTTTAATTTATTTAATAATTAGTGGTAAGTAAAGGTAACTTATTTGTATTTAGTATAGGTTTTTTAAACGTGCTGCTCAAATGAGGTAGCGCCATTTGGAAGACAATAGTGACCAAGGGCGGATCATTTAAAAAAAGAAATTAAAAAAAAAAGTATGCAATAATTTGCGGGTTTGGGCAGATGAAATTAACACATCAATACGAATTATATGAACCTAAACACGAGGTAACTGCTGTACATCGTTGAGGAGTTCCCCTTGACTGCCTGCAATTCGCATCATCACATAAACTTCGAATAAATAAAATAAAAAATAAAAAAATAAACTCTAAGTCATCCCAATATTCTATTTATAATGGAATTACACTTATGTACCAAGTTTTGTTAAAATCGGTTAACGAAAAGCTGCTGAAATTCAAATAAACAATACTTATCCCCTGATATTCTACCTTTAGTAGTGGATATTTCCTTCAAATTTAAATGGAAGTAAACGCGAATTTATATTCAGTATGATAAAAAAAAGAAACAATTAAATCGGTTTTTAATCGACGAAGTTACCGAGTAAAATAGACACACAAAAACACTCAATTAAAAATTCCTTACTTTTGTAGAAATCAATAAAAAAATATAAATGCTATTTCTCGCGGTTTGAGTAAAATCATCAATACAACAAATTACTGCAACCTTTATGCATACAGTTGGGCGCCTTTTAAAATTTCGCATCATAAGGATCGTCAATGGGTAGATGGTGTTTATTTATTTATAATTTTTGGAGCAATCATCTAAATATATTACATAATTAAACTGTTACCAATAAGTTTTTCTGACTTAAGTACATAAATATCACCGATTCCGTGCCTCGGAGAGCACGTTACACTATCCGGTCCCGGTGCCATCAACACAGATGGCAGTCGTTAAAACCCATCAACCCGCACTGGAGCAGCATGGTGGATTAAGCTCCAAGCCGTCTCACCCTGAAGAGAGGCCTAAGCTCCTACAGGGGAGCATAATGGGCTTGTGGAATGGAATGGATCAACGAAGACGAGGTTCACTCTCATATCGTTGTTATAATAAATAAGTAATACTAACGTAAATTATAAATTACATTTTTGGGTACTGTAAAAATTTAATATCACGTTTCCCAAAACAATTATAAAAATTATAATTGAATCACTAAATTAATACCCCAGAATAATAAAAATAATTTCGGGCCAGGTATACCCTAGGTTACGGCAAAAAATCTAACCTTTGTAATCCGGGGTTTTAATTTTCCTAATTAACTTGGGTAATTCCCAATTCCAACCGGACTTGTGCGAAGGGCAGTATCTCTCCATGCACGCTGTCAAGCGGAGTAAAGCTAGTTTTCTTAACACGTGTAACTGGCCACATGACAATGAAGACATTGGTCGTGATACTGAAAAAAAAAACAACTATCCATCAAATGGTGGCTAGGTGGCTACCGTTTTAAGGATTATCAGGCGGCGCCACCCACACTAGGTAATTTTTTGTTAAGCGCGTAACAAATTTTTATGCTTTCAATTTCAGTAACTGTTATTCTCAGAACAAAAATGTTCAATGATATTCGATTGATGTCATTCGATATTTCCTGACCACACTTATCATTAGCGCCTGCGGTGGTGAACTCAAACCCGATAGCCTCCATCCATTGGCTGGTAAAATGTAACGTAGATTTTGAGTTTTCATTTGCCTATCTTAGATAACTGAGTCATCAAGATGGAACGTTTCATATTTCGAAAACATCGAAATCGTGAGCAAAATTCAAAGATTAGATTGATCATCATACGTCATTAACAGTGTTTGTTCTAAACATCTTATTAAATTACACTTGAAGTGTAATTTCAGAATCTTCAATTGCTTTTCAAATACGAATTTTACATATGCATCACACTAAATTTTAAGTCATTATGAATAGTCAAAACATCAAATGGAGAATGTTTAGTCTGTGACGCTGTGATGTACATTTTGGCTCTTTTTGTGGTCACGACGTGATATCTTTTCCAATGTATATTATTAAAATTTAAGATATCAGGGTCTATTAATATTCAATTGTCAAATTAATAATTTCGAGCTTAAGCCCTACCACACACGGGGCAGTGATTGTTTAACACGATATCGACGGATCAAAACGATCGTAGTCCCATATTAATACTTTAGCAATCACAGGCCGACGATCTACAAACATACAATGAAGTTTAATCTCAAATTGGTTTCGTTTTTCTCTACTGAAACTCAAACCGAAGTACTGATCCCTAAAAAGCGGAAGTGCATTTCTTTATCAGACGCATTAGAACGATAATCGGATGCTACACTTTGATTAGACGATGTCTGGATGGAACCTCGCAATACTATGTCAACAAAAATGACAGGGCAACTTTTACATCCTTTTTACTCAACAAACCGCATACTCTAGCTACGCCATATTAACAACGTACAAACCGTATCTGTTTGCATGAATTACAATCGAACAATTAGGTGATATTTTTATCTGCGTTTTTTGACGTCTACGCTTTATCTAGACATTACATAATCAAAGATTCTACACTAGTAATTTATGATAAAAGTTGAGCGTAGAGGACAAACAGTAAAATACTAACGGCAACTCTCTGGATCCTTTTGGTTAGGTGAAGGTTGTAAAGTATGGTTTGCTTTGGGGCCACCATTCAAACCACTAGTTCGGAACGAATACCACCTCTGTATGTTGTTCCTGAAATTATTATTATTTTTTTTTAGAAAGTCTTAAAAAGTAATAGAAAAAATTTACTCAACGTGATTTGATAACACTTTTTGGGTCTAAACGAACAAATTCTCTTACTTTTTGGTTTTCATATCCAGGCTGTCGTCATCGTCATCATTGTCCCCGTCATGAGACTGCGAACCTGCTGAATTGGGACTGCCATCCATCTCTGAACTTCGTGATGCTGATTTCTCTCTCCGTAAACTCTTGTCACGAAACCTTGGGAGATGATCACGATCTCTATTATTCAAAGTATACAGTTAGAGCGTATTTCCTGACCTAGCTGACAATTGAGTTACTTAATCTGCTGATGCTATACCAGCATTTTAATTTATACGAAAATACTGTTTTCGATCAAACTATAAGTACGTTGTTTTATTTCTATAAAAATTTGACGTCGGGAGATAGTAAGCGGCTCACTATCAGCTATGTCTGAATATGCTCTTATGTATAGTTGTGCTCGTTCTGAGAGTCCGTTCAAGACAGCTGCGGATGCATGGATACAGGTAAAGAAACGTCTTATCTTTTGGTTTCTTTACACACATGTAAATTAATGTGATAATAATTTGCTTGTGCTAGCTACTTTATATCACTTACCTATACACATTTTCTTTTATTGAACCCAATTAAAGTCATTCGACGTTATATTAATAACGATAATCTTTACCGGGGGCCCGCGCCACTGGCATTATTTCGGCTCGAGTAACCCTTAGAGGTTACTCGACAACTTCGCGCCGGTGACACCCTAGTGTGCCACCTGGCCGCTCCGATGAAGTCGTAAGAGCTTTCAGGCTAACAAGATGCGTCCTTATTCTGCTTAGTGGGTGCAACTCTTACATACGTAGGGTTTAATCCGCCTTCCCATCGCAAGGGTAAAACAAAAAAAATATTTATTGAAGGTTCATTATTTGTTGAATAAATGGAAAAAGTTAAGGAGATGTCATTCGAAATGTTGATGAAATTAACGGTACTTTATATATAACACGACAATCTTAGATTTTGAGAAAAAGTAATTAATAAAATAGTGTCTATTTACTGACGGGAAACGCTTACTTCATATAGGTACCTAATTATACAAGAATGGAAAATATGTTCATCTCATCATAGTCATCACCAATACCAATCGATGGAAGTTGTATAATTCATAACTCTCTAATGGAAAATACGCTGTGTTTTATGACGCAAGCCTATACCGAGGCTTCATTAGCTAATATAAGTTAGTTAAGTTAGCAAGTTTGTTCGCAGAAAGCATCGTTAGTACTTTA
This sequence comes from Luffia ferchaultella, assembly GCA_949709985.1. NCBI lineage: Eukaryota > Metazoa > Arthropoda > Insecta > Lepidoptera > Psychidae > Luffia > Luffia ferchaultella. Next base: position 4,072,549 of record OX453262.1, read on the forward strand.
ACAAGTACTAAATAGTTATTCGCAAGTTAACTGTTGCTTAACTGACTATTATGTGTTTAACGGACGACCGTATTGTCTTGCTGGTATTAATTGACTGCTTGCGCCATAATGTTCGAATGACATTTGCTTTATAGTCCATTCCGTATACTAAGAAATGGCACGCATAGCAGCAAAATAGCAATGACAATATCTTTAGGATACCTACCTATTTGTTTCTCTTAATTTTCGTCTTTGCGGTACATTTATTTGCCACATTTTGCACATTGTCTTCCCAAAGACGAGAGAGTATTGGGTAAAAACACTATACTAATTGATAACAATTAGTACAATCATGGACCTTTGATTATGTAATGTCTGGATCGACTCTCGAAATATAATGTCAACATAAATTATAATCCAACTTTTACATACTTGTGGGTGTGACTCAGCAGACATTCAGTCTAGTTATGCCACACAAACCACGTACGAACCGCCCCTGTGTGCGTGAATTATAACCGAACAGTTAGGTCATATATTTATTTACGTTTTTTGATGCAGACTCTCTATTTAGAGATTATATAATCAAAGTCATAAACTTTGATTAAATCGACGTCAATGACAGTCCACGTGTACTAATGAACACATGCATTGCTGTTATTTTGAAGTCTTCGTCTCTCTGTCTGTCTGTGGCATCATAGCTCTCAAACGGACTTTTTTTGTTTCAAAGCTGGTCATGATGGGGCAAGTAAAAAACGAAAAAGTAAACAAATATGTTTTACCGCACTTTTTTATATGTAATAGTCCAACCTTAGGTTTGGCTAGTGAAGCCTCAGGTCTGACAAGAAGTCTTAGTTAACGTTCAAACTGATTGCACGTTCTTTTGACCTTTGATTAGCGAATTTATGTCTAATTCTAGGACAGACAAATTTGGACAGTCAAACACCGAAATTCAATACACTTACATTTTCGTAGCCTTTCATATTCTGTTGATTTTTAAATAAACTAAATAAAATATCTCTGGAAGGCCGTAAAAAGTTAGGCAAACACATAAAAACCTATTTCAGCATGTAACAAGTACAGTACAAATCGACCTTTGACGAATTTGCCTAGACAAAGCCTGAACCAGCTTAACTTACTTTCGACGTTTGACTAAAAAGTTTGGTATTAGGTATGGTCAAAAATACAGCAGTCAAAGCTCGAAATTAGGATCTGTTTCAGGGTTTGCCGAAAGTCGTTGTCAAAACTAGGATAAACCAGTCATTCCGCGAAGAAAGAAGCTACATATATATACCTTTTACTAATGATCTGTGCCTTTTACTATAAGCAGGGAGTGGCACCAAAAGAGATAACGTAAACGTAAATCACATAAAGTAGAAACTGACAGCTACACTTTGATTAGAACCATGATGACTTTCATTTCTGGTACAATCAGGTGCAGACATGGAAGTCATCATGGTTCTGATTAAAGTATAACTGTCATATTATTACTTTATGCGATATATGTTGATGTATTACTGAGATGTATATAATTTGTTTTGATGCAACTCTTACTTCTGTACATCTTTCCCTAGGTTCAGGGAACTCGTTCGAATAGCCTGACGTCTATGTGTGGTGTGCCCTGGAGATTTCTGGACCTCTCTTAGGACATCTGGATCGGCCTTAAGTTCTACTGGCGACGGAGGTTCCACGCATACCTGTTAAATACACAGACAAAAACAACTTGTCATATTGTTACTATGTATTACAGCGTACTACTTAACTGGTGTGAACAAAAAGTGGTTCGTTCAGTAGCGTTAAGATGTAAGGTTTACTGGTTAGTACATTGAATACAAAAATAATAAATTGAATGAATAAAAAATTGAATGTTCGGGTTCAAACCATATTTGAAATATAGAAGTGTTAAAAAGGAGAAAACATTAGGAGCAAAGAGAGTAAGTGGTATGGAATATATTATCCGATCGATTCGAAAACAGGTATCAACCAAGACCTGAATACTTAACTGGGATTAAAATGGGCATCAACTAAAAATTTTGACTTGACCTTTGAATACTTTTTAATAAAGAAAATCCAAAAAATTACATGTACCTAATTACAATTACAAGTTAAGGAGTTAAGTAATTATTAAGAACGAAATTTTTTCCATAATAAATACAGGAATTACTGGATTAAGCTTCAAGCCCCCTCAGAGACCTTGGGGGAGGCCTAAGCCCCTGTAATGGTAAATGGCTGATGGAATGGAAAGGAACTACTGGAATTAGAATACGGAAGGCAAAATTAATTAGTTTTTAATTTTCACCGATCGAATGACCGCGTGGTTAGAGACCCTAACTGCGAAACCAAGGGTCGTGGGGTCGATTCCCACCCGAGAAAAATATTTCTGTGCATGAACATGTCTATTTGTTCTGTGGCTAGGTGCAAAAGTATCTATATGTGTATCTATTACAATAAATAATATATAAGTATATCAGCCATCTAGTAACCCATAACACAAGCATAATACTTGCTTACTTTGGGACTAGATGGCGCTGTGTCCCAAGTTTATATCATGTATTTTAATTAAAAGCGAAGCAAAAACGACAAATAAAAATAAGAGACTACCACAGTTGAACTATACTGATTATGTATTTCTTACAAAATATTCTAATAGGTATATAAATAATCAAATAAATGTTCTAATATATAACGCTCAATTTTCAAGGTATCTCCTAGAAGATACGATTATTACAATGCCATTCCGCCTCCTAAAAGTGTTCTAATAGCTAACTTTAGCTATATGAGACCTAGTGTTGAAGATAAAACCTGATGTTAATGAAATTTAGTTAACGAATATTTTAAACAATCACAAAACGTTACCTAATCGTGCTTCGTTGACAACACTCTCTAATTGGTCAGGTCTCTCATAGCTACCATCGTGGTTACGATATCATAACAATCGCGTGTCATCGTCTTTAGACGGTTTTCTTATACGTAATGTACAATTTATAGTAATAGACGTATACAAACTCACCTCTGTCGTCGTATGCGAGTTGTGTTCTTTGTAGTAATTATGCTTCCAACTTGCAGGTTGACATTCCGAATCGCTCAACGCTGCCGTATCATCATTTTTGATTCCTCTATGAAATATCCTCTTCGCTCTATGACCTAACTTAGACTTCGAACTTTTATTACTTGAGCCCATGCTGCCATCAGAAGCATAACTTGAGCTGTCATCTCCAAAAGGATGGTTTAAAACGAAACATTGTTCTAAAGGAGCTATGGGGGACGGCGGTAAAACCGTCATAGGAGACGGTGGTTGAGTCCTTATAGCAGACGGATGGGCTGGTGATGAAGGGAAATCGGGAAACGGGAAAGCCGTCGGGGTCGTGGGTGTCATATCTATGTAATTCAAATCTGGATAATCGTCTTGATTAGAAACATCTAAAAAATGCGGTGAGGATACTATGACCTCGGTTCTGTTTTGTCTTTTTCTTCTTCTCGTCTTCAAAGATTCTACTCTCCTTAAGAACGCTTTGGCGCTATCACGTAACCTTTCAGAACCGGTTCTTCTAAACCTAGTCCCTGTTTCTTCGTCGTCTTCTTTGTCGCTTTGTAACTGTATCATTCCCTGGCCTGGTACCGTTAACCTGTGAATCAGGAAATTTTTATTTAATTATTTCGTCTATCTACCACTATAAAACTTAGAAGCATTTCTATGAACCTAAGCAATCTAATAGAAATAGTTTGTAGCTTAGGTTCGTAGAAAGGTGTGGGGTCAATTATAATTGAACAGCAAATTATTAATTAATTTAATTAAATAAATTAATTTAATATTTGTAAGAGATAGTAATATTATATACAAATATTCCAACTTGGATTCTATTCCTTACAGTTTGTTTACAGCCAAGGTGATTTTTTTCATATTCGCAACAGATTAAACATCGCAATTAAAAACACAATTACTTTTTTTTTCCTAAAAAGGAACAAGAGAAAACGTTTAAGACAAAAAAGAATAGCGGGCGCACCAGCGAAACAAATTAAATAAACGAGGGACAGTAACGAAGTAATTAAGTAACATTGTTGAAACTAATTGCGCCAGGTTTTTACACGTCAAAACGAGTTTTAGCTAATACCTAAGTGAGAATAGGCTAAGCGCGAGTGAACCAACAAGTGACGTCACTCTTCTTTGCTTAGACACATCAGCGCTTCCAAGCGTCTATATCCGCAATTATACAAAAAAAAATCGAGGAGATGTAATGCGATTGGCTTTCTTGTTTTTGTTTTTAACTTATCAGCGTTATCGAATTGTATCGAAGGGCGGGATTAATACATTTACAATGAATTCTATATTCAATTCCAACTCGGATGGTTACAAAAACACCAGTTTTCAGTGTTGCATACATAACAATAAACTTTAACGAACTATACGAGAAAAGGTAATTTAACACAAGTGAGTACACGTCTTCTGTGTACACACAAAAAAAGAATTTTTATATTAACGTAAATTGCATTGGTCGAAGAATATGCGGTACCTATTTGTATATATTGAAGACAATATTTTCTTGATAACAGAATTCTTTTTTTTTCTATTTAAAAGCTAAAAATAGACCGGAGAATTATTAATTCCGATGTTAAAGTTGCGACCGCCGCGTTTGAAACATTTTTCACCGATATACCAGTTACTCAATTCCTCACCCTCTTCTGCTATTATATTGTTAAAGGAATAACGTGTCGGAATTTATGTATTTATTTTAGTAACAGTATCCACAGCTCTTTAAGATACTTCCATTCCATTAGCCCTTTTTCTACCCCACTGCAGGGGCTTAGGCCTCTCCTCAAGATAAGGAGGCTTGGAGCTTAAATTCACCACGCTGCTCCGATGCGGATTGTCGGATTGTAACAAGCGCCATTTATTGATGGCAACCGGGACCGAATGCTTAACGTGCTCTCCGAGGCACGGTGTCAGTATCAGTTAATGTACTTCAGAAAACACTCACTGGTACACGCCCAGATTCGAACCACGACCACATGGCTTTATAGATTTGAAACGGGTTCCCATAATGTTATATTATAGACAACCTACTTCTTTTTAAGTCGATTAAAAAAGTTAACGCTCCTTTTTACATGAATAAAGCAAGCAATCTACGATTTTTAGATATCGCTGAATTTAGCCCTCCACAAAAGTGTGTTTGCTAGGCAAATGGCATCCGTTTGTATATAAATCATTAAGTGTAGAAGCCAAGATACATATGGGTGTCAGGTGTACGAACAATAGAGGGTATGAGAGGGACAAGACGGACGGAATGACATAAAGTAACTTACCACTCGACTGAGTTGCGAAGTTGGATTTAATTAGCGTCCCCTGACTACCAAAGGTAACTTCTAACAAAATTACTCGCCCAAGTTTATGTTATGATATATTGCAGTTGTGCTTTATATCAAATTTTATGTTCGTAATATTTTAGTTTAGTAAAATTATTAGTGATTTATATTAGTATAAAAGGCGGTTTTAGACTGCTGATTAATTTATTAGATTGATTAATTAAACCTTTATGGTTTAATTAATTAATTAATTAATTAATTATCTACATTAAAATTAAATAGTTAGATTCATGTTGGTCAGTTTCAAAATATTAAACTTGGGAAAACTGTATGCCTAAAATAATATATGCAGAGTATATTAATTTATTTTCTTGTGGTATGTTTTCGTTTAAAAAACCTCTATAATTATGTTATACCACCTTTTAATTCGGAAATAAATTAATATTTTCAAAGGCCCAGGAGACGAAAGGTAACAACTAAACACAGTAAGTAAACTACGACGTTGGTTTCTATCATTTGTTTCTGTGTAAACAAAACAAGAAAGCCAATTTAATATTTATTTGATATCGATTAGTCGAACGTAACGCTATTTTACCAGAAAAGTACGAATTGACTAGAAGCTTTCTTCTGCGTTTACCGTCTAACTACTCATACTCTAGCTAGATGATGCAAGATGGCGAGTTTTAGTGCGCAAGGTCCCCGCGCGCCGTTTTTCACCCCCGAGAAATCTCCGCGCGCCGCATTTCAACCCCGCAAAATTGTGTAATGTCACTTGGATACTGTGAACTGACATTTATGAGTCTATTATGATAAAACCTTAGATTAAAACCAAAGGCTGTGGTCAAATTAATTTACTCTATGTATTTTTACACAATATTATATAATAATGGTTCGTTGCATATAATGGTTATATTAACACGCGACTAAAAGAAATCGTGTTACGAACGGATTTCAACGGCACCATTCTTTTGCAACGCGATAGGTGAAGGGAATGGAGGAGGGCTTGACCCAAATTTTGTCCAAACGACCTTAATTATAGTTATTTTTGTATCACACTTATCTTGTCACAAGAGGGCAATCGGCGTGACGAGAGTTTTCGAAATCGCTATGGACATTACCGAGTGGCGTATACAGTGCTACGTTTCAAGTGTTGTCTTAGTATCGGAATCTTATGTCTAATATTACGAAACTGTAACGCTGCAATCCCTGTACATGGAATATATTGGTGGTTCAAGTAGAATACAAGCTCTAGTAGTTTCTAAGAGTAGTACAATAGCTGCATATAAGCTGTAGAGACAGCTAAAAACAGCCGTGCAGTCACTAAATAGAGAGTACACCAAATATAAGATGAAACATTAACTGTAACTTAATCTTGACGATTCAAAAGTACTTGCGCAAGTCTACTTGAATAAAAATATTTTGATTTTGATTACATTTTGTCTTTGAAATGTCGGAAACGTCGACTGCAGGACCCAAAGACTGCTCGGGACAAATATTTGTGTCCAAAAACATGTCTAACTGTTCCGTGTATGCATAAAAGTACAAATTTACTAGAGGTCCTCTTCTGCGTTTACCGTTTAACCACTCATACTCTAGCTAACTGGCGCAAGATAGCGAGTTTCAGTCGCATCCCCGCGCACCGGTCTTCAACCCAGCAAAATCCCCGCGTGCCGGTCTTCACTCCCGCAAAATTGCGTTTGACATTTTCGATACTGTGAACTGACATTTATGACTATAGTAAAACCAAACGTTGCTGTCAAATATTTATTTACTCTATGCGTGTATGGCTGAAAAATATCTATAACATATGTATGATTTAAAAAGTATATATATCAGTGGTTTAGTACCCATACTACAGGCTTTGCTTAGATTGAGACTAGATGACCCATGATAGATGTCCCAGATAATGTAATTTTTTTTCAGTCTTGTTCGTACACATTAGGTAGTCGAAGAAATTGAGAATATACTAACTCCTCTTTTCTGCTGTACGCTTCTGAGTCTTTTCTGTTATTATATTGGCAAAGGCTGTTAAAGTTGTGACAAAATATATTTATATGGCTCTTATAGAGCCATTGTACGGTTTCGTAGCGGTTCCAGAGCTTGTGTGCTAGATGGGGTGTTTATTGTAATAGACTAAATAGGCCATAAACAAAAAATGAGTATTCTTAATTTTGTCTCTGCACATTTTTGTTCTCACCATAGAATAAATAAAGACAGCAGTAGGTACTTTTATGGTTAGTTTCAACATTTATAACTCAAGAACCTCTTAACCGATTTTTTGAAAATTTCACGTTTCGATGGATAATATTACGATGCAATATTACAATATTATAAACGCGAACCGTGTGTGGTGGCGAGCCTTGGGAGAGGCCTATATCCTGCAGTGGAGAGACACGGGCTGATGATGATGATGATGATGAAACGCGAAAGTTTGTATGTATGGATGTTTGTTACTCTTTAACGCATAAACTACTGAATGGATTTTAATAAACCTTTACAATAATATAGCTTATACGTCAAAATAACACACAGGCTATAATTTACAAAGATACTAGTTTTCTACTCGCGGCTCTGCTCGCGTGGACTATACAGTTGTACCGCGCCCACTATAGTTTTTAGTATAGATATAGTATTTAAGCTGAAGTGAGCCATAGGCTACTTTTATCCTGGAAGAAAGGGTCCCGGTACAACTGTGCAATCCACACGAGCGGAGCCGCGGGCGGAAGGCTAGTATTATAATATTTATAACATTACGCTGCTATATTAAGCTGCAGAGCAGTAATTACAAAAGAAACATAACAAGTTTCACAATTTAGATTAGTTATTCAAAAAACTGTTTATGCCAAGACATAAGAAGTGTGCAACTCTCCTTATGCTTAGGAATAAATTGTACAATATTTTTAAATAGAAATAATTTAATTCAATTTTGTCAATCGTATTTACCATTTGACTAACCGATTGGCCGAGTGATTAAAGACCCTAACTGCAGAACCATAGGTCACGGGTTCGATTCCTGTCTAGGGCAAATGCTAGTACATGAGTATGTACTATGTATGTCTATTTGTTACGTGCCTGAGTGTAAAAGATCTATATGTTAATATATGATGAAGAGCATTTAAGTATGACTATCAGTATCTAGTACCGACAAGTATCCATAATACTTGCTTACGTTGGGCCTAGATGGCGCTGTGTGGGATGTCCCAAGTAATGTTATTATTATCATTTCATTATCACCAATTACGATAATATAACTTCTAACGGTAGGTATAGTTCGAATCAAACTTTATGGCGGATGTGAACATAGACACAAGTCGCGTCGCAGTAATCAGTTTTAGGTGTAGCGGGACGCAGTGGAGCGGGGGTATATGATTATATCTGCGCAAGCACGCCTAAAGCGTTGTATTCCGATCCGCCATAAAGTTTAAGGCGAACTATACTTGGGTATATACACATTAGTAACTTTTTTCACCATTCCAAAAATCAAGGATATTTTATATTTTGCTCGAGGTGCAGACAAATTCAATTCGCTTCGGATAGTTTCGGATTCCAAATATATAATGTTACCACAAGACAGGAAGTCTTCTTTTCTGATTCTTTTTGCCTTTCGCCGTATCTAAAAACTCATAAAAACAAACAAGCACGCATACGATACACGCAAGATAACGTTACATTAAAATAAAAAATAGATTAAAAATATCACTGACAGCTCCGTCCGCAAAGACCGATGAGTAAATTAATAAAGATTCTTTTGAAAGCGGGAGCCTCATAAAGGTATATGTTAATGAGCGGATAACAGTACACGAAGGGCCCGTCACGCCCGAATAATTGGCCCTGATTGCACAAACGTACGATTGAAACGTTTGATACAAAGGGTACTTGTGTATGTTGCAACTATTGTAAGAGGGAAAAAGGCCGTTTCGTTTTCGAAGGAGTCGTCAAGTGCGAGTCGAAGTTTCCTGACTATGGTGTCAGTTAAGGAAGGAGAATTCGACACTCAAATGAAATTATGCCTCAGTCTCTTGAAGACAAATTGTTTTATGTATCACCTTTTATAACTCGAAATTAGAATTTTTGATTTAATGTATATTATGTCAACGTGAATGGCCGAAATGCGGCGTATTTCAAGATACACCAGTGCACATTGACAAGTGCAAAACTTAATGATGAAAGTCCGTTTCTTTTTTTCCTATTATTACACCAAGGAATATTAAAGATAAACTAAAACGGCTTAGTTTACTTAGAAAAAAAATCGTTCAATTCTAAAATGGTTAGGTTTGTTCACGTTTTAATGCGAGGAACAAAGCGCAGCGGGAAAACTATCGCCACCATTGATGGCACAGCCTGAATTTGTATGTTTGGTAGGATTATCTACGACAATGCTAAAAACGAAGCGGAGTAGAGCAACGAGATAACGAGTAAATTAATAAAAAAAATTAAGTATACCTACGAACCTAAAAATACCCGCACGTTGCATTGCGAACAAACGAACTACCAGGCAGTGGAGTGCATTAAAGTTTTTCATAGGGTAGGCAGTAAAAAAAATAATAATAATAGGTACAGCCACATTGCCTGCACTTCCTTTCTCGCGTTTTTTTTAATTCCCTTGAATTTTGTTTGCTACAGAGCTTTATAGAGATCTTCACAAACAGACAAGTACGTTATTGGATAAGTACGCAAAGTACAATTATATTAATGCATGCATGTAAATGCACAAATTAATTATATTTTTAGATACCATGTTTGTTCGGCTTGTTCTTTTGTTTTCTTGGTAAATATATGCCATAGTATATAAGTAGTATGCTGAATCCTTGCTAGCCACCTTATATATACAGCAATCAACTGATAAATTATTAAACAAATCAATTACCAGAGAAACAAAGTGGCCTCCTAAAGGCAGGCACTCTGAAGAAATCGCTTTGGTCTCAGTAGAAAAACACCAATGAAACTATCAGTTGGTAACGAAATTGTACGCTTATTGAAAGTACTTGTTTGTTTGTTAATAAATGAAGAAGTAATAAAAACTACCTACCTATAACGTTTTTTTTTATTTATATGTTAAATCGATACGCCTATTTTTTTTAAATACGAGTTTAGGACCGATCATGATTTTTAGCCACGTTCGTGAAATTTTGCAAATCTGCATAGCCAATATAATTCCAAACAGTCTTTAAAGTACTGTCGAAAAATAAGCGAAAAAAAAACATAATAATTTATTGGTATGAACGCAAACCGGTTAACCATTTATAATTTTCGTATTATTTATTATTAAATTTCCTAATTTCCTTATTACCATGCCTGTTTTTTGGGTTAAATTTAAACCTATTGGTCGACGTTTAACAATTTTCAATTTATCTGTATAACAAAACGTATTGAATTTGTCTGCACTATATACTTCCATTAAACAAACAGATCCGTTACAAACCTCACATATGAAACTTTCCATCATTTTTGCATTAAAACAATAACAATTCACTAACAATCACAACACAAACAAAAAAAAAACAACCGAATGCCACAGTATGTAATAAACCGTAGAGTAGAAGCCACAGACATCCGGAACGTCCGATTATTCGACCGTGTTAAGAATCACAATTATTCGTAAGAACTAAATTAATTCATAAAACATTTTAATTTAATAGCATAATAAAAGAGACAAGATCTTAACTTCAATAAACCGGCCGTTTGTAAATGCCCCCTATTTCATATTTGATAGCAAGTGATATGCGACCATCCGTAATAATTTAGTATACGACATGTTGTTCGCATGTTTGCGTGAAGAGAAATGTAAGTGTTAATAACGTCGCGAAATTTCAAAGGACACGTTCAGATTTGTATGGAGGGTGGCCTTTGGATTCCGACTTTAACATAACTTATATCAGCTTAAAGCGCTTAAATTATGGGTTTTATCTAGCATTAAAAACAGTTTTTCATCACCAGCATTAATTTTAAATAACTGATTTTAAAAAACTAAGTGGAAGTTTAAAAAAGTATATTGGCAACACTAACACCGCCGCCATGTCAATTAGAAATTCCAATTTTCAGTCAAGATCGATCATGAAAATCGATTCGAATCAGGGATTCTGAGATTGTCCCAAAAAAAAAACCAAGGAACTAAAGATATGAATGTCTTTTTATCATTTAGATTTATTTTCATTGTTCATTGTTATTTCAATTTCACAATGACACATAACAATTGAATATTAATCAAAAAAGATATGTCACAGAATAAAAGGCGTGTATATAAATTGTCACAGAATAAAAAGCGTAGTACATAAATTGATGCGTTCTGTTTTGTGTAAAATATGAAACAAACATACAATATACGAATAACATTTAATAAAAAACGCTGGCACCAAAAAATATTTTTTATGTATTTTTAAATAACCCAATAAATAAGCTTTCTATTGAAATATATACTGTACTTGTCGGAGTTCAAAGGCCACTTCTGACCGTGTCCTTTGTAGGCTTGCGATAGTTGCGATGCATTTTACACCTAGCCGCTTGATGGCGCTATCGAGTGTTTCTCGTTAGGTGCGGAATATTAAACTTAAAATAGAAATATCAATTGGCGCGCGGTTTTAAAACGTATATTATATGATTATTTGATTGTGGTCTCCAGTTTACAGGGTCGGCAGTGAGTCTCTATGGTATGCACGCGTCTGCTACCAGGGTATCCATTCCATTCCATCAGCCCTTTTTATACCTTGCTGCAAAGGCTTAGGCCTCCCCTCAAGATGAGAAGACTTGGAGCTTAAATCTACCACGCTGCTTCACTGCGGGTTGCGGATTGTAACGACCGCCATCTATCGACAGCCTCCGTTCATTTCAGTTCTCACTTTAACGTTAAGTGAAGCTTCATTTTCAATCAATTCAAAAAAAAAAAAGAAAGTTTTTATTTTTAAGGCGGACATATGCTTTGTACCGCGGAAATGTATTCGCTGCGCCCGGGCTATCACGACATATCCGTATATCCAATGTATCCATAGTAAGTCAACTATGTACGCATGCGTTAATTTGAATACACTCAGACCATAGTAAGTTTACCAACCGCCAGTATGTTGCTAGCGTCCACTCACACATACTGCTGCGGCCGCCATTGCAGTGCTTCTTGTTGGGTGACAAAGAGTCTAGAGTTTTTATTACGTCTGTGATGATAGCCATATTATTCTCTTCAAAAAACCACTGGACAACTTTAGTATTTACATGATTTCTGATTTGGCGTTCATAAGCCATTTTAGAAAGTTACCACAAAGCGTTATGTTACTATAAACCGACAACAGTAAGTTCTACCCTCCTATTCCCATGCGAGGCGAACAGAAGGTCCCAGTCGACGAATTAGACAAGGTATAACGCATTATACACAGGTCGTAAGTGCTAGAGTTTGTTATAAATACTGTACTAATTCTTTTACCAATACACCTACCCTCTCTTTGCCCCGCGTGGGGCTGCCCCCGGCTCCGGAATGAGGCATATCACGATCAGTATATTTTTATTTATTTATTTTACATTTATTTAAAATAACCCAATCATTGATTTTAAGAAGATAAGGCTACTTTGGTAATAAAAGTATGGTAAAAGTATTAACAGCGGATCCAACATGAGACTTGAGTCTGTGTTGTGGTAATCCAGTACAGAATCCAGTCCAGAAGTGTGTACCTACGTGCGAGCTTATTTGTGAGTCCATATGTGTGGATGGGTGTATGTGTGTGTGTAATTATATTTTTTTTTCAATGAGAACACAAAGTTTTATAACGACTCGTTGAAATTATGAAATGAATTTGTTTTTTCATTCCAAATTTTTGTAGGTACAGCAATACGAGTACATGTTCGCAGGCAGCATCAGCCCATGTCTCTCCACTGCAGGATATAGGCCTCTCCCAAGGCTCGCCACCACACACGGTCCTCCGCCTTTTACATCCAACTACCCCCGGTATGGTGCCTCAGGTCATCTGTCTACCTGGCCACGGGGCGTCCAACGCTTCGCTTCCCGGTACGTGACCTCCACTTGAGAACTCATCTACCCCACCAGTTATCAGTTCTACGGCAAATGTGACCGGCCCAGTGCTACTTCAGCTTGCTGATCGCTTCGGCTATGTCGACAACTTTGACGGAATTCAGTGTTTCTGATTTCATCCATCAAAGAAATACCGAGAATGGCCAGTACTTTGACATATCTACTTAATTGTTCAAATAAAATGACGCTCAGTCTGCGCTTGCGTTTTAATACTACTTATATATAAATACACAAAGGTTGTAATTTAAAAGTAAAGGCGACCGCTTAGCTTAGTGGGTAGCGACCCTGCCTACGAAGCTGGAGGTCCCGGGTTTTGGTTGTTATATGTATGTGGTGTCTTCGCTTGGTACCCAAAACACAAGCTAATGATTTAATGTATAATTTGTGGCCGAGACCTTGTTGTAATGTATATGTTATTATTATTATTATTGACATTAATTTGTGTCTAAATCCAGTTACATTAATTTTGTGAACTAGTTAACAGTGTCTTTGCGATGAAATCCAACAAAATATTTATGTTTATATTTTGTGCTATTACGATTTTTTTAGAATAAATAAATTATGATTTTTTTTATCCCGCTTAAAATTTATGTATTCTGCTGATTCTGAATAAGTTGTTGTATCTCGGGCATATATTTTCAATGAATGCTTGAACTCAAATTACAGGGCGACTTTTTCATCAGTCGCCAATTTATTATTTTTTAAATAAAAGTAGGTAAATTATTTCTACATTACAATACTGGTTCCAAGAGAATAATCGATACAATGTAGCTACTAAGTCAAACACGAGAAAGAAAGTTACGTATGCGGGTGTAACGGATAAGGGTATCCCGCCAGTGGCCGCTGACTGACGCATTCGTCAGACGCCCGTGCATCGCCACGGTAATTCAGTAACTTCGTGGTGCCAAATCTATATTTAGTCTGAGTGTGACTAAAAGAAAAAAACACGTATTTCATTAGTATTTTCACCAAAGATCACGATTTTAAAAATTTGATAGGTAATGGAAAAAGCACCTCGTACTTGGTAGTATAATATAACAATAAGGCAACGAAAGCATTTAACGACTTTCTTGTTTAGCAAACGCATTTAACCCGACCGAATGCCCGGGGAGCAAAACCTTAATGGTTTTCTGACACGTCCGATTTTCGTTTGAACAGTCAGCGTACGTACTTTCATTTATTTGTATTACAGACGTATTGGGTTTTGATACAAGAACTTGTTGTGTGTAATTTGTGCGTTGTATTTTCTAACATTAACCATTTTACACGAATGTAAAAATGGTACTACGATGGCAAAAAGTTAGGCGATCACTGTATGTGTGTATTAAAAGAAACCGCTTTAAAATTAAACGATGATTAGAAAATAACTATAAAAAATAACTATATTTTACCATCTTAAGGGGATAGCCTTACTGTCTGCGGCTTCGATTTGGCGTCGCTATCTCCATTTAAACCCCTCTTCCCCGACCCGTTCCCGAGTGACAGAGATGAGAAGAACAAATTCCCAAAAATACCTATAAAACGCTCCTCGCAACAGTTTGCGGGTTGTGTCTGTTTAAAAAAAGCCGCTTAAATCACTGACAGCAATCTGCAACTGAGTATGGTAACTTCTAATACCACTTATCGAATATTCAATTTTTTGATAATGGTGAACATTTTTGGTCGCGGATTCCCGGTCTATTAACTTTTAGATTATAAATAGATAGCGAATTCCTTTTTGCCTAGCCAAAAAACAATAAGCTATCCAAGATGCATAGCCACTTACATATCAGGTTCCAAGTCGGTGTACCGGCCGTCAGGGTCGACGAGCCCGACGCGTATCGTTGGTAAGCTCTCGTCTTCATCATCTTCTGGTTCCCCTCTTGCCTCCCGAGCCTCGCGTTCCGCTAAGGCTCTAGCAGCTATCACCTACACATACAACTCACGAATATTTATTATATACTAGAACCGAGTTTGCACACTATTACTAACTAGAGGCCCCTTGAAAGTGAAATCAAATGTCCGAACTTTTTATTCAAATCAAATCAAACCAAATGAAAATATCTTTATTTCGTAGTTATGTAACATAATCTTGAAACACGTCATAAGAGTGAATTTTATTACTTTGTGGAAGGACGTCACCACAAAGGCGCATTCAAAAATGCTGGTTCCTCTAAGAAGAATACGCAAGATACTGAGGGACGCTCTTTTTAACAAAATTATAAAAAAAATTTTAACAATAAGTGCTTAAAGAATAATATTACTGAAATTATTAATTATTACGGTTAAACGTCTATTAATTTGTGAAAGCTCGTAAATTTACTAATGCTTTGTTTTGTGAACAAAAATTTAATGAAAGTAAATTTCGATTAATAAAATTCGACGTACACATCTTTTCTGTGTACTGCCACTATGACATCAGTAAACCCAATATTGTACATATATATAAGATTTGAAGGAAGCTATGGTCAGAACGGACGACCAGAAAATCACAATTTTCAAGGGGGGAAAATGGTTCAATTCGTTTTTGATTCGTGTAGTAGTTTTGTAAAAGGTTTTATTTTTTTTTACTCCTGATGGTCTTTTTTATATAGCGTTACTTCCTAAATCTTCCTAGAATGGTGAGAAAAAATGACACATTCGAGGTTTATAAATCTGCTGTATTATGCCTTTAGGGGTGATACGACACATTAGAAAAACAGCCTCTGCCGATGGTCTACTCATTCATCGATAAAGCCAAAATGTGTGATGCAAAAGCAGAGGGAACCAGGTATTATGTCGTTTTATGCAGATTCGATTCCCCAAAGCGTTTGACACGGTAAAACGCTATATATTTAGATGAAATCTGGTCTTTTAGCTTTACGTGGACCGGCTTATTGTGTTATGGTGCTTTTTAAATATATTTATAACCGCCAATGCAGTCAGACGAAAAAAAAATTCAAAATCAAACCTTAAATGAGTAGATGACAGCTACGTAGATGCGACACTAACGTCACGTAGTTCGAACGTCCGATTGTATTTTGTTTTCGACTGAACTAATCGCACCCTATCGCAATCGCAAGTCGTGATAGCCCAGAGTGCAACGAACCTGTCTCAAATTTATAAGGCCATAGGGCCATGGTTCGAATCCGGGCGTGTACCAATGAGTTTTTCGGACTTAAGTACATTAACTATCACTGACTCCGTGCCTCGGAGAGTACGTTAAACAGTCGGTCCCGGACGCTGTAAATAGATGGCGGTCGTTACAATCCCCAACCCGCAGTGGAGCAGCGTGGTGGATTTAAGCTCCAAACCCCCTCCTCACCCTGGGGAAGGCCTAAGCCCCTGCAGTGGGGTAAGATTGGCTGATGATGAATCGCACCCTAATGGTCAATTAACGGCCTATTGGTTCAGTTCAAACAAAACGTGACGTTAGTGTGCTTATACGTAGTTATTCTGGTTAGACATTATGTAGTGTCATTTTACCTGTAACCGTCGCTGCGCCTGCGGCGTTATTTCGACGACTCGCGACCATCTTCTCGACTTCCGTTCGTATTGCCATTTGTCGCTTAAAGCGCACTGCTCATCATCAGAATCATTCTGTAACAAAACAAAATAAAACAATGTATTAATATAAGTTATACATACATATATCAATAAAATATCTATTGAAAGGGTTGTCAAGTGATTTCAGGTTTACTATACATTGGAATTCGAAACATCTGGATTCGGATTGGTGCTTAATTTATTTGTTAGTAACAGACTAATTTCCAGTAGGTCAAATAGTTCGGCGTACTTTGTAGAGCACGAAATTCCTATGTGAAATATATCAGATTCTCATAAGAATATTGTGAGTTTGTCTCAACACTCAAAGAGATTCAAAAACACATGCCGTCTCTCGTCTTATAATGTGTGTCCATTATTTTAGCGTCAAATTTTATAAAGAGTACGACAAAGATTGTTTTACATTTCTAAGATATATTACTCAGATTTACAAGTTCCCATTGAAAATTTCATACATACGAACAAACTTAGATAAATAATCTACAATGTTATTTTCCGAATACGTGCATACAAAAAACACATTGTCATCTCTAACAGAATATTTTAAAGGTACGACTCAGCGAACCACAGACTAAAAAGGTGCAAACAAAAATGTGGACGTACTGAAACAGTAACGCAGAAAGGACTTTTTGTGAAATAAGATTTTTCAATCAATCATATTATAATATTATAATATAATCATATATCTTTATTTTGTATTACATAACAAATAATCTTGAAATACGTCACAAGAGTGAATTTATTACTTTGTGGAAGAACGTCACCACAGAGATGCATCAAAAAGTACTGGTTTCTCTCAGAAGAATATGCAAGAACCTGAGGGACGCTCTTTTTAACAAAATTGTAAAAAAAAATTTTAACAATTAATGCTTAATGATTAATATTATTGAAACAAACTGTTAGGCGACACATTTTATAACACAAATGCTACTTTGTTTTCACACACCAATAATAGATTCACTGAATCCTATAAGATGTGCTTTAAGTTAAGATGTTTTAACAAGACTGGTGCACTTTCATACTGTTCGGCGCACTGAATCTGAAATATTATAATTAACATATAATACAGAAAGAGATAGTTATATATAACGATTTACGCTTAAAATACACTTAATTAACATATATATTAGAAGGCAACGAAAACGATGAATAGATGAACGTCGAATTTTCGATTAGATCCTAAAATACAACACTAGTCGAATTAGATACTATTAGAATGTTACAAAACACGCCTTAAAACGTTTCTCGATAATTATGTATGACAAGCGACAATCAAAATGTCGCCAAAGGTCAAAAGTTAATTGTTACCTTCAAATATAACGACGCGTGATTGTTTTGAAATTCTCAAAAATCATTCGGCCAGACCATAAAGTAAATAAATTTGACAGCGGCGTTTGGTTTTTGAATAAAATTATTATCATGTGGATAAGGTAAGATACTTTTGTAATTTATTAAGATTTGACATTTGTTATACTGTTACTCACAGAAATTTAATTGTAACTAATTTAAGAAAGTAGTAATATATAAAGTAATAAAACACCTGTACTATATTTTTAGACAGTTAAAATATTTTTTTAAACAAATACATTATTCAGGACTATAGTTTGACCGAAACCGCTGTACCTCGCCTTATGCTTCATCTCGGAATGAGGGTGCTTGGAGCTTAATCCACAACGCTGCTCCAGTGCGGGTTGGTGGATTTTAAGGAGTAATAACGAGTAACGAGTAAAACGAGTTATCTGATGACGACAACCGAGACCGACGGCTTAGCGTGATCTCCGAGGCACGGAGTCAGTAATAATTTATGTACCTACTTATGTCAGAAAAAACTCATTGGTTTCTGGGATTTGAACCACTAGATTCTAGATAAAAGGCGGGCTCGCTAGCACTCAGCTATCACGAAACTATATTGATTTATTGAATTTAAGCTTCAATGCACATATGTTTTAAAAATGTTACATTTTTAATACAAATAAGGAAAAAGGTAAATATTCTTTGCGTTTGTCATTTTTGCGTACTCGCGGTGCATGCAGTAATGATCGAAGAGCATAATTATGACATTTTAGCATAGACACGTTTTGAATTTTAGGTTCGGGCTTCACCTGTGGCTAGCAGAGTATTTATTCCGTGGCTACAATTTGATTTATTTTACTTTTGTGTGACTGCAACGTACACCGCAAGTGAAATCCGAGTATTATAATTATTATGTCATATGAACGGTTCAATTTTTACACGTCATCGTTTAAAATTAGGAAAACATCAGATATTATTGATATCTTTACGCTTTTCTTTTAAGGCATTTATAGATAGGCCTTTCAATTTTTCTGTAGATTTATAGTGAAATATTTTTCATAAATTATTAAATTTAAAATTTTTGAAAGATATACCAACAAAGTTACGTGATAGTAAATATGGAATAGGTACATAAACGTGTATTTTCTACAAAATACAGAAAACGTATTAAAATATCCAGACTTAAAATTACTACAAGACAAAAGTCATGTTCAACGAACATATTCTACCGAGACCGGTAACTGTAGAGGGTGCAATTCTTGAAGTTGTGCAAAACTTTTTCTATCTAGGACAGACTGTCTAGTTAGGCAAACACAACTTCAACAAAGAGGCCGACCGAAGAATTCAGCTGGGCTGGGCTACTTTCGGGAAGCTCCGTCGTCTGTTCTCGTTGCCACTACCACAATGTCTGAAGACCAAGGTCTTCAACCAATGCGTCCTGTCTACAATGACATACGGTACCAAAACATGGACTCTCACGGCAGGACTGGTCCACAAATTTAAAATCGCTCAGCGCGCTATGGAACGGGCTATGCTCGGTATTCCCTTGATGGACAAAATCAGGAATACTGAAATCCGTCGAAGAACTAAAGTTGTCGACATAGCCGAAGTGATTAGCAAGCTGAAGTGGCAATGGGCCGGTCAAATTTTCCGTAGAACCGACAACCGATGGGGTAGACGAGTTTCCGAGTGGAAGCCACGTACCGGGAAGCGAAGCGTTGGACGCCCCCCGGCCAGATGGACTGATGACCTAAAGCACCATACCGGGGGTAAATGGATGCGGAAGGCGGAGGACCCTATGTGGTGGCGAGCCTTGGGAGAGGCCTATATCCTGCAGTGGAGAGACAAGCTGATGATGATGGTGATGATAACTAAAAAAATTAACTGATTAATATAGACGAATAGATATGTTGTATATTTACAGTAGGCATATGTATTCCTACTACTTTTTATATCCAACCAAACCACTGTGAACCATACCTTAATGTATAAAGGTGATATATGAACAACCAGATAAAAACAAAGTTTATGCTGGACGGTTTTACTCTGTAAATGTTGGGTCGAATACCTTGATAGCTGCTCTTTCGGCTCCAGAGAGTCGTTGGGCGAGAGAAAATTACTGCTGGCTTTACATTTTAGGGAGGTAAAGCTCGCCGTGTGAGTAAATAAGTTTATGTGAAAGCGCGACTCAAGACAAAGTATATTTTATTTTAAAAACGTTTTGTGTTTTACGTACTGTATCACAAAGAGTTAGTGTCATCAGATTTATACTACTATAGAAAAGTTATAAAACGCACTAGTTTATTGCGTATTGGATAGGATAGTCCTTATTAAAAAATTCTATGACACCATGATGGGACGACCTGACATAATATTGATTAAAACAATTATAAAACGCGTTTACTGAAAATTGCAAGTTTTTTTGTAATCTCTGATCGACACACAAAAATACAGATGTATCAGAAAAGTAATGTGACTGGACGTACCTGCAATTTGCAAATCGCAAGACAATTTGAACCAAATGTCTTTAGTGATAAAGTAGTTTTTATAGTATTTTCGTTATAATTTATGACTTTCTCTTATTAAAATTATTTCATTGGATAACTTCGGGCAAACCTGCGCGTCCGATGTTAACCGATTCCTATTACTTTTGTAATACATCTGTACAATATTTAATTAATGACCTTTTGTAACAAATTAAATATATCAAATTTTTTATTTTTTTAAGTTCACAATATTACTATTTTTTGGAGTTTTTAAAAGTTACAAGTACAATTTTTTAGTTTATAGATACCTACTATTATCAATAAGATACATAAGTGAGAATAAAAATTTCTTATTTTATACAAGTATTTTTAAGTAGCACTATATTTAAAGCGCCACGTAAAAAAAATTGGCCCAATGTTTTTTTGAAATAATAGGCTAATGCGTATTTTAAATAGTTTACAAAATTTAACCACAATTTTATTTTAATTAAACAAATTGTTATCTTTTATTTTCAATCTTCAGTTTTATATCACGTATTTCGAAATATGCTGCGCTTTTCCGCTCCGGACCAACTGACCACCAAAAGTCACCACTAGTGGTCAGTTGACACTTCAATGTCTCAACTGGCTGCCAGTGATCAAATGACACGATAGTATTCCCATTTCACCACCAGTGGTGTGAATTGTCCCATTTGACCACTGGTGATGGATTGGGCATATAACTACTGGGGGTCGATTAGGACCAATTTTTAATCTTATTTATGAGTTCCTGTAAGTTGACTGTCGTCGAGTAGGCCTTCGAGTCCGATTGAACGTTGCGAGCGTACCTATACATAAGTTAATAAGATAATTTTCGAAATTTTATTACAAATATAAAATATAAAAATAGTATTTGGGAAATAACACCTCAAATTTTTATTTTTATAGATTTTCATGTTTTTTTTATTAAATTGTAATGCGTGGACGATGATTTTACGCACGACTTTTTTGCGTTTACAATATAAAAAATATGTGTTTATTTTTTACATAGTATTTAAATAATAAGACAATTTTTGTACATTTACAAATATACTATATGCCTCGTACGTTCGATTTTTTTGTGATTTGTATTCGCAACCTGTTCGCTAAAAAAAACCCTGAAAAATCTGTCGTCTCGTGCTTACTCAAAAACGTATGTTTGAATTTATTTTTTACTTATGTATATTATGTTGTTATATATATTGTTATAAATGTCTTTTGTAAGTAGATGAGTGAAATGGGAGTTCCATTGTATAATTTGGTCACTGGTAGCCAGTTGAGAAATTTGACTGCCAAATTGCCACCAGTGGAGAGATTTGATAAACCATTTCACCCCTAAATCTCACCACCAGTGGTCAGTTGAGACAAAAAAAATCCCAGCTGACTACTGGTGGTCAATTGGGAGCAATTTTTTCCCAATTCACCACCAGTGGTGAAATGGGAATTTTTTTGTCTCAACTGACCACTGGTGGTGAGATTTGGTGGTTAGTTGGTCCGGAGCGCGCTTTTCGGCCCTTTTCGGAACTTTTCGGCCCCATCGGCCATCAGTTCTGCGTGCTATGTGACCTGCCCCCACTGCCACTTCAACTTGCTAATCCGCTGGGCTATGTCGCTGACTTTTGTTCGTCCATGGATCTCCTCATCACTCATTCGATCTCGCAGGAAGCATAGCCCTCTCCACAGCTAGTTGAATGACCTTGAGCTTACTTATGAGGTAGCCCAGCGCAACGTAGAATGTCCAGCCACAAGGTGGAAAGATGACGTTGTAAAGGTGGCGGGAGGAAGCAGGATGCATGCCGTTACCAGTAGGTCCTATTAGGAATCAACGGGAGAGGCCTATATCCAGCAGTGGACTTCCTATGGCTGAGATGATGACGATGATGATTTCGATATAATGCAAAACAGTAAGGTATGGTACCTACCGGTTTCGTATTGCTTACATATTATTTTTGCAAAACAAAAAATTCAGAAAAAAAATTGGCGGATATTAAAAGCTGCCGGGTGAAGTCACGGAGAAAAACTAATATTATTATTTTTAATAGTACTGATTATATACCTTTGCAAAACCTTAAAAAAATATCAATATCTTTATTCATAATCCAAAGCCTTAAAACAAGTTTGTAGTGCATTTAAGTGAAACGATAAATAAAGCTTTAGAGGCCGATAATACTAAAAGCCCAGCTTTCTGCACAAAGCTCGCTATATACCCCTATTAGCATATTGAGCTTCGTGATATAATATTCGCAAGTTTGTAATACAGTGAACAAGATTTTCCACCCGACTTACCCGGAACTCATTATTGATAATGAGTGTGAGTCAATTTATTGTTATGGTAATGTGCACACGTGTTTAAAGTTCTGTTGAGACTTTAGCGAACACATACCTGGAACAACGGAATTTAGGATAACTTTAATCGAATGATATCTCTTACCTAGGATCGGATACGAATTATCTGTGGCGGTTCCGAGCTAGTTTTCTGAAAAAAACACCACCAAAATAAGGTGACAGCTAAAGAAAATTTTCCGATTTTGTTTTTGTTACTCGTTTAAGTGTAAAACTATCACTACATATTATAAAATAAAGTCCCCCGCCGCGTCTGTCTGAACGCGATAAACTCAAAAACTACCGAACGGGTTGGCATATTATTGGCACCAATGGACGGTGTGATTCAAGAGGGAGGTTCACGTGTATAATTTATCAAAGTTTTGTGTAAATTTGTTGAAATATGACGATTATTGTTAAAGAAGTCGGAAAAAAATCAAGCCGGCTAGGATCTTTCATCGAAAACGCTGCCTAATCCTTTTGAGATATAACAAAATAATGTATGGAGGTATTGTGTACATTATATAGGACTTAAGAAAAGTCCGTGATGGCATATGTCTATCTTTAATGAATAGCTTACTATACCTATTTTTATGTTTAAAAAAATGGTGTCATATGATGAGGTAATTGGAAAGCAATTTATAAAGATACAGTATTAATCCTTATCAAATTAAATACGTTATTTATCTTCAACATTTTATGCACATTATGATTGCTCTTTACACTATACAATTTAAATTGATATCTTAGGAGCTATCGCGAAATATAAATATCGCGCGACCAGCCGGGCGGCCATACGGGACGGCGCGACACGTGTAGTTAGGTTGGGTTAGGTTATATGTATTTATTCTTTACTTTTTCAAATATTTATAGAATTGGAAATAAAATACTTTAAAATACTCCAATTAGGATGAACATACGTCACATTTAAAGGTAATTAAATCCAATCCATACGTTCGACGCAACAAGTTGATATGACACTACGACAGAAAAAACATTACGGCTTATATGCTCTGCTACCCGTGCGAAGCTGGGGCGGGTCGCTAGTAGCTAGTAGTAATAAAATGTGAAATCGACACCAACTTCGATAATAATATCTATTTTGTAAATAATAAATAACATTGGTTTTATTATGTTATGCTCTTTTATTATGGGCTAGAGAAAAATGCTACGATTGTTTAGCGAAAATAAATAAAAAATAAAAAGCGTTTTCTCATTTTCGTAAAGAGTATGTAGTAGGCATAGGAATACCTATATCAGTCTAGCTAAATTATTACAGTGAACCTTTGACTTTTAGTATCGATTGTGAAGAGAATAAGCTCTGCAAAGGAAAGCGTAAATTTATTGTACCTAGTAATACAATATATTATACAATATATTTTATTATATATTACAATATATTTTACTATATTATTATAGATATTTTTTAGTTACTTTTTTTAGTTAAATATTTATGTGCATGTATGAATGTTCCGTTTTGTTTTTGGTGTAAAACATTTATATATTATGTATGTACATGTACAGGCCTCTGCCTGATTTGGGATTAGAGGATTGTGTGTGCGACGTCCAATATATTTTACTATATTATTATAGATATTTTTTAGTTACGTTTTTGTAAATAATGTTCCGACAATGACATTATAACATATCTAAATATGAAACGATTTAAATTCCATCAGCACAAAAAAGGAAAGTTTAAGGACACATTTTCAGCAATTCACGAAGTGCGTTCCATATATTTCTAGGAGAATCTCATATAAATGGAGGAATGTATTCGATCGTATCGTAAAATATTTTTCCTTCGAAAAAAGAAGCTTAATGAATGAAGTTTTTCACTTTCCTCGAGTTTATTGAAAATTCGTTGCTTTTGCACGAAAAAAGGGAAAGAAAAGGGAAAAGTTTACTAGAAAGCGTTCGGGTATCGTTTATTAAAAAGTTTAATAATAAATATTACGTAAATTAATTTTAATTTAAGAGCGTTAATAAACGAATTAATTAATGAAGATAAATTGTCGAATAATTAAGGCAACGTCACTGTCCTTTAATTTGTGAACGTCGAAATCCAGTCGACTTTGAGCCGTCTTTGAGCCTAAAAATTTATTAACAAAGAATTATATTAAATCAAAATTGTCAAACTAGTTAATTACTTTCACCGTATATTTACTATTAGATATTGAAAAGGAAGTATTAGGCTTATATGTTAATAAAAATATTTTTAATATTTGACAATATTTCAGTTCTTTATGAGTATGTTATATCAAGTGGAAACAGTAGGATTCGATAGTATTTCCCGCTGTAGAAACTTCGTGCTGTGTGGTACTTTAAGAGTAAAAGTTAAAAACAATAGAAGTGAAGAAGTATAAGATAAGGAAAGTGGCACGGGTCGTTTACGACTGTTACGTACTGTTAGTTTCTTCGTGAGCTTTATATATTACGACTTAGTATTCAGATGTTAGTTTTTAAATTAACCCATTAAAGACAATATCACAGAGTTAGCTTTTAAGGTTAACAGACTAAAACTTTAAATCACCGAGCTTCGAATATGAAATACAATAGTTATATAAAAATGCTGGTTTAATCCAGGCCAGTGTCATCTTACATTGAAAAAAATTTTATTTGACTTTGTCATCATCGTAGCAAAACTTATACAATTATAATATAAAAAAAAAATCATTCGTGAAAAAAATATTGCTTTCATGTTACATTAAGAAAAAAAAATATACTTTGTTAAATTTGTTTAAAATAAAATAATAAAGTTATACACCTATGGGTGCATAGGACATGCCCTATACAAATAAAGGAATAATTTGACATTATGTCACAACAGATTTATATGTATGCGCGAAGGATGGACGATTTTACATTGTGAGAATAAATGTCGTTTTTTGTAGTCACTTGTGAGCTAAGTGTTCTCGCAAAAAAGTAAGACACTTAGCACCCTAGGACAACCCTTGCAACTTTAGTTAGCTACTAATAATATCCTGATCATTGAGTGAAACTTGTACTATATATATATCTATAATTTCCAAAATACAAATAACACATGTCTACATTTCCCTTTATTTCCCATCTTACAAGAAAACGTGTCATATGTACATCCAATAGCTTAGAACCCGGTGCAACATTTTTTTTAGTTTAAACTACTTAAAATCAAGTCGTTTTTATCGATATACGCTATAGTGTAGTGTAACAGTGTAAAATTATGCTAATAGCATTTCACCGGGATGTCGATAACGAAACGAGCTGATTACGCATTGAGTAATGGCCCTAGATCGGCTTTCAAAATTAACTTCGATAGTTCATTGTAATACGTTACATGAATGTAGATTCCGCTCGTAATTTCCATTGATGGAATTCGATATATCGAGTTAATTTCGTCGAATCGATAATTTGCTGAGTAAGAAGCTATTTTGTATTTAATGAAAATATTAACATCAAGTTTTTCTTAAATCTGTACACGCGTCTGGTTTGAAATATGGTTGATAACTTTATAGCAATATCACATTTCGATGTGATGTGTTGTTCTAAAAATGTACTTTAGATTAAATAGCTAGAAATTATTCTTTATTCGCTTTATTCATAGAAAGATAAATCGCATTTTCGGTCATTTGTTTTTTTTTGTCTTTTGATCATAATTATATTTGACAGCGTTTTTAGAAATTTAGTTACTCCCATTCCAAACAATAATATAAAAATTTTGGCGTGTTAAAATACCTACCAGCGACTGCCCAGGGCCATATATAAGTGAATCACACACTCATTTAATCACATAATTACGTATAGGTATACATGACAGTAGTTACATGTTTAAAATTAATTTCATTTGAATATTCCTTGCTTTTATCTTAAAATACATCCATATTCATTGTAACTTATCAGCATTTTTCCAAAGTAATTTATTCTACGGAATAAATAACAGGAACGTTTTTTCCGTCGGCGGATTTCTCAGTCATGCAGCCATCGGATGAATGATAGTGCATGTAACGCAATTCCAGGAGCGGATGAATCGCGTCGTTAGCGGCTTGTCTGCATTGCGGTATGTTCAGAAAATATTATTTTTAATTTGCACTCGTACTTTTTACGATCTACGGCATGTTATCGAGGAATTTTCTTGTATGGCGATTATTATTTCACTAGCGTTTTTTATTTCATAACAAACGACTTTAGGCAATTTTATTTATATAAAAATAAAATTGACTACATACTGTGATATAACTTATATTTTCTTTCTATCCTCGTTATGTGTTATTCGATACCATCAATCACTGTTTTCAGTCACTCAACTTAGTTTTTTGCAATGCAGTGACTTTGAAGACGACCGCTTAGCCTAGTGGGTAGCTACCCTGCCTATGAAGCTGGAGGTCCCGGGTTCGAATCCCAGGTCGGGTCATTATTTATATGATGAATATTGATACTGGTACCGGGTCTTGGTTGTTATATGTATGTGGTGTCTTCGCTTGGTACCCAAAATACAAGCTAATGCTTAGTTTGGGGCCTACACGTTGTTGTGATGTATACATTATTATTATTATTATTATATATTATTATTTAATATCAATCCTTATCAAAAAACTTTAACTGAAGCCATACTGCTCTAAGTGCGTTTTAATAACAAAATTAGGTATCTAATAAGTATTTCATATTGTTAAGCGTGCATTCTCATCGTCGATTATCACCGTTTTTTCATCACTAGTTTAGGATTTAGGACGGTGGAAACCAATTTAATTTGATGAGCTTTTCTTGGCAGACGTTATAACTTTAGAACTTTTGAACATATAGATAAGATACGCATGACAAGTCATGCGTCCGAAAGATTAGAGACGAGGATGTAAACAAAGTGTAGGTCAAGCGTAGAGAGGAAATGAATAAGTTGTCAGCGTAAAAGAAATCCACATTTTGGATAGTGGACATTGGAGTGGAGTGGATAGTGGAGATATAGTGAATTTATTTGGGTGTAAAATATTTCAAAACAGAGTACACGCAGGAAGAACTCGCCGTGTGTTTTGAGTGCCAAATAAAACGTAATTTCACATCGTACTGTTCAATTCCACACATAATAGGAAAGTTTTATAGTAGTGGTAGGTTAGTGATTGTTCATCATTACGCCATCGCATCCAATTTTCCTGTTTTATATATGCGCACGCGACCGTAAAATTGTTCTACAATGCCATCAAATCCCCACTTTACTATATCAACCATACGTATATACATATCAGAGCACATTCTTTTTTGATGTTGTCAGTACTCAGAAAAATTATTGAAAATAACGACTCCAATATCATTTTAATTATTGATTTAACTTTGGGGTCTCCTGCAATGTCTCTTGAATTGTTTTTACGATTCGCATTAGTTAGTGTGTAAATACGTAAATATTAGTGTACCTATACAGGAAGAAATTTTAACAACCATCCAAAAAAAATCTAGATGTTAGGTATCACACAAAGTAGACCTCATTACATAAATAATAAATATAGTGTATATTTTCATAATAAATCATTTTATTTACAGTGTTATTTTATAAAGTTTGGTTACTTTCTTTTTCACGACGCACCCGAGACCTTGAGACCGAAACGGGGCGGAGCGTGCAACGGGCGTGAATGGTGACTAGAGTTATTGGTTTTTTTTGGAAAGAATCGTGTAGTCATATTTCAATATTTTTCTTTTGAACGATACTAAAAGGAAACAAGACAGCCATCGGTTTTTACCACAGGTCATTATGTTAAAATTTGGATGGTTGTTATAATTTCACTTTGTATTTCTTATATTCGAAACCCGTTTTACTTTACTTTCTTTGTTACTGTTCTGCTCCTAAAAATAATACGTTGAACCATAATTTAAGTGAAATATGAAAATTTCATCGAAGAAAATCTTTCTGATTTTGTGTTATTGTGCCGTAAGCTTTCAAGCAAAAAAAAAAGAAACGGTCATTGTGTGTCCGACGTTGGCCGGTCACGTATCGACTTGAGATTTCGAAATTGCTTTTATTCACCTAATTAAAAGTCACTAGAGAACCGTTATTGTATTATCAAAGCTCTGTCCAATTTGATCCAATAGTAGGGTAAAAAAATCCATCCCGGGAAGTACCAAAGAAAATTAAAAATTTTTTTTATAACTTATTCAGAGAAATGTACGGCAGTTCACATAAAACATCTGCCTATGATACATCAGAATCAATGGAAGATGGCCGAGGTATGAACCCGTTACATACGGACGGACGGAAGGACATGACAAACTTATAAGGGTTTTGTTTTTCCATTTCGCTGGCCATATAAAGTTCTGAAATTTAAATAAAGCAAACTCTTATTTTTTATTTATAAGCAAATTATGAGAAATAAGTAATTATTACTTCAACAACGGTTTGAATGTGACAAATACAGAATTCGAATGTGCTATGTAATGTACTAAAGACAATCAAATGAATGGTAGATATATGCCAGATTTCAGTTTGTTGAATTGTGCTTGTTAGATACCATTTTTCAAGTTTTATATTTGGCGAAATCAGTGGATATGAGAATTTTCGTGTTTTTGAAAAACTAAAATTATGATAAAAATCCTACTCATAGATTTTGTTGCACAGATTCTAAATTGATTGATTGGTCACCGCGTATTTTGATATACTTATGCAAAGTAGGTTAAGATTATATAAGTAGAACATGTTCGCGATAAATAGGCAACACAAGTAAGAAGAAGCGGTGCGGTGGAGGAAAGGCGCTTGCCGTCAATCACTATAGCGAGTGTCGGCGAAGTAGACAGGGTTAGCACGACATGTGGCTCACGCGCTCTCGCTGCTCAAACACCTTTTTCCGCCGACTTTGTGCTGTTATTTGGTCTGTATCCGTTTTTTGATGGGTATTTAATAAATTTATTTAATATTTTTTATAGTTATTTAATAACTTATTTTCAAATAAGTAAAATAGTAGGCAAATGTCACTGTTTTCTGTTGTGTAGGTAAGTATTCATGTTAAAGTTTAATATATTAGTGACTTTTTAATAAAAAGGTATTAAAAGGTCACAGAAGTTTACGTGGGTCTAACAGATTTGGTATATATGCAAAGCTACGTACATAAAAGTTGTTTGTTCGGTAGCTATGCGATGTCGACATCCCTACACGTGTCCCTACACGTGTACATGTCTTACTTACTCGGGGGCCGCGCGCTTCAAGAACTTTGCTATATGCGTCAATTGTAACTCAGATTATTGTTTTCTGTGTTGGTGTAGCACGAAATAGATAAGAAAAGTTATATAGTTTTTTATCGTTACCCCTGCGGCTATGGTAGACAAGTCTTCGCTGAAATTAGAAAAGTTTTATGAATGGAATACGGCGAACAGGTCTGGTGCTTAGCGTAAGGATGTCTTATAATTCCAACTAGCATTCCGCCCGCGGCTTCACCCGCGTGACCTACATTGTACAGGTGAAATAGTAACGATTTATTGAGGGTTTTTCATTTTAGTTTCGAAAAGGCAAAGGAGAGGTGAGATAAAATTTGAATAACGAAGAAACAAGATGAATAATTAATAAACATTATTATAAAAAACTATAGCTTATATTATATAATAGTAAATTATGATGCAAGTAAGGTAAACTGCATATTATAGTCGAAGTGTTTATAGACACGAGGCGAAGCCGAGTGCTTATAATAAACCGATGACTATAATAGCCAGCTTACTGAGTACGATAATCATACGACGTTTTTCAATACATTTGTGATTAAAATTAGGTAGATGCTTCAAATGTAATAATAGCGGAAGCTAAGGGCGCGAGAGGGTTGCTTTTCGCGGTTTACGCATGCGTTTCAAACAGAATGCTCGTTTGTGTTTGGTGTAAAGTAAAAAAGCCCAGTACTGTAAAATACAACATTACGGTACAAGTTTCGATGTCATAAAGACTGCATTAATAGCAAAGGTATTGAAAAAATCATTTGGAATAGCTTTTTTTAGGAAACTCGAAAGTTGCCTTTACAAGGAATGTTCCTGTGGTACCCTAAAATATTTACTCATTGTATTTACTTCAGAAAAGTTATATAAACGCTGGCGATAATATCTTTCATTATAATTCAATATTCGAATGATTATGAAAGAGGAATCGGGGAGGGGCATATTACGGAATTGAATATTCATAAAAATCAATCAATATAAGCGAAACCTTTGTAAAGTCTGACCCATTTCGGGTTGAATTGTAGGACGATCTTTTGAATAATTCAAATGACTACGATTTGTAGGCGAAATATTAAAATATCGATAGAAATGGAAATTCGAAACATCTGTTGTGTTAAAAATGCTCATAGACCGTCGGCTGAGGATTTTTTTCCGACATATTGTATTACGCCTAATAACATTAGATTACATAGGTACGGCAGGTTTGTATGTATAGGTCATCAAATGTGGCCATCTTTTTCTCCGTTTGTAGACTAAGAAATAAAGCCAATTAAAAATGCTGTTAATAGTAAAAAAATAAAACTTTGTAAAATAAAATTTATAAATTCTTTGATACGAATTCCTAAGAATCGAAAATAGAGATAAAAATTTGAGATTTTCATGTCGTTTGACCATAAAACTATGTTTATAATACCACTATAATAAATTACTATATACTACTATAGTTTTAATGTTGAACCTTAATGTACTATATTATGCGAGAGAGAAAAGAAACAAAATTGTTTATGTTGACATAGCGGCCACCGACAACTAAAGTGGAATCCAGACGTGATTCGTTTTTTTAGTCTATTAACGGCATTTTTGAGATGGGCATAACTTCATAAATATTCCTAAACAGACAGAAAGACG
Organism: Luffia ferchaultella; assembly: GCA_949709985.1. NCBI lineage: Eukaryota > Metazoa > Arthropoda > Insecta > Lepidoptera > Psychidae > Luffia > Luffia ferchaultella. The sequence goes on from OX453262.1 coordinate 4,104,265, forward strand.
GATATATTTGATGATCGAAGACTTTTCAAATCTGCCGTATTATACCTTAGATGCCATACGATACATGAAAAAATCGCCAAGTGCGAGTTGGACTCGCACACGAAGGGTTTCGTATCACCGTACAATATTAAAAAACGTTTCTTGTACAGTTACTTTAATTAATAACTTTATTTTATTTTATTATTTGTTGTCATAGCTCCCATAGTAGTACATACTTCATGAAAATGTCAAGTGTAAGCAATGATTTCACAACCACCGACCACCAAAAAAATCGAAAAAAAAAACACGTTTCTTGTATGAACATTTAAAGTGATTCAGACGATACAGTACTGTGGCAGACGGACAGCGGAGCCTTCGTAACAGGATTTCCATTTATACCCTATGGGAAAGGAACCCTAGAAAAACGGCTGAGGTCGACGTTCTGCCGTTTAATGAGAAACGCGCAAAACAATGTTCATTGGTCAACGACAAGAATCTCAGTTGGTTCTGGAAGAGTTGTACTTTTAGTAACTATATAGAGGCATTTCTCTTGTACGACGTATTAGATTATGAACGAAATCATAAATTTTCCAGACTGAAATTATTTCAATTTTCGATAAAATTTTTTTTAAACAATTTCACGTATTTGCCGATTATATTTTTAATAATTCTAATCACATTAAAATATAAAGAATAATTATAAAAGCCTACGCGCATTTTCACGTATACTTGAGTTATACATGGACAGAAAAATATCTAAACATGATACATTAAAAAAAAACTTGATAGTTGCTATCAGAATATAGCAGGCGTTATTTCGTAGATTTTGTGAAATGAATGCGGCTTATTTCATGTCTGTTAGTGAAAACACTAAGAAAAACTGAACCCATCTCCCTTACTAATTGGGACGTGCCGTAATGACATAGACAAGATAAACGAAAACTCGTATGATAGACTGAAAGGAGATCACGTGAACCGATGTTACCCTCAAATTCACTTTGAAAGATGGAATCAGTTGATGTTTTTGAAGTAATTATACTGTTGTCATGCGGTTTTAATTTTTATGAACATACCGAATGTTTGTTATCCAAACCGGGATAATTCGGTAACTGACCGGGAAACGGGGACATGGCATTATGAATCGAGACATGTCCTGGTCTACCGGGACATATTGTAGCCATAAACTAGCATAATAATCTTAATGAAATGAAAAGCAAGTTCAATTAACGATCATTTTCCATAACATGAATACTTAATGATAACTTTAACATAAAACTTTCACCTTAGGAACTTGTACCTATAATATTAACGCAAGTAATATCAATAAAACGGTCATGTAACCATTGCTTTGAGAATAGGATTTTATTTATTTAGAAAGCGCGTGGTAATATAAGATTGGAAAATTTCGTCGCCGGGAAATCTACTCCTACGTAACTGTTAAAATAGTTTTCTCTGATTTTCGCTAAAAGGAAATAAAGTCGTCGCAAGTGGTCATGTGGCATTAGAGTATTAGTTCTTTGCACGCAGTGACAAACAGAAAATAATGTTATGACATTATTTTATTTATGCAGTATAAGATAACACGTAGTAGCATTCCTTCTAATTTTAGGGAGAACTGGGCTTTAAATTTTTCTATTTCGTACATTTAAGTTACTTAGAGCCGGTATTTCGGTTCTCTTCATCTTCATCAGCCTATTTTTACCCCCCTGCAGGGGCTGAGACCTCCCCCAGGGTGAGGAGGGGGGCGCTTGGAGCGTAAATCCACCACGCTGCTCCACTGCGGGTTGGGAACTGTAACGACCGCCATCTATCGACAGCGTCCGTTCATTTCAGTTCTCACTTTAACGTTAATTGAAGCTTAATTTTCAATCAAATCAAAAAATAAAATAAAAAAGAAAGCTTTTATTTTTAAGGCGGACATATGCTTTGTACCGCGGAAATGTATCTATATGTTTGTTACTCGATATATATATTTAATACAAAAGTAGCTGGAACCCTTAGGAAGTACATAAGGCTTTTTTTTTGAGTGTGGAAATTTTAAAACTGTCGCTAATCCGTACCCTTTAGCGGTCCCGATACAAACGTGAGGAGGGTAGTAAATAAAAAAATTAATAATAATACCTTTTACTTAACATTATATAGTAGGTGAAGTATTTCGAATTAACTTTAATTTTATAAAATCGATATAACAATCTTAATACACTCACAGATCTCTTCTGATGATGGTGGTGTTCCAGCTTCATACTTGCGCACCGATTGAGTGCAGCGAGACGTCGGAAAAGTGACTGCAAAGAGTCTGCGTCCAAAAAAGGGTGATCGTTTTGTACCCCCGACACGTCGATCGGGAACTGTAGGTCTGTGGAATAAAAAAAAATCCATTATTAATTAAGTACTGTTAAGTATTATATGTGTCGTGACAGCCCAAAGCGAAACGAATCGAAGGAAAAAACGAATCTGTACGTCATTGAAATCGGTTCATCCGTTTCGGAGATTAACTCAAACAGACAGACAGACAGACACTACAATTTTATTAATATAGACAATACATTAGGGTAGTTGACTAGTTTTTTAAAATTATTTTAAATGAAAGGGTTTTCTAAATATCTCATTACAGGGAAATAATTTAAAAAAAAATTATAAATTATAACAATGTTATGAATGTTTAAAATGGTACTAGTTTGTGACGTTAAGCCATTTAAAATAGAATAAAATCTAGTTTTGCAAGACATAGATAAAATTTTAATAATTTATAATTTCCATATTCTTGAACCGAATATACATAAATTTGTTTATATATTTTGTTATCGTATAAAGTTTATTTTTATAATTTATAAATATAATACACAAGCGACCGCCCGCAGCGTCGCTTGCGTAGACTACACATTCCTGTTTTAGGTAGTATTAACATTCGAAATGGTTTATACGTAGGTACTTTTTGCTGAAACTAATATTGGGTACACCCATTCAAACTTTCAATCTTCATTCTCCCCACTCCTTTAAGAAAACGGGTACTCCCATACTTTTCACCTCCCATTTACCACCCTTAAAATGTGAAAATCCAAAAATCCTAAAACACGTCATTATTTATTTATTTTAAAAATTTTATGTTTCTAACTTTAAAGAACAAAGATTCTCATTCAAAGCACCTCCATCCCTCCCTCTTCAAATTTGAAATTTCCAAATATTTTTTTCTTAAAAATTTAATACTCACGCCATAAAATAAACCACTGTTCCAAATTTCGGCTTTCTAGACTTAGTAGTTTCGGCTTTATCTACGCTGATAGATCAGTGAGGACAAACGACAGACAGCCACAAAAAGTAACTGATGTCACTCTTAACAACCTTCTCTCCCGTCTGCAAAGTTTCATTAAAATCTGTTCAGCCGTTTTGGAGATTAGCTCGAATAGATACATAGACGTACAGACAGACAGACGGACAAAAAGTAGTGTATGTCACTTTTGACCACCTCCTTTTCATACCCGTAAAATTTCATTAAAATCGGTTTAGCCGTTTTAGAGATTAGCTCGAATGGACAGATGGACGTACATACAGACATACAAAAAGTAGTGTATGTCATTTTTGACTACTTCCTTTCTACATCTGTGAAGTTTCCTTAAAATTGGTTTAGCCGTTTTGGAGATTTGCTCGAATAGACAGACAGACAGATCGTATTATTTCATACATATAGCCTATAGCCTTCCTCAATAAATAAACTATCTAACACAAAAAGAATTTTTCAATTCGAACCAGTAGTTCCTGAGATTTGCGTGTTCAAACAAACAAACAAACAAACAAACAAACAAACAAACAAACAAACAAACAAACAAACAAACAAACAAACAAACAAACAAACAAACTCTTCAGCTTTATAATATTAGTATAGATTTAAAATAAGTCGAATGTATGACGGTACAGTGACGTCATACCGCCTTTACACGCCTCGCTCTATTTGGCGGCGTAAATTCAATTCAACAATCTTGCGGAAGGAAGTTTCAGGTTGTCAAAACTTGTGTGGTCTGTTATTACGTCAGAGCTCTGGTGAAACCTATTTTCACGACCCTCCGTTTTCAGATAAGCAGAATGAATAGGTTCGGGACCAATAATAATTGTGTAAACTCCGTTATACAGTTATGCAGGAAAAACTGCATGTTAGGTCATAATGTAATGACGACCGCTTGGTCTAGTGGGTAGCGACCTTGCCTACGAAGCTGGAGGTCCCGGGTTAAAATCCCAGGTCGGGTCAGTATTAATATGATGAATATTGATACTGGTACCGGGTTTTGGTTGTTATATGTGTGTGGTGTCTTCGCAAAAATATTTATATATGTATATATTATAAAGAATAAGTATGTATATCAGTTGTCTAGTTACCCATAACACAAGCATAATACTTGCTTACTTTGGGACTAGATGACGCTGTGTGGGAAGTCCCATGTATTATTATTATTATTATTATATGGCATTTTACTATCCATCTCATGATAACATTCAAAATGCGTCTTTTAAATATACGAAAGAACAATACGCCGTGTTTTAACTAAAAAAAAAAAAAAAAATTGGCAAATAAAATACACCACACGTTGCGTAATCGACATAGACTGAAAATTTTGAATTTACATTTGAATACTTTTTACATTGCTTGTTGTAATATAGTTTCCAAATAAAATTGCTGTGACAAACGGACGGATAAATTATAGACATACGGATATAACAAAATTATAAGTGTTACCTTTTTTTTGTTGGCTTTAGATTTAATAATAGTGGCTTTTTGCCTTATGGGTAAAAAAAATAAAATTTGCATTTTACGATAGACAAAGTTACCACAGATCCAATATGCGGACACTATAAAACTCCTTTGACGAGGTTAACTTTATTTTCGCTAACAAATTACACTGGTCCGCTGACATTCAATTTCATTTGTGGATTACCGTACTGGAAATGTAATATTGAAAAGCAGGGTATGAAAAACTTGTCATTGGTGTATTCTCATATTTAATATACACATAAAAAACATACAATAAAACGTCTAATAAAATATTATGTCAAAAAATGTTTTTCTCTTTTCTTGTTCTATATAAGCATTTACTGTGCGTCGTGTGAATGTGAAAATGTGAATATTGCTTGGGTAGGTATGTTTTCTTTTAATAACGTACACCATGACAACAACGTCTACGCCCCAAACTAAGCATTAGCTTGTGTTTTGGGTACCAAGCGAAGGCACCACATACATATAACAACCAGCATATAGCAGTATCAATATTCATCATATAAATACTGACCCGACCTGCGATTTGAACCTAGGACCTCCAGCCTCGTAGACAGGGTTGCTACTGTGTGTAAATAGATAAAGAAATAAAATGTAGTTTTTATAAATCAACTAGCGACCCGTCCCGGCTTCGCACGGGTAGCAGAGCATATAAGCCGTAGTATTTTTTCTGTCGTAGTGTCGTAGAACATGTGAATTGGATTTCATTACATTTAAATGTAACATAAATTCATGCTACGTGGAGTATTTTAAATGTATTTTATTTTCGATTCCGAAAATATTTGAAAAATTAAAGAATAAATACATAAAAACAAACTACAATATCTCTATGTATACCACATTGATAACTTCTGCCTAATTTTACATCACGCGAGTCGCGTCGGTATAGGGCCCCGGCCGCCGCGGCGCCACCCGGCCCAGCCGCTTGTCGCGCTATAGTTTTCATTTGTCGATAACTCCGAAGATATTAATTTAATTGTATGGTGTAAAGGGTAATTATAATGTGCATGAAATTCTGAAGGTAAATAACGTATTTAAATTGATAAAGATTACTATTGTATTCGTATAAATTGCTTTCAAATTACCTCATCATATGACACCATTTTTTTAAACTTAAAAATAGGTAAGTAAGCTATCCGTAAAAGATAGACATATGCCACCGCAGACTTTTCTTTAGTCCTATAAAAGAGACACTCCATACATTATTTTGTTCTATCTCAAAAGGATTAGGCAGCGTTTTCGATGAAAGCTCCCAGCCGGCTTGATTTTTTTCCCGACTTATTCGACAATAATCGTCATATTTCAACTAATATGCATAAAACATTAATAAATTGGACACGTAAACCTTCCTCTTGAATCTCTCTGTCCATTGGTGTCAATAATATGCCAATCCGTTTGGTAGTTTTTGTTAATTGCGTTCAGACAGATAGACGCGGCGGAGAACTTCATTTTACAAAATAAAGTCCTCCGCCGCGTCTGACAGTTAAAAATAACAGTTAAAATCATCACTACATTTTATAAAATATAGTGATGATTTTAACTGTCATTGAGAAAGGCCCAGAGTAAATTCTATGTTTAGGGTTTAAGTTTTGAGATCGATAACATTGTTGGGATAGCTGCGTGTTTATTTGAAGTATGGTTTGTAGGTTTGTAGCTATTCATTAAATTCATGTTGACTATTATTCTAAGGCAGGCAGTGTTATTAGCATCTTCACTCTTACTTCAAAACACTATAGGTACCGCCGTAACGAAGTCGGGCATGTTCACGGGAATAGTAAGCACAGGTTGTGTTTTTATATCTATACAACACGTGGTGGTCATGTTATTCTTCTTCTTCTTCTTAGTTATGGCGTTCTCTGCATTTAAAGCAATTTCGCCAGAGTCGAGTATTATGTTCGTATTTTTAATAAAAAATAAGAATAGGCAGCGTAGTACGGTTATTATGGAGCTTTTTCAAAACATCGCCAGGAACCACGACGTTCCACGTGCGCCATTTTGAAAAAAAAAACTCCGATATGCTATTAAATTGTAGCTTAATATATGAAACATTTGTATTTTTAACATAGTGCCATCTATTGAATATTTACTCAAACCAGTCAACAGATATCGCCATCTGTTAGAATAGTTTGGAGCTAACAGATAATTGTGACTGTCAAATAATAGACAAATAATTTGCAATGAAAATACAAATAATTTGCAATAAAATAATATTGCTACTATAAATTGAGATGTAAGCTATCCTATCTTTTAAGTTTGATCAAATTGCACATGGTGTGCAAATCAAATTTCAAATCGGTTCAGTAGTTTAGGAGTCCCTCGCGGACAAACATCGTGACACGTAATTTTTATATATAAAGATGTACTACCCAGTTCAGTTGCTATTAAGATTAGACATTTGGTAGCTGAGCTGCATCGTGCGCCACAATGTGACCATTTTAGTAGAGTTTTACGTTTTACATTTAATAGTTTTAAGAGTTGAAATAAAAATTATAAATAGTACAATAGTTTTGAAAAATCAAATAGTAATTTCGTCTTTTAATTAATATAATATTGTATGTAATAATAATAATGTACACATCAAAACAAAGTCTAGGCCCCAAACTAAGCATTAGGTTGTGTTTTTGGTACCAAACGAAGACACCGTGAACATATAACAACCAAAACCCGGTACCAGTATCAATATTCATCATATAAATACTGACCCGACCTGGGATTCGAACCCGGGATATAATTTATCTTTTTATTTGTATTTTCGTCTTTGCCGATTTCTAAAAATAATGTTTATTCGTATTTTTTTGTAGACAATGGCAACTCTTTATTCGCTTTACCATCATCATCCTCTAAATAGAAAATGTTTTAATTGTATGAAGATAACACTGCCAGCTCTGTCATTAGTGTTTATATATAATACGTAAAATCTTAATAGAGTAATAAAGATTTTTAGAAGATGTTCTACATTTCTATTTAAAACTAGAACATTCTATTGTTCGTCACCGCGAGCTGTATCGAGTGACGTCAGTTCCGTTACGGCCGGAGGCGGTAGTGGGCTGCCGGAAGTGCCAGTCGGCCGTAAATGCGTTTCCGGCACCGGTCTCAGTCAAGCGACGACTGTCGTCATTTAAACCTACTGTTCATTAAAATGATGTTTGTTTTCATATTATATTATATATTTACGTATATAATTAAATACATATAAATCGAATGTCGAGACATTAAGTCTTTCTTTAAGAATTAATCGGAATAAACGGAACAAGTGCGAGTCGGACCACACTCAGCGAAGGGTTCAGTATTTAGGTTAAACTTTCGGTGAGGGGTGAGGACTCAAAACAGCGTATGTAACAAAAAATATCCCATATCTCAAAAACTATGCCATATATTTTATTAAAAGTGTTTTTTACGTTGTACCTACTAACTTTAATTTTTTCTGAATTTTCCATTCTGTAGTTGAAAAGTTGAAGGGAAGGCTTACGACTATTTTTTACAGCTTCTGTCATTTTGTAAAAATCGTTTTGTAACCTCTAATGGCAAACAAAATTGGTTTGGATGTAAAAAGTGTGCCCAAAATAATTAGTGTGAAAGCAAAAAAAAATATATAAAAATAGAAACCATTTACTCAGAGAAGAAACCTTAAGCGATCAATATGTGGATTAAAATTTAAATAACATAAACGTGTAAACCATACTAGCGTTTGCGGGCAGAAAGCCGTAGGTACCTAATCGTTCAAAGGAGGGTGAATGAAAATGAGTTTAAATTCTAGGTTTTTTAAATAGACGCCAGTTTGCATAATGTTTCAGGATGACTAAACGACTTTGTATAGACAGGTAAACACAACGGCTGTATAACAACATACAGGGTGATTTTAAATTTAGCTCGGCGCGCGTTCATTGAGCCGCGTCGGCCTTTCATCTAACGGTGGGCGGGTGAAAAGCGGCTATTTCATTATAGCTATATTTTGAAACCGTTGTCAAAGCACACAAAGAGAAGAAGTTTCATTGAGATATTTGTCAAAGGTATTTTTTAAACTCTATACAACTTTAGGATTTTGCCATTAAATGGACCCTTTTCACGTAAATCTTTTACATCAAAAAGTTTGAAAAGTGTGACAAGTGTATGACAAATGGTTCAATTTGCTATATACCTACTGCGTCGCATTCAAAACATATAAATCAGACCCAATTATTAAGGGTTATAATATTGTAAGCATTTCAATAAGTATGGAAAACCAGTCAAGTGCATAACGAGTTATGCATCAGTTAGTGTTTCGTAGCTATGCTTATAACATAAACTTATCATAAAGCAAAATCATGAGTTTGTTTCGAGCTTGAGCGCGCATTAATTAGATCTGCTATAACTCGTGAACTAGTTAATCCTAGATAGTTGTCATTCTTTTCGTAGTATTTTTTTTCAGAACAGGGGTTCAAGATTTAGAGAGCTTTTAAATGACACCCAACTTCATCATCATCATCATCAGCCCGTGTCTCTCCACTGCAGGATATAGACCTTTCCCAAGGCTCGCCACCACACAAGGTCCTCCGCCTTTCGCATTTAACTACTCCTGGTATGGTGCTTCAGATAACACTCCACTTGATGCATATATATGTATATATTTGCACAGTAATGTAGACGCATATGTGCATAAATATGCATTAAGTGAAGTATCGTTAAAAAGCTTTCTAAATCTTGATCCGCTTGAAGAAGAAAGAAGAATAAAGATATCGCATAGTAATAAACATTGGACGCTGTCAATAGATGGCGGTCGTTACAGTTCCCAACCCGCAGTGGAGCAGCGTGGTGGACTTAAGCTCCAAGCCCCCCTCCTCACCCTGGGGGAGGCCTAAGCCCCTGCAGTGGGGTAAAAATGGGCTGATGATGATAATGATGATGATAAACATTGGATACGTACATACCACACAAACATACATGCTAAGAACACAGACTTACTGAAGATACAAAATTCAACATGTTTTTTAATTAACTCAAAAATCATTTGACTTTAACATGTTATATGTCACTTATATAAAGAAATTTACGAAGAGTTCCTGAGGCCTGCCTCATCCAGAACAATTGCGTAATATATAGCGTGACGATATATTGTGCACAGGTAAGCAAAAATAAGGAAATCCACCAGGATATAATTTGGATAGGATATAACTTTTAAATAATATTGTTTACGTATTTATCTAATAAATTCATTTTAGAGAACTTTCAAATCTAAGCAGGACATGATCAGTGTCATAGGCACATCTGATCGTACCTGAAGACACGTATGCCACGCCCAAACGACATTTTAAAACCTATCCTCATATCTGTGGATAACATCAATTACACGTATGTCACGCCCAAACGACACTTTATAACCTATCTCGATTTCTGTGAATAATATGAACAGTAATTTTAACATCTAAAAAAAATAATCTGAAATCTGCCCAAACGGAGCCGTACGGACTATTAATATTTTAACCTATTTCTCACTCGTTTGTAAATATTATTCGGTCGAGTGTAAACCACACGCTTACCTCGGCAAATGAGTTATTAACTTTCTAATTGGAACACGTTTGGAGTTTGAAACGAGGTTTTCGTCTTAAATAAACCCGAGCAGCAAGCTTTTGGCAGTTAAAAAGTTATTCCACGTGCATTAACGCCACCGAAAACATTGTTCGGGTGAGCTTTATCATTATAATTATGTTTTATTTAGATATTACCTTACGTGGAATTAATTTCACACTGTTAGAGCTTCGTAAGCCCTTTATGAACGTTCTACAGCAACATTGTTGTGTCGAACAATGCGATACGATTACCATATAAGAAGTGTGTAATGTGCTTTTTTGACTTGTGAGGTTTTTGGTGAACGCGATGTTTGAGTTAGGGAAAATTTTGTATTTACATTTAAATGTACATCTATTGCAGCACAACCGTGCACTGAGAGAAGTGTTTTTTAAATATTGCAATGAGGCGACCGAGCTTCACTCGATATTTTTTTTTTAGCGACATCTAGCGTTCTTCAGATTTCAACATTCCAGAGTTTGTACAATTTTTTTAAAAAGCGCTTTTTTTGGAATATATATTTACATACGAATTACATACTAATTAAATATAAATATTTTTCGATTTTACCTACATATGAACATTCCATTCCACCAGCCCATTATTCCCCACTGCAGGGGCTTAGGCCTCCCTTCAGAGTGAGGAAGCTTGGTGTTCAATCCACCACGCTGCTCCAGTGCGGGTCGGTGGTGAACATTATGAACTGGTTAGTTAAATAAAACTTATAGCGCCATCTCTTGAGGTACCTAACAGTTAATACCACCCAAATTACCATGTGTAGATCGACCCAGACTTTTAAAGAAACATATCTATCGCAGCGCCCCCTGGCGACTCATAACAACAAGCCTTATCTGACAACCTGCTCTCAAGTGATGTGCTCAAGTAACAAAAAAGCCGTGGCAAGGACGGCCTAGTCACTTTTGACAATCGTATCCATTCCAGAGCCTCCTGGTGGCCCATAACTGCACAACGCAATTAATTATCTGCTATGTGATATCTATGTAACGTAAAAAACCGTACCATAAACAGTCCAGTCGTTTTGAAGAAACACATCTACTTAAGCCACCCCTGGTGGTTAGTAGATAATGATAGGTTAGTAGGTAGGTTATGAAACTCGTTTAGGAAGCTGTTTTGATGTGATACTAATTACAAAATTTAATCCAAATGGTTAGAACTGTTTACGAGATAGGAGAAATACATAGGTATAATATAAGATAATAATATATATATATATAATAATAATAACACACACAATCACAACAACGTCTAGGTCCCAAACTAAGCATTAGCTTGTATTTTGGGTACCAAGCGAAGACACCACATACAAATAACAACCAAGACCCGGTACCAGTATCAATATTCATCATATAAATACTGACCCGACCTGGGATTCGAACCCGGGACCTCCAGCTTCGCAGGCAAGGTCTCTGCCCACTAGGCTAAGCGGTCGTCAAAAGAATTGCTCATATTATGATGATTTACTATAAGAAAGGCTATGGCTGATCGAGACATCAAAAAATACGACGAATACCTCGTCAGCATAATTACGTTACAGGGATAGAACAGCATCTAAGCTGTATTCCTCGGATTTTACAATGTCTTGATCATCCATTGCATCATCATAATATTTAAAGAACACTTTTCTCAATTATAAGATTGAATCAGTAAAATTAAAAGTTTTCTGTTCTTTATTAACAGAAAATAAAGAAACGAATATAAATTAATATATTATATCGAACGCAACTCTAAATTCACGTTCGGTGTTATCATTTTAGGGAAAATTCAAAAGGTTTTAAAAAGAGAATGCGTTCATAGTGAGCGGAAACTACAGCGAGATAAAATAATGTAACTGAAAAAATTCAATAATACGTGTGACAGTGAATTATCCATATAAAAAAAAATGTAAAAAAATGTATCGCGCGAAGCCGAAATAAGATATCTATTACGTTCAATATCAGAAGAAAATACATGAGTCGATCTATATACAACGAAGCACCTCTAATACGTCTGAGTAAATAGCAGAATAAATTTGATTATTTCGATATAACCTGCTTACGTTTTGATGTCCTTTGTAATCGCAAACGCGAGGCTAACTTTGTTGTTAAAGTTTAAAAATAAAAAATATTAACTTCGAATTACTAAAATTGCGATTAAAAGCAAAGATCGAATAAGGTTACTTTAAGGTTAGGAAAAATCCTCCCTTACCCTGAGAAAAATGTTCATCAGTCATGCAACAGATGACTCCCATAATAAAAAAAAGGAATGCGAAGAGGAATAAAATTTGCGTCTTACGATACCTGTAGCGTACCTAATTAAGATGACGCGTAATTTTTCTTCATCGTTTCCTCGTATTTATGATGAACTCGATCTTAAATTGCTCTACTGGGATATAATAATTTTTTTTTCAAAGAAATATTTTCAAAAATTACAGTCATATTTAAAAACAATCGATTACTACAAACACACTATACCGTACTTTCATTGGATTTTTTTCTAATAATTTCCTATTTAGTAATAGTAATAGCAACTACCTCATCATCATCATCATCATTATCAGCCCATTTTTACCCCACTGCAGGGCTTAGGCCTCCCCAGGGATGAGGGGGGCTAGGAGCTTAAGTCCACCACGCTGCTCTACTGCGGGTTGGGAACTGTAACGACCGCCATCTATTGACAGCGTCCGGGACCGACTGCTTAACGTGCCCTCCGAAGCACGGTGTCAGTGGTATTGTGTACTTAAGTCAGAAAAACTTATTAGCAACTACCTATTATATACCAGTTTGTAATACGCCATGTAAATTATCCATATAATTACTTACGTAATCAAAAGCAATAAGTCTGCAGTCGGCTATCAAAAACAACAAATACCTTTTGCATAATATAATAAATTATAAAAGCAAAATTAATTTGTATCAAACGCAGTAACAGCTATAATTTTTAATTCATTAGTAAAATTCTAAAATTTAATTTAACGTTTGTTTGAAAATTAATCAAATGTCTGACAATTCATTTAATTTTAAGACAATTAATTTGCGTGGAGTTTGCGTATGGAATTGATAATTAAAAACATTTTTTTAGAAATTTTAAATTTCTAATAGAAATTATATTTCTTATGTATACTCAAAATATATATCTATATTATTATATAAAATCGGTCGTTCGTATGTGCATGCATAAGTGTATGTCCGAATGCGCAAAACTCGAGATCGGCTTCAGCGATTAGAATAGGACTGACATTATTGGTTAGTTTATATACCATGTGGCAACATAATAATAATAATTATTATTATAACGTATACATCACAACAACGCCTAGGCCCCAAACTAAGCTTTAACTTATGTTTTGGGTATCAAGCGAAGACACCACATACATATAACAACCAAGACCCGGTACCAGTATCAAAATTCATCATATAAATACTGACCCGACCTGGAATTCGAACCGGTCACATGGGTAATATTTTGTGTAAATCGGTTAATCACTTTAAAAAATATTATAAGTTAATGAATCACAATGGAAATTCGAATACGATCGACAAGGTGGGCACACAGTTCAAAGATCTCTAAATTTTTAGGGACAAACTATGTTTTGACAGTGATGAACTTGATTCAGACAATAAAGACTAACCAATAGTGAAGTGTTTTGAAAATTGGTTCAGTTCTTTTTACGTAATAAAATAATAATCGTATTTCACATCGGTTTCATTTAAAAACCCTTTAAAATTTATTTTATTATATACTAAATATTTTTATTACATATGTATACCAACTTTTTTAAAATAAATAATGTACTTAATTTCAGATCTACTTATACATATATATACTGAAAAATTCTTGAACTGACCACAAACAGGTATATCAACGCACAGCCCAAAACTACTATGGCTGGGAACTCAAAATTTTCATAAAGGCTTCATAAATATATTTAGTGTTAAAATATGTATGGAAAAACTATTTGTAAATAATGCGCTTATTAACTCGAGACATTGCAAAAATGATTTACAATACGAACACTTAAACAGGTACTTACCACTTTCTAAATTCAACCCCTAAGGAGGTAAAAAGGGGTGTTAAAGTTTATAAGTACTGTGCATACGTGCTCTTGTACAAATCCTAATTAATATTATAAGTACTAAAGGATGTTTGTTTGTTACCCTTCCTTCGTGGAGTAACGAAACGAAGTGATTTTTGCACGAATAAAGTTTAATGGGAAAACGTCTCATTCACACGGGGATATTTTTATTGAGAATTTTAATCAAAAGGTTGAAGCTATTCTAATAAATTACAAAGGCGCAGCAGACCAAGGCCTATATCCTACAGTGGAGAGGCACAGGCTGATGATGACGGTGATGATGATGAATAGACCAAGAGAATCATGTCTTATTTAAGGAAACTTTTTTCCGGGGCAAACCATCTCATTTCAACGGCATAATAGAATAGGACACCAGCAGCGACGTGCTTTCCTATACATTCAATACCAATTGAACAAAACCGACATCAGTAGATAATGTAATGTTTGTTGAAGGATTGGAATGAAGGTAAAGCTAAATGGCGGGTGTGAAGGCGCATACGCGCGGGAGAGCGCATACGCGCAAGGTCCCAGCCTTAGAGTTGTCGGCTAACTCTGTGATTCAAATGTACGAAAGCTGAACAGAGAGACGAAAACATAATGAACCTTCACCGCGGAAAAATAACTTCTTTCTTTGGTAATGGCGAAGATAACATGTGGGAGGGATCCTACGGCAACTATCGAAGAAAATGTAAAAAAAAAATAACTAATAAGAACTTAGTAATTTATTTACTAGTTGTGCCCGCAAGAACCGTTAATGTACAGATACGGAAATTTTATGATTTTATTATATGTGTAGAATACAATAGATAGATGAATAACGAGAACAAATAAGAATAAAACGTATTCGTCCAACAAAAAAAAATAAGTTTAGTAAAGTGCTGTTTTGACTGAACAACGTCTTAGCACATATTTTTATATCAAGAATGCAAGATTAGTTTCCAGACTTTGCTTCCAGTGATTTCTATTTGTTTCCCTTATTATGAGAACACAGCTGAGAAACTCATTATAAAAATAACGAAGGAGTCACGGCTTTAGCAGAGAACTATTTCAAGACACAAGAAAATATTTTTTAATGTGGGATGGAATACAAGAAGATAATGCTGAAAAATAAAATATTAGGTCTTAACCTATGAAGTTGCCGTTCTTCAGGTACTGGCCATTTCATATAAGAAAAAATATCTGATTGGCTGTGAATTCTGAATTCAAATTAATTTTGTTATAAAAACGTGACTTTCTTTTTACAAAGTCGGTTTTTTCTTTATTGATTGACGTTGTGTTTTCATTACATTTGAACATTTTTCGTACTAATGGACACTTTAAAAATACGTGTAATTATGGAGTATGAGTTCCGTCGTGGCACTAATGCGGCACAAACGGCACGTAACATCAACAACGTTTACGGAGAGAACTTAACAAACGAACGCACAACCCATTATTGGTTTACCCGCTTCCGTTCTGGAAATTATGACTTGAATAATGAACCTCGTGGTCGTCCGGACACTGGTCAAAAATGATGAATTGAAGGCGATTTTGGAAGCTGATGATACTCAAACTATAGCTGAACTAGCAGCAGCTTTTGATGTAAGCATCAAAACAATCTTGGACCATTTGCGACAAATTGGCAAAATAAAAGAGCTTGATAGATGGGTACCCCACGAACTTAACGATCGTCAGCGCAACGTACGCGTCGAGACCTGCCTCACGTTGCTCAACAGGCGAAGAAATAAAGGAATTTTGAACCGGATTATTATCTGTGATGAAAAATGGATTCTGTTTGACAATCTAAAGCGCTTAGCAAGTTGGTTAAATCCTGGTTCAGCACCAAAGTAATGTGTTAAACGAAAAATAACCCCTAAAACGTGACCACTGTTTGGTGGTCTAGTGCCGGTGTGATTCATCACAGTTTTTAACAAAATGGCATGAGCATTACTGCAGATATGTACTGGGAAGAACTGAAGACAATGATGAAGAAGCTCGCACGTCTCAGTCGATCAAGCTCTGGTCAATCGATCGTCCCCGCTGCTCCATCACGACAACGCGCGACCCCATACTGCACAACAAAGTCTCCAAGCTACTAGAATTGGTGTTGGAAGTTCTCCCTCATCCGCCATATTCACCAGACCTTGCACCTACCGACTATTATTTTTTCCAAAAATGGACAACTTTTCAACGGGAAAAAAATTCAATTCCCGAGAGACAGTACAAAATACCTTTGAAGAGTTTGTTGCCTCCCGTCCAGTTGA
Organism: Luffia ferchaultella; assembly: GCA_949709985.1. Lineage (NCBI taxonomy): Eukaryota > Metazoa > Arthropoda > Insecta > Lepidoptera > Psychidae > Luffia > Luffia ferchaultella. The sequence goes on from OX453262.1 coordinate 4,120,868, forward strand.
TTTTTACAAGAAGAATAAACTGACAAACTGCCAAAAGATGGATCGATTGCATGGATGATTACTTTAAATAATAGAAATAAAGAGGTTTGGAAAAAAATACTTAAACTTATTTCATACAAAACGGAACTTCATGGGTTAAGTATTCCATACAAAACGGGACTTCATAGGTTCAGACCTAATATTATGTTACTAAAGATTTTCACAAAGTCTATCATTATGAAATTTTAAAGACTACGATTACATGTTATGTGAAAAGTTACTCATTCTTGACGACCGCTTAGCTTAGCGGGTAGCGACCCTACCTACGAAGCTGGAGGGCCCGTGTTCGAATCCGGGTCGGGTCAGTATTTATATGATGAATATTGATACTGGTACCGGGTCTCGGTTGTTATATGTATGTGGTGTCTTCGCTTGGTACCCAAAACACAAGTTAATGCTTAGTTTGGGGCCTAGACGTTGTTGTGATGTATACGTTATTATTATATTGCTTATTTCGCGTTTATTATTGCTAGTGCTAGAGCTTTACCATGTTTTACTTACAGCAATATTACTGCTCTTTGTGTGTTATATTTTTGGAAAATAAATATAGGGCTTTTAAATTCTTTCATTAGGAATCATTAAATACACTTTAGAATTCATAGTCACAACGTAGTTACAAAAGAAAGAGTCAGGAGTCTTTCTGCGGAATACGATTCGCAGAAGAACTGGAGCAACCGACAGAGTTTAGAGAATTGATTAAAAAAAGTTGGAGTGAATACAAACAGACCGCAACCGATAACCGCTGGGAAAGAAAGGTGTCCGTGTGGCGACCACGAACCACGAGGTTGGTAGTTCAATAAATGGACTGCCGACCTCGGAAAGTCACCGGTTGCCGTTGGTAACAGTTGGCCCGAGGCCGCGTGTCGTGGAGATTTATAAGGGTAGTCTATTTGGAACAGTGGACCTCTGGCAGCTGAAAATAAAGACGATTTGTATAATAATTGAATATCATTGGCTGAACGTAGTCCAAACTAAAGCATGTAGAGCTTATCAAACTAAATAAAAAGTTTCAAGTGAGGAGATGGCGCAAACTAACGGTTACCAAAAAAACATGTGCAGTGATTTCGTAAAGTATGGAGGAAGCTAGTTTTAAATTCATAGTATAAGTTTTGGAAAAAGCGCTCGAACCGGTCAAATTTTATTAATTTTTGGGAGTGTTTTTAATATAATTAATACATACATGAGTATTCGTGTAGAAGATATGACGTCATCATGTTATTTAACGCCAACCCCATATTTTTGTAACGGTATTTGAAAGAGTATATTTTTTTACACACGAAGTGTCAAAAGTATAATAGCTCATATGAAAAAAAAGAATAACGACTTTGCAAGTTTTTAATTTTTATGTCAATGATGAATTCAAGAAACTCAAGAAGAAAGAAGAAGATAGAAATAAGAAACAAGAAAGAAAAGAAGAAAGAAAAAATTCAAGAAAGAAGATGAACGTTCATATTGTGCATCTTTGGCCATCTGACAGTAGTCAACACGAAAAAGGAATTCTCTTTGAACATCTTCAGGAGGTATACGGCGTATTTCTTAACTAATTCTTGCTTTTAAATCTTGTGAATTCTCCGAAAAACGTTAATGGTAACGTTTTTAAGTGTCCACAGAAATATTATTTGACCGGTTTGAGCGTTTTTCCTAAAAGCTGTTTGGAATGTATAGCTAATCCATACTTTACGGCAGCACTTTAAGTAGCGCTGCCACCTAAAAAAATATCTCTAAGTTTCCTGCAGTGTTCTTTTAGAGTGGCCGTGTACTTTGAATATGTAAAATTAGAAATAAAACCATACGATGACGTCCAGAGAGACGCGAATGTAAAATAAACATGTAAGTAAGTAACTGTATACCTAAGCTGAAATAATAAACGTTTATCTATCTATCTTATATAGGACGTTATTTCGAAGGAACTTTCAGGTGAAACGAATTTAGCAATGTCCTCGAAAACTTTAATCATTATTTATTAGATGTAAATAAAAGTTGTAAAAATAGGTATACAAATGAAAATTCTAAGCTAGTTTAATCTAGAGTGTCGTAAAAAATTTATGTCCCCAGAAAGTCCTTTTGGCCGCAATAAATCAAGAAAATAAACGCTACTATTAGGGAATGAGACGTTTACAATTTTTGTGAACGGTCTCGTAAAGAGGAATCGTAAAGTGTTGCAATTCATTTTATCCTTGAGATGAACGATTCGAGGGAACAAAAAAAAATATTGCTTTGTGTAGTTTTGGTTAGACTAATATCTTTGTATTTATTAAGTACTGCTGGCACTTTATAACTTAAACATAGTAATTAGTCTGTACGTCCGTTCGCGCTCTAACGTCGTTATTTTCCAACGCATATTTTTTTAACTTGGAACAGGAGTTCCCTTTGACCTCTGGTTTCACAAGCACCATTTGGGATCTGATTGGATGTGTTTCATTTTTAATTTCCGACGCCAAAAACGAAGGTGTCTTACGTTTGAGATCTATATCTGTCATCTGTCTGTGACATCGTAGCCCCTAAGTGCAAAGATCGATTTTAGTACAGTTTATTTCAACTGCAAGCTGGTTTAATTGGAACGGTTTTTAGTTTCATTTCTTTGTGTCTGTCCAACGTTTTACCAAAAACGAAGCACCATCGAGAGTTCGGCTATGTGTTAATAATAATAATAATAATAATAATAATAATAATAATAATAATAATAATAATAATAATAAATCTTTATTGACATAAGCATGGTACAATCAACTATGTTGAAGTCCCTGACGCCTGAGGTAGGTATATACCTGTGTTTCAGGAGTCAGTGTCTTCTCCCAATAGTACTAACCTAAGATCATTCTAATACTTACAATTTAATTCTATGCATGCATGTGTGTTTGTGTGTGTGCATGGGTGCATGTTAAGTGTTATGTGTTGTGTCGAAATACAATAAATTGTAAATTACCATTCAAGTTAAGGACTAGATAGATTAGATAAGTCTATTTAATGTTATTAAATTAATCTATACAGTTCCAGTAATAGTTAGGTACCCAGTCCAGTTAAGTATCGTCTCTGCGTAGTTATGACACAGGCATAGATCCATTTTTTTATTATGTTACTAAACACTACAATAGCTAGGGAACCTTTCCTTTATTGCACCTGAAGAAACTAATACAAACTAATCATTTTTAATTTTTTAAGTTCCACCTCCTTCAATTTTTCATTGAAGGCAACATCCCTTTCAATACCGGTAGCTAAGTTCACATGGGTTCGTGATTCAATTGTGGAGGAATCTATTGTTTCTACGTCTTTATTCTAGTAAACACAATAGTGGTATTAACGTCACAACTTCCGACAGATAAAGTAAAAGTGATGTATTTTACAAGAGAAACTAATTAAATCCGATTGTATTTTAGGAACCGTGTCGTGGGATTCGCTGAGGCTTATGTATTGTGTTTTGTGCTCTAAGAGTTGAGGCGGTTGAAAAAAATGCCCAGAATTTGCGAAGAATGTCGACAAAAAAAACAACAATGGAAAAAACCGGACAATTGCGTGTCCAACCACACACGGAGAAGTGATGTATCCGGGACGAACGTTTATGATTAAAAATTCAAATAATAAATTTAAAAACAAATATCTCAAAATATACTCAACATATCACCCTTAAACTAATTTTCGTTGAAAGTATTTTCCACCCCACAGTTAATAATTCAAAGAAAGAGGGGGGACTTAAAGGAGGTATATAGGACTTTAGGAACGCATGTCCCAACAACTATTGACGAAAGTAAAAAAGTAAGTGTGAAAATCACTGAAAAAAACTCAGAAAATATTTATTTTCTTCGCAGCCGCAGATTCGATTCCCGCCCGGGACAAATATTTGTGTGCTTGAAATGGCTTGAACATGTCTATTTGTTCCGTGTTTGGGTATAAAATATCTATATATCTGTATATTATTTCAAAAAAAAATAAGTATGCATATCAGTTGTATATAGTACCCATAATTACAAGTTTTGCTTAGTTTGGGACATTTAGGTATGTTTTTCTCTGAATATTTGATTAATCACATGTCAATCCAAAGTCAATTTTTTTTAATTTAAACAACGCTATTACCTCTGGCAGCTATTACATCTGAACATATTACATCCGGCAACGCTATTACATCTGAATGCGATAAAAATTTATGAACGAATGGAATTGACAACTCGCGTATTAGTTAGTTTTTAGTTCCAATCAAGCTTTAGGGCCGATCCGAGTATAGGAACAAGTCGCGTTGCAGTAACCAGTTTTAGGTGTAGCGGGACGCAGTGGATCGAGGGGTATGACTGTACCTGCGCAAGAACGCTTTAAGGGTTGTATTCCGATCCGCCATAAAGTTTGAGGTGAACTATAACTTGTGTGTAATCAACATTTCGGCACTTTAATCAAAATTTAAATTTAAACGGCGGTTAACAAACCTACCATTGGACCAGGGATTCAGAAGTCGGGTGTTAAACACGAATAAATAAAAAGTTTATTATTTGCCCTTGATTGTTCACAGCTAATTGAATCCAGACAGATGGGCAGCCATATGAAGGTTGGAGGCATCGGTACATCTGGCGAAGGTTACACATGTGTTTTGCTGTATGGATAAACTGCGGAGTAATTACTGGAATAACAATAATGACCTGTTGTTGCGTTAATGTGTAGCCATGATGTCATGATTAAAGTTTTATTAGAATTTCTTAGTCAAATCCTGATAAAATTGATCATGTAACAATTTTAGGAATATCAAAATCGGTTGTTTTCACAAAAAAATTAATTCGTGTTGTTGACACTATTTAGTTTGATTCCAGAAAGTAAGTAGAATAGGTAGAGTAGGTCAAAAATGAAGCGATAACAATTTGGGTTCCATAAAAAGCGCTAGAACGTCTAATCCTTCGAATATATAAGACAGTGAACTTGACAACCACATAGTCGGCCAAGTTTGAAGTATTCGAATAATGGCAACAAAACGAACTGTCAAGTTCAACGACGAAATATATGGTTGGTGTAATGTCGAGATAAAACGATTAATTTTATTGTATACTGTTCGAAAGCTATATAAATTGAAAATAACTCACAGTGTGTTTTACTGAACGTCACAAATCTGTCACAAAGAAACCGAGTTTGTGACAAAACAACATCGCAATCGAAAAGATCTATTTCAGTAACACAAAATAGGATTTCTATAAAATGAGTGAATATTTTTTTTCTAGAAAATTTCAATACACTATCAACATGGAGTTTAATCGAGTTGTCGGTCGGTTTCACAAACCTTTGTCGTTTAAGCGAGTAGGTACATTTCAAACGTTCCACGCGAGAGGGCTCGCTTTTTTATATAATCATTCGTGTACACAATACACTGGCGAAAGTGATGTTTTGCTCTCGGTCTATTTCCGCTTTTATTACTAGAAAGTCAAATGATAGTTTAAAAACCGGTCAATCATGAATCAAAACCATATGAAGGTTCAGTTGGTAATTTTGAATTATTAAATTGAGCAAATATCTAATTTATCAGGAAGATGTAAAAATTGACTTCATACATCATCAACAAAATTATATTTGGTTAATGGGAATTAAATTTATAAGTAATTTACAGTTTATATCTGTCTCTTTCTTGTAAAAATAAGTTTAACATTATTTTAAATGGCCAAACGTTACACCGTGCGGTATTGCCCTCTTTGTCTAACAGCACATTGTAAACATTCTTTTAGAAAACACTTTGAAATAAAATAATTTAAAAAAAAATCAGCTATCTTATTGCTAGGTATCTCTGGAATCACTTTGTTTCATATGTTATAGTTACCTGCAAAACAGAAAAATAATTTGTACATTTGTAAACATTACCTGATTTATATAAAGGACACCGATGGCATTTCTTTGTTTAACAAGTACTCATAAATTTTCCACATCTTAAATACATAATTTTTATAAACAGTTTCAGTCAAAAATAAATTTATTTTCGAATACAAAATAATTGAAAAGTGTTTAACAATATGAATCATTATCTTTTGATCGGTGTAATGATTGAGCGGTTGACCGAGTGGTGCGAGTGGTTAGACGAGCCGGAGCCGAGGGTCGCGGGTTCGATTCCCGTCGGGGACACATATTTATGTAAATGAACTTATGTGAATGAATTTATGTGAATATTTGTTCCGTGTCTGGGCGCAAAAGTATCTATATATGTATATATTATTAAAAAAAAAAGAATATTTACGTATGTACATCAGTTGTCTGGTACCCCATAACACAAGCATAATACTTGCTTACTTTGGGACTAGATGGCGCTGTCTGGGATGTCCCACATATTATTATTATTATTAAAAAATAATGAAATTATTGTGAAATACTTTTCACATTATACGACACATAACATTGTATATCTATTACCAGTGACTAGGCGAAAAACGAACCACTCACCGAAGTGACATAAAAGGAGAAAACCGAACGACGAAAGCACTTCGTCACGCCGGAAAGACTTCGACGGGGGTAATTCGAAATAACTCGTATTACGTTCGGAAATGACGTGTCTTGTGCCGAAAATGTTGATAGTCGGGTCTAACAGGAAAACTTCTTAGGGGTCAATTACTAGTAGGTATTTGAAGTTCGACAAATCATTCTGGATATAAGCATCAGAAGCAAGATGCAGTGGATGAGGAATGCACTATTGAGGTTTGAGAACTTTATTACACTCATAAAGAACAATGTTCACTTAAAATTAGTTATTATGCTAATTACAATTTTAAACTTAATTATTTCAGCGTGCTGACAGTGCCCTAGTATATTGTATCATAGACAATTTTTTTCAGTTTAGACTTAAATAATGTAATACATTCAATTTCCCTTATTTCAGGGTGTAAATTATTATACATTTGCGCCCCCCTATACATTAGACTATTCATGCCGTAATTGGTTCTAGGTTTAAATAGCTCAAGTTTATTTATGTCTCGCAGTTCGTGTTTGAATATCCGTCTTTTTAACTTTATTTGTGAGTGAATCTTGTTTGGTAAAATCTTTTTTATCAGGATACAAGTTGTGTATGTATGTAATTGTTTTAAATTGAATAATTTAGTTTCTTCATATAATAACTTTGTATTCGTTAAGTAATCGTATTTGAATAAAGTTTTGATAATTTTGTTCTGAGATATTTGCAGGTTTTGTAGAACTGATTTAGCGGCACATCCCCACACCTCAATAAGATACTCTAGATGAGATTTTATTAGAGAGTTATATATGGTCATACGAACTCTTCGCGGAATACATCCTACAACCTTTCGTAAGGCTCCGGCCAGTGAAGTTAATTTGGATCTCACATATTCTATATGACCTTTCCATGTAAGTTTGTCATCAAGCTGTAGACCAAGATATCTCTCTTGATGGGAGCGATGTATTATGTTATTGTTTATGGTTAATGGGGGATGCTGCATAATTTTTTAATTTTTTGTTGTAAAGATCATGTAGGAGGTTTTTTTTGTATTGACGGTTAGTAAGTTATGTTGACACCAGGTGTTGAATTTCATTAGATCAATTTGTGCCTCATTTATTAATTCTAGGAGATTATCGCCAAAATAAAACAGACACGTGTCATCTGCATATAGTGTGATGTCTCCCGACAGTCCCACAGTGGTAATATTGTTAACGTATATTGAAAAGAGCAAAGGCCCCAGTATTGATCCTTGTGGTATTCCGCATGTAACTTTTGTTGAATCACTCTTAAAACTTCCAATTTTTACAATTTGGGATCTGTCAGTCAAATATGATTCCAAAATTTTGTAAGCCACATCGGTTATTCCCAAATCCTCTAGTTTTTGTAGTAGTAAGGAATGGCTAACAGTATCGAAAGCTCTTTTTAAATCAACAAAGACACCTAAACTGAACTTTTTTTGGTCTATATTTGTTTTAATTTTAGTAACGAGGTCCATAATGGCCGACAATGTGTTTGACTGATTTCTAAAACCATATTGTTTATCCGTCAAGAAATTTAGTTCGGTCAGATGATCATTAAGACGACGATAGATTATTTTCTCAAAGATCTTGGATATTACGGGTAGAATAGAAATGGGTCGGTAGTTTTCAAGGTCTGTTTTACTGCCCGATTTATGGATAGGCGTCACTCTTGCCACTTTGAGACTGTCGGGAGTATTACTTTGTTATGGCGAGTTAGTAATGATCTGCAACCTGTCTAAGACCTAAGGGAACGAAAACTAAAAATGACTTAAAAAGTTTGTTTTACAAACGCAAATAAAGTTCAGCCTGAAAAACACCAGACTCCGTAGAATCAAATATCCAAAGTCATCGAGATAGATCACTACGATGCAGGATTACAGGATGGGTGTTCACTATAGCTAGAGACGGGTATAATTTCGACAAACAAAAACTAAGAAAGAGATAGCACTGTTACATTGATATTTACTGTTATATTATGGTTATATTAGATGAAGTCGTTCATAAATACAACAGAACAGTATACCATAGAACTATTGTATGTCAATCCCAGTCATTCCTCAGAGACGATGTCCCAGAATAAAAACAGTACAATGGCGAACGGTTCAATTTAATAAAAAAGACTCCTTTATATTTGTTACCTTTCGAAGAATAATTTTTCCACATTGACATCATACATTGGCATTTTCAAGTGGTAAAACGAATGCAAATCTACTTAGCCGCCAAGTGGTAACTACTAAGTGACTTAACCGGCGACTGTTCGTCTTAACGTAGTCCAAACTTATAGAGTATGTAGAGCTTACCGAATTAATCATCATTAATTCATCATAATAAATCAATTCATGTTGTTCATGTTTCACAGGAATATAATAATAATAATAATAATAATAGTAAAAAAAACGTTTATTAGAATATAAGGTACAATAAAATATACAATTCAATTATAATATTACAAATAAAAATACAATATACAAGGCTGTTAACTTTTATTACTGTTTCAGAAACGATTGTTTAGACTAGTTTTTTTTTTTTTTTTTAATAATTGTTCTTTTCTTTATTGCGGAACTTAGACCATTTAGATTTGAAAGAATGAGACAAAATATATTTCTGAATTAGACAATATTTGATATGGATTTCAAGTCAATACCTCAACCAATTCCTAAGAAAAAGCGTCTTCCTTGTAAAACAGAAAATTTGTTTTTTTTTCTGAGTGTACTATAAACAATCCCCTTGCAATTTTTTTGCAACTTTTTGGTAATTGAATATTACGCATATCTCAAAAACTTATGAACTTTACCTTATTAACACACTCGTAAGTTAAATTTTCTTTTATACAATTTATGGAATATTATATAATTATCTTGGAATCATAATTGTGTGGTGACAGCCCGAGCGCAGCGAACCTGTTTCAAATTTATAAGGCCATGTGGCCGTAGTTCGAGTCTGGGCGTGTACCAATGAGTTTTTTCTGACTTAAGTACATTAACTACCACTGACTCCGTGCCTCGGAGAACACGTTAAGCAGTCGGACTCGGTTGCTGTCAATAGATAGCGCTCGTTACCACCTACCAATTCGCATTGGAACAGCGTGGTGAATTTAAGCTCCAAGCCTCTTCATCTTGAGGGGAGGCCTATCCCCTACAGTGGGGTATAAAAAGGGCTGATGCAATGGAATGAAAAAGTAAAATTTACTTTATGCCTGTTCAAAATAATTTCCGCTAAAGAATTTGTTAAATTATGTTACTTGTTAGATTTTTCTGATGTTTCAATCACTCAAGTTAGAGACAGACAGATACACTGTTAAAAAATTTACGAACTTATCTCGCAAAATATTCGTCTACTGATAAAAAAGCCACTTGACGACCTTAATTGTATATTAAACATTTGTCTGACGTACACCGTGAACAAAAATTCCTTAGTTCAAAGTATGGAGAGATTTTTTTCATTTTAAAATTCTATAACGATTCACACGAGACATGTGTCTGTGAAATATCATCAAAATCAAAGGAGACGTGCCGGAGATATGGGCTTGTCATATACGGACTGTAGTGTGATGGTTTTTTGAAAATAACATTAATTTTGTAAAGTAAATATCAGTAACTTATCTTTGATAATATATCCAGTGGATATATTCCTGTGGGATAATTATTCTTCATGATAAAATGACTAAACGAATTTTGATGTTCGGTACAGAGATTTCTTATGTAGTTAAGTTTTAGAATATTTTAGAAAGAGTTACAAATGCCCTGGAGCGTCGCGTCCCTTTACGGTCTCGGAACAACCTTTACTAGTTAACCAAAAAAACGAGTCAAATACTCTACTCTGGAGAGTAAATACTTGTTCGTCCCTCTTGCGGTGGAAGATGCTGGCTGTTGGGGGATTGAAGCCAAACGTTTCGTCGCGAGCATCGGCCGTCGTCTAAAAGAAAGGGGGCTCGACCCCCGTTCCGGTTCCTTCCTGGTGCAAAGAATTGCCATTGCAATTCAGCGCGGCAATGTGATGAGCGTCATGGGCACATTTGCGTCGGGGGCGACGAGGGGTGGATTATTGGATTAGTTTTATTTTGTAATATTATTATTATTTTTGTGTATACGTGGTATTATATTTCAAGAATTATATACTAAACCAAATAGTAGTTATTTCGAAAAAAATTAAATTATTTATGGGCCCTCAATACGTACAGCGTGTATACCTTTATTTTGAGGTCGCACAACCGAAATAATTTATGCAAAAACACTTTCAGTAAAAAACGCGACTTTTTCTAAGGCCACACGCACTTCGACGTGTGAAAATTTGCGTATTTTTATAAAATAGAGTTCATTAAATGGAAGGGACGAACCGAGTAACCTGAGAGGGATGTTGTAACGCTTCGATGGAGTATAATCTGGATTCACAAGGCCGAATCTATAAAGTGGGAACATCGGACTAAGAAGATTGAAAATACATTATTTATAATTCGAGTTGGTACAGGATAGATGCTACACCAAATATCGAAATCAAACGAGTACTAGATGTGGTAATTTCCAATGAAGTAATTGTAGAATCTTATAGCCTTGTATTAAATTCCATATTTGAATAAATATTTAAAACTTCCATAAAAATTATGACGTAATTTTTGTATAAAGGTATGTCACCCAAACCAATTTAATTTGCTATCCTGAATACTAAAAAAATATGTAGACGCGGTTGTACTTATCTATAAAACTAAAATATTGCATTTAAAATGAACTTATATTTGCATACATTACTAATGAATGTAACTTGAATAAACACGATAATATATTCATACGGTCATTTTCGTATTATCGCTGTGTATCCAATACATTTTTGGTCGAAGTTTTCAGGTAACCTCATTACGGTGGAACTGACGACAAGGCTGAAAACTGAAAATATGAGATGATTTTCCCGAAATGAGTATATATATATATATTAACGGAGCTTTTTATGATGCGTGTTATGAATATTTTGAAATTTATTATGAGGGAGGAATGGAAACAAAAAAAAATGTTTTCATGTTATTCTTGTCTCTTTACCTGGCATCAGAAGAACAACATTTTCGTGCAATATTAAAAAATTGCTATAGTTATAATTAGACTCTCTTCATCATTGAAGTATCACAATGTCAAGAATGGTAAATACATATGCGAGAATTCATTCGGTTGCTCGGATGAAAACGGAAAAGGCTTCTTCTACGATATTTGTTGAACTAGTATACATTATTGAACTTTTGACTCACTGTAACATTTATTTATTTATTTTTATTTGAGGCCGACTGCTTAGAGACCTTAACTATGAAGCGAAGGGACGCACGCGGGTTTGATTCCCGCCCGGGACAAATATTTGTGTGCATGAACAAGTCTTTGTTTCGTGTCTGGATGTAAAAGTATGTAGATCTAATAAAGAATATTTAAGTATGTACCTACATCAATTGTCAGGTACCCACCCTACAAGCTTCGCTTAGTTTGCGATCAGATGGCGCTGTGTGGGATATCCTAGTTGTTATTATTATATTTCATTTGATTGTATACATTACACAGTTTCACGATTACTTAATCACTATGTAGAAAAACAAACAAACACAAATAAATTTTAATAGTCAATGCCGTCAATCATTCATTATCACAAAATAGCACATTCTCTTTACTAACATTACTGTACCAGCAAACACATCCAAGTGATGGTGTGCACCTAGGATTAAAAGTTAAATAAATTCCATAATGATAGTTCCTAATAATTCGTAAAACGAGGCCTTCATTCATCTCGCGCTACCAAGTGAATTTTTGCCTAAATTGCATTGTATTCGGTCCCACCAAAAACGTCAGCCACATTATTATAATGTGATGGCCAACTTCTGTCCATTGTATCGAATTCGAACCGTAAATAGAGCAATTGGGCCCTAATATTACGTAAAAGTGGATCACGAATACAAAACAAAACAATCAAAAAAAAAAAACAACTATCTCTTTACATTTTGATACCTCTATGGTTTTTATTTTGTAACGTTCTTGAAAAAAAATTTTCACAAAAGAAATCTATAACATAACATAGCATACGTATACATCTATAGATTATAGAGTTTGTGTTTTTTACTTTTCAGTTTATAATTTTTACGCAGTTGAAACAAAACAGTGATAAATCACTGTTTTGTTTTTATTTACTTACTTGTATAGCGATGTCAAAACAATTTTTCTTCGTTTGAATTTTCTTTTTCATAGATAAATTAGCATCTCACGTTGTCATGCTATAGTATTAGTAAACTACATACATGCGTAAGTATATAATAAATACATTGTACTATACAGTATGGAACAGAAAAGTGTGACCAGCTGATTAATCTGTAAGTAATAAAGGTACACCTTTTTAGTAAAAAGTCATCTAGTAGCAACATCAGTTTGATTTTTTTTTTCTGGTCATACATTTCTGATCCACACTGCATACCTTTACAAGAGAAATGCATTCACAGTTCATTACCATGAATTTCATCTTAATACCTACTACAATGTAAAATTCTGAGTGACTTACTGTTTCCTCACTCGATGCGATAATGAGTTTGTCAAACTAACTACTAGGTTAGTGTTATTTGGTGCAAAATTATCATTGTAATTTAAGCGATATTTATAAATTACCTAAATATAAGCTATTAATTTAATATATAGTATATTCTAAATTAAATATATTTTTTATTCATTCCGCGTCTCTTAATACTAGGTATATAATTGTAATTCAAAATAACACATTCGTTGCGGTTCAATGAAATCGATGCAGAAATCAGGGAAAAGACATAAATTATAAAGAAAAATATGCTTACCTATATATGACTTTTAAAATAAATATATTTTACGTATATTCACTGACAGTCCAAACTTTGCCTTAGTTGAATTTATTGTTTAGATATAAGAAAAATATTAAATGGTACATTAAAAACACTTCACCAATACGTTTAACTTTAAAAGCGAATCGTTTACGACCGCAAGCGAATGCCGACTAACCCAAACTACCTAATCAGTCCTTTATCACTGTTTGACATAAAAAAAAGGTATTTTGACAAGCCGCCCCCCGCGGCGCCGCCTGCCAAACGGTTCGAATCCCGATAAATATGTCTGAGCACAACACAAAAGACACTTTTATATGTAATAGTGTATTCTGTAACTTAGAATTGCACATATTTGTGTGTGTTTACATTAAAAAAATACGTAAGTGTCGTAGACGGTTGGGACAGTCAAAAAATATAGTCATTTCCAAAATTTACCTGCTATTGTTGCTAATCTGATAATGTTCTGTTTGGACAGGCGTCTGTTTTCGATAGTTGGTTCGGCATTTAGTCATATTTATTGTTTATAAATTGACTAGGGTTTAAATTTTTTATGGATTTGGGGCGCGGTGATTTTTTTTATAAAATCGCACAGTGGAGAACTGTTGCTGGCAATGCGGTTCGAGTTCGATTTCGGGTCGGTATATCTTGGATATAAATATTTTGAAGTAAGACTAGTTAGTGCATTATGTTGTTATATCGAGTGTTTGGCTGAATGTAGTCCAAAATTATAAAACACGTAGAGCTCACCGACATAAACAAAAAGTTTCAAGTGAGTAGCAGATAGCGTAAACTAACGGTTACCGAGATTAACATGTTTAAAGTTTAATTTTTTTTCTTTTTTTATTATTTAATTATATTTTTTTTATACTTTTTGTTTGGTTCGGTAAGCTCTACACGATCTATAAGTTTGTATACCTATACCTAATACAAATAAAAAAATATTATTGTATAAAATTAGTATTATATTGTATTATTATATTTAATGTTGTGTACAGAAAAGAAACACTTTTTATGTAATAAATGAAACGTCTCAAATATATATTCCTTTTCAAACCTAATATAGCATCATTTTGAAATTAATGAAACATTCGTAAAATGCATTAAAAATGTTTTTATGGTAATAAAAATAACTTTGACGGATACGCCGATCAAACAAGATACTCGCGTTCAAATATTTCCTGAGATTTTCGTCACTGATAACGTAATCTATTAGATAAGATGTATTCAATAGCTTCGTCAGTACTATGTTAAGATATTTTTTTTTTATACTTCTATTATCACATAGTATTTAGAATGTCCTTGGAACATTCCGACCACTTAGCCTAGTGGGCAGCGACCCTGCCTGCGAAGCTGGAGGTCCCGGGTTCGAATCCCAGGTCGGGTCAGTATTTATATAATGAATATTAATACTGGCACCGGGTCTTGGTTGTTATATGTATGTGGTGTCTTCGCTTGGTGCCCAAAATACAAGCTAATGCTTAGTTTAAGACCTAGAAGTTGTTGTGATTGTGTGTGTTATTATTATTATTATTTATATAAAATTAGTCAATGTCAAGTAGTATTAAAATAAATAAGGTTTCGTGACAGCCGAATAGTAGCAAGCCCGTTTCTTGTTTAGAAAACCGTGGTTCAAATCCCAGGGCATGTACCAATGAGTATTTCTAACTTATGTACATAACTATCACTGACTGTGCCTCGGTGAGCACGTTAAGCCATCGGTCCAGGTTGCAGTCAGTAGATGACAGTCGTTTCAAGGCATCAACCTGCATTAGAGCAGCGTCGTGGATTAAGCTCCAAGTCCCTCATCCCGAGTGGAAGCCTAAGCCGTTGCAGTGGGATAGTAATGGTATGGACTGATAAATACACATAATTTGTGATTTTTTTCGTAACTCAATTTTTAATATGAACATATGTGCATAGAGTGACCACGTTGTGCAACGAAAATGTAAACACACAGACCAAGTGTACATCAGTTGACGCTTTGAAATATTGGCTATGAAGTACTTAAAATTTTGTGACCCATTTTGTAGGTATAATTCGTACCGAAAAAGAAAATGAAGATTCTGAACTGACATTTCATGTGTAATTTAACAAAACGTTTCTTTATAACAATGATGAAAACATCACCGTTTCGAAGTATCAGACTCATGTTTATTATTATTTTATCTAAGATTGAACCCTAAAACTTAAGAGAGAAATATTTTATTGTACATCTATATAATATAACGAAATAAAAACAAAATTTCTGTAATCCATATACGTCAATACAAGGATCTTTTGACCGCACTTTAAATGACATGAACGTATTAAAGGTCCATTTAATTCGTATTGTCAACCGACGCAACAAAGATTAAATAGAATGGATATATCATATTTAGAAAATGTCTTAAACTGACCATAGTTTTAGTTAGAATTTACACAATAATATGTGTCACATCCTCCAACCGCATCGGAGCAGCGTGGTGGATTAAGCTCCATGCCCCCTCATCCCGAGGGGAGGCATAAACCCGTGCAGTGGGGCATTAATGGGCTAATGGTATGGAATGGTATGTGTCACATGAGTTAGTTTTGAGCTTATAGTTATTCTGTGATAATACTGAATTACATTTGTGAACACAAAAATACCATACTATCATCATCATCATCATCAGTCCTTGTCTCTCCAGTGCAGGATATAGGTCTCTCCCAAGGCTCACATTGCGTGGGTTTAATAATCACCACGCTTGGCAGACCTGTTGGTGATCGCAGTAGATTGTTTCACAGAGAGATGCTGCTTCTCATCTTCTGCTAACCAGGGTTAGTCGCCTCTTACGACACGCTTCCCGGTGGCGGTGGGAAATAGTGTTCTTTGCCGTCTCCACACAGCACATGCCATGCTATATGGCGGTGATATAGTAAGAAGAACGGATGCTCGTGGTGATTTTGGTTTTCATAAGTGGTGGTAATATTAATATGAATATTACCACTTATGTTTTTCAACATTATCACAGACTCATTCTAATCTAATTGTGAATCTGGTTATACATATAGAGATTAAACAATTAATATATGATTGTGGAGACGCCGTCTGCACATCAGAGATCGCGGGTTCGATTCTTGCTTTAGACAAATATTTGTTTGCTTAAACATGTCCATTTGTTACATGGCTGAGTGTGAAATATTTGTACATGTATAATATTTATTGTACACGTATTATAACGTTATTTAAGAAGGTATATGAGGCTAGTACCCACAGTACAAGGTTCTGTCCTGTGTGGGACTAAATGATCCTATGCGAGATGAACATATTATTATTTTAAAGTATGTTTTTATTTGTATCTTTACCTTTATTTTAATTTTCACGATACGTAAATGATAAATCGGAAAAAAAACATCTTGTCTCTCTGGGACTAATACGTGCTAATACAGTTTGTTGGTGGCTTTTTGTACAGCTAGCAACAAACTTATCTCTGAAATCCAAGTCAGTATAAAAAATGGGTATCAGCAGGTTGAGATTTCGCAGGATCTGTAGTACATAGAAACACCTATATATTATGTACCTATGCTTGCAGTAATTTACTGCATGTCGCACAACATATACCAAAGTGTTACAATCAAAAAACCAAAGAAATATGAGGTCTTAAGAGATCGATTTTATTTCTATCGACTTATCCATATACTCCAAACGTAAACTTAAAATAAATCGTAAACTATTCTATTGTATTGGTTCGTTGTGATCCCTATCGACAGGATGACTTTTAAGGACACACCACAGCTTCTCTTATGTGTGATACGGTGTCGTAAATGAAAAATATTCAATTTTATATACCTTGGAAATCTTCGACCAGGTTAAACAATATGGTATTCACTTAGATAACATAACAATTAAGATAGAGTGTTTTATACTTCGAAACGATCGAAAACCTGAGCAAAATTACAGATTCATAAATTAGACAAACAATATGTCATTATTATTGAAATAAACATTTAATTAAATTACACATGATTTATTTTTTATTTATTTATTTAATTTTAATATCTTTTTTTTCAAATACGAATTTTACGCGTCGGTCACACAAACTTGTACTTTACAGCGAATATTTCCTTGTAATTTATTCAAGGTAATTGTGTAACATTTCAAACAATATAATACACTTATGAAATTACTATTACAATATTATAAACTATACAATATATTAAACTATATTAAATTTAAATAAATTCAGTAATTATGTAAAACGATAACTTAAGTCCATAGTATATATTACAATTTAAAAAAACATTTTAATAATAAAAATGATTGGTAGTAAATTGCTCTAATTCACTGGTTTGTAGATCCGTCCCTAAATAAAAAAAAATAAGCCACTCTAAATTTCTTGCAGTGATCTTCTTAAAGTGGTCGCCATAGAAGAGATAAATTAATTTGACAGCAGCGTTTGGTTGAATTAGAGTCATAAATGTCAATTCACAGTATCGAAGTAACATTACGCAATTTTGCGGGGTGGAAGACTGGCGTGGGTGGATTTCACGGGGCTGCAGACCGACGCGCGGGGAACTTGCGCACTGAAACTCGGATTAAAACTCGTCATCTTGCACCAGCTAGCTAGAGTATGAGTGGTTAGACGGTAAACGCAGAAGAGGGCTTCTAGTCAATTGGTACTTTTATGGCGGTCTTCAAAAGTGACAACAGAGGTCCCCTTGAAAATAAATGGTCGCTCATTTATTTATTTAGAATGTTGTTTGTAAGAAATGATAATGACTACCGCCGAGCCCGCAAAGCTCGATTCACACTCGATTGGTTTAATAGATTTTTTATATAGTCTATTTTTAAAAATCCAGTTCACTATCTTAAAGTGTTCTCATCGTTTTTAGGGTTCTGGAGCTATGAAGAAAAAACGGATCCCTTCCGTCCGTCTGATCATCCGTTCACATCTAATTTTTTAAACGTCTTCTCTATCTTCTCTTATACCGAAGTAGGAATGAAATTTTCTATTTCTTCTCGTCTTGTCAGGTAAGGTATCATTACATAAGTCTTTTAAAATGAAATCAGAGTTCCATAAACAATTTATCATTTCGATTCCCCGTTTCTGAAAGATTCAGCTTTGAAATAGCTTTTCTCGTGTCCCCTTGGAATCTCAAAACAAAGGCATTTAAAAATTTGAGAAAACTGAACTATATATATTATTTTTTCTCTTCTTATAAAAAATTAAGTCTAGAATTTTCTTAATAATTTTTCCAAAAATTGATTGATAAAATATCTCTGTGACGTCATCTGGGAAGATGTTTACTACTATTTACATCATCTTAGAGTAAATAAAAGCATACAATTTTTATTGATATACGAGTAATACAATTTCATTTGACGTAGTGACCTTACTTTAACGTCAGACGAAATTAAAGAATTATTTGGAAAATTCGCATGTAGAAAAAATTGTTATATTTAGAGTTATTCTAAAGCCTCATTCCTTTTGATTTTAATGACCATCAATGACAGACCAACTTTAAAATTTTGCTCCAAGCCCACTACAGGAATTTCAAAACAATAGTTTTGGATTAAGCAAGATAAAATCGCCAAAACCGAAAAAAATGCCCTACATACGAATATATGCATACAGCCTCATTTATTACGAAACCCTACACTGCACCTGATCCGCTACGCACTTGACCGGTTTTAAAGTAATATATTTGGAACATAAATCATCAAGAAAAAAAAAACATTATGTAGCTATAAATACGAGGTGGGTCGACATTGTTGACTGTCCGCAGGTAAGTAAGATTAATTGTTCACGGTTCGCGTCAGTCGCATGGAAAACCTTTATGTGACCAGTGTGACATTACTAAGGTCGTGTTACGATAAATATCGTTTATATTATACCTGTTGCTATGATATAAATATACGAGTTAAAATTATTTGATTCAGTCTATTTTTAACCCCCGGCGCAAAAAGAGGGCTGTATTAAGTTTGACGTGTGTGTCTGTGTTTGTCTGTAGTCTTACAGCTTCCGAACGAATGGACTGATTTAGATTTAGTATTTTTTGTTTGAAAGGTGACTTAATTGAGAGTGTTCTTAGCTATGATTCAAGAAAATCTGTTCAACAGTTTGAAGATTCATCATCATCATTTCAGCCTTTAACTATCCACTGCTGACCATAAGCCTCATTCATGGCACGCCACGCAACGCGATCCTCCGCTTGCTGCATCCAACGGTGACCTGCCGCGTTCGTCAGGTCATCGGTCCATTGAATCGGGGGGCGTCCGACGCTACGCTTTCCCGTGCGTGGTCTCCACTCGAGAACCTTTTGAACCACTTTGAAGATTATCAGCCCTTTCCAATTTCGAAATTTGGTTTCTATTTACTCCATAGATATTTTAAAAACTTGGTAACCTTGACCTGATGCTGCAGTATCATTTGGAATCTGGAGCATGCTCAACTCCTCACCAACTTACAGCAGAGTTATCGTGTTTGGGCTCATTGGAATGGTATCAGAGTATGTGTCAGATAGATGATGCTCGAAGATACTGGAGAAAAGAATTGGTCAAGTGAGAGTCGAACTAATGCTTTGAGGGGTTCGGTTTCACTGTTTCTTTAAGTAGTTTTATATGAATTAGTTTAATTAAATAACCAAATATAAAAATTTTGAAATAATTTAGTTTAAAATTTAAAAAACCCCGGACAGAAAAAACTAACATTAAAAAGTCTAAAATAATACAGGTTTGTTCATTTTAAAATGAATTTTGGTTCTTTAAGGCGTCGGGGTTTAATTAATAATTAGCGGTTCCCGACGCCTTTGCGGATCAAAATTCATTTGAAAATGGACAAACGTGTATTATCAAAAATCAAAATTATCAAAAACATAAATCTAAATTCATTTCAAAATGAACAAACCTGTTTTATTTCAGGCTTTTTAAATATTAGTTTTTTTTTGTGTCGAGGGTTTTTTAAATTTTTAATTATTGAAAACAGTAAACATGTGAATGGGAAACAAATTAAAATGAAGCTTTCTTTATTTATTAGTATGGCAAAAGCCTTCCAAATAAAAATAAGTCAAGCATATAGGCCTGAGGTCATATAATACATTTTTATTTGTTAAATTCTGTAACATAGATTTCATTAAAAATATATGCGAATCATCATAATCGCGTTTTTAAATTCCTACTAGGTACTAATTATAGATACTACAAAGATTCGAATTTCATTTATTTAAATCGGAAAAATTATGTTTTTTGTGTAGCTACTTTACGCTGGAACCGGTTTTTACATTTTTCCGCGGAAACGAGACATTTTCTTGAAGGAAAATTTTTCTATATGTTAAACCAGGTGCTGAGTTAACTTCACATCAAATTTCATCGAAATCCGTTCACTAGTTTTTACGTGATGCATGCACAGACAGACAGATCAAAATTAAAAAAAAAAGATGGTTAGATATTTAAATCAATAACTATCAACACTACCACAGTAATTTAAAAAAAAAACTCACAAAATGGCTTCACGTAGTTACAGGTACTCCGAAGCAAAACGAACTGTCATAAAAATTCTCTTACTAGTTCATATTTCCTACGTACTTACAATAAACAAAAATAAGATAAACGTGTTTGTTTCCCTCAAATCCCTCACAGTGATTTCCTCTCGCACAACACACGAGATTAGTTTATATTCTTTTGCGAACACGTCTTGTTAGTTTTCAAGGGTCCCGTGGCCACTACGAAAACTTACAGTATGAACTGTGCATCATGATCTCATAGTTTTTTTCATTTTAGCTGCTATTTGCATCAAGCTGATACATTATACCCCTATAGTTCTATTTTTCAAGAGATCCCGCTCTCTTTCTTCTCAGTACATCATCATCAGCCCGTGTCTCTCCACTGCAGGATATAGGCCTCTCCCAAGGCTCGCCACCACACACGGTCCTCCGCCTTTCGCATCCAACATCACATCCAACTACCCTTGGTATGGTGGCATCTCAGTACAATTCCCTATTACTGACTTTACAATATAGTATACAAAAATAATACAAATAAAAACTTTTTGTGAAATGTTTTCCGATATATATTTTCACTTGATGCTTTTTACGGCGATTTTTCTTATTTTTGATGACAGTAACCAGTACAGGAAAATTGTACAGAAAGTAATTTGAACAACTGCCCTTAAAAAAGTTAAGTAAATAAATTTGACAGCGGCGCTTAGTTTTAATAGACTCAGAAATGTCACTTCACAGTATCGAAAATGTCAAACGCAATTTCGCGGGGGTGAAGACCGGCGCGCGGGGACCTCGCGGACTGAAATTCACCATCTTGCACCAGCTAGCTAGAGCATGAGTGGCTAGACGATAAACGCAGAAAAGATTTCAAGTCAATTCGTACTTTTATGTTAAATAAGATGGCCTTGAGTGTCTTAAAATACGATCAAAAATTTATATAATTGATAAGCATTTGCACGTCAAGTGGATTTTGTTTTGACGCGCCAGTCGGTAAATATGAGCTTACAAAATGTTTCACAGTGGCAGGGGATTTAAAAATCTGAAGCATAATATTAAGTAACTTTTAACAAAATAATTATTTATTGGAAATATACGAGAACTTTCGTACTTACACGATAACATCACATTATTTTCAGTAGCTTTTTAGAATTATTAGATAGATTAAAGTTTAATTACTTAATTTTATAATCTACGACGTGTATAAAAGGTAAAATATAAAAAAATCCATAATTTCCGTACTAAATAACAAATTGAAATTCATTAAATACTAAATGTGCTTTAAATGATTTTTCTATCTCGAGTTAAAATAGTAACACTCAGTTGTACCCTTTTCCAACTGAAACAACAGTTTTCTTACTACCGAGTTATGACTAATATTTGGTTCACGTTTATTGAATTACCTTTTCGCTGATTCATAGATCATTCATACTGATAAGGAATGCAAGTGTACTTTGTTATCAGCTTGATGATTCCAAAGTGATTGTGTTTATGAATGTGAATGAATAGTAATTGGTATCAGGAAGCTTTTATCTTAGAGATATCTTCTGGACAAAGATATTTATAACGTTGAAAAATATGTTTATCTTTGTTTCGACGTCTAGTGTTTTTATACAGGGTGCGATTCGAGATGGTAATTCTAGTATTATCTGATATATGAATCATCGAGAAGTAGTTTTCTTTTTAAATTGAGGAAGTGATATAGCTTTTCGATAAATGAAACAATCAAAAATTGATATTAATTTTCAATTTAGAATATCGCTACCCTACTGTAATTTTTTCGTGAAAACATTTTTCGTGGTCCCAGCTATAAGTTAAGAAAAAAAAACACTTGATAGCTTTTTTGCTCAACTTACTTTTAGAGCATCTCAATATCTACACGACGACGTACAAATATGTTGTCTAACCCTTTCTTTTGACGAGTTATCACTGATTCTTTGGTAGCATGGAGTGTATTTCGAGGCCCTTCCTCGAACCCACTACCCCATTCGATGACGTACGTGCACTAATTGGTAAAGGACACTCTATTTTCAAAATATGTACATTACTTGGCAGTGCCAATTTTGAATTATGAGATATATTAACGTTTGAGGCGACAACAAAAACGTGTGGATGACATTTTAAATGCGTTTTCACATTAAAAATCACCAGTATAAAGTATTTGATTTGTTATCACATACAATCAACTGAGTTAAAGAAGTAGTTACTCAAACTCGGCTAAACCTTTACCTAAATAATTTTATTTTCTTAATATGTTTTTACATTTTTAAGACTTTTTATCGTGTTTCTCGAAACTCACCTTCGTACATTTGCGCGTACTGCGGGAATCCGGCCGCCCGGAGCCATTTGCATGCTTCCGCTGCCTCGATCTCTGTGAAAGAAGGAAAGCTTTTAAGTTATCTAGTTTGAGTATGGTATTTCAAATTTAAAATTTGTTTCGATTAAATGAAAAATGAGAGTTTCCTAGCACCGGGACCGTTTGTCCTTTTTAAAAGCTTGTCATTAAAAAAAAGACTTGGAATTTAGTAGGCTTTTAATGATTTTTATAAACACTAATATCCATCTAATGTCAATTTTTTTTATTTCTATTTATGGACTTAATAACATGAATTTTATATTTACTAAATTATTCCCAATTAATTTTGCAAGTGTAATAAATAATCAAATTGTACAAAAAAAGGAGTTTTGGTGTGTGAACTAGTAAACATAATATTCTCAAGATATTAAAAATTTCTCATTAAAAGTAATAAATACAAGATGTTTTTAAGGATTTAAAACAAAAAAATACTTTTTTCTTTCCATGTTGCAGTACAAATGCAAAATACAATTTTATAGATAAAAAATATTCTAAGGTGAAAAAATTATTGAAATATAATAAATATTTTAAGATGCTGAGGAAGTTTTTCTTTATTCTCCAAGCGGCAACGTTAAGAAAGTGAAGCTTATTTGTTACTGTACCATACCATACCATCAGCCCATTATTGCCGCAGAGGCTTAGGCCTACCTTCGGGATGAGGAGACTTGGAACTTAATACACCACGTTGCTCCCTTGCGGATTAGTGTATTTTAACGACTGTCATCTATTGACGGCGACCGGGACCTACGATTTAACGTGCTCGCCGAGGCAAAGGGTCTGTGATAGTTACATACGTAAGTAAGGAAAAACTTATTGGTACATGTTCTAGAATTCGAACCACCTGTTTCTAAACAAAAAGCGGGCCTGCTACCAGTCGACTATCATGATCAGTTCATTTGTTACTTATCCTAAAAGTTTCATCGGTTACCATCTTTCAGGTATCCATTGTGACAAAAGCTGCTCGTAACGACATCCCATTGGAAACCTGATCCGTCAGAAGATTACCTATGATGTAGCCTTAAAAATAGGTTGCCAAGTACTGTGATCAATCTAAAAGATGGAGACTTATTTTTTAGGAGAAAATTTCAGTTTTAATTTGGCATTAATTTTGTGCCTTTAACTCGGTGAACAGGGTCACGAAATTAAAATTAAAATGTTCGGCTTGTCCCGGAACAAAAGATCCTGCTGTTTTAGATAGACACGATATTAAGTAATACGTTTCATAAAAGTTTCATACTTTAATAAATAAGCTCAATTTCGTTGCGCTTGCTTCTCCATATATTAAAAATATGTCAACTTTTGCACTTACTTATAAATTTCATCGAATTTAGTAAAAGTTTAAAAAAATATATTATATAAAAAACAAGTAAAACGTGAGAATACGCCAACCGAATGCGTATTGACCAAAAATGTTGATATTACATTTGATAACTTTTTTATGAAAATATCTGGAGAATTAAGTTTTTTTTTGTAATTTTTGTATAGATTTCAAAGAATAATTGTTAAAAATTGATAGCTGATGACGTCACTACTCTTAATTATCGCTATTATCTACGATGTTCTACGTATTGCATTTGTTTGTATGGCCGTTGACCTCTGCATGTAGTTGTGACGTCACATTAATGCTTCACGTTTTCTTTTTATACAGAGTAAGTCAGAATGTTATGCAGGTTTTCAAAAATTTATTATGTGAAATATAATGAACATATAATATTGTGAGATGTACTGTGTGAAAGGTAAACTCTCAAAGTTTAGTTTAGTGCAGTTTTAAAAAAAAAAACACATCACAGGTGTTCTATGTGAGCGCTTTTTGTTACACGACAGACATCAAGCCGATATTCAATCTCCTGCCAAACTTTCTGCAGCATATCGCGGTCGATATCAGCAATGGCTTCTGTGATGCGAGCACGCAGTTCATCCAGTGTTGTTGGAAATGGTGGTACGTAAACACGATCCTTTACGAAACCCCACATGAAGAAATCACACGGGGTTAGATCGGGTGAACGAGGGACTAGTCGACGGACGGCCAGTTGATTTTCGTTTACAGATGCAGCCTGCATCCCTAAATTGTGTGTACCACTTACGAATGGACCTCCCATCTGGCGGGTCTCTCTGATATTTGGTACGAAAATGTCGTTGAACAGTAATCACGGAGTTGTTAACATGGTAATCAAGCACACAGAACGACTTCTGCTCGCCAGTCAGCGCCATTTTCTTTAACTGCTCTCCTGCTGACATCTTGCGGGCGAACTCGGAATCAGTTTCAGGAAACTAAACTTTGAGAGTTTACCTTTCACACAGTGTATCTCACAATATTATATGTTCATTATATTTCACATAATAAATTTTTGAAAACCTGCATAACATTCTGACTTACCCTGTATTATCTTTTGTTATTACGCCACCTTTTCTGTTGAATAACGACACCTATTCCTACAAATACAATTTTTTTTTGGACATTGTTGCATTTAATATATTTTATTAAAAGTAGAATAATACTCCCATGTGCACTACCAACATGAAAAAACATTGTCGCAAAATTCCGAAATTGGCACGCGCCATGTGTGTTTTGAAACGTTTGGGGTTAATCTTTCTAAATAAAAAAAAGTTTCACCAATAGCATTCGATATGTACAGTTATACAATTCACACATTTTAATTGCATAAATTTCACTAAAAATCCCCATTCATCGTAAAAATTACAGATAAAAATTACGTAAACAATCATTTGTAGGATTATGACATCAATTTGTAAGTTAATAAAAATGACAGCAACAGCATCCGGGTCTAGAGGTTATCTATGCTGACATTTGACTTTTACGAGTTTTTGTACGTTTCGTGTATTATAAATGAATAATCAACGGATTTTGTACCGCAACCGATCGTTTCATACATTTGTACGGAGCTTTATGTTTTTGATTTTATTATGTTCCTCACATAAATTAAGCTTAAAAGCGATAAAGTAGGTTACGTAAAAGGTTAGATGTAGCCCTCTTCTATCTTCAAAAACGGCTATGGTAGAGTATACGTAAATGAAACAAGTAGGGAAAATTTATAACCACTAGGGAAGAATGGTCCTTGAGTACCATACCCTCAGCCCATTAATAATAATAATAATAATTTATTTCCAAAAAAGAAACTTAAGCTAACATGTACAATTATGTAATGTATGTAATTGTACAGATGTAAAGTTAAGCATAATCATTTAATCAAATTGGACAGATCGCTGATGCCTAAATTCGCGGCGTCCAAGTGCTGGAATGATCTTCCTCCTCCCATCCGCAATGCGGCTGGCAGATTCACCTTTAAACGCAACTATAAGAAGCACTTGTTAAAGTTGCAAAAACCTTCATTTTGAGTCATGTGTATATATGTGTGTATGTGTGTGTATGTATGTATATATATGTGTATGTGTGTGTATATATATATATGTGTGTATGTGTGTGTATATATATGTGTATATGTATTCTCTTCCTCAACTATGCTCCTCTTCATGTGGGTAAATGTGTATTTTCTACGCGGATGAATTTAATTGCATTTTGTTTTATTGAATAATATGTAAATAGTATAATTGACTTTTATTATGATTTGGGTATTAGTATTTAAGCTAGAACGTCTTTATTTGTATAGTACTTATTTGACTAATTGTTTAATATTTGTAACTTTACCTACTTGTTTTTGTTTGTTTATTTTGTTTTTGTATCTCTTGAAGATTGTATATAATTTGTGTAGCTCATGTCATTAGTTTAATACTGTATTAAAATTGTACGGACGGGTTGCTGTGCTTGTGGTGTGTGCGGCGGACTCACGTAGGGGCTGACTGAAAATCAGTGTTGTGGGCGTGGTCATCCACTCCTACAGCGTGTGCTGAGTCAGCTCCTATCATGGTTGCGGAGAACTTCTATTTGTGTTTTGTCATTTGTATTGTCTGTTGTGTTTTATGTATCCGTGGCCGTGATTAAATGTGTTTCTTTCTTTCTTTCTTTCTTTAAACTAGGATACCCTGTATTATGGGCATCAGTGTATGCACATCGGCATAATGCCCCACTGCATGGACTTAAGCCTCCCCTTGGGATGAAAGGCTTGGAGCTTAATCCACCACCCTGCTCCAGTAGGGTTGGTGAAGTTTAAAGACTGCCATCTATTGATGGCAACCGGGATTGATGACTTGACGTGCTCTCCGATGCACAGGTCCGAAGCGAGGTTTTCGAGTGCCGACCGTGAACAAGACGTCGTAACGTGGGATCGCGCCTCACTAGCTCGACTGACGAACTTGTAAAGGTGGATGGTCAGCGTTGGTTACAAGTTGCCAGTGACCTATGTTGTGAAAATCTAGGCCCAAGGCCTAATATGCCCAGCAGTAGAAATTAATAATGAAGCAACTCTATTCAACGATGGACCAACGAATATTGTCAAATGTATTTTATATAACATGTGAAATGTGAATATAATTAGGAATAAATTTTATCTGCATATCTTCTTTCATGTTTATGTTTCATGTTTGTCATTATGATTAATCTATCACTGACTCCTTGTCTCGAAGAGCACGTTAAGCAGTCCGTCCCGGGTGCTGTCAATAGATGTCAGTCGTTACAATCCCCAACCCGCAGTGGAGCAGCGTGGTGGATTTAAGCTCCAAGCCCCTCTCAACCTGGGCAGGCCTAAGCTCCTACAATGGGGTGAAAATTGGCTGATGAAATGAAGTGAAGCTGGATTAATGTTAAAATAAAAACTAAAATCAACTACTAATAAAAATATACATTCTAATCTACAAATAAATAATTGGGAATCGATAATAATAAAACATAATATAAAATGTGTGTGTTTTCGTATTCTATATACGAACTCATAGTTTAATTACATTTAATTAAAGTGTACATGTGCCGTTTTGTTAGATAACTTGTTGTCATCTTGTAGATAGTGACATGATCCCGTTGATGTAGAAATTATGGTTAAAAAAATGCGCAAAGTAGTTTTAACAGTCTTCTGTTGATGTTATTAAGTACATACACTATCTAAAGAATTCTGAAAAGACCGAAACAAGTGGAAATCTAAGGATGCGACGTAAATGCTATATGGTGGATCCATTAACATTTTCCAGCGAAACTCTCTCAATTTTTCCTGAGTGGCTAAATATGCGTGTGGTATTGTATTATCATGATGAAAATACACTTTTTCTATTGGTGAATCCGTGAGTTTTTTTCTCATTCGTATGCTTTAGTTTTATCAGTTGTTAACAGTAAACACACGAATCGATGGTTTTATCCGCAGTAAAAGTTCATGATGCCTTCCAAACCCATCTTATACTCCATTCCATTCCACCAGCACATTATGCTCCATTGCAGGGGCTTAGGCCTCCCCCTAGGATGAGGGCGCTTTGAGCTTAACCCACCATGCTGCTTCAGTGCGGGTTGGTGGATTTTAACGACTGCCATCTATTGATGGCAACCGGGACCGACGGTTTAACGTGCTCATCATATCATCATCATCATGTACTCAATATCATTTTATCGCACGATAATCCGAATTTTGCGTATGAAATATCAAACCGTCATCGTCTGCAATAGAACTGCAGGCAGTAGCTTTCCTGAAACGTAAAGCTTCAGCGTCTGCTAGTGACAACGCTACTGAGGCAAAACGGATCCACGAAACCCTGTTAAGTGCTTTAATTGTGGCTAGCTTCGGCCCAAATCGATCCAGTGTCGTCATCGTCTTGAATTTTCGAGGCAGAATAGTAGACCATCTACTCTATCGAGCGAAAAACAACACGGAGCAAGTCAAACCAGGAGTGTCCCTGTGAGGCCGTCCTTAACCTGCTTCCACTGCCGTGCTGTAGGCCACTTCGCGTCGGACTAATCCCGGTGGTGGCGTGGTCAAAATGAACCTCGCAGCAGCAATGGAGTTGCCACCAGTTCCGGGCCAACTGAGAAGCGGGTTGATGTGTGCGCTGTAAGCGCGCCTAGCCGACCGAACCGAATAGCAACGTCACTCTAGTGAGCAGTTCCAATTTTCTTATGATTCAGGAGCAAAGTGCTCACTAGTTAGGAGCCTGTAGCATCAAAGTTTTGTGGCAAATTGATCAAACTTCAGTGAATAGTTAATGTTGATAATAATATTACTTTGGATATTGTTCTTCATGTTTTTCCTGATGTATATCTTCGTTTGATTGATTTTGTTTGTTGAGTTTGATTAGGTAATAATGACTTCGTTATATGACTATGAAAATTTTGCCCAGAGTGAATACCTAGAGTCGAATATAGAGTCGAATGTGGAATCAAATGTAGAGTCGAAGTCGAATGTAGAGTAGAATGTAGAGTCGAATGTAGAGTCGAATGTAGAGTCGAATGTAGAGTCGAATGTAGAGTCGAATGTAGAGTCGAATGTAGAGTCGAATGTAGAGTCGAATGTAGAGTCGAATGTAGAGTCGAATGTAGAGTCGAATGTAGAGTCGAATGTAGAGTCGAATGTAGAGTCGAATGTAGAGTCGAATGTAGAGTCGAATATAGAGTCGAATGTAGAGTCGAATGTAGAGTCGAATGTAGAGTCGAATGTAGAGTCGAATGTAGAGTCGAATGTAGAGTCGAATATAGAGTCGAATGTAGAGTCGAATGTAGAGTCGAATACAGAGTCGAATCTAGAGTCGAATGTAGAGTCGAATGTAGAGTCGAATGTAGAGTCGAATGTAGAGTCGAATGTAGAGTCGAATGTAGAGTCGAATGTAGAGTCGAATGTAGAGTCGAATGTAGAGTCGAATGTAGAGTCGAATGTAGAGTCGAATGTAGAGTCGAATGTAGAGTCGAATGTAGAGTCGAATGTAGAGTCGAATGTAGGGTCGAATGTAGAGTCGAATGTAGAGTCGAATATAGAGTCGAATATAGAGTCGAATGTAGAGTCGAATGTGGAATCAAATGTAGAGTCGAAGTCGAATGTAGAGTAGAATGTAGAGTCGAATGTAGAGTCGAATGTAGAGTCGAATATAGAGTCGAATGTAGAGTCGAATGTGGAATCAAATGTAGAGTCGAAGTCGAATGTAGAGTAGAATGTAGAGTCGAATGTAGAGTCGAATGTAGAGTCGAATGTAGAGTCGAATGTAGAGTCGAATGTAGAGTCGAATATAGAGTCGAATGTAGAGTCGAATGTGGAATCAAATGTAGAGTCGAAGTCGAATGTAGAGTAGAATGTAGAGTCGAATGTAGAGTCGAATGTAGAGTCGAATGTAGAGTCGATTGTAGAGTCGAATGTAGAGTCGAATATAGAGTCGAATGTAGAGTCGAATGTAGAGTCGAATATAGAGTCGAATGTAGAGTCGAATGTGGAATCAAATGTAGAGTCGAAGTCGAATGTAGAGTAGAATGTAGAGTCGAATGTAGAGTCGAATGTAGAGTCGAATGTAGAGTCGAATGTAGAGTCGAATGTAGAGTCGAATGTAGAGTCGAATGTAGAGTCGAATGTAGAGTCGAATGTAGAGTCAGATGCTGTTAAATTTTATAATATTGACACTGACGTTTCTCCAGATCTCAGAGCTTAAACTAATTTCAATTTACGCCTCGTTCGTATCGGTCAAACGTCAGTCAATCGTTCCGTTTAATCTGATTGAGTTTTTCGAGTCACTTTGGAAGGAGGCACCGCGCCACATGCACGAATCGCGTCCATTGCGTTTTGCTACCTTAATGTTTTTACATCAAAGTTGTTATCGAACTTACATACTTGTGATTCGATTATCGTAATGGCCGCTAGAACAATAAACAATAAAAATTAAATAAAATTATAAATTAAAGGGGTCCCCCTATACAAAAAACGTGTTTTTTAATATTGTATGATGGTACAGAACCCTTGAGTTGTGTGCGAGTACAACTCACAGGTATTTAAATTACCAGACTTACCTCGCCGCCCACTTATTTGAACTGAACTGGGTATAAACAAAAGTTTCTGAATTAAACAGTACGAAAGTACAAAGCAATACCTATTGATTTGTCTATTAGGATAGATTGACGTCATAGACTTTGAGGACCTCTAGCCTTTGTATGCGTAAAATTGAATATCGATTAGTAAGTAATCGTCAATCAAACATACGAAAATGATTCGACACTTTTGTTATAGTATTTCCAGTTCAATTCTTGGAGTTATATTCGGTCTGACCTTTCATTCTGTCAGTAATAGGTTCGATGGTTAGATAAGGTCGTTAAATTTAGTTTATTTTTGGCTGACGACATTTACACGAAATTTATGTTAGATTCGAAACCAATGTGGTAAATGTAAATAAAAATTACTAAGATAAAAGAAAATAAAAAATCATTTATTTTTCAGTAGGACACTTTGCTGTCACTTTTTAATGTCTTCAAGCTAAGTATATGCAGGTTTGTTCTCCATCACTCTAAAAAGAACACTGCAAGGAACTTTGGTTTATTGTTTATTAATTACGGCGGCAGCGCACAGTATGATATTATACCTAAATAAAATGGTCATGATGATTTTAGTCCTTTATTTTATAATAATCATCTTATAAAACCTATGAGTAAAACTTATATGTGCCAATTATGCTTAAAACCGAAAAAACATTTATATAAATTTTTAAAGATCAATAGATATTACACGAAAATTGCGTTTATTATAACATATGTATAAAATGTGATATATTTTTATCTGAAATTAGTTTAAACAGTCATTATAATGAGTATAAATTAAAGAAATAGTGGCTATTTACCTGCTAAATTAAGTGATTTATTTGAATTTTTTCTAATTATGGAATTTATTTTTTATTCATAAATCCTTACGTATTCGGATTCGATTTCTACGTAAAATTTTTCTTTGGGCTCCCATTAAATCATAAATAATTGCAAGCATAACTCTCATGTGACTTCGGAGCTATTTCATTTATTTTATTTTTAATATTTTTAAGGAAAACTTACAGCTAATTACAATTTGAAAATAAGCATTAAAAAAAACACGGTGATAGATGTTGCAATAAGCCAAAACAAGTTTCCACAAATTACACTATGTAGCACCTACACATAACAATAAAGTAACCACACAAACAAGAACACAAGAAAAAGAAAAAACAAAGAATAAACACTTAAAAACACAAACCAGATAATCAATAACAATAGTTAATAATTATAAGAACCAAAAAAAAAGTATTATGATAAAGACGCGTTAACATTGTTATACTTAAGTGATTTACTTATATTAATATTTTCGATAATCAAAAATTGTTTAAACATATTAAGAATACGCACGAGTAATTTTTTGAATTTTATTCATCACATTTATCGCGAATCCGACTAGAAGATTACCCAGACCTACGCGCCGCTAATAAGTTGTAATGTACCTACCATGAGAAAGATGTATTACAAATACAATACATTTTATACCAGCACGGCACTCGAACTTGATATCACTCTAAATGATGAAAATGATAAAAAAAGGCTATGTACTTATTATACAATCATTAAAATTAAAGAGAAAGGGCAGAGGTTGTTAAAATTCAACAGAGTAGGTGCGTTTTAATAGACATTTCTTTGTTATGCTAATAGACTCAATCGTTCGCTTTTAGTCAAATTAAGTTATTAACATACATATTTTGAAGTGAAATCACGTCTTAAATCTGTACGTAACATCGATTTTAATTTCGTATAAGCAAATGAAATATGACCTCTAGTTAGAAGGGCCGAAAACAAACAATAGTAAGCACTTACAGCTTTCTAATGATAAATATGAAAAGTTTTTAGTACGGTGGCCGAGTGCAAGGGCCAATCAAGTCCATTGTCATGGAGACGGTAACAGATGTCTAAATAATGGAGAGAAAAGCAGATACCAAGTATGTATGGAGCTACGAAGAAATTAATTTGGATAAGGTAAAATGGAATTATTATTATTCTATTTCGCATATAAGACCAAACAAATAATAATAATAGCGATAATAGTGTCGTGATAGCCTGAACGTAGAGAACCTGTTTCGAATTTAGAAGGGCCGTGCGGCCGTAGTTTGTATCCGAGCGTGTACCAAAAATTTTTTTTTACTTAAGCGCATAACTATCACTGACTTCGTGCCTCGGAGAGCACATTAAGGTGTCGGTCGCGATTGCCATCAACAGTCATTAATATCCACCAACCCGCATTGGAGCAGCGTGGTGGATTAAGCTCCAAGCCTCCTTACCCTAGGAGAGGCCTAAGCCCATGCATTGCGGTATAATGGGGTGATGGAAAAAAATATAACTATAAAACTGATATCGAGGTCATCTTATTATTTAGATTTTGATTGTAAACCATCTTTTAACCAACTGTAAAAAGTGTGCTGTCGAAATAGAAGCCAAAGAAACAGTAGAAATACAAGAACATGAGTACAAACTGCTGGAATGGAAACGGGTAAACAAAGAACAAAGTTCAGTGTTGACCCACACAAAGATTATTTCTTAAAAAAAAACTGCCCCTTAAGAAAATCAATGTCAAAAATAAAGTTACGCGCAAAGAAAATACATTTGATTTAAATTTTGTGATTTCCTATTAAACGGGGTGTGATAAAAACTGAAGAACATAGTAAAACGCTACTAAGTAGATCATAGAAAAGATCAAACATCCAATAGCCGCAGTGAACTAATCTGAAATGGAATTATTTGACTTCACTACAGATGGCGCTATATTGAATTGATAACTAGCT
This sequence comes from Luffia ferchaultella, assembly GCA_949709985.1. Taxonomy (NCBI): domain Eukaryota; kingdom Metazoa; phylum Arthropoda; class Insecta; order Lepidoptera; family Psychidae; genus Luffia; species Luffia ferchaultella. The sequence continues at coordinate 4,154,611 of OX453262.1, forward strand.
ATTATTCTTTACGGCAGATAGCGCTATCACTACAACTGTTTTTAATAAACTTAACTAGTAATACAAAATTATAAGCTTTCAAATAAATATATACGTATAATATATATTATATCAGAAAGCTTTGTTTATGGAAATTTAACATTTTATTTAAATATTTTTATTCAAATTATACGATAATGACATACGCATTGCTTAGACTAATTAACAATATTTACAACATAAAAATATCGTCCAGGTAGGTCCCATGTGGCATAATAATAATAACCTGATTTTATTATGAACTTAAGATTTTTTAATACAATTTGTAGTTTTCATTTAACAGATATATGGTACTATCACATCGTCGCCCCTATAAGAATAATAATACCTAGGGCATTCCACACACCACCATCTAGTCCCAAACTAAGCAAAGTTTGTATTAAGGGTACTGGACAACTGATATGAACACTTAAATATTCTTTATAACATATACATGTATAGACACCCAGACATACACCCAGACACGGAAATAGACATGTTCATGCACACAAATATATGTCCCGGGTGGGAATCAAAACCATGACCCTTAGCTTCGCAGTCAGGATCTCTAACCACTCGGCCAATCGGTCGGTCAACTAAAGGAACAATTGTTTTTTTATTGTAACACATTTAACACAGCATAAGAGCTTCTTCGAGTACTTATTTGTCGCTCAGTGCGACGCGCGGGCTTTATGGTAGATAGGTAATTAATATTTAACTTTCTGAATAGTTAATTAATATTTCATATACATGCCACGCGCAGCATTGCGTTCCTGTTAAAGGTACTACTAACAATCGAATTGGTTTCTGCGTATTTTTTTCTGGAACCGGTTTGGTATTTCCTCATACGAATGAGAAATTTTCCCACAGTAAAAAGGTAATTCAACATGTTGATCTGGGTACTAGATTATCTTTACATTAAATATTATCAAAATCCGTTTAATCGTTTTTGCGTCGTGCGTGCACAAACAGACGGATAGACATTCAAACATTTCAATTTAATAAGTGTATATACATACATACTGAGTGTATATTGGCTAAGGGAAAAATAAATTTTACGGCTGTACAATTCCAGATTACAAAGCCCACAAATAGATATATACCATATCGTCAGTCGGTAATTATAAAATACAAATCTGTTTCATTTATAATCATAGATGTTGTTTATATAGAGAAACCATGTCTTACGAGTATGTAAAAAATTATACGCAACAAACTAAATATACGCCACTTAATGTTTTGACTTAGCTTTGTGAAATAGAATTGTGTGTGACGCATACTAGACCAGTGTCGATACCGTCCAAAATGATAAAAAACGAAAAAAAATTAAAGTAGGATGAAACCTATTGGAAAAGGAAAGAAATACCACTAAAATTAAAGGAAAAATAAATTACGGGCGATCTGAGGTTGGGAAGGGGTAGGGGGTGGGTTTTTAAGGGTAAAAATCGGTAAATCTCAATTTCCGGCAAAACTACAAGTCCTATCGAAAAAAGTTAAATGGCAAAGTTGTAGATAATAAAAAGATCTACAACTTTTGTATTTACACTTTTTCTCCATAATCTCAAAATTCATGTGAAAAATCCAAAAAACCACTTTTTTGATTTTTTATTTTTATCTTTTACAAAAAAAATTTTTTTTTAATGATATTTAGTGAAAAGTTACCTCGTTATGTCCCGGACACACTGGAATTTTGAAGATTTAAAATATTAATTTTTTCACCCTATTTTGACTCGGATATCGAAAAAGCACCCTAATTTTCAATCGAAAATTCTCACGTCAAAATATCTGATTTTTCAAAAAAGTCGGTGGGCTTTTTGTTCGTTGAAATCTTTATTTTCTGATGATGTAAAAAAAATATAGATTACTATGGAAAATTTTTTCAGAAAATGCAAAAAAACGAAAAATAATTTTGATTTTTAGAAATTTTGAGGTATACATTAAAATTTTTACTTTAATTACTCGAAAAACGTTAGGTTCCATGTTAGATTAATAAACAAAAAATTGCAAGTTGAAATGTACTACTATAATTAACAACTAAATAAGTTAATAAGGTTAATATTTAATATGACATCTACAAAATTTTGAGAAATTTGTCGAATTTTCTTTAAATTATATGCGTAGATGCCTATTTATTGCTATTTTAAAATTATACCTATATACCTGAGTGACCTTCGGAAAATTGTAGCCCATCAAAAGGTATTTCATAGAGAAGTGGGTAAGGGGCTTGGAGGGTCTGGGCCTTACTACCTGTTATTTCGTAGCAGCTGTAAAAACCGTTAGCCAGTATTCAAGAAACAGTACAGTGAATAACATCGTTCATATAAATACACGTGCAGGCTAAGTTACTTTACAAGAATTGTGATAATTTACTTTAAAAAAAAAGTTCTGGAATCTACATAGCAAGGTAAATACTACCTGAATTTTAATCAGAATCATCATTCATATTGGCAAATCTCCCACCCACAGAAGGTGCAGCAGAACATTGTTACAGGGCATATTATCAGCTTCAAACGTGGCTGGGTAATGAATTGACAGCAACAGATTGGGGCTGGAAGCAACATCAACATGGAATTATGCCCAAATTTACAGAAATGGAATTAATTCCGGAAAATTTGCTGAAAACTATTTGCTGCAGCTGTGAAACTGGATGTAATAGTTTTAAATGTGGCTGCCGAAAACATGGTTTAAATTCCACAAATTTATGCTCAAATTGTCATGGTTCTGAACAATGCGCCAATGTGGAGAAAATCTACGAGGAAGTTAATGATTCAGATGAAATTGGGGATGAAGAACCAATGCAGACCGAAAATAATGTTGGAGACGAAGACGGTGATGGTCTTGAAGATGTCGAAGATCTACTAGAATCAGAAAGGCCTGTCGAATCTAACGATCAAGAAATACCATCAAAAAGACAGAAACTGATGAATAAGTGATTCGAATGGAATACAATGTTTTGATAAATACAAAGATTAATGCTTTTAAAAATAATATAATGTATAATGTAATCATTAAAAAAAAAAATATCTACTCAATAGTACGATTTGCGTGTATATTTCTATCTAATGAGATTTTCTAATACATAAATGTAATGAAAATTTAATAAATCAACTTTTATTACTGAAAAAAATAGCAGTAGTCACATTTAAAAAAAAAATCCCCTTTAAATCGTATTTTTAACATTTACAATAACTATGTTTTTTTGCGATATTTATGTTTAATTGGTTTGTAATTTTTTTGTTTATTAATCTAACATGGAACCTAACGTTTTTCGAGTAATTAAAGTAAAAATTTTAATGAATACCTCAAAATTGTACATAAAGATTAAAAAAAATTTCTAATTTTAGTATTTTTGTTTTTTTTTGCATTTTCTGAAAAATTTTACCATAGTAATGCATATTTTTTTTCACACCATCTAAAAATAGAGATTTCAACGAACAAAAAGCTCACCGACTTTTTTGAAAAATCAGATATTTTGACGTGAGAATTTTCGATTGAAAATTAGGGTGCTTTTTCGATATCTGAGTCAAAATAGGGTGAAAAAATTAATATTTTAAATCTTCAAAATTCCAGTGTATCCGGGACATAACGAGGTAACTTTTCACTAAATATCATAAAAAAAAATTTTTTTTTGTAAAAGATAAAAATAAAAAATCAAAAAAGTGGTTTTTTGGATTTTTCACATGAATTTTGAGATTATGGAGAAAAAGTGTAAATACAAAATTTGTAGATCTTTTTATTATCTACAACTTTGCCATTTAACTTTTTTCGATAGGACTTGTAGTTTTGCCGGAAATTGAGATTTACCGATTTTTACCCTTAAAAACCCACCCCCTACCCCTTCCCAACCTCAGATCGCCCGTAATTTATTTTTCCTTTAATTTTAGTGGTATTCCCTTCCTTTTCCAATAGGTTTCATCCTACTTTAATTTTTTTTCGTTTCCAAAGGTATCGACTCTGGTCTATACATAAAATTCGTACGAGAAAAGTAAATAGATTCCGAAATTACATTTTATGTGTAATTAAATAAAAAACAGACAGTGATAATGACACGTGGTCTAATCTCGAAATCGATTCTGCTCGGGTTTTCATCTTGATGAATCTGTTATTTAAGTTTATGATATATGAAGCTACGACAAAACAGCCGTACCTAAATATAATAGCACGTGTAAGCACTTCTGAAATTGATGGGTAACTAAATCCACTTTTAATAATATTGTATGTCAGGATTAAATTATTTAATTGTTTGCCACATCCATTGAACGCTGTTCTATTCTCTACTCGTTTGCAAACAATACATATAAGGGTCAATAAGTCTATGGCATTAGAAGTATTATTAAAACAATTACTTTTAAAAAATACGTTACTGACTAATGTAGCATTCACAAAATCAATATGCTTGTTAAGAAAAACACAATAGTTCGTAGATTATTTCATATCCAGCTAAAGAATATATCAGTTAGCGAATTATAAGAATTACGAATAAGAATATAAATCTAATTTACGTTATTGATATGCATACAAATTGATTCTTGTGTAACTTTTCGAAAACAAAACTTTCATTTTCGTATAAATAAATGTTTATTATTTTAACACCGTTTAAAGCGCGTGGGCGATATAAATATATTTCCACTATATTAGGTGACACAACGGTATCTATCTTTGTTTTCGAATATCTATGATAATTAAATAAATTAGCATAAATCATGTCCATTAACAAAAGCATAAGTTAATGATTTTCGATCGATTATAATATTTTATTGCTTCATTATATAAGTTTTAGACGCTATAAATTTTAATTTAACGTAGAAAGAAATTAACTACCTATTCAAGGTTAACATTTTATATTTTAAGAGTTAAAAGATATATAGTTGACATGATTTAGAATGTAGATTCTATACATATCAGTGAGTTACTTGATATTACTTTGGTCATCAGCTACCAGATGCCTTCCATTTGTTCTCGTTTCATACTGTTTTATATAAGTAGTTAAATGCGTGATGAATTCTAATGTAAATAGATATTAAAATTCATCTAGTTTATATAACAAACTACAATGGCTTTATTATATGCCACAATCATAATGGAAAATAATTAAATAGTAATGTTTATTATAGTGGCATTGGGCCGGTCACATTTGCCGTAGAACCGACAACCGATGGGGTAGACGGGTTCTCGAGTGGAGGCCACGTATTGGGAAGCGAAGCGTTGGACGCCCCCCGGTCAGGTGGATTGATGACCTGAAGCACCATACCGGATGTAATTGGATGTGGAAGGCGGAGGACCGTATGTGGTGGCGAGTCTTGGAAGAGGCCTATATCCTGCAGTGGAGAGACACGGGCTGATGATGATGTTTATAATAGCACCAGTAAAAGTAAAAATTACATCAAGTTTTCCTATAATTTTACATTCGGATTAAAACTAAACCTTAAATGTCACTTAGCCAATAACTATATACGGTTTGTCGAAAACAATTACTACAAATCATGCCATTTCTATATAGAGATATCGTCAGAACCCCATAGAGAATGCTGTAGTAGATATAAGCTAAAAATAGTAATAGGACCAAGGTTATAAATAAAACGATACAAATGTGTAGTGCAAACAAGAAATATGAAAGTTGAGGGGAACGCACAGACAGACGGTGTGAGAGTTATCACAAATATTTGCATTAACAAAATATATTCTAAAAGCGTATATGTGTTTGTTTTATTTATAAAAAACAATAACAATGTTATCGGAAAAAATTATGATAAATAAAAAAATTACAATAAAGTTTATCTCGAATACATACAGAATAAAAAAAAATCTACCTTATTTGCAAAATTCATGACATTTTTAAAGTTTGTAGTCAAATTAAAAACAAGGAACCCTTACAATTTCGTTATGTCCGTCCGTCCGTAGGTCCCAAGCTCGTGTTTTATATCAGAAATCTTACGATTAATTTTCAATGCATTTTACAAACAAATACCGTATATAAACTGCATACAATTATGTACAGAAAAAATAATAACTATATTATTTAGAGGTGAATCTGTACAGTATCGTTATACAAATCTTTGAATATAAAATTAAATGACATTTTTATTGAAGTGAATATTTTGCAAATTAGCTCCTAAATCTGGTAATAATCTATGCAATTAACTTTGCAATCGTTACCATAAGATAAAAATTTATTTACTTTGTTATTTGCTTGATGAACTTTGGAATGCTAAAATAACGCGTTTAAAACGCTGCGTCTAAACGCAACTTTGTATCGGCATAACGGTCACCTAACGTTCCTTTGTTTACCGCACTGTCGGCGTAATTACGCATAGCAATTTGAGTGCGCGTTCCGAAAATGGTAGATGGGTATGGCCCAGTTTTCTTTAACACTATGAGAATTAACTACTTCCATGCTAAAATACAAAAATATATGTAAATAAATGTTCCTTATTTTACTATTAAACTGCGCCTGACATTATTTCTGTTAAAAATTGTATTGAATTTTATAATCTATTTTGACTAGATTGCCTCTTAGGTATTTGTTTTAGTACATGTAATCTCTAAATGACATCAAAATGTTTAAAAAAAAATTGCTGAGCCGTCGCGGTAGTTTGGTAGATTTGAAACATCGAAACTATTTTGTATAGAAAATATAATTTGACTGGTATGTGATATTCTCTCAAACTATTGCTATTTCAGCCGACGTGTCTTCTCCCGGCGTGTCCCCATGCGATAGCGGAAGCTGAATGATGAGGTCACGCGTTTTTGAAGACCTTAGTCATCTGAATTAAAACAAATCATGCAGACCATACAAACGAAGTCGTAAACAAAACTACTAATAATTTAGGGAGGTGTGTAACGAACTGTTCGTTAACATCCATTTAAGTAAATGTTTATGTTAGAACATATCTGTTTTGAAGTAATTACACGACGTAACGACTCTCTATAGAAACTATAACAACACTGTGAATTTCGCCTCCATTTTCTAAAATACTTATACTTCAAAAAATGTTAATTTGAACTGATAATATTTAAATAAAATGTAAAAATAAAACAACTTTACAAATAAGTATCTAACTGAAGTCAAAGAAAATATCTTGTAATTTAATTTTGATGCTTTACGTACCTGTCATTTGATCAACGCTCAAATTCGGTACACTCATCTTTGTAACAGCGTAACTTCTTTAAAATAAGAAAACACTTAACACCTTTCAAGGATTTTGATTTTACACTTAATATCTTGCGAGTTTCATCACAATGATTCAACTTCGCAATCAAAATCGTTCGTGTGTACTAAGAATTAGCATTGTTAAAAAATCGTTTTCACTATTACGAGGCCGAGATTTGTAATAACGAGAAAACCGCTACCGTTTTTTCTCCACCAGTTTTTCGTTGGCAACTTTCACTAACAAGTTATCGAAATGTTTATTACGCTAACACGGAATGTGGTTTCGGCGGATTTCCCATTTTTTTTCCTGTCGTCGACTTATTTCGAAAATTAATTTTTCATTTTTCACGTGTTTCATACATGGATTGATAGTGATTTTTTTTATTATTTTGATTACAGTTTTCTATAAAATACTACGGTTTCTGTATATTTTTTTTGGTCATTCGCTTAATTTTTTGCTATTTTAATTTTTATTGTTTTCACATATACTTAGATTGAATACAATCTTTCTATTTTAATTTGTAGTCCCAAGTTTAAAACTCACAAAAATATTATCAGTCTTGTATATTTGAGGTATAGGCGTCGACTGCGTTTTTATCAGCGCTTATCAGCTTGTTATGAGCTTGTAGAACCTTTAATCACTTTACACGTCATATTTACCCTACAGGATGTGTTTTAGAAGTTAACTAGTACTATGAAAATATTGTAATGCAACATTTAAAATTAGGCAATGGTCGATAACACGGTATGTGTGTTAAAATCGAACGTTGAATTAGCATACGTACACTAGAAGGTGCAAGTTTGCTAAACTCAAGATTCAAAGCTGAAAGATGTCAACTGTATATACTTTTGAAATTTTTTATGAGTATACCTTTCAGTGTCGTGATAGCCCGAGCGCAGCGAACCTGTTTCAAATTTAAGTACATATATAACTTTCCTAACACTGACTCTGAGAGCACGTTAACCAGTCGATCCCGGGTGCTGTAATAGATGGCGGTCTTTCCAATCCGCCAATCCGCATTGGAGCAGTATGATGAATTTAAGCTCTAAACCCCTCACCCTGGAGGTAGGCCTAAGCCCCTGAAGTGGGGTATAATGGGCTGATTGAATGGAAATGAAAAAAATACCTTTTATTAAGTAGTATATAACTAATTGTGACGGGTAAATACACAAAGACCTAGACACAACACAAACATTACTTTATGTAAGCAATCGTGTAGGGCTTTACGCACGTCCCACCCTTTTCCTTTCCTAATAATATGGCTCTCGAACTAACCAACCAGCATTACTCCTCTATTGGACAGATTCAAAGCTTAGCGAGTTTTTCAGACGTTTTTAAAAATTTCGGTGGTAAGACTACGGTGGTAAGATTTGCTCACGGTATGTGGCTCAGTCAATCATATTACGCCAGGTCATGACTGTATGCCACGAATGTGGTTCAAACTCCAAATTACCATGAAAATGTATGGAATTAGGCGTAACGACGCTGACTGCTAAACCACTGACTGTGACCTAGTATGGCGAAATGGCCGAAGCTTAAATGAAACACTAGTGGTTAATTGTTATTACATTTCAATGAAATAGCAATAAATAATAATAATAATCATTTATTTTCAGGTGCTAGCCCCATAGTAATCTTTACATATTTACACAGTATTTACATATCAAGTATTAAAACTAAACAGTACAATAAATAAAATATTAACAAATCTGGTAATTATAAATAAAATAAATTTAAAAACCGGCCAAGTGCGAGTCGGACTTGCACACGAAGGGTTTTGTACCACCGTACAATAATTTTAAAAAAAAATCTTGTAGTAAGACCCCTATTAATTTTTAACTATATTTTATTATACTTCATGAAAATTTCAAGTGTCCTAGGCAACGAAACCGCTGAACCGTCTTCCGACTTCAGAAACGGCCAAAACTTGGCAAGCAATGATATTGGAAGTAAACTAGCAAGCGCTATTTACGATCATGATCAAGCAGATGCGAGGCTGAGTTGGTAATGGATTCAAGTTGCGGTTCCAGCTCCATCGCGGACAAAACTACGCTGCTTGAATGTCCTATCTGTGCTGATGGTAAGGAGTACAGGGGTGCTCGTGGACTTGCAATTCACAACGGCCGCCGCCACATACGAAGAACCACCGCACCATAATAACCGCACCACCTCAAAACGATACTGACCACACGATCGATGGGGCATTATGCACGGGCACGCCATTTTCGATGCGGCTTGCACACATGAAACGAGACATCAAAATCATAAGGAGGATCCCAAGAGGAGCCCGGGTGTCAGTGGCACGTAGCCTTGCCGAGTGTGTGGCTAGGGTGGTCGCTGAAAACACAGTATCTACATGGGAAAACCTACTCACATTTTCATACCGTACCCTCCATATAGCCGACAATAGACACAAGCCATTAACCACAATAATAAAACAAAACATATTAGATAACATGATCCCAGATATTATTACTCCGAAAACCCGTAATAATCATAACATTTTGAAAACAATAGAAAACAAGCTGTCGGACGGCAATGTAAAAGGAGCTAGTAAACTTTTATTTTCAAGCGACTCCATGGCCACGGACTCTGCTGAGACATTTGCAGCCCTACGCGACAAACACCCGCAGCCACCCGCCTCTGCGCTCCTCACAAAATTGCCTAATTCTGAACTTCCAAAAAACCTCAACGTGGACGATGAAGCTGTGATAAACAGTATACGTTCCTTCCCCAATGGATCAGCCGGCGGCTTGGACGGTTTAACCCCTCAACATTTAAAAGACCTTACGGGTCCTTTAGTGGGGGATGCGGGGCGTTCTCTTCTTACTGAACTTACTAATTTAGTGAATATTATGTTGGCAGGACGGGTAGTTGAAGAGATCACCCCCATCCTCTACGGGGCGAACCTCGTGGCTTTATCCAAGAAGGACGGGGGTGTCCGTCCAATCGCCGTCGGTAGTACCTTCCGTCGTTTGGCATCAAAATTATGTTGCCGAGTTTTACATGAAAAACTTACAAATAAGTTTGAGCCACGGCAGCTCGGTTTCGGTTCCAAAGGTGGTTGCGAGGCGGCGGTGCATGCGGCGCGTTCTTTTTTAGTCAATAATTTGGATTACGAGGTATTTATAAAAATTGATGTTAAAAATGCGTTTAAATCAGTCGACAGGGGTGCCTTACTGAAAGAAATTCGAAATGAAATACCAGAAATATTTGATTATGTTTGGCAATGTTATGGCACTCCATCAAAATTATTATTTGGAGATAACGAAATTACTTCAGCTGTAGGCTGCCAGCAAGGAGACCCGCTCGGCCCGGTCATTTTCAGTTTGGCTATTAACCCGATCATTCGTAGTTTAAATTCAAAATTTAATTTGTGGTTCCTTGATGATGGCTCCCTGAGTGGAAGAGCGACGACAGTACTGGATGACCTTAAGATAATCATACATCGTTTTTCAGATATCGGTCTGACATTAAATTTTAACAAGTGTGAGATATACATTCCGGATACAGTACACATTAGTAATCGTTCAGAAATTTTTAATAAATTCAATGTTATCACTCCAAATATCATCGTTCTTACCAGATCAAACCTAACTCTTCTCGGCGCACCAATATTTGACGACGCTCTCCCACCCATAGTAAATAAAAAATTAGAACTTTTTGGCAATTCGTGTGAACGGCTTTTTAAGATTAAGCCACACATGGCAATATATATTCTGCGGCTCTGCCTATTTACTCCACAGTTTCTGTACTTGCTTCGCTGTTGCCCTCTATGGAAATTCCCTTTGGTTACTGCACAGGTTGACAACACATTAAGATATACAGTCAGCAAAATTTTAAATTTAAAATTTGATGATCGCTCATGGAGACAAGCAACATTGCCAATTAAATTTGGTGGTTTGGGTATCCGCTCTTCGGCAAGTGTAGCAGCACTCCCGGCTTTCCTATCCTCCACTTATAGCACGGCTACCCTCATCGGCAGGATCTTGAGGACGCCTAGCCGATGTTGAGGTGACTGGCTTGGCGGAGGCTCGGACAGTTTGGATTGCGGCTTTCCCCGGGGAAAAGATGCCTAGCGAGGTAGGTACACAAAATTCGTGGGACCTACCAGCAGTCAAAGCCGTACATGCCGATCTCATCGACCGGTCCCCTGACGATGCTGATCGAGCGAGACTCCTTGCTGTGTCTGAAAAGGAATCGGGTCACTGGCTACACGCACTCCCATCCAAAAACATCGGTACAATTTTAGATCCCGTTTCACTGCGCATCGCTGTGTGTTTGCGGTTAGGCGCAGAAGTGTGCGAGCCTCATCAATGCCCATGTGGCCGTGGTGTGGACCGGCTGGGTCGCCACGGACTTTCGTGTCTCAAAAGCGCTGGTCGTATCTACCGCCACGGAGCCATTAATGACTTGATCCGCCGGGCTCTTGTGACAGCATCTATCCCCTCATCTTTGGAGCCGAAAGGTTTGTTCAGGGACGATGGCAAGAGACCCGACGGAGCAACGTTGGTGCCTTGGTGCCTAGGCCGTGCTTTGATTTGGGATGCCACATGTGTGGATACTCTGGCTCCGTCCCATGTCCGGGCCACGGCCCAGAGTGCTGGCGCGGCGGCCGACCAGGCCCAATTATGTAAACGTCGCAAATACTCGGGGTTGATTCCTCACTACGAGTTTGCGGCGGTTGCAGTAGAGACACTCGGTCCGTGGTCGTCTGATACGAAAAAATTCGTAAAAGATTTGTCCACCCGTCTGGTCAGCACTGCTGGCGATCCCAGAGCGGGCGCCTATTTCGCACAGCAACTGAGCATCGCTGTGCAGCGCGGAAATAGTGCAAGCGTAATGGGATCGATGCCACATGGGACCAACCTCGACGATATTTTTATGTTGTAAATATTGTAAATATTGTTAATTAGTTCTTAGATTTATTTATATTTATTGTTATTTTATTTATGAATATTCAGTGTAAGCAACGATCTCATAATTACCAAACGCCCAAAACGTAGAAAAAACACATTTCTTGTATGGGGACCCACTTTAATTTTTAACTTTGTTTAATTTTCAGTATTTGTTGTTATATCGGCCATAAAGTACACATTCTGTGAAAATTTCAAGTATCCAAATATTATGGTTTGTACGTACAGCTCTTTGCCGGACGGACGGACGGACAAACGGAGGCTTAGTATAGTTCCAATCGAACTTTATGGCGGATCGGAATACAACGCTATAGGCATGCTTGCGCAGGTTCAGTAATATGCCCCTCGCTCCACTGCGTCCCGCTACATCTAAAACTGGTTACTGCGGCGCGACTTGTGCCTATGTTCACATCCGCCATAAAGGTTGATTGGAACTGTAATAGGATGATAATGATATTAATGATAGGATTTTTTACATACAGAATTCTAAAAATTTAATGACGTGAAATCTACGTTTCACAAATCGAAAAAAAGTGAGCTAATTAAAAATGAAATAATTTTATAATTAAATGTCAGGGAAAACTGACTAAGAACTATTTACAAATATTCAAGTTAGTAGCGTTATCAGCTGTTTAGTAGATAAGCGATGTCGTGGAGACAGCCGAACCTTGTTGGGTTGTTATTTAGACATACAATGTTATGTTAGTTTGGATTAACAAGAATCACGCTAACAAAAAGATTATTATAGTTTTTAGGGTTCAGTACACAGAAAATAAAAAAAAGACCTTTACACGACAACTTTGGTGTCTGTCATAACCTTCTTTCTCCGATTCCACTGATGAAAAAAGTTGAAATTACATAAAAGGTACAGGGTTTGATAACACAACCAGAAACGTATAGAGTAAGTAATAATAACACCTGGGACATCCCACACAGCGCCGTATAGTCCCAAACTAAGTATAGCTTGTATTATGTGTGCCAAACAGCGGATATTCATTTTCAATTTTTTTTAATAATATATACATCCATAAATATTTTACGTCCACACACAGAACAAATAGACGTGTTCATGCACACAAATATTTGTCCCGAGCGAGAATCGAACCAGTGACACTTGGCTTCGCAGTGAGGGTCTCTTACTACCCGGCCAATAGGTCAGTCTTTTTATAAACCTTTTAATAAAAAATAAACGAATATTTTAATAGATTTAAAAATCTAGCTTTAATTCTTTACGTACGTGGAAATATAAATATTAGATTAAGTTAATTGTGGTTGCAACTTTTGGCATTAGCTTGAATTTGGCTGTCATGGATTTGACGTAGGGAGAGTTTAAGGGCGTAAAGAGTTTTCATCTCTGAAAATCTTAAACATTAGAAGAGCTAGTTATATAATGCAACCTATAACTAATTTTCGAGAATCATATGAGACTTTCATGATACAAAATTACGTTTTAACTAGAAACAAAATATGTATAAGGGTATTGACCGCTTATATTAAAGTCCAAGTTGGCGACCTCTATGTCGCAACAGTTTCCGTTCATTTTTCATTCATTCAATTTTCCTGCTGGCTCAGTACACGTGACATCGCACAATCCAAATACTTTGGACTCTCGAATGACACCATATGTTTTCTGATTGGCCAAAACACTAAATTGTCGAAACACGTCAAGCCAATCAGGCAGCAAAACGACACATGTTAAAACATATAAAATACCATGTAATTACACCAATCCTCACCAGTAGAAACACCACCGCACTCAGGTACACAAGTCATCCTATAGACTTGTGTTTTACAATGTAAATAGCTTTGTGTTAAGTTTTTCAAATTTATTTTATTAGTAAATTCATTTTTGTTGTACTACAATGTCTACTGGTCGGCGAGGCGCGACTGAGGACACGACAACCTTCCCTTCTTTTCACAAGTAATAAAAATAATAATAATAAGAATATCTGGGACATCCCACACAGCGCCATCTAGTCCCAAAGTAAGCAAGTATTATGTTTGTGTTATGGGTTATTAGACAACTGATCTATATACTTAAATATTCCTTTTTTTATAATGTATACATATATAGATACTTTTTCACCCAGACACAGAACAAATAGACATGTTCATGCACAGAAATATGTGTCCCGGGCGGGGATCGAACCTGCGACCCTCGGCTCCGCAGTTAAGGTCTCTAACCACTCGGCCAACCGGTCAGTCGTCAGTCAGTAATAGAGTTAGACAGATGTCAATTTTCATACGAAATAAAAACCCATCCAAATTTACCCCTATATATGTTTCATTGTAATTGTCCCATGAGATTACAAGTCAAGCGGTACGAGAATCACCCCCCTGTAGACTTAACTAATTACAGGAATGTTTTTAATGTCGGATTTTATTTTCAAGTGGGTCATTGTGGCAGGAAGGATGTCTAGTAATGGATATCTCCTGTTTATTATACTGAGTCGTAAAATAAAAAAAGTTATCACTTACAAGTTATAAATTCTAATAAGGCAATCAAACCGGTATTATCGAGGATGATTGTATGAGGAAATTTTATACTGTACGCTAGGTGCATGATAATTTTCCGGTATAACTGCATCCAAACTTTTGTAGAAATGAATCGAAAGTCGAAAGTCTAGCGAACAGTGTTCTCCTTCTAACTGACATCTTTTATTAACATTTACCCATCACTAGTTCTGTTTCTGAAGGTTTTGGAAAAAACAAGCGACGACTAATTGGATTTGGTGGATGTTTTCTGAAGGCGTGTGAAAGTCGAACTATCAAATATGAGTATAAAAAGCTGTGCACGTAAGTACGTACTAGGTCCATATCAGATGTAAATATAAAGTAGCAGTTGAGTTATGACGACGAAGGCCAAGTGTAAAGAAAGAACGAATAAATAGTTACAGAGTGTTTATTTTTGTTCACGTGACCAGAGAGCATAGAGTATAATAATGGTCACTGCCACTGTCACCCGACAGGTGGCGCATCGTCGAAGCGACCATTGGCCACGGAGCAGTTAGCCATTGACAAATGTCTACTGCGTAATACTCACAGGATTTAATACATTTAAAAATCACTCAAATATGCTTCACTGTGCTGTTCTTGTCTAGATAGTCCAGCGCTAAAAGAACATAAAACACAAACAGGAACACACACGACAAAAATCTCTTTAATTCGAGTTTTGATGCACGTTAATTTCACTACTGATACGACATGATTGTGATAAGGTATGCGATTAAGCAGTCGTTTTCGATAACAACTGTGTATCCTGGCGACATCTACATAGTTCTCTGGTATTATAGTGGACATCCCCATTGATGGGGTCGAGTTTATTATGCAATATAAAACAGGTGCTTTGAAGTGCACTCACCAACGAGGTCAGTAAAATTAATTAAACGGTATATAAAAATCGACTTTCGTTTACATTTATAGATGATATAAAAACACCACTGCACAACAAATCACTGAGTCGGGATGTCGGGATTGAATAAAACAATTTACCGAATAATTGGTGGAGTTTCCAGCTTGCAGTTAACAAAGTAGTAAAAGGTCTTAGATTATATAATGTATGGATAGAGAGTCAGCGTCAAAAATGCAGAAAAAAATATCACCTGACTGTAAGTTAAAAATTCATGCGCACAAACGGTTCGTACATAATTAGTGTCGCGTAGCATTATTTGGTCTGTTGAGTTACACACAAGTATGTAAAAGTTGGCGTGTCATTTTTGTTGACTTTGTCTTGCAAACGTTCATCTAGAGTATCTAGACAGTATATAATCAAAGTGAAATGTATACTTTGGGAAAAAAATTTCAAACGCTTATTATTATAATTTCACCTTTTAAATAGGGGAAGGATAATTAATATTGCTGCGTTACCTCTTAAAAATTGGATATAAATTGATTGATAAACACTTCTCTATAAATTTAATGATAACTTAGTTTAGATTGCAGCGTGTTCTATGTCAGCTCCTGTTATTTTTATGGAGAACTTTTTTTTGTGTTTTGTTATTTGTATTTGTCTACTATGTATTATGTATCAGTGGCCATTATTAAATGTATTTCTTTCAAAGATTATATAGGTACATTAATTATTAATTCTAGAAAAAAAATCTTCGTTGCACCTATTTAATGTGACGCAATGTAGTCATACATTGTAATGAAGACCTATAAAATTAAAACTCTATTTGTATACCAAATTTACAGAAATAAAATTTAGTTGTTATAATAATAATAATAATAATAACACACACAATCACAACAACGCCTAAGTCCCAAACTAAGCATTAGCTTGTATTTTGGGTACCAAGCGAAGACACCACATACATATAACAACCAAGACCCGGTGCCAGTATTAATATTCATCATATAAATACTGACCCGACCTGGGATTTGAACCCGGGACCTCCAGCTTCGCAGGCAGGGTCGCTGCCCACTAGGCTAAGCGGTCGTCGAATTCGTTGTCGTTTGTATTAATGTTTTAAATAAACAAAAGTAATTGCTTATTGTAGTACTAATAATAAATGGGCGAAACCACATACCTATATTGCACCAAATTTTTGTATTGAAATTATGCCAATTGATTATATCAACGTCGTATTATCTAATATCGTTTATTTCTGGATTTATTTTTTCTTTACTTTTTGTAGCGTGGTGGATTAAGCTCTAAGCCCACTCATCCTGAGAGGAAGCCTAAGCATCTGCAGTGGGACATTAATGGGATGACGGTATGGTATATCTTTTTTATGAGACATTACATTACATAAGTACGTACGTCAAGGCAAATAACACTTACGCCATCGTAACGCAAACTTATGTTTGTTTAACACGCTTATGATGTATGATACAATCGCTACATTCCTAACGAACTACTAAATAAAATAATACAAGCCTTGAAAGTGAGATCCCCCCCCCCGACACCGACTTCGCTCGTTCACCAAAAATCCAAAACCGGGTAACCGGGACTAACTGTTTAACGTGCCTTCCGAGGCACGGTGTCAGTAATAGTTATGTACTTAAATTAGAAAAAACTTATTTGTAGGACCTTATAGATAAGAAGCGGATTTTATTGCGTAGCGATAGTTAATTGGGCAGCATAATATTATGTCAAAATCTGTTATAAGTGCATGTGTATCTGACGTTTTGTATTTCGTTTCGTATTTGTTTGGCTTTTTTACAAATTAAATAAAATACAAACTTCAGCTTTGTATATAAAGCATTCCAATTAGGGCGAATTGTACGCGAAAGCCTATTTTATTGAAGCCTCAACCCGAGGCTAATGTTCCGAATGACTTTGAAACAAATTCATACTGATACAATAATTAAAAATAAATATATAATTATTCTATAATTCTTTTAAACATTATTGCTTATTTTACCAAGTCTATTGCAGTAGACATAATTGAAAATAAAAACTAATTTTGGGACCATTATAGTAAATGAATTACCTACTAAACAACGAAAATTTAACTACTTAAAACTTTTGACCCCAATAAAAAAGCTAGCCTCGGAATTTTTCCCACCCAAAAGTACCCATCACGTCAGCGGAACGCGGTGTTACCGTGCTGTAGGTACCTATATGGCCAGCAAAATGCGCTGCGTCAGAAAGAAGTCGTAACGTGGATCTAGGCCTCTTTCTTTCAAGTGGTGCTTTATTTCACCAACAAAAGCCTTCGTCTCCGAACACCACAGACCCACCGCCGTTTCCGTGACGACCGGGGTATTTAGCGTGTTTGCTCCTTGCGGTTATCCCAGCTGCTAAACCGCTAAGCTACTATTGGGTATTTTTAAGATACCAATATCAGTACATTATGCCCCATTTCAGGGTCTTAGGTCTCCCTTCGAGATGAGGGTGCCTGGGGTTTAATCCATCACGCTGCTCCACGCACACGCACTGCTGTACGGGTTTGTGGATTTTAACAACTGACATCTAATAATAGCAACCGGGACCGACGGCTTAATATCCTCTCCGAAAAACGGAGTCAGTGATAATTATATATTAAGTAGGTATGAAAAAAACTCATGCCGTAGAATTCGAACCACAACCTTCTAAACAAGAAGCAGGCTGGCCACCACAAGGCTATCATATCATCACGATCGACTGATCAATCGAACACAAGTCACATCCCAAAAAAGGCATCGTCCCTTTTGCTATGGAATCTGTGTTAGACCATCAGGCCGCTCGCTACCCATTCTTATGACACAATCGAAATTTTCGGATTACGTCATTCATTGCCTGATGCCGACAGAACCACATTGCGATCCTGCAACAGGAAACCCGGTGACGTCCGTCTGTTCCAACCGACAATCTGCAGTCGCACTGACGCAGTTCGCAAATCTGGCAGCCTAACCTAAGGGTGACCGCTATCATTCAGGACAAAATTTTTATCAGCGAGATATTAGACCCTCTAATGGCTTTCGTCTTATTAGCCATGATTATATTTACAAAGGCGAAAGCCATTAGAGGGTTTAAAAGCTCACTGATAAAAATTTTGTCCTACTGATAGAAAAATTCATTGTTTTAAAATATTTATTCATACATAAACTACTTTTGTAGCTGGCAGCATTACACACACTTGCAACCCTCTTATAGCCAAAAACATCGCACCGCGTTTATATCATAAAAATATTTAAAAAAAACACCATATTATAAAAAGACATAAATTTTTAAGCTAACAGGTCACTAAGAAAATAATATGTTAATTTATTTCAACACGATTTCACGTAATAATGTACATTATTTAAAAATTTACACACACAAGTTTTTAGTTGGTATTCTAATCTCGCACGTTCGGAGTTATTACTAATAGATGGATGGTTCGATTGCCAAATCGATCATTTAAAATTGGGAATATATACGTCATCATCTATCACGTTTAGAATTCAAAGTAATTTGATTTTGAAATACGTTTCAATATCGCATGATGCAATGTGATTGAATCAACTTTTCTAAGAAAATTGAGGAAATGTGTTTCTAAATTTTTGCATACAGGACGATACATTAGTTTAATTGAACTTCGATTTCAACTTAGGTTTTAAAACCTAGGAAGTTCCATAAAAACTTTCAATTTTAAGAAAAACTAAAGCCTAAATTCGAAGGTTGGTTATATCAGCTATCGTTTGGTGAAACGAATTAACCAATGTGATTTTTGCACAAAGAGTAAATTAATTTGACAGCAGCGTTTGGTTTTCATAGTCATAAATGTCAGTTTACAGTATCGAGAAAGTATGGAGTATGAGGTCAAGAGTGGCGCGGGGACCTTGCGCACCGAAACTCGGACTAAAGCTCGCCATCTTCACCAGCTAAGCTATAGTATGAATGGTTAGACGGTAAACGCAGAAGAGGGCTCCCAGTCAATTCGTAATTTTATGTTTTTGCAAGAGATATGTTTTGTAGTTTTTGTTTGTCGCCAGTTGTAGTACCATATACAATTCAAGTCAAATTAATATGATAATATATTTTAATAGGTATCTTTTAAGTAAGTATTGGAAAAAAAATATATTGCATGACATAATTCAAACATAAACCTAATTATCTAGAATATAAATTTAGGATAGGTACTCGAATTAATTCTATTTTTTAATATTTAATAATAATAATAATAACATATACATCACAACAACGTCTAGGCCCCAAACTAAGCATTAGTTTGTGTTTTGATTACCAAGCGAAGACTCTACATACATATAACAACCAAAACCCGGTACCAGTATCAATATTCATCATATAAATACAGACCCGGGATTCGAACCTGGGACCTCCAGCTTCGTAGACAGGGCCGCTACCCACTAGGCTAAGCGGTCGTCAGATCACTTACTTATTTTTCTTGAAATATTTATTTATTTATTTATTGATTAAATTAGTCGCCTTTGCTGGCAGAACTACCTCCCTAGGGAGTTTGGTTTCTATTAAAATTAATTTGTCATAAATTATTTGTAGCCAATATTAATTATTCCTTTTATAAAATATGACACTGTTAACATTACTAAACAGAATTGGCGCCAAGTGATAAGACCACTGCAACAGTAAAATAGGAAACAGTAAAATTACTTGATTTACGAATACACACACCTTTGTAAACGAAAAAAAAAAACATAAATTCAAAGGCAATTATTGATTTATAACTAATATTTAAATTATGCCAAATACACGAATAATATCTGGAGAAGCATATTTTTGCTTATTGGGAAATTAAATTCAAAATTTTCAGTAATACAGTCATTATTATATAGCCTCAAAACTTTACAAATGTCAGGAAGTTTTAAGCTGAAACTTGATCTTACATAATTATGGAGCATAAAAGTACAAATTGACTAGAAGCACTCTTCTGTGCTTACCGTCTAACCGCTCTTCTTCTAGTTAGCTGGTGTATCTTTGGCAAGTTTCAGACCGGTTTCAGTCTGCGAGGTCCCCGCGCGGCAGCCTTAACCCCCGCGAAATTGCGTTCGATGGTTTCGATACTGTGAAGTGTCATTTCTGACTTTATTAAAACCAAATGCTGGTGTCAAATTGATATACTGTACGTTATAGAGTAATTAATATGAAAATACTCGACATTCGCCACGAAGCATCGTGTAAAAGAAGTTTAGAAGCATATTTGTTTTTTAAATACGTGTCAGGTTCGTCAAAACCATATTTTGCTAAAAACTCACAAACTATTGCTATTTCAACCGACGCAAGCTTCTCACGGCGGGTCGCATGAGATAACTATAGCGGACTGATAAAGTCGTGGGTCTTTGAAGGTTGTCCTTAACATAATGAGACATAAGATTTACACTAGGAAAACTTCAATGTTATTTATTGATTTTATTTAGTTGGTATTTTATATGACGAGCGTTTTGTGTTTATACTTTGTACGTGTTTACGTATTAAAATTTTATCTTATTATTACATTGGTAATTAAACTAAATATAGGCAGTAATATGAAGTTATCCGTAATTATGTTTAATATTTGGTATTATGTTTGATATTATACTTCATATTTCAAGATAATATTCTACTTTTGTGAATATCTTTTTTCTCAACCTTTTACATGACATGTGATAATCCTTTTAATTTTTTTTTGTATAATTTTAAAAATGTATACATTGCTTCTGTACAATATAATTCAGTCTACAATAGTATTACTTGTTTCAAAATTTGCAATTCAAGAGCTACTGAACTGATTTTGTTGAAACTTTCGCATTTGAATAAAAATAATAATAATACCTGAGACAACCCACAAAACGGCATCTAGTCCCTAATAAAGCAAGTATTATGCTTGTATTATGGGGTACTAGACAACTGGTATACATACTTAAATATTTTTTGAGTTCCGTACCTTTAAAGGAAAAAAAGAACCCTTATAGGATCACTTCGTTATCACAGTTTTGTAAGGTTCTGTAGCCAAATGGCAAAAATGGAACCCTTATAGTTTTGCCATGTCCGTCCGTCTGTCTGCCTTTGGTTTTTCTCGGAAACTATTGGCAATATATAGATATTATTTGGAAGGTAGGTGTAATCTACGAACCGCTACACAACGACGTAATGAAATTAAGAAAATTTTTTTGCGATAGGTTAAACCGTTGTTTTGGGTACGTGGAAAAAATTTATGACAGGAGTATGTATAACGTAGTTAAAAGGAAAACTATCACAGCCAATTAGACTGTATTATTAAACGAGTAATAAATTAACTTATAAAATGTACTTTTACAAGTAAAAATTCCATAGAAAACGACAGATAGCGTTTAGCCAATAAGCGAAAATTAGATGCATTTTATCTTTGTGATGTTATTGTAAACCTTAATTTACAAAAAAAACTTTTTATGGTGAAAACTATATTGTATTACTCGGTACTATAAATTTACGCTTTCCTTTGCAGAGCTTATTCTCTTCACAATCGATAATCGATACTAAAAGTCAAAGGCTCACTGTAATAAAATAAGTAATAAAAATTGTCTCTAGCTATCAGTACACTCATGTTATTACTTTTCGTATTAGCCAGAGAAGATCGAACGCTTTCTAAATAACTAAAGAAATAAAAATGAAATATATTTACACAATAATTCTTAAATTACATAATAATAACGATTAATGGTTAAGTTCGATTAATATCGCGCTCGTTTTTTATATTATATGGTGGTACGGAACCCTTCGTGTGCGAGTCCGATTCGCACTTAGCCGTTTTTTTAATAATATGTACATATATAAATATTTTACACCCAGGCATAAAACAAATAGACATGTTCATGCACACACATATTTGTCCCGGACGGGAATCGAACTCGCGACTTTTGGTTCTACAGTAAGGGTCTCTAACCACTCGGCCAATCGGTCAGTCAAATAATAATCAAATAAACAAAATTTTCGTTTATTAACTTTGGTAGACCTGAAATAGGCAATCATTTTCATGTACCTAACTCTCATGAAAAAACTTATCGTTTATTCTAAAACTGTATCAAAATGTTAAATTTTTAAAGGTATTAGAACAAGCCCCTTGAAAACTGAATGCCTTGACGTGAAAATCATACAGGAAAAATCCATAACTTAAACGACGCGGTGAAAATAAACCACTTATGTAAGACAGTCAACACTATCGCAAGCAATTAAGTAACAGTAAAATTTCTATAGTAAGTTTCGTCTCACAATTTGATAAGTGTGATTTCTCAAAGCTATATCACTCAATGTGTCGTCGCACCTGATTTTGACAAAGAAACAATGGCGTCTTGACATATTGGCTGTGACCATTTGTCAAATTCCATTGTAATTTGTCAAATCCCATATGACAGGTTATGCCCAAAGGCCACCTCTGAGACGATTGTTTTATTTGACAATTTATCGTAATAGTGTGGTCATAGAAAGTTGTGTGTTGCGTAATGGCCAAAGACTTTCAAGTAGTTAAATATTTTATTGTGTCGCTCAAGATGGAAGTTTCGAAAAAAAAAATTCAATACAAATCGACTTAATGGTGAATTTGTAAGAAAGATTGCTCTTAAATAGCCAATAATGGAAAAAGGATTATTTAAGAAAATTCATAATGTTACAATAAGAAGAATTTGGTACAGATATGTACAAAAGCGACAATTTGATTACAATTTCATTACATACACTTTTACGTATACATGTATAAATAATAACGTATACATGAACAACAACGTCTAGGCCCCAAACTAAGCATTAGCTTGTGTTTTGGGTACCTAGCGAAGACAACACATCATATATAAATACTGACCCGACCTGGGATTCGAACCCGGAACCTCCAGCTTCTTAGGGTCACTACCCACTAGGCTAAGCAGTCGTCATCTACACAGATACACTTCGTCGTCATTTACACAGATACACTTTTTTTTTTATTTATAATAATTATTCTGTGCGACATCATTTCAGATAAATAGGTAGGGGAGAGGTGTCCTCGTTGTCACAAGTACTAGTTGTCACAACGTCTATATTTTTGGAATGGCAACTATTTTAGATACGCGTAAGTTGTAATATGCAAACGCATCCCAGTGCTACCAACCTCAGAAAGTGTCATGGCTGCTGGCCGCTTGGATCGCAGTGAATACACAAAAATAAAAAATATTGAATAGTGAGTAAAATTTTATACTAATTGTTTATATGTTCTACATGCTACTTTACATTAATGTTGGCGAAGATTTTGGTGTATTCTAATTGGTGAATTTGATCCTTTTTAGCATACAAATGATTTTAGGTTTATATTGCAATTAATTGAGGTTATTTTTAGGGTTTTATTGTTAATGGTGGATTAGGTACATGTTGTCTCAGTTGGTTGGGGGCTTGTTGTCACTGTGACAACTAGCCCCAATAAAGTTTATAAATACTGAAGACTATTTGTTCTTTTGTTTTAGATACTTATCAAACATGCCTAGAAACCGCAAAAGAAAGACCAATCGAGGCCAAACTTCTGCTGATGTCATGATGCAAGCTGTGAAGGCAGTAGGCCCTGGAAATTCGATTCGAAGTGTTGCCAAAGATTATAATATTAACTACCGCACACTATCTCGCTATTGCAAGAAAATAAAGGAAAAAGGTGACTCTGCTGAGGTGACATCTGTGGGCTATGTAAAAATTAGACAGGTGTTTACAGATGCTGAAGAGAATATGTTATCAGAGTACATACAGAGGGCTGCAGATATATATTTTGGGTTGACTCCAGTGGAAATCCGTAAATTGGCATTTCAGTATGCTGTTGCTTTGAAACGTACATTCCCTGACACGTGGACTAGAGATTTAATGGCGGGCGAAGAATGGCTTAAAGGATACCTACGTCGCCATCAAGAACTTAGCCTCCGGAAGCCTGAGGCTACCAGTCTCGCTCGTGCAACCAGTTTTAACTCTCATAATGTCAATCTGTTCTTTGATAATTTGTCTAAAGTCTTGGAGAAATACAAGTTTGAAGGAAGTGATATCTGGAACGTAGATGAAACAGGTATTACCACTGTACAGAAACCTCAAAGAATTATTGCTAGAAGAGGTATGAAACAGATTGGTGCCCTAACGTCAGCCGAGCGCGGCACATTGGTCACAATGGCACTTGCCGTGTCAGCTACTGGAAATAGTATACCACCTTTCTTCGTTTTCCCCCGGAAGAATTATAAAGACCATTTTGTTAACAACGGACCAACGGGATCGGTCGGTAGCGCAAACCCGTCAGGATGGATGAATGAGGACTGTTTTTATGCTTTCATTTTGCATTTTGTCAGGCAAACTCGTTGCAGCGTTGAGCGTCCATTATTATTGCTATTAGACAATCATGATTCTCACCTATCCATCAAGACTTTGGATTATTGTAAAGAAAACGGAGTTGTAGTCCTGTCATTTCCGCCCCACTGCTCCCATAAGCTACAGCCATTAGACCGCAGTGTTTATGGGCCACTAAAGAGATATGTAAACACGGCCTGCGATAATTGGATTAAAAGCCACCCTGGTAAGACAATGACTATCTATGACATTCCTGCAATAGTTAAAATAAGTTTACCACAAGCCATAGCACCTCTAAACATTATGTCTGGATTTACAGTGAGTGGCACATGGCCCTTCAATCGCAATATTTTTACAGAGTTGGATTTTGCTCCATCGTATGTAACAGATCGACCAGAATTAACCATGTCAGAAGTAAATGACAACAACACTACCCAAGAATTGGCACAACCAGAACCATTACAAAAAACACCATCTCCAACTCCTGGAATTAGCACGCAGAATCATCCTCCAGAATCTTTGTCAACTTCTGGGACCCTAGCTATTGGGAGGAATTCTCCTGATTTCAGTCTGAAAGCTCATACATCTAGTGTGACGACCGTACCTTTGTTATCACCTCAAGACATAAGACCATTTCCAAAAGCTCCCCACAAAAAAACAGTGTTGAATAAAAGAAAAAGAAAGAGTGCCATCTTGACTGACACACCAATAAAAAATGAATTAGCGGAACAACAGAAAAAGAGAAAAATAAAGCCGAAGACTCCTAAAAAGAAAAAAGTTCAAGGGAAAAAGAAAAAGCGACCGATCAGCAGCAGCGAAGAGGATGAATCTGAAGACGTACTTTGTTTGATTTGTTTCGAACCTTGGTCTACCAGCAAACCAAACGAAGAGTGGGTACAATGTACCAAATGTAAACTCTGGGCTCATATAAATTGTGGGGGCCAGAAAGTTTTGTTTTATTGCTGCCCAAACTGTGCTTCAGAGGACGAGAGTGACTGTAGCAGTACAGTGTGACAACATAGACCTCTTGATGTGACAACTTACCCCTGATGTGGGGTTAGTTGTCACACCTGACTTAGATTCGATTTCTCAAAATTTTATATGTGATAGATCGTTGATTTCTTTGAACTATGTTGAATTATTAAGACTGATGATCCAAAAATTACGATTAAAAACTTTAAATAAATAAATCCGTTTTATTTTGCCTATTACACAGGTTAATGTAATTTTTGTGACAACTAGCACCTGTCTCCCCTATGTCAAAAATGTAGGAGTTTCTATATGCGCTTGAGTTGAAAGTACATACAATGTAGAACATGTTACAAAACGAGAAATCGTCTCGTCGGCTCTTCTTAGTAAAATCGATTATTTTAAGAACTCCCTATTGGCAGAGCAACAGAAATAATTAATTCTTTTGACTAGAGTTCACCAATATTTATATGTACGATTACATACGATATGTGTAGTATTTGTACGCCTGGTATTCGAATGTAAGAGGATGCTAGAAAGATGTTTTATTCATCTAAGTTCATTATTTTCTGACTCTATTGTTAAGTGAAGATGAAATAGTTCATTTTGTGTATTTTTTTTAGAATAAATAAAGAAAACATAATAAATAAATCGAAACCGGTGGCAACTTTTGACGATTCCAAAATGCCTTTGTATAGACCTAGGTAATTAAATAAAATCATTTTCATTTCGTTTGATTACTAAGACAGTTAATAAACCAGTCACATGTATTAAATTGTAAAGGTTTTGATATTGTTTTTTAATGCCCTTGTTTAAATTGTTGCAGAATTTAAGGCGCTCACAATAGCCAACCACTTTGACCGATTGATAAACAGCGCTAACTTATCACTGTCCATTTGGATACGAGTGAAAAACACGTAAACATTCCCTTACAAACGGGCCGTTGAAACAATTTCAAAAATACGAAAAAAATTAAGGGGATAATCTTTCTCTTTGCGGCTTTGGATTGGCATCGCAATCTCCGTTTCAATCCCCCTTCCCCGACCTGTTCCTGAATGACAAAAGCAAATTCCAAAAATGCCTATATAATATCTTTGTCGAAACAGTTTTCGGGCCGTGACTATTCCTACCCCTGAAATGTGTAATAATTGAAACCAAAATTTGCAGGGTCATTAAGAAATGATGTCCTAGAGCGGTGCTTTTTTTTGATTCGCGTGAAATATCGACTTTACAGCTCATTATTTTTAAGTAACGTGAATTTAGTGGTTATTTTTATTAAAAACAACAAAATTTACAGTTATCAGCGTCTTAAGTAGCCTTTTTGTAATCCGGCAATTAAAGTATCATGATCACGATACTGTTAACAGTTTAATTTGTTTCCTGTGAATTAACCTCATCGAGTAGCAAGGTTTAATCTGAGTGCTTTTTTTGTGGCGATAAAAAAAATAATTACACAAGCGGAATATTTTTTATCACTTTGTCAGTGCTGTTGTCTCTTCAACAAATTAGTCTCCTGATAAGGCTGAAATCAAAATTTGCTATTCCAAAACATTTTAACAAAGATTTGATTTTTTCGCACAGCGTTTGCTTAAATGGAAGGCCACACTACGTTTTTCTTCTCGCCAATGTTTTCGCGCCAAATTAATCCATGCTTAACAGCTCTCTGATTTTTAACGTTGAGAAAAACAATAAATGCGCGCGCTCCAATCAAAGTGCTTGGATTGCATTTTCTGGAAATTTTATTCCAACGTTGAAAGTCGTTGGGAAACGAGGAAAGCCACTAAAACATAAAATATATATATAGGATCTCACGAATCGGCGAAAAGTAATAACCACTCCTAATCTAGCTAGCTAGTGTACCCGTTTGACGAGGTGGCGAGTTTCAGTCCAGTTTCAGTCCGCGCGGTCTCCGCGCGTCAGCCTTTCACTTCCGTGAAATAGCGTTTGACATTTTCGATACTGTGAAGTGACATTTCTGACTTTATTAAAACCATTGAGTTCCATGATTAAAACCAAACGTTGCTGTCAAAATTTACTTTATGTATGTAGCGTATCAAATACTGGAATCGTACGAAAGTGAAATGTTGCCAGGACAATAAACTAATAATTTTATCCATTTGTGTTAAAAGTTAAATTTAACATGCCTCGCTCATTAGATCCTTGAGAAATAATTTATTTTTGATAGAGCGTGTAGAGCTTACCGAGCTAAACAAAAAGTTTCAAAAAATAGATATAATAAAATCTATTTTAAACATGTTTTTCTAGGTAACCGTAAGTTTGCGCCATCTGCTCACTTGAAACTTTTTATTGAGTCCAGTAAGGTCTACACGCCCCATATAACTTTGGATTACGTTCAGCTAAAAAACAAGTAAAAATGATAAAAATAATACATTCTATTCGTATGGGATAGAACATGCCCCCTTTATTTTGAATATATTTCCAAATGTTTTCAAGTTATATTTCGGTTTGAAATAAATTTATTACAGAGATACATATCACTGTATTTGCACTGAGGCCAATTAATAGAACCTCCTTTCTCATGGCCACTTCTTTTTATCAATTAAGTTTTTCGCTCGTATGTCTAAATATTTAATCGATTTTTCAAGCACTTGCTGGCATCCCATTGAACTGAAATTTGACACACTCGTGTAACTTGGGTGACAATGAATGACAATGTAATATGGTTTCATGGACCTGGTCTGATGATGGAGCCGGTGGGCTGCCATAGGGACTCCTCAACTGAAGAAGATAGTCGCATCGTGTTTGGGCTCGTTGCACTTGACTTTTTTTACTTTACAGATTATTTCGTATTTCACTAGATTCTTGACAACACAAGCCACGGTGCTGACCAGGTTTTGACAAAGGTGCCGGTGTACTATTCCTTTTAATTTAAACCATTGAATATTATTTTTTTATTTTTTGTTCAGTATTTTTTAAATACAAATTTGTTTTCGAAACTATTTTTTACTTTTATTTTTTTCCTTACGTCAATGCCTGAGCAGTAGAACAACTGAGAATATTACAAGTTTACATCATTTGTCGTTGTTCCTTCAACGTGTCTTTACTATTGCGATAGGTTATTAACATTAGCTCAGCCAAACCGAATCGAGTTTAACATTATGAATATACAGCTTGATGGCTTGCATAAAAACGCAGTGAAATCAATATGTTTTATTCATTGCGAATATGCGCGTGCATTGTATTCAAATGTGGTTAACTTTCGCCAATTATAATAATTCAGTTAGGGCTTTCTCGACAATAGCTGTATCTAAGTCTTGAGCCCACGTTCGACCTACCGAAATATTTGCAATTCGACCGGATATGGCTTATTATTATATACATTATAAATTACAATTCAATACATCTCATTACTTTTATATATAAAGCTGTAGCATTATCGATATAATGCATTAAAGACTACAGAAGTATCGATTTCCAATTCGATAACGGCATAATGAAATCTGATAGCCGCACGCGCATCACGTGCCCGAAAGAAGTTAATGTATTTGCGAATTTAAAACAACGTTTTATTCGGGTTGCAAACTGTTTATGCGCCATTCGAATGGGAAAATGCAAGCTACTGAATGGAAGTATGTAGCGTCGACAAAACAATACGTGATTTTGGTGTAAAATTTATAAATTTCCATTTTAAACTTATTTAGGATTAAGGTTTCGAATTTTTTTGGCTCTCGTATAAAAGTCCGCTGTAGGGTAAATATTCAAAGTTGCTTAGGAGAACATTAGACCATTAGAAGTGAAAAAGTCACATCCGTTTACAAAAATTTTCAGCAGTCGAGCGTAAAACATATTTTTGGTAATATGCTTAATTTTTAATTTCAAATGATGGAATGTTATAACAACTTGAGATAGTAATTTACCATTAATCAAAAATATATGTCTGAAAAATATGGTACGAAGACAAAGTCTCAACTCTGTTTTTAGTACTTGCGAATAGAAAAAAAAAATAATAATAATAATACCTGAAACGTCGCACAAAGCACCATCTCCACTTAAAGTAAGCAAGTGTAATGCTTGTATACTGGGTTCTTATTATAAAAATGTCTATCATTTAAACGATAAGCAAAATATTAAGATTTTAGTTAGCTACGAATTGTGGTCTGGAAAAATATTAGGATTGATTACACATTAAAGTCATATTAGTCAGCGTCAAAGTCGTTTCTTTAACTGATTAACATCTGATTAAATATTTTTAATTATAAATTTACTGCAATTTATGCAATAACAAATATTTGCTGCAATAAATTATTGAAAAATATTATAACCTAAATGTTACGTAATAATAAATGTTTATCCTGCCTAGATTGATTGTTTTAAATAAATATACTATCCTAAATAAAAAAAAAGTTTAAGTGGACGTACACCAGCGGAAAAAACGACGGAAATGACGTCAATAAATACCATACATAAATATCTAACAGTCGTCAATAAATAAGTTATTTAGTAAGGTTTTTAGAACACTGATTATCATAAAGCTCTAATTTGAATTAATTTCAATAAGCAAAGTGTCTCTTTCTATATAGTTGAAAGCTTTCTAGGGTTCCGTACTTCAAAACGAATAAAAAACGGAACCCTTATAGGGTCACTTTGTTGTCCGTCTGTCTGTCTGTCAACACCCTTTTTTTTCAAGAACACGTGGAGGTATCAAACTTAAATTCATATCAAATAATAAGATCTACTGTCCCTTAGAGTTGTGAAAAAATAAAACTTTTAAGCCAACGCAATCAAAGGATACAGCAAATTTTCTATACTCGAAAGGGAATCAAAACCTACAGGGTACTTCCCGTAAACTCTACCTACGTATATACCTTGAAATTTGGTACGAAGCAACGTCTTATAGCACAGATAAAGGAAAAATTGCGAAAAGCATAAATTTTCAGTTACATCATATAATAAAAATATTTGTAATCATTTTAAACTTACTACCCCTTTCCTCATAAACGTGTAGATGTATTAAATTAAAATTTATATCAAATACTCGGGTTTATAATACTTTAATCTGAAACAAAATCAAATTGTGTCGTGATAATCCAAAGCGCAACGAACCTGTCTCAAATTTATAAGGCCATAGGGCCATCGTTCGAAACCGAGCGTGTACCAATAAGTTTTTCTGACTTAAGTACATAACTATCACTGACTCCGTGCCTCGGAGAGCACGTTAAGCAATCGGTCCCGAACGCTGTCAATAGATGGTGGTCGTTACAATCCCCAACCCGCAGTGGAGCAGCGTGTTGGATTTAAGCTCCAAGCGTCCCTCACCCCGGAGGAGGCCTAAGCCCCTGCAGTGGGGTAAAAATGGGCTGATGAAGTGAAGTGAAGGGAATCAAAACCTATAGGATACTTCCACTCGACCTAGGATCTTGAAATTTGGCATGAAACAGCGTTTTATAGCACACATAAAGGAAAAATTTATAAACCGTAAATTTTTAGTTACATCCCATAATATTTTTTTTAAAATTATTATAAACTTATTACCCTTTTCCTCGTGTTATTTATATTGTACCGTGATATATGGAACCCTTCGTGTGCGAGTCCTACTTGCACTTGGTTGGATTTTTGTGATTTATTTTCGGTTTACTTTGGAGGTTGAGTTATTTGAATTAACAAAACGACGTGTAGCGTGAACGGCTGCTTGACAACCGTTACGAACTGCAAATCCGACATGTGTTGGTTTAAAAAAGTTGTTAAATAATTTCTTTGTGTTGCGGTTGTTTATGTTGCAAACGCATTAAATAATTAATTTTGTAACTTACGATTTTAGTGTGTTGGCTACCCAAGTATTGAGCCGATATTATGTTTTTAGAAAGAAACAAAGACATTTAATCAGGGCCACGGACACAGCAGACAAATACAAATGACAAAACACAAATATAAGTTCTCCGCAACCATGATAGGAGCTGTGTCCCTACTCTTTTAACACGACACCGAAGTAGCGCCGAATACGTTCCGTTTCAAAAATCCGGTCGCTAGGACTATGAGCGAGAGTACGGATTTTTTAAATGGCGCGTATTCGGCGCTAACTCGACACTGCGTTAATTTAACAGAGTACGGCCGCAGAGTCAGCACACGCTGCAGGTATGTATGACCACGCCCACAACACTGATTTTCAGTCAGCCCCTTTTTAAGGTTTTGAATTAATATTTAAAGTTGATTTAAATTTTGTTATCCAAATATATAGCAGCGAATCTTTTGATTACTTACTTAAATATTCTATATAACATATACAGGGTGAGGTTTTAATGACCAGCCGAATTTTAATATAATGATCTTTGGTAGAAAACCGATAGCCGTCTTGTTTCCTTTTAGTGTCGTTCAATAGAAAAATATTGAGATATGACTTCACAAACCTTTCCCGAAAAAACCAATAGCTCTAGTCACCATTCATGACTGCCGTTTCATTCCGTTTCAAAGCCTCGGGCGCGTAAGTTTACTATAGCGTTAAGAAGGCAACCAAACGTTATAAAATAACACTGTAGATAAAATAATCTATTATGCAAATGTACCCCTTATTTTTTATTTACGCAGTGAGGTCTATTGGTGATGCCTAACATCTGGAAAAATTTTGGCAGGTTACTAAAATCTCACCTTGTATATAGATACAAATATTTTACACGCACAAATAGAATATCTAATATAGTATGTGGCTAACATTTAAAAAAAATATAAATACGATAACATTTATATACAAAATTATTTGTTTGAAGAATATGGTACTTATAATTCATTAAAATTTAAACTCTGTCTCTTTCATGCAAAACGAAATTCATCTACCCTAATACGACAATAAAAGAGCTATCCATATTTCTCGCTATTGCAACCAGTACTTACGGAATTTCGTTCCCAAAACGCATAGCATCGAACGCGGACGTGACTTAAAACGGGACAACAAAAAGGCGAATGTTGTCACGAAAACAACAAAAACAATATAAATTTTCTCGACTTCTGAATGGACGGAGCTAAAAAAAGTCAAGGAGCGAATTTCCGACGCGCTCAATGAAAATACATTGACGTTCTCTCTTCGGGCCGCTGTCGCATAATTCTTATAGGAACCGGCACAATTTTAAATTAAAGAGTCTCACCGAATGGTGATTTATTTTGTTTCTTTCCGTTCAACTTTGCAATGTTGATTTTAGTTTTCACGTGAATTAATCATGTTTTAAATGTAAAACGACTAGAAATCTACGTAAATACCTGATTTTATTCTATCTGTTATATATATGCTATGAAAACAATATTATAATGCTAATTCAAATTCGAAACTAATTTATTTGTAGGCGTTTAATTTTTTTTTTTTTTTGTATAATTAGTGTCTCGAAAGGAGCAGAAGACTATTTAAATCCTTTTCATATTTTATTTACTTCCCATTACTAAAACGCAAACTAAATTTATTTAAAGCAAATACAAGTAAGGATATTTGTATTACAGGATTACAGGAAATAAGGCAGAATTCGAAAAAGAACTAAACAATGTAAATAAAGTCATAATTGCACTTTTTTTCTTCATGGATTAGGACTTTGAGAATCAGGAACATTATAGATTAGTCATTTTTGTCAGCATTCATTGCCTATTCTATTCTAATTCTATTCTAATCTATTCTATTCTAATTCTAAGTCTATTAGTTTTCTGAGAAATAATAAATAAGCGAAGCATCCTGAAAAAAGTGTCCTTCATCAGTCGAGCAATGGATGATACCCACCATAAAAAACAAGAAATACTTAGAGGAAAAATATATGCGTCTGTGGAAATTATGGTTCCTGCAACGTAATTAGGATGACGCGTAGTTTCTGATATTTTTGAAGAACAATTATGTTTATTATGAACAGAAGTGTCATTGGCATAGATTGAGTTCATAGAGCCAGGACTCTTTCAACGAAAAGATGTGACGTGGTACGTTTGTATTGCTATAAAAAAAAACAAACAAATATGGCAACCGGGATCTATGGCTTAGCGTGCTCTCTGAAACTCAGAATCAGTGATAGCTATGTCACAAGTTGGAAAATACTCATTGGTACGTGCCCTGGGATCCGAACCACGGCGTTCTAAACAAGAAACGGGCTCGCTAGCACTCGGCTATTACGGCACCCTTAACATACACAAGAGATTTACATAAAACATATAATTAAAGAAAGTGTGCTACTTTCGTTACGATAGCTATTCTAGTTGTAGTATATTCAACTGGAATTCCTGAAACGATATGAAAGTAATGTTATCTGAATGGTTTGAACGTTTGAAAGCCAATATCCCTAAAAGGAAAGGATAATTATCAAAGTCGTTGGGCCGACTTTAATGAAACTTTCGTTCTCGTTCACCTAGAGACGTATCTATGTAGGTATATAATGCAAAACGTAGTAATGTCTGTATATAGAAGATACATACTGTTGAGAAATTTACTGTAGTCAACAAAATTAATCATGTTTCAGGAAATTAAAGTAGCTTTGATTATATTTATGACTAGATAGAGCCCCGCGAAACAATGACAACAAAAAAAGGGGTCAACTTTTATATTTTGTGTCTATTGCTAAACAGACTACACACTTTCGCTATGTCATACTAACCATGTACTAACCGTCTCCGTGTGCGTCGGTTATAACCGAACAGTTAGGTGATATTTTATGAGATAAGGAATTCGGCAGCATCTATAATAATCAATGCTTTTTATAAAAGTATGTGAGGGTTGTTCAAATCATATAAAATGTAGTTATGAATGTAAAATAAACCTAATAATGTCAGTAGCCACGTTTCCCTTTTTTTATTCGTTTATAAGTAAAGCCAACATTTTTAATGATATTTCGACCCCTTAAAAACGCAAAATGGCGTTTTATCTAAGCAGGAAATTCTATTAGGCAGATCATGATACGCCTAGGCACATCGTGAATGGCCGCTTTTTTATGATATTCCTGCATGTGTTATATTTAGCCATATCGTGATAAGGTAACTTCACCACGACCATCCGCCTAGTTGGTCTTTCGTCACTTTTCGATGTAGTTAGACAGATCAAAAAAGAAAAAAAAAAATTATATTATACCACTAAAGGTGGTGACTTCAGTTTTGATCCATTCGAAATTTGGCCAAAATGCTCCACTATTCATAAACTGTTAGATTAGGTCAGGTATTTCTGCATCAATGCGAGGAGCGAAGCGGAGCTAGGAGTCTATAAAACGATATGGCTAAACGTTATTAGCCAAAACAATAAATGACGATCGTTTTACGATGTGACTGTTAGTTGGATATAGGCCTCTCCCAAGGCTCGCCACCATACACGACCCTCCGCCTTTCGCATCCAACTACCTCCGGTATGGTGATTCAGGTCATCTGTCTACCTGGCCGGGGGGCGTCCAACACTTCGCTTCCCGGTATGTGGCCTCCACTCGAGAACTCGTCTACTCCACCAGTTATCACTTATACGGCAAATGTGACCGGCCCATCGCCACTTCAGCTTGCTGATCGCTTCGGCTATGTCGACAACTTTGGTTCTTCGACGGGTTTCAGTTTCTGATTTTATCCATCAAAGAAATACCGAGCATAGCCCGCTCCATAGCACGCTGGGCGACACGGAGTGGAGTAGAGTGGAGAGTGGAAAGACACGGGCTGATGATGCTGATGATGATGTTAGTTAGGAATGTATTTAACGATGTACCCAGACGCGTCACATTCGGTCTACGCCTACGGATATAAGGTATACCTTACTACCTCAAATCTACTATGGTTATGTGCTGTTTCCGGTAGATTTATATATCTCCAATAAAACCGAGTTACGTACCGGTGCAGTACGCTCCTATGACATTAATAACCGCTTAAGAGAAAGCATGTTCAGTTCATTCATAAATATTTGTCTTTCATTACAGGTACAAGTGTAATTAAAGCTTGCATTCTGATCGAAACTTGTGGAGATTTTTTGCTCAAGAATAACTTGGTGGGTCGGGTGACCATAAGTTAAAAAAAAAATCGTTTGTAACGACAGCATTGTTAGGACCTGTTGATATTATTCTTTCGATTTTATTACAATGAAAAATAAATATTAGAAAAAATATTAAAATCTTATTAGGATGGTTAAGAAATTTACAGATTTGTCAGAAAATCACTTGTGTTGATTATTCAGTCAGTACCAAAATTCACAAAAAAAAATTCAATGTGAATTGATTTTCTGTATGTTTCAAAGAATTTATTATCCATCCTTGATATAATTAAATATTTTTTATATAATGGGCTGTGTCAAAATTTTTAACATATGATTTTTATATTTTTTTTTGATAATATAGACCAACGCATATCTTCCTTTTAAAAAAAAGTGTCATTTTCTTAATTAATTTTTCACAAAAATTGATTAATGAAATATCCCTGTCACATCAACTGGACAGATGTTTACTATTATCATAGACTAAATAGAGTCATGATAGTTTGATTGATTCATGAGGATTACTATTTCGTTTGACATAGTGACCTTACCCCAAAGTCTTTTATTTACTTTTAGCTTTGTTTTTTTTTTACTGTGGAAAACTGCGCAACAAGCTGGACCGCCCAGATGACGTTGTAAGGAGAATTTTAACTTCATATAAATTTTCATAAATATTAGGTAAATAGAAATAAAAACGATATTTTAATAGGTTATTCTATAATCTTATTTCTTTTAAACTTAATGCCCAAAAGCTCAAATTTAAAATTTTAGTTCAACTCGATTTCGAATAAACTTTTTCAACTTGCTATGAGACACGATATAATTAATTCATTGCATTAAACAAAGCGTATTTATTCAAATAAGATAGCTATCTCTTTATTGCTCGTATCGTATGAGTGATGATTTATGAACACTCATTAGAATGAACGCAATTATGATGCTTCGACATGATAACTTAGCATCTTGTACAATAGTAATGAATGACATTGTGAAAGTGGTAACGCTGGTACACTTTTATGCAAGTCGATATTAATAATATGATATATTTGCTGACAACTTTTTATAAACGATTTAACATTAAAATAATATACAATAGGTAGTTCAATCTGAATTAGAGTTTATAATTTATAAGCTAGTTATCAGAAATTTTGAATAGCATTTTATAATAGGGTCCGTTAAAGGGAACGTCACACGAAGAGGTGATTACAAAAATACAATCCATAACTATCTATCCCACGGGATCTGTGTATTTTTCAGCATAATAGTAGCCTGTGTCATTCTTCGTCGCATAAACTGTTTCTATACAAAAAATCATGGCGATCCATGTTGTGGCGTGAAAGAAGAACAAACCAACGAATACACTTTCGCATTTATAGTAATTATGAATAGTAGGGTTAGGGGGTTACACAATAATAATACGATACTTGACTACTTATAAATATATTATACTTATCAAGAAAATATTAAAATAGACTACGATAACAAAATTTATAAATATGGAAATTATCAGGTATTAAAATTTATCTCTGTCTCTTTCTTGCAAAACGATATTTAACATTATTTTAAATGGCTTGACGTCGCACATAGGTACGCCATGCGGTATTGCCCTCTCTGTCTAACAGGACATTTTAAACATTCATTATTTTGTTAATAATGATTAATTTTTAAAAATTATTTCACAGTTATGATATATTTGAAAAACTCTTTCTCATAAAATATTTTTTTAAGAGTAGTCAACTACCGTATTGTTTCAGTTTGGACTCGTCTACTGGTGAAGATATAACTCCTCTAATGTATGCCTTCACATACCGACATTTGGTCTTCTGTAACCCGCATTCACCCAATACTTCATTTTCCAATATGGTATATAACTAGTTTTCCGGACAGCACAATTGCACCGGACCAACCAGCACAATTGCTCTTTCCGGGATAAAAAGTGGCCTATGTCACTATTCAGCTTATAAACTATAGCTATGGAAAAAAAATATATTGGCCCCGCTACAACTGTGTAAGCCACGAGCGGAGTCGAGGTTAGAAAGCTAATATGAAAATATAGTATAACCCATATGTTAATGTAGCTTTCTGGAAAAGAAGGATTTTTTAAAATCAGTTCAGTAGTTTTTGAGTATCCCCGTAACAAACAAAAAACCAAATCTTTCCCTTTTATAATATTAGTACAGATAGATGTCTCATAGGTAAAACTCGTATTTCACTGAACTATAAACATCCAAAAATGTTTCATTTTTATAAATTATAAAACCACAACGTCGCCGTAAATCACATTTCTTAGTGACAGTAATTATCATAATTGCATCTTATCTATATACCAAATATTCATCGGATTGTTTATTTGTACATATTTCATGTTTACTCTATACTTTATATCTAGTGTATAAAAAATGTGCACTCTTAAAAAAAAACAGTATTTTTTAAAATTTTATACAATTATTTTTAATCTCAATAAGTTTTTAAGTTGCTTTTCTTGAGTGGACCGATTTTTTGCTTATATATGTACAAAAAAAGTAAAAAAACAGCACAATTATCAATGAACTGCAATCACTGTCACGATTACATTGTGGTCGGTCATTTGAATGTATCAATAAAGCCAAAATCACAATGTAAATTTGCATAAAAATCGAGTGTTCACCGTTATACAGGCACAATGTATATGTATAAATCAATTATATTCTCTTCGAAGAATCGGACTTTTTTTTAAGATAATCGACTGCGAAGTTATGTTCGAATGGCGAGTTACAGGCCCGCCCGCAAGTTTTTGCAACACTGAATTGAAAATTAAATCTTTTTAAAACGCGTTCATTCAGCGAATACCAAGAATGGCGGTCGTGTGTGGTAGGGACTGCATAAGTTTAAAAATATCAGGAAAACGTTGATGCTATTATAACAATTCCCCGCTTTTTTTTTATTTAATTATCAAATGATATTATTAAATAAGAACCAAGTTAATGTTATTATAACCCTCGAGTAATTTTGTATTTCTAAATACAAACATTTTAATTTAACAGTACCAGAAGAATATGGAATGGAGTATAAAAATAAAAAATATACTTAATTATAATGAAAATAAAACTATATACAAGTGTTTTTATGTGACATTTCACAGTTAATTTAAAATTCGTTGTTCAGTAACAAGCACATACAACAGTATAAATAATGAATACCCACCCTCGCTTTTAAGTTCCAAAAATTTATCTTTAAGACTTTATTTCATTATTCATGTTTATCTGTTTTAGTATTCTACTACAAATATTAAATACAGCTCAAAGTTTCTCATCACAGCTGCTAAATTGTCTTATTTACCTATGAGATTCAGTATATAAAATGTATTCTTGGAATAGAATCTTTGTACATATTTCATATCTGGGGGCACGGCCGTGCCCCCACCAAGTCGAGCAAAAAAGCGTCACGGCCGTACCATCCTTTTCTCGAAGCAATTCAGACCATTTTCGACCCCCTGTAACTTCGTTGTGGATAAAACTAGAAAACTGAAATTTTCAGTAACCATGCAGGCATATTATATAAGCATATTTTCAAATTTCATTCAATTGGAACCAGTATTTTTAAGAAATTATAACGGGTCAAATTTCTTCATTTTGTCACTCACTCACTCACCGATCATCAAAATTCTAAGGCACTTCTAGCAGACCTAGAAGCTTCAAATTTGGAATATAAGTAGTGTTTAGTGTATGAATCAAGGAAAAACTAAAAAATCTAGAAAAGACCGCAAAGAAAATTAAGCCCATACAGCCAAGTCTTCAGTTAAATTTTTTAAGATTGGCTTTATTCGTAACGATGTTTTATTACGGCAGTTATTATTATATTGCGTGCGAAGCCGCGGGTTTAAGCTAATCCCATATAAATATAGGCGCATGGTAGTGCCCCTGCCAAATCGAGCAAAAAATGGGTATTCCCGTCATGAAAACACGTGTATTAAATTATTTATGCAAAAAGTTCATAAGTCAGAGAGAGGGCTTTAAGAAAATTCGTTGCTGGTAGATATACATATA
Organism: Luffia ferchaultella; assembly: GCA_949709985.1. Taxonomy (NCBI): domain Eukaryota; kingdom Metazoa; phylum Arthropoda; class Insecta; order Lepidoptera; family Psychidae; genus Luffia; species Luffia ferchaultella. Next base: position 4,194,288 of record OX453262.1, read on the forward strand.
TACAATAAGTAGAAGGTACCGAAAAGGAAAAAAGTAGAACTTTCTACAAAATACAAAAAAATGAGATCCCATCAAAAACAATACTTGTCAAAAAACCAAGTCTCGCAACTCAGTTGTTCTGCGGTAAAAAGTTGTGATTTGATGATGATGATGATGTGATGTGATTTATTCAGTCTCTACTTAATATATATATTGAGACTTGGCCATCGCACTAAATAATTGAATTTACATGTGTTTTCAGGCGATTGAATTTACACGTGTTTTCAGGCGATGGCCAAGTCTCAATATATTTATAACCGAATAAATTAATAACCGACTTGGTATTACATGGATCTCACAACTTTTTACCGCAGAACAACTGAGTTGCGAGACTTGGTTTTTTTGACAAGTATTGTTTTTGATGGGATTAATAGTGACTGTACAGAAGTCCAAACATTCATAATAAATATTTCCGCATAAGCAACGCGTAGTCAAATTTGATATAACATCAAAGGTAACATGAAATTGCGGCCTTTGTAGTGTAATTTCATACGTCGTTTCCGTTTAAATTTCCTTTAGAGAATTTCTTATACAAAGCTGTACATTGATTTTAATTTTAACCTCCTAAGACCCCACGAAAAAAAGTGTTTTATTTCAAATAAATTTATTATGCCGCTATAAAAAATACCAAAAACATACAAGCTCAGTCGGCAATCCATTAACCTGGACGTTGGGTATCTTATCATTAAAAATTAAAAAGCATGCATATTGTATCATTTTAATGAATCATAATTCTGTGTATTGTTTACTTACGGAAACTTTTGAAACAGTCTCTATTGTCTTGTGTACAAAGATATATTTGAATAAAAAAATATAATTTTTTTGTTAATCGCATTTTGGGTCCCTGCACCGTTGACAGTTTCCGCTGACTTTTGGCATGGGTCTAGCTTTATCCCTTGGAGCAGTAGTTACTTCTTCCTCTTCACTTTGGTCTGCGTGAACAGCTCCATAGCTCTACTTGATCTTATTATCCTACTAAAGCCAAGCATTGGGACAGTATGTGAGCCTACCTTAGAGTAATTTTTAAACTGAGACCGTCCCACGAAAATTACGGTGTTACGACTGTAAGTCGGTGCTCATTGATGTATGCTCTCGCGCACCCACCACGATCTTTGAATTATGTATAGAACGTCTGCAAGTAATGGCTCTAATTAATACCGGAGACAATCCTGACCCGTTTTTTTTTTTCAAGTATACCTACTCATGAAACGGTAATTGTTCTTCAAATACACTTTCGTCGTGATTAATAATTATTACAATTATATAAAGTTAGCTAGTGTAAATTAATTGTAAGTAGAAAGTGAAAAAAAATATTGTATATATATGTTTTTAACATGGAGTTATGGTTGTTGTCATATGACGTTTGACGTTGGGTTTGATTCGAAATCCCGAAAGTTCAAAATCCAGAATTTATAATACCGAATGTTCACGAACTTGAAGATTCAAATACCCGAAAACTCTCTACGCAATACAGATATTATTAAATGCCGCTGGTGTTTTTTAATTTTAGTATGGTGGTTAAAAACAATTAAAAGTGAGTGAAATTAATTTCCTTACATTCCATTACAATCATACATATAGACATATCAAAGGCATATATTGTTCAAGTATATGTCGGTGATATACAGGTGAAGCTAATAAAAGGGTTTTAAAAATATTTTATTGGTAATTTTTAGAGTTTCGGGATTATGGACATTCGGGATTTTGAATCAAACCCGTGACGTTTGTGTAATTCTGAAATTCCGATGCCCTACTGATATTAGATTAAAAGAGAATTAAACAAATCTTACTGTTAACTCTGCACCCGCACATTACTCCGAGACTCGCACCGATTCGAAAAGAGCATAAACATGTTTACTGACATATTATAATTTTATGATATTCTACAGATATTACCTATTGTTTAAATTGATTTTTAGTTTTATAAATAAAACAAAGTATCGTACAACGAGGTTCTTAAACGATTATTTCTGTTTTTTATTTAGTTAGCTATATAAATATCCCATTATGAAATATTAATATTATTTAATAGGCGTTCGAGTGCACGCATTCCTTCGGTGACACTGTGCTCCCATATTTTATTGGGTTAATCCTCTTATAGGGGTCTCGGTCATGGAATATGGATCGAGTATACGACCTTCATACTTTTATACAGCTCGTTACTTACTTCGAAAATATCGTACCGAAGTAGTTACTATTTAACGTTGTTAGAAATCGAGTGTTCTGTTATAAATGATGCGGATATTAAAGCAATACTTCGTCGTGATTCGGTTTTAAATATTTACATTTTTACTTTCGCACAAATGAAATAAAATCAAATATCTTTGTTTCGTAGTTCTTCATCTTCTTCATCTTCTTCATCTTCATCAGCCCATTTTTACCCCACTGCAGGGGCTTAGGCCTCCCCCAGGGTGAGGAGGGGGGCTTGGAGCTTCAGTCCACCACGCTGCTCCACTGCGGGTTAGGGACTGTAACGACCGCCATCTATTGACAGCGTCCGGGACCGACTGCTTAACGTGCTCTCCGAAGCACGGAGTCAGTGATAGTTATATACTTAAATCAGAAAAACTCATTGGTACACGCCCGGATTCGAACCATGGCCCTATGGGGCCTTATAAATTTGAGACAGGTTCGTTGCGCTTTGGGCTATCACGACACCCGTTTCGTAGTATCGTATCCGTTTCGTAACATAATCTTGAAAAACGTCACAAAAGTGAATTTGAAATTGGAAAAACGTCTCCAAAAGGACGCATTCGAAGAAGTACTGGTTCTTCTCAGAAGAATAGGCAAGAATCTGAGGGACGTTCTTCAAAGAAGACATATAAAGAATTGTTTTAACTATATATGCTTAAACATAAATATCATCGAAAAAAACTTGGACTTTTATCGTATATGTAGTCCGATACTTTATAATAAGCTTTTGCATAAAGCTTTCGTTTTATTATTGTCTTAAACTTGTTATTGTAGATGTTATATTATACCTTATTGTAGATGAATAATAACGTATAGATAAGTTACCACGTGCTTGCACTAAATACACGAACCTTGAGTCTGATTGACATAATACAATAATACTAGGTTTCTGCACGTGGCTTCACCCGCATGGACCTCATGTTTGTCGCGAGACCGCTAAAGACATTCCAGTTTAGAGGCGAAAACGTAGTGTATATACAGACACATTTCCGCAGTAGTAGCCAATGTCAATTTTAGGATGAAACCCATTTTCTTATCAAGTTTTATCAAAATCGGTTTACGTTTTATCAAGATCGGTTCACCGGTTTAGCCGTGACAGGAAAAAAATATACAGAAACTTTTTTTGCGGTAGTAGCTTATGTCGGTCTTTATGATGAAAGCCGTCTTCTTACCAACTTTTATCAATATCCGTTCACATGTTAATCACGAAAGTGTAACAAACATACAGATATATTTCCGAGGTAAAAGGAGACTATGTCTATTCTCAGGGTATTTTGAAAAAATTTCCTTAGTGGTTTAACGTAACAAACAAACAGACACATTTTCACATTTATAATATTAGTATAGATCCCTGAAGACTCATCGAAAGTGACCGAGGTTTAATGAGGCGCTCTCACTCTAGTTACGTTGAATGCAATAGTGAGATTTCTTTCTGTGTTACTGTCTGGTATTTGATCCGTCTCCAGCTAAGCTGATAATGCATCTATTCGCTCTCAATCTCAGTTTCTCCCTGTACAGTTTTTCTTAAGCTACAGAAAAGGTCAGAAGATTTTTCGAAACACTTGAATTTCATCGAAATGATAATTTATAAAATTTAAATCCGAAATGAGTTGAAATTTTGAGTACACGTATTACAGCACTTTCAACATTAGAAGTAGCCGCATCCGCATGGCCACAGGGTGTGTTTATATATGTGTGAAATTACTGTGTTGTTCACTCTACTGAAAAATCAGACGATTGAGAATTTTATTTTATTCGTCTGAACGAGGAATGCAGATCTATTAGATTTTCGGGATTGGCTTTGTGTAATGTGTGATGTATTTGGAATGCGGGATTTGTATACCGTAGATTATATAATAATAAAATGAGGCGAGGTCATTGTATCTTAGGCAAAGAATAAATTACAATAAAGGCACATATAAAGAGCTTTGAAAATTATAGAACATGGCCGGTATGGTTTTCGCGATTTTCGTTATTTATATTGATTTCGACTGACCTATTTGCTGAGTGGTTAGAGACGCTGACTGCGGAGCCAAGGGTCGTGGGTTTGATTCGCACCGGAGATAAATATTTGTGTGCACCAACATGTCTATTTCGTTCCATGTTTGGGTGTAAAAGTATCTATATATGTATATATAATATTATAAAAAATATTAAAGTATATATATACCAGTTCTCTAGTATCCCATAACACAAGCATAATATTTGCTTACTTTGGGACTAGATGGCTCTGTGTGGAATGCCCCAGGTATTATTATTCTAAATATTTATAAAAACATAATTCATATTACTTTTAAAAATAGCAGCGTATACGTATCCTATAAGTTGAAACACGACATTATTTACTTATTACTTAGATATAGAAGTTCCATCAAAATCGGTTATATGATCTTTGGGTTATATAATAATTATATAATAATATTGGGTTATATAATAATATAAAGTACGATTGACTAGAAGTCCTCTTCTGCGTTTACCGTCAAACCACTCATACTCTAGCTAGCTGGTACAAGACGAAGAGTTTTAGCCCGAGTTTCGGTGCGCAACTTTGGTGCGCAAGGTCCCCACGCGTCAGCCTGCTCCCCCGTGAAATCCCTGCGAGCCACTGCTTCAACCCCGCAAAATTGCGTCACGTCACTTCGATACTGTGAATACTTTATGGTAATAAGTGTAAAAAAATTACAAATAATTATATATTTGTTTCTCAGGTTCAAGGATTTTCCTTAATCTTACCTAATAAACCCAACAATAGCATGCATAGCATAGATTTATGATAAATTTTAAGCATGTAATAGCATAGATTCATGATAATTTTATTAAGATTATAGTAATTTTTTTAATACCACTCTTAACAGTTAACTATAAAGCTATCAAGAACATAAGGGGTATTATATTATCAGCGTCATATATTAAACGGAAACCAAACAAATTCAAACCCTTTTCAAACATCCTGTATAAACAGTAACAGGATAACCTTTTTTATAGTCCCACCTTTTAATGGCAAGTATTAAAAGTTTAACTTAACAGCTTAAGCGACCTTATTTGTCGGCAACTAAATATAGTGAGAAAGTTTTGAATGATGATAATTCTTTGTAATCCAAAGTTGGAGAATATAATTTCGAGGATTCTGTGTATATTATTATCGAAAAATTTGTGTTATTCTTTTTGGACGTAGTAATGTCGGCATAAGTTCAATTAAATATTATGCTAAATATTTTTTTCAAGTTGGCCCACTTTAAGTATGGCGTTACGGCTATGATCGGAATTATTCGGAATGTCTAGTCTGTTTTTACGAACTCATTATAATAATAACAATAATCATACTTGAGACATCCCACACAGCGCCATCTAGTTTCAAAGAAAGGAAATATTATGCTTGTATTATGGGGTACTAGACAAGTGATAACATACTTAAATATTCTATATAATATATACATATATCACTACATATCACTGTATATTATAAAATAAAATCTCTCAAAAACTACCAAACGGATTAGCATATGAGTGACACCAATGGACGGAGTGATTCAAAAGGAAGGTTTATGTGTATAATTTACTACTGTTTTATGCAAATTATTTGAAATATGACGATCATTGTTGAATATCATTAAAAACGGTAAACCGGTATAAAGTATTTTAAATCGAATCTAAAATTGTTGTATTAACTTCTGGATATACGAAGTGTTACTTCACCATGTGGTTGAAGTGTAATAAATTTATAAGTCTTATTTAGGGTGAGGGGCATTACATGCAGCTGACGGACGGTTTAGGCGGATGGTCACCGGTGCGGCGGCAACCAGCACCATAATCTAGGCTTTGATAATACATGCCTTATATTTGAAACTATTTCAAGAATTGGACTTATTTGATTCCAATATCTACGGACGTATCTACCACGAAACAGTCTCTTGTATTGACGACATGATAATTCAGAAAGTACACTACTATATGCCTTAATCTACGTTCTAGATTTCGACAATAGAATGAGGTGATGGACATAAGAATTAATGTTGAATCTGTTAAACTGGAAGAATACAATACGTAGCTTACGTAGTCGTCACCCGCTGAAGGCTATTTAATAGGATTGTTGTTGCTCTGACAAAAGTACTATCGTGAATTTATTTATTTCCCACCACAATTTTTAAAACTAAAAGAAAGAAAGACTACATAATAGTACAGGTAATTGTGGGAGTCTGGAGCCTAAACTAGGTCGACCCTGTTCTTATAGGTCTCCAGACTCCGTGACTTATTAGATTAAACTATTACGATCTGTTTTTTTTTAAATTAAACTGTTGTATTTCATTTCTTAAGTGTCTTTAATTATATATTGCTCATATTTTTCATATCATCATCATCGTCATCAGCCTATTTTACCCCACTGCAGGGGCTTAGGCCTCTCCCAGGCTGAGGGGGGGTTTGGAGCTTAAATCCACCACGCTGCTCCACTGCGGGTTGGGGATTGTAACGACCGCCATCTATTGACAGCGTCCGGGATCGACTGCTTAACGTGCTCTCCGAGGCACGGAGTCAGTGATAGTTAATGTACTTAAGTCATAAAACTCATTGGTACACGCCCGGATTCGAACCATGGCCCTATGGCCTTATAAATTTCAGATAGGTTCGTTGCGATCTGGGCATCACGATCACGACATCTATACTAATATTATAAAGCTGAAGAGTTTGTTTGTTTGTTTGTTTGTTTGTTTGTTTGTTTGTTTGAACGCGCAAATCTCAGGAACTACTGGTTCGAATTGAAAAATTATTTTTTTGTTGGATAGTCCATTTATCGAGGAAGGCTATAGGCTATACTACATCACGCTACGACCAATAGGAGTGGAGCATCAATGACAAATGTTGCAAAAACGGGAAAAATTATTCCTTTTGAGAGCTTCCGTCGCGCGCGCTGCGTAAACGGTTAATGTTAAGCAAAAATCATGTATCACGGAATTGTTCCCCTTTAAATGTTCTAACTAAAAGTCTGCGACAGCATATGTGTATCTTTTAAGGTTAACTTACTATAACCTTTTTTATGACAATCAAATTTCTTCTAACATAATGTACGATTTGTGAAGATGTTTTTTAAACGTGATATTAATCCTTATCAAATTAAATACGTTAGTTGTCTTAAGCATTTCATGCATATTATAATTGCCCTTTACATCATACAATTTAAATTAATATCTTAACAGTTTTTATTGAAATTTAAAAACTATAGCGGGAGAAAATAAATTCGCTGTCTGCCTCTGTTCGTAAACTTTTTACTTGGATACGGTTTTTAGTAATATCTTATTTTCTTATTATCTTATAATCTATTAATCTATATAATAGAAATACTTATTATAAAGCTGAAGAGTTTGTTTGTTTGTTTGATTGATTGATTGATTGATTGATGGATGGATTGATGGATTGTTTGATTGAATGATTGATTGGTTGGTTGATTGATTGATTGCTTTATTGTTTGATTGATTGGTTGGTTGATTGATTGGTTGGTTGATTGATTGATTGATTGATTTATTTATTGTTTGATTGATTGATTGATTGGTTGATTGATTGATTTGTTGATTGATTGATTGATTTATAGATTGATGGATTGATTGATTGATGGATTGATTGATTGCTTGATGGATTGATTTGTTGATTGATTGATTGATTGTTTGATTTATGGATTGATTGATTGATTGATTGACTGATTGCTTTATGGATTGATGGATTAATGGATTGACTGATTGATTGATTGATTGTTTATTTGTTTGTTTGTTGGTTCGTTTGTTCGTTCGTTCATTCGTTCTTTCGTTCGTTCGTTTGTTTGTTTAAACGCGCAAATCTCAGGAACTACTGGTTCAAATTGAAAAATTATTTTTGTGTTGGATAGTCCATTTATCGAGGAAGGCTATAGGCTATACTACATCACGCTACGACCAATAGGAGTGGAGCATCAATGAAAAATGTTGCAAAAACGGGAAAAATTATTCCTTTTGAGAGCTTCCGTCGCGCATGCTGATTGATTTGATGATTGATTAATTGATTGAATGATTTATTGATTTATTGATTAATTGGTTGTTTGTTTGTTTGTTTGTTTGTTGGTTGGTTGGTTGGTTGGTTCGTTCGTTCGTTCGTTTGAATTTGTTAATCTCTGAAACTACCAGTCGAATTTGAAAAATTCTTTTTGCCTTTGATAACCTGATTCTAGCGGAGAGTTATAGGCTATACACATGAAAACGAACTGTCTGTCTATTCGAGCAAATCGGCTTCAGCCAAAACGGCTTAACCGATTTTGATGAAACTTTACACATATAACAGGATGTAATCTTTTGACTACACCCTTTCCATATGTGACATACAGAACTTTTTGTATGTCTGTCTGTACGTCCATATGTCTAAACCTATTTAAATGAAACATCAATGAATATGAAAAGAAGGTCATTAAAACTAACAAATGTTGCTTTTTGTCCGTCTGTCTGTCTGTACGTGTATCTGTCTATTTGAGCTAATCTCCAAAACGGCTAAACAGATTTTAAGGAAACTTTGCAGACGGGAAAGAAGGTTGTCAAGATATTTGACATTAGCTACTTTTTGTCCGTCTGTTTGTCTGTACGTCTATTCAATTCAATTTTATCTATTCGAGCTAATTTCCAATACGGCTGAACAGATTTTAATGAAACTTTGCAGACGTGAAAGAAGGTTTTCAAGAGTGTCATAAGCTACTTTTTGTGTTTGTCTGTCTGTCGTTTGTCCTCACTGATCTAGCAACGTACAGCCGAAAGTACTAAGTCTAGGAAGCTTAAATTTGGAACATAAGTTTATTTTATAACGTGAGCACTATAAAGTTAAAAAAGGAATGGAGGGACTTAAATAATGACGTGTTTCAGGGTTTTTAGATTTTCACATTTTAAGAGTGGGAAACGGGAGATGAAAAATTGTATCGGTTTTTTAAAGGGTGGAAGGGGAATGAAGATTGAAAGTTTGAATGGGTGTGACCAAAATTGGTTCCAGCAAAAAGTACGTATAAACCATCTCGAATGTTAATAGTACCTATAACAGGAATTTGTAGTCTACGCAAGCGAAGCTGCGGGCGGTCGCTAGTCATTCATATATTCACACATTTTTCATATATTGATATTATAATGCTTATGTCTACGCCGCGATTTCACAGAGTTGTTGTATAAAAAGTTGGGACATGGCTTGCATAGGTTTTTTCTTTTAAATTTATTTGACAGCAGGGAAAATCGTTTCCCAGGGACGAAAAGTACTACTTTCATCCATCTGATTAGGTAACTTAAAGCGTACTTTCCGAGTATGAGCAATGAAAAATATATTGTGTGCCGTACCTACTGTTGTGTTTACTTAATAAGAAATGCGTTCTGTTGTTTAGTGTGTTTTTAATTACTAATGTATTTGTGGTTATCTTCATTTTCTTTTTTTTTTGTATTAGCTCTTATTAGATCATAAAGTGTAATTGCATGTAATTTACAGTTATAATTGAGTTGCAAATTCAACATGTATATTAGAATTTAACATCAAACTTAAGTTTAACTTTGTAACTTGTTACTGTATAAATAAATATATTTTTATGGTTTTGTACTCTGATGGTACCAACTGGAACCATAATATTACCACTTCATATACTCACTTCATACAGGGCTTCGAACTGTATTTGACGTTGTTGCATTTTTTATACATACCTGCAAAAAAAAAATGTTACATAAAAACATGAACCATTTCAGACAGAATCCAAAAACAAATATATTTAAAAAAAACTTTATTTGAAGACCCTATAGAATTTGTATGGTACAATGCACAATAGAGCCATATATCTATGGAAATCTTAATATCCTGACCCTTTGAATCCTTATTGCGTTTTTATGATATGTCCTAAACCGTTTAGGGCGTGTCATACTAAGCTGTTTTATGGTTTTACTTAGTATTCTATAGGTTTACGACTATAATTTACAATATTATTGCTGTTGCGTGTTTCTAGAATAAATACACATCGTTTACAATACGATTATCTATTTTGATTTGATAATTTCATAAAGGAATTTCCAAATATATTTCAGAATTTATTTGTCGTTTGGAAGTAATTCACATTTCTGAGTCATCGAGCGCGTCCTCTTCAATAAAATTATGTATTATACGCTATTTCACACGCTACAGTATAATAAACTGATGAATATACTTTTTTAATTTTGGGAAAATACCGATTATTACCGGAGATACAACAAATTAAAGTTTTTGTTTTTACGAACCGCTCGTGACGTCACTCGGTTTCACTACGTACAAATTAACCACGTTAGCTCATAGTAATGTTACCGAGTGACGTCATAGCAAGATTTATTTTTAAAATTTGTATCTTCGGCATTTTTGTACTAGATATCAATAAAATTCTTTCATTTATTACTTTTTTTTAAATTAATATAACATATTTCTATAAAATGCAAAAATGACACGACTCCCTCAAAACTTTTCAGACCTGACTGTTTATACAGTAATTCAATTTACAAAAATTAAATACGTTGAGTACAAAGCACATTTAAATAAAGATATTGTTTGTATAACAAAATGAATTTTATTATGCCAATAGAGTATCTCAAGGTATGTACATATATTGTGATAGAAGAAAAAAATAGGTAAATATTTTGTATTAATTTTTAAGGTTCCGAAACTCAAAAGGAAAAAAACGGAACCCTTATAGGATCACTTTGTTGTCCGTCTTTGTGTCAAGATCCTTTTTCTCAGGAACGCGTGGAGGTATCAAGCTGTAATTCATATCAAATACTCAGGTCTATAATACCTTTAAGCTATGAAAAAATCAAACTTACTTTTACTTATAAGTATACCAACAGGTTTGTACGGAACCCTCGGTGCGCGAGGCCGACTCGCACTTGGCCGGTTTTTATTATTGGATGGAAGCTTGAGTTTTAGCGCCAAAAGAACCAAAAAACCAGGTTTTAATAGAATATTACGTTATAAATTAGAATAACTGCAAAATAAAATTAATAATAATAATAATAAATGATGTTTATTATTATTATTATTATTATTAAGGAATTTTTAATCAGATGATTTCATTTTAGTAGTTTGATAAAATATTGTAGACAAAATTACCATTATTATCAAAAAATGTTTTCGAAAGCACAGTCTTTGAAGTTTCGAACGCGTGTTGTAACGAATCCCGTATTTAAGGATAAAAGTTGTATTTGCAAAAATCTGAACATATATACGCGCCAAAAATTCCCTAATGATACCCTTTTGGAGTAAATTTTGACTACGAAGCCTTAATAATTTTAATGAACCAGAAAAATAATTTCTAAACACCAAACAAACATGACTTTCATAAGCTTGTGAAGATAAAAGATTCCTTTCGGTAATTTTATTCAACAATTATACGGCGAGTATCCAATTATCGCGATATTATCTATCTTTTACAATAAAAAGGTAGAAATAAATAAAGCCATTGTTTGTTCACCGTTGAAGGATAGACCCACCCTTCCTGGCCACGGATATTAGAAAGAATTGGATAAGCCTATCACATATCAGACATTAATGTTTTGTATTGAAGCCTTTTTATATATGACGTTTTTAGAGCTTTGTTTGATTTTTTTGAGGTAAAATATGATTGCGAAATATTTATTTATAAAAAAATTACCATTTAAGGTAACCAGGCACAGTCTGAGTACGAGTTTTTTTGCCTGTGTCCCCAATGTCGCCTTATGACGTGTATAATTTGATTGTTTAGGAAATCGCAGACCTAATAGATAAAACACCTTTAGGTTTTTCATACGTGCGGCAACGATGCCTTACACACAGGTGGCGCGCTCAATTATGATTACACATACCGCACTGTGTCCAAAAACATTACGTACGTCCCGCGCCTGCCTCACTTCCCGCCCGCGTAATGTTGCTAGATCGGGAGAGGTTTCCTACTGTTTTTGGGATAATCATATAAAATCAGAAAAAAGGTGTTTAATAAAAATATTAACAGATAGGTATATTTAGGCCGCGTTTATATAACACAAATTATTTCTTGCGGGGCAGCCGCACGGTCGCTGCGTACTTGTTCATTCATAGTAAGTTTTAACTATACCAGGTACTAGGTCAAAACTCACAACATTCAAATTTCCTTCAGGCGCCAGGTGTTTACTTGAGTTCAATGAGTTTTTTGGTACACTACGAGTATAATTATAGAAAGGAAGTAGCATGACCTTCTGACATAAGTGTTCTTCACTTAATAGAAAGTTACTCACTACAACTTGAAATGCATACATACCATTTTAGTTAAATACCTAAAGGAAATAAACATTTCTTTTTTTATACCTATTACAATAAATAAAACCCGGCTTCAATAAAGTGCCTTTTTAAAGGTAGATAAGGCAAGTAAAATTTTTATTAGGTACCCTTTTGTTGAGTAATCTTTTTATAATATTTTCTTTTAGAATTTGAACTGATTGGCAGAATTTTACGTTTAGATAAATAATGTAGGTACCTAATCTTATATCTAAATCTTTTTCAATAACCGCCGCTTCTATGACTTTCACCATTTATGTGGTCATCATTTACAAGGAATATATTATTTTTTTCAATGAATTTCTTGAAAATTGAAAGAACGATTGCTAATCGTTTGATATTTGAACTTATAACAAAATCTTCATTTGAAATTTTTCGGACATGTGCTTCACAAATACGGTATTTATGTAATTAAAATTTTGGGAAGAGAAATAAACTCCATTATTTTTCAAACCAATAAGCTTGTGAATCCATAGCACATCTGAGGCCAATTGCTTCTACACAAAAGGAATATTTTATTGATTTCGACAAGTAATAAGCAACAGTTCCCGATAATAACCTACGATATATTTTGACAAATCATGAAGCTGAGGCGATTTTAAGACAATAATTTTGCAATGCTACCACCATTTTCACTATTATAGATCGTTATTGAGTAGCTTTTTCGTTGTATCACATAGAAAATCCAAATCAGAAATATAGACATCACTAATTTCTGAGTTTGATCGTGTAGGCGATTGTGGCTGTGTATCCTGAAATGAAAAACTTTAAGTCTATCATAAAATGAAAAAGCTAAATGCTTAATCAAAAACAGAAAATCAAATGTAATCAATTAAACATAAAAATTTTAGGTAGGTAAGTACCTACGCACATTTTCCGAAATCGAAGGTCCAGATGTCTCTATATGTGACTCAGACAATTGTGATGTCAATACCAAATCCCGAAATAGGATGCCATTATTAGATAATTCATATATTACTCCATTCACCAAAATTTAATTTTAATCGGAATGCATAGAAGATTCAATAACACGTATACAATGTATTCATAAAGGTATATCCTTTGTATTTTCTGGGAAAAAATGAAATTTTTGGTATAATAGCCACCGAAGTACGGTATTGGATTACCCACCAACCACCTACCCGCCATCAACCCGCATTGGATCAGCGTGGTAGATTAACCTCCAAGCCTCCTCATCCCGGAAGCCTAAGCCCCTGTAGTGGGGTATTAAAGGAATGATGGAATGGAATGAAATTGGATTATTTCATAATATAATTATGACCTACATAATGAACAGGAAAGGTGCAATATGAATAATATTTAACTAACATATCTTGACTAATTCTACCTTAGTCGGAATAGCTGATTTCTTTAGTTTTTTTAAACTACATTTCGCGTCACAAAAATATTGCTCGTCAAGGTGAATCGAACAAATTACGTTCCGCTCTGATGGTCTCAAAAACTTATCTAGCCGTGCTCTTTGTATGACTTTCATCCAATTCAATTTTCTTTGTTGTTTGTTGTTCACACAGGTGCTTTATTACTCAAACAATAGAGTATTCTAAACAGGTATTAAACAAAAAGTAGATAAAATTTTCGATGGAACTGGCAACACTCACAAAATGAACGCGCCATTTTTTAAGTCAATCACAATATGTAAAACAAATTCAATAATTAAATAAATCCACTTTTGAATACGTTAATTACAGATGAAATGTGATCCCATCCGATTTCTTCGTAAGCCCAGCAGCATTTTTGCATGTAGGAACGACACAAGACGACATTTTAAAATTAAAATTGACACTTGTACTGTACATTATAACGCGGTAAGTGCAACGGAGTGACTAATCGTAACAAAGTGAAACCACTCTGTTTAAGAGTGGTTTTTGTTTCTTCAGTTTCACGCTTACAGGCGCCTTCTGGTTATTCTGAGGCCTTACATTTACAAATGATATTAGCGTATTCTCTGCAGCTCTAGTGTGTATTAGTCGTGAAATGACTAGATGGCGCTCCCGTGACTTACTTTAGTCGCATCCTGTTTAACTCTGGCACACTGACCGATTGGCCGAGTGGTTAGAGAGCCTAACTGCGGAGCCGAGGGTCGCGGGTTCGATTCCCGCCCGGGACAAATATTTGTGTTCATAAACATGTCTATTTGTTCCATCTCGGGGTGTATGTCTATATATGTATATATTATAAAAAATAATAATATTCGAGTGTGTATATAAGTTGCCTGGTACCCATAGTACAAGCTTTGCTTACTTTGTGACTAGATGGCGTTGCGTGGGATGTCCCAGGTATTATTATTACTATAAAAAACATTGGTTGCTTATATCAAGATTGCTCAAAATCAAGCATCTTGATTCTGTACGTTATTAGATGAACTATGAGAATAGTTACATCAATTTGCTCATAGATGTTTAATTCAAGGCTCCCTTTTTGGGGTGTAGTAAACCTGGCAGGTTCGTTTTTGAAGAGCATGCCTGCATAGTACTCTTGATTGTTAAGCTGTGCTGTCTTTCTTCCATCAATTTCGCTTTCATGTTGATACATAAGCCCCTCTTTATTATCTTTCAATTTATATTGTTATTGTGTGACAACGAGAATTGCATTTTAGTTAAAGAAAATTTACCATTTTATTTATCCATGCGGAATTTTGTCGGAAACCTTTTTAGGGTATATATTATTATTCGGTCTTCACCTGGATACAAAAGATTTATATGATGTTGCGTCAAAGACACACACACACACATACATAATTTTATTTTTATCTTATGAAAGTGAGCCAACAAATCACAACTTAATGAACTTTATTCAGCAGTCCAAAGGTATTTAATTATCCATTAATTCTTCATAATCTTTTGAAAACCGTTGTTTTTGAAGATTTATTTACACGAAATAATAAATTATAATACTTTATTATGACGCTTCGACAACGGAAAGTCATAAATAATAATTTTTGTCGCCATCCCAACTAATCTCGTATTAACATTTGTATTAAAACAGGAAAAGCCGGGTCAAAGTTCTCAGTTTCATCATAAAACCATATTCGGCATAATCAGCTTTCTAAGACGTCAACTGTGCTCGTTTTGATTCCGGGCTCGATGTATTCGTTACAAAGGTCAAAAATTAAGGCGGTTATACATAATCTATTTTTATGTGTGTCATGGTTTTTTATGAATTTTTAATAGTACATTGTCGGCGGGTGTATTGTGACGAACGGACGGATGTGTCGGTATTGTCTGTTCTATAATAGTGAACGTTTATTCAATTTGGGACCCTTTCATTTTTTTTTTCAGTTTTTTTTTTAATTTAACCCATGATGAAATGAACGAATTTATCCAGTTTTTGTTAAATTTTTATTTCTTTAAACCATCAAAATAAAATATTATAAATAAATAAAATTAAAGTATCAGTCTGTGGTCTCGAAATAAAGGCATTTTCTTATGTTCATATATTTATTTGTTTACTGCAACAATTATAATACATGGGACTTCCCACACAGCGCCATCTAGTCCCAAAGTAAGCAAGTATTATGCTTGTGTTATGGGTTACTAGACAGCTGATATACATACTTCAATATTCTTTAAAATATATGTATACATATATAAATATTTTTTTTTACAAAGACACCACATACATATAACAACAAGACCCGGTACCAGTATCAATATTCATCATATAAATACTGACCCGACCTGGGATTCGAACCCGGGACCTCCAGCTTCGTAGGCAGGGTCGCTACCCACTAGGCTAAGCAGTCGTCAAAAGTCAGTTATGTTTATAACACGTTGAACAGTTTTTTTATTTACATAAATTCTTATCTAATAAACACAACAATTATAAGTGTCGACAGCAATTTCTACTATTTTACAACAAAACTGCATTAAAATTAATTTGGCTGTGTTTCACAGTAACAACAATTTTAACAGTAGGCCTAAAGTGGTACGTCTGCACACCACGACAGTGGCCTCAGCATTTTTTTTTTCTGAATATGCATTCCATATACTACATGTACAAGCAACCAAAACCCAAACACGCGTCTTTTTAGTTTACGTCCGTCTGTTTGTTTGTCTGGGCTAATCACCGAAACGGATGAACCAATTTTGACGGGACTTTCAGTCGCAAGTAAAAATTGCATTTAAAGAATATTATAGGTTACATTTTAATCTGGAAATATATAGAGTGTGGCAATATTTTTATCCTGCGCAAACTTAAAACTTAATAAAAAAAACCTACAGAACGAAGTCGTAAGGTTTTGTATTAAAAAAGAACTGTCTTTTTTTCTGCTTTACGTTTCAGTAGAATTCACGGATTTAAATTAAACTTGGTGAAGAAATTCTTTAAGTTCCAGAGTGATGTGAGTTTGCAAGATTCGCATTATTGCTTCGTCCTGTCGTGAAAGCCGAGTGGTTGCGATCCCGCTTCTTGTTTAGAAGGTCGTGATTCGAATTCCAGAAACCGGTATGTACCAATGAGTTTTTTTCTAATTTAAGTGCATAACTATCACCGACTCCGTGCCTCGGAGAGTACGTCAAACCTTCGTTCCCGGTTGCCGTCACTAGATGGCAGTCGTTAAAGTTCACCAACCCGCACTGGAGAAGCGTGGTGGATTAAGGTCCAAGCAGCCTCATCTTGAGAAGGGGCCTAAGCCCCTGCAGTGGGCATAATGGGTTGATATGGATATGGATTATTTAGTTTTGGTTTATATGAAAATATACGTATATTATATCGCGAAAATAGCTTAATGATATATATATCGTGTTTTAATATATTATTATAATGCAGTGACAAATGCTTGGTTAACGTCGAAATAAATATGGAAGCTGAAGTCGGAATCAATTTGGAAACTAAAATAGGGAACTACGAGGAAGTTAGTTAGGAAGTCAGTAAATCGGCGAAACTCAATCTGTACTTGAAGCTAGACCATACATTTAGTAACAATCTTTTTCCAGACAATGAACGCTGAATGATCCACTGTTAACTTCCAAAATAAACTTGTTTTCTTTGCAGTATGATACAATCTCTACAATAGTTTTGAATTTTTTAAAATGTTACCGACATTAACAAATAGTCGAAGACAACATATTTTGCATACAAGCTTCGACACCGGTTTGCAGCGAAAAGGTCAGATGGTTATCAGTAAAAATAGTGAATGCCTTAGTGACACTTCTGTTTAAATCATAGAAGAATCGAAATGTCAAGAGAGGTAAAAGGAGCGCCATTATATGCCCAAGTATTGACCGAATAGTCCAGGCAGTTGTATCTTAACCTAAGCACTACACATTAACCCAATTGGGTCAGATTGTAAGTCACGAACAATTTAATTGTCAGAGAGAATTGACTGATAATGATTGATGGCAAGTTAATAGGTTCAGAGGTGAAAACCGGTCAAGTGCGAGTCGGACTCACGTGGATAAGGTTTCGTACTCAGGAAACTAAATCTTGTTAGTTTAGGTGACATTAATTAAAAATTATATGTGTTGTGATAGCCGAGTAGTAGCAAGCTCGCTTCTTGTTTAGAAATTCGTGGTTCGAATTTCAGAAACCAGCATGTACCAATGATGATGTATGAGCATGTACCAAATTTTCACTGACTTCGAGCCTCAGAGAGCACGTTAAGCTATCGATCCCGGTTAAAATCCACCAACCCGCACTGAAGCTGCGTGGTGGATCAAGCTCCATGCACCTTCATCCTGAGGGGAGGCCTAAGCTACTGCAGTGAGGCAAAATGGGCTGAAATGTAACCAATTATGATATTTTCTACATATTTTTTCTTCACGAATATTTTTTCGTTTTCCGTGGCAAATTAAAAAAAATTGGAATTTCATTTACGCTTTCTTATGAATTATGAGGAAAGTTCTATATTTCTTTTTTTTTTAAATTACAGATTCAGTGGATCGGGAGATATATAACGCTCGATTTTTTTTTTATATATATTATGTAATTATGTAATATATATATAAGAATATATATATATATATATATTCTTTGATTTAATAATAATTACATAATTTTATTGAAAGTAGATAAAAATCAAATTTCCAGTAGATTCGAGGCAAATAGGCTGTGACAGACAGACTGACACGAGAATGATTCTATAAGGTTTCTGTTGTTTAATCGGAATATACGGAACACTAAAAAAATTATGGTATATAATACTAATTGTGCCATAAAATCATGTAAAAGTAGATCACAAATGAAACAAACAATCTCAGATTACAAATACTAATAAAATTGCAATTATAGTTTTTAGCGATTAATTTATTATTAATTTTTTTTTACAATAAAAGCAACAAAAAAAAAAATTACAGGCATAGTTATACACAAAAATCCCACTTCACCTCCCTTTATATTTTAGTACCTTTATGGTAGTATTGTGTATGCATTTAACTTATTAATACATTTTATTAATCACTTTTGGGATTGGATAACCATTGTATATTGGCGGGTCGTTTATTGAAGCATTTTGTTTATTTGAATTCAAAATGCACCTATAGACACGCTACGTTTCAAGGTCATAAATAAAAACGTCTTCTGATAGAATCTTGATAAATTATTAACGATTTCTGTTTGTATATTAATGACAGTAAATGACAGTTTAATGTACAGGTATTTTTTACTTTTTATTAGCATACAAATTAGTAAAATCCGTTTTTTAAGTTTAAATACTCCGTCCGTTCTAAGCGAAGTTGGCTCTATTTCGATGGATGCTTGTATTGTATGGAACATTATTCCGTAATTTGTGATCATAGTAAGGATTTCAAGCTACCACTATATTGGAGTAAAGCTTTTTTTCAATATTGGATTAAGAAGAAGGTTGGTCCATAAGCTCAGCACGCTAGTCTGACACGGATTGGGGCCTATTATCTCTATCTTCCACCGTTACGGAATTGACGGTGTAGGGTAGTATTTAAGACCTGATTTTACTAGAAGTATAGAGAATGCATAAGTTCTTAAGCTAATAGTTTTCCGGTTTCCATAAATTAAACAGTAGCGTATTAATTAGAGATTGTAGTGTGTTTTAACAATGAAACCCAGAGCGACTCGACTCTGCGGATATGAAGTACACTAGGTGATTACGTTTCGCGCCAGTAATGACTCTGCTGCGGGTTCTAATGTAAAAACTAATCATCGCGACACGGTCCTAGCTGCCATGCTATTGTGATGACTGTCGTTACAGACGAGAAATTCACACAGTAGGTAAAAAGTAAAAAAAAAATTGTGAAAATTTGTGGTAAGCACGAGCGAGGGAAATAATGTTTCTATCAATGTGTGTAGGTACGTCTATATGAAGTTTGTAATTCTATGCTTCTTCAGCGATGCTTATCATTGAATCGGATCGGATCACGCCCTTTGATGTATCAGTGATACATAATCAGGTACGTACGGTTTATTTATTGATACGTAATGAGTGAATCTCGTAATTATCTGGGAGGTGTGGGAAGATCGTAGTTAACCGATAAGATACATTAAGCTTTAGTTTTATGTTAATTGTTGAGTAAAAGCTTTTCGAGCTTACGGCAATGGGCTTATCAAGAAAAGCCGGAAATTAATTAATCTGTGTGCGTTTAATGATTTTAATTTTGTGTCCACACTTTGAGGTTCATTAGACTTGTGGGTGCGCCGTGGAAAATATTTCTTTCGGTTGTTATGGTTTTAGAAACACATAAACTCACAAGCGTATTTGGGATTTGACGACCGCTTAGCTTATTGGGTAGCGACCCTGCCTACTAAGCTGGAGGTCCCGGGTTCGAATCCCAGGTCGGGTCAGTATTTATATGATGAATATTGATACTGGTACCGGGTCTTGGTTGTTATATGTATGTGGTGTCTTCGCTTGGTACCCAAAACACAAGCTAATGATTAGTTTGGGGCCTAGACGTCGTTGTCATGTACACGTTTAAAAAAAAATATTGAGACTGGCGGTCGCCTAGCGGTCGAAGTTCGACCGTACTCACTTTTTTGAAACCACCAGTATAGTATAATAGGCGAGAGTAAGTCAATTCAAATTGCATCAAACGACAGACTATTATACTTGTATGGTTGACAATGTGTGTAATTATTATTATTAAACATATATAGATTTTAGCTTTTGGTACTCCTTTTCCTTATAAACTCTACCTATGCCAAACCTCACACTCCTCCGCACCCGTAATATGCTTTAAAAGGGGTGCAAACTTTTCTATTCACGTATTTATATATTTATTATCAAATCAAGTGGTTTGATATCTTGTTAAAATGACATATTTTTCAAAAATGTAAATATGCAGTTTTTTTCCTCATAAATCGAGCTCATGAGTCCTTTGAACACAATTTTTCATAGTTTAGGATTTGGCTATACAGTCCCATTTCAAAATCTCATCCTATATGTAGATTTAAGCTTTCCGCATAAACTGAAATTTTAGCTTTCCATCCCTATATGTGTATGAATTGGGACCAAAATTCGCAGGGTTATAAAAAAGGATGTCCCTATGGCGGTACGTTTTATTTATTTTTTAAATTCGCATTAATATAGAATTTACTGCTCATTATTTTCAAATACGAAAAACCGACGAAAATAATGTTTTTCAGAAATTTATTCTAAAACAACTAAACAAGATGTAAAAACAAAAACATAGCGCCCAGTGACAGTACTTCGCCTATTACATGTTTTTTTTTCTGTAATTATAGATACAGAAATACAGCGAGGATTAAATACGGACTGAACCCTCTTTTTTGTATGAAAAGCTTACCTTAATGTAAATTAACTGTCGAATTTATTTACTCTATGAAATTAAAAAAATTGACTCAAGAAAATTGCGCTATTGCAAGCGAAAGCTAGATAATATAATAATATGTTTTTCAAAATAACACACATTTTTAAAATATTATATACCAAGACACGTGTGCTGTTTAAAAAAAATATCTTAAATTAAGTTATAGTGTAGAGCTTCTTAATACCCGCATTTTACCCACACTTTACCTGCGTCGTATCGTGTTACTAAGAGCCGGTGATAATTTTCAATAATTTCACACAACGCTTTGATACGCCGCCAGCAGGTGTTAATATGGGCCAGTTAATTTATCGCATCTCATTAGACACCGATCTATGGGAAAATTACGAAACTATCTTCATTCACATGGGATTTTTGGCTTGAAGCTTTGAATAGGTATCATTTGGATGTGTCATAAATTGAATATTTATTATTTTATTTAATCCTAGCGTTCGCCTTGTATCATTTGCATCATCATCACAGCTTTCACACAAATCATATTAGGCGCTAACAAAATCAGTTCAAAAGTTTAGTTGTGAAAAGGTAACGAACCGACAATTTCGGAATAATAGCAAGCGATTGGTATATATATTATTATCGTGGAAATGAGACTTTAAAGTTATTTGTTATGGAGATAGAAAGACAATGAAAGGAATTTAAGGAAGCAGAAATACCTATAATAGTAAAAATTTAAGACCGGTTTCTTAGATTTAAACAATAAATTCTAACGAAACTGGTGAATCCTGGTGTTTTCAGGATTGGCGTACCTACTATGAAGGTACCACAAGATACTGACGTCACATGTACAAATCCATATCCATATCAACCCTTTACGTGCCACTTTAGGGGCTTCGGCCTCCGTCGAGATGAGGGTGCTTGGAGCTTAATCCACCAAGCCGCTGCAGTGAGGATTTGTGTATTTTATCGACTTCCATTTGGTGACTGCAAACGACGGGATCGACGGCCTAACGTGCTCTCCGAGGCAAGGAATCAGTGTTAATTATGTACATAAGTAAGGAAAAACTCATTGGTACATGCCGGTTTCTGGGATTCGAATACACGACCTTCTAAACAAGAAGCGGGCCCGCCACTACTCGGCTATCATGACATGTAGGTACAAATAATTAATGTTACTACAAAAGCCATCTGAGATAATATTACAAGTAGTGGAGGATGGTAAGGTGAATCGCTTACTCCACCGCTCCTAGAATCCTTCAACCTTCCATGATCTATGTCTAATATATACTCGACCAAATGACCAAAGAATATGTTGATTTGCAAACACATTGTTTTTTAATTATAATTAACATAATTAGAAAAGAATATTTATAATTTAATGAAACTTTTTGTATAGTTCGGTAAGCTCTACATGCTTTAAAAGTTTGGACTACGTTCAGCCGAACACAAAATACCTAACCACCAGTGTTCTATATAAAAGCCCCGTACTTAACATAGATATGTTAGACATATATAAAAACATTGCCAATGTTTTACCCCGCAATAAAGAAAAGGTTAAATAAAAAACAAGATAAATTCAACCCCAAACTATGTTACCCATTCTATCCTTTCTTATCTTTATAAAGATAAAAACGTTTTTGCGTCGTCGTTGACTATAGTTTGAACGAAACTGTTGTACCGCGTCTTAGGTATGTGCGCGGCGAGGAGGGAATTAAGGCAGATCCTAAGCGTTGACGACGACGCGACGGACTGACAGAGCAGATCTATCTCCCTCCGCGCCGCGCACGTACCTAAGGCGCGGTACAGCGGTTTCGGTCAAACTATAGTTATCGGTCGTACTTCGATTAAACACAAACTACACAAATTGGATACACAAGCAAGCAGCAGTAAATTGCATCTACATATTGACACATCGATTAATTCGTTTTGAAAGCCGTACACGCTCAAGTCACTATGCTCGCGACGACCATGCAAACTGTTTCATTTAAGAAAATCGTTTGTAGTAATTAGCCGAGTGGTTGGAGACCCTAACTGCGACGGCAAAGGTAGCGGGTTCAGTTTCCGCCCGGAACAAATATTTGTGTGCATGAACATGTCTATTTGTTCCGTGTCTGGGTGTAAAATATCTATATATGTATGCATCATAAAAAAAAGAATATTTAAGTATGTATATCACTTGTCTGGTACCTATAGTACAAGCTTTGCTTAGTTTGGGACTAGATGGCTCTGTGTGGGATGTCCCAGGTATTATTATTACTATTAATATTAGGCATATTAATCATTATTATTAATATTCTACCTTCAACTCGTTGTGTATCCAAACATATTTTGATCGAAACATTCACACAATACTGAATAACTAACGATGTTTTATTTTAAGAAATAACAAGACAACCGTACACATAATATAATGTTTACATAAACTGGAGTGTATCTCACGTTGTCTGTAGTCACACGCAAGTGTAGCCGTAGCCTAATTTCTTCCGCATGAAAAAGCTCTTTGATTTTTCACTTCGATGTGTCATTATTGTGCTACACTGTTACGCCTCGCTGAAAAATCGATCGTGTGAAAACAGTTCACAGTTTTACTAATCAGCTTATTACCTATTATAAGCAACGATTGGTTTTTGTTGTACTTTGAACCTCTAGTTTAAAATACAATTTTTTTTTCATTGGCGTTTTGTGTAAAGCCCTGGTCCCTCAAAAATACTACTTTTGAATCAGTTTTCAGCGATCAAATTCGGTATAATAATTATGAAATATATATACTTTTCAGTTCTTCAACAAAATTTTTTTGTCATTAAAAACATGTTGTTAGTAATTTTATCAGGTCACATCATTTTCAAACACATGGGTGACATAGAATTTAAAATGAGTTTTATAACTGCCGCAATAATTATTAAGTATCGAAGAACAAGTCTCTGGACACGTCATCGTTTAAGTCAAAACTTTTGGGCGTCGTTTAGAACCAAAGCTTAACAAAATTATGTAATAAAATAAAAAATACGAATTCGGCTATACGACATAATCGCCATTTCAATCACCCCCTTATCTCGATTCTTCCCGGATGTGATCGAGCGCGAATCGTCCGAGGGAACTGGCCTTAATTGGGGGGCTTAGCAGCGTTAACAAAATCTTTATAAACGCCTAATAAGTCAGCCCTGAACCCAAACACACTTTGTTCTATTTATCTATTTGTAGATATTTTTGTTCAGGCACTTGTAACTGGAATACCACATATTTTGATAAAAACAGCAAAATTTTATGTATAACGCATTATGATTACTACGGAAACGTTCCCGAGCGCGTTCTCCCTCCCCTTCTCTTTCCTAACACTCCATTCCTAGGTAACTAACGTATTTAATTTATTAAGGATTCATATGTTTAAAAAAACATCTTCGCAAATAATGCATTATGTTAGAATAAATTTGATGGCCATAAAAAAAGTTATAGTGAACCAAACTTAAAAAATACACATATGTTGTCGCGGACTTTTGGTTAGTACTTTCAAAGGGTAACAATCCCGTTTTACATGATTTTTGCTTAACATCAACCGTTTACGCAGCGCACGCAACGGAAGCTCTCAAAAAGAATATTTTTACCCGTTTTTACAACATTTTTCGTTGGTGCCCCGCTTCTATTAGTCGTAGCTGATATAATAATAACCTATAGCCTTCCTCGATAAATGGACTATCCAACACAAAAAAGATTTCTCAATTCGAACCAGTAGTTTCTGAGATTTGCGCGTTTAAACAAACAAACAAACTCTTCAGCTTTATAATATTATAAGTATATAAGTATAGATATAGTAAATAGTAATATAGTATAATAGTATATATAGTATAATAGTATATAGTATAGATAATCATGCTACTAAGTTAATAGAAAAGTAACATAAATCGGAATTTCCTAAAAGATATCAGATGTGGAAAAAGCAGTTTATCTTAAAATAATAATACCTCGGACATCCCACACAGCGCCATCTAGTTCCAAACTAAGCAAAGTTTGTACTATGGATACCAGACAAGTGATATAAATACTTAAATAATATTTATAATATTTATATATATATAGATGTATTTTTTTTACACCGAGATGTACGAAATATGCGTTAACGGTACGTTTTGGAGATCAAATACTAAATAAGATGTTTCTTAAAAACCAAACTTATTACCGAAAAACAACAAATAAAGAAAGTGCGTTAAACAGTTTATGATCGTAAATTCGACCGTCGATAACTGTAACGTTTCGGAAGTTAACAATTAATTAATCCACTCAATCCAATTAATCCACTATGGCTATCTCATGGCGATCCGCCGCAGCCAGTAGAATCCCGCGTCGTTTGAAATAGCAATAATTTTGTACGCCTTCCAGCAAAAAGTCGTTCTAGGATAACTGTAGGTTAAACTTTAACTCAATATTAGCTGAAATCGGCAAAGTTTTGAAGCGTATAACCTCAAGAAACTTTTCGAATGTATAATTACAAGCATAAATACCTATATTTTTGAAGCTATTCTATATTTAACAAATTTAATGTTTAAATTCAATATATCGCCACAAAATTCGAGAATACAGAGGAATTCGTTTCCAGGTAAATTCTTGATGAGTTAAGGCTCTATTACGAGCGAAAGCTTTTACATTTATTTTTAAGTAGTAATTTAAATTAAGTACGATGAATTTCGCTAAAGGAATTTCTGATGATGTTCGTTTAAATATTGGAAATGTTTATATGGAAGTAATATTAGAAGAAAAAACTAAGAACTAACGTCATGTAAAAGTTACAGGTTTCACTGGAAGTTCTACATACTTTAAATATTCATATAATGTGTTTATGTGTGTATAGAGATTCGGCGTCAAAAAATCCACGCAGACAAAGACGGATTGTACATGGTTAGTAGGTCTATTCAGTCACACACACATGTATGTAAAAATTGGCCTGTTATTTTTGTTGACATTGTATTGCGAGAGTCCATCCAGGCTTTATATAATCAAAGGTTTCATATTAAAATTAAAATACGAAATAATAATGTCAATAAAATATCAGAGTTGATAGTATTAAATGTTCGATAAGTTTTACTTATTTTACGAATTATGTCATAATAGAAAAGTTAATAGAAATAACAATATATATATTTAAGTGACAAAATTTGAGCTCCAATCCCCCACACTTTGGGGGGAGACCTAAGGGGGTTCCATCATATTGGGCTGATAGAAGACATAATTCCATTTCTAAGGTAAATTTTAAAAAATTGTATCATGAATTGTATCCACCAATCGAAAATTCTCATTTTCAAACCTATTTCCATTTCAGTTAATTATAATGGTAACAGTTAAAAATCGGTACACGAATACATAGACGTAATAAAAATCTAGACTCCCTGTCACTGAAGAAGCAATGAAGCACTGCAATGGCGGCCGCGTAAGTATGTATGGGACTTCGCAGTGTACTGGCGGTCAGAAGACTTACTTATAGTATTAGTATGTTTAAGTTGACTCGTGCGTATATAGCTGACTTACTAGGTGCATCAGTAGTTACGTAGTTCGTAATGCTATGTCCAGGTATTCCTAGTATTAAAAATTGTTGCCAACGAGTTACGTTTAGATGATTCACGCATGTAGACATTAAACGTACAAGTATATTGATAGTTTTAAAATAAGAAATTCATTATAGCCAGGGTGCTAAAACCCGCAAGTCTACCCACTGTCAGTCAACTTGAAAATACCCTCATCAAGTAACTGCTACTGGTGGACACTGTTATCTCAATTTAATTGTATCATACGATGGGATTTATTATAAAGACTAGGCGGGCTACACAAGTGTGTAATGCCCTTAATTAAATCATTAATTGTGTCGTCTATCTGCATCTATAACATCTGTAATAATCGAATATAGCCTCATACATAACAACAATAATAATATCTAGGACATCCCACAGAGCCCCATCTAGTTCCAGCGTAAGCAAGTATTATGTTTGTGTTATGGAGTTCTAGACAACTGATATACACCCTTAAGCACTCTTTTTGATATATACATATATCATCATCATCAGCCCATTTTACCCCACTGCAGGGGCTTAGGCCCCCCCCCAGGGTGAGGAGGGGGGCTTGGAGCTTAAGTCCACCACGCTGCTCCACTGCGGATTGGGAACTGTAACGACCGCCATCTATTGACAGCGTCCGGGACCGACTGCTTAACGTGCCCTCCGAAGCACGGTGTCAGTGATATTGTGTACTTAAGTCAGAAAAACTCATTGGTACACGCCCGGATTCGAACCATGGCCCTATGGGGCCTTATAAATTTTAGACAGGTTCGTTGCGCTCTGGGCTATCACGACATCGTATTTATATATATACATATATAGATACTTTTACTATCTCTATATATACATATATAGATACTTTTATATCCAGACACGAAAAAATAGACATGTTCATGCACTATTGATGTCATGCACAGAAGAGATGTTCATGCACACAAATAATTATAGCGGGCGGGAATCGAACCCGCGAACCTTGGCTCAGCAGTTAAGGTCTCTAACCACGCGGCTAACGGTCAGTCAAATACTACTAGATACATGATAATTAACGTCATTTAACAATAGTGTGGGCTCGTCATGAAATTTTCAATGGATAGTGGATATCTCAATCAGTTCGCATCTGTATTTCTCGACGGATAGTTAGTATAAAGGAGCCTTTTCACACGTGCTGGGTCCCGGGTACCCGGTCACGAAGTGTGTAGGCCTTGGGCACGCCCGGTAAATTACGCCGCTACGTGTGAAAGCTACCTACATGCCCATACGCTTCGCCACCGGGTACTCGGCACCCAGCACGTGTGAAAAGGGTCTAACTCGTATTTCATATCGTTTATATAATACTGTAATATATATATTGATCTTTATCGGGACTTTTTAAGGGTCTATTAAAGTAAAAGTGCGAACGTGAATAGAAAATCGAACGATAGTTCATGTGACACGTGCATACGACACGTGTAGTCACGGATCACTTATGAGACATTAGGATATTTTTAGTTCTTTTCAATATCAGTGTTGAGATTTTATATAGTAACTGCAGGAATTTACGTAATGTAAAAAAAGAAATAAAGAACGCCAATATTATTTTTAAGATTTTTTTATTTATAGATAAAAATAAAATGTGTGTGAATTATGTTCCCTCAGAAAAGTGTAATGTATGAAATATGTATGTGGGAATTATTTGTTTACAGCTCGAATCCAACCTTACAAATTAATGTGGGAAATATTTTATTTTCTTTCTGTTCAATCAAGGGCTAAGTTATTTTCAGTTGAAATACGTCAACATTCATTAAAACAATTACAAAAAATGTGAAAACCGTCGTCGAAAACTTCAATTAAAAAGTTTAATATATTATATATCGATGAACCGCGCACCGAGTGACGTCACCTGCAAGTTTGATTTCTTATAACCAAAATTCAAAATTCAATTCAATACAATAATCAGTATGTAATAATCTAAAATGTATTCAGCAACACTATGTATACATACATTGTAGACATTATCGATTGCACGATTTAATACAAAAACAATAAAAAAAAACTACATTTCACACAAATTGCAGAGTATAAAATTAACCAAATAAAAAAATCTCCAATACCGAACGCGTAGGTGTTGACTTTCGTATGTATGAAAAATGTATTTATGGAAATGTGAAAAAAAAACTGTATATAAGTATGAATCGGGCGTCCTCTCGAAAAATCAGACAAAGGTAACATAAGACGAGGTCAGAGGTCGGGGATCAAAGTATTGCAGTAATAAAATCAATTTGTACCTAACTCATCCCGCCTGCTATCCATCGTGAAAGTGTAAGATTATTTTACATGGAATCTTCGCGAAGAAAATCGCTGATATATATATATATATGTATATACTAGCGACCCGCCCCGGCTTCGCTCGGATAGCAGAGCATACAATGCCCAATTTTCTTTTTCTGCAATGCTGTCGTATCAGAATGTTGCATCGAGAATGTGGATTAGTTTTAATTCGATTGAAATGTAACATATGTAGTATTTTTAATGTATTTTATTTCTAATTCTGTAAATATATTTGAAACAGCAAACAATATAAAAACAAACTAAAATATTTGTTTGTATACAACATTGATAACCTCTGCCTAATTACGTCACGCGTGTCGCATCGGTATGGGACTGCTTGAATTTATTTTGTAGCGCGATAGTTTTAATTTTGCAATAACTCCTTAGATATTAATTTAAACTGTATGTTGTAAAGGGTAATTATAATGCGCATGAAATGCTTAAAGTAATTAACGCATTTCACTTCATAAGAAACATTAAAATAGGTATAGTAAGCAACCCTTAAAATATAGACATATGCCATCTGGTACTTTTTTTTAGACATTAATAAAAGAAGCGATTCCTCCATACATTGGTTTTGTTATATCTCAAAGAAATTAGGTAGCGTTTGCGACATGTTCAACAATCATCGTCATATTCAATCAATTTACAAAAAACATTTCTCTTCAATCCATAAAATTACGAATTGACTAGAAGCCCTCTTCTGTGTTTACCGTCTTACCACTCATACTCTAGCTAGCTGGTGCAAGATGGCGAGTGAAGTCTTCACCCCCGCGAAATTGCGTTTGACATTTCCAATACTGTGAATTGACATTCCTGACTCTAATAATACCAAACGTTGCTGTCTTATTTACTCTATGCTTGAATAACTTTAAAATAGAAACTAAATATGTCACGTTTCAAGATTTATGAAAATTTAACCCTAGAGGGAGTAAAATAGGGAATAAATGTTTATAAGGGAATTGCGTAATCACACGAAATCCGGACATTAGGCTCCTTTTCTGACGTAAGATTCAATAAGAAAGAATTTTCCAACATTCTATCATAAAAGGGAGAAATGAGGTACATAATTTTGTGTGAAAATCCGTCATTTTTGAAGTTAAATACGTAAACATTTTAGGAAATTCAACCATTAATGGGAGGAAAATAGTTGAAATTGGTATTTCATATTTTGGTAAAAAATTAATACATAAATATCTATATATATATAGTATATTATATTTAGATTATTTTAATTTTTAAGTTATTTTCAAACATTCATTGGTAGGGATATCTGTTAAATACATTTCATACTTGTGTTAGAAAACACTGTTCTTCTAGATCAAAGGAAAAAAAATAAAAATAAAATGGTTACAAGTAAGGGTGTAATGTGTATTTTATGTGTAGGTTGAGGGTGTATGTGGCACGATTGACGTATTTTATAGTTTTGTTCAGACAATCACGTCTTCACTGCTGGAGTACAGCCCTTGCTCAACATCGAGTTAAAGAGTGTGGACCATATGCACACTATGCTATGGTGAATACCTCTATATGGCGGGAATCGAACTCACGATCTTTAAATGTATTGTA
Source organism: Luffia ferchaultella (assembly GCA_949709985.1). Lineage (NCBI taxonomy): Eukaryota > Metazoa > Arthropoda > Insecta > Lepidoptera > Psychidae > Luffia > Luffia ferchaultella. The sequence continues at coordinate 4,224,937 of OX453262.1, forward strand.
TCAAAACTTAGCCACTCAACTACCATAGTTCAATTCAATTTTGTGGTTAATATAACACTAGCTTTCCGCCCGCGCTCCGCTCTCTTGGATTACGCAGTTGTACCGAAACCCGTTTTCCTGAGATGAAAAGTAGCCCGTGTCACTCTTCAATTTATAAACTATATAAAAAAAATTGCGGTCCCGGTACAACTGTATAGTCTGCGCGAGCGGAGCCACGGGTTGTAAGCTAGTTTTAAAATAAAATATAGGCCATGTTACTCGCTGATTATGTAGCCTTCTATAGGTGAAAGAATTTTTAAAATCAGTTAAGTAGTTTTTGAGTTTAAGGTAACAAACAAAAAATCGAATCTTTTCTCTTTATAATACAATATAGATTATAAAGATTCGAGATAAAAGTTAAGATGTGCGACGTGATCTTAAAAAAATATTATACTTAATTAAAATATGAAACTGACTAAAGTGGTACATATCACGCTGACATAAAAATAAATAACAATGTATACATCACAACAACGTCTAGACCCCAAACTAAGCATTAGCTTGTGTTTTGGGTACCAAATGAAGACACCGCATACATATAACAACTAAGACCCGGTACCAGTATCGATATTCCTCATATAAATACTGACCTGACCTGGGATTCGAACCCGGGACTTCCAGCTTCGTAGGCAAGGTCGCTGCCCACTAGGCTAAGCGGTCGTCATGTAGACATAGTCATATCACACAGACCACTATTTATTGAGCTCCGCTTACACTAAATTCGGGTATTTATGACATTTGTATATTTATTGCTTAAAGCCTGTAAATAAATATATGACTTTATTAAATTTTGTAGAGCGAAGGCGGATTACAAACAAAGCGTTCGCCTCACTATAAAAATCTTCGAAGGCCCTTTAGAAGGTAAAGTCGTTTTGCAATACAACGCACTCTCTAATGACTCGTTCACACCATAGCGTGCACGGTAAGACTTCAAATTTATTAGTCTCTTGTAGTAATAGATTTAATCGATATGACAATATAAGTAGGTATCTTACTAACCACCTATTATAAATCATCATCATCAGCCCATTTTACCCCACTGTAGGGGCTTAGGCCTCTCCCAGGGTGCGGGGGGTTTGGAGCTTCAATCCACCACGCTACTCCACTGCGGGTTGGGGATTGTAACGACCGCCATCTATTGACAGCGTCCGGGACCGACTGCTTAACGTGCTCTTCGAGGCACGGAGCCAGTGATAGTTAATGTACATAAGTCAGAAAAACTTATTGGCACACCCCCGGATTCGAACCATGGCCCTATGGCCTTATAAATTTGAGACAGATTTGTTGCACTTTGGACTATCACGACACACATTATAAATACCCAAATACCCTATTATAAATACCCAAATAAATTAGAACATTCACTTAAAACGACTACTGGTTTGTTCTTGATGTGAAATAACTGTTCAATCGCTCACTCATCGCTGTTTCCAAAACTTGGTATATCTAATAGCTAAGTGTTTTATACATGTGCCACCATTCTTTGGAGTACCCAAACTTAGCGTAATTTTTTAACAGAACGCCTATAGATAGTTTTACGTAATTCTAAACAAATTAGCGGTAAACACACATTAATTTATTTATATAAATATGGGTTCACGTAAAATTTAATATTACGGTTTTTGGTGTTATACTAATTATTGGCAATTCTTACGACAAACATATAAATTAGGCGACATAACTTAATCTAAGCTATGCATTCAAATCATGACACCAAATCCCCATTATTGAAATACATGGGACGTCCCACACAGCGCCATCTAGTCCCAAAGAAATCAAATAATACGCTTCTATTATGGGGTGTTTGACAACTGGTATAGATACTTAAATTATTATTTTTATATAATATATACGTATAGGTATAAATATTTTACATCCAGACCCAGAACGAAATAAACATGTACATGCACACAAATATTTGTACCTGGCGAGAAGCGAACTCGCGACCATGGCTCCGCAGTTAAGATCTCTAACCACTCGGCCAATCGGACAGTACATTATGATGTGGATGAAATATAAGAAAAACATTGAAATACGAATTCAAATATGCATAATAGGTTACTTTGTGTTGGTATTTCTTTACCACTATTTGAAAATAACACTAGAGAAAATCGTTCTATCTACACATCTCCAAGAAAACTGCTCAGAAAAATAATATTCTTTACTACCATTTGAAAATAACACTAGAGAAAATCACTCCATCTCCACGTCTCTAAGAAAACTACTCAGAAATATAATATTCTTTACTACTATTTGAAAATAACACTAGAGAAAATCGCTCCATCTCCACATCTCCAAGAAAACTGCTCAGAAATATAATATTCTTTACTACTATGTGAAAATAACATTAGAGAAAATCGCTCCATCTCCACATCTCCAAGAAAACTGCTCAGAAATATAATATTCTTTACTACTATTTGAAAATAACACTAGAGAAAATCGCTCCATCTCCACATCTCCAAGAAAACTGCTCAGAAGAATAATAAGAAGTGAACATTGAGCGTAAGGTGAAGTTTAAAAGAAAATTATCAAATTCATATTATTTTGAATAGTTTGTGATATACAAAGTAAAATAACACAAAATTCAAAATAATATTAGTTTCTAATAATTCTAATTATTTCACATGCCGGTTTTTTTAATACAATATAAAAAATATATTGGAAATATTTGTCTTATCTGGCCAAACCTTTATCCACAATGCGCAAGCATTTTGAAACAATGGAGTGTGGGCGAATGATCTTTAGGGTCGTGATCTCTTGCGATATCCTATATCCGGTGATGTAGATTTTTTTTATAATCTAATAAAATCGTAAAATTAAAATGATCCCGCCTCCGAGGTGTTTATAATACAGTATTTTGCAAGTGATATTATTCTTATCACTATCACTGACTCCGTGTCTCGGAGAGGACGTTAAGCAGTCGGTCCCGGTTGCTGTCAATAGATGGCGGTGGTTACAATCCACCAACTCGCATTGGAGCAGCGTGGTGGCTTTGAACTCCAAGTCCCTCACCCTGGGGGGAGGCCTAAGACCCTGCAGTGGGGTTAAGTGGGGTATAATGGGCTGATGGAATGGAAAATGATTCTTGAGTAGATATATATATATCTACTTAAGGTATGTCAGCATGTCAGATCTCAACATCCTTACTCAGGTCGGAAGAGGCCTACTATGGAGCTATTTATTCTTGAAGTTTCGGCGGAACCCTTATGTATGATTCAACTGCACGAAAAAAATCATCGGATTTGACTACAATTTCACAATGACGGGTCATTGACCTTCATATTGTATCTTCGAATCAGGGCCGGCGATTGGGGGGGTGTAAGGGTAGTAGTACCACCAAGGCCCGGACTAAGAAACGGGGGCCCGGTTAATTGATTTTTTTTAAAGTAAGGTGGGGTGGGCCCCGCAATGTTTTACACCCGGGGCCCGATCTGGCTCTCGCCGGGCCTGCTTCGAATACACTGTTACTGCTACTTTCTATTGATATTTTGATATTTCTATAGACTCTATAGACACTATAGACAATATAGACTATAGAATAATTTGTGTACCCACTTATTATTATGCGTACTAATGCAAGATAACCATAAAGTGCCAAATATCGGAATCATTGTCGACTGATGCTTTGTGTCAATAATACACTTAAAATGGGTGCTTAAAAAACACACATTTATATAAACTTTGCACAAGCTATTATATTATTATATTATATAAACGGTCTTTTTGAGCGCATACAAGGATATCAGAAAATGTTTTACAAAAAATATCAGTATTTTTTGCGCGTTTTATTCAGCATTCATAAATTCAAAAAGGTTCGTTAAATTTAAAAGTTACAAGCTTTTACGAAGATCATTATTTTTTTTTAAAAAAAAAGGTTGTATTTAATCATGTTTTAATTTGGATGTAATAGAGATTGTGGTGATAATAAAAAACTTGTTGTTGTTTGTTATTGTTGGACCCACAAGTAAAATTCGAGCGGCAAAAGAAAACAAATATACTGAAATTACATTTCATATGTAATTTATGCTTCTTTAAAACAACGATATAGACTTTTATTTTGTCCAATCACTGAATCTTTGATATTTTATAATCTGACGACCGCTTAGCCTAGTGGGTAGCGACCCTGCCTACGAAGCTGGAGGTCCCGGGTTCGAATCCCAGGTCGGGTCAGTATTTATATAATGATTATTGATACTGGTACCGGGTCTTGGTTGTTGTATGTATGTGATGTCTTCACTTGGTACCCAAAACACAAGCTGATGCTTAGTTAGGGGCCTAGACGTTGTTGTTCATGTATACGTTATTATTATTTTGCTTACGTTTTGGATAGTTTCAATCACTGATCTGAGGTTTCGATGAATTAAATGCTCCATCTTGACTGTTATCATTGTTATCTAAGATCATATATAAAAAGAAAACAGTAAAATATGACTTTTATTGTACGTCTCTGAGCTAAAGATTATAATAATTAAAACTTTTAATTGGCTTGTGAGCATTCTATCTTTAACGTAACTTTTGACTAAACTACCAATCAATGTATCTACCTATTATGCGAGTTCTTATTAGGAAGAAACCTCGTCCACCAGACTTCATACGGCTCCAGACATAATAGTCTATCGGCGTGAGTTCTGGAGATCCCGATGGCCAATGGGCGGGTCCTCCTCTGCCAAATCAATTAAACGGAAAAATTTATATCTGACTACTGTCTTATGATAAACCTGAAGTTTACAGGACATTTTTCATACTGGAACCGCATACCTACGCTGTTTTATTTTTCGAACCTCTTGATGTATGTCGTATTTTTTTTTACAAATGGACGTGTTCTGTGATTAAGATTCGGTCAGAGTGGAATTAAATGAATATTATTTAAATAACATTTTGCGTCAACACGAGGGGTGCATCTGTGATAGCAACCATCGCCAACCAGTCTACGCCGATATTTTGGATTTGGGCTAAGTAATAGAAATCACATTTTGTATTTTTTCGGCTATTATGGAGACATTGTAATCAGCGGGCAACGTACGCCTTTGAATAATTGATTGTGAGCAGGTGTAGGACGGGAGAAATTGCAATTTCGTTTTGCATAGTTCAGGCTCTTAAACAATTGAGGTTTTTCTTACCTGTAATTTATATAGATTTAAAATATGTTTCGTAATATAGGAATTTTTAGAACCGCTGTGACAAATTACCATGTAACGTCTTAGATAGGTATATTTTCAATCAAGCTTTATGGTGGATGTGAACATAGACACAAGTCGCGTCGCAGTAACCAGTTTTAGGTGTAGCGGGACGCAGTGGAGCGAGGGGTATATGACTATACCTGCGCAAGCATGCTTATAGCGTTGTATTCCGATCCGCCATAAAGTTTGAGGCAAATTATACTATACTATTTACAGAACGATATTGAAGCCAATAAGTTAGAAACAAAGGAGCTCAAGCTGAACCCACAGTAAAGCGAGACATTTAACTTATTGAAGTGTTGTGCAATCGGAATAATTACCGTCGTACCACGTGATTAGCTGTGCGTTATATATACTATGACTAAATAACTCTGGCCAGTTATTTAGTCGTTTTAGTCCTAAAGTCCTAAGGACTAAATAACTGGCCAGATGCACCATTTTGTAAATAATATTTTGTTGTATTATAATAATAAATAGAAAGACAAAAAAAGTCCATTGATAAATAAAAAATAAACTTGTATATTTTTTTTATTTCGACACAAGAAGAGTGTGTTTGCTTTAACTATTATCATGTAATATAAACAATTTTATTAGATTCCCGTAGTAACGACAAAGAACCCTATAATTACTCAATGTCCGTCAATAATAATAATAATAATAATAATAATAATAATAATAATAATAATAATAACACATACAATCACAACAACGTCTCTTTGTATGACATGTATGTATGTTACGGCCGTTTTATTCAGACACTATATGGTTACATGGCTTAAATGTAGTATAATAATAACATTACCTGGGACGTTCCACACAGTGCCATGTAATCATAAACTAAAGAAGCATATGCTTGTGTCATAGGGTACTAGACATCTGATATACATACTTAAATATTCTCTATAATATATGCATATATAGATATTTTACACCCAGACGCAGAACAAATAGACATGTTCATGCACACAAATATTAAATATTCTTTAAAAATACATACATAGATATTTTGCACCCAGACAGGGAACAAATAGACAATGTTTGATAGATAAGACACACAAATATTTGTCCCGGGCGATATTCGAACCCACGACCTTTTGTTCCGCAGTTCGGGTCTCTAACCACTCGCCCAATCAGTCAGCCATATACTTTATATATAACTGAAATATCCTTGTTGCCTTCCCAAGCGCAAAATGAAAACGAAAACAATTTTCAATTTACGTAGACCCTCGAACGGGATATCGTTGCATAGATACTTTAAAATCGTTAGGATGTTTATTTTATATTTATGTTTATTAAATCGTTAGAATCGTTAGGCTTGGCAGTTTTTTAAATTAGATCTTCTTTAAGAAATGTATACCGCTCTAAGCTAAAAAGGGCTTTTGATTAGAATTGCACGTGGGGGACAATGCCACAATCTCTTCTCTAGCTCTTGAACCACTATTCTAAATAATATGAATATTTTTTTAATAATAGCACGTTGTACGAACTTACTATGGAAATTATCACGACTATCTAGAATCTACTAGTTCACGAGTTAAGGCCGATCAAGTTAATGCGTAACAGAGCGCAACGAACCTGTCTCAAATTTATAAGGCCATAGGGGCCATGGTTCGAATCCGGGCGTGTACCAATGAGTTTTTCTGACTTAAGTACATTAACTATCACTGACTCCGGGGCTCGGAGAGCACGTTAAGCAGTCGGTCCCTGACACTGTCAATAGTCGGCGGTCGTTACAACCCCCAACTCGCAGTGGAGTAGCGTGGTGGATTTAAGCTCGAAACCCCTCACCCTGGGGGAGGCCTAAGCCCCTGCAGTGGGGTAAAATGGGCTGATGATGATGATGAACCATATGAGTAGTTGAACTCCACACGAACTCATAATTTTGGTTTATAATAATAATCTTTATTTTCAAAGAAAGTTACAAAAGATTTCATGATAAAATGACGCAATACTTAATGAATACATTTATTAAATACAATAATTTGCATCTGTTCCTGAACTAGATTTTAAAAAAACCTGTATCTTAGACAACAGCGCTCTTTCTCTTATATGTAGACAAGTTAACGAATTATCCAACAATATCATAAATCTAACACCCTAATATACTGTAAAAGGTTAAAAAAGTTATTGTCCTTTTTTGGTAAAGAAACTTACGTTTTACAGGACCTGACGAGCAGATGATCTATTTAATTTATAAAATTTACAGTTTATGAAAAAATTATCATTTTAATGCCTATCAACTGTATATTTGTTATTATCGCTTCTGAAGCCTGTGGATCCATAAAATAGAAAACTCAAATGATTCATTCTAGTCTAGTCAGAGTAAATTAATTTGACGGCAGCGTTCGGTTTTAATAGAGTAATAAATGTCAATTTACAGTATCGAAGTGACATTATACAATTTTGCGGAGTTGGCGGGGATTTCTCGGGGGTAAACCTCGCGCACTGAATCTCGGATTAAAACTGGCCATTTTACACGAGCTGGCTAGAGTATGAGTGGTAAGACGGTAAACGCAATCTTACTTTTATGATTCTAGTATTCAACACCAAAACCAAAGTAAAATAAAAGAAAAAGACAAACTATATATTTACATCATCTCAAATAGATCATTTGCAATCGATCCGACCTACATTGATGTCGTAACACTCCTTAATTGGCAGCTCAAGTTGACCTGCAATGACCTGAAGGCGCGTGGGCGCAGTTTTGCATTACAAGGCACTGGATTTGGCACAGTGAACAATAAATACAAGGATTCCATTTAATTTTCGATATTTCTTACGGTACAAACTGTTTATTTTATACTGTTTACACAGTTCGTAACTGTATAAACCGCAAAAGATGAACATTATTTGCACATGGTAGGTATCAGTTTTTAGAAAACGTTGAAATCGTACTCCGTTTAGAATCTTATTGACGTTTCATATTTCGCGCATTTTATTGACGTTTCCGCTTTCTACACGATGCAGATCCGTCGTTGTTCTAATCTTCCTACAGTTTGCTGTTTTTCCTACTAACATGATGATCTATTTAAACTATTGCAAAACTCTATAGGACTCTTTAACGAAATCTGTAACTTTGTATATTTGGAGATATTGTTACAAAATAGCAAATTACACATTTCATAATTTGTTCGAAAAGAATATATTTGACTCAAACTCAAAAATCGCTAAAGTGATTTCGATAAAATTTTTATTTTTAAATGATACACATACGATTCGAAATACAGTGTGGTAATTTTAATGTCGAAGTAACTATCGTATTACTTACTACTATGTAGAACAGGAAAATGGTTTTAAGAATCTCTTTCTAATTTTTAGATTTAATAACTCCCTGTCACTGAACAACCGATGAAGCACTGCAACTTTGTCCGCGTAAGTATCTGTGAGTGGAACTCCGTAGCGTACTGGCGGTCGGTACACATACTATAGTTCGAATGTGTTTAAACTGATGTGTGCATACATAGCCAGCTGACTTACTAGAGGTGCATCAGTTTGTGATGTGATGTTTGCGATGCTACGTCCAAGTTTTCTTAGGTTTTATGGTCGTTGTGAATAAAACCAAAAACGACCCGTACTTTACATTAACAAATGACATAACAAATAACAAACAGACAAATAACAAACAAATTAAGAAATGACAAATATACTTTGTATCGATTTTAATGGAAAAAGATAAAAATCGTCATTATATAATAAATACATATAAGACTATATTGTTCGATTTCAAAATTTTCTAATACGTAAACCCATTGACAGAATCATTCGCTGTGTTGTTTGGAAACGACTTTCGCATAAACGAATAATGGATTTACTAACTTTTTTAAAAGCGTTTATAAACCTTAGTAGTACCCGGGCGTAGCATCGCGAGCTAACTACCGATATTGATTTGATTTGACGACAGCTTAGCCTAGTGAGCAGCGACCCTGCATACAAAGCTGGGGGGTCTCGGGCTCGAATCCCAGGTCGGGTCAGTACTTATATGACGAATATTGATACTGGTACCGGGTCTTGGTTGTCATATGTACGTGGTGTCTTCGCTTGGTACACAAAACACAAGCTAATACTTAGTTTGGTGCCTAGACGTTGTTGTGATGTATTTATTATTGTTATTATTATTATTGTTATATTATTTATCCCCAGTACGTCAGCTTTTTATGTACGCACGTGTCAACTTGAATACACTCATATCATATAGTAAGTCTACTAACCATCAATACGCTACGAAGTTCAACTCGCACATACTTAAAGAGGCCGCCATTGCGTGCTTCATTAGTTGTTCAATGACACAAAGTGAGTTTTTAATACGCCTGTGTGAACGTTATACTAATAAGGAAGCTAATAATAATAATAATAATAACACATACAATCACAACAACGTCTAGGTCCCAAACTAAGCATTAGCTTGTATTTTGGGTACCAAGCGAAGACACCACATACATATAACAACCAAGACCCGGTGCCAGTATTAATATTATGAATACTGACCCGACCTGGGATTCGAACCCGGGACCTCCAGCTTCGCAGCTGATTAGAGATATGATTTTTCGATTGATTGTCAATTTTCGAGGCACAACAAAAATACAATGTTATAATATATCTACTGATATCTTTCTATTGCGTCCCTTAAAAGGTTCCGGCGATCTCAAAATAGAATTATGCCTTCAGATGGCCAACATACAGTAAGCACGTCACGTGTTGCTCGGATGCATAACACATGAGACGACGGAAACGAGTGACGGACTTTGAGTGTCAACACTTCCTCGATACACTGCGTTATGTTTTATACATATTACGTATAGATCATCAAAAGGTTTCATTATAGAAATGTACAGTTGTAAAAAGTTTGACGTATTTTTCGTTTTATTAGAAAGGGAATATCTATAAAATAAAGATCATATTTTGTTTTTATTGTCCTAGTATGAAAAATGATGATAGTTGAATGATTTAAAAATAATAGCTTTTGCTTCCTACTTCGCCCGCATGTTTCTACGATTCGTATTATATATTTATCTTAAATTTATATAAACATTGAAACTTATAATATTATTTCTTATATTTAAATAAGTAGGCCAACTGTTTTTTTATATAGATTTGATCTAAGAGTTATGTAAGTGCCTCGCTATCCTTTGCTTTATTTGCTTTTTCCTGAACTTTTTGGTAACTTTTTTTTGTTTGTACATCGTTATATTGGTATAACGATTATAATAGTCCAAAAATATATATTTATGTTAATTTTTTTTTTACAAAATAATAACGTTTAAGTAAGTTTAATAAAGATTTCGATCTTTCTTATTATATTTTTTGTATCTGCCTATTTGTGAGATTTCTGAAAGCCAATAAGAGAATTTTGCTAAAACTTTTATTGTCGATTCAGCTTTCTCTTATAGAAGGATATATGTAATACAGGATATATTAAAATGAAAAAGGACAAACCACCTAAACCATCATTTATTTATTCAAACACATAAACACATATATTTATTTAAATTTAAAATTAACGATATGGACAAGGATTGGGGCTCTCCTTTATTTAAGTTAATACCTGTATAAGGGGAGATCTTTAAAACTTTCATACGCATTCACTACAGATCTACAAGCATATAAACGTATTTTTATTATAATATATAATACGATAATTACATACCTGATTATTCTAGTACAAAATCCCACATCTTTGTTATGAATCGTGTGTAGCAATAAGGGCGAGCTATTAAACGTCATGTGTAGGACGCACACTAAAATAGATTGCAGCGCATTACTCAACACGGTCTATTATCATCCATATATGCAAAAAATAAATCATGTTTTTTCTGAGCTTGAAAGTCACGAAAGTATTCAGAAATACAAAGTGAGTATTTTCAATAATCAGAAATTCACTGCAACAAATGCTGATGGGTAGCGGATATTATTTTTTTATCAAAGTTTAGTAACAAAGGTTTAACCTGGAAGAACTGGCATCAAAGAACAAAGTAACATTGGTCTGGGTGCCAGGACTCGAAGGAATCGAAGGGAACGAGAGGGCTGATAAATTAGCAAGGGAAGGATCTTCTAACCGTGTGGGTATGTGGTCCAGAACCATGGGCTTTCAACAAACATCATCAAAACAAAAATAGATTAGTGGACGAAAGAAGCCCAAAATCAATTATGGAATGAAGCTCAAGGGCAAATACACGCCAAAATGTTCCTAAAAGAACACAAACCTGCTAAGGCTATGCAACTTCTAGAACTAGACAGGAAGCGACTAAGATTGGTCACAGGAGCGCTGTCTGGGCACTTCACCACCAACAGCCTGACAGAGACAGCAATGTGTAGGGCATGTGGTATTACGGAGGAAACCATGCTACACATTCTCTGTATGCTAGGGGTCTAGGGGTATGCTATCCCAAACCGGATGAGTTCTGCGACCTACAAATTGGTCAAATCATACAATACATGAAAAGCGTATTTGAGAATGACAATTAGTAGGGTCAAAGGATAGGGACACAATAGATCTAAATAGGTCGCAGTGTAGTGTAAGCCCACCACAATTAAATAAGATAAGATAGTAACAAAGGCTTCGTTTCGCCAGAAGATGTTCTAGTGTTTGGTGCGTCCGTGTTACCCCTGGCTAGAATTTGGGGAAATTTCCTAAGTTTAAAACGATTTTGGACTGTTCTCTTTTCAAAGTAGTACCATATGCACAGATGCGCAAATAAAACATATTTTGGTTAGCACATTATTAATATTTAACTTAATTCTTGATGTTGATTTTCTTAAGGAAGGGTTTTTTTTTTAAACAAATAATTAATAGTGTGGACCAATACTGTACTTAGTCCTTTTCGGGTTTCAAATAACGTAAATGAGTTCTCCTAACTTATGTACATTATTATCACTGACTCTGTGCTTCGAAGAACATGTTAAGCTGTCGGTCCCGGTTACAATCCACCAACCCGCACTGTAGCAGCGTGGTGCATTAAGCTCCAAGCCCTCCTCACCCCGAGGGGAAGCTTAAGTCCCTGCAGTGGGGCATTAATGGGCTGATGGTATAATAAAAATAAAAATACTTTTATATTTTAATTTTAATTCAACAGTCGTTTTTGCAAGTCAATCAAACCACAAGTCAAGCTACCAGTGCTTCCGAGAGCACGAAAAAATCACAAAGCAAAAAGTAAAAAAAAATACTTCGTCGCATAATACCTTACGCCGTTGTAATTGAGACATGTAGTTCTTGACACAGTGAATTGTCGTACTGATTATAGTACAGGTTAATTTCATCGATAATTATATTAAAAACACGTTAAGAGAGAAAACTTTTTAAAAACACGGTGTTCCGTATGAACCATAATATATCTATTGAAATAACGCGCTCAGTTGATTCGAAAGAAACCTTTTGTTTAATTGTTGTTGTCGTGATAGCCGAATGGGAGGGAGCCCGCTTTCTTGTTTAGAAGGCCGTGGTTCGAATCCCAAGGAATGTATTAATGAGTTTTTTTTTAATTTATGTACATAACATAACTACACTGACTGCTTCGGAGAACACGTTAAGTCATCGGTCTCGGTTAATATCCACCAACCCGCACTAGAGCAACGTGGTGGATTAAGCTCCAAGCTCCCTCACCCCGAGGGGAGACGTGAGCTGCGCAGTAGGGCATTAATGGGCTAATGGTATGAATGGTGGTTATTATTAATGTCTTATGTACCAAAACTTACGTTTAATACAAAAATATAAAACTAGGTATACATCTTAAATTTTAATAACTTGACGTTGAAAAAATTTCAAGTGATAGCGAACTTGGAATAGTATATTTATTGAGAATATTATTTTTCGGTCGTATTATATTTTATCAGTCCATTTAGCTCAAAAAATAACAAAAACATTGGTTAGATATAAAAAAAAATTAACCTACTTGATAAAAAAATAATGACTTGAAACGAAAAAGGTACCTACTTTATTCGTTCGTCAATTTCTTTAATAATAAAGGTTCCAGTTTTTAGATCTCGAGGTTATACGGTACTCCGATTGAGGGAAAATAACAATGATTACCATAATGAGTTAATTATGTGGGTGAAGTTTATATACATGAACGCGGTATTTTAATTTACGATGAAGTCGAGGTCTTTTTGTCCTGAATAACATTTATTAAAGAGTGATTTTGTGCGCTTGTGTATTATAGACGAGGTGATCATAAAAGAAAGGCCCTGCTTTATAAAATGGCTCATAATTTTGAGTGAAAGTGATTAAATAGGTCATTTATTTGAGGGACTTTAGTATACCTCTGCGTTTCAAAAGAAATATTTGAGAGATCAATATATCTCTGCGTTCTTAAATAAAAAAAAGGAGAAATATTCATTCTCTTAGAGTATACGGGGTGTTCAGGTGAAAGAAGTCCAAACTTAAAGAGCGCGTAGAGCTTACCAAACTAAACAAAAAGTTTTAAGTGAGCAGATGGTGCAAACTAACGGTTATAGAGAAAAACATGTTTAAAGCTTAATTTTTTGGTCACTTAATTTTTTTTTAATTTTTGGCATAGTTCGGTAAACTCTACACAATCTATGAATTTGGACTACGTTCAACCGAACAGCCCGTATATTATAAAATTTTTCTTTAACATAATGTGAAAAAAACCCGAACTTGTCGATGCTGGACTAACATACGTCTAAAATATTATGATTTTGAAGTATTCACTAGGAAAGATATGGAAATTTCAGGAATGTCTATTTGATTTCCTGACACAATAGCTCCAGTTTCTGTTCCAACCGTAAAATGGCACCCTATTCTTCATTTTTTTATTTCATAATCCATATATATTGTTATTATAGTCGTAGACGACCCTGCCTACGAAGCTGGAGGTCCCGGGTTCGAATCCCAGGTCGGGTCAGTATTTATATGATGAATATTGATACTGGTACCGGATCTTGGTTCCTATAAGTATGTGCTGTCTTCGCTATGTACCCAAAATACAAGCTAATGCTTAGTTTGGGGCCCATACGTTGTTGTGATGTATACGTTATTATTATATTCTACATTAAACGTATAAATTATCATATTTGCAATTGTGAAATTTACTATAGGAAGAAAAAGGGTCTACAGCAAGTAGTCGGACTCACGTGGAATGGGTTTCTTCCGACTTCTTCGTATAAGTAAGCTACCATAGTAACCACTAGCCCAAAACTTATTATACATATACATACATACACATATACATCACAACAACGTCTAGGCCCCAAACTAAGCATTAGCTTGTGTTTTGGGTACCAAGCGAATACACCACATACATACAACAACCAAGACCCGGTACCAGTATCAATATTCATCATATAAATACTGACCCGACCTGGGATTCGAACCCGGGACCTCCAGCTTCGTAGGCAGGATCGCTAACCACTAGGCTAAGCGGTCGTCATTAATCCTCGGTGAGATTAAACAACACGATCTACTAGTAGTATACGAATTTTATCTATACAATTAATTTCGGTTTATCGTGGAAATTTAAAAATTAAGGATTTTCGTTGGGGTTTTTTTATAAAGAACCGATGAGGGAGATCCTATATACCGCATTTTTTTTTTAATTTTAGACTCTGTAATTTTGGTGATAAAAAGAAGAGAGAGTGTTCGATTTTCATATTATATTTAACTTTAATATATTTTAAACTTTGAATTTTATTGTAAAATTAAAAAAAATATATATCATATTCCCATAACAATCAGAACAATTTTTTTTTTTATTTTCAATTTTACCCCAAAATTAAATTTTAGGTAGAGTTTGGAGATAAGGGGGGAACGCTTGTTTTTCATTTTTATTCTTTAATATATTTTAAACAATGCATATATGTCCATACCCATTCCATTTATGTCCGTGATTGGGTCACCTAAGTTAGTATAAGGACTTTTCAATTTCTTTCGTCAAGTAGATTTGGCGAAAATAGGGTGTGCCAAACGGACAAACAGACAAGAGAGTGATCTCATAAGATTCTGTTATTTTATTTCGGATACACGGAACTCTAAAAGTATCAAATTAAAAACTTTCAGCATAAGGGTTTTATTTGAATCCAAAATGGCCAGTAGCCAGAAATTGTAATACGCTTTAGACATAAGTTGTCGTTTTACATAGTTCTCGAATTTATTTATTGACAAATCTACGATATTGCTTGGGAGTTATTAAATCTACACAATTGCCTTTGAATGAATTACTATTATTATAGTCTTTATGTCGTTTAATTATGAGAAAATAAATAAAATAAAATAAATAAATAAATGAATTATTTATTTCATGTTTCTTGAAATTAACATTGTTTCTGTCACAAATCTTTATGAAATTGGTAATATTTTCATGAACATATTGACAGTGCACGGTCATTATATTAATTTCTTTGAATTTACCTCTAAGCGAAACTCTAGGGAACATTTTTATATAGCACAAATAGCGCTTTCCTGTAGAACAAAAATATTATCTTTTGACATCGACAGCACTAACCTATAAATAAAAGTTTTATACACTTTACGTTGGTATATTTATATATATTTGGTATACTTATTCTGTATGTATTTACATAAATAAAGCTTCCCCTTTAAAACCATGATACAATTTTGACCTGCAGTTGAAAATAAAAAGTTTGGAACGCACGAAAAACAAATTTATTTTGTGGCAACTGCTTAAATATTTATCATCTAAGTTATTCATAGACACTTCCCCATCGCTAGTCAAATAAAAGCAAAATAAACACTGAACTATATACTACTAGAACAGACAGCACGAACAAAATCTGTGCGCGCCGCGGCACTATCACCTTGTTTCTACCAAGTATAATACACTGTATTATACATGTCTCATACATGTCATGCTTGGTCAGTTTCCACTAGAATACACAGAATTGCAAGTATTATACAAGTCATTAATAGGAAATAAACATGTCGTGACATTACTTGTAGTTAAAACAAGTATGACGGCAATTATGGCGGCAAAGGTAGAAAATAATATAGGTACAAAAATTTGTTTAGAGTGGTTTTAGTTTTGTTTTGATTAATTATCGACGATAAGTTATGTCACTACATTTTTTCTTCGCAGTTGATTGATTTTTACACGTTATTAACACCCACGACGGCATTTTTGAATTGTCGTTTAATCACATTTATTGGCACGCGGTCGCCAGTGACTGAATGAGTTATTGCCGGTCGGCAACAACGCTTGGCACAAACATTTCGTGCGTAGTGTCGTTTCTATACGCTAGGAATATTAGTTCTATGAAATTAAATGAAGAAATTAACATCAAAATAAATACAAAATTCAAATTCTACAGAAACAGTTGTATAGACAGAATTTAAATGTTGCATGTCGTAACAATATGAAAATAAAATAAATATATGAAATTATTGTAGACTAGCTTTCCGCCCGCGGCTTCCCCTGCGCTGACTACACAGTTGTATCGGGACAGCTAAGGAAACGCGACGGTCCAGGTAAGAGTTTCTAGAACATTTTGAGGGTTAATTAAGAAATCTTTATACTTTACTTACTACACCAAATTTCATAAAATTTCATCCGTTAGATATCCCAAAAGGTAGTATGCATTTTTAAAGCATTTTACCCTGTTATTCCACGCTTTAGACACTAGTACTAAATTTCATTCATTTTTAAACTTTTATTAAGAAAGTCGTGAAACTTCTATTATATAATATTTATAGTGTGCTTGTGACAGGCATTTTACTTCGCAGTGTTGACTTCGCGATTACGCCTAAAACACTGTAAATAAGTTATGTTGTAAGTGTGAAATTCTCGTTTCTGTTTTCTCGACAATTTCCCTAGAATGAAATCTGTGTAGATTTAGAACTGACGGCATTATCTATCTATATTTAATGCCAAAACCAAAACGGTCTAACCTTTTTTTCAAAAATAATTGACTCGTGTGTATTTAATAATAATAACAATAATGACGACCGCTTAGCCTAGTGGGCAGCGACCCTGCCTGCGAAGCTGGAGGTGTTCGAATCCCAGGTCGGGTCAGTATTTATATGATGAATATTAATACTGGCACCGGGTCTTGGTTGTTATATGTATGTGGTGTCTTCGCTTGGTACCCAAAATACAAGCAAATGCTTAGTTTGGGACCTAGACGTTGTTGTGATTGTGTGTGTTATTATTACTATTATAATAACTGGGACACTTCACACAGCGACATCTAGTCTCAAAGTAAGCAAAGCTTATATTATGGGAACTAGACTATATACAAACTCAAATAATCTTTATAATATATGTATAGATATTTTACACCCAGACGTGGAACAAATAGACATGGTCGGTTGGTCAGTGGTTAGAGACCCTAACTGCAAAGCTAAGGTTAGCGGGTTCGATTCCCATCCAGGACAGATATTTGTGTGCATAATCATCTCTATTTGTTCCGTGTCTGGGTGTAAAATATTTATATATGTATATATTATAAGGAATATTTGATTATGTATATCAGTTGTCTAGTATCCCCTACCACGAACATAATTCTTGCTTACTTTGCTTACTTAGATGGCCCTGTGTGGGATGTCCTAAGTATTATTATTATTATTTATTATTATATATAAAATGGTTTATATAATATGACCTTTTGTTTGATTTATTACGTCATTACCCAATCAACTTTAAAATATGTGGTAAAAGTAAATAGTTTAGAATAGCATTGCAGCTCCTTGTATTTGTTATTATTAGTATTTGTTTGGCGTTACGAACTATAAAAACCAATCTGAATAATATTGAACAAAAAACGAGCAAAAAAAGCACGTTTGTTGTATGAGAGCCCCCTTAAATATTTATTTTATTCTGCTTTTAGCATTTGTTGTTATAGCGCCAACAGAAATATATCATTTGCGAAAATTTCAACTGTATATCACGGTTCATGAGATACAGCCTGGTGACAGACGGACGGACGGACAGTGGAGTCTTAGTAATAGGGTCCCGTTTTTTACTCTTTGGGTACGGGACCCTGAATGAAATTAAGAAAAAACCATTAGATAAGTATCTGCACATGGGCTCGATTTTTCACGTTCTACGTATTTTCAATCAGTAGCTCTCTGGGTAGTTGGCGAACACTTGCAAAACCAAAAAATATCTCGGGTGCTATTCTTACGTTGTGTTTGTAAATGTCGTTGTGTAAACAATACAGGGAATTCAAGAATGTAAATATAGTGTCAAGAAATTATTCACATTATAGTTACGTTATCAATTTTAATTAATATTATTCTTATGAAATAATTACTGTGACATTGATGACTTTCCTTCAGGTCATCAGTCCACCTTGCCAGAGGGCGTCCAACGCTTCGCTTCCCAATACGTGGCCTCCACTCGAGAACCCGTCTACCCCATCGGTTGTCGGTTCTACGGCAAATGTGACCGGCCCATTGCCACTTCAGCTTGCTAATCACTTCGGCTATGTCGACAACTTTAGTTCTTCGACGGATTTCAGCATTCCTGATTTTGTCCATCAAGGAAATGCCGAGCATAGCCCGCTCCATAGCGCGCTGAGCGACTTTAAATTTGTGGACCAGTCCTGTCGTGAGAGTCCATGTTTCGGCACTGTATGTCATTGTAGGCCGTAGGCGTTGGACGCCCTCTGGCAAGGTGGACTGATGACCTGAAGCACCATACCGGGGGTAATTGGATGCGGAAGGCGGAGGACCGTGTGTGGTGGCGAGCCTTGGGAGAGGCCTATATCCTGCAGTGGAGAGACACGGGCTGATGATGATGATGATGATGATAACATTCCTTTGATGTTTCAAGTGCATTCGTCATTTTCTATATAAAATTGTAGTTTTTGTCTGTCTCACCAAGACAGCTGAATCGATTTTAATGATACTTCTTAACCGTAAAAGAGATTGTCAGGAGTAAGACAGGCCGTTTTTGTGTGTATGTTCATCTGTCTGTCTGTCTGTCTGTCTGTCTGTTGAACTCTGGCATTAAACACAAAAATTGTCAAGACTGAGGTCTGATTTCCGGGAGTTGATGTCAAAGAAATCAGAATAAAACAAAAATTAAGGTGAAAATTTCATATCGCATGATTACTGCTTTATCAAGATATTATTTTTATTTTTAAAAATTGACTGACGAAGCTTGATTATAGAGCGTTACGTATAAACCATCACGTCACCTAATATGTTTTTTTTTTTTTAATTTGCATGAGAAGGTTAGAAGGAACTTGACTCCTGTGTAAAAGTAAGCTGCCACAGTAACCATTAGAATAGTTGAGCTTATTAATTCGAGTGAAATTAAGCAATACATTATATATCTATGCGTGTTTCTCTTTATAAATATTATTTCGTTTCATGCGGGAATTGAAAGACAATATTTAAACTCATTTAAAAAAAAAAATTTTAACATTGAAAATGTATCATCATCATCATCAGCCCGTGTCTCTCCACTGCAGGATATAGGCCTCTCCTTAGACTCGCCACCACACACGGTCCTCCGCCTTCCGCATCCAATTACCCCCGGTATGGTGCTTCAGGTCGTCAGTCCACCTGGCCGGGGAAAATGTATATGAGATCGGTTTCGTGGGGTAGTGTAATACGGCTATATTTCCAAAATTTATGACGGTAGACGAAAGGCAGTGGTGTCAAAAGATGCAAAGGCTTGTGGGGCATCATATGATACCAAATTATCTCACTGTTTGTACCAAATTTTTCGGAAAATCGAAAATGGTGAAAAGAAGACCTGATTTCCCGATTTTTCAGACAAAAAGTTGATTATTTCGAAAGCGAAGGCCAATATCGAAAAAATGAAAAATGCTCCCGAGGCAGATAGATTGTCTGCCGTTCGGAAAAAGAGATTTTTGAATCGATCGAAATCTGTGGGCTGGGAAGGTGCCTATTTCATTGAATGATTATCAGATCAGTTACCCTGGAGAGTGAGATTCACAACTTATTCCTCCGATAAATTGCGACAAGCACGAATTCTAGAGTTTTTTTTTCTCATTTTTGTTAAATTTTTCATTAAATCGTTTAAAAAATTAATTATTAACAAAGAACTGAAAAAAATGGTTTCGAAAAATATTGTACTTGAGTCTGTATTTAGAAGTACGGCCTGCAGTTTCGAGCCAACGTACTTAAAGCACAGATTAATGACACAAGTGTGTCGATTTGGTTTCCACGCAATAACAACTATATTATATTGTAAGTATGGATTTACATAGTAAAACCGCGTTGTGACAAAAAAAATTCAGAAGAAAAATTTACGCCGTACACCAAATATACGCCGGTTGTTTTTCTGATCTGAAATATTCTCTGTGAAATAGAATTTTGTGTGACCCACATGTAAAATTCGTTACGGAAAAGAAAATGAAGATTCTGAAATTATATGTGTGTTAATTTAACAAAACGTTTATTTAAAACTATGATAATGAAGAAGTCTGTTCGGGCACTGAGTCTTACATTTCGCTCACGATGGATTATCTACTCATGTGAATGAGTTATACTTTGAAGCTCTTTATAAATAATATATTTACCATACAATATGGGGGCCTCGAGCCTCCCCTCGAGATGAAGATGCTTAATCCACCACGCTGCTCCAGTGCGGGTTGGTGGATATATAATATATTTATTATAAGTATTTTAATATGCGAACACCAAATACTATTAAGGTTATGCATCGAGTCCGTCACGCTGCACAGACGCGATTTGAATTGCAATGAACACGTGGTGGTAACGGTACACTGTGAATTCGTTTATGCTCCCAATACGAGCAACGACACTCGTGTTTGTTGCGTGCTGTTTGTTTATCAAGCAATATAATTTTTCACTCTTAGGAGTGATACAGACAGCACACAACCTTAACTATCACACGTAAAGTTTGAGTAAGTCACAAAACACACATCGTAAAAATTGGTATTCAAGTTTCGATATACCGATGGACTGATAATGAAGTGATTGGAATTTCTTAAGCGACTTCATTATTGATATGTTTGTAGATAAATTGAGAACAGACAGAATGTGTTTATAATGGAAATGCATATATAGAGTGATTTCATTTGGTTCAGTCTTACAAAAATAATCAAATTTGAAAAAAAATAATTTTTTTTAAAAGCTTGCAAGTGGTTAAAGCTTTCTACTGTAATGATGTCACGTTCAAACCGTTCAGAACAATAATACCTGGAACACATCTGGGACATCACTCACAGGTCGTCATCTAGTCCCAACCTAGGCAGATACGAAGTGTCCGTTCAAAGTGGGCTATTTAAGTATTGAACTAATTTTAGATAACATGCACATGGTATACATTTCTGAAAAATAGAATAATCAAAAAAGTTTTTGACATAAATTGAATAAGTAAAGGAACTTTATTTATTTCAATAAAGTTTTTTAAATGTTTTGTATTATTTTATTGATTTGACATAACATAACTTTGACCGTTGTCAGTGTTGTCACGGAGATAGATACGGAACCAACTGTGTATTTAAATATTAGATTAGTAATTAGAGGAATTAATAAAAATAACTGGAGAAGTACGGTATGTTCAATTCATGAGATAATTCAAGTAATGTGCGATAAGTCAGGGTATTGATGAAAATACACAAAAATAAGAATTTAAAAAAAAAACCGTAAGACTTTTCATGGAAGTAAGTTGACTTAATTTGATTGTAAATAAGTTGTACTATCTAGGGAAAAAAATCGAGGGTCGCTGTACCAAACATCCTGTACATTTCTATCAAAATGTATATGCAAGTGAATATTTTCAAATTAGGAACATCGATAAAAGTACGAATTGACTAGAAGCCCTCTTCTGCGCTTACCGTCTAACCACTCATACTCTAGCTAGCTGTTGTGTACCCGTTGCGAGATGGCGAGTTTCAGTCCGAGTTTAGTCCGCGAGATCCCCGCGCGCCGGCCCTCACCACCCCGAAATTGTGTTGGATATTTTCGATACTGTGAAGTGACATTTCTGACTCTATTAAAAAATAATCTGATCTCAAATTTATTTACTCTATGGTAACATCATGAGGTCACTTACATTGGGTTAAATTAATGTGTATCACAATTTTTTTGTATCATTACCAAAAACACAAAAAATGAGCAAAAATTGAAGTAGCATGCTACTGCCCATATGATCTCCTTTTGTACTTAAAATAAAATGTATTCCAGTATAACTTAACGTTTTCAAACGTAGTATTTAATAAAAAAAAATTATTAATTCTATTTATGTCATACAAAAAATGAAATTTTTAAAAGAACTGTCACTTCTTTATTTTTTAACGAGTAGGAAATAGAACTTTGGAACAAAACTTATCTTGTTAAGTCACTCTAATATGAAAAATAGCTCTCTTTGATAAAAAATTATATTAAGTATACACCAACCAATTTTACCCAATAAATTAATTTGTTTTGAAAAAAAAAAACCACGATAAATTGAAATTTTAAAAGGAAACAATTACTTTTAATGAAGCTAAATACAGTCCGTAAATAATCTTAGGTTATCAGTGGAATTCAAGAATAACAAAATCCCGCTCATCCAATACGGAAATAGCTTCTTTTGAACAGATGTGCTTTACATATATAGATAAGTACACCCATTCATGAAACAAACACCATTTTGATGTACACAAATATCTGTTCTGAGCGGAAATCGAACCCCCGACCATTGATTCTGCAGTTAAGGTCACTAACCACTCGACCGATCGGTCAGTCAACCTTGATTTTACCGTCAGTCAACGATTCTTTGTCGACAGTTGTGGAGCGAATAAAAATATTTTTTCATATTAACTATATGTTCAATTATTTCACTAAATATGGCTAAAATGTATTTCTCATACAGTGTGTTGACTCTAGTTTAACTATAAAATAAATAAAAATAGTGTTTATTGTAACTACCAAAACCAGTCAATTACCATTTAATTTTTTTAATACAATTTTTTTAAACACCATCCTCTATTTTTTTTTTAATGCAATGAGTCCTCTATGACCCGTCTTTTAAAAAACCTTAAAGACGAATACAGTACATCATTTTGAAATTACGATAGAGATCATAGAGAATTTTAAAGGTTTTACGAGAGGAATGTTTCCAAAAAAGCAAGAAGTATGAAATAGAAATAAAATTATAATAGACTGTTTTCAAACAGCATATTACAGCATAAAATTATAATTATTACTTTGATTATTAACATGTCTAGATAGATATTCAGCGTTAAAAGACCTAGAATAAAATATCACCTAACAGCTAGGTTATAATTCACTCACACAAAGACGGGTAGAACGACGACGTGGCAGGAGTGTAGAACATTATCGTTACACACAGAAATATGTAGACATGTAAATAATCAATGAATCATTAAAAAATTAAATATAATAATAATAATAATAATAGTATTTATTTCCTCCACAAATGTTTACAAGACATGTTATGCAACAAAATACAAAATACTTTATCGCAAAAAAATGTAAATTATTGTGGAAGACTGGAACCTAAACTAGGTCGAGCCTGTATTATAGGTTTCCAGACGCCCACCCCTAGTTATTTAGGTATACTCAGTTAGATACGGCAATTCGTTTATACAAAGGCAAATACATTTTACCATAACAAACCAAAGAAAATGTCAGTATAAAGTGGCGATATACAGAGTTTTTGCATGCATTTATTGTATTTAAGGGGAGGGTAACGTGTGTTTGGGTGGGTGTGTGGGTGTGGGTGAGGGTGTGTGTGTATGTGCGGGTGGTGTGCATGTACATGAATTTTATTTATAATATGGACAGGCAAGTGTTTTTCTTATTTTTATGATTAGTTACTTAAGCAACGCTGTCTAAAAGGTTTTCCGTCTCCTCATAATTTAGTTTCATAAGAGCTAGTGACACTTTCTTTGTACATTCATATTTAGTACATTTATATATTGTAGTTATCTTGTTTATATTATTATATAGATGTGGGCCCAAATACTTGAAAAAGCGTTTAGCGAAAGAGGTAGATACTGGTGATATAGGATATATCTTTTTCAGTCTTGTATTTAGGATTGAGGCAAAAAGAGGCATTATCGTGTGTTGCTTTATTATGATGTTTAATATAAACAGTTGTCGAACTGTGAGTACTTTGCTAGTCTGGTAAAGTTCGGACGTAGGATGTCTAAAAGGAAGAAAATGGATCACTTTTAGAATTGCCCTTTGAGCCCTTTCAATCCTTAGCATATTAGTTTTTGTAGTGCCACCCCAAGAGGTAATACAGTAGTTGAGCAGAGATTGGCAAAGAGAAAAATAGACAGTCTTTATATTTTGTAATTTAGCTATGTGACGTAGTGATTTGAATATGTAAATTAATTTGCGTACTCTGTTTGCAAGTAAACCAACGTGAGGTTGGAAATTTAATTTATGGTCTATCTCAACACCAAGGTACTTATACTGATTTGTTTTTAGTAATTTAGGACATGAACATGTGTTATTGCAATAATTGCAAGTGTGAGCAATCAGGTTATATATTTCAGTTGATACGGAGTTACAGTTTTTTAGTGTGAAAGTCATATATTTTGATTTTTCTGAGTTAAGCGTTAACCAATTTTTTTCTAGCCAATTGGTAACTAAGTTTAGACCACTTTGAGCAAGATGAAAAGTTTCCTGCCATGACTTGGCACTAAATAGAAGCACGGTATCATCAGCAAAAACTAGAATGCGCCCTCCATTTGGTTTGAGTTGGCATAGACCATTTATGTAGATGAGGAATAAAGTAGGGCCGAGAATGCTCCCTTGCGGGACACCGTAGGATACTGGAATGTCTCTGCTCACTGAGTTGTCTATTTTCACGCTCTGGGAACGGTTTGATAAGTAGTCTTGAAACAATTTCAACTGCAAGTCTCTAATACCAAGTGCCTCCATTTTGTTTAGTAGTATTTTCATATACAGGATGATATGAAAATACTATATTTCATATCATCCTGTATATATTATTCTATATACAGGATGAGGTTTTAATGAACAGTCAAATTTTAATATAATGAATGATCTTTGGTAGAAAACCGATAGCCGTCTTGTTGCCTTTTAGTATCGTTGTATAGAAAAATATTGAGATATGATATGACTACACAAACCTTTCCCGAAAAAACCAATAACTCTAGTCACCATTCATGCCCGCCGCCCCATTCCGTTTCAAGGCCTCGGGCGCGTACGTTTACTATAGCGTTAAGAAGGCAACTAAACGTTATAGATACAATAATTTATTATGAAAATGTAACCCATATTTTTTATTTTTTATTTACGCAATTAGGTCTAATGGTGATACCTAACATCTAAACAAATTTTCGCCGGTTACTAAAATCTCATCTTGTAAATTATTACTCTGCTGTAAATAAGCTATGCTATTTAATTACAGTATAAACTCGAAAGCGACCAAAATATTTTTTCTACCCTACATGTCAGTAAGTCAATATGTTGGATACCAACATACTCTAGCGTTACCTAAAGATGGTCATACGACTTGCATGAGGAGCAAATTGTCTCTTTGCCCGTGCTATTGAGTCGCACCGAGCTGTACTCCAGACCCTAGGTGCATATGTACACACGGACGAACAAGCTAATTATTCGCGGTTCGTTGAGCAACTTACAACAATGGACAGTACTCGATTCTAGTTGTTGAACTCGTTAATGATGCAGAAATAGAAAAATGTCGATCATAGAGACACTTTAATGATATCCATTATTTAAGTTTGATAAGTATAGTATTAAATCGACGACCGTTTCGCCTAGTGGGTAGCGACCCTGCCTACGAAACTGGAGGTTACGGGTTCGAATCCCAGGTCGGGTCAGTATTAAATGATGAATATCGATACTAATATCGGGTCTTGGTTGTTATATGTATATGGTGTCTTCACTTGGTACCCAAAACACAAGCTAATGCTTAGTTTGTGGCCTAGGCGTTGTTGTCATGTATACGTTAAAAAAAATCATTGGAACATATTTGTATTTATAAAATTTACATCAAAGTATTAGTAGACAGACACGCGGTTGGATTAAGATTAAGTTGGGATGAGGGCTGGGGAGTGGAGAATGAAATATATATTTTTTAATTTTATTTAAAACTAAGCAATCATTGATTTTAATGGATAATATCTAATCCACCAACCCGCACTGGAGCGGGGTGGTGGATTAAGCTCCAAGCCCCTCATCCTGGGGGAGGTCTAAGCCCCGGCAGTGGAGCATAATGGGAAGTGAGAGCCTAATAAACGATTTCAATAATCTATCTACTATCTCGCTTAGTGTCTGGTATGAGAGAACCAAAATCTGACCCTAATACATTTTGGAAGTATTTTTTTCAATTTGCACTAATATTTTTCATGTCGTACAACATTAGAAAAGGTCCCAGATTGGGAACAATAGCACGAGTTTAATTGAAAACCCAGCCAACCGCGGTTCTTCCTATCTTGTCACAATGGACGCACTATGTGTATATTTCCTATCTAGAACCACCAAAATTAAAACTCGCTAGTAAGTGATTCGACATATTTTTGTAGCTTCTAAGCGTAAGATTAAAAACGCTTAGTATAAAGGTCGTATACTGATGTAAATCTAGCCAAACCTTATAGCAAGCAATTCTTTTCAGTTTCATTTTGTTCTAGATTTAAAACATACATACATAGCCCGCAGCTACACCCCCGTAAATTATACAGAACGTTTAAATTCTTTCGGCTTTAACACAAATCAAATTAGGGCATACTTATTAAATCCGAAGCTATTTTTTTAATATAATCAAAATTAATTACTTTTTATGTATTTTTATGTATTTTAATATCATTCTTCTGCACCCCAGTCTTTTAATAACACACAATAACACATACAATCACAACAACGTCTAGGCCACAAACTAAGCATTAGCTTGTGTTTTGGGTACCAAGCGAAGACACCACATACATATAACAGCCAAGACCCGGTACCAGTATTAATATTCATCATATAAATACTGACCCGACCTGGGATTCGAACCCGGGACCTCCAGCTTCGTAGGCAGGGTTGCTGCCCACTAGGCTAAACGGTCGTCAAGTTTTCAAACGTCAAAAAGTTAGTTTAGCATTTAATATTTAGGAATTTTGTGCGCCTCTATAGCCTGCGTCCTTTCCAGTTTGCTATACCAACTGTGTGTAACTTATGGCAGTTTTTTTTTCAAACTTATAGCAACACGTAACCATATTAAATTTCCCACAACTTCCTAACAGCCTAATGAAAATAATATGATTTTTTTAATAGAAAACGAGCTTTCCGCCCGCGGTTCCGCTCGCGTGGAAAATTAGTTTGAGAATATTACTACCTGATAATGTAGCATTTTATAGGTGAAAGAATTTTTAAAATCTATGTACAACTAGGTAATCTACGCGAGCGTAGTCGCGGGCAGAAAGCTAGTATCTTTATAAGTTATAGCTTATGTGTTATTCTCGTATATA
The DNA here is from genome assembly GCA_949709985.1 of Luffia ferchaultella. Classification (NCBI taxonomy): domain Eukaryota; kingdom Metazoa; phylum Arthropoda; class Insecta; order Lepidoptera; family Psychidae; genus Luffia; species Luffia ferchaultella. The sequence continues at coordinate 4,252,515 of OX453262.1, forward strand.
AGCTATATTACTGTAAAGTTTCATTAAAATCCGTTTAGTAGTTTTTGCGCGAAAGAGCAACAAACATACATACAATCTTTCGCGTTTATAATATTAGTAAGGATATACAGTTGCAAAGATGGACTTGTTTCTCGTCACCAATCGAGTCGATCTTACAATTTTGTAAATTTAGATCTTAATTCAAATCCAGAATTCCCTCGATTCCTGTACTTCGACATGACAAGTGTGAAAACTTACCTAAGTTATCACCAACAACATAAAAAAATTCACCACTTTGCTTTGGAGCTGCGAAAATTCCTCCAGTCTTGCTGCAAAAATCAACAAAAGACATCTTCTTAAAACGGCTTGGAGAGTCTAATCTAACCCCTTATGATCAAACGGTGAAGCCCTAGGGGTTCGCGTGCCCTACCTTGAGAAACCTTGCCCTATGGCAAACTATTTTTCTCGTTCCCCCATCTCACGAAATGCTTTTGGTGCATCAGCTCTAAGGTATGTCCTACACTCTTAGGCTGCGGCCAGGTTAACTACCAACCAGCATCCAGAACCAATCACATTACGCCATGTATGAACGACTGTCGACGCTGAGTAATGTCAATGTGACTGATGCCCAGGGCTGATTGAAAAGTCGTGGACTGTGAGTTATCATGGTCGCCACTTAAAATACGCTACCCGTATAGACATAATTTGTCAAATATTTTTAACAATAATCGATAATAATAATAATACATGGGACTTACCACACAGCGCCATCTAGTCCCAAAGTAAGCAAATATTATGCTTGCGTTATGGGTTACTAGACAACTGATACAACTGATATACATACTTCAATATTCTTCATAATATATGTATACATATATAAATATTTTTTTTACAAAGACACCACATACATTTAACAAACAAGACCCGGTACCAGTATCAATATTCATCATATAAATACTGATCCGACCTGGGATTCGAACTCGGGACCTCCAGCTTCGTAGGCAGGGTCGCTACCCACTAGGCTAAGCGGTCGTCAAATGTCGATGCCATGTTTTAATTTACATATTGCGTTAAATCTATGAATTGCTTTGCATTTTACTGCATGCACAGTTGCCTGGAATGTTTAAATTTTAATTGATATTTAACTTTTTAAATTAAAATTTATTTTTCTATTTTTTCTATTAATTTTTTACATTTTTCTGTAAATTATAAATTATATTAAAAATATTAAATGTAAATTTGTTTTTTGTCTAATAAAAATTAACAAATATTACATGGATATTTTATGAAAATAATGAATTCTTGAATACGTTATTTGTAACGCTACAACAGATGGATGACTATTTAATGTAAAGTCCATTTAAACGATTTAAACAAACATAGATCAAAGATCAATGTTCAACGATCTAAATTGATTGTGATGAGAGAAACGTTCGTAACATTCATACTGATCCACGAGTATCAAAACATCATTATGATTTTAATATGAAGCTAAAATATACGGTTTTACTATTTACATTCACGGATTATAACTATGACATTCTAACGAACATCACAGATTCATTATGTAAAACTGTTGTTTTTAAACTCCTCGAATCGAAGTGATAAGAAAAATATTTTTTTTAATGATTCATAAAGAACCATTACGAAAATAAACCAGTAACTAGAAAAGATTTTTTTTTAAATATTAACCGAATCAATTTTACTTTTAGTATATATATGTTATTTTTTTTATAATTCGAATGAATAGGAATTGAGTAATGCATATAAACATTGTTACAATCGAAAATTATCCTTACATCATATACGTAAAATTAATTTTTGTTCCAATAGATTACTTACAAGGTGGAAGCTGGAATTCACGAAATAACGAATTAATTTACATAAAAAAATATTTTAATAATTTAATACTAATAAAAAAACGGTAATTTATTTGGAGTGTATGAAGTTTTTGGTTACTACTGTATTACGTTTTATTTTAAATAAATTCATTACATTTTAAAGCAAACGTCCTCTTAACAAACATTTTGACGCCGCCTGTCTCGCATTTGCTTCACGTATACAGAACGTATATTATATGTGAAAGTATTGTCGACATCAGTAAGGTGTTGCCACACAAAATCTTAGACGCTAACTTTAACACAGTATATACTTGTATATATACAATTTTAAACCTATAAACAGTTTCGGGAATCTGCTGGCATTCAGAGCTTATACAATGTCCTTTTAGGGTATCGCTTAAAGTCGAACAACTAGTAATTTGTCTTGCAAGATTGATTCAGCAGCCATAGAAATAGAAACAGTACAGTAGGTATATATGAACAATGATTTTGTACCAATGAGTAATGACAAATAAAAAATAAAAAATATATCAAAGTAAATAAAATTATTTAGAAATGAAAAAAATATTAAACATTAAAAAAAATATATTTACACAGTATAGAAATGATTATTTTTGCAAAAGAAATTAAAATATTTATTAAAAAAAATAATCAAATATTATATAATACCTGCCATAAAAGTACGAATTTGACTACAAAACCGTCTTCGGCGCTTATCGTCTAACCACTCCTACTCTAGCTCGCTGGTGTACCAGTTTGGCGAGATGGCGAGTTTCAGTCCGCGAGGCCCCCGCGCGCCAGCCTTCACCCCCGCGAAATTGCGTTTGACGGTTTCGATACTGTGGTGACATTTCTGACTCTATTAAATAAAACCAAACGCTGCTGTGAAATTCATTTATGTACTCTATGTATGACACAGAGACAGCGTCTGCAATCAGAATTTTTTTTTGCTAAATAGTGTAAAAATCTTACGTATAAGTTAGTATGCAATGTCCCATAAAGAAATTGACAAAATATAAAAACTGCACAACATTTATAAAAAAGAAACTGTTAATATAAATATTTTTATTAAATAAAAATATTTAAATTTTTGATTTGTCGAACGAATGGTCCCTGGAGAAACGTAAATATTAGAGATCTCAAGTTTTATTAGCGACTTTTTAAAATTCCATAAAAGCTGAGTTTCTCTTATTTTTAAAAATAAAATAAAGTTTCCTTTACGTAAAATTGGAAATCTTTTAATATTTACGGTAATTTCTCTCCAGAGCCTTTCCGATGGACTCATCCTGTCTGTCCATGCACTATACCTAAGTATAAACATACATAATTAGAAAATATGGTTTAATCAATTTACTTCTTATTTCAAACTGATAACGCGGAAATCAATAAAATCCTATATTAAACTTTCTTAACACCCAAGTTTTCCATGCATGAAACAGTGTCAATGTCTTTCACAAGCGGCCTCACAAAATCAATTTATCTATTTTTTGTCTATTATTTTGCCTACAAAACAGTTAGAGTTTACAGTTAGAACTATTTTCGGTCGGTATAATGAGAATCGAATCGCCGACAATGTCCAACAAAAAAACGTCTATTGCAGCGCTGCAAAGAATGGCTAAAGCAATTTGAGGCGAATCACTTTTGTTCTGCTTATATTATTTGGTTAAATAAAAATAAAATCTGGTAGAGAACAAGTTACACTTTCGTGCTGTGGGCTTCTTATATTATTAAGGCGCTGCAAGGTCTCAAAAATAAAACATATCAAACACCCCTCACCCGCAACTTTTATCAATAAGGAAATTATGTTAACTAGGTCCAGTTTTAAGCACTGTAACAATGTGTTAAGACATAGTATTTTTAACAGATAATATGAAATTGAAACAAAAAACTGTATCCTTTTTTTTATTGATAACATTTAAGCTCGTTAAAAGCTAATAAACGAAAAAAAAAACTGTTGACATACATTAGAGACAAAGGCACTGAATTGTTTTGTCTTTACCTATATATTTTGTTCTGTAAAATTGTTTTTTAAATTTATTTTGTGTCGTGATAGCCCAGAACGCAACGAACCTGTCTCAAATTTATAAGGCCCCATAGGGCCACGGTTCGAATCCGGGCGTGTACCAATGAGTTTTTCTGACTTAAGTACACAATATCACTGACTCCGTGCTTCGGAGGGCACGTTAAGCAGTCGGTCCCGGACGTTGTCAATAGATGGCGGTCGTTACAGTTCCCAACCCGCAGTGGAGCAGCGTGGTGGACTTAAGCTCCAAGCCCCCCTCCTCTCCCTGGGGGAGGCCTAAGCCCCTGCAGTGGGGTAAAAAAAGGCTGATGATGATGATTTATTTTGAAATTGTAGTTACAATTAAATTTTCAGTTTGCTAGTTTTAATACATTATTTAATACATTTAACACATTATTAATACATATTAATAATGACGACCGCTTAGCCTGGTGGGTAGCGACCCTGCCTACAAAGCTGGAGGTCTCGGCTTCCAATCCTAGGTCGGATCAGCATTTATATGATGAATATCGATACTGGTACCGGGTCTTGGTTCTTATATGTGTGTGGTGTCTTCGCTTGGTACCCAAAATACAAGTTAATGCTTAGTTTGGGGCCTAGGCGTTGTTGTCATGTATATGTTATTATTATTATTATTAAAGGGGACAGCGTAACCGCTTACATGCTAATTCTCACCTACTCTAATGCTCTATGGGTCAAACTGTTATTAGTAATTTTTTTTTCATTCACTAAACATTAATCCCTTAATGGAATCATTTTTAACTTAAGTAACAGTTAAAATACTGATAAGTTGACACAGGCGCGTTCTGTATTCAAATCTATCGTAAAAATAATACTAACAACAGACCTTTTCACTTTTTAATATTCCTACAGAGTAAACAAAAGAAAAGTTAACAAACCGCAAAGACACATTTTAATGTGAATTTGTTAAGTCTTTGCGCAGCAGAAGAACGAATTTTGACGCATGTTATTTAAAATTATAACGCAGTAATTTATAATAATTTAAAAAATTTGACTTTTTGCACGTAACAGTAAAATTATATTTTTTAGGGTTCCGTACATAATTAAAAAAAAAAAACAATATACAATCATTTTGTTTTCTGTCTTTCCGTCACGACACTTTTTCTCAGTGTTAAAAGTAATATTATATCAAATACTGAGGTGTGTAGCGTGCCATTGAAATCTACAAGGTATTTCCTGCTACCCTTTAAACTTGAAATTTGACTTAAACAGAGGTTTCGCAGTATATGTGAAGGAAAAATTCTGAAAATTACGTAACTATTACATGAAATAAATAGTTTTTTTCATGAAATAATTCGCAAACAAGTTTTCAAGCCACTATGTATCAGGAATCCATCTATTTAGGGTTCGATAACATTTTCACAACTTTGAATGAAAATTTTTTTGGACCATAAAAGAACGTAGAATTAATTTTGGTGTTAATTGGAAATTGTAGATATTTAATATCATTACGAAATTACTTATCTTGTTTTATTTACTTAATTATATCTATATTTTTTTTATCGTATTGTTGAAAAGTTGTCAATGACTTTCGGGCATAAAAGTACACAAATACAAAAGGGCATAAATTGCCTAGAAGCACTTTTCTGCGCTTACCGTCTGACCACTCATTTTCTAGCTAGCTGGTGTGTGTGTGTACCAGTCGCGAGATGGCGAGTTTCAGTCCGAGTTTAGTGCGCGAGATCCCCGCGCGCCGGTTGTCACCCCCGCGAAATTGCGTTTGACGTTTTCGATACCGTGAAGTGACATTTCTAACTTTATTAAAACCAAACGCTGTTGTCAAATTTATTTACTTTATACTTCCGGGCCTAATATATAGCGAAATGTTCATCTAAATATAAATGTCACTATTTACTACATTTTTATAATCTATTCGAGGATAGCTTGCTTGAATAAAATTTCCATTTCGTTTCAATGTATGAAGCGTCACTCCTAAATAATTTGTTTTTCATAATGTCTCTGTACAATTGCAAGGCGGTTCATTCAAGAAATTTGTATGTGATATTCCATCACAATCAATGGAAAGATGGCGAAGATACTGTAACACATGCACGGACAGACAGACGTGACAATTTTTTTTTTATTTTGCTGCAAAAGCTTAAAATTACGAATATCTTATATAACGGTACGGTACCCTCAGAGCGTGAGTTCCGCTCGCACTTGGCCGGTTTTTGAGACGCGTAATTATTTGTCGCTCTCATAACGTAATAATATAATGTGCCTAGACACGCACAAAACGCTTCCCTCAAATCGGTTACCCGGTACTATCGTTGCAACACAAAGACAATCACAAACACTTAAATTCTTGCGGATGTTGTTAACGAGGTCTACCGATCTTAGGGTCAATTGAGGACCATGGTTCTATAGTAAAGCGTATTTAATTGTAGTTAAAAATGCAGATAAAACGAAAAGGCGTGCTTACATTTGTCTTTCAGTAGAAAATATATAAAAACGGATTCTCATGTCTAAAACAGTAATTATTCTTAAATGGTACAAAACTAATAAAAATTGATTTAATATTCGCGTGTTTTTTATATATAGGAACATTGAAAGCAACTCTCTTTATTGTAATTTAAATCAAACTGTCAAGTAATAAGAAGAATAGGGTTTTATTGTATTTAATATGTATTACAACAAAATTTATTCGGGTGAAGAACACGGAAATTATAAGCTTCGTTTTACTTCACTTCCTCAACCCCAGGAGCTTAGGCCTCCTCCAGGATGAAGGGGGGGGGGGGGGGGGGTGAAGCTTAAATCCACCACGCTACTCTACTGCAGGTTGGGGATTGTAACAGACAGGTTCATTGCGCTTTAGGTTATCACGACACCTTTGGGCTATCACGATACAATTATAAGCTATTGAATTTAAATCTGGGTCTCTTTTTTTGCAAAACAAAATTTAAGATTATTTGAAATGGCTTAACTCACAGGTTAGTACTACACCGTGCGGTATTATTTGTCCTCTCTGTCTATGTCTAACAAGACATTAAAAAAATATATATAATTTTGTTATAATAATTTATTTTTCGAAATTATTTCCTGTTACGATATATTTAGAAAAATCTTTCATAAAATATTCTAGAAATGAAAAGAAGTCTGATTGTGCATTTTACCAGTACATTTAACCCTTTAAGCGGCAGAATATTTGGAGATTCGTCAGTACCTGAAAAAAATTAAATCTTTGTTAGAAACAAGTAGGTAAACATACTGAAATAAATAATAATATTCAGGTAACAAATGGCGAAATATAATGATTTGAGGTTTATCAAATGTTAGATAGATGCCTGCGCTTGAATCTGAACACTTTGTATTTTTGGTACTTTCAAATAGCAGCTAAAATCGTGAAGTATGGATATAAAACGCGCGTGCGGGTTCCTACGGTAAGGGGCCGTCCATTAATCACGTGATCTTTTTTTAAGCATTTTTTAACCCCCCCTCCCCCTTGGTGATACATGGTGACGTTTAAGATACCCCCCACCCCCCACCCAACATCACGTGTATTATTAGTATCTACAAAAATTCTAAAATTTTTAGAATATTATCTTAAATACGGGTATAAAGTATAATCTTATTTTATTCTGAAATTAAGGACCATGATAAAAATGTCTAGACAGAAAAGTTGCAGGTTGTTTTTGATTGGTATAAAAATAATAAACGAATGGTGTACACTACACGCCACTTTTCGATTTAAAATAGCGCGTTTGAAAAAATAAATACACGTGATATCTTACTACACCCCCCTCCCCCCTTGTGACATTTCGTGATTTTTGTCAAACCCCTCCCCCCCCCCCCTTTCAAGCATCACGTGATTAATGGACGGCCCCTAAGGTGGGAGGACTCTGTCTATCTGTTGCAACTAACGTGCAGGGCGAGAATGGTAGACTTGTAATGCGTTTCTCTGTTCGTACGCCAACCGTTTTGGACGGTCTTCAGATATGAGAGCAGGCGTCATATGGAAAAAATTGTCAATTTCATTTATTTTCGGTATCTGCCTTTCATTAAGTTATATGTAACTAATTGTGACGGGTACTACACAAAGACTTGGGCACGACACAAACATCTAGAAAATCAATCGCGTGGGTCATAAGCGAGTCCTCCCCGTCTCTCTTCCTCATACTATGACTTAAATATAATAACTTCGGTTCTCCAACTAAACGGCCAGTATTACTTCTCTATTGAAGTAATTGAAAACTCGGTGATTTGATTGCTAACGGTCTGAAAGTTCGCACATCAATCTGCTAAGCAGGTTTTATATAACTAATTTAAACTAACAATTCGAGTTTATTTTCTCAATAGCGTATTCACTGTTTCATAGATAAATATATAACTCTTATTAGAATACTCAGAAGCTGTATATTTCAGTAAAAGTTAACATCTGTTTCTTAATATAAAGAAAGTTAAATTTTCACGGCCATAAACGTCAACGAATGCACATTTTCTTAGAAGCACGCAGAAAAAAAAATTTTTTTTTTCTTCTTTATAAATACCTCTGTATAATAAATAATACTTCAAAAAGTATATTTAAAAAGAACTGCTTATACATTGTTTACAAAACTTGACTTATTATTAGAAATCGACTTCATAAATTACTAGCTTTCCGCCCGCGGCTTCGTTCACGTGGACTACACAGTTGTACCGGGACCCCCTTTTCCAGAATAAAAACTAACCTATGTCACTCTTCAGGTTATAAAAGCTATAGAGCGGAGCCGCGAGCGGAAAGCTAGTTTCGAAATAAAATATAGTCCATGTTACTCGCTGACAATTTAGCTTTATATAAGTAAAATATTTTTTGAAACAGTTAAATAGTTTTTGAGTTTATCCGTCACAAAAAAAAAATCAAATCTTTCCCTATTATAATATTATACATATTATATTTAAATAGATAATAATAATAATAATATGTGGGACATCCCACATAGCGCCATCTAGTCCAAAAGATTATATTATAGAAAACAAACTATGGAAACATTTTTTTTTTTTCAGGATCATAAGTTTGTACATGATTGGATGTATTTTATATCAATCAATCTATCAATCTATATTAATAAAATTGAAGTGTCTGTCTGTCTGTCTGTCTGTCTGTTCCGGCTAATCTCCGAAACGGCTGAACCGATTTCAATGAAACTTTGCAGACGTGCAGAGGGCATTATCAGGTGTGACATAGGCTGCTTTTCGTTTGTCTATCTGTCCGTCTGTCTGTCTGTTCGAGCTGATCTCCGAAACGGCTGAACCGATTTCAATTAAACTTGGCAGACGTAAAGAAAGCATTACCGGGGGTGACATAGGCTAATTTTTGTCTGTCCGTCCGTCTGTCTGTCGGTTCTGGCTGATCTCCGAAACGACAAAATCGATCTATGTGACTACGTGACCACATTTTTAAATGCTTTTATTTTCGAAACCATTAATCGCAGACTTATCGTGTTGGTACTCAAACTTGATGTTTTAACGAGATCTGTGTGACCACGTGACCACTTTTTAAATGATTATATTTTCGAAATCATCAATCGCAGACCCATCGTGTTTGTACTCAAACTTGATGTTTTGACGAGATCTATGTGATCACATGACCAATTTTTTTTATCTGCCTGTCTGTCTGTCTGTCCGTCTATTCGAACTAATCTCCGAAACGGCTAAACCAATTTCAATGAAACTTTCAAAGATGTGATAAAAAGATTGTCTGGAGTGACATACAATACTTTTTGATTGTCTGTCTCGCCGTCTCTCTGTCTTTTGAGCTAAACTCTAAAACATTTTAACCAATTTTCATAAAACTTCGCAGACGTGAAAAGACGGGTGAGAGGAGTGATATACGCTACTTTTTGTTAGTATGTTTGTTTGTTCGTTCGTTCGTTTGTCTGTCTGTCTGTCTATATAGTTTAAGCTGAACTTTTGAAGATTTTAATGCAACTACGCAGACATTAAAAATAGGTTGTCAAGAGTTATATAGGAAACTTTTTGTCCGTATGGCTGTCAGTCTGTCTTTTTGTTCCGGCTTATCTCCAAAACGACTAAATCACTTCTATGAATCTTCGCAGACATAAAAAGAAGGTTACCAGGAGTGACACAAGTTGGTTTTTGTCTGTGTGTTTGTCTGTATGTTTGTTAGGCCTAATGTCGAAACAGCTGATCCGATTTTACTGAAATTTTGCAAATATAAAGAAGGCGTTGTCAAGAGTGAAAAGCAATTTTTTATATATACCTACATATAGAAAATCATAGTGTCTGTTAGTCTATCTGTCTGTTCCAATTAATCTCCAAAACACCTGACTGATTTTAAGACCGACTTATGGGAAAGCCATTCTTCATGCTAAAATGACTAAATAAATTTTTATGAAATTAGGTATAGAGATTTCTTAGTCAGTTGAGTTTCAGAATGTTCTAGAAAGTGTTACAATTTTCTGGAGCGTCGCGTTCCTTTGTCTCAGTACAACTGTGGTCAACGCGAGCGAAGCCCGCGGGCGGAAAGCTAGTCTATAATATAATATAAGGAGCCAATAATACCAACCGGATCAACAAGTGAAAATGGAGCCAATATGTGCTCGGCCACAGTCGTGCATGATCAACAGTGCCAGTAGAGATAAATATATATATATATATATATTATAATAACGTATACATCACAACAACGGCGTGACACAGAGCAGCGTGGTGGACTTAAGCTCCAAGCCCCCCTCCTCACCCTGCGGGAGGCCTAAGCCCCTGCAGTGGGGTAAAAATGGGCTGATGATGATGATGATGATGACATCACAACAACATCTAGGCCCCAAAGTAAGCATTAGCTTGAGTTTTGGGTACCAAGCGAAGACATCACATACATATAACAGCCAAGACCCGGTACCAATATTAATATTCATCATATAAATACTGACCCGACATGGGATTCGAACCCGGGACCTCCAGCTTCGTAGGCAGGGTCGCTGCCCACTAGGCTAAGCGGTCGTATCATTTTAACCATGCGTTTGCATTTAAATTATATATTAAATATATTCAGAATGTAATACCAAAAAATTGCCGTTTCATAATAGTCGTTTTGCCACTTTTTTTCTTTGAAGTACCTTTTAATGATATTCTCTCTAGAAACTTACTTAATCATTTATGAGATAAACTTGTCGCGTGGTACGTTGACAAATTGTATTCAAAATGTATTCAAGTGATATTTGGTGTTATTAATGATTCGTGTCTTTGTATTAGTGAATATTAATACACAATGCAATGATATTATATAATGATAAATGCATTGTTTAATGTTTGTTATTTACATTTTATCTTTTGGTAATTTAGGACATATTACAAATATTACAAATATTTTTAATTTTTTTTTTTTGTTTTTATTAAACAAAATCTTATATATTATATATATTATATATTATTTCCATATAGAGTATATATATATAAGAATGTCGTGATAGTAGTAGCGAACCCGCTTCTTGTTTAAAAGGCCGTGGTTCGAATCTCCTGGGCACTCATCAATGAGTTTTGTCTAATTCATGAACGTAACTATCATTGACTCAGTGCCTCCGAGAGCACGTTAAACCGTCGGTCCCGGTTCCCACCAATAGATGGCAGAATCCATCAATCTATACTGGAGCAGCGTGGTGGATTACGCTCCAAGCCCCCTCATCCCGAGAGGAAGCTTAAGCCTCTGCAGTGGGGCATTTACGGCTGATTGTATGGTGTGGTATATTGCCATGTATCAGCCCATTACACCCCACTGTAGGGGCTTAAGCCTCCCCCCATGGTGAAGAGCCTTGGAGCTTAAATCGACCACGCTGCTTCGATGCGGGTTGGCGGATTGATGGATTATGCCATCTATTGGTGGGAACCGGGACCGACGGCTTAACGTGCTCTTTGAGGCACAGAGTTAGTGATAGTACTTAAGTCAGAAAAACTCATTGGTAGACGCCCGGATTAGAACCACGGCCACGTAGCTTTGTAAATTTGAAACAGTTTCCCTGTGCTCGGGCTAGCACGACACATATACGTGGTACATTATAATTATTTAGTAGATACTTAATAAATTCATTAAAGCATAAACGATAGTCACTGCTAGTTAGATCGGTATACTAACTAGCAATTTAACCCAATTTTAATTTAACGGCCTTTTTAGTTCTTTTTTCTAGCTTGTCGCGGGAAACTGGCAGTACCTATTCGGGAACCTCGGCAGTGGAAATTCTCGTTCAAAGTTGACAAACTATGAAGGTAGACAGAAGCGTAATCGAATGAAATGTTTTTCAAAATATTGCTGTTACTTGTGCATTCGTTTGATAGACAATAAAACGGTATAGTTCCAATCAAACTTTATGGCAGATCGGAATACAACGCTATAGGCATGCTTGCGCAGGTTCAGTCATATGCCCCTCGCTCCACTGCGTCCCGCTACACCTAAAACTGGTTACTGCGACGCGACTTGTGCCTATGTTCACATCCGCCATAAAGGTTGATTGGAACTATACAACCTTGTCATACAAAAACAAGACGTGTATTCTTTTTGACGTGCAGGTTTTTCGTGACTACAAGAAATGAGAAGTACGCATTTACTACGTATTTAAATAAATTTATGTTTATTGCTAAGTATTAATTTAAATCAATAAATAAATCCTATTAACGAATTTGTAGTTGTCTATCCCACAATTGGATGTAAATCTGCTAAACAAGCACAGTTCAATTAATTTGGACGCGAATACCTTGTTCAATTTTATTGTTTGTGGGAATAATTTACGTTTGATCCTCCTTATATATATTCTAACAATAATTATCCCGCAGTTCATTTGTGTATTCTTATATTCTGAATTAATAATTGTCATTGGTCCAGTTTTTTTTATTCAAGCCCCACTGCAGGGGCTTAGACCTCCCCTCGTGATGAGCGGGCTTGGAGCTATACGTATTACAACGGCAGCTAAAACAATGTTTATAATGCTTACTGTGTGGCTAAAGCCAAATAATCATAAGGAACGAAAAATTGAACGAAGAAATCGGTAAAAGAAAGCTCGTGTGCTGTGGAGATCTAGAGCAGTCTATGGGAGGCTTACGGTTAGCATTGGACGTCCGACTCAAATGGTGATGATCACAGATCATTGTGACGATGGACGAAAAAGGTTGTAAAAGATGACAGTAAAATTATTTATACGAAGAAACGGCATGTGCTTGAAAACAGAATCTTAATGTTTTCGGTAAAATAATATTTCAAGTCCACTCACGCGTGATTGGTTACTTAGTCCACACAACAATCTGCAATACTAATAGATGTTACCATTTTCCATTCACATGTAATATAATGAGTGTCGTGATAGCCCGAGAGCGTAGCGAACCTATTGTTGGTTTAGAAGGTCATGCGGGCGTGGTTCGAATCCAGGCGTGTACCAATGAGTTTTTCCGACTTAATTAAATACCTATCACCGACTCCGTACTTCGGCGAGCACGTTAAGCTGTCGGTACCGGTTGCTATCAATAAATAGCAGTCGTTAAAATTCACCAACCCGTATTGGAGGAGCGTGGTGGAGTAAGCTCCAATACCCCTCACCCTGGGGGGAGGCGTAAGCCCCTGCAATGGGGCATAATGGGCTGGTGGAAGTGGAAGTGGATACACGTAATATTTAATTTTCAGGTAGTTTCACAACAAAATTTTTATATTATGTCTGGATATTACGCATCGGATATATTAATCGGCATATCTTTGTATGACGAATGAAACAGCAGCCGGTATTAATATACACGGATAAAAATAAAATCGAGCAGCCCGATTCAATTCGATACGAGTGCAATCGTAAATTTTATTATTAGCGACTGGAATAAAGCCACTCGGTCCGCTCCCGCAATAATTATTTTACATTTTATCTCTGTTCTTATGAGTGTGCATTAGTTCCCACAGGCCGAGCTAAGCCGTGCTCCCTACCGAGCGGTATTAGATCGTAGTCTGAGGCCGTTTTTCATCTTCATCTTCATCAGCCCGTTTTTACCCCACTGCAGGGGCATAGGTCTTCCCGAGGGTGAGGGGCTTGGAGCTTAAATCCACCATGCTGCTCCACTGCGGGTTGGGGATTGTAACGACCGCCATCTATTGACAGCGCCCGGGACCGACTGCTTAACGTGCTCTCCGAGGCACGGAGTCAGTGATAGTTATGTACTTAAGTCAGAAAAACTTATTTGTACACGCCCGGATTCGAACCATGACCTTATGGCCGTTTTTCTGATGTATTGTATTATAATGATTTATTACATCAGATTTGGAAAAGTTTACATCATGAAATATGCTCGTCTTTCTTACGTTTAGGAAAATTTTAGAAATCACGCTACATTGAAAATGCCATCTGTAGTAAAAAAATAAATCTTTACAAAAACCATTGATTTCATAGCTCTCTGATTCTTATCTCACGAATCGAAACTCTAAATCGCAAAACGAATCGATTCATTTTTTTACTCCAAAATTTAGATATTCTTCTGTTGTGACCACAGCTTTCTTCAAACTGTCTTGCACGTAAGTATATATTACTTTTTACTGGTCTGATAGCGGCCAACCGATAACCACAAGTGGTAACCCAACGCGATTCAAGTGCAAGTAGGACTCGGTCACCGAGGGTTCCGTACAACCACAAAACATATTTGTGCCCCGCATTTACCAAAAAATTGTGTTTTCTTGCATTCAGATCTGGATCCTTAGCGCGAGCTCGACTCACAATTTACACTAGTTTATACAAGTCTTTTTTTATTCGGAGTACGCACTATAATAACACTAAGTTTGAAGCTTGCGTGTATTACCGTTTTTACTATAGAGTAAAAATAAAAAAGCTTTGTTGTATAGAGACCCCTTTTATATTGATCTCCCCAATACATTGGACCTCTTTTATATTGGTGTTAGGTCCGTGAAAATTTTAACCAGCTACCTATTACGGTTTACGAAATAAATCCCTTCAAGGGTAGGACCGCCTTTTGTTAGGGTTCCGATTGGCTTGGCATCCTTTTGGCATAGAACTTCAGAAATGGCTTTGGTCGCGCAGAGAATAAAGCTGGGCTGACGGTCTATGTTTTCAAGAATAGGTCTTCGAAAATCATATTTCACATGTCATCTCGCAATTTTATTTTGGTATAGTTTCAATCAACCTTTATGGCGGATGTGAACATAGGCACAAGTCGCGTCGCAGTAACCAGTTTTAGGTGTAGCGGGACGCAGTGGAGCGAGGGGCATATGACCGAACCTGCGCAACCATGCTTACAGCGTTTTATTCCGATCCGCCATAATGTTTGATTGGAAATGTAACTCACTGGTATGCTGTGATCGGAAACTAATTAAGTGTATTTTTCCTCCTTTGATTCTGCAATTGGCGTAAAAATATATAAATATGTGGTAATTGATATATTGTAATAACAAGTGCATAAACAACAGCAACACTATACATAAACAAATAAAAAACAACCATTTCAATTCAGATCAAAAATATATCATTCATTTATCAACCAATTAACGTAAAGCCGAGTTTTAATTAACTATGCGAGATAAAACAACGAAAATATCACATCACATGCATCTCAGCGTCAGATGCGGGCTCGCGTGCCATTTGAACATAACCTATTTTTGTCTGGACAGACAGATATAACGACCGCACCCCACTTCAACATGGTTGAAAAGTTTGCATTTTGCCGAGTCATATATTTGATTAATTTTTAAAATAAGATGACGAATGAGTGGTCACCAAGCAATAGACTGACCGATTGGCCGAGTGGTCGGAGACCCTAACTGCGGAGCCAAGGGTTGAGGGTTCGATTCCCGTCCCCGGACAAATATTTGTGTGCATAAACATGTCTATTTGTTCCGTGGCTGGGTGTAAAAGCATCTATATATGTATATATTATAAAGAATATTTAAGTATTTATTTCAATTGTCAGGTACCCATAATACAAGCTCTGCTTAGTTTGGGACTAGGTACTATTTACATATTTTTTTACATTTCCTATTTACATATTTTCCATAGGGGCGATACCATGTAAAAGATGTTAGAGTTCATATATTGCTATATATTGTTCTAAACAAAAAACATCTACCCAATGATACTTTGTACGAAGAGGTGCATGAAAAAAAAACTTCATCCCTTAGTTTAGACGACCGCTTAGCCTAGTGGGCAGTGACCCTGCCTGCGAAGCTGGAGGTCCCGGGTTCAAATCCCAGGTCGGGTCAGTATTTATATGATGAATATTAATACTGGCACCGGGTCTTGGTTGTTATATGTATGTGGTGTCTTCGCTTGGTACCCAAAATACAAGCTGATGCTTAGTTTGGGACCTAGACGTTGTTGTGATTGTGTGTGTTATTATTATTATTATTATTATTATTATTATTATTAATGTATGGAGAGCCACCCCAAAAAATCTTTATTTTCGTTGTTTCTACTCACAATAGGGGACTATTTATATTTTTTAAATTATTTTATATCAAAGCGTTTTCTAAATATACCACAACAGTGAAATAATTATAGAAAAAAAAATCATTAATAACAAAGTTATGAATGTTTAAAATGTCCTGTTAGACAGAGAGGGCAATACCTCACGGCGGCGTAGTAGTTAGCTGTGACGTCAGGTCATTTAAAATAATGTCAAATTTCGTTTTGCAAAAAATATACAGAGAAATAATATTTTAATTATGAATTTTGTTATCGTATACAGTGTATTTTTATAATTTATTGATAAATATAATATTTTCTAAATTACTCACAGTACCACATTTACCCCATTATACAAAATGGCGGTTCACATAGAGACATTTGCGTGTATTCCATTAGAAATCATGAAGTTGATGGTCGAGATATGAGTCAGTGACATAGCAAGAAAATAATAAGCGTCCTGCTTTTTTGGCGTTTGAGAAAAGAACCGTAACAACGAAGTATGAAAGAATAATAATAATAATAATATAATAATAACACACACAATCACAACAACGTCTAGGTCCCAAACTAAGCATTAGCTTGTATTTTGGGTACCAAGCGAAGACACCACATATGTATAACAACCAAGACCCGGTGCCAGTATAAATATTCATCATATAAATACTGACCTGACCTGGGATTCGAACCCGGGACCTCCTGCTTCGCAGGCAGGGTCGCTGTCCACTAGGCTAAGCGGTCGTCATCAGTCGAATCTATATAATATATACGAGTAGATATATAATCCAATTAAAAGTACTTGATAATTTTCATAGGGACATTTCGACGATGCAGTACATGTCATGTATATGTGCGGTTTTGAAGTTACGGTATATTGCGCAGGTTACCATACTTCCTGCGGCAAGACCTCTAAGTAAATACGTTACTGCGACGTTTTTCTAACCAACTACAGTGTTGTTACAGAATTATAACTAACGCCGCACTTATACGGCGTGTTTGGCTGAACGTCGTCTAAACTTATAGAGCGTGTATATAAAGCTTACCGAACTAAACAAAAAACTTCAAACTGTTTTTCTTTTCTCGGTAACCGTTAGTTTGCGTCACCAGACACTTAAAGCTTTTTGTTAAATTTGGTAAGCTCTACACTCTTTATATAAATTTCGAATGTTCAGCCGAACGTGGTGTATATTGCAAATACTGTAGTTTATGTTGAAAATAATATAAAACGTCTTATAAAGTATTAGCATATAATAATAATATTAACACACACACAAATATACTTGACTACAACGATTTTAACGAGCCACTAGACGAAATTTTCGCGCAAGATTCGCGCATTTCAATGATTTTTCCGCGAATTGCTCTTACATACAAATTAATGTTCCACGACGCTGAATGGCCTTTGTCGATATTTTCGTATTGCCGTTTTAGATAATAATTTACATGGATACACATGTCCAGACACATTGTATTAATATAGCGACATTGTTGTGAAAAAGTATACAGTTGATCTTTACATCATCTAAACTTTATTATGATCTTCGGTGAAGATAGTAAAATACATAATTTTTCTTTTAGTTTCACTTAGTACTAAAATGTGTGGGAGTACGCAGGCAACCAAAAATAGTGTTGATCGGCGGTCGCCAGCGCGATATCCTTTTCCACGGTCTACCCTTTCTAGTGCATAGTATTTACATTTTACTAAGTAACCACGTTGTACGATAATTTTTTGGGATAAGTAAAGATTTGTCCTGGTTGCTGTCAATAGATCGCGGCCATTACAGTCTACCACTATACACCGGAGCAGCGTGGTGGATTTAAACTCCAAGCCCCCTCCACTCATCTTGAAGGGAGGCCTAAGCCCCTTCAGTGGGGTATAATGGGCTGATGAAAAAGAAATTAACTAACAGCAAAAATTACTATGGTTTCTGAATTACCCAGATATTACTACTTTTTGCTTTTAGAAATTGACGAACAAGACATAGCTTTTTGATAAATAGAATTATTAAAGATAGGAATTACGTCTTGGGGTCGCCCCAATGACTGCGTTATACGTGAACTAGTTTACTGTGTTTTTGCGGTGAGATACATTGCACTATTTTTTTGGGATATTTACACTAAAGCTAAATCATGTTTTAAGAAAAAAATTACAAACTGCTGTTCTGTCTAAAATTCATGTAAGTGTAAATTTTCAATAAATGTCCGATCTCAAATCACAGCATTCACAGCCTGTATAAGCAGCATAAGCAAAGTAACTTGAAATTCAATTACATGTCGTAATATGAATCATAATGAGTGAATAAACTTATTATTTTTTTATTATTTAAAAAAAAAGGGGGGGAGGGGGCTCATTTAAAAAATATATAAACTTTTATACCATAGATATCATTGTCAGTGTTTCACCAATCATAATGCTTTAGGCTACATCATAATTTGCACATTCTGCAACTTCCATTTGTTTATAATGGCAATTTAATTTGTTACTACGTGCACATCTGCGACGTCGATTCTTGATGCTTCCTCATTTAATTCGATGGTACGTTTCAGGAAAGCGCTAGAACGTCTGATTCCCCGTGTACATAAAGTAAACTTAACAGTCGTGTCGAGTGTTCGCACAGTGTTTACAGCAAAGTCAACATATACAAACTAATAGTCGGAATTGTCAGTATCAAAATGAAGTGCAGAATTCAGAATGAGTGGTCGTTGGCACATTAATGAATTAATTTCACTGTAATGTATTGGGGCGACAAAAGAACGTGGAAATGACTCCACAGAGCACAGAACATTGTGCTGTAGCCATCATATTAAAATTTAAAACATATTTTTTTTTAGTTCGCTGTGTATGCAATGTATGTAATATCGAAGGCCCTTACGAATTTTTTAACCGTGCAGCCAGCTTTTTACGATTCCGATCTCAAAACGTTTATTGTGACAACTCGGCGAGTTGGAAAAATTGTATTCCGATTCGTACGAATTGTTAAGTAAGCGTGCAAGCGAGTTCCTGAAATAATAAAATTCGGATCGAATCAAAATATGTAAGTAACTGGCGAACGGATCTTTTATGGTTACTTACACGAAAGTACGAATTGACTGGAAGCCCTCTTCTGCGTTTACCATCTAACTCATGCTCTAGCTCTAGCTAGCTGGTGAAAGACGACGAGTTTTAGTCCAGTTTCAGTGCGCAAGGTCCCCCGAGCCGTTATTTACCCTGAGAAATCCACGCGCGCCGGTCTCAACCCCGATAAATTGCGTTATGTCCATGTTATGTCACTTTGATACTATTAACTGACATTTATGACTATTAAAAGCAAACGCTGCTGTCAAATTACTTTACTCTATGGTTACTTAGGATTTAACGAAGGGGTATAAATTTATGAAGAGAAATATCTGATGGCGAATTGAATTCGTTGTTCTCGTAAAATCGACGACGCGACGCATTTTATGTTGGCATATTGCTAATATCGCTACATACTATTATAAAACCAAGTCCCCCCGGCCTCTGCCTCCTGGCCTCCCGCCCCGGCCGCTGCGCCGGCACCGACCCGCCACCTACCGGCGGCCGCGCCGGCCGCAAGTCAGTCGCCTCGCCACGCCGCACATGTTCCATGTTCTGTATACTAATTAGAAATAAGTTCGATTGTAATATTTGTGTTTTTATTTCGACCATGACGCGTCGAAACACTCCCGCCGAGTCTGTGTCTGCACGCGATAAACTCAAAAATCACCGAACAGTTTTTTATACGGTTGTCACCAATGAACGGAAGGACAAGGAAAAGGTTTCTATGTATAATTCATTAATGTTTTGTGTTAATTGGTCGAAGTATGACGATTATTGTTGAAGATGTCATGAAAAATCAAGCCGACTGGGAGCTTTCATCGAAAACGCTGCCTAATCCCTTTGAGATATAACAAAACAATGTATGGAAGAATCATTCCTCTTTTATAGATCTAAAGAACAGTCTGCGACGATATATGTCTATCTTTTAAGGATAACTTACTATACCTTATTAAATGTTTAAAAAAAAGACCACATACCGATGATCGCATATAATGTGCTAATTGGAAAGCTATTTACATGGATACGATATTAATATTTATTAAATTAAATACATTTTATTTATATATACTTTATACACAACTTATAATTTCAATTAATATCTTATAACTTACCGCAAACTTAAAACTATAGCGCGACAAAATAAATTCAAAAGCGGTCCACATCGACGCGACACGCGCGATGCAATTGTACATGTAATTGCGCTGAAGTTATCAATGTTGTATATAAAGGAATATTTTAGTTCGTTTTAATGTATATATTCTTTACTTTTTAAATATTTGCAGAATTGGAAATAAAATTCATAAAAATATTCCAAATAGGATGAACACAATGTAAAATTTTAAATCTAATGAAATCTAATCTATACGCTAGACGCAACAAGCTGATACGACAATACAACAGAAAAAAATTATATTAGGCATTTAAGCTCTGTTACCCGTGCGAAGCCGAAGCGGGTCACTAGTTTAGAATAATTCGATTGCGCCGTAATCAGTGCAAATGTTGACCTATTTTTACGGAAGAGGAATACGTAGTGTCAATGAGTTTATCAGTATTATTACTACAGTATTTAATAATAATTATACCTGTGCCATCCCACACAACGTCATCTATATAGTCCCAAAGTAAGCATTATGCTTGTGTTACGGGTGCTAGAGAACTGATATACATACCTATTTAAATATTCTTTATAATATAGACCTACACAGATGTTTTTACACCCAGGCACGGAACAAATAGACAGGTTCAGGCACACAAATATTCGTCCTGGGCGGGAATCGAACCCGCGACCCTTAGCTTCGCAATTTGAGTCTTGAACGGAGAGTTCTGATATCCTCACTACGCCGACCAACTAACAAGTTTTACATTCTGCCAGTCCACGAAACTTAGTAGATAAATTTCATTACGAATGGTCACCCTACGCCCTGATACGCAAGATCGTGGTTTATCTCTGCATATGTATTTTCATACCAACGACGTAGGAATGATGCATGTCTTCACCACCAAAACGGTTATCAGCCGCAAGCTATCATTGGAATTGCATATAACGCTGTCTCTACAATAAAAACACTTCGAGCAGAAAACTTAAAATTTTACGACCTCATCAAATGTGAATAACAATGAAAAAAAATAATTTCGTAATGGGCAACGTTGTAATTTCCTTTCCGCGTAAATTGTTGATGTGCTCAGGAAGCGCGACATTAAACAGATGCCACTGCTATTAAAACAAATTGGCGTTCACAATGCCCTTGGCCAATATACTAAATTTCTATACAGGATGATCTTTTCATGAGTTTACAATTTTTTTCTAGGCATTAGTTACCGTCTAAAGACTCAATTTTTTTATAAAAACTAGTCAGATCAAATTTACACAATAATTTTTTTTCTTGATGGAATTATTGGTACAGCTTGATTACTGAGTAAAATGTAAAAATACTATGCATGAGAAAGGGGCACGATTATATCCCGCAGGTGACTAGTGACTGATGTAATTGTCAGTCACCCACGCATCCCCACGATAATGCGATAACTTTGTGGCATTATATCACAATAGTTTAATATTCATAGTTTACTATTTTCTCCAAAGACTTAGTATTAAAATATGAAAGGTAAATATGAAATGAAACAATCAGTTATATATACGTTCTAAACTGCTGCTTTTTCTTTCGTATATAAAAATAAATTCTTTAAATTGATATAAACACCTCAACTCTAAACCAAAGATATATATGTAGCTGCGCATAAGTTGTAGAGACAGCTAAAAGCCATACAATAGCTCTACAACAGCTGTATTATTCGAGCTGGGCACACACTTTTCAACCTTTCTCAATATTATAGCAGTACAATAGCTGCATAAAAGACATAACTGTACAGTAGCTGTACTGTAAAAGTAAGGAATTCCAACTTGTTTCTACAGCTACTGTACAACAACAGCTTTGGGTCTCTTTTGCAGGTACTGTGCTGCTGCAAGTGTTTTATACAAATGGTGTTTTAAACAGCTGTTGTAGAGCCATTGTACTACTCTTAAGGGTTACTAAGGATTGTGTGTAAGTTGGGAGTGCTTCTACGCTGCAGCACTTTTTATTAGTGTTGATTCTGTTACAGACAAAACATTTAAAAATATTTTTATATTTTTTTAATAATCAAAGAAATTGTTAAGATCTCGTAGATTCTGTGGGTGATCAGAAGAATCAATTAATGTATATTTGTAAAATAATAAGTATTTATTCACTCAAAGTTCTACAAGGTTTTACAATGTTTTACAAGGTTTTACAAAGTTTTACAACGTTTAACAAAGTTTTACACTATAATAAAAAATAATCCAAGGTTTGTACCTACCAGGAATGAAACGAAAACTCTGTGTCTGAACTAGGAAAACCTGTGCTTCAGACAAAAATATCTGAAGTTCCCGTTGTGGTACGGAACCCGCACTTGAACCTTTTCAAATCGCACTTGACTTTCCTTTAGCGCGTCGATATATAGAAATATCACAACTCTCTAAGGTTCTTCCACAAGGCCTGAGTCGCGGAGACGTCAAACCACCGTCACCGATCCCACGGCGGCCGCGTGAAATCGCGTGTAGTAATTTCTTTGAGAATGCCGTTCGGACCGCTTTCATGTCGCCGCCGAGTTCGCGTCCAGATGCCGACTACCGATTGTCAATACATACCCACGGCGAAATTATTAGTGACGAGTGAAAACTTCATTACATTGCCCTCGCTGTATCAACGTCGCCCGCGCAATTTGTCTCGTAACCTCTACGCGTTTCGAATCTCGTATCGGCTACAATACCTTTTGTAGGGTTCCGTAACCAAAGAATACCAACGGGTACCCTATTACTAAACCTCCGCTGTCGGTCCGTCTGTCCGTCCGTCACCATTAAATCACTTCTTGACTCGAAGCTTTGTTCGTCGTTTATTTTACTTTCCCTTCAACTAATTCATCCTGTGATCTGATACTGTACTATATAATAATAACATCTGGGACATCCCACACAGCGCCATCGAGTCCCAAAGTAAGGAAGTATTATGCTTGTATTATGGGGTACTAGACACTGATATATATATACTTACATGTTATTGTTTTTTTATAATATGTACATATATAGATACTTTTACACCCAGACACGGAACAAATAGACATGTTCATGCACACAAATGTTTTTCCCGGGCGGGGATCGAACCCGCGACCCTCAGCTCCGCAGTTAGGGTCTCTAACCACTCAGATAACTGGTCAGTCGATAACTGTTAATATAAGTCTGGTAACTATATCATCATGTTACCAGACACACTTTCACACTTATAAAATGAGTTGGAATTAATACCGGCTAAGTGCGCGTTGGATTCACACACCTAGGGTTCCGTACCACCGTACAATATTAAAAAAAAAACACGTTTCTTGCATGTGGAACTGGGGACCCCCTTTAGTTTTTGACTTTATTTTATTTTTATTATTTGTTGTATAAGCATCCATAGTAATATACTGTCTGTGAAAATTTCGAGTGTCGTCATAGCCCAGAGCGCAACGAACCTGTCTCAAATTTATAAGGCCATGGTTCGAATCCGGGCATGTACCAATGAGTTTTTCTGCCTTAAGTACACAATATCACTGACACCGTGCTTCGGAGGGCACGTTAAGCAGTCGGTCCCGGACGCTGTCAATAGATGGCGGTCGTTACAGTTCCCAACCCGCAGTGGAGCAGCGTGGTGGACTTAAGCTCCAAGCCCCCCTCCTCACCCTGGGGGAGGCCTAAGCCCCTGCAGTGGGGTAAAAATGGGCTGATGATGATGATGATGATGAAAATTTCAAGTGTCCTATCTATTACGGATCAGACGAAACAGCGCTGTGACAGATGGACAGACGGACAGACGAACGGACAGCGGAGCTTAGTAATAGGGGTCCCGTTAGTACCCTTGGGTACGGAACTATAAAAATATTTCTGTAAATAAAAACTGCCATTACCATCATCAGATCATCTCTAGGTAACTGTAACATTTTTCATTGGAACTACACCTACGCGCATAGGTTTACTAAAAACGGTTAACGGGAAGTGGGTGAAATTCAAAAAACTGCTCCCAATTTTTAAGATTTTGGGGGACGAATATTTGTTCCAAATTTGAATGAGACCACCTTCGAAAGAAATTCGTGAAGATACTGCGTAACATACACTTGCCCAAAAAACCGGACAAGTGCGAGTCAGACTTGCCCACCGAGGGTTCCCTACAAGGCAGGTACATATGACCGCGCATATTGTTGCTTAACCTCGATGATTGATTACGTATATTAAATAAAGACTACATTTTTTATGATTTCACAACAAATGTATAGTTTTCAAATTTTTCGCTATACTTGTAGAGACGGTATATTCTTACCAAATTTCAAAGATGTAGGTCAACGGAAAGTACCCTATAAATTTTTAATCCCTTGAGAGTGTGGAAATACACGTTTTTGTTGCGACATAAACGGCTATTTTTTTACGTTAAATTAGAAGCTTGATTTTTTTCACAGCTTCAAAGGACTGTAAACCTAAGTACATGGTTTCAATTTCAACTCGATACCTCTACGCGTTCCCGAGATAAAGGATCTTGACCTTAAAAGTACGAATTGACTAGAAGCCCTCTTCTGCGTTTACCGTCTAACCACTCATACTATAGCTAGCTGTTGTAAGATGGGGAGTTTTAGTCTAAGTTTCAGTGCGCAAGGTCCCCGCGCGCCGTTCTTCACCCCCGAGAAATTGCGTAAAGTCACTTCGATACTGTAAACTGACATTTATGACTCTATTAAAATCAAACGCTGTTGCCAAATTAATTTACTCTATGGTCTTGACACACAGACAGACAACAAAGTGATCTTATAAGGATCCCATTTTCTCCATTTGAGATACGGAACCCTAAAAAATAGTCGAATTGAGAACCTCCTCCTTTTTGAAGTCGGTTAAGAAATATTTCGTATCTGACATCAAAATAAACTATTTAAATATCTTAATGTATTGAAAGTAAAGAAAGTAAAACGCAGAGAGACGTGACCTTAATTTCATTTTCATGCAAATTAAATTAGAACAGCATTTGATTAATATATTCTTAAAAGCTATATCAGTTACATAATGCGGCGCCTCTTGTAACGTAATTGGCGGTGAAATTGAATGGATACACTACTCGACGGAAAATAACTGAAGCCTCAATTAACTGTAAATACCACAGATTTAAATTATAGATTTAACCACGTATGGAACACAATATATTCGCTAAATATAACGCCACTCTCTTGAATATTAATTTTACGCATAGGTATTCGTATATGTCAAATACTTGTCACACAAAAAGAATAATTTATTTGGAAATTAAAAATTTTCGTCAAATTACCGACGCATAATAAATACTCGTAATTACGAGCGGTACTCCACCAATACACACTGGAGCAGCGTGGTATGTTCCAAGCCGCCTCTCATCCCGAGGGGAGGCCTAAACCCCTGCAATAGGACAACAATGGGCTGTTGGTATGGTGTTAAATACAGTTTTTTTTTTAAATATTTGCTAATCAGGCAAATAAAAAAAAACTGCTATCTATGGTAGTGCGTGTCCTGAAGGATTATTATAACTAATATGTTTTAGTGTAAAGTTAACAATACTTTTCTTTATGTATTAAATACAGTTTTTAAAAATATAAATATTGAAATAAAAATTAAAAAGTGGTGAGACGACTCGGTTATTATGTTACGCAGTGTATTTTACCAGTACCCGAAACTAGTGTTTGACTAGAAACGATTCTATGCACAATCGCTACTTTTACGTAACCTGTTACGTCGGTTAATAGTCGACAGAAAAGTGTTGTTCACATCACTAGTTTCTATTGAGTGGTCCGCACGAATGATAGATTTCACTTACGATTTTGATTGTACATCGGTTCGCGTCTTAAATATACATAATGATTACTGATCAATAATACAATATTTAAATAAAAATAAAATAAATAAAAATTAAATAATTAAAAATAAAATAAATAAAAATAAAATAAATAAAAATTAAATAATTGAAAATAAAATAAATAAAAATATCTTATCAATTTAAAGAACGAAATAAAATGTTCGAAATATAACAAGTAAGAGTATAGAGTTAATAATAAAAAAAAAAGAATTTTATATTTATTAAAATACTTCTGTAGCAAGTTTACTGTTTTACGTTGCATTATTTCGGGTATAAAATAATTATACTATTTTGTAGTTCAATTTACTAATTAAAATATTAAAAACCATAACATAACAGTATCGTGCTACTAGATAATTGTAGGTGTCATATTATCTCACATATCGTAATTACGGCAAATTTCCACGTCTTACTAAGAACATACAGTGTTCATGTATTATAATACAACCATTTCACAATTGATATTGTTGTATACTATAGGATGTGGCACCGAACTGTGCGACTCTGAAGTTACTCTCAAAAACTATATACTTTAAAACACAACAAGAATATTTAGTTATAATTATTTTTTACCACTAAAGACGTCTATCTTCGTATAACTCCAACATGGAACGAATCGATTTTAATAAGTAAAATTTTACAATATAATGGTATACTGTACACATTTGTAAGACGCATCTGTAGATATATATTCTCCTATCGATGATATAAATCTAATTATAAAAAATTGAATTTGTGTCAAACAACACAAATATTCTACGACATAAATGATATATCGATATCGATATCGATATCGAATTAAATTAACAGTCATATCCTTTCACTAGTGAATGGAAATATAATACGTCCGCACGATCGCACCGAAACAGATAGCGATCTGTCCACGGAAGCCGATTGTGCTGAATCAAATGAAATGTAACGAGACATTGTCACATGCCGATGTTATCGATAATGATTTTCACCCGTATTGACGTAAGTCGATTCGTGATCGCATGATATCGATAAAACTGATATCGATATGTTGTTAAAATCGATATCTTTCTATTATTTACTAGCGTTTGCCTACTATTTCGGTCACATTGGTTTACACGATTTAGTTTATAATCAACTTATAAAATATTAATGCACGTTTCAAACATATTAAGATAAACTATTTTTGTGCCGATCTAACCAGTTTTTTGAAACCTCGTTTTACATCGCTTGTCTTTTTTTTTGTCGCTCCGAATTTAAAAAATAATAGGGTGATGCTCACATACCTTGAGATCCAGGATTACAAAATTTGTACACTGTAGCTATAAATACAAATAAAAATAAACTTATACATTAAATGCAATAAATATTGTTTCATTTTTATATGTTTTATTAAAGGTGAATATCGCTCCATTCTTTGATTTCCGTTCATCCGAGTTCCGGCCGGAAGTGACAATCTGTAATCTTTTTAATAAACTTCCTGTATTGTTTTACTTGAGAAAAAAATAACGTTCACAAAATATGAGCGAAAATGTGTATTACATGCGTCATAGACGATCTAAATACAATTGTATTTTATTTTAAATAATTTTAAGGTAAAATATTATATTATCATATGGTATAACACACGGTTGTCGTGGTAGCAGAGTGATAGCGAGCTCGCCTCTTGTTTAGAACGCCCTGGTTTGAATACCAAAGCATATATCAATAAGTTTTTTCCAATTTATATACATAACTGTCACTGAAAATGCCTCTGTGAGCACGTTAAGCCGTCGATCCCGGTAAAATCTGCCAACCCGCAAGGATTAATCTCCAAAATCCCTCAGCCCGCGGAGAGGCCTAAACCCTGCAGTGGGGCATTATTGAGCTGATGGTATGACATACGGTTCTTCACTTCACTTCATCAGCCCATTTTTACCCCACTGCAGGGGCTTAGGCCTCCCCTAGGGTGAAGAGGGGCTTGGAGCTTAAATCCACCACGCTGCACCACTGCGGATTGAGGACTGTAACGACCGCCATCTATTGACAACGTCCGGGACCGACTGCTTAACGTGCCCTCCGAAGCACGGAGTCAGTGATAGTTATGTACTTAAGTCAGAAAACTCATTGGTACACGCCGGATTCGAACCATGGCCCTATGGGGCCTTATACGTTACGGCCTTATACGTAGACATACGGTTAAAATACCATAATATATGAATCGCAAGTATTGCTTGTGAATTGCATTGTGTTTTCATGCGATGGCTAAGTCAATCTATTTTATTTAAACATAAAAGATTTTTAATATTGATGTGGTAACTATGAGATGTTGTTAGATTAGGTAACTACGTAATAACTTAAGACAGAAGGTTCCTTAAGTAGGAACTGAATAAATCAACCGACTTGGATATTACATGGATCTCACAACTTTTTACGGTAGAAGACTTGGTTTTTTTTACAAGTTTTGTTTTTGATGGCATCTCAATTCTTTTTGTAGATAGTCCTTTTTTTCCTTTCCGGTACCTTCTTAAATACCAACAACGAACTTTCTTATAGCCCACTCTCTATCTTATGAGCTTTTAAATTGCAAAATATTTTAATTTTCTCCTTGATTTATACACTAAACACTAATTGTGCTCTAAATATGAAAAACTCTAAGGCATGTCGACTAGAAGTGCCTTATAGTTTTTATGAGCGGTCAGTCAGTCAGTGAGTGACAAATCAAATTATGAAACTTTGACTAATTTTAATTCTTAAACTATTGGTTCAAATTGAATGAAATTTAAAATAATATACTGTGATTATACAATGCTTGCTTGGTTACTGAAAACAGGCTTCTAGCTAGCCACAACGAAGTTATAGGGGGTCGAAAATGGCCTGAACTGCTTCGAGAAAAGGATGGAACGCCGTGCCGCTTCTTTTTTGACCGACTTGGCGGGGGCACTGCTGTACCCCCAGATTTTTCTTCGCTGTGTGTCATTGTCTGTTATATATAGTGAGGGATATATATACGATATATGATATATATACTAATACTAATATATATATATAATATATATAATAAATATATATTAAAATATAATATATATAATAGTAATATATATACTAATGTTAAATATTATAATATCTTCGTAGTTTGTGACGCACTTAAAGAATTTTTTTCGCATAATTTGCATCGCGGGAATCCCAAATATGCGTGTGATGAATGATCAAGGGATAGTAGGAAAAGTAAATTATTTCGAAGAAATACTGAGGAAAAGGTAATTTTCCCACGGGTCCCTGAAGGAAAATGTATCGAGGTTTCTAAGTAACTACACTCATCAACTTAACACTGTGACTTCTGGCGAGCATTACAATAAGAGAGATTGTTTCGGGAAACAATATAAAAGAAAAATATTCATACTTTGTTTTGATTTAGATAAAAATAAAAACATAAAGCTTTTCCCTAGATGCGAACTATGAAAACATGAATAAGCTTTCTGCTACATCGGAATAAAGTTTAATTACGCTAAAGCTTAATGTACCTTTAATGGCTTTTGACATTACAAACAGAACTCGAGAGTATGGTTTAGACTCCCGTTGCGATGAAGAATTTCCTTGCGATGGAACTTTGCAATTTAATAATTGCATGGTGTAAAGCTCTCGTGCAGGAAATAATACCGCTCACAGTATTATTAATTATATTTAGTCATTTATAAATAAATAGCGCTTTGAAAATATCATCACATTCTATACTAGCTAACCATAATAAGGAAGACGCGAATATAATATTTGTGCATATATTGTATTTAAAACTTTTAAAATATGTAAAAGAAGGGCCACCGCACCGCAACTGAAGTAACTTGAAACAGAACTAGTGAGGTCACTCCTTTTATGACAACTTCCTTAATTTTAGTTTTTGATTTTAGATTGTGAAACTAAACATTATTTTGTTGCAAAAATGGAGACTAACGTAGGCTACGGTTTATCCCAATTCAAGGATACCACGGAATACATAACTGATCCTTTCTTCGCGTCGTTGTAATTTTATGCTTGGCTGTAACTGAAGGGAAGAAATTTTTTTAAACTAAACAATAACGAGTGTTTGTTGACTATGTAAATTGTACTATATCATAAAAAGTAAACTGATTCAGTGTAAATAACTTATTACTGAATAATTGTATTAAATTCATTACACCTAATGTAAATAGCACAAAAACAAGCGCAGCAATTGGGGATGAGGGATTATAAATGGTTGATACTACAGTATTTCAAGGTATAAGTTGGACGTATAGGGAATAAATGTATGCATTATAATATGAATGAGTATTTTACAAATATAATTTACTCCGTATACATGAAACATGTATACCATGCAATGTTGGGCTAAAACTGGTCCGTAACATAGACGGCCTCTGTACTATTTTAAGGAATTATAGACACAATTTTAAAATAAAATACTAGATCTTGAAGTAGATAATACTACAAGCACAGACAAGTTAACCTTATAGACCACGCTTTGACAGGGAGTAGCATTCGCCAAGGCTATGTAGTGACACTACATAACTACGTCGCTAGTGAGCCGTCAGTTGGAAGCACGTCGGAAGCCATTAAATTGTCAATTTTGAACGAGCCAATGAAAACTAGCCGACCTCTCCCCGCACCCCGCCATTTTTTGGCGATTTAGTTTTCGTACTGACGTTTATTAAAGCGTGGTCTATAGGTTGACTGGTCTGTGACTACAAGTAATACTTAGACTAAATAACAAAAACCGACTTATATATTACCACATAAAAGAACTAATCAAAAACAACAAAATTGTTCTAGAAGCCAAAGACTGCATGCAAAGCAAAGGTTCCGGCATTTCGCGTCGCGTGACGACGTCCCAAGATTATCTCTACCCTAAGGCGATACGTCTACTGACGAAAATGATCGCGTGTTGATAGTGCTAACCGTCGATGGATATATATAAGCTTCTTTGACTGACCGATTGGCCGAGTGGTTAAAGACTGTGGAGCCAAGGGTCGTGGGTTCGATTCCCGCCCTATACAAATATTTTTGTGCATGAACACGTCTATTTGTTCCGTGTCTGGGTGTAGAACATCTATATATCTATGTATTATAAAGCATATTTAAGTATGTATATCAGTTGTCTGATATCTATTATACAAGCTTTGCTTAGTTTGGGAATAGATAACGCTGTGTGGAATGTCTCAATTATTATTACTCTCCACATGTATGCGAATGACATTCACAAAAGATTTGTATGGGCACAAGGAATAAAAAATAGACATAATATATATATATATTTAATTCCAACAATTTTCCATACAAAAACAATAATTGTACAAAATTCGAACGGCAACGTCGTACACATGACTGAATTATTAGAAATATGAGTATTAGTTAATTTTTCGTACAAACTTCTACTTCAATTCAAATGTTTGACACACCTTACCCTAGCACGAACTACACAAATTGCCAACGCGTAAGTAGTAAAAACGAAAAAAAAATTTAAGTTTTTGTCATAAAAGTACGAATTGACTAGAAGCCCTCTTCTGCGTTTCCCGTCTAACCATTCATACCATAACTAGCTGGTGAAAGAAGACGAGTTTTAGTCCGAGTTTCAGTGCGCAAGGTCCCCGCGCGCCGTTATTCACACCCGAGAAATCCACGCACGCCGGTCTCAACCCCGCAAAATTGCGTAATGTCACTTCGATACTATGATTTGACATGTATGACTATTAAAACGAAACGCTGCTGTCAAATTCATTTACTCAAAGGTTTTTGTTAATATCGCGAAAAGTTAAAATAGTTAGGGAAAAAACTACTTATTCTAATTTAAAACGACGATAAATGTTCGGATAAAAAAGAACAGAAATCATAAACTAGCCTTAGATGGAATTTTAATTTATGAGATCCATCAATTGATTGAAGTACGTTTGACCAACAAACATAGAACTATAAATAAAGACGTACTTTGAGATCATTTGTGAACACAGGAATATGACATCTACAGTACGAATACTTAATAATTTTTTTTAATGTTTAATATAATGGGATCCTGGTCTATAGGCAACGCTAATATATATTTTTAATGAGAAGTAAATAAAAATAATAATAATATATAATCAAATAAGTATATGGTATTTTTCATGAAAAAAAAAATTCAAACCATCGATAATTTTATTGTGAATTTTACACTATGGTAGGTATTAATTAAGTTGTATAGAAAAAAGTTTGGACGGTTGGTAATATTTTATGGTATTCTTTTACTTCAATTTTATTTACTATTTAGTACGATTAATTTAAATCTCATTTGATTAGGCGACTCATGCCCAATTGTTAAAATTACGTATTATTTTAAAACACTTCTTATTAAAAATGTCGGAATTTAAAACTTTTGTATCTTGGAATATAAACGTAAGCCATTAACAGGTGACAGTACAATTATGTAAATTTCGTAATACAATGATCGAGATATTATTTTATCAATTTATTTTACTATGATAAAGAAGCTTAGTGTTGGCACGCGTATTTTCATCAAACAACACTAGGTACATCGATATCGGTACAGGAAGAAGAAACATTGTCACTTAGAAATAGTTTTATCTGATCTAAGTCGCAATAAAATACAGTACAATGCACTCAACAACTGAGCCTGTTATAACTCAGTTGTAATTGACGCAGAAATTGAACTTGTAGATAAATAGTGGGAGATACAACTTTAATTGAGGAGCAGCCAACTTAAACGTCACGCGATGCTAGCCATGCGGAGCTTTTAAAAGTTCTGTGACATGTAAGATTTATCGTTTAGGGTTTTTTGATAAATAAAACAAATATTTTAGAGACATAAATATAAAGCTGTGAAATACATACACGTGTTTTGATAGTTTTATTAAACAATATAGTTAGTTATATAGTTTTATAAACCAAACGAAAAAATCAACTGATTGCAATGTACGGTGATACAATTGGTAATTTAACTAAATGCTTATAAAGACAGAATTGTACGGCTTAAGAGTACAGCTAAACAAATAATATATAATCAAATAACTAACTATCCTAAATTTATTTTTCAATAAGTATTAACCCTTAAAACAAAAATTTGTTTATTTTTCAGATCGCATCAACTCGTAAAATATAACGAAATTTATATACTTTCGAGAATGTATTATATAAAAAAAATAGTTCGAATATGGCAAGAATTATACATGTCCCTCTTATAAAAAGAGATTTTATAGGAAATATATGTTTTCAGGTAACAACGACGCTGAAAATGACAGCAAATATATCTATATGCTTAGATAAATACAAACTTGCGATTGTAATGTAACATCATATCACTTCCTGTTACAGGCATTGTCAAGAGTCAATACTAGAGTTGTTGAAAACTCTGCAATAGTATCGATAATTTATATAATACACGTCGTAGCGCTTCAAAGAATAACTTACATACTATTACAAAGTGATGAATGAAAAAAATCAGTGTATTGAAATTATTTTCATTATACAGTACGATTACAATAATAACAATATTTTGTTTAATTCACCGTTAAAAATATTAAATCCAGAAAATTTTAATAAATAGAAAATTGAATTTTTTTCGCTTCTATACCTTAGGCAAGTAAAGAAACTATTTAAAAAATTGCCTTTCGGTGCACGATCATCTTGTAAATGTAATTAGGGCGAACGGATTTGCCTCTTACGACGACCGCCATTTTCAGTTTCTTCCTGTATCTACACGGATAAAATCGACTTTGAGAGTGTATATCACTCATTCGGTTTTATGGAGTTGTACTACGAAACACAAGGTTACTATAGAAATGGATATAAAAATTAATTTAAAAACTTTAATTGTTAGATTTAAAAAAGACGTAAACCTCATCCGTTGTAGTTTTCTGCAAATAAAACAGTATAATCATAGGAATGAATAATCACTGTTATCCCACACGTCTCTCATCGCCTATTTATTATCGATAAATCGCTATAGACATCACTATTGTCTTGTCAGTGGCCTCCCGCGGCCTAGCGCCGTGTGTTCGCTTGTCGCGGATATCGATACTATCTGATAGTATTTCTCATTTGCTTTCAACGTCCTCATACACGTACACTTCGAGTACGCAATTCAATTTCCAATATGATTTAGTACTTACCTATATTACAATCTATGATTATCGAAATTACTTCGTGTTTGAGGTCACTAAACTAGGTTTTAAGAAATATTAAAGCAAAATTCTCGATTGCACACTACAAATATCCATCGCGATCCAGGTTATTTTTTATTTTATAAAGCTACCTCTTTGCTTTCCATAGGATTAGGCAGCGACTATAAATTTGCATTTGGTATATTGTTCTTCAACAGTACTTCTCGCTTCGAAATTATTAATTCGTTGCCTTCAGCCCCTCAGTTTCAAATGCATATTTGGCCGTTTTTTAACACGCGCCAATTGGTAGATATGTCATCATGAAGAGTTCAGTTTGTAACTAGCTACCGAACCCTAAAAATATAGATAAGGCTCGAGAATTACTAATTTGTCGATTATTTACCAACACCATTCTCCCTGCACAGACGTCACTCCATTTACGTTTGGTTATTAAATATACCTAGATAGTTGATATTTAACTCATTATTATAGAATTAACACATTCCCTATAAATTATATAACGATAGACAGGTTAATGTTGCTTCGTGGTAACAGGCTCATTAGTTGTCTAGATAATAAGTGTTTGTGCCAAGGCCGAGAAAGATTGCCTAGGAAATAAATCTTTGCTCTGGATATTGTTAAACTATGTATGTTTGATATATTGAATATATCTGAGGTTTCATCAATTTCTTCAAATAAAAAAAAGGTTATAATTTTAAAACACGGGAAATTAACATCAGTACAATACACAGGCTTTAGAAGGCTTACCGCATATTCAATATACTTAAATAAGGTTCAGTTACTTACTAATAAAAACTAAAAAATAAAGTATGTTTTCCGAAAAAAAAAATTACTTTATGACTTTATCTATATACACAAACCTAAACTAAAAGTGAAATACAACATTTTTAATTTAAAGAAGTTAGCATTAATGAGCGGTATATACCTACTGGAGAAGTCTGTGATACAACACAAACACTTTAAATGGGTACTTAAATGGTTTATAAAAATTAAAACAATGATAATAAATGATAACAAATTATTATAGACCACTTCATTGAAATTTATTAACAAAAATGCGATAATTAAAGCATACACAAAATTGGAAACTGAAGAAAATGTTAATAAACTTTTCGTGATCTATGCCGATTTATCATCGATTGCTTTAAAAAGTATTCCAAAGAAATTTATAGACAAATATCTTTATTTATTTTTCTTAACTTTTTAATGTTCTTTCTCTTCTATTTAGACATTGCACGTCATACTTAGTTTTATACTTTGTAATTTTTATTATTGATGTATTAGGTTTTGTTTAAAACAAAATTATGGAAAACTTCAAGCTTTTTCGTACCATCGTGATCAAGTTTGACAGTTGTGTATATTCGCGATCATTTTATTTTGTAGCGAAATTCTGTATTATTGAACATTAGTAACATGCAAAAGTGAGATATAATTTGTAAACATTTGCAAATCTATCCAAAAGAAACAGGAGCGAGATGTTTAATAACATTTTAGCTTATTCTTATCTTGTGGTCTATTTACATCAATAGATTGTACTAAATTCATTGATTGTTGCTATGAATTATGACTAATATCAAGACGTTCTGTTAAATAAAACTATATACATATTATATATATATATATATATTATTAGGAATTTCTTAGTTCATGTAAGTTGTGGCAAGTATATAATGTTATTATTATTAACAATTGCAAATTCCACTCTTATTCACTTAAACTTAGCCTACTGTACAATAATTTATCGATTCATATTAATTAATACTATACTCTTAAGCAAGCGCTAAGCCCTGACTGCAAATAGTGAATGGAAAACTGGAAAAACTTTAAAAGCATAAAATATACCGTTTTATTTGCACCTAGTATTGCCTCGCAGCCTCGACACATCTACGTTTCTAAGGAAATTATCTAGTGTTGTTCCTCATCCGATAGGTATCAATTATCGAAAGTTGTTTGTGGAACTATTTTCAGATGTAAAACATTATGTACTCAGATAAACATTTACTAGTGCATATTATCATAGTTGGAGACCGCCCAAATTCTAAACAGGCGAAATAAGAAACAAAAATACCGGAAAGGATAGAATTCATACATTAAACGGTGCGGTGACCAAAATGACTTGTGTCAATTGGACACAAAACTCGCGAAGAAAGTAAAACTGCGGTGACAATGCTACGCTAGTAATTAATGATCTAAAATTATAAATCTCAGAAAACGTTAAACCTTAGTTAAATAAACCGAATTCTGGTTCAAATTAATATAAAGAAACCACATTTGTTTAAATTATTAACACAAATGAGTAAAATTTATGATTTCAATACACAACAATGATTTATAGTTATAAGATATATACATTTGCATATTTATTAAAAGTTCACAAAATAAAAAAGCTAAAATATATTTTTATGTTTTAAGTGAAGCTTAATGTTCAAAATCCAATTCAAATTTCCAGTTGTTTGTTTCCCTCAACGTTATTCCTAGGATAAGTGAGAACTGGAATACCGGCCCTTAGGTTTTTTTTTCATATCACATATCTTGTATACAATATTTACATATTACGTAAACAATTAAAATTTGTGACACATTAAACATGAGATACTATCACTATTAGCACACATTCACTTTTTATGATCTGTAGTGACATTATTTTCACTTTTATCTTTTTTTAAACATAATAGTACTCGTGGGCATTGATTGCAAAATTACACATCCGAATTTCAATGCCGTTCGCGTTAGTCAGATCTCAAGAGTAATCGAGATGAATGGTTTGAATGATTTACGACCAATTTTTGATGAACCTACTTTTTTAATTCCACGACGAGAACTATCTGCGGGATATAATTTTGATTTTGTACAGGGCAGTGATTAATCAATTAATATACTACCACCGCTTACGACTATAACTTCTTATTTAGTTCCATTTTCGTCTAACAACCCAAAGTTTTACATGTCATTCATT
This sequence comes from Luffia ferchaultella, assembly GCA_949709985.1. NCBI lineage: Eukaryota > Metazoa > Arthropoda > Insecta > Lepidoptera > Psychidae > Luffia > Luffia ferchaultella. The sequence goes on from OX453262.1 coordinate 4,289,780, forward strand.
TCGAATCTTGAGGAATTTTAAGGAAATCAACGAACGACATTACAGTCTCAATATATATTTGAAAATATGTATGTAAAAAAAATTGTAATATTAGTAAATATTCATGATCTTGTATAACAAGAAGTAAAGATAAACTTGCTGACTATTTTGGCCGCATCAATAAAATCACAAAATCTATCAAAATGTACATTCTTTCACAATAACATCCCAGTTGAGATTCAACATTTACCCCTTAATAAATTTGAAACCACCAAAAAAAGAAAGCTTTATGCAAAAGCTTATTATAAAGTATCGGACTACTTAGATGCTAAAAATCCATGGGTATACACCCGCTCGCTTAACAGTTTGTTTCAATAATATTAATATTTAAACACTTATTGTTAAAACAATTGTTTATATGTTGTTTCAAAGAATGTCCCTCAGTTTCCTACGCATTCTTCTGAAAGGAACCAGCATTATTTCTTTGAACGCTTTGTGAGAACGTTTTCCCACTAAATAATAAATTCACTTATATGACATAGTTTAAGATTATGTTACATACCTACAAAAAAAAGTGAAAAAAGTGATTTGATTTGATAATTTTGTATCACATAGGAACTTTCATCCAGGATAAATATGTCACTTTATCCCTTCGACCAGTAGTGGTGTCCAATACAAAGTAGGCAGATAGTAATTTATGAAAAGTCCTTTACGTTACACGTGAAAAAAAAAACACAACAGCCAAACGTGAGACTTGTAAAGTATTTTTTGTCAGGAAAAGTTAATGTCGGCATTCAAAAATTTTTAGTACCTAATCTACACCGAAAAGCCTATTTTGCATCCTAAGTCATGTTTTATAGTTGTAATGTGTTTCATCATAGGTTTTGTAGTGGTTATCTACTTTAAACGGAAGCATCGAAAGCGTATCTAAGACAGTAGAAAGTATATTTCTCGATGATGGGGCAGGCTCCGGAATTTTCACCCTGGTTTCAATTTCGTTGCTTATCTGGTTTCTAAAGGACATATTTTCTTCGCCATTTTTTAAATGAAAATCTATTCTGCACTATATAAGTATTACATTATAAGTATTACATTATAAGTATTACATTGCAACTGTGACAAGTATATAGTGAAAATGGAAAGCCCTGGTTTGAAACAAATTTATTTTTACTGAATGCCCACTAGTAGATAGCAAGAGGTTTATCGTATTCACGACAAAGCACATTTTCGTAATTAGAATATGGTTGACTATGTTGACTATTTCTTTTATGATAACGTAGCTGTGAAATAATTAAAAAAAACGTATAATTAATGCTTAATAATAATACTAATGTCTAAAACGTTCTATTAGACAGAGAGGGCAGTATCGTACTTGTGACGTCAGGCCATTTAAAATAACGTAATTTTTTTTTGAGATAGCGTCAGAAATAAACTTTTAATAGCTTATAAGTTCCATACTCTTACTCCGTATATTATTTTGTTTATTAGCTGTCGTGTAAAATCTATTTTTGTATTTTTTAATAAATATAATATCTTTAATATTAGACAAAGGACGTAAGGAGCATTGTAAAATGTTTTCATTTATTAACAGTATAAACATACGTGCATCTGCTCGTATCTTTCATTTATTCATTGACACACATCAAGTCGATAGCACGATAACCTTTGGCATACAACCCTAACACTCTAACGCACGACTAGAGCTATCTCGATTAGGCAGACATCGCAACTATGAGGAAGCGTCCTTAGATGTTGAATAATAATTACTTTGAAATTAGAGCGACTGAGTATGTTTATTCTAGTGTATTGCATTTTACGATTATTAATATTGTATTTTATAATAAATAATGTTATTGTTATTGTTAATGTATTGCGGTACCATTTATAAGTTTAAAAAAAAATCATTTTAAGACTTTCCATGTTAACTGGTTTGTTTTTGGAAGACTACAGATGAAATATTATTAAATATTATAATATAAATTAGTAAGTATTTGAGGCTTTTTAGTGATTGAATGAAAAAGAAAAACAATAATAAATATATGAATGCAATAAAAACATTGTTTCTTTATTACCATATCAAAAAAATGATTTCTCTTTGCACTATAAAGTACAATGGTTTAATATCTAACAAAGGCCTCAAAATTAACAAAGGCTTGCTAGAAAATTCATTGTTTCGCGGCCTTCTGTGTATAATTCACATTGAACATTACTTTAGTACACAGATCATCACAGAAATCTGTTCAATATGTGAACGTTGTTGGTTTTACATTTTTATGTTAATTGAAACCTACGAATAAGCAAGCAAATATAATAAATACATTCACCGTAACACTCGTATGGTAAGTGTTATTTACTAACAGATGTTTAAGAACGAAATTTCTGTTCTAGCTACGAGTACCGATCACTTTGAAAAAAAATCCGCATGCTCAAATTATTTAATGGATCTTTTCAAATAAAAACCATTGTGTTCCAAATTAAAAATCAAATAAACAATTCAGAAATTGCTTTTTAATGTTTTCACAAATGCGTTGACAATCAAACATTAACTCTTTCAAAATTCGAGGAAATTTTGACTAAGAGTTCCACTCTGGCAATAACATAGTGCATTGTGACAAATACAGCTCGTAGCATAAAAGCTATGTTTGAAGAAAACTTGGCCATGGAACCTTTGTGGTTTGGTCAAGTGAAAAGTTTGTCTTGCCAAAGGAATCAAAAGGTAGGTCAGCAATTAACATCAATAATGAAAAGTTGTCAGCCATGGTGAAAGCCAATCTGTATAAATATATGTGCGTAGTTTTAGCATTATGGTTTGAGATTAGCATTTCCACAATATTGATCCACTTGCGTAAAATCGGCCGTACTAAAAACTTGAAAAATGGGTACTCCCCGAAATGAATGACTTGCACAAAAGCGCACGCGTCGAAATTTGCCTCACGTTTATCGATTAATGACTCATAATTGCAAATATTGAAAAAAAAAGTTTCCGAAAAGCACTAAAAATCCTCTTTACGAACTAGAAATCTATCACAAAGGCATTCGTGACCTCTCTTTAAATGTCGCAAATACGTAGATAAGTAAATAACTATTTTGTTTAAATAAATACCTACCCCTATTTCTAGTAATTTTTTTTTCTATATTAAACTGAAATTTCATACTTCAGCTCTTGATTTTTAAGTGACTATCAACTGAAAGAAATTCTATTTGTGTATATTGCAAATTAAAAAAATAAATTATTGAGTACATTTTTATAAGCTATTGGGAAGTATAACTACGGCTTAATTATTTAAATTCAAGATTTCTATACCTATATCGATAATTTTTCGATTAATCCGGCACGACTCTAGCACTTGTGGAGTGAAAAAATGTAGCAAGGCCTCGCGTCACGCAGTCTGAGGTCGACCGCTAAGAGCCGGCAGATCACGTGCCCATTCCAAAAGCGCTGGCGGGAAAACTGCGGGCTGCATATGTATTGAGTTTCTATCACGATACTAGCTAGAGGCCGCATGAGCGTGGACTCCACTGTCCAACCAAAATCAAAAAGTTTTTATTCAATATAAGATGTTTACACACACTTATTGAAAGTCGAAATTAATTGATTAGGTAATTAGGGCAACGAAAGGTAGCTTACTTATTTTGAGCGAACCACTCGCCGCCGCACAGTTACTAGTTAGATATACTTTTAAATATCCATAAATTTCAATTAACACCTTTATAAATTGTAAAATTTTAAGCCTTTTAAAATGATAAGTAGTGTTTATTCCAGATAATTTGTATTCGGATTATGTTGTAATTTACACAAACTACGAAAACTTTAATTTTATCTTAAAATACCTAATAATAATTATTATTTATTTGAATGAATCGTCGCCGTTTTTGGTATAGCCAAGGAGTAAATTACTCGAGCCCATGCCGCGGGGAATATTTTAGACGGACTCGTTGTGCAAGTTTCATGTTACTCAATAATTTATACTACAACATACCCCTTAGGTCTGATAGGATTTAATGAACCACTACTGGCTATGTAGTTATGAATTAAATTAAAATAATTGCAAATACGTAACAAAGTGCAATTGTGTATAGATATAGAGTAACACAAAACAACAAAGGATGCTCCTGACCTGTCTCGTGTGTTTGACTCGATCGATCCCAAAGACATCTATCTCCATAGGAATATAAGTTCGGAACTGGCATATAAACGTACTTAGTTCGCGGTACAGGTGTGGCAAAGCGTAGACTCTAATTATTTCGTTTTTAATCAACTTAAATAGTTTTTAATTTGGTATAAGCTTTTATTTTTAATTAGTATTTATTGGTTATTAGTTTGTATTATCAACGGATATATTTTATCGTGTAAATTATTTTGAACAATTTGGTAAAGTTTTAGACCCTATTTAATAATTTGGCTTTTTATTAAAGGATTTATTTAATTAATACATATTATTTAAGTTTAACAATAAACATTTAAAAAGCTGTAGATAAAAATCTACAGCTTTTAATGTTTTGTTGATTTAGCTTATCACTACTTCATCTTCCTCTTGGCCCCTTCCTTTCCTTTTGTAAACATATAATAAGTAATTTTTCAGGGTCTTCATTCGCAATAATTTAGACACCACTAACCGCTTTTTATTTAACCCGAAACCTGATCAGATAATGCAGCTTTAGAAAAAAACACCATACAAATCTAACTTCACTGTTTTTGAGTTGTAAGCAAATAGAATCAAAACTTCAACAATATGTGTGTAAATTCCCGGACAAACTTCATTCAACAATTACGTAGTAGTTTTGATCCAAATTTAGGCAAAAGCTAGTCTGTACTATCTATATTCATATTATAAAAAGAGAAGATATGATTTTTCGTTTGTTACGGATAAAGTCAAAAACTACTGAACTGATTTTCAAAATTCTTTCACTTATAGAAAGCTACATTATTAGCGAGTAACATGGACTGTATGTTGTTTTCAAACTAGCTTTCCGCTCACGGCTCCGTTCGCGTGGACTACACAGTTGTACCGAGACCGCTATAATTTTTTGCATATAGTTTATAAGCTGAAAAGTGACATAAACTTTTTTTTATTCCGGAAAAAGGGATCCCAGTACAACGGTGTGGTCCACGCGAGCGGAGCTGCGGGCGGAAAGATAGTACATGATAAAATCGAACTATCGAGTTCATGGGTCAATTTCTTGAGTCAAACATGTGAAACATTGCGAATACCGAAAAAAATAATCGATAAAGAATAATGAATCGTTCAGAATTGTACATGTTATGTTTTTAATGATAAATTATTACTATACGCATTTTTTATGCCAATTAAGTTCTTAGTTCATAAGATCAGACATGATAACCACGCAATGTAAACGAGATTATTCCTCAGTAATAATAATAATAATAATAATACATGGGACTTCCCACACAGCGCCATCTAGTCCCAAAGTAAGCAAGTATTATGCTTGTGTTATGGGTTACTAGACAACTGATATACATACTTTATAATATATACAAATATAAATATATATTATTTTTTTTTTTTTTTTATATATATAACAACCAAGACCCGGTACCAGTATCAATATTCATCATATTAATACTGACCCGACCTGGGATTCGAACCCGGGACCTCTAGCTTCGTAGGCAGGGTCGCTACCCACTAGGCTAAGCGGTCGTACGTGTTATGTTGATGAATGGATGTATTTAATACATTGTCGATATTTGTGCCTAACGACAATACGCTAGTTAATTTTTTTTTTTAATATTCTATATAAAAGAGTTTCTTTAAACATATAACAGGAAAAGAATTTTTAAAAATAAATAATTATTAACAAAGTTATGAATGTTTAAAATGTCCTGTTAGACAGAGAGGACAAAACCACACGGCGTACATATGTGTGACGTCAGGGCATTTAAAATAATGTTAAATATCGTTTTGCAAGAAAGAGACAGATACAAAGTTTTAAAAGCATATAAATTCTATATTCTTCAAACGAATATAATTTTGTTTATAAATTTTGTTGTTCTATAAAGCCTGTTTTTGCATATTCTTGATAAATATAATATATCTAGAGTAGTCAAATGCCGTATTCTCGTTTACGTATGTACTGGTGGCATAGATATGAGAAGTCGGTAGATATGGCGGTTATAATGCAGAAGGTGTGTATGTGAAACAGATGTAGAAGGGCTATTATTTGAACTTTATTATGAGGTTGAAAGATTGTCAATTAAGTGTACGTCTCAATGATCTTAATATCGTAGAGAAATTACTTTATTACCAGCGCTAAGTCCCACTGAAATGTAAATTCTTAGAGAAATAAAGTATGAAAATAGCCCACATAAATTTAGCGCATTCGTAAAATGCTGCTGTCTTATAAATATTTTTCTTTAGTTTTATAAAAACTCGTACTATTTCTGTAACTATGTTCCAGAGTTATGAAATTGAGGTCGCAGCCCGAGCGCCGCGAACCTGTTTTAAATCTCTAAGGTCATGTGGTCGTGGTTCGAATCCGGGCGTGAACCAATGAGATTTTTCTAACTTAAATACATTAACTATCACTGACTCCGTGCCTCGGAGAGCATGTTAAGCAGTCGGTCCCGGCTGTTGTCAATAGATGGCGGTCGTTACAATCCAACCCGCATAGGAGCAGCGTGGTGAATTTAAGTTCTAAGCGCTCTCAATCTTGAGGGGAGGCCTAAGCCCCTGCAGTGGGGTATAAAAAAAGGGCTGATGGATGGATGGTCGCAATATTCTGTTTGGTTTACCTTCTTGTAGCGTTGTTTCCGTCTGTTATGAATATTATTCCCAGATTTCTATAAACTAATATACTATGCAGTGGCAAAAGTTCAGTTTTTTTTTTTTTTTTACCCTTGCGACGGGAAGGCAAAAGTTCAGGTCCACCTTCACTTATTAATGGGCCGACTTGTGTAGGTGTGTACAGCCATGCCAACTCATTGCTTTCCCGTAAATCTGCGACGTTCAATCGCAGAATCAAAAATTCAATCAAAAATTGAAATTGGTAAATTCCCAAATTACCATTTAGTTTGCTGAGTTTCTAATTTGATTGAGTTGTTAACTTATTTTCTTTCAAGAAATACGTTTACAAAACGTTCTGTTTCATACTACAACGATACGTCATTCGTTTATTCATTCGTTGTGGTCTGTGTGTAGTGATGGCGTGAAAATTAAAAAAAGGAAAATTTTCTAATAAATTTTGCTTTTTCAAATTTGTAAGAAAAAGGAAAATGTTTTACTAATTCTACGTAATTTTAAAATCTGTCCTATATCTTTTTTAAAATTTAAGTTGGCAACACTTTGTGTGTGGATAGCTTTAAGTACAACATTCGTAACTCAGTGATTCTCTTCCTAAGCGGCATTTTGTAAATAACACGTAGCCTATTATCGATGTCGTCTATACCTTTTCTATGCTATCTAAACCCATATAACTGAGTTTACTTACTTTTATTGGTATCACAGATCTTTGTTGGCACATCTAAAATTCAATGACACACAAAATCACTAGCGCGTTAGAAAACCAGTTGACACGATGTGTATAATAAGTACTGCTTTAGTCATGCAAACTTTTCAAATACTCAACTTTACATCGAAGTTAATATTGCCGTGTTTTTCCATAAACAGACTATAAAACCAGCAATGTAATATTCATAAATATTTATTTTGTAGTTTGTATACTTAAAGTTCATTCGATTATCGCGCCGATGCGATGGTCCAAGGATTATGCTGATTAGAAACCGGTTAAGCTATAAAAGTAAGGTAAATAGATTTTCGAACGAATACTCCAAAGTATTACCTGTAACAAACAAAAATGTTATTATTAATAATGATTAATACAAGTAAGAAAAATCTACAGATTTCGCGCTTCTCGCAGCTATCGGTGGACATTGAAAATGAACATAAAAAAAACTTATCACACATTTTTGTCAAATATGTTCATTAATTTTTTTGAAAAAGTTACTTACCAATTTTCGAAAATTTGGTATCATACGATGCTCCACAAGCACCTGCATCTTTTAACACCACTGCCTTTCGTCTACCATCATAAAATTTGGAAATATAGCCGAATTACACTCCCCCACGAAAACGATCTGATAAACAATTTCAATGTTAAAATTGGTTGATATAAAATAATGTTGTCTCAAGGAAACACGATATTTAAATAACCGTAGCCAATATAGAATTAGTCATAGAGTAAATTAATTTGACAGCACGTTTCGTTTTAATCTCAGAACAAAACTTGAGTAATTGTTCTGAGGTTTTAATACAGTCATAAATGTTAGTTAACAGTATCGAAGTGACATTACGCAATTTTGCGGGGTTGAAACGGGCGCGCGGGGATTTCTTAAGGTAAAGAGCGACGCGTGGGAATCTTGCGCTCTGAAACTCGGACTAAAACTCGCCATCTTACACCGGCTAGCTATAGTATGAGTGGTTAGACGATAAACGCAGAATAGGGCTTTCTTTTTAAACGTTTTGGTCAACCGAAAATTCATAAATTTAATATAAAACTAAACTCTCAAATAATGAACCCATCCTTTTTTAAGTTGTTTAATAATTTTATAATGATAAATCAATTTATCAAATGAAAACATACAATTAATTAAAATAAAAATAACCTCATGACGATAGAAATTGTTTAAATTTAAGTTAATAGTTCATCCTTATCGACAAGATAATTTTATTCTTAACTATAAATAAATTGGTGACCCATCTCTGCTCCCGGGCGTTTTTTTTTTGTGTTATCATTCGTGCCAACAATCTCAAACATCGATTCAGAATTACAGTAATAGAAGCGCCCTACAAATAGTCCAGGAGCCTGTGGTCGAAAATGGTCACAAGTTTCTATAACATAAGTTGTTTTTACGATTCCGTACCTCTAACGTAAAATAAGGATATAGGTATATAGGATCACATCGTTGTTAGTATGCCTATATTTAACAAGACATGACTTTTACCTTAGGAACGCGTACAGATATCAAGTTGAAATTTATATCAAATATCAACCTACGGTCCCATGGAGCTGAACCAAGGTTCTAAGTCTACGCATTAATTTCAACCGCATATTCTGACACTCCAAGTACATAAATGAAAAACGATATTTCCCGTTGAACTTTTATTATTAAACAACCGTAACCGTTTGTCAACCGCAACCGTTTCAAATTTTTCAATAATGTTCAATTAGATTTGTAAGTAGGGATTGGTTACGCAAAATAATCAATCAAAACAAAGTTGGATTCATCTAAATAATTGGTTTGCCCTGGTAGGCATTAACATTTTTGTTATAGTCCAGGTTGTATATCAATACTCAACTCTTAAAGAATTTTTTTCTAAAGGTAATTCAAGATCGACGTGAATAGAAAGTGAGTTGCGAAAGCATATTTTTTTTTTTTCGGGAGTTTCCATTTATTGGAGTATTTTATAATAAGCGAAGCGGGAAATTAGACTCGATATATACAATGTTGGATTTTTTTTTTTTTTTTGATAAATGTTCATATAAAATTTTTTGTGTATCGAATTTGAGAAGTATTTCAGGTTGTGCAAAATTAGTACCAGAACCAGCGATAATGGGTTTCCTCATAATTTGTTCTGATAATTAATTTTCTATAACGTTTGTACGGAGTAGGTACACTAGATTTTTGCTGTCACTTTATATCTTACTAGTGTTTTAAATATCGCGTGATGAATATCACAGAATCACGTGATAACACTATCAAACGAGTTTCATCCATTCAAAGCGTACTGATACTATGATTTTCTTATGATTATCAGTTTCTATATGTTTTCCTTCGCTGTTTTAAGTAACCAGTATATTCGGATAAACTGGGAATGATAATTGATGTACGATCATTCGATGGGAATGAAATATTTGTGGCTGATCACGAAAATTGTACAATAGAATAAAGTGCCAATTACTTGACAGTTTATTCCAATATTGAGAAAGGGGGAAGGAGTAGAAGTATTTTGTATTTTAGAAGCTTTTAATTTTAGCTTTACTTCTATGTATTATTGTGTATTATTATTGTGTATTATTATTATTCTATCTTTATTTGGGTTAAATCTTGCGAGATAATTTAGAGGCACTTCCTCTTGAACTACGAAGTTGAAATTTTGCACACGTATGTAATTTGAATGACAATACAATAATCTGGTAAATTAAGTCCTGGCTATGCAGCCAAGATGTTCTCATAGCGAGAGAACTCCTCAACGGTTAATCGAATCGAGTTAAAATTTTGTAGATGTGTGAAATAAAAAAAAAATGACGATGGAGCTGGTAGGTGGATAACAGAACTCTTCAATTGTTACTAAAACACACCGAGTTTGAGGTCATTAGATTTGAGTTCACGATCACTTTGTTTAGCATACCGTAACGAGGGTCTGATGATAAAGCTGGAAGGTGGACTGCAGAACTCTTCCATGGCTTTTCGTAAACCTACTATGGTGCCCTCTTCAACAAACTAAAAATTTAAAAATAATCTTCAGTGTATCTGTATATTTTAAAAGCTTTATTCGTCAAACGTCCTATGTAAAAAGTTGCCCATTTTAACCTATTAGTAAAAAACAAAACTTTTCATTACATCCTTATTTTGTATTCGAATCTCGAACTAGAGTTCGAAACTATCCATTCACTGCCAGCCAGTATCTTAACTAGCCAGTCTCTACATCTCTTTTCTAAATCCCCAACCCTAACCTGAAGAAGATCTCCCTTCTTTACTCCTATTTCTAGCTTTGGGCTCGATACAAAGACATCCCAACTACCTAAACTGGTACGTTCTCAAATTGGGCAAAAGGCTACACATTTCTCCCTTTGTCTAGACACTTCGATGTATTGCCCAGCCCATACACTACAATACCAATCAAAACAGACGCATTGTCGCCATTTCACCTGACAAAATTTCATGAATTTTGAAACCCCATACACAATAGAGTTTCAATTCGGTACTTATATGTCAGCTATATGAATTAGAGGTGTTATATATATATATATATTCAAATTATTGGTGTACGCCGTGTCTACGCATGAGTATAATCACACAACATTAAACTGACAACTATAAGCTCAATCTCACTGCATACACTCTGTAATGGAACTGAAAGTTCCACCTCTACGTATGTAGCTAATGATATTTCTCGTATTCACTCAGCACCTGAACCGTGATGTCGTGATAGCCCAGAGCGCAACGAACCTGTCTCAAATTTATAAGGCCCCATAGGGCCATGGTTCGAATCCGGGCGTGTACCAATGAGTTTTTCTGACTTAAGTACACAATATCACTGACACCGTGCTTCGGAGGGCACGTTAAGCAGTCGGTCCCGGACGCTGCCAATAGATGGCGGTCGTTACAGTTCCCAACCCGCAGTGGAGCAGCGTGGTGGACTTAAGCTCCAAGCCCCCCTCCTCACCCTGGGGGAGGCTTAGGCCCCTGCAGTGGGGTAAAAATGGGCTGATGATGATGACCTGAACCGGCTCTGGTTCACGTATCATATTCTAGTTCAAGTATATCACATACACATCGACATCTTGATAAACGTGTTGCTTGTCAAAGTCACATAGCATTTATGTGACATACCCAAGGAATTTTTATGGCAAACGGACACATGGTTCTCATAAACGATTGGCATCGTAATGTAGCTAGTAATGATATATTGGACATCCCACGCAACGCAATCTAATCCCAAAGTAAGCAGAGCTTGTATTATGGGTACTAGACAACCGATGTACAAAAGTAAATATTTTTATAATATATGCATATATAGATATTTTACACCCAGACACTGAATAAATAAACATGTTCATGCACACAAATATTTGTGCCAGGCGGGAATCTAACCCGCTAACTTTGCTTTTGCAGTTACGGTCTCTAACCAGTCGGCCGATCAGTCAGTCAATTAATAATTAACAAATTAACTGACTGACTGTTGTGTGACTGAAAGTTAGCCTCTTTATAGAACGTGATAGTGTTTGTTTAGAAATTTAGAATAACACTTTAAAAGGTCATATTAAAAATGCAATTTAGCAATGGCATAGTGACATTATAATAACTATTATTCCAAGGGTGTTTATACAGTATATGAGAAAAGTATGCTAAATTGTAGTTTTGATAAATGATAATAAATTAATGAAATCTTTGAATTTTAGGCAATAAAATACCTGGTACCTTATTAAAATTTGTGCGATCTACTTGGGTATATCCACAAAACCGCTATTTTAAGTTTCACATCAGGAATCGAATAACTGTGAACATTTCTCATAGGAAGTGAAACATAGTTCGAAAGTGGTGACATCTTTGAAACATAAATGGAATTCATTGTCTGGAACGTCAAATAAATCGTTGTAAAACAGTGAAATCACATTTTGCGATTCGCAACGTAATATATCCTTGTCGAGATAAGAACGTTATGAAATAATCATTGACAGATACGAGTACATTATAAATTATTATATCGGAAGCTTTTCGAATATATTCGTAACTAAAGCATTAAGTTTCTCTTATAATAATAATAACGTATACATTACAACAACAACGTCTAGGCCCCAAACTAAGCATTAGCTTGTATTTTGGGTACCAAGCGAAAACACCACATACATATAACAACCAAGACCCGGTACCAGTATCAATATTCACCATGTAAATACTGATCTGACCTAGGATTCGAACTCGGGACTTCCAGCTTCGTAGGCAGGGTCACTACCCACTAGGCTAAGCGGTCGTCATGATATACGACGTCGCTTGTTCTTATTTCTTATAGTATTTCATTGCATTTTTACTAGACGAATCGGTGTTATTTGAAAAAAAAATGTCAACTCACGTAGATTTCGTTTTGGTATAAAATAATAACAACCCATAAAAGCACGAATTGATTAAAAGGCCTCTTCTGCGCTTCACCCTAGCGAAACCGCATTCGACAATTTCTATACAGTGAAGTAACAGAACGCTGCTGTCAAATTTATTTATTCTATGCAAAAACCTCTAAAATTATATGGTCAATCATTTTAAATTTTTTCTTAGGCCGTTTAATCACAGGCCCATCTATAGAAATGACTCACGGGTATCAAATTCCTCTGCTTGTGTTATTTCTGTTACAGTTCATTTCAAGTTTATTGTATTCACTTTTTCCTTTTTACTATCAAATCGAATTAAAGTCATTAAAAGTAAAAAAGAAATAAAATAATAAATAAAAATGTGTGTTAAAAAAATAAATGTTTGCTGTATCTATGATGTACCTACTATGAGATTGACACAATTTCTTTTAATTTTTTTTTTATTTATCTATAACTCTATTAAAAATTAAATATAAAATATACTATATGGTATAGTTAAGTTAATGTTTTTAGTATCCGTTCTCCATTTTGTGGACTTAATTTTATGGTAAGTAATGAATTATATAAAAATCATGAAGTTGTTTGAGAGAATGATATACTGTACACCGCTATGAATAAAATTGTTTGAGCATAATATTTGCGCATTTTCATAAATACTACATTACATGTGTAATGTAATAAAATCTAAACATAAACACATGTGATATCACAGCATATTATATACCCTTGGCTGAGGATATCAGTAATATTAATCTTCCACATAAATCATCTTTGCACGGACACAAAGTCCAACATGTCACATGACAACATGTAGCCAGAATAATTACTATACACTTTTATTACTGGACCAACTTCTTCACTTCATCGGCCAATTTTTACCCCACTGCAGTGGCTTAAGCCTCTCCCGGGGTGAGAAAGGTTTGGAGCTTAAATCCACCACGCTGCTCCACTGCGGGTTGGGGATTGTAACGACCAACTAAATAAGTATTATCTAAGTATAATTGTTATTACTTGTTCAGGGCACTCGGGTACAAAAAGTTTACAATATTTTAGGAATACTTTTATATAAGGTGTGATTTTTCACTTGTCGAACATTAAAAATTTAATTTTTTTTTATTACAGTTTCCGTTTTAGGATCACATAGCTTATTCTTGTTTTAGTGTGTCAGTAAGAAAACTTTAAGAAAAACATCAATGTGGTTTTCTTTATCAAATTTATGTTCCATTATAAATTTTTTATCATTATAAAATTTATATAAAAAAAGATAAAAAGTAAAAAACTAATTTTATTTTTAATTTTCTTTAAATAAACTTTAATTACTGTCAAAAATTATACTAAGTGTGGTCTAATAGACATTTAAAACAGAAATAGGGGTTCCAAATATAAAAATTTAATTTATAAAAAATAAACAGAAAAGATTTAAGATTGAATATTCATAACAATAAAAAAAACATAGGCAAAATCCTGCAAGTTACAGACTATCAGACCAGTAAATTTATTTTCTTAAAATTCAACTACTTATTTAAAAAAACCCACTTTGAAAAAAGTCTGCGCTCGTACTACATACACCGTGCTCGGTTGAATGTAGTCCAAACTTATAGAACGTGTAGAACTTACCAAACTAAACAAAAAGTTTCAACCGAGAAGATGTTGCAAACTAATGGTTACCGAGAAAAATCGAAATTTTTTTGCTAGTATTTTTTTATATAGCAACAAATAAAAAAAAATACAGACATTTTTATTCAATCAGGTTTACTTGTGAACTCAATAAAACATCAAAAAACTGTGTCGCGCATCGCGAAATTGGAGAAACCCTACTCGTGGAACACCCGATATTGTCTAGACAGACTATTCTTTGAATTGAAATGTTAGTAGGCGGTAGACCCTGTCTCGGAATAGTATACGTTCAGCCGAACGTGGTTTATACACGTATTCGTCGCAAACCCAGATAAACATTTAACTTCTGACGGCCATTTGTTTCGTCATTGTTTTCGGTAATTTTTGTTTACACTACAGATACCTTAATATTCGAGTCATTAAGACATTTTACCGACAGCTTTGCGAGAGTTGTAAAGTTCTACTTTATTGTTGGAAAAACTTAGAGCGCGAACTTTGCGAGTTTCTTAACGAATTCGCGAATTTTGTATTGTTCCTTTTGTTGGAGATCTATTTATTCTCACTTTGCTCACCAATGCCCGTTGAGAACAATATACTTATACTTAAGTACACATAATTTATTGTGCGGCTTTAAACTTTAAGTTGTTTATTAATTCAATGGCTTTACTAAAGGGAACTTTGGGTGCTTCGATATGGCGCGTTCGAAAATAACATTAAACAAGAACAAAGTATCTTGTAACCAGAATAACTTTTAACAAAAGCAAATTGGGTAACATCTCCACAAGTAAAAAAAAATAATAACAAGAAAGTAGAGTTTTATAAAATTTCTGTAAGCTACTGTAAAAAATACATTAAAACTTTAAGAAAATATGTATGTCTATACGATAGAAATACCACCATCCTATATAATATCGTATATAAAGAGACCATGTCAGTTACAACAAACAAAAAACGTGTGTCATTGTTCTAGCAGTTTCATAACTCGTAAGAACTGAAAAAAAAAAAACGATAAATGTGATTTTCGTCAACTTCACTTAAATCCAAATCTATACATATATTATTAAATTTCGTGAAAATTGTGATTTGTGACTTGTGTTCTTTCTCGGATAGCCATTTCATATAGTGTAGATATAGTATTGACATCTTGTGTATGACTTAGTTAATTTTTACAATTTGAAGTTGATTTGTTTGTAGTTTGTTTTAATTTTGACTGTTATAACGTAAGTGTTTTACTAACAAATGAGTTTTTGTCATTGGAAATGACTTTCATTTCGTTGGAGTATAGGGGGTCATTAGGGAGTTTTGTGAGACAGGCAGATTGCACAAAGAGTTTGCGAGATATCGAGATGAACGTGTCAAAAGCTGCAGCTCGGCAAGCTCTACAAGATGGCATAAAACAATTTGGAAAAAGTTCAAAAACAAAAAAATTATGGACTAAAAAAATCGCAATTTTTTCCCCGATTTTCATGTTGGGAGCCCGATATCTCGAGAACTAGGTCCGAATAAGAAAAAAATAAATAAAACAGCTCGAGGTAATTAGATGTGGCATCGATTGAGACTAAAATTGTTAGAATCGGACAACCGGAAGTGGTGGTTAAGGGTGCCCTTAGTTGGAAGTCGGATATGCGTCGGTGTTACATTTCGTACTAATTCGGTTTGTTCGATCGAAATGTCGCACAGAATGTTATACTTTAAAGTTTTAAGCTTATTCAGATACAGTTTTGGTATTTTTTTTGCGAAAAAAATTTATTTCGAAAAATATTATCCAAAATATGTGTGTTCACTTTATTCCGTTATGTTCATTTCCAATGTCGTAAGAAGTTCGTGCGAAAGCAGGAGATCCGTTGATTTTTTACTTGATAAGAAATAACAAATAAATAAATTATAAATTGAAGTGCGCTACCTAAATCATTTAAGTTATATCAAAGTGATGCGTGAAAGTTTTTATCGTCTCGAATAGGTCCAATGAAAAGTTGCGACTCTATATGTCTATACCTATTAAGAAATTTTCATTGTGGTTTGTTTTGAAATATAGTCCAATTAGAGTCAGAAATAGATTTATAAAGAGGCAAAAGAGCCAAAACTTCGAAATTCCTGTAAACATCCTAGTTATAGAAATTACGTATTAGCTACATAAATATAATCGTAAATATTAATATATATAAATATGTCGTAATCGTTTAAGAGCGTTTGTATAGATCTTCACGCGTCCAGCGCAACCTTAATACAAAATCGCAATATCAACTTAAATGTACACCATAAACAAGACCATTCGAAAAAAACCGAAAGGTTCCGTGGGTAGAGATTAGAATGACATTTGCCCTGAAGGCTTGTCAATATACATTGACGTTTCATATTGACAGACTACGCAAGAATACAGACATGCCGAGTGACATACTTTTAGTTGAGTTCCGATTGCGTTATTGTTTTCTAATTAATTATCACCGGTGACAGTCAGCACATATCGTCTGTAAGCTGCTACGGGTTTTCGGTAAAACCATAAAAGTGTCGTGATAGCCCAGAGCGCAACGAACCTGTCTCAAATTTATAAGACCATAGGGCCATGGTTCGAACCCGGGCGTGTACCAATGAGTTTTTCTGACTTAAGTACATTAACTATCACTGACTCCGTGCCTCGGAGAGCACGTTAAGCAGTCGGTCCCGGACGCTGTCAATAGATGGTGGTCGTTACAATCCCCAACCCGCAGTGGAGTAGCGTAGTGGATTTAAGCTCCAAACCCCCTCCTCACTCCTGGGGGAGGCTTAAGCCCCTGCAGTTAAGTGAAATGGGCTGATGATAATGATAAAAGTGTGTACAGGAGACACGGGACCGAGATCCCGTGTCCATGGCACGGACGAGCATGGAATCTAGCGGCAATGCGTTTTAATTAATAATAATATCTGGAATATCTCACACACGATCATTCAGCCCCAAAGTAGACAAGTGAAATGGGTATCAGGCAGAAGAGGTACTTAAATATTTTTATGATATGATGACCGGTTGGTCGAGTGGTTAGAGACCCTAACTGTGGAGCCAAGGGTCGCGGGTTCGATTCCCGCCCGGGACAAATATTTATGTGCATGAACATGTCTATTTGTTCCGTGGCTGGGAATAAATAAAATATTTACATGTAAATATTATAACATGTTTAAATGAATTTGGGTCCATTCGAGTTTAAAATCTCCTTGAAATAAAATATAACAATTGCGAGACCAACAATCGATAAGTAGGTGTTACTGACAATGACCCTGTCTGCTCCGTATCGGTGTGAGAGATCAAACGATCACTTTTTTTCACGTCACTACCAGATGGACGATAGTGATGTACAATAAACAACAATTGTTGTGTTTGTCGATGAAATAAATCGATACGGTTACTTCTCGATGTATTGTTGTTTTATTACAGAATTTATTATCAGATCATGTCTCATTTACATATAATGATAATAATATAATAATACCTGGGACATCCCACACAGCGTCATCTAGTCCCAAACTAAGCAAAGCTTGTATTATAATATACTTTAAACCCAGACAAGGAACAAATAGACATGAACATGCACACAAATATTTGTCCCGGGCGAGAATCGAACCCGCGACCCTTGGCTCCGCAGTTAAGGTCTTTAACCACTTGCCCAATCGGTCAGTTATATTGTAACATATATTTTTTGTGATGCGATAGCTGCGTGAGTAGTAGCGAGCCCGCTTTTTGTTTAAAAGGCCGTGGTTCGAATCCCAGGGCATGCACCAATAAGCTTTTTTACGGTATAACTGACTGTGTGCCTTGGAGAGCACGTTAAGCCGTCTGTATCGGTTGTCATCAATCAGTCAGTCAATCGTTAAAGTCCATTAACCCACACTGAATCAGTGGATTAAGTCCGAAGCCTCGTCATCCCGAGAGTCTGCAGTGGGGCATTAATGAGCTGATGGTATGGTATGCTTTTCGTGTTCAATATAATCATATAATACCTTATCCTTACTTATAGCCTAAGAGACTACTAAATAATATCTTCCCTGATAAAACAAAGAATAGGTATTTTATACAAGCATTTTTAGTGTCAAAAGTGATGTTGATTTGAAAGTTAACCGGAAAAATGAAAACCGCACGACCTTTTCATTATTGAGCTACCTGTTTTCTGTTAAGATGCATGGATGGATTCTGGGAGATCCCACACAGTGCCATCTAGGCTTAAATTAAACAAACATTACGCTTGTATTATGAGGTACTGGACAACTGGTATACATACTTAAATATTCTTTTTATAAAATATACATATATACATACTTTTTACACCCAGATACGGAACAAATAAACATATTCATGCACACATATATTTGTCCCGGGCGGGAATCGAACCAGCCCGTGAAACTTTGTTCCACATATAGGGTCTCTAACCACTGACCAATCGGTCAGTCGAGTAGCACCACATAGTTTTATTAAAATATTCAACATACTTAATACATAGCTAAAAGTTTATCTTTTTAATTGACATCCTTAAAAAGAAATACCGGAAGCCATTTTTTATTAATTCCAATTTTTTATTTTTTTAATTCCAGACTACTTTCAACCTTGTGCAATCACTGTGCATTAATATGTATGTTGTTATTATGTTACGAGGGGTCAGGTAAGCGATTGACTCCACCTTATAAAACTTGCAAATTACAGTCTCAGGTCAAGGTATATTGGTATAATCCTTCGGGAGTGCCACTGTATTTGTGTTTTCCTACGGGAGTGTCACCTTGTTTGTTTTCGATCTATCTTACCGTACCGAATTACTTTTTGAAAAATGCCACTGAAAAGGAATACGTATGTTTATGCTTTTTCATCTTAGAGAGGTGATTAGCGTTTACTATTTTATCGATGCCGTCATTAAAGCTATAAACTCTTATTTTATGAAGAAAACTACTTAAATCTTTAAATATATTTAATGTAAAAAAAAGCCTAGTGCGTGTCAGACAATGATCAATTTCGGGTTCCGCAGAATCTTTCGACTACCAATTTTACGGCTTCAAATAAAAGTTTGTTACAAAGATCCCATTTAGTTTGTTGGTAACTGAAAATTACGGATATTCAAAAAAATTGCAAACATAGTTTATTTAAAATAGATTTCTAGTAATACATTTGTTAAGTACTACTACTAGTGTTTGTTTTAGATTTTTTTTAGTTCTTTCTAGTTCTTTTATTTTTCTAATCATGCGGTTGAAAAGTTACACTGATTTAAGTTAAATAATTTAAGATCTCATATTTCGCGAAATATTCACCTAGATAAAAATTTCACTTAAACATTTAAAACGCATTTTATTAAAATCAATCAAAAGATACGTACGAAATGAATGTATGTAACACCATACCATATGGTCAGCCCTTTAATGCCCTACTGCAGGGGCTTAGGATTCTTCTCGGGATGAGGGGACTTGGAGCTTAGTCTAACACGCTGCTCCTAGGCAATCGGTACCGACGCGCGATGGCTTAACGTGCTCTCCGAGGCACAGACTCAGTGATAGTTATGTACATAAGTTAGAAAAAAATTTATGGAAAGGCACTACTTAAATAATATAATTTTGTTAATTTTTTTACATAATAATTATTAGTCATCTGATAAGACAGTCATCTACTTATGAAACATGCGAATCAGTGAAAGAACAACTATACCAAGTGTTACGTTTTCAGAGCATACGCTTTTCGATATGAAAATATGTCACGGACAAGATAGACCGACAAATAGTAAACATAATTTTAGCACGAAATCTATACGTAGTATAATAAAATCTATTAAAACGGGGTCAATTCTGTACATAAGATCTTTTTCCAAAACAATATTTTTTATGGGTTATGTAGACGATGCTGTACCCAAAATAAATGTTTTTTTGGGACTTTTGTGTATTTGTTTGTATGAACACGAAATACTCAATAATTACTGAATCGATTTCGATTAAATTTTTGTAATTTATTAGTCAAACCCAGGATCTAATCTAATATTAGAATTTATCACGCTTTGTCACTTAATAACTACACAGGTAACGATTTTTTCGGTGATTTTAGAACAATGTGGGAAGAGAGAACTGGAATGAATCTTGCGGAGGCAAAGCAGCGGTCAGCAGCTAGTATTACATAAAAAAACGTTTCTTTAAAAAAGAACAATCACAGTTACTCGTATAATATTGCGTAACATTACGCCGCTCTTATGACAGGCAGCCACGATTAAAGATAATGCCGTGATATTATGAAAAAAAAAATTGTAAGCAAAAAACGTTCACTGTTCTATGAAACTAAAACAAAAGTCCGAATTCACGACTAGTTTGATTCGTAATGCAGTTTTAGATTGCCGATAAATGATCTACATTATACGATTGCATCTGTTGGGTAATAGCTTCGGGTGAACGGTAATGACGCGTACGAAATACAAATCGATTATGGATAATTGTGTAGCTAATAAGGGATTTCATGTGAATGGATGGAAAGAGCAGCATGGTGGATTAAGCTCTAAGCCCTCTCATCCTGAGGGGAGAACCAAGCCCCTGCAGTGGGGTGTACTAGGCTGGTGGAATGGAATGGATGAAAAAAACCTCTTTTGGTAGATCGTGTTTGTAGCCTATTGAACATAAAATAAAAATTTTCCGTACCACGCGCTTACAATTTTCTCTAGTAAGCCTTCTTCGCTTCGCTTAATCCTTATCGCCCATGAGTCGGTTGCTGTGATTTTAATTTTTTCGATACCTCTGTTGTCTTTATGCATTAGTTAGTAGCCGCTTTTGGTTTAAATGGGTTTTCGAAATTATTTTTGTGTTTTGTGCGCAGCATAGATCAAATTTTTTAATTCAACCTACTGGTGATACAAAACTTCATCATCATCATCAGCCCGTGTCTCTCCACTGTAGGATATAGGCCTCTCCCAAGGCTCGCCACCACACACGGTCCTCCGCCTTTCGCATCCAACTACCCCCGGTATGGTGCTTCAGGTCATCTGTCCACCTGGCCGCGGGGCGTCCAACGCTTCGCTTTCCGGTACGTGGCCTCCATTCGAGAACTCGTCTACCCCATCGGTTATCCGTTCTACGGCAAATATGACCGGCCCATTGCCACTTCAGCTTGCTGATCGCTTCGTATCGCTTGATGGATACAAAACTTACAATCGAAATTTTTTATTTATACATTATTGGGTAATATCTTTTATCCTCTTTCCGACGATATCCAAGTTGTGTCTGTACTACTTATATTTTTTTCTGATATTCACGTTTTAATGAAATACGGGAATAAAATTTTTTCAAAGAAATTGTTCAAAAGTAAATACTCGCCACTGTTTATGTGGATCACTGCAAATGGAAATTTCCACTGTTATAATTGGCTTTAGCCTTTTGGTCGAAATATGCTCCACATACGAGTGTGCAATTTTGATTGAGCAATAAGCGTTCTTTCGGAACACGTTTTCGTTACGATCAATATTTCTTTTTGTGCACCCCACTATGTAAGGTCTATGAAAGACATGTAATTCGATGTATCTCAAAATTCGATCATCCATAGCCTCTGTGAGCCAGAAAACAATTTGAAATTATTGAAGCTGGAAAACTATAACATTTTCTTTAGTAAATAATTCAATTTCATTCTACTACCAAGTTCTCTAACTAACTTTAAAGATCTTGGCCGTTACGACAAATGAGTTAGGTACTTACTTGCGAAAAGTAATTCAATTGGACTAGGCAAAAACTAAAACGTTATTACGTTCTATGTACGTCTGTTCGTCACAAATGTTTTTCTCGAAATCCACGTCAATGAGAAAACTAAAATTTGACCGATTGTAAAGACTTGTTCAACCAGCAAAATAATAATAATCTTTACTGTACACTAAAAATGAATTTAAACAAAAAAAAAACAAAGCACCTCAGTAACTAAGTTGGTACAAAGAGCGGTCTTATCGCTAAAATCAATATTTCTCAGACAAAGTTTGGATAGATACACAAAAAAAAAACTTGAGAAAATATTGGGTAGTTCATGGTGTACCAACTGATAGAATAAAATAAGCTACATAAATAAAATATCTATATATATACCAATAAGGTTCTGTCCAAAAGCTCATATCCCAAAAAAAGTTCTATTAAATTTGTAACAAAGTATTGGTGCTAGCAGCATGCTCTATAAAAGCTTTTGACGAGATATTTCCGCTCTTTAAACTTAAACAGCGAGCAAGTAATGTGAACGTCTATGTTACTCTCTTATACAACAGTTATAGTGCAGTACAATGACAGGCTAAAATAATATTAGTACAAGAGCTATTTCAATATGGATCAATCAGTGTTTAAAGTTTCTATTCACACAATAAAGGTTCCAAAATAACTGCTAAAGTACTTTACGCTGCTGGTGGTTTAAATTAAAAACCTCACAATGAGGAAACAATTTAATTCCCTCTTATTCTTCTAGATTTCGATGACTAAAATTTTGATACCTACAAGGTTAGTAAATAACGAGTCATGGATAACAAGATAACTACTTGTTTTTTTCTGTCAGTCTCACAGTTACTAAAAAAATTGCACTTAAAAGAAAATTATTTAAATTTTCTATATTAATAAAATTGTAGTGTCTGTCTGTCTGTTCGAGCTGATCTTCGAAACGGCTAAACTGATTTCAATGAAACTTTGCAGACATGCCGAGGCCATTATCGGAGGTGAAATAGGCTATTTTTTGTCTGTGTGTCTATCCGTCTGTTTGTCTGTTCGAGCTGATCTTCAAAACGGCTAAACCGATTTCAATGAAAATTTGCAGACGTGCAGAGGGTATTATCGGGGGTGACATAGGCTATTTTTGTCTGTCTGTTTATCTGTCCGTCTGTCTGTCTGTTCGAGCTAATCTCCGAAACGGCTGAACCGATTTCAATGAAACTTCACACGTGTGATAAAAAGAATATCAGGAGTGACATGCAATACTTTTCGTTTATCTGTCTGTCCGTCCGTCTGTTTGTTCGAACTGTTCTCCGAAAGGGATAAACTGATTTCAATGAAACTTCACAATGTGATTAAAAGATTATTAGGAGTGACATACAATACTTTTTGTTTGTCTGTCTGTCCATCTGTCTACATGTTCGAGCTAAACTTTTAAAAATTTTAATGAAACTATACAGACATTGAAAATAGGTTGTCAAGAATGATATAGGTTACTTTTTGTCCGTCTGTCTTTTTGTTTCGGCTAAGCTCCAAAACGACTAGACCATGTCAATGAATCTTCGCAGTCATAAAAAGGAGGTTATTAGGAGTGACATAAGTTAGTTTTTGTCTGTGTGTTTGTTTGTTTGTTTGTTCGGGCTAATCGCCGAAATGGATGATCCGATTTTACTGAAATTTTGCAAGCATAAAGGTGTTGTCAGGCGCGATATGCAATTTCATATATATGTAAAAATTCGTAGTGTCTGTCTCTCTGTTCCAGTTAACCTCCAAAACGGCAGACCGATTTTGGGACCAACCTGTGGGATAGCTATCCTTTATGCTGAACTGGCTAAATGGATGATGGATTTTAATGAAATTATGTATAGAGATTTCTTAGGTAGTTAAGTTTAAGAATATTCTAGAAAATATCACAACGTTTTGGAGTGTCGCGTCCCTTTGACTGTATCGGTACAACTGTGTAGTCCACGCGAGCGAAGCCGCGGGCAGAAAGCTAGTCTTAAGTAAATCTCTAAGCTATCGACTGTTTGTTGGTGAAGTGCTGGTACAAAACCCTGATTGCGCAAGCTTGACGCGTTCTTGTATGGTGTTATTTGCGACGTACATTTCCCTTTAGTAATCCAATTAAGTTACATTAGTATTTAACTTTCAAGTAACATAAAAAATATACAAGATCATTACGAAAAAAAAAATGGTTTCAAAGTAAAAACATCCAAACTGTCTTTACTAAATTTCACGCATGAATGTACTAAACAAGACAAAATGACATGCATGGTTTACTAAATATTTTACTGTATTTAACACTAGCTACTTAAGCTTTCTCGAAACTTAACGGTACTGACTGAACTTTTATTTCCGACTGTACATTAGAAACAATATGCCTTATGTTGACAGACAATACCAATACCTGTTATTAATGACAGTTGCGAAATATAACGATCGATATCACAACCGTTTCGTAACTAAATAACTGAATGCATTGTTTTCACCAAACAAATACGCGGTGGTATTTTCCTTTCTGTATTCCATTGACTGAATTGCGTTTTGTGTGTTTGAGTTTGAACCTTGTTTCGTTTAAGTAAATATTTTCTTTAATATCCACAAAGTTTCGGATTATTAAGTTATTTTTAATGTTCAGTTTTAATAAATCTCTTGTTTTACTTGGCAAGTTTTCTTGCAGCATCAGGAAATTAATGAAATATTTGCCAAGTGAAAAAAAAAAGAAATTAAATAGAATCTAGGAAGCAAATTAACTTTTATACGACGGCTAACGAACAAATTTTTATAACAGTTACTTTAACACCACCTCTATATGATATAAAATTGAATAATATGCTTTTTTTTCGCGTCGTATAAACGTTATTATGACTATCATAAAACAAAATGTTGCTAGTTAACGAAAATAATATACAACTAATTGACCAAAAGATCTTGCAGACGTTCGCGCTCCGTGCCCATGCCTGGCTAACACCACATAGTTATATTGATCCACGGCATACTGCTATTGAGAAACGTTTGAATGTTTAGGTTTAAATTGTAGTTGAATTTTAGTAGTTTTAGTTGAATGAGCACTGCGAAAATTCTCCATTGCCATATTGTCAAACTGGACAACATATGAAGCTAATGTACCTATCCTCGTTTTTAGGGTTACTTACACACAGGGTACCAACGGCAACCCTGTTACTAAGGCTACGCTGTCTGTCTGTCCGTCCGTCCGTCTGTCACAGCGCTGTATCGTCTGACCCGTAAAAGGTAGACACTTGAAATTTTCAGTGTGAAGTATTAAAGCCGCTATAACAATAAATAAAATTAAGAGAAGGTTAGAAATTAAAGGGGGCCGCCATACAAAAATTGTGTTTTTTTTTTAATTTTCGGTAATTGGTGGTTGTGAGATTATTGCCTACAATTCAAACGTTCATGAAGTGTGTAATAAATACTATTGTCGCTATAACAAGCAATACTAAAAATAAAATAAAGTTAAAAATTTAAGAGGGTCACTATTATTATTATTATTATTATCAACAAAATTAACCTATCTCAGCATAAAGCTGGTAAAAACTACATTTACGGGCGCAAGCCAAGTAAATGCAGTGTGTGTAATTTTGTGCTAAGCGGTAGGGTGTGTGTCATTATTATTATTATTATTATTATTATTATTATTATACAAGAAACGTGTTTTTTTAGCGTTTTTGGTGATTGATAATTGTGAGAGCATTGTTCACACATGAAATTTTCATAGAGTGGGACTAATATAACCGTTATCACAACATATAATAAAAATAAAATAATGTTAAAAATTAAAGGGCATATATGAATTGTTATTTCTTAATTTATACAGTAGTACGGAACCCTTCGTGTGCGAGTCCAACTCGCACTTTCTTAGTTTTTTCACTTGCCTTTACAAATTTGTTAGAAAGAATCTTCTAGATAATGACTGTCTCTTTTAGAAATTTTAATAATAATATTTCTGGTGTTCCCTCAAAGGCGACCTAGTTTTATTTAGTATTAAACTGATCAAGTAGGAGTCAAACTCGCACACCCGCACACCGATGGTTCTGTACCACCACACAATATATTTGTTTTAAATATTAACAAAAAAAAATGTTTCCTCCGAGCTAGATAGACATCACAAGAATCCATGAGAGTAGAAAATTTAATTACTTCTCCATTATAGATAATTATACTAGAAGGAATTATTTATTTCTTTTTTCTATTACGTCAGGAATAAATTATTGTAGGATATTGTAATAAATGGCTGCTCGAAATACAGAAAACATCAATCACATAGATTAATCACGAAATTGTAAGAATCAAATCGACGTCATCAAAGTACCGTCAGAACAACAAAGTAGGTAGTGAGAGAATGGCTAAAGTCTTTCATTAGCAGCTAAGAACAAATTTAGAAAATTGAATCCTAATCAGTCTGGAATAAGGATTAAAAGTTTTTATTTTCTGAACGGAAATATTTTTGGCTATAAGATAGTTTCTATAAAATAGAATAAAAGGATAGATCTTATTATTAGCGGGACTAGAATAAAAGGATAGATCTTATTATTAGCGGGACCAACATTGATCTGGATCGATAGATGAGAATATGAAAAAAATATTGGATTGAAACCGAAGGGCTTTTAAAAAGAACCAGCCAAGTGCGAATCGGACTCGCACACGAAGGGTTCCGTAACACCATATAAAATAAAAAAACAAGCGCGTCGTTAATCGAACTTAACCATTAATCGTTATTATAATGTAATTTAAGAATTATTGTATTAATATATTTCATTTTTATTTCAATATATTATAATTTTTTTAGGTATGTATATCAGTTTGTCTAGCACCCAAAATACAAGCATAATACTTTCTTAATTTGGAACTAGATGGTGATTATGGGATGCTCCAGGTATTATTATAATTATTATTTATTCGCAGTTAAATAAAATTAAAATAAGGCCTCGGCACGTTACGCAGTCGGTTCCGGTTGCTGTCAATAGATTGCGGTCGTTACAATCCACCAACCTGCACTGGAGCAGCGTGGTTGATTTAAGCTCCAAGCCTCCCTCACCCTAGGGGAGGCCTGAGCCCCTGCCGTGGGGTATAATGGGCTGATGGAATGAAAATGAAGTGAAAGTTTTTTTAATAAAAATCATAATTTTGAAAAATAACAAAATGCAAAATTGAACTTGACAATTTTTCCCTCTTTTAAATCATATAATTTATTTTGTTTCAGATAAATACTAATTATATCATTTACACGAGAAATATCGATGCCTTAAAGTCGTTTTGATCATATAAGCTCCTAAAGTGCGAATTAGAGTGCTCACGTAACATTCACTAGTAATTTGTATTAGCCATTTTTCTCTAAAAACATACAAGAATTTAAAAAAACTGCACGAAGTAGTAGCAAAACAAACAAGCATGTGAATTTGGCATATGAGTTGCAAATAATGCCGCTACGTAATGAAAAAAAAAGTGCAAAAGCTCACATATAAATGACAGAAGCGGAACGAGCTGCTGGGTTTTCGAAATAATATTCATCGCGCAACTTCTACATGGCTTCGAAACCGCTAACAGACATTTCAACATACGTCGTTTTAAAGGTAAAATTCATTAAGGGCAATTTAATTGAAGTTTCATTAAAGTTTAGTAAGTTTTACCTATTAATGAAAATATCAGAATTATAATTAATGACTTTCATCACTGAGTAAAAGCAAGGAAATGATATTAAACGTACTTACTGAAGCTTACCTTTAGCAGATTAAGCTGCATAAAAGATAATTCCGTTCCGTTCCAATGACTCACCAGCCAGCAGTTCTGCTGCAAGGACGCGGAGGTCCGAGACACCAATGAGCCATAGTAGATAGGACGCAGTGTAGGTATGCTGCAGTTAGGATATAGGAAAGACAGGAGGTTGAGCCGACCCGAATACCAGAATCGTAAAGCCAGCATGGGGAAGGGACTATATTTGGTGTGTAACATATAGAGGATGGGATAGTTTCACTGCAGCCGTGTGAGTTCGTTTCTTCGGGGCTTCAGTCGTTAACTAAGTGAATTCAGTATCGGGGTCCGAATCTGTATCCGTTACTGGGGACTTATAGATTTCTTCTGCCATTCTGATTTAGTGTTATTTTGTGTTCCACAGTTCTTTTTGAGTATTCGTTGTCGTATTTTGTGTAGTTATTGTTGTCATGATTTAGGGAACATTTCCAAGTATAAATAGGACGACCTATTTTTCGTTTTTCTTCATTGTAGTTATAAGCTGCATGGAGTAGGTGAGGTATTTTTCATCTTAGCATATAATATGTCTATAATAAGAGATTCTAAGCACTTTTATAATAATTTTTCCGCCGAGGATTTCCCAGATTGTTTTATTAGGCATATCTTTTGCTAACTCCAACATACCCTTGAAAATATACCGTTCCTATCGTCTAAGGCTTGAGCGATTGGCTTTTGTTAGCGCGGTCATGTTAAGGCCGTATGTCATGGCTGGTAAGATGACAATTTTATAAATGAGTTTTACGATTTTCCATTCCAGTTTATTTTTCTCTATAAAAGATAGTTCAAAGGAAAACTTATTTTCGATCAAAATATCACTTAGTGAGTTTTCCTTTCAAACCGACGATATTATATTTAACTCTTATATTCTATACAACCCGTTTTTCTTGTGAAGGTAATAATTCAAAAGTACAGTCTCAAAATAAATAAAACGGACAGACAACACAGTAGAAACCAATTCGCGCGAGATGATTTTGCACATCGCCGCAAGCGATTCGTGCCATGTTGTTACAAACGGCTGGAAAACTGAGATGATTCTCTATGTACTAGACAACAGGCTAAATGGCCAAAGATAAAAATAATCTACACATAGAGCGATTCAATTATGTACAATCTGTGTTTATGACGTGTGTAAATATATTAACATGAAGTGGAGCCGTGCGAATTAACCAATAACATTCGATATTAAATTATGTCCTATAGATAGGTATATTATATTATAGGTAGGTATATAATACACTTACATTAGAAAGGTTCATTACGTTAATATATTACATTATTAGTACATTAACTTATCTACTATATCCGCTACAGACCGATCGCGTCTTTCATTAAACCTACTTTTTGTAATTGTGTCAAAATGTTATAAAAGTTTTGTAATATATATATTGAATAGGTCTGAATTTCATATTTATGATATATTAAAGTATTATATACCTTATGCACTCTCACAATTAAGACGAATCCAACGACAACTCATATGTTAAAATCCATCAAGCCGTTGAGGCCACAGAGCGTGTCAAAGAAATAGATAAGTACACATACATTCATATAAACCATAGAGTAAATTAATTTGCCCATAGCATTTGGTTTAGTCACACGTCAATTCACAGCATCAAAGTGACATTATACAATTTTGCAGGGTTGACGGGGATTTCTCGAGCGGCGCGCGGGGACCTTGCGCACTGAAACTCACACTAAAACTGGCCATCTTACACGAACTAGCTAAAGTATGAGTGGTCTGACAGTGAACGCAAAAAAAAGCTTCTAGTCATTTCGTACTTTTATGATATAAACACGTACATTCGAAAAAAATAACCTTCTGCGGTCGGGTAAAAAGATTGAAAATTTCAAAATAAAACCTGTAGTCACAAACAAACTTGAGTCAATTTCCTTCGTTATTTTAGTTCTGGGAAACAATATAACATCGTAGGTTTTTTCCCTAAAATACACCCTAAAAATCTCGAACGCATATACGCCGCCGTGACGAAAATCCAAGAGTGTCACATTGAAACATTGTAATCTATAGAAATTCTAACAGCTTACAGTTGACCCAGTAAAGTTAATAGTTCGTCAGAATTGCAATTTATTCGTTAATTATACCGCTAACGACTGCCCGTAACTGTCCCTCGCAAAAACGTAACCCAACGAGTCCTAATTAAAATTAATAGAACAATTTTCAACGGCCAGCATCCGTCGATAAAGTTGCCGACGTCTAATGGAGTTGGATTAAATTTTACGAATAACTTGCTCTAGAGTTTTCTTCAAATCGAAATGTTAAATAAACAAGTGTTGTAACATCTATGTACCATACCATCAACGCCCCACTGCAGGGGCTTAGGCTTCTCCATGAGATGAGGAGGTTTGGAGCTTAAATCACCACGCTGCTCCAGTGCGGGTTAGTGGGTTTTAACGACTTCCACCTAATGATATCAACCGGCACCGATGGCTTAATGTACTTTCCAAGGCAGAATCAGTAATAGTTATGTACATAAATTAGAAATAATTCATTGGTACAT
The DNA here is from genome assembly GCA_949709985.1 of Luffia ferchaultella. Taxonomy (NCBI): domain Eukaryota; kingdom Metazoa; phylum Arthropoda; class Insecta; order Lepidoptera; family Psychidae; genus Luffia; species Luffia ferchaultella. Next base: position 4,320,142 of record OX453262.1, read on the forward strand.
ACCCTGGGATTCAAACCACGGCCTTCTAAGAAAGAAGGGTGCTTGCTACTTCTCTGCTATCACGACATTACACTTTTAATATTACTTCGAACAAACAATTTTTAAGATATACCATACTATTTCAACTAATACAATTTTTGACATTTATGTACTTTACGCATAAAGTAATCGAAAAATAATAAAATAATTTTAATCACTTTCTACTTCATTTAAAAGCACACCCTTCTCAGATTTTTTTTTGCATATAAAATTAATTACGAATTCACCCTTAAAACCACGCTGCGTGTGGTCTCTTCATGAAACCGAACATTAAAACAGAAATTAAGTTATTAGCCCATGTAAATGAGATATCAACCGCCTTAATGGTTAAGTGGAACGCACGAGGTTTAAATTTATATTTGGAGGTCGTCGAGTGTACATTAATGAAGTGTATGTAACTAAGAATTCATTATTTTTTGGAAAGTTTCGTTATAATGGAATATAAATACATTTGTTCATTTTAATTCACTCAATCAACATCATCACTTGGCATCTTCAGGCTTTTTTAATGACTTTCCTTGACAATGAGTCAAGAAGTTTGGACCATAAGACCACGGTGATAAGGTGCGAGTTCACCTCCGCTGTCATATGTGAAAAATTCGACAAAGAATCGAACCTACGACCTTTGTAAAGGCTGAGTGCTTAATCGCTCGATCACCACAATTCGCTACTACAAAAGACTGTGATTAAAATACGTATGAATGAAATACGATTCTTCGACAATATGTATCCATTCATCAACCCTTATTATACCCCACTGCAGGGGCTTAAGCCTCCCCTAAAGATGAGGGGGCTTGGAGCTTAAATCCACCACGCTGCTTCAATATGGGTTGGCGGAGTGTAACGACCGCCATCTATTGACAGCAACCGAGGCCGACTGCTTAACGTGCTCACCGAGGCACGGAGTCAGTGATAGTTAACGTACTTAAGTTAGAAAAAACCCATTAGGACACGGGCGGATTAGCATGACGCATGACGGGATGCACGTTTTTTTAATTGCTGAACTAAATTGCTTTATAATCGGTGTCTGCTACAATTCTCAGTTTTTTTTTTTTTTCTAAATAATATACTTTAATATTTTATTTTCGTATAAATTTTTTGTATTCACAAATAATTAAGTTGCCTCGATTTCCCCAGGTATAAAATTTAACAAGCAATAGTACTTTAAATGTAATTGTCATACAAATATAAACTTAATACTTTAACACCATAACTGCGTTTCTTACTGACATATCCAGATATTAATTTGAAAATGTGAAATATGTTACCTGAAATTAGTTTGAAAAGGTGAAATGCCCTCCTGTCTGTAGTACAGTTACATTAAAACTTTATGGCGGATCCGAACATAGGCACAAGTAGCGCCGCAATAACCAGTTTTAGGTGTAGCGGGACGCAGTGGAGCGAGGGGTATATGACTGTACTTGCGCAAACACGCATATAGCGTTGTAATCCGATCCGCCATAAAGTTTGAGGCGAATAATATATCTCTTTGCAACCTTCTGTATAAAGGAGGGACGCTGCATTTCTAGTACAGCTATTCACTAATAGATGGCACCACCATACAAAGAAATGATTTTAATTTTTTCTTGATCACATTCCTGCATTGCAGTTGATGAAACATAACATGCGACTATAAAAAATATTTCTATTTAATGTTTTTAACTGACATTATTGATTGCTGACATTATTTAAATATTTAAAAAAAAAATTAATAAAACCAATGAATTAATTTATTAAATTCGCCCCCCATTATGGTACTCATTGAAGCTTTTAATAAACACTATTTTGGTCTCGTGATGATAATGCAAAAGAGTATGGTATGTTTAATAATTGCAGGTTGTATACGGACATGAATATTTGCCGACCCGACTTTCACCCTATATTAGTTCAACAGGCCAAACGAAAAAGGTTTCCAAGAAGGTAGAGTACCAGTACGGACATTATTTATGCATATTTTAATAAATTACGCAATATAAAAAAGGAGATACGATTAAAAAAAACTAAAAAGCTACATTTAAAAAAATAAACAAGACCATAATAGTAATAATATCTGGGACATCCCACACAGCGCCATCTAGTCCCAAAGTAAGCAAATATTATGCTTGTAGTATGGGATACTAGACAACTGATATACATACTTAAATGTTCTTTTTTTATATAATATATACATATATACATACTTTTACACCCACATACGGAACAAAGAGACATGTTCATGCACACAAATATTTGTCTCGGGCGGGAATCGAACCCGCGACCCTCGGTTCTACAGGGTCACTAACCAGTCGGCCAACCATAAACAATTTCAATACGAATATAGTGTATAATTATTTTTTATGAATACAATTTTACCAGGTGTCATATCTCAAACTATAGTATAGGGTTATATTTATGCCTATATAGTTGTTACAAACGACGAGTAGGTAGCGAGTAATGATTGTACTAAAAATACTCGCCGAGTCAGTGTAGTTCAATGTAGTAATTACATAGGGCGTAAACGTTATAGCCGTATGTATGGAAATTTGCGACTACACACTCCTCTTAAGTATCTGGAAAATTCGCAATTAATGTGAAATACGGTTCGGTATCCGTTTAATTTGAATCAGAAAGGTCCAGATTTTTTTACGATGTAATTGGATTACTGACGGGATGCGTCACTGCTGGATCTGGATACAGAGTTGTTTGTCAAATTAACGAACCGATCAGTCGATTTTCTATTCGTCGAATCGTTTGTTCTGTATACCCTTTTATTTTAGTTTTAGTTATCAATATGTACTAATTTGACTGATCGATTGGCCAAGTGGTTAGAACCCCTAACTGCGGAGCTAAGGTCGCGGATTCGATTCGCGCGCGGGACTAATATTTGTGCGCGTGGACATGTTTATTTGTTCCGGGTGCGGGTGTAAAATATTTATATTTGTATGTATTATAATGAATAGTTAAGTATGTATATCAGTTGTCTAGTAACCCATAACACAAGCATAATACTCGCTTACTTTGGGACTAGATGGCACTGTGTAGGATGTCCCAGGTATTATAATATCACTATTATTATTAATTTACATAATTAATAATAATAATTTAAGGTATGTCATTATGAAAACTAATGACCAAAGCTGACTTTTTAACGTTAATCGTGTTTCTGTTGTATTCATGACACACTATGTGAAACACATTTTAGGCCGATATTAATAAACCACACTCAAAATTGTCTAAAAAACGATATCAGGTGACAGCGTGTTCAAATATGATAACGATCTTAAACTCGATGAGTTCAGCTAACGCGTACTACACTGAATCATTCACAATTGTCTAACGTCTACTCAAGATGCGTTTATCTGTTAGTACTAAATTGAGATGGTCTTGATATGTCGTGTCGTGGTGTGGCGTGGCGTGAGATGTGTTGTGACAGCCGAGTGTTAGCGAGCCCGCTTTTTCTTCGTAGTTCAAATCCCAGGGCATGTATGTACCAATGACTTTTTTCTAACTTAGGTACATAACTATCACTGACTGTGCCTCGAAGAACACATTAAGCCGTCGGTGCCGGTTGCCATTAATAGATGGCAGTCGGTAAAAATCCACAAAACCCACATTGGAGCAGCGTGGTGTATTAAGCTCCAAGTCTCTCATCCCGAGAGGATGCCTAAGCCCTTGCAGTTGGGCATTAATAGGCTGCGGTAGTATGGTATGAGACGGTCTTGAGATTGAACTTGAATATGTTTTATTAATACCGGTATTATTATAATGCAGTATCCAAGGCTTAAATCAAAGCAGAAGCATTGGTGGTATATAAATATGCATTGTAAAAAAAGAACCTAAGTGTGAGCCCTGTCGTATACCAAAAGTAACAGAAATGTTATAAAAGCAGTATGCAACTACTACCATCGACTGTCATCCGTTTCTCACATGCGATCTTGTAAAAGCTCGAGACACAGAGTGCGTTTAGTTATGGTTTAGTTTACAAAGTAAAATGACGTGAGGAACAACGTGATCAAACGCTTTTTATGAACATGTGTGGGCTTCATCGCTACTTTCTCTATTCTATATAATCCAGTAGGAACATGTGCAAAATCGCCAAATTCGTGTATACGGAGTAACACTTTACCTTATTCGCTACCTACTTGACGTTGATAAGCTATTCTGAAACAAGGATTGAGATATCTAGATCCTATCATTATAAAAAAATACTTAAACATCCGGACCCTTACTGGGATTTATGTTTAATACAAAAGTTTCCGTAAATTATGTAATACGTGAAATATTATAATGGTTTACGTTAAACTAGCCACCAAATACATAATTAGATATCGTACGTATCGTACCCTATTGTAATTTAAATGAGGACAAAAATGTGAATTTAAATTTAATTCAAAATATTATCCAATTATTTTATCATGTTACATTAAATTATTGTAAACAAATTATTGTTTATCCAAAAATACTAACTGAATTATGAAAATTTTGACACTTTATATAATAAAATATCAACTTAATTTTGAGCTTTTTATTAATCTACATTAATTAATTAACTGCTACAAAAAAAAATCCAAAAATACTAAAAGCTCGTTAAAACTTTCAATTTCATTAATTATCTAACTAACCCCTTTTCAAGCGTTTAGTCAACCAACATTGAATAATCCTTTTATTAAAAGTTAGACAAACTTAAAAAGTACCCAATTAGCATATGCAGTACCATGAAATTAAAAAGTATTTATACATTTACATTATTATTATTATTTTAAATCAATAATTTACATTCCATTCCATCAGCTCTTTTTATACCCCACTGCAGGGGCTTAGGCCTACCCTTAAGGCGAGGGGGCTTGGAGCTTAAATCCACTACGCTGCTCCAACGCGGGTTGGCGGATTGTAACGACCGCCATCTATTGACAGAAACCGGGATCGACTGCTTAACGTGCTCTCCGAGGCACGGAGTCAGTGATAGTTAATGTACTTAAGTCAGAAAAAACTCATTGGAACGAACCCGGATTCGAACCACGGCCATATGGCCTTATAGATTTGAAACAGGTTCGCTGCGCTGCTATTACGACACTAATCACGACAGTACTTTACATAATAAACATTAATTTAAATCTTACTGAAGAATCAGTCTTGTAAGAAAGATAATAGTAATCATTTTTATATTTTTACAGGATAATCAAAATTTTCTTGACTTTGGCCCGCCGCAGTCCCTTTTCACTTTTCATTCCAATCGAAATGGGTGAACTTTCTTTAGCCTAATTGCTAATCCTACAAAATCTTCTCAAATATAAGAAGCCGTAAGCCTAACTAAACCCACTGCCATTATACTTTATTTGGTAATGTCTACATTTTATGGCTCTCATAGTTGTTTGTTTACGTCATAGAGTAAATAAATTTGATAGCAGTGTTTAGTTTTAATAGAGTCAGAAATGTCACTTCAGAGTATCGAAACTGTCAAACGCAGTTTTACGGGGGTGAAGGCTGGCGCGTGGAGACCTCGCGGACTGAAACCGGACTGAAACTCTCCATCTCGCTTTATGACGCTTTAATTTGTTCGCTAAGATTTGGTGGTCATATTACTATATCGGTCTGCCAATTGAATTTATGGTACAGACATCATTAAAACAAGTAGAATTATTGCACTTTTGTACTTTCATTGTTTCGTGAATGTTTAATTTTTAAATTTTTTTGGTGTTATTATTATTTTTTGGTGGTGGTGTCTTGGTTCTCAAAGCTTATTTCGATGGTCATTATATTAATAGCATATTAACATCGCCAGCGTCCCAATTATCTATTTTTTTTTTTTACCAAAATGTACGTCAGATGAAAATATATAATTATTTTTTTCTACACCCAAGATGAATCAATATGTATAAAATAGTAAACAAATGGAAAAATAAAAATCCCTTTGAATATATATTCAGTCTAATAACGCCTGCATTACCTCACAGTAATAACCATAGAGATTAAATAACTAGAGTAGGCAAGCTCCATAAAGCCCTGTATGTGACGGTTGGGCACGGAAACAAAAAAAAAAGAGGAAAACAACTGCACCTAGTACTACACATATTTTACTTATATGTCGCATGTGAAAAGATTCAAGTTTAGAGCGTCCTTATTCTGCTTCAGGCAGTTGGTTAGAGGGTGCAACTCCCACATACCCGAACCCGAGCGCGCAGAAACTGTAGAGTTTAATCCGCCTTACCACCGCAAGGGAAAAACAAAAACAAAACTTTTCTTGGCTCCATCATGAGTTAAATAATTGTCATAATTTCAAGTCTGTATGTTGGAAGCATTGTACTGAGTTACAGCGCGAAAAAGCGACACCTGTCACTCCGTTTTTTTTTTAAATGACTATAGTTATTGTTAATTATTCTCTTAAATCCTCTAGAATTTGTTCAACAGAAAATTTACTTAAATAAGGATTCGCATAAAATTTTGTGTTTTAAAGTACATTTCGTGCGCTAAATTCCTGAAAACGTTGCAGAAGACCTGTGAAAACTTGCGTATATTTAAAACACAGGCATACGAATAATATTTAAAGTATTCAAAGAACAATGAGAAATGGTAGTCGACTTGCCCGTTCTAGTCGACCTACACCAGCTACGAACGACGGAAACATCGACATAATCAAAAAGCTCTAGAGATTTGGGTCAAGAGGTGAACATATCTTTCGAGTCTGTTAATAACATTCTGACTGATATTTTGGGTATGAAAGGCGTCGTCGTACGACTGGTTCCGAAAGATCTAATTTTTTTTCCTTACAAAGAGCATCAAAAAGCACTTAGCTGAAGGCATGATTTCATGTATACTATCTACAAATCTGTTTTTCATCATCCGCAATGTTTATTTATTACAATTTTATTTTATGTCGATCACAAGTATCGAAAAACATAATACAACGCGTACAATTCTTATTAAAACCTAAAGTTCTTAAAACATTGGTAAAATTAATAAGATGAAGATAAGACGCTATTAATGACTTATTTATATCATATAATTATTTATATCACATATGACGACCGCTTAGCCTAGTGGGTAGCGACCCTGCCTACGAAGCTGGAGGTCCCGGGTTCGAATCCCAGGTCGGGTCAGTATTTATATGATGAATATTGATACTGGTACCGGGTCTTGGTTGTTATATGTATGTGGTGTCTTTGTAAAAAAAAAAAAATATTTATATATGTAAACATAAATTATAAAGAATATTGAAGTATGTATATCAGCTGTCTAGTAACCCATAACACAAGCATAATACTTGCTTACTTTGGGACTAGATGGCGCTGTGTGGGAAGTCTTATGTATTATTATTATATTATTATATCAAAATTTCATATATCATTTAGTCACCACAATATTTTTATTTCTTAAAACACTTGCTTAATCAATTTGGTTCATCTAATTAAAAATTCCATTATAGTTGTCGTTAAAACAAGGTAGCGTAATATTTAGTTCGTGATCTAATATTATCTAATATACAAAAAAGAAAATATTGATATGTTAAAATTGAAGACTTACGATCATGTTACCGGATCGGTAGTAAAGATACAAATAAACGACTACCAATTATACTATAAAGTAACCATGATTCAGGTAACAGTTTGTTAAACTTTCAGTAACTCTTTTGTATTTAATATGCAATACTAACCTAAAATGTGCTGTGACATTAACTAATCTTTCTGTTAATGTTTTTTTTTTCTGAATAACATTTCTTTTTAACTGAAAAAGTATCTCGAGTAGATAAGAGTTTTAACATATGGAACGATGATCGCCTCTAAGTTTTTAAACGTTTGAACATATTTACATACACTTTTACATTTTTAATGTAATGGAAACAGATTATTAAAAAGATATGAGAATAATATGCCCTAAAAACATGTTTTTAAATCTTTACAAAAAAGTTCATAGACTAGTTGGATTCTGGTTTAGCAAGTAACTAACCTTTTTATTTAGTGACATGTCCACATGAAGCGAGACTAAAACATGGTAACCCTAACTATATTGCATAAGATAATCAATCACGGGGCCCGTATATTTAAAATCTCGCGATAATTGGTCCGATATTTATCACGAAAACAAACAGGCGGTGCCGTAAAATGTGTAATCGATAAAATCGATTCCGTCGATATAATCGACTCTTAAATTTTGTTTCGGATACAAAAATGATAAGTAACACCATTTTAATAAAAGAGAAAGCAAAGTACAGTTGACGAGTTGTTGAAGAATATTATAGGTTCTTTATTATTAAAATATATATACATATAGGTACTGTTTGTTAGAATTTGGCATCACACGCACCTTTGATAAACCATTTTCAAATACTGTAAAAAAACTGTTGATGCTTTGGGGGACACGGTTCAAAAACCAATGAAATAATGACGTTATTTGTATTTGATTAATACACAGTAATAGATTAAATTAATTAAATTTAATAGGTAGGTATTTAAAAATTAAAACCACTCATTTCTGAATTTTAAAATAATTATTATAAAATCTTGAATTCATTTTGCTAGGTCGCTCAGAACTTGTTTCTGAATTAGATTTTCTAACTCATAATGATGTTTAAATTTAAGCTCTGTTATTTCGTAGATGAATAGCAAACCGGTGTGCATTCTTTCAGAAACGAAGTACGGATTAAGTAAGTAAATTAGAAATGTTCAATTTCTAAGAAAATATATTCTTTCATTGGTTTAACATTGATAAATAATCACCACTATGAGTAGACGAAATAAATATAACCAACATTTCTGAACTATAAAACTCTAAAATAATAATAACGTATACAATACAACAACGTCTAGACCTTAAACTAAGGATTAGCTTGTGTTTTGGTTACCAAGCGAAGACACCACAACATTTAACAACCAAGAGCCGGTACCAGTATCAATATTCATTATATAAATACTGACCCGACCTGGGATTCGAACCCGGGACCTCCAGCTTCTTAGGCAATATCGCTACCTACTAGACCTAGCGGTCGTCATATAAAATGTATATATCACTGACACAACACCATCAACATCTGTGGATGAAGTTTTTTCAGAGCGCCGAGTGCCTTGTAGAATATAATGGTAAAAGAAATAAGGGAAAGTTATAAGCGCGCGTTACGGAAATATTTTGATTCAATATTCGGTAGGTGCTACAAAAGGAGATCTATAAGTTCTGATCGGTTAAAAATATTGCTTTTTTGGATATCTATATACTTCATAACTTATCATTGTCCCTAGAAGCCCTCTTTGTGTGTACCGTCTTGTGTATGACTTAGTTAATTTTGACAATTTGAAGTTTGATTTGTAGTTTGTTTTAATTTTGACTGTTATATTATGTTACTAACATTTAGGTTGTAATGTAACCATGAACAAACTTACAGTTTCTTCGTAGTTGACTGTGTATTAATGTGATTAAATATTCGATGCCAAATTAAAAAAAAAAATTCACGATGGGGTAGTTCTACTATGAACAAAATGATTTTGTTCATAATAAGTTTTTATAGCCGTGATAGCCGTGTAGTTGTGTCGTGATAGCCCGAACGCAGCGAACCTGTTTCAAATCTATAAGGCCATATGGCTGTGGTTTGAATACCGGTGTGTACCACTGAGTTTTTTCTGACTTAAGTACATTAACTATCACTGACTCCGTACCTCGGAGAGCACGATAAGCAGTTGGTCCCGGTCGCTGTTCATAGATGCTGGTCGTTACAAACCGCCAACCCGCATTGGAGCATCGTGGTGGATTTAAGCTCCAAGCCCTTCATGTTGAGGGGAGCCCTAAGCCTCTGCAATGGGGTATAAAAAGGGCTGATGGATTGGAAGTTTTGTAGATAATATGTTATGTACTCGTACTATTATTATTAGACAGTACTTCAAGAGACCTGGCTAGTTATTAAAAGCGGCAACCCGTAGAAAATCTGATCTATCGGTGAAGAATCCCCATCTCCGGGATAAATTGTGTATCAGTTAATATACCTCTGAAAATCAAAGATTCAAATATACATATACAGTCGCCTCAACAAATTTTATAAAAATTTATTTAATATTCCGTTTACCTATGCTTCAAGTATTTTAAAAATACCAAACCAAAACTGAAATTTTCCATACTTCAGGTTCAGGTCAGGTCAGACGGTTTTTTTAGATATCTTTTTAGCCCCTGGGTTATTTGGTTGGGTTATTATTTTTTTTTTGTAATCGAAAATTAGTATTAATGAAAGACATTACGATCTAGACATCTTTTGGGAACGAGACCGGTTTTTTCCGATTCCAGTATCTCAGAAAAAAAAATTATGCGAAAGTGATAATTTATATGTTATGGTACAAATGCCATTTGATGTAATTCTAATTTGACAATAGATTTATCAAACTTTTTGCTTTTAAGAAATTGTGATGTAATTTTTGGTAACGGTCTCCCTGACTATATCGTAATTATAATTAGCAGCGGGCTCCCCTTTTGTGTAATAACACTTTATATATATATGTATGAATAAAAATGTTACATTCGATCACAGAAGTATATCTACATAGATTAAGTTATGTAAATGCTGGGTGACCGCCTCTATTTATAAAATAATTAAGTACCACAGAAGTTAAAAGCCAAGTGTATTCTATGCGTTGAAACGATTCCAATGAGCCCAAACACGCTGCTCAAGATATCAGTAATTCTCTAAATATACATATTTGAAATATAAAATTTGTTTTAATTTTGAGTGCATGTGGGACGCAAAAGTAGGACTTCGTAAAAGAAGAAGTCCCGTCCTTCCCCAAAAACCCCACAACACCAAAAAACTCCAATGGCTCGACGGATGAACACGAATTGAAAAGATTCTATGTTCAGGAACAGTGCAAGCAGGTTCTATGGGGCTTTTTTGTACGTCTCGTTTGCAAACTATTAAGCAAAGTTGTTTGCAAAGTGAAAATATTTTCTAAAAGTTTAGTGTATAATAAAACATGTTTTTGCGAATCATTTTGGATGTGCTACAACACAACAATTTTAATAGACGACAAAAAAAAAAACATGTTACTTAAGATAACATTTACCTAAATAAGCCTAAATATTACTTTGCGGAGTGACCGTAAATCTCATTTTAATAATAATTCTGCAATATTTTTTTTTGTTCAGTGTACAGAGCAACCAACAAGTTGTTTGAACATGGTAATAAAACTTGAAAATGATTCGAGCACTCGATCGATTCAAAGAACGTAGCAAGTGTTAAGTCGTGAATCACGAGTGGAGAGTAGTATGCGTGTACGCAGGTTGGCCACACGACAGAGTTAGTAATCAAAAAACGTGCTTAATTAGATATTTTTTGTAACGCCACTATACTCACGTTACTGCACTGACCTTAAATTTAATATAGTACAATATTACTATGTGCACATTTTTTGGACTTCTATTATCAGTATAAAAAACTAAGCGCGTGTTGCCCTAAAACTACGGGTAAAAACAAGCGACGCCCAATTTAATTTGATCGGAGTTTAAAAAGCGCTAAAACGTATAAATCTTCGGATGTACAAAAAACGTTTGACAGGCGACGTGTCGTCTACCAGTCGAGCGAGTATTGTCAGTATGAAGTGTTAGAATAAGAGATGATAGAACGGGGTGAAAATTTATGGAATTACATATTGTTAGCTTGATAGATTTATATATATTTGATAGATTTATATATATTTGATAGATTTATATATATTTGATAGATTTATTTTGTTTGAAAATATTGGAAAGCGGGAAGGAAATAGATTGGAAGTGGGAAGTTACTGAAAATTACACGAAATTCTAGGTAGCAGGAATATAACCAACATGTATACGATACTCAAATGAAACTAGAAACTTGGAAAAATTTTGACGAGTCCCATTTTGGGTCTATATATACAACAAAATTCATTTCCATTAATTTCATTACTCACCGCAAATAGACTACTTGCCCACTGTATTGTGGAATCCATGAACAAATTCCAGAATGTCTACTTTATTCGTGATAAATCTTTCAATCAATTAATTCCATCGGGAATGCAAAAACGGCCCAAACGGTTAATTATTCGCATAAGCTTTTTTTTCTTTTTTGGCATATAAATTGACGTAGGTATATTGTACGAAATAAAAAAAAAATTCAGAGGATATATTAAAATGTCTTAAAAATGCTACAAATCAATGAAATTATTCTTTATACAATGAGAAACTGCGCTACGAAAGCGTTTACCATGTAATATTTTTAAAATTGTCATAAATTATTAGTCATCTACCCCACTACGGCGAAGCCAGAAGGGAGTTAATGTGTTTCGCGCATATGTAAGTAAGCATGTATGTATTATAATATATTATATATATCTCACGCAAAAAAATCCGACTACGGTAAAAAATATTGTTAAGCTAAATCTCTAAATAATTAAAAAAAAACATTAATAAATTTAAAACAAGAGTTCAATATATGATAATTACTTAGAAATAGCTTTCATTTTTTTACAAAACTTAAGCCGGAGTGGAAGCTCTAACATAATGCTAGTTTTTATTCGAATAATTTCATCATAAGCAGGCTGCGCTACTTTTTAACGAATTAAGTTTCACACGTAATTTTTCCATTCAATAGGTAATTTATAACTCAATAACTAGTTTACAATCTATAGAAGTATATAAGATTCTACGTGGACAAATGAAACGTATTAATATTCTAATGGGCGATTCGCTAAAGGTGTCTATTGTATTAGCAGTGGTGAATCATGCGATGATGTTTTTTAGGCCACAACCACCGGCTTCGGATGTATTTTGTACATTTTGGCATTTCAACACCATTTTTTAAAATATTTCTTAGAACTACTTACATATTTAAGCAAATACAATAATATGTTCAGTGGGGTTGATGACAATTTTTTCTAATTGTTTTAAATGAAAAAGTTTTCTAAATATAATTTAATACAAGGAAATAATTAAAAAAAAAATCATTAATAACAAAATTATGAATGCTCAAAATGTGCTCTTAGACAAGGGCAATAGCGCACGGTGTACGTATGTGTGACGTCAGGCCATTTAAAATAATGTTAAATTTCGTTTTGCAAGAAAGAGCCCAAAGCGCAACGAACCTGTCTCAAATTTATAAGGCCATAGGGCCATGGTTCGAATCTGGGCGTGTACCAATGAGTTTTTATGACTTAAATACATTTAACTATCACTAACTACGTATCTCGGAGAGCACGTTAAGCAGTCGGTCCCGGACGCTGTCAATAGATGGCGGTCGTTACCATCCCCAACCCGCAGTGAAGCAGCGTGGTGGATTTAAGTCCAAGCCCCCCTCACCCTGGGGAAGGCCTAAGCCCCTGCAGTGGGGTAAAATGGGCTGATGAAGTGAAGTGAACTGAAGAGTTTTTGTTATGTATTATTAATTCCGCTTTCCAATCACTATTTTGTATGTTTCTTATTATTATGTCATTTAGAGATTAAATGTTGATTTTCTTAATTAAATATTATCTTTCAGAAATATTATTTACGAAAATTATATTTATAATAGATTAAGATTTTAGTATGATTTATAATTGGATATTTCGATGAAATAGTTATGGTTCAAGGAATCAATGTTTCTTAGAATTAGATTTAGATTAGATTAGAACAATTCGGTAGATCTACAAATATTAAAATCAAATAGAACTATTGGATTTCTGAAAAACGTTTCAATAAAATCCAATTCAAAGCTTGGAATTGAAGGAAAAAATCAACGGAGGAGGCCTAAGCCCCTGCAGTGGGTCAAAAATGTTAACCCACTGCAGGGGCTTAGGCCTCCCCGGGGTGAGGAGGGTTTTGAGTTTAAATCCACCACGCTGCTCCACTGTGGGTTGGGGATTGTAACGACCGCCATCTATTGACAGCGTCTGGGACCGACTGCTTAAGGTGCTCTCCGAGGCACGGAGTCAGTGATAGTTGTGTACTTAAGTCAGAAAAACTCATTGGTACACGTCCGGATTCGAACCATGGCCCGATGAGGGCCTTATAAATTTGAGACAGGTTCGTTGAGATTTGGGCTATCACGACACCCAAACAAAAATTCTGCTCAGTCCAAAATCATTTCGAGTCTTAATGACATAACATGTCCATATACTCCCAGAAGCTACGACGTTCATTAAAATTTCGTAACTGAAACTGTGATCGCTTTTGTGGTCAGAACTCTGTTTAAACATTAAACGAACTCGACAACGGTACACGAAAATAATCTTTATTGCTAACCCATAAAGTCTACAATCGTATTGTATTTGGTTACTGTTAATTTGCAACCTCAGGAAGTTTAGATATTTAGGATTTCTAAATAAGAGTCGAATTTGGGGATTTATTTGAGGAGTGAAGAAGCTGTCAACACCTACGTACATATTTGTTACTGTATTGTGAAATAGATTCGTGCACAAAATTTGAATTTCTCTAACAATTTCAGCAGTGGGAGAGGGATACATGTGTATCTATCTCTTAAATTATTTAAGATCGAAATTAAATTTTTTACACGGTTATGAAATATGTGTCGTGATAGCCTGAGCCTAGCGAACCTGTTTCAAATTTATAAGGCCGCGAGGACGTGGTACGAATCCGGGCGTGTACCAATGGGTTTTTATGACTTAAGTACATAACTATTACTGACTCTGTGCCTCGGAGAACACGTTAAACAGTCGGTCCCGGTTGCTGTCAATAGACGGCGGTCGTTACAATCCGCCGACCCGCATTGGAGCAGTGTAGTGGATTTAAGCTCTAAGCCCTCTCACCCTGTGAGGAGGCCTAAGCCCCTGCAGTGGGATGAAATGGGCTGATGGAATGGAATGGAATGAAATATAGGGTTACTGATTTAATTAGGAGTTTGTTCATGATTTCTATCCAGAACTTTATTTTATCGCAAATCCCAGTCTATTAAATAGGTTATCATTTAAAAAAAATGGAAAAACTAAAATGACGTGCCTGATATGCTCATTTAGAAAGTTAATATTTTTCATTTTTACCATCATAATTATTAAAAAATATTAGGTATTTTATTAAAATTTAATTTATATTATTAATACTCAAATCAAATCAAATCAAAATATCTTTATTCCTAGTTATGTAACATAATCTTGAAATTGTTATTTTAATAATAATAATAATAAATAATTAATTATTTACTACTAATTATTTTAATAATTAATATAATAATTAATAATATTTATTCATTTAATATGAAAAGAAACATGTACATAGCGTTCAGCACTTAACACAAGCGAACAAAAAACCTGCAAGGTTTATCCGTGGCTGTCGTCGCTTAGCTTTACAATTAATTTACACTTAAATTATATTTACCATTTACATACAGCATTAGCTTGTGTCTGGGGGCCAAGCGATTTATAAATTGAAATATCAATTTATAAAAAAATAATAATACGTTTTTTCCAAAGTATCTAATCATAAAAAAATATATTTTTTCCAAAAGTTATTGCGTCTCCGAAGCATCTATTACATAATAAATTTAACAGAGCCCGTTTTTTGAAAAAAATAATTAAATCAATACATGGATGGATCGGTTTAAAAATAGATCAAAAGTAATCCTCGAAAAATATTCTGTAAAATGGATACGATTCATTATATTTTCGTTTACCTACCAAAAAGTGTCGAGGGATGATTGAACGTGAAGAAATTAGATAATGCTTTGCAATGGAATTTGATAATGCATGGAAATGGAAAAGTTAAACATGATATTCAAGAAAATATGTATCCATAAAGTATATTTCATATATACATATTTTATCGATGTATGCGGCGACGACATGTTATACGATAAAAGGTGTAACTTTATAACTTTCTTCCCGGATGAAAGAGTTATGTTTCATACATCGACGTAGTTTGATAGTACAACGTTTTGTGTTGTTTGTTACTCGATAGAATAACATGGAGTAAAATTTACTCCAAATTATGGGTGAACTTTTATACTTCACTTCATTTCATCAGCCCATTTTTACCCCACTGCAGGGGTTTAGGCCTCCGCCAGAGTGAGGAAGGGGGGTTGGAGTTTACATCCACCACGCTGCTCCACTGCGGGTTGGGGATTGTAACGACCGCCATGTATTGACAGCGTCCGGGACCGACTGCTTAACGTGCTCTCCGAGGCATGGAGTCAGTGATAGTTATGTACATACTAAAATATAATAACACCAAATAATTTTTATGTAATAAATGCCTGAATTGTGCCCGATTTAAGCTCCAAGCCCCCTCATCTTGAGGGGAGATCTAAGCCCCTACAGTGTGGTATAAAAAAGAGCTGATGGAATGGGAAAAAAATCCCCGGAAACCTATGCGAAGCGTATGTGTGATATAAATCCTCATGTCAATTTCGATGTCCAAAAACTTAAAATCAAGATAATGATTACCTACATAACGTGACCCTTTAGAACATTATATACCATGATGTTTTTTGTTCGTCTAGGTATATGTATCCATTTCAAATATATAAGTTTATATGTGTGGAACGATTTTGAAACAAATTGTAAATCGAGTATATGTAAAGAGTTATCGAAACCCTATAACAAAGTAGTAAAAGGTGAAATTATTGTAACAATATCCAATAAATTCAGATAACTCTGACATGTCATATTTACATATTTGTATGGAAACGAATGTCTCCGTGAGGTGTCGTGATAGCCCAAAGCGCAACGAACCTGTCTCAATTTAAAAGGCCCCATAGGGCCATGGTTCGGATCCGGGCGTGTACCAATGAGTTTTTCTGACTTAAGTACACAACTATCACTGACTCCGTGCCTCAGAGAGCACGTTAAGCAGTCGGTCCCGGACGCTGTCAATAGATGGCGGTCGTTACATTCCCCAACCCGCAGTGGAGCAGCGTGGTGGATTTAAGCCCCAAGCCCCCCTCCTCACCCTGGGGGAGGCCTAACTCTCTGCAATGGGGTAAAAATGGGCTGATGAAGTGAAGTGAAGAATGTCTCCGGTTCGCTCTCTGAGGACTTGCGTATTTTTTGTATTATTTGTAAGTTTTGCATGTACTGTTCAACAAAATATTGTTCACAAGGAAATAAATCAAATGCAGAGATACAATTGTCAACGGGACATGATAGCAATAAATCATATACAACATGATAGCTGCCTCGAATGAAGACATATTAAGAGGTGAATTATAATGATATTTTTTAACTGTTATGTACATAAGCTCTCGCCTATTTCCCTAAAGGGTAGACAGAGATTTCTACATGCCACGGTCTTTACATATTTCTTTCACTTTTTGGATATTCATCAAACGTTCATATAAATAAACGTCCGTTATATTAAAAAAAATATACCACTTGTGTGTTAACCAAGCTTCAAGCGAAATCACTTTGCGCTAGAATTACGTTCTTACGTTGTAATACCCAGTCCAAGTTGAGATAACAACGTCTAGGCCCCAAACTAAGCATTAGCTTGTGTTTTGGGTACAAAGCGAAGATACCACATACGTATAACAACCAAGACCCGGTACCAGTATCAATATTCATCATATAAATACTGACCCGACCTGGGATTCGATCTCGGGACCTCCAGCTTCGTAGGCAGGGTCCCTACCCACTACGCTAAGCGGTCGTCTTCATCATTTCAGCATCTACAGTTCTGTGCTGTAAATAACAACGGCGAGTCCCCATACATGTGGTGTACCTGAATTTATTATAAGTTGTGGAATTATAACAAAAATTTCTTTGTGTTAAAGACACTAGTTAAAGAACATATAGCTTACTAATTTACCTGTACAACTTGACCCTGATTAGATAATTACTAAAATGTTCGAGGAGAAGTTCTTTATCCGCAACACTGTAAAGTTCATATTATCTGTCAAATACCACACTAAATTCTACTGTTGTTGTGTTAATGCAGTAAAAAACTTAAACATGATTTAATATTTTTCAATGCCACATCCAGGAATTTTCAAAATCAAACAATCAAACGTCTAACTATTGGTAAAGGTTTCATAATTTCACAATCCAAGGTACGAACTTGCCATCCATCTTTCCGATCTTCAAACTCGCTTTTAGATGGTTTTCTTCACCTCGATTGGTAATTGCAGCGCACAAAGTACTTTAGATATAGATTTTGAATTCACGCAGATAGCTTTGATTCTATACATTTACCTAATTATACCATAAAATTTAGACACTACAATTAGTACGTACTAGATTTAGTGTTAAAAACGTGCAATATTTTATCAAGCATATGTACGAGTTTACGTAAAGTAAAAACTGTTGTGCATTTTTTTCAAATTCAAAACTGCATCCACTTCCTGAAGAAAAAGAGTATTGAAGAATGTGGACTGTTTTATTTATGATTTATAGTTATATAAGTTGAGCTTATGTAGCTATCAGTGAGTAGCACCAAAAGATTATTTCAAAGTATATCACATTAAGTAAAGTTGACATATATACTTTGATCAGAAGCACGATGACCTCAATGTCTGCGCTTTATTATACCAGACCTGGAAGTCATCACAGTTCCAATCAAAGTATAGCTGTCAGTTTTTACTTTATGCAATATACGTTTACGTAATCTCTTTTGGTGCAACTCGCTGTATATGTATCTATGTCTATCGTGATAGGCGTGTGGTGGCGAGCCCTTTTTTGTTGTTTGGACGTTCGTGGTTCAAATCCTAGGGCATGTATCTACCAATGAGTTTTTTATGACTTAAGTTCATTAGTATCATTGACTACGTGCCTCGGAGAGCACGCTGAAATTCACAAACCCGCACTGGAACAGCATGGTGGGTTAAGGTCCAAGCACCCACCTCCAGAGGGGAGGTTTAAGACCCTGCAGTGGGGCATAATGGACTGATATGAACCTACCTATATGTATAAAAACCGGTCAAGTGCGAGTCGGACTTCTGTTGAGAGTTCTATAAATCATCGCATTATCACTACATAGCATAAACCACAGGTGGAGCGCTCAATTATGATCACACATACTGCACTGTGTCCAAAAACATTACGTACGTCCCGCGCCTGCCTCACTTCCCGCCCGCGTAATGTTGCTAAATCGGGATAAATTTTCTACTGTTTTTGGGATAATCATATAAAATCAGAAAAAAGGTGTTTAATAAAAATATTTACAGATAGGTATATTTAGGGTGCGTTTATATAACACAAATTATTTCTTGCGGGGCAGCCCTACGGTCGCTGCGTACTTGTGTTCATTTATAGTAAGTTTTAACTATTTTAGGTACTAGGCCAAAACTCACAACATTCAAATTTCCTTCAGGCGCCAGATGTTTACTTGAGTTTAATGAGTTTTTTGGTACAATACGAGTATAATTATAGAAAGGAAGTAGCATGACCTTCTGACACAAGTGTTCTTCATTTAATAGAAAGTTACTCACAACAACATGAAATTCATACATACCATTTTAGTTGAATAAAGGAAACAAACATTAATTTTTTTATACTTATTACAATAAATGAAACCCGGCTTCAATAAGGTAAGTTTTTAAAAGTAAGGTTAAGTAAGTAAAGTTTTTATTAGGTACCCCTTTGTTGTGTAAGCTTTTTATAATATTTTCTTTTAGAATTTGAACTGATTTGCAGAATTTTACGTTTAAATAAATAATGTAGGCACCTAATTTCATATCTAAATCTTTTTCAATAACCGCCGTTTCTATGATTTTCACCATTTATGTGGTCATCATTTACAAGGAATATATTATTTTTTTCAATGAATTTCTTGAAAATTGAAAGAACGATTGCTAAACGTTCGATATTTGAACTTATAACAAAATCTTCATTTGAAATTTTTCGGCCATGTGCTTCTTGTAAGTAATAATATAATAATACGACATTCCTGTAAGGGGCCGTCCATTAATCACGTGAGGCTTGAAGGGGGGGAGGAGGGGTTTGACAAAAATCACGAAATGTCACAAGGGGGGAGGGGGGTGTAGTAAGATATCACTTGTATTTATTTTTTTAAACGCGCAATTTTTAAATCGAAAAGCGGTGTGTAGTGTACATCATTCGTTTATTATTTTTATACCAATCAAAAACAACCTGCAATTTTTCTGTCTACATATTTTTATCATAGTGCTTAATTTCAGAATAAAATAAGATTATACTTTATACCCGTATTTAAGGTGATATTCTAAAAGATTCTAAAAATTTAAGAATTTTTGTAGATACTAATAATACACGTGATGTTGGGTGGGGGGTGGGGGGTAGTCTTAAACCTCACCATGTATTACCAAGGGGGTTCAAGCATTTTTTAACCCCCCCTGGGTTAAAACATGCTTAAAAAAAGATCACGTGATTAATGGACGGCCCCTAATTAAGATTTTGGGGAGGGAAATAAAGTCTGCCTTTATTTTTCAATCCATATCACAATCCATACCACACCTGAGGCCAATTGCTTCTACACAAAACGAACATTTTATTGATTTCGACAGGTAATAAGCAACAGTTCCCGATAATAACCTACGATATATTTTGACAGATAATGAAGCTGAGGCAATTCTAAGACAATAATTTTGCAATGCTACCATTATTTTCACTATTATAAATCATTATTGAGTAGCTTTCTCGTTGTATCACATAGAAAGTCCAAATCAGAAATATGGATATCACCAATTTCTGAGTTTGATCGTGTAGGCGATTGTGGCTGTGTATCCTGAAATGAAAAACTTTAAGTCTATCATAAAATGAAAAAGCAAAATGCTTAATCAAAAACAGAAAATCAAATGTAATCAATTAAACATAAAAATTTTAGGTAGGTAAGTGCCTACGCACATTTTCCGAAATCGAAGGTTCAGATGTTTCTATATGTGACTCAGACAATTGTGATGTCAATACCAAATGCCGAAATAGCACGCCATTATTAGATAATTCATATATTACTCCATTCACCAAAATTTAATTTTAATCGGAATGCATAGAAGATTCTTTGTATTTTCTAGGAAAAAATGAAATTTTTGGTATAATAGATACCGAATTTCTAGTCACTAGTTGTGAATGAGTTCCGCATTTATCAGTACGGTATTGGATTACCCACCAACCACCTACCCGCCATCAACCCGCATTGGTTCAGCGTGGTGGATTAAGCTCCAAGCCTCCTCATCCCGAGGGGAGGCCTAAGCCCCTGTAGTGGGGTATTAAAGGGATGATGGAATGGAATGAAATTGGATTATTTTATAATATAATTATGACCTACATAATGAACAGGAAAGGTGCAATATGAATAATATTTAACTAATGTATCTTGACTAATTCTACCTTAGTCAGAATAGCTGATTTCTTTAGTTTTTTTAAACCACATTTCGTGTCACAAAAATATTGCTCGTCAAGGTGAATCGAACAAATTACGTTCCGCTCTGTTGGTCTCAAAAACTTATCTAGCCGTGTTCTTTGTATGACTTTCATCCAATTCAATTTTCTTTGTTCTTTGTTGTTCACACAGGTGCTTTATTACTCAAACAATAGAGTATTCTAAACAGGTATTTAATAAAAAGTAGATAAAATTTTCGATGGAACTGGCAACACTCACAAAATGAACGCGCCATTTTTTAAGTCAATCACAGTATGTAAAACAAATTCAATAATTAAATAAATCCACTTTTGAATACGTTACTTACAAGTGAAATGTGATCCCATCCGATTTCTTCGTAAGCCCAGCAGCATTTTTGCATGTAGGAACGACACAAGACAACATTTTAAAATTAAAATTGACACTTGTGCTGTACATTATAACGCGGTAAGTGCAACGGAGTGACTAATCGCAACAAAGTGAAACCACTCTATTTAAGAGTGGTTTTTGTTTCTTCAGTTTCACGCTTACAGGCGCCTTCTGTTTATTCTGAGGCATAAACCCAAGTCGCTTCCCGTTTGTCTGTCCCTATGTATGCTTAGATCTTTAAAACTACAATGCGGGTTTTTTTAATAGATAGAGTTATTCAAGAGGAAGGTTTATATGTATATAACATGCATAAAATAGTAGAAAAACACTGATAATTTTAGAGCTTTCTAATGCGATTTCGTAAATTGACACATTTTTTTGCGGTTACATTACAAACGTAGGCTGAAACCTACGAGATGGATTAAAATAATGTTCTACAGTATTGTACACCTTAAAAAGGTCTACAAAAAAGTCCGCGATGGTATATGTCTATCTGTTAGGGATAACCTACAATAATAATTTTTTATCCAAAAATTGGTGTAAATAAGTATTCGAGCACAGAAAAGATTTTCGCGGTATCCACGTTATTGTTACTTGATTGCCACCAGATGGCCTTGTAGCATTTCTTTTTCTATAATAATAATAATAACACAATCACAACAACGTCTAGGTCCCAAACTAAGCATTAGCTTGTATTTTGGGTACCAAGCGAAGGCACCACATACATATAACAACCAAGACCCGGTGCCAGTATTAATATTCTTCATATAAATACTGACCCGACCTGGGATTCGAACCCGGGACATCCAGCTTCGCAGGCAGGTTCGCTGCCCACTAGGCTAAGCGGTGGTCAAGCTCGTCGAAGCAAAAATGATATAAAAATTTAGTCCACGCGGGCGAAGCCGGGTACGGTTGCTAGTATAGTATAATTATGGTTGTTTTAAAATGTGACCCTTGCATTCGAACTCAACTCCTTCGTATTAGTAGGTTACTACAGTGACTATTAGTAGGTACAATTCAATTTATTAATCTGGTAGATTTTATATACGTTTCCTATTCACAAATTTTCGTCTCTTGTGGTAACATAAAGATTTTCGAACATGGTTTCAATGTATCGTATATTTCTTCTATACCTATTATATACGGGATGTTAGGGTAAACGTAGTTCAATTTTAAACAAATTTTTTCTCGGTAACCGTTATTTTGCACCATTTGCTCACTTGAAATATTTTGTTTGGTTTGGTAAGGTCTACATGCTGTATAAGTTTGAACATTGGACTACGTTCAGTCGAAAACCCGTTACATCTTCCGACGTTTATGCGTATAATTACTTTTTCTTGTTATACGTTTCTGATTTTTTAAATAGTATTAGAAACCATATGCACCGATTTTTCTAATTAATTGTAAAAATACTTTTAAAATATCCGTTTGACATTGAGTGTTCTCAATAAGTCAAAAACTTTTAAGCGATCTGGTGAGCACACCCAAAAAGCAATTTAAATGCAGTACATTTCCAATGTTTCCTTAGTAGAATGTGCAAGGCATTTCATAATTTTTCTTTTTTTTTGATAATTTCTGATACATTAAAAAAGTAATATCATTTCAAAGACAAAGTGAAATAAATAGTAGTTATGTACAATAAAAAAAAACATAAGTTTGTAACATAATCTTGAAATACGTCACAAGAGTATTTGAATTTATTTCTTGGTGGGCACGATATGTGCCTCAACAAAGGCGTAGGGTACTCAAAAAGTGCTGGTCCCTCTCAGAAAAATTGAGGGACACTCTTTTGTTTTTTAAATATATGTCCAATTGTTTTGACAAAAACTGCTTCTATATTAATAATATTGAAGCAAACTGATAGGCCAGCGGTCTACACCGTTGAATTTCTTTTTTCTAAGCAGTCCGATATTTTTTGAGCTTTAACATATAAAGCTTTTGTGTATTGTCGTTTTAAACTTTTAAGTAGTAAATCCTGAACGTCAACTGGGATCTTATTGTAAGAGCGTTTACATATCCCTTCAAAAGATTTTGTGATTTTATTGTCGAATATCGAACAAACTGTTCCCTTGCAGAGTGTACGTTCATTTGTATGGGTTTTAATAACGAACCATCCCGCAAGAAATCACCTATCGTTAAAGTAATAAATGTACTTAGTTCAAGTGACACGTTTTCACGGAATCGTATAGCTTTACTAGATATTCTATAATGTTTATTTATATGCATAAATTTCCAAAGTTTTCCGACTATTGTTATTAAAACATTTTCATTGGAACTCGCAAGCATATGGCAATTGTAAAACTTTTTGTACCGTTTTCGTTTTATATTTCATACAGCCTGCCTGAGATTTCCACCGCATGGTTACCTTTAATTAATAATCATAATACCTGGGACATCTCAAACAGAGCCATCTAGTCCCAAAGTAAACAGAGCTTGTATTATGGGCACTAAACAACTGATATGCATAAGAAATTAGTTTTTCTCAATAGAATTTATTTATGAACAGTTCAAAACTGATAGACAATTTCTAATTTTTTTTAAACCTCGGTATTACATGCGTCTTTACCTATATACATATATATAGCAAACCATATAAGGACAGGTAAACAACCGTAGGTAAAATAAATTGTTGAGAACTAATCAAATTGTCAATATTACCTTGTTGACATGGGATGCAATCTAAAATGTTGTTTGTCGAAATCCACGCAAAACTTTGTCCCTTAAGAGAAGGGCGTCTTCAAGTAGGAGCTTGAAGTGTTAAATTTAAACCAAGGAAACGGCTGTGTTTTTTGGAGTCGATATTATTATATATCTATTATATATTTTATTATATATTAAGTAAATTTATTTAAGTTAGACTTTCATGTAAAAGAAATTAAAGTTGAAAACTTTAAGAGAATTGATTTTAAAAAAGAACAAATACTCATCTATATACTGAAAAATGAGTTTTGAAAACAATATAAGTATTTTGAATCAATGAAAGAGGTATTTGAAAATAAAACCAGTAAAATTAAATATTTTATTAATAAAGCATTATAGCCTATTACGTTATTTGTATATTCTTACTGAATCGGAAAATATTGAAAACCTTCATAATGATCAACACCCCATTTTACCCCACTGCAGGGGCTTAGGCCTCCCCCAGGGTGAGGAGGTGTTCGGAGCTTAAATCCACCACGCTACTCCACTGCGGGTTGGATTGAAAACCTTATATTAACTATATTATTTCCTATTTTAAAATTAAAATGACACGTTATAGGTTAGCAGAAACTAACAAATCTTTAATAGAGTAATAATCAGTTCTATTTTAAAAATTTAACCATTAAATATTTTATATTTAAAATTTAAATAATATTGTAAAACTTCCGATAGTTCATGAATGTTATTTATTTTAAAATCCGAAGGTTTTCGCTTTTGCGTGACGTCCGACTCGTCAATTTTATTTAAAACTAGCTTTTCGGCCGTGGCTGCACTCGTGTGAACTACACAGTTGTACCGTGACCACTTTTTCCGGGATAAAAAGTAGCCTATGACACTCTTCAGCCTATAAACTACATCTATTTAAAAAAAATATACCAGACTACAACTGTTTAGTCCACGCAAGTGCGGGCTTGTATACATAGCCCATTTTAATCGCTGCCAATGTAGCTTTCTATAGGTGAAAGATTTTTTTGAATCAGTTATGTAAATTTTGAGTTTATCCGGTACAAACACAAAATCAAATCTGTCCTCTTAGTATAGATGTTAAAACTCAAACTATGCCGGTTCTATTAATTGTTGTAATTTATCGTAATTTATAAACACATAAGGTACCATTTTAACAGGTTTTGTTGTTAACTGGCTGAATAACTGAATTCACAGGATGAGAGAATTTGAAGCGGCTGTTTCGTAAATCCAAAACCCATCAAAGCCGAAAATTATTTTCATATAACATTATTAACGACGTAAGATATTAATTAGGTCACAAAACATCAGATATTTTTAATTATCAAAGAGGTTTCCCCGGAACTTAAAGCTCCTATTAAACCGCAAGTTATCTTACACGATCTCACAAAGGGCTCTCTAATTGGGGAAGCAGATGTTTTTTTTTTTGCCACGTGCCACTAGTATAACAAACAATTGTGTACTCTATTTTCTACGGTATAAGATCCGTTTTATAATACCAACACTGTTAATTCTTCAACCACTAGTTTAGCAAAAAAAAAAAAGACTAAACATTTATATTGATTATTATAAACTTCGGTCGTTTTCGTCGTTGATGGTAACTTACCACATATTCACAAACGATTTTGCACTTTATACGTAACGACGTAAAGTTTATTTTACGAATTCGGGGTAATTAACTTCAATAGCTAACGATTTTGCAGAAAGAGAACAATAAATGATCTGTGGTTAATAAAGTTTGGTCGTTTTTACCTTTTCGGATACATTGTTCTGAAGTAAAGGTGCAAGGGCACGTGGATGGTGGAGCAAACATTTGTTCGAAGCCAGCTGTTTGATATTTGATCTTTACTCACCTGGAAAGAGCAAAAAAGATTGCGTTAGCTTTTGTTAAATTAAAAAAAAAAACTTTTCAGTTAACTGTACTTTTAATTAGTATACTTTTATATTCATATTATGTATAGAGAAGGTTAAATTTCGTATGACTTGTTTAACATCTTTTAAACCATGTATTTTTAAATTATAAAAGAAGTACGTTTTTATTATTTTTATTTTTTTATTTTATTTATTTATACATTTTTATTTACGACGACTGCTTAGCCTAGTGGGCAGCGACCCTGCCTGCGAAGCTGGAGCCCCCGGGTTCGAAGCCCAGGTCGGGTCAGTATTTATATGATGAATATTAATACTGGCACCGGGTCTTGGTTGTTATATTGTATGTATGTGGTGTCTTCGCTTGGTACCCAAAATACAAGCAAATGCTTAGTTTGGGACCTAGACGTTGTTGTGATTGTGTGTGTTATTATTATTATTATTATTTGTCTAATATTAAAATTAACGAAATTAACAAAACTAATATTTTCTTTTGTAACGGCTCTAACGATTTGGATGAAATTTTGTTTTCAGATAATATTTTACTTCTTAAGTTTACCTATGTAGTTGTATTGCTTGAAAAACGCTATTTAACAAGAATATTTTTTTTTCTAAGTATTTAATATAGCGCCATCACGTAAATTTAAGTGATACTTGTATTTGTACTTGTATATCAACTGTTACCTCAAAATTTTGTAGCTACTTCTAATAAATGTTAAACTACTTGCACTCATATTTTTTTAAATTTAAATAACCAGTTCATGTGTAGATAAGATCTCACAAAATTCATATTTTTTCAGTATGTGATTAATATTTAATCATGTTTTACAAAAAAGACGCCGTTAAAAAAAATTTTTTTTTTGTTAATTGGTTATAAATATCTTTAACTAGTTTTCGTTAGTGAATTCTGAAATCAATAAAACTTTTTCTCATAATCTAACCATTCTTCATAATAATACCGATCTCGTTTTTTTTTTCGGTGGATATACCAGTGATTTTTCTATAACTTAAATTTCGATATTATGATCTTTAGTGAAAATTTGAAACAAAAATAATAATATAGATGTTTTTTTCCTTTCATTATCACTCACCACTAAAATATTTAGACACAAAACGGTACAAAATTATCGCCTTAGGGTAGAAGTAGAAAGGCGCAAGCGACGGTCGGCGGCCGCCGACGGGACACACCTTGCAGAGAACTCACTTCCATATTACATTCGCGGTCGCCGCCATCTCGCTCTTTCAGCTTATATTTCAGTTTTAAAAAGTTTTAAAAATATTTCACCCAGTTTTTTTTTCTACATAATACATATAAAAATTAGGAAAAAATAAATCCTCCTGTATGTGAAAAGCAAGAGACATTACAAATAGACAAGGCGGTCGGGCCATCACTTTGCGACTGTTATTTACACCAGCCGAACTGGACAAAAGCTTGTTCAATACAAACCCTTCAAAATTAATTTCAGTCCTTTTAATCAACACCCATCGGAAGTCCCATTTTAAGACCTTAGGCATTAAACTATAGTGTTACAGAGAAGCCGTAGCTAACCCATTTCCTATATTAACTACCC
Organism: Luffia ferchaultella; assembly: GCA_949709985.1. Taxonomy (NCBI): domain Eukaryota; kingdom Metazoa; phylum Arthropoda; class Insecta; order Lepidoptera; family Psychidae; genus Luffia; species Luffia ferchaultella. The sequence goes on from OX453262.1 coordinate 4,347,876, forward strand.
GATAGGAAATTGGCATCCGTTCAGGAAACACGCTCGAGTCCTTCCTAAAGTACCTATCCCAATGTCGGGCCAGGTCATGCAAATGGTGGGATTCCATAGCCAGCCCAACAACAACTTATTGTATCGGCCCATACCAGATAATCCTTCCACCCATCATGGCCCACTGGCGAGGGCTTAGGCTTCCATTTTGCTTTTGCTCCAAACACCCTCACCCCAAGTGAGGGTATTTGGAGCAAAATCTGTCACGTTGCTCCAGTGCGGGTCGGTGAATTATTATGACTCCCAACCCGGACCGACGGCTTAACGGGATTCGAACCATGAGCTTCTTAACAAGAAGCGGGCTCGCCACTACACGGCTAACATCGACAGTAAAAACTTATCATGAACAATTCATGGATCATACTTGTGACCCAGTTGACCCTAGTTTTGATAATTTTCGTGTGACTATGTGTTAAAATTTTTTAATTTTTTTTTAAATTTATTTTATTTATAAATCGTAGATTTTTGACGTTTTTCAGAACATAGGTTCAGGGTTATAAAGGGGGGAATTAACACAAATAGGCTATTTTAGAGCCAAATATTTAGTAAGCAATTATGCCTATTTATAAAACCATTATCAAAAAACTTCTAGTATGTTTCAAGGAGGAGGTATGTAAACGTTTTGTATTCTTTATTTTCGTGTAGCATCCTTAGATAACATAATAATCAGGATGGAGCGTTTCATACATCGAAACTATCGAAAATGTGACCAAAATGTCAGACTCAGCGATTAGCGACAGCGACAGCGACAGATCATACGTAATTATTGTTGTTTTAAATAAATATTTAGTTAAATTACGTATGAAATGTAATTTAATTTTTTTCAAATTCGAAATTGATATGTAGGTTACACAAAATTCTACTTCATATCGAATATTTCAAAACATCAACTGTTGTATATTTGGCCTTTGTAGCAAAGTACTTGGAGAGCCCGCTCCCGAAAGTCATCTTCGGTACTAACGCCGGTATACCAATGTTTAGCGCAAGACACTCGTGTAGGGATGTCGACATAGTGTAGGTACGAACAAATATCTTTTTGTTTGTAGCTTCGCATATATACATCTCAATACCTTTTTTAAAATTAACTAAACCTTTTTTGTCTACTCTCCCGGCGCTCGCAGTAGTGATCGCCGGGAAGCGTCCTCTGCCCCACCGCATCGCTTGTTCTCACTTGTGTCGCCTATTTATCCCGAAAATCTTCTACTTATAGAATCTAAACATATGTTATATATGGTATGTTTATTTGCTTATATTTTTGTTGTCACAACGCGTTATTTCAATAAACATCCACGGTAGCGTCCTAATTTTTTTTTGTGTATTTCAATGCACAAGTAATAAGCGGTTACAAGTTTCTATATACACATGTACGATATCAGCCCTATAGTCAAATTAGTGTCTTTATAAAATGGCTGTGACATACAAACAGACAAACATAGATGGAAAAACGAAGAGCAACATGGAGAAATTGGAAAAGTAAAAAATAAATAATTATATAATAATAAGATTTCCTCGTCGGGCTACCGTACCTTAAGAGCCACATTTTTCGAAAATAATACATATAGATTCAAAATACAATATTCATCTTAGAATATCGGATAGAATATCGACGACCGTTTAGCCTAGTGGATAGCGACCCTGCCTACGTAGCTGGAGGTCCCGGATTCGAATCCCAGGTCGAGTCAGTATTTATATGATGAATATCGATACTGGTACCGGGTCTTGGTTGTTATATGTATGTGGTGTCTTCGCTTGGTACCCAAAATACGAGCTAATGCTTAGTTTGGGGCCTAGACGTTGTTGTGTATTCGTCATTATTATTATTATTATATTATCTATCTCAATAAATCTATAATGTAAAATAGTAAGAAAAAGAAATCTGATTCCGAACAAATAATAGGCCAAATTATAACAAAATCATTAAGCCATTTCAATGATTAATCTCCTAATAACGAAACGTGTGTGAATCGATTTGTTTCATTTTACACGCTACATTATCTAACAAACTAGTTAATCATAGTTTTAATTTTAATGGCCATTGATAATCGCGTTTATAAATTCATTTTTTAAAAGCATCCATCACACGTAAAATTAAAAAAATGTTTATACTATGACATTCGATTTATGGATGAATATTTATTGAATCGTAGAAAAATCTTTAGACTATTTTCCTTTTCTGTTATTGTTCATAAGCTGTTAATATAGTACTTATTTTATGGTAAGCCAAAGACAAATTAGAAATTTCAAATTTACAATTTTTCAAGAATCAATCTAGCACAGAAATATATTCAAAATAAATTCACCTATATATATATATATATATATATGTGATTTCGGATATAAGGAGAAATTTCTATTACAAAATATTCTTTAGATAAATTACATAGGTATATATTTTTTTATTTATGGAATAATTTATTTCTGACTTTTAATATGTGATATTTTTGACGGTTTGTTACTTGACACTTAAAAAATTTCTTTGCAGATCTTGTTAAGTAGATTTTACGAATAATCCTACAAACACTTTAAAATTTTTTTGCGCCTCATTGTTGTCTAAATTAGAGCCATTAAAACTGAGGCACCATGGATATCATTTTTTTTTAATCTACGGATTCCTAATAACAGAAATCTCACAGAACATAAATAAAAAGTGTAAAATGAAAACGTCCCAAAAAGGTATAATTTAAACTTCCATAGTGTGGACCCGCCATCTACTTTTACTATACTGCTCCATATAAACACTCGGCATAAATTAAAATCAGTCGCGGCCATTTAAGTTGAAATTTATTTTTATATGTTAACGGTATTTATTGGAATCGTTATAGATAACTAGCCTCAATTTGGGTTAATAATTTAAAATAAATCTTTGATTATAGTTTAATTGATTTACTCTCCGTTTAGTCAATGAATAATTTATGTGGAAATAACTAATACTTTTCAAGTTGTAGCCGATTCTGTAAAGATATGCTAAAGTCAATACACGCAATTTTGATATTTCTTTACTGGCAGTTTAAAAACGTCGTGATAGCCCGAGCGCAGCGAACCTGTTTCAAATTTACAAGACCGTGTAGTCGTGGTTCGAATCCGGGCGTGTACCAAAGAATTTTTTTGACTTAAGTACCAACATAACTATCATTGACTCCGTGCCTCAGAGAGCACGTTAAACAGTCGGTCCCGGTTGCTGTCAATAGATGAAGGTCGTTACAACTATGATCGTTACAACTATATATAATGGGCTAATGGAATAGATGAAATGGAGTTTAAAACACAACCCTACTTTGGGGATCCATTCGAGTCTAATTTTATAACAAGCTTCTACATATTTCGAAGCTTGTTGTGTCTTGAAATTCCAACAGTATTTTTCCGGAAAAAATTTAAAATGACAAATTCTTTGATCTTTTTATATGATACGGTTCTGAAATCTTTCACATCGAAAAAGAAAATGTGAGCGCAGACTAGGGCATTGACTTATTTAATTCCATTTAAAATTCACAGCTACTTCTTTTCACCTTTGCTTTGGTGCACTTGTTTTTATTATCGAACCCTAGAGAATACTTCTCTCACGTGACTTACGGAGCTCCTTCTGTTATTCATAAACTATGTCCCACACATGTGGACAAACATTTGGCCTTGTAATCAGCAAATGTTTTCCGTGTAACCCCGCCTTAATAATTGACAAATGTTTGTCGAAATTGTACCTCCTATACTATTTGGCAAGTGTTTCTTTTCCGTACGGCTACTTTGAACTGCGCAAAAAAATCGACACACTATCACGGATAGCAAATGTTTGCCGCACAAGGCATTACAGATACGAATTGTCTCCCACACATGCGTGATTGGTCAATGTTTGGCATATTTGCCACATGTGTGGGACTGCCTTTAGCATCAAAACGTTATTTTTATTTTCAAATTACTTATGTTTACAATAATTTATTTATGTAGTATAGCTATATTATGCACACATATGCAATGTTTATACTGTCTCCCGTTTCTGACTTCACATTCTATCTCCGTTCCGCTTTCCTTTGACATGCTAATGAATTTGTTGCGTGGTCGTGTTATGAAAAAAAGGAAAAAAGTCACCGAAGTTTAATACGACGAACCCCCTAATAATTAGGCTGTATCTGTATATGTTGTGAATTGTTCAGAATGTGCTACCAAAAGATAGCGGGAATTAACGCAGCGCCGAATTAGCGCCGAATACCCATCATTTAAAAAATCCGTACTCTCGCCCATAGTGCTAGCGACCGGATTTTTAAAAACGGAACGTATTCGGCGCCACTTCGGTGTCGTGTTAAAAGTCAGAGTAGGACCACTGTACCCGTCTCCGGTAAATTAATGCAACTCTGACCTTGGGATCATGGTCCTAGTACTCTTGACCTTGGGATCATGGTCCTAGTAACCGACTACTGTTACCAAAGGCCAGCCTTTTAAATATGCTAGTGATGTCTATCAGGCTGCATTGGACCGATTGACCGAGTGAATAGAGATCCCACTGCAGAACCAGAGGTCTCGGATTCGATTCAAGCCTGGGACAAATATTATTATTTGTGTGCATGAACACGTCTGTTTGTTCCGTGCCTGGGTGTAAAAGTAACAATATACTATAAAGAATATTTAAGTATTTATATCAGTTGTCTAGTACCCATAATACAAGCATAATACCGCCAACACCATGTGGGATGTCCCAGTTATAATAATAATAATAATAATATATTCTTTATTGTACACCAAAAGTTAGAACAAAAATAAATAATGTAGGTATCTCTTATATCTATGTTTGGTAGGTACAGTGGGCGGTCTTATCGCTAAGAGCAATCTCTTCCAGACAACCTTTGGATGGATTGATAGGCCTGAGACAACAAAATGGTTATGATGTACTAACTAAGAATAATTTAAGCTACCTAAACAAGATACATATATCTATACCACACAATACATTTCAGAACAATACACAAATATGACACTTAAAACTTATTATAATATTTAAACACTAAACACATACATACCACACAATCAGATAAGCTAAGAAGGGCACAATAAATGATCCTTCACCATTCTCTTGAATTCTGATATAGATTGTGCGCGTCTTATAACTGTAGGGAGTCCATTCCACAGGCGAATAGCTTGCACAGTGAAAGATTTATCAAAAAAATTGGAAGAGTGCCTAGGCATCACCAGTCCCAAGTTCTCGGACGATCTTAGATGACGAGAATGTGTGTCATGAAGGAACTTAAAACGTTCTTTGAGGTATGAAGGGGTTGCAGGATTATACAATATACTGTAGAGAAGCGATAACATGTGAGCGTTCCGGCGAAGGCGAATCGGTAACCACTTAAGCTTATTGCGGAATTCAGAAACATGATCATATTTGCGTAATCCAAAAATAAATCGGATGCAGAAATTTTGGAGTCGCTCAAGCTTATCAAGTTGTGACTCGGTGAGATCAGAATAGCTGGCATCAGCATAGTCAAGTATAGGGAGAAGCAAGGATTGGACAAGCGCAGTTTTGGTCGAAGTTGGAAGGAAATTGCGCAGTCTCCTCAAAGACCCCGCCGACGCAAAAATCCTACGACTTAGTTCTTGAATGTGAGGACCCCAAGAGAGATTTTTGTCTATCTGTATTCCTAGACTTTTGACAGAGTTGCTTATGGGTATAGTAACACCATCCAGCACAAGTGGAGGTATAAGCGACCAGTCAATTCTCGAGCTAAGTTTAGAACTGCCAATAACAATGGCTTGGGTCTTCGCGGGGTTCACCCTCAATCCATGTGCCACACTCCATTCTGATATTCGAGCTAAGTCCAAATTAATATTTCGAATAGCCACTGATAGCTCTGCCAAAGAGGCTTGCGAGTAGATCTGCAAATCATCTGCATACAGGTGATAGGATGAAAGAAGTTGATTTGAGATAGAATTTATGAATATAGAAAACAACAAGGGAGAGAGAACGCCACCCTGGGGTACGCCGGCAGTAGTGCTACACCACGAAGAAAATATACCTTCGAGGCAGATACGTTGCCGGCGGCCCAATAGGTAACTATGAAACCAATCAATTACTGTCGGAGATATGTTAAGAGAGCGAAGTATACTAAGAAGGATATCGAAATCAACAGTGTTAAATGCATTGCTAAAATCAAGTAGTGCAAGGACTGTTAAATTCCCCCCCTCCATACCTAGTCTTATATCATCCGTAATCCTGACCAGGGTGGTGACAGTACTGTGACCACGACGAAACCCGGATTGGAATGGATTTAGAAGACAATTTTTGGAAAGGAAGACAATGAGTTGTTTATGGACAAGACGCTCAAGAACTTTAGAAAGGAATGGCAATATAGAAATAGGACGGTACTCGGAAAAAGAAATGGGGTTTGCCTTCTTGGGTAAGGGTATGATTTGAGCATCCTTCCATGTAGATGGAAAGACCCCACAAGAAATAGAGTAGTTAAGGATGTGAGTAATAACTGGTAGAATTTCGTCAAGGATGGGAAGTATCATTTTACGGCTGATACAGTCACTCCCAACGGCATTGGAGGCAATAGAAACTACGCTCTTTTTAACATCACAATCAGAGAATTGACTAAAGAAGAACTGTGAGTAATCTGGAGTCGGGAAAGATGAAAGAAAATTCATTGTGTTCGCTTTAGCGGCACTATCACAATTTGATGAAGAAGAGAAGTGTTGGTTTAATAACTCAATATTTAATTCTTGAGGGATAGTGTTTTGTCGTGTTTTCCCAACTCCCAGTGATTTAAGAAATTTCCAGACTTTAGCTGGATCACCGTTTTCAACGGAAGCATGAATGTGGTGGCGCTGAGCATCCCTACACACCCTTCTGCAGTGATTGCGGGCAGCTACATATTTATCATGGTTAAAAGGTGTAGGATTCCGTTTGAACCGAGTTCTGGCTGCCGCTTTTTTGTTAATTAACGTTTTGAGTTCCGCCGTCAACCATGGCGTAGAGAGGTGTTTCATTTTGACCGGGTGAATCGGAGCATGAACATCGTATAACTTAGTGAGTTCAAAATTGAACCTTCTAACTTTATCATCGACAGATCCAGAGGCCGAAAGAGGCGCCCAATCGATCCCGCCTGCATCCTTACGGAGCTCATCCACGTTCACACCACGGAAATTGCGTTGCATAAGCATTTTAGTTTTTTCCTTTGGTAGTCGAATTTTATAAGAAAGGAAGATAAGGTCGTGATACGAAAATGCATCAGCTGGGCATTGCCCGTACTTAGCGACATGCTGAGTCGAGGAGATGAAAATAAGATCAAGAAGTGAGGGGATACAGTTAGGAAAATGATGGGTGGCACTTAAAGGGAGAATAGACAAGTTACAGGACTGAGAGAGAGAGTGGAGTGCGGAACTACGAGAATCGTTTTTAAGTAGACAGGTATTAAAATCTCCCATGATTATGGTGTGACTGTAAGAAGGAATCAAGTTTTCGAGGATGTTTTCAAAAGATGTAAAAAAGTCAATGCGTGAGGAGGGACAATAGTAAACACCCAGCAGGACCCTACAATGGCGGGTATTTATTTCAATGAAGAGATGCTCGCCCGCATTTGACGAAGGTGACTGAGGAGACATTTCAACAACGGTATATGGAATGTTTCTACTGAGATAAATGGCAACACCACCACCTCCACCAAACGAGCGGTCATTTCTGATTAGTTGATAACCAGGTAAGGAATATGACGTAGAAGGTAGACAAGGTTTCAACCACGACTCAGAGACAAGGATAGCATGAATGTTCTTACAGTAAAAACTTGCCAGCATATCGGTGAAATGAGCCGGAACACTTTGTGCGTTTATATGGACTACATTAAAGTTATCTGGAACGTCCGAAAAATGAGACTCTAGAGTATCAGCCAATGAAGGAATGCTACTGAAGCTGTCATAACTAGTCGCCGTGACGAAGCTGTCGGAATCACTAATATAACCACAGTGTGTCATTATTGAGTTGAATACTACTATACAAAACAAATGTTTATGTTTAATTAAATACTAATAAAATATTATAATTAAATAAGTAAAAAAAAATCATCCACCAGCCAGTTGAGTGTTTATAGCTAAAGAATAGAACAAACATAGAAATTATACTATAACAACTATTTGCGAACGCAACCGGACTGTATAACCTGACTCCAGGCCCTCGGCCGGCAATAAAGTAAAAGTACAACGCAACGATTGACAATGATTGACAATCAAAAGATCAAAAGTCACAAAACAAAAGCAATAAAGTTAAACAAAGATTAAAACTATGAATACGCATATACAAAACAAAACAGTGATAAAATTGATAAAGTGCTATTTTTAATTACCCAGTGGCAAGGCTTAAGTTACGAAACGACCTTTTTCTTTGCAGCGGCCGCGCGCCTTTTTTTAGGTTCTATTTGGACAACCGTCTCCTCTGATTTTTCCACTCGAACACCCTGCTCAGGAATCTTACAAAGCTCACCAAGAGTAGTAACTCGGTGCCGAGTATCATCAGGTCCCAGAATAAATATATGCCCATGTTTTGTCCAACACTTCGTCACGCCGAATCTTTCACGTGCAGCCAAGAAGAGTTCGTGCCGCGATTTAGTTAAGAATTCCGACACTGTGATGCCGGTGCCCCTAAATTATCATTATTATTATTGGACGGATCCTTTGAGCATATTTCCATATACAAATATTTTATTTATCTTAGAACGACACCTTTAAGTTAATGCAGGTACATAATGTCAAGTATTCATAAACGAATAAAGCGGTGAATAATTTGTATAATAAAAAAAATTCTAGTCACAAAGAAACAGCCTTTGTGATTGTCGGATACTTTTTCTTTTGACACTACTATTTTAAATTCAATCTTTTAAATAATGAATGCAATTTTTATATATTTTTTATTTTTTTAGGGAACTGAGGGATATTTATTACTTAAACATTTTTGGTTTTAATTTTTTTTTCAAAATAAATAAATAATAATGTTTTCTTATCTTTATAGTATTCTGTATAATTTTCATACTCATAAACTGGCTTGTTAATTCAGTAAAATAAGGTTTTGATTTTGAACAAATTCAGACCATTTTTGTAGAGACTATATGATGTTATCAGGACATGGTGAAAAGTATCCTTCATTTATATGCCCATGCGTTTTGTTTTATGTGATAGAACTAAGGGCTGATATTTAATTTTATGATTTTTTTTCAAAAATTATATAATTTCGAAGAAAATCGTTATGAGAGATGCATACCTATATTATGAAATCTACACAATTTAATTTTAATTGATTACCATTTTTAAGAATTAGTTATAGTATTTTTTTTTTATTTTTAGTTTATGTTTTCTCATTATTTTCGCTTGGTTGTCATTCCATAGTACAATTTTCTTGCTAATTCATTTACAAATGTAGTACTAAAACTGTGTCACTTTCTTGTTTTAAGTGTTTGAATTGACATTTTTATTACAAAAGAAAATGTATATATTGATACCAAATTCATATGGTTTTAAAAATAGATATCAGCCACAAAATGGTATGTCTTGAATGTTTTCCGTTGAACCCCAAAGCCTTCCTAAAATTATATCAAAGGAAAAAAAGTTTCCCGGTACTTTCCTATCACAAATAGAAATTAATTTATACCTAGGTATATAGAAAATTACAGAGTAATACTCATTACTTAAAACACGACTTCGTAATTAGTGTCAGACATTAACAAGATTCTAAAAAAATCATAGCAAAATTAACATTGAAAATACACAATTTTCCCGGGAACCTATCATTTGGCGCGAAAACGTTTCGATTAATTTTAATTAAACCGATTTAACACTAAATAGGAACATAATTATTAGGTAGCACCGTCTACATTAATTGACCATACTTAGGTATTTTAATAGCAATTTTAATTAAAAGGCGGACGCAAAGTTAATAAAATTATATGATTTGTATGCAAGGGAATTATGGAGATCTTACTAGATCCCATACTCGTTCGGTAATTTTATGGAAAAGTTATTAATAGCTTAATAATATATTTTTACATTATATCGAGTAATAAAAATAGGAAATAATGCAAGCATAGCATTTTTAGGTGCGCCACTGAAGGGGATCATTATTAGGGGATGAAGGGAATCATTATTAATTAATTATAACAATTAAAAAAAAAACGATCAAATGCATCGGATCGTAAGGTGCAGTACCCGACCAAAGTATGCTTAAGAGCTCCAAAAAAACGCAAAATTAAAAAAATAAAATAAAAAATAATAGGTATTCCTTTAATTCCATTAATCTTCGAAAGGTTTTTGTTTGACATACGGACAGACAGATGTCTGTCTGAGACATTGCGACATTGAGAAATTATAAAGGTTCCTTGTTGGACCACGGAGCCCCATAACACTATAGGGCGTCCCACGCCTATGCCACATGGAGGGAAAGAACCCTGAATATTGTAGATTGAACATTTCACTGAAAGAAGATATTATTTTAATTTAAAAAACTATTTAAACTGCATTCGCATTCATAGATTTTTAAATAATTACATGGTTAAACTGGAAATCGAACCCGCTACACGAGAAAAAAAATTACCCTATAGCTTTATCATACCGATCGAAAGGCTTCATCATAAATATAATTTTTTGCCACATAACATAGTAATAAATAACATAAATAAATAACTTTTTTTTCTAATATATTGTTGATTTTGTCAACAGTTTTCTGAGCGATATTTTTCAAAAAAGGATGTAAAACGATTTAAATAAATATTAAGTTTACCCAGTTTTCATGTCATACATAAATAAAAAATTTAATATTTCATTTTAAATCCTCGCCGATTAAAACGTCAAATAAAAAAATATTGAAAAGTTGGTTTTTTTAAAACGAGTAAAATAATTAGATACTTCACTGTGCTTTTAACTAATAATCCTGTGACAAAAATAAATTAAGATTTTAATGACCTTGGTGCGTGACCCGTAAAGTGCATAGATAGACTTTTGATATTGGCATAGTCATATATGACCAATATGACCATTCATCAAAATCTTTTAATGTTCGACGATTGTGAGTTCATTTTTTTCAGAGGACCAATTTTTTGGTATTTTTTTACTTAGGGATTTGTAGTCATGTTTTTTTTAAATTATATTTCTTTTTTAAGCATGTACCAGAGTTTTCTAGGAGGTTCCGTAGGGAAAGGAAGTAGAAAGTTCCTTTAGCGTCTCGGTGGTAATTTGGATACACGCGGGCGGAAAGCTAATATTTGTATAAAATAACTTGCAATTATTTGGCAGTTAAAGGACTTTTACTATTTACTCGAGTCCGCGCCACCAAAGAAGTCCCGCGGGAAAAAAATGAAATATATTTAAAGTGTTTGGTTGTCTGTGTATGCGTGTTGAGAATTTCGTCGAATGTGAAATTTATTGTTTATAAACGTTTAAAAAGTATAACTATGAAGTCTTACGAAGTGCGACCCAAAATATAATTTTTCAAGGTGAAAGAGTTTACGCAATGCGCAGACAGCGTCCCGCGTCTACGGGACTTCTTTGGTGGTGCGGAATCGGGGTGATATGCTAAATTAGTTTTATTTCGGTCTAGAGTGTCAGAAAGCGAGGATACCCTCGTCGTGCGTTTTACTAAGCACTCAAACAAGACCCGGGGCCGCAGCAACCTTTATTTAGATTTGTGCATCCATTCACCAGACATTTGTCCTAAGGTAGGAAGTGCATTCCGTGTATTGCCTTTCATAGCACGTTGTCCACGCACGGACCACCAGGCTGGCTTTCGATTCACATCTTTTCTAAAGTACTCGTACAATTAACATTTTAAACAGTATTTTTATTTGTTTCAAATAGTCTAGGTATCGGTGTATTGGTAATAGACTGATACGTGGACATTCTCCACGTTAACTATCGCGATAACGTCACTTTCAAATATATATGTAGAATCGAAAAAGACTGTTGTTAAAATTAAAAATTCCATTACTGTGAGGTGCGAATTTACAAGAATAAATTTATTTCACAGTAAAGTCTCAGTATAGTATACTATTTAATTAATAGTGTTTTGCACAGCACCAACAGAATAAATTAAAGCTTTACTTGTAAAATCATTTAAACATATAAAACTAAGAAAAAATTCAAATTAAATATTGTATTTTTTTATATATATTTAAAAGACCGATTTAATCATTTTGACTTGCAAAAAACCAGAAAATTATATAGTGGCAATACAATGTTCTATAATGGTTGACAACAGCTTTTTTTTTTAAATGTTTTGTGTGTCAAGACAACAAGGTTTGTCAGGATATCTTTTAGGTAAGAACGACATCACACTAGGTCACATATATTTCATATTATAAGCTTTTCAAATCTGTTTATTTTTGGTATGCCATGTTTCAATAGGATTTTTTATTTGTAAAACATTTAAGTAAAAGCTATTCATGGAATCAAATTCAATGCAAGGGGCGAAACGAAAACGTATAATATTGTTAATAAAGGGAAAGCAAAAGCTCTCCTGAAATACATAAGCCAGCTGGAGCTTAATTTAGTCTATTCTGACGAGTCCGCCGTGCCGGCTGGACGTGCGTTAGACGTACTTAATTTACGAACAAAATGAATTCTACATTCGCTGGCGAAAATTCGTTAGCTTACTTATAATACATCTACATTTAGTCAGAGCTTTTGCGATGGTAAATTCAAGCTCCTGAAACAAAATGACTTATCGTAGATTATTTTGAAACACCAATGATTTGCCATGCAGATGTAGCAATATTTAATTATCGGGATGTCCCGTGAAAACTGTACATAGGTTTGGAAATTATATAAATTTTCAACATTTTCTTTTTAGGGTTCCTTACCCAAAGAAAACCCTATTATTAAGGTAAGTATTAGTAAGGTTATTATGTCCGTTCGTCCGTCCGTCTCAGGGCTATATCGTCTGAACCCAAGGTAGACGCTTGAAATTTTCATAGAGTGTGTATTAGTATATCGGCTATAACAACAAATAACAAAAATAAAATAAAGTTAAGATTTCAAGGGGTCCCCATACAAGAAACGTGGTTTTTTTTTGACGTTTTTTGTGATCGGTGGTCGTGAGAGCGTTGCTTACACTTGAAATTTTTACAGAGTATGTACTACTATGCCGCTATAACAATAGATAATAAAAATATAATGAAGTTTAAAAATTAAAGGGGTCCCTATACAATAAACGTGTTCTTTATATTGTACTATTGTACGGAGCCCTTCGTGTGTGAGTTCGACTCGCGCTTAACCGTTTTTTATATATAACTAATTTGTGCGGCAAAATAAAATTACAATCGCTTTATTATTATTAGGAAAAAAGGTATTTTTCAGTTTACAATAATAATGATAACTACTCGACACTCGTATATGATTAGTCTATGTTGTGATGTTATAAAGTTGAACATTTCTGTCAACGAAATAAACGTCGTTTCGAAGTGTTTTCGAAATTTTAAAGTATCATTAAATTAAAAGACAGGGATCAACATTAAATAAATACTTTTCTTTTAATAGGTACCTGAAAGCAATAAAGTAGGCAGCAGAGCGCGCCCACCGCAGTGCGTAAATTATTACTACACTCATATAAGCATTCCACGGCTGTTTATTTCGATTTTTTTCTATTAATTTATATATATAATATAATTTCTGCTTAAAACAACGACTATTTATGATTTATATGATCTCTGCTTGACTACTGCTGGTTAGCGGTGCAGCCGTAACAGGCACAGTAATTGAGGTCCAAATTAGCAATTAGTCATCGCTGCAAAAAGAAAATCATATTGATTTTTAGAATACTATTTTTACTATAAATAAAAAAAAAATATTTCTTAGGCAAGACTCTATCGCTTGTATAAATGTGGCCACGAACAGAAATACAAGTGTGTATATCGGCACAAGACACAACTCTTAGATTGCAGGCAAAGAATTTATGACTATATAAAAAACAAAAAAATATTAATATTTGAAACCAACAAGAAACTAATGAAGAATATCAGTATCCATAATTTATGCATACACAGATGACATATAACCGACGAGCCGATTGTGTGCATTAATTAACCGAATAACATAATAATCATTAACATATTTTTATTAATATCGTGTTATTAAGAGACGCCCCGCGGCGTACGATCTGCATTTCGTATAATAATTACCCAATTATATTACTTATAGCAATTTTATATAACCCATGTTAAATACGTTTACACGCCGCAAGCGTTTCATGTTGTTGATGTAACACAAAAAGCTTTTTATTAACTTTATGAAATGAGCGAATTAATGAATGATGTTGAAAATGAGTTAATTTGTCGTTTACTTCCTTTGTATGTCAAAAGTCTTAACTTTTACATTGTATAATAATTAACTTATATATTTAACAATACTAGCTGTCGCCCGTGATTTCATCCGTATAACAATACGTAATCCTCTCGTAGCTATGTTACCACGTTTTGGTTTCCGAACCAGTGCCACATCTTCTATTTCATTTCTTTAATTCTATTCCATATGACAACTGGAGACTTCATTAATTTTGTATATTACAGAAATATTCAACCAAGATACACTAGTGGTAGCCTATGTTATATGTATCATCAAGATTAGGTTAGTAGTAAAATCTAATCCCGAAATAAAGCAAACTTTAAAGAGATCTTACTTCTATACCAATATGGAATAGGTCTGAAAACATAATTTCAATAAAAAATGTAAGGAATTTAATAAATATTAACCAATTATCTATGGAACAATAATAATTATAATAAATGGTACTATATATCACTAACAAGTTTCATGACTTTCAAAGGCATGGAAGTAAGATTGAGCCCTGCGGCACTCCGTTATCTAAAACACCAGCAACTACGGCATGTCATATTAATAATTAGAACTGACGCTTTATTGAAAATGTTTCTGAACCAGTTAAAAAGTGGTCTCCATAAAGAAGTTTAGTTGCTATGGGATAAAATTACATGGTGAAAAGTTATATTAAAACAGAAAAGAATCATAAAAGATATTAAATAAAGATAAAAGAATTTTAAATTTTTTTACCTTTCCCTAATTACTAAGTAGCATAATAAATAATATTAAAAGTATTATGTGCTCATTAAATCTGAAATAAAATTAAATAAAAAATTATGCACATATTCCAATTCACATTGTTACAATAGAGGTAATCAATTTTTTTTGTGTGAGTTCCCAATAATTTCGTAATTTTACTTAAATGAGACGATCATTTTCCGGTAGCGTTTAGATTTCATGCTACATATTATTCAACTAGCTCTATTAGGCCGAGTTCTCTTGTTCGTGCCGCGATTGTGGGCGTCGATTATAAAACGCACTCTGTCCAATGCATTTGTCAAGTCGAGATCTCTCTAGGAAGAATGCCACACAACAACACCGATTTGTCGTTGTCACTAACTACTCGCTTGTTAGTGGTCCGAACGCGATTTTGGTCGCTCCGTTTTGGTGAAATTAATCATTGGTCAGATTACTTACAATACTTATGCATTTGTAATAGCCAGAGCTGTATTTTAAAACAGAATGGTTTCAGTTACGCGTGACTTAGATACGACGAATAAAAATATTCTGTTTGGACCGTTTACCAAACTTGTCTAATCAGAGATCACTGCTGTAAGTAAAACGAATATAGTGTCACATACTTTTTGTGGTTCCTAATAAAAATGGTGTTACGTAATAAATAGACTTTTCTTAAATGCAATTTTCATTAACTATTTTGAAAAACTGTAATTGAAGCAGTACTTACCGTATTTATTTTATTTCGTCGAATCAATCGAATATTTTTGAAAGTCTAAACCTTAAGGCAGGTGCGATTCAATTGACAACCCCCATAAAATTATGTTAATTTAAAAATATATATAATCTGGGACAGCGCATACAGCGTCATCTAGTCCCAAAATAAACAAGTATTATGCTTGTGTTATGGCGTACTAGAGAACTAAACTATACATACTTAATTTTTTTTTAAATTATCTACATGTATACTTGACGACCGCTTAGCCTAGTGGGTAGCGACCCTGCCTATGAAGCTGGAGGTCCCAGGTTCGAATCCAAGGTCGGATCAGTATTTATATGATGAACATCGATACTGGTACCTGGTCTTGGTAGTTGTATGTATGTGGTGTCTTTCCTTGGTACCCAAAACACAAGCTAATGCTTAGTTTGGGGTCTAGACGTTGTTGTCATGTATTCGTTATTATTATTATATAGATAATTTGAATCAAATAAATGAATGAATGAATAAATCGAACCTGCGACTCTCGGCTCCGCAGTTAGTGTCACTAACCACTCGGCTAATCGGTCAGTCAAAAAATAAATTACTTGATGACATCTAGTAATTTAAAAATAATCAAATATAGTTTTACGTCTAGTTTTACGGCCCCGCTTACCGTTCAAACTCTCGTACGTAATTTTAAAATAACTTGATAAATATTTGCTATTGTGTTAAAATTTAAATGAACATCGTTTATCGGGGTCATAATGAATACAAATACCAGTACAATAAGATATGAGCGCGTTTGCTAGTTGACCACTTAGTGGTACTATCTTACTTTTAGTAGATAAGATATGTACCTAATAATTACTCTGTTTTGTAAATAAATCCAAATTAACGAATTCGTTGGTGTTATAACAAACCATATGCAATGTTTTTTTTTAACACCACGAAATATTATATTATTATGTGTATTAAGTATATAAATATACTAAAAAAACCGTTACATGCTATATACAAGGTGAGATTTTAGTTACCGACCAAAATTTTTCTAGATGTTAGGTATCACTGATAGACCTCATTGCGTAAATAAAAAATATGGGTTACATTTTCATAATAAATTATTTTATATACAGTGTTATTTTATAACGTTTGGTTGCCTTCTTAACGCTATAGTAAACGTACGCGCCCGAGGCCTTGAAACGGAATGGGACGGCGGGCATGAATGGTGACTAGAGTTATTGGTTTTTTCGGGAAAAGTTTGTGTAGTCATATTTCAATATTTTTCTATATAACGATACTAAAAGGAAACAAGACGGGTATCGGTTTTCTACCAAAGATCATTATATTAAAATTATGCTGGTCATTAAAACCTCAACCTGTATATTGTTAAAAAAATCAGTTTTGTATAAATAACTTCAGCATGCCCTTTTTTTGCTAGCTCGTTCTTTGTTCTGAACGAAGCTCGCGACGGGGTTCAACGTCATACAGTGAGGGCTCTTAGGTTATACACTAGGATTGACATTAGAATTCTGACTTCTGTACTAGAATATACAGTAGTCAGGTCCTTCCGTTGCACAGATTAAGAACATCACTTGTTAAAAAAACTAGATAAGACAACAAAACAAATTAAAAGAACCAAAAATTACCTTCATAGTATGGACCACTATCAGCAATTCCATACATATAATCTGATACCAGTTGATTAACATCTATTGAACAGAGTATATGAACATGTATTGAGTATGATGTTCAGTAGTGTTCATTTGTGTATGTGGGTTTGTGTGTGTTGAAAAATTAAAATTGCCATAACTAAATTAATCACTTCAAATGTAATTATTTACTATAACTTAATATCGGAGAATGTTGTCATAAAGAAATCCTTAGAAGGTATCACGTACCTCGGAACATATTAAATAATACGCTATATGAATCCCTGCTAAGTTTAATAGACAATAAACATTATATTAAAACTCTATGAAAAGTTTTGTGTCCGTGAACGCGTGTGGTACGTTAAAATACAACAATATGAACGTGTTTTAAAAACAAATAGAAAGTAATGAAATAACATGGGGCCAAGCTGCGTTCCCTGTGGTGACTGTAAAATTATTTGAGGTTCTTCGCATGCAAGAGTTAAAAGTTGAGAATGTGAGCATTAAATTGCATTTCTACTACTTATTTTAAAAAATCTGGTGCAGAACATAATTTTGATTGTCGTATCTTTGTCATTTAAAGTACTAAATATTTAGTATTCCATATTTATGTACGAACAACGTAAATGAAGTAAAATTGTTCCAAAAATTAGCTAAGCGTACAAAAAGAAAGAAAAAACTTGAAAGAGAAAACACAAATTTTACGTCCCGATGTAAATAAACTCATCTGCTGGCAATATTTATTTAATTATAAGGGAAAAATAGAAGACAAACCGTTATGGCTCATAACGCAACGATGGAGTGGTCTTAAAATAACATAACATGGAGAGCCCTGTGTGTGGTCGAATCGTAACAGATTTAGAAATTGGTTTACTTTGTGACTACGCAAACGAAAGACGCTATCATAGTAATGACTTTGTCCATAAAATAAGGTCTTGTATTAGTATGTTCAGAGCGAGTAACTAGTTATTATGACAAGGAGAGTGGGGCGTGACGAAAGATGTCACAAGATTTTGAGTAACACAAATAACAAATTAAACTTTAAATTTTGATGTTTTTAATATTTTTTTTTTAATTAATAACATACTTGAATTATTGCTTAATATCAACAGATAGGGTACTCAAAAACGTGATCTAGAAAAATCGGGTATAAATAAATGATGATAAATATTTCAAATGATTTAGAAAATCTTCAAGCAATCATGTTTTTTATTTCTTTTTCTGCATTAAGTAGGTACGGAAATGATTGTGATTGTATAACCCGATGTAGAAGATATCTTATTGTGAAACCGCATTGCCACAATAAATGGCACAAAATTATGTAGTATCTCATAATTCATCTTGTTTTTACTATATGTTGTCATTTTTAAAATTTCTCATCCTCATCCAAATTATGTATGCATTGAGACAATCTATTTGGTTTCGCATTAGTGATTCGACGAAATATAATAGAATGTCGGTTATCTTAATTCAATACCGGTTACCGTTTTCTGCTGTCAAATATATATCGATCTGAGTCAGTACGCGTGTGTTTGGCATATTAATAATATTTGCCGATATTATTCTAAGGTCACACGCCCTCTGGCGGTTTAGTGAACTATCATTAATGTATCCAACCGCACGTTGCGTTTAGTGATGAGCTTTAAAGTTGCAACATCTATATATCGCTGGTCGTTCACAAGGAGACCACCAACCGATCCGAAAGAAATAAACAGATGTTCCAATTTTGATTTGAAAATTCAAAGTAAAGTGCGCGCAAACAGAGCTGCGTCTACGGAACTTCTTTGTTGGCGTGGACTCTATGTATGAATTTGTATTTGGAACGGGATTCCGGCCGTCAGCCGAAAAACTTAAATTTTGATGGAGACGATATCAGGCGGGCGGGTTTAATACTGCGATTACGTAGTGTATTAGATAAACGTTATTGGGAGATCGACTCATGCAGAGCGTTTGCTTAGAGTTCCCATGAGTGTTTTAATACGAATACATGAATGAATCAGTTACTTTATTTCATACGTTGGGTAAATACATCTAAGTGAGGGTGTTACAATCGACTCTGTCGCGCAGGACGAGTAACCTGAGTTCTTACACTGCCGGCAGAGAGACGAGGGAGTGTACATTTGTGTTAGTTTGTTTGATCTACTCCAGTGGCTACCTTAAAGGCTATCGTCATCGTCATCAGCCCACGTTACCCCACTGCAGGGGCTTAGGCCTCCCCCAGGGTAAGAAGGTGGTTTGGAGCTTAAATCCACCACGCTACTCCACTGCGGGTTGGGGATTGTAACGACCGTTATCTATTGACAGCGTCCGGGACCGACTGCTTAACGTGCTTTCCGAGGCACGGAGTCAGTGATAGTCAATGTACTTAAGTCAGAAAAACATTGGTACAAGGGCTATGTTAGACTTAAACTATGGTGTACTACTGCCGTTAGGCGGCTAGCCAAGGTGCGATAGTCTTAGATTTTCTTTAAAAATTGAACACCCTGCACTCGAGTGTTTTATTGTTTCGTACAGGTAGCATTGTCCAAGTCATTAAATGACTGATCGATGGCCGAGTGGTTAGAGACCCTAACTATGGATCCAAGGGTCACGGGTTCGATTCCCGCCCACGACAAATATTTGCATGCTTGAACATGTCTATTTGTTACGTGTTTGGTTGTAAAATGTCTATTTATGTATATATCATAAAAAAAGATATTTAAATATGTACATCAGTTGTCTAGTAACACATAACACAAGTATAATATTTGCTTAATTTGCAACCAGATGTCACTGTGTGGGATGTCCCTTGTATTATTAAAAAAAAACACACACAAATTGTAAACAATCAACACAATATAGGAAAGATATCTTCCAAATGTTATCCCTTCAGAAATCTTAGCTAAGTCCCTTATTCCAGTTAGGTGTTATAGACACGAGTAGAATAAAAAAAGTATCTATTAAAGTATTGTAGCAACCCTCTTTGCACATCACAGCAAAGAGGGTTGCTACAATAACTAAAAAGATACTTTTTTGCATACACAAGTATAATAAGTTCACGTACCCACTTGCAACGGTTTCTTCATACTTCTTTCGCTACATTTATCTATATTTTATCAATCGTATTCTATAAGCGTGTTAGTTTCGGGCATTCCAGGTATTTTTTTTTTTCACTTTTTTAGACGGTTTTTATTACATAGTTTATATTTACGTGGTTTAGAATATCTATTTTAATCTAAACAAATACATTATTTAACAGTACTGATCACATAATATAACATATTAATATTAAATATAACTCGTTTATGTTACAGATAATCTGGCATTTGTTCGTAGTCTACTTGAATAAAAAAATATGTTCCACATTAAATTGATATGAACCCTTTATCGAAAAAAATGCCAACACTAGCATTGAGAGTGAACGTGACGATTCACAGGTCAGTAGCCTTAAAACCGGTAGCTATGTTGTTGCTGTGATCATTACACCGAGACAAATCGATGTCGGTAGTTCTTTATAACCGATGTTCTGCCCATCACTATCGAACACTTGAATAAATATCTATTGGATATTGCTGTAGCGTTTCTGCGAAAATCTCGATTTCGGGGTAGGTTGTGAATCGTGTATTTTTTAATGATAATAACTATAAGTACTATAGAGCAGCAATTTTTAAATATTGGGTGAAAACTAGTGTTTCAGGTAAGTAACAATAGACTGTCTTATAAGTGGTCTGATAATCACTTTTCAATTGTTTTCACAAATCTCGTTTGTACCTGTTTGTACTCAACATGAACCCGTCGAAATATTGAATAAGTTTTGAATGTAAGTTCTATCGTAGCATTAACGCAGCATCAATGTTGTGTTTGGAGGAAACACGACTAATGAACTCACCGTAAGTTTTCGGTTTAGTCACTTTCACAGTGGAAATGTTAACCAAGAGGTAGGTCAGCCACTAGATACAATAATGAAGAAATTCAAGCCACGGTGGACACTGTTCCGCATTAATCTGTTGCAGAATCAGCAGCGTGGTTAAAAGTAAGCGTACCCATATCATTGATCCATTGACTGTCCGATTGCCGAGTGGTTAAAGACCTTAAATGCGGAGACAAGGGTCGCGGGTTCGATTCCCACCCGGGACAAATATTTGTGTGCATGACCATGTCTATTTGTTCTGTGTCTGGGTGTGAAATATCTATACATGTATATATTACAAAGAATATTTAAGTATGTATATCAGTTGTCTGGTACACATAATACAGGCTTTGCTTAGTTTGAGACTAGATGGCTCTGGTTGGGAATATAATAATAATAATAATAACACACACAATCACAACAACGTCTAGGTCCCAAACTAAGCATTTGCTTGTATTTTGGGTACCAAGCGAAGACACCACATACATATAACAACCAAGACCCGGTGCCAGTATTAATATTCATCATATAAATACTGACCCGACCTGGGATTCGAACCCGGGACCTCCAGCTTCGCAGGCAGGGTCGCTGCCCACTTGGCTAAGTGGTCGTCAATAAAACACTAACCTGACTATTATAACAATTATAAAAGTATGTTTGTCTCTTTGTTTTTCTTCAGAGCGTAACGTAACAACGAAACGAGGTGATTTTTGACATGAAAATAGTTGAAAGAACGGATACTAAATTATGCTAATTTTTGATTTAGTAGAAGATTGCCGTGGGATATAAAACTGATCAAGATTTCAAACGAATGTCGAGAAAAGTTCACAGTTGTGAGAAAGAAAAGTAGTGGGAGTAAAACTCGTCAACTTGCAATAAAAGTGGTACGGTCATTGAAAAGAACTGGAAGAGGTATACATATATTATTAGTGTGTCAGCTAGAGTTATGTATAATATTGATGATAAAGCAAAAAGGTTGCATAATTCTACCGAATTACGAAAACATCGCGGTTAGTCGCTTCCGTTTAGTATAGCGACAATATTATTTGATTTGATTACGTATCGGTCGATTGAACCGCAAAATAGATCGGAATTTGCGTCATGTCATCGTACTACTTTCGTATAGTAACAATACAGTTTTCAAGTGCGATTGTAAACTTTGTTCGTTTTTATAATGGGATTCTAAAAGAAGTATTAGAATTAAAAAAATAACTAACAGATAAAATTGTAATAATTTTGTTAATAATATTTCGATGATAACAGATAGGCATCGTCAAAATAGCTTAAATATTTGACAAATAAATATTAAAAAAAAATTTTTTTACAGCTTCCCCTTTTTGTATTTCAGCACTGATGGTTAGCTCTATATTTTTTTATTTTTATATATGTATAATACTAAAATTTATATATGAATATTAATTTTTAATAAGCCATTTACCTTATTTAGAATAGCAACCTATATACAACCTATTTTCATGAATTAATATGATATTAAAATTATTTATTTATTTTAAATTATAAGGAATTAATTTAAAATTATTTTATCCAAAAGCACACAACCTAATACAACCACTAACCTAATTATGTGACCGTAACCGTGAAAGTGCGTTGCGTTAATAAAATCTTACGTAACGTGCGTAAACCGTTACGCGTCAACGTGACGTCTCGTTATAAATCAAACCGTGAAGCATTCGGACCATCACTTAAAGTACAGTGCATCTATATTTGCATGAGCTTTTAAGTTTAACTACAGTGCCTACACTATACTACCGTTAATACAGTACATTCGAGCATTTAACAATGTAAAATTTAAATTATATTGTATTTAAGATTTATAGAAATAAACATGAAAAAAAAGAACCCTTATAATAACAATACTACCCGTGGTGTCCGTCTGATTAAAGCCATTTCACTTGGGGTTGTACTGCCCGTCTGTCTGTCTATCACAGCCATTTCACTTGGAGACTATTGGCACTGTATTGTAATTGAATTTTCGACGTTAGGTATAATGTATATATTGCTTTACAACAACGGTGTAGTGAAATTACGAAATATTTTTATCGGGATAGGTCCCCATACGAAAATGATACAGGGGTCACTAGATGACACCTTTCCATCCCATTCCATCATCCCATTATACCTCACTGCAGGGGCTTAAGCCTCCCGCAGGGTGAGAGGCTTGGATCTTAATGTACCACGCTTCTCCAGTGCAGGCTGGCGGATTGTAACGACTGCCATCTATTGAAAGCAACAACTTAAGTTCCTGAAGTCTTAAAAAATGTGTCTCTTCCATCTTTTAACTTTGATGAAAAATATAAGGTGAAAAATACTGAAAAAAAAAACTTAAGCTTAGTACAACATGAAAAATCCTTTCAACGAATATTAGTTGTTTTTTAATTATTGGGTTTGAAACTTAGTATTTGAATTTAATTCATGAAAGTTCATACCGACTACGGAACTTTTGATTGTACGTAGTTCGACGCACTTGGCCGGTTTTTAGAGTTCCGCACTCAAAGGGTACCAACGGGAACCTTATTACTAAGGCTCCGCAGACCGTCTGTCTGTTTGTCTGTCCATCAGTCTTTTATAGGTCTGTATCGTCTAAACCGTATAAGTAGACACTTGCAATTTTCAGTCTTCATAACTATGGATGCTATAACACAAATAATAAAAATAAAATTAAGTTAAAAATGAAAGGGGGTCCTCATACAAGAAACGTGTTTTTTTTTAATATTGTACGGTGGTACGAAGCACTTCATAAATTGGCAAGTCTACCACGATCCTATATAATAACATAATAATAATAATACATGAGACTTCCCACACAGCGTCATCTAGTCCCAAAGTAAGCAAGTATTATGCTTGTGTTATGGGTTACTAGACAACTGATATACATACATAAACATTCTTTATAATATATACATATATATATATTTTTGCGAAGACACCACACACGTATAACAACCAAGACCCGGTACCAGTATCAATATTCATCATATTAATACTGACCCGACTTGCGATTCGAACCCGGGACCTCCAGCTTCGTAGGCAGGGTCGCTGCCCACTAAGCTAAGCGGTCGTCAAATGTCAAATAAATACATGCATGTTATGCAAAATTAATAATAGACATTTTAAATTATGCATAACCTATAATACAAAATTTTCGGATTATTTATTATATAAGTAAATTTTTTATTTGACTGTACATGAACACAATGCATTTCGATGAGTACAGTTATTCGAGAAAAATGGATGTCAAACTGCGAGCGAGGTTTGACGTAACCTAACTGTCGCGTTGATGCGATTCGATACAGATCTTGAAAAAAAAAATGACTTAAAAACACGTTAAGGTCTTTTAAACGTTAATTATTTTTTATTCCCTGCGTAGGTACGTGATATTTTCTACTCAGAAAAAAAAAATTGGTCCAGTTGTTTTCCGTATATTAACTTAGTGTGCTTCATTCACGTATACCTAATGCAAACAGTACCTAAATAAATTTGACAGCCGCCTTTATTTATTTATTTATTTATTTATTTATTGGAGAATAATAATAATTGGTTTTAATAGAGTCATAAATATCACTTCACAGTATCGAAAATGTCAACCGCAATTTTGCGGAGGTTAAGACCGGCGCGCGGGGATTTCGTGGGGGTGAAGTCCGGCGCGCGGGGACCTCGCGTGGACAGAAACCGTGGACAGCTAACTAGAATATGAGTGGTTAGACGGTAAACGCAAAAGAGGGCTTCCTAGTCAATTCGTACATTTATAACTAGGGTACCTAGATATATGGGTAGAGAAATTAGATTAGGGAAGCTTCTGAATTTCAAATTGATACCTAAACGTGTTCCTCGGAGAAAGGGTCTGGATAGACAAACAGATAGACGGACAACGAAGTCATCATACAAGGGTTACTTTTTCCTTTTGAGGTATGGTGCCCCAAAAAAATATAATCTGTAATCAATAGATGGACCAGTAGTTCATTAATCCACTAGTCCACAGGTATGTCATAGATTTTTCCCATAGTTAATGTTTAGCAACAAAACAATAAACAAATAACATATCAAAAGACATACTATTGGACGACCGCTTAGCCTAGTGGGCAGCGACCCTGCCTGCGAAGCTGGAGGTCCCGGGTTCGAATCCCAGGTCGAGTCAGTATTTATATGATGAATATTAATACTGGCACCGGGTCTTGGTTGTTATATGTATGTGGTGTCTTCGCTTGGTACCCAAATTACAAGCTTATGCTTAGTTTGGGACCTAGACGTTGTTGTGATTGTGTGTGTTATTATTATTATTATTATTATTATTATTATTATTATTATTATTATTATTGTGATAGTTTCAGACATTCTTAATCTGCAGAAGTATTGATAATTCACTTTTGTATTTACACCCACACACCAATTACACATTTAATTACATTTGACATTTTAATATAATAGCCGACAATTATACATATTACAACGACAATACAAGCAAAAAAAAATGTATATAGGTGGTTAAACACACAAATTTAATTTAAATTAATGAAAGGCTAAAATTTCCATAATTTCCCGAATTTCAACTAAAATACTCGAGGGAAACCGCACCCGCAAATTCGACTTAAATTGTATGTAATTGTTTAGTTCGGATACCGTAAGTACGAAGCACATGATACAAATAAAATCCATTATACCTACCACGGAAACGGGAATAGATATGGGAATAGGATCCAAACAGAAAAATAAGCTAATGTCCATTGATTTACTTATAGATATACATAACTACAAATAGATTGGTATTCACCATAGCCAAAGTACGGACAAAATTTCATTCAACAAAAACAAAAACTCAGGAGTGACTGCTAGAACTATGGAGTAATCCGTCAAACTCCAGAAATTAGCGGACCATGTGCAAATATTACATCCCACCATATAGATGTCGGTCGTTAAAATCCATCCCGCACTAGAGCAGCGTGGTGGATTAAGCAGCAAGCCCCCTCATCCCGAGAGGAGGCTTAAGACCCTGCAGAGACATTAATGGGCTGATAGTATGGTATGATGCAACTATGGTGATGCTGTATCTATGTGATAATATGTATTAATTGTTGACGTGTTCACTGAATACATTATTTTGTATGCGAGTTTGCATTATTTAATTTTTAATTTATGTAATCAAAGTATGTTTCATAAAATATTAAGATACACTGTTTTATGCACATCTGATCTATTTTATGAAACCAAACACGAAACAATATTTTATTTTAAATATGTTTCATAAAAATCGATTCCTTGGTTCTCGAATATAAGCGGTTAAACTAAATTATGTACAAACAGACAAATATTTCAATTCGGAAAACAAAATAAATTACATTAAACCCTAATATTTTTTTTTTTTAATTTTGTTTACCATAATCTAAATTATACAACAATATATCAATTCCAAAAATGATATTTTCCAATTTAGGAGCGTAAGCTTCGTAGTTTGAATTCAATTCAGAAATAAGCTTCCATTGTAATAATTTTCATAGAGTTTGTATTTTAATTTAAGCCGCCTCTTTTATTTTCATAACTCTATCTACTACCCACATGTCAAGCAAAGCGACTCGCATCGTCTTATTGTTATTTATTTTTAGGGCACGTACACACAGAACAACCACGTCACGTCTACAATGACAATGTAAACACACCCTGATGTCCCTAAAGCGTTTATTACACGTTATCTATATACTCGGTTGAAACATTGTGGGAAAACTTGAGAGAAATAAACCTTCCATTTAAGTCCATTACAGTATTTTTATTGTAAGAGATGTGAAATGAAAGTTATTTTAATTGTTAATGATAAATACCCAATTTCTTGAGTGACCGCTTGGCCGAGTGGCTAGAGACCCCAACTCCGGAGCCAAGGGTCGGGAGTTCGATTCCCGACCGGGACAAATATTTGTGTGCTCGTTCCGTGTCTGGTGTAAAAAGTATCTATATATTATAAAGAATATTTAAATTTGTATATCAGTTGTCTAGTACCCCATAATACAAGCATAATACTCGCTTTATTAGAGATTAGATGGCTCTATGTGGGATGTCCCAGGTATTATTATTAAAAACATTTCACAGTAACTTAAATTCCAGCTCAATTTTTTTTTTTATATGCATTATTTTTTTTTTAGTGATCATTTTTACTTTTATCACATCGCCAGATCTTGGATACTAAAACACTATGCTTGGGACCATTTCTATTATTTATACAAAAAAAATGTTCACGCCTAGTTTTTTCTTTGAAACTTTCTATATAAATATCCTAAGTTGGAAATAACAGGGTACAGTTTATCCCGGTGAACTGCTTCCGTGGGGTGCAAAATTAAACAAGTTTGGAAATAAAAGTAGGCGAGCGTAATTTGTTTCGTGTGACAGAACTATTATTACTGTCATTACACGTTTATTGACTTTCATACTTTTTTACGTATTTCCATTAGCCCTTTTTATATTCTACTGTAAGGGCTTAGGCCTCCTCTAAACATGAGGGGGCTGGGAGCTTAAATCAACCACGCTGCTCCAATGCGGGTTGGTGGATTGTAACGACCGCCATCTATTGACAGCAACCGGTACCGACTGCTTAACGTGCTCTCCGAGGCACAATGTCAGTGATATTTAATGTACTTAAGTCAGAAAAACTCATTGGTACACGCCCGGATTCGAACCAAGGCCACATGGCCTTATAGATTTGAAATAGGTTCGTGCGTTCAAGCTATAACGAATTAACGATACACATATAAATTTCTTGTATTTTCACGCTTCATTAATTATAAAACTTATGGAAATATCACCCAACAGTTCGGATATAATTCACGCATACAGAGACTGTACATGGTTATTATGGCTTAACGAGTGTATGTGGTCTTTTGAGTCACACACACACACACAAGTATGTAAAAGTTGGTCTGTCATTTTAAATGGAGTGAACGGGTTCAAAAATTGCTAAAACCTGCGTTATATAATATATGGACAACCCTTTATTGGCATAATTCTTTCAAGGTAATTCAAATCCGTCAATGCCGCGATAAAATTTTTCGTAGTTGTCTAAATATCGCTGTTGTTTATCATCTGTTATGCATTTCTATTACAATTACCCGAACGATTTGTTACAACCGACAAACTACATCTGTACCTGTTACCTGACCCATATTGTCTCACAAACTCAACAAGTATTTCGAAGTTAGATCACAAACCTAATGGATACACATAAAGTGGACACGAGAAAGAGAGTGCTGCTAGCTAATTTGTTTATGTTTATCTTCTTAGATTGTAAACAAAGGTATAAATTATTATAATTTTAATAGAGTGGCCATATTGGAAACATTTTCATCCAAAACCTTCATCTCATTTTCCTCATCCTCCTCATTCTCATCAGCCCGTGTCTCTCCACTGCAGAATATAGGCCTCTCCCAAGGCTCGCCACCACACACGGTCCTCCGCCTTTTGCATTTAACTTCCCCCGGTATGGTGTTTCAGGTCATCTGTCCACCTGGCCGGGGGGCGTCCAACGCTTCGCTATCCGGTATGTGGCCTCCATTCGAGAATTCGTCTACCCCATCGGTTATCATTTCTACGGCAAATGTGACCAGCCCATTGCCACTTCAGCAAGCTAATCGCTTCGGCTATGTCGACAACTTTAGTTCTTTGACGGATTTCAGTGTTTCGCTCACTTTAGCGAGACTAAATCATTGCTACTCCAATTTTTTACATAGACTTTATTTTCATATAAATAATATAGAAAATGGGATAACACGAACAGTGACGTCAAATTTAGTCGATACAAAAAACACGAGTTCACTATAAAAGCTAAGTAAAAGAAAACTCGGTATCCTTTTCAGCAGACGGGTGTGCCTTCAAGAATTTAATTAAGAGTGATACGACTGCGGGAACAGAAACAAAAAAATATAGTTATACAAATTTTATGAATGACAACTCGAGCGTACTAGTTGTGTATGCATGATATTTTCGATCGAAGATGTTATGCGTACGATTTACAGTGTGGTCGCGTGAATAAGTCAAAGAGTGGAATGTCGGCGATCGTAAGTACGGGTTGTCATTCGACTCGTGCGCTACCCTCGCTGTCTTTTGTCGGCGAACTGTGTCACACGGATGCGTTGACTTTGGATTAGAACTGTGCCATGCTGTGTATATAATATTAATTGTACAGTAAGTATTGTTCAAAACTTTGCAACACGGTCCAAATATTTCTGTATATATAGGAATAGGTTCCTATTTCTTATTAAAAAGAAAATTTATGAAATTTTTCGGACGCATAATAATAGAGATGTAGAAATATAAAGTGAAAAATGTATGTGACTTAACTACTACATGCAGTGATGGACGGCCATACAAAAAAATACATTTTATAAGTTAATCTATTACTTGTTGAATAATACAGTTTAGTTAGCTGTGTTAGTTTTCCTTTTAACTACGTTATATATGTACCCCTCTCATAAATTTTTTCAACATATCCAAAAATTTTCAAACATATCCAAAAATAACGGTTTAACTGGTAGGCTGAGGGGGGGGGGGGGGGAGGGGGACATAAAACTCTGAAAAAATTAGGACTTTATGAGAGTGCCTATCTCAACAACTATTGACTTGTTTGAAACCTCGATATCATTTTTTAAGACCTATCGTTTGGTACCTCTCGCATTAATATACGATAAATCAATTTTTTTTTCGTACTTCAGTTACATGTATGGCGACCTATCCCTAAAAATTTTTTTTCTTGATTTCACAATGTTCTTGTGTAGCGGTTCATAGATTACAACTACCTTCCAAGTTTCATCTATATATTGCCAATGGTTTCCGAGAAAAACCCCAGACAGACAGACGGACAGCGAAACTATAAGGGTTCCTTTTTTGTCATTTGGCTACGGAACCTTAAAAATTTCAATACGTAGAATAATACTGTAGTTGTAATTAGTAGTAGTGACGTCTTCAGGTCACAATTATATTTTTTAACAATCGATTATTCCTTGACAATCTTTACAAATTTAAAAAGAATTACTAAAACACTCCAGATTGTCAATTTAGTAAAGAAATCAGAATTTTCTTAAAAGTCCCATCATATCCTAGGGTAGGTAGGTCCATTTAGCAGTGTTGATAAGTATGTGTTGTCCACGCGGGCAAAGCCACAGGCAGAAAGCTAGTTTACTGTAAACCAAATATAAGTTACACGCGGGCGCTACTTAAGATTTTTTTTTTAAACCAACCCATATCTACTAAGTAAAATCGTATTTGAATTTCGTACATAAATTCATTTATTTTTAATGGTGGTGTATTTATTCTATGGCACGGGTTAGAATGCGGGTCCAGGTGCAGTTTTGAATTCGTATACTTATATAAGTTAGTCCGACACCGTTATTCATATGCTTTGTCGGCTAGAATCGGCCGTGCGATCTGTCAGCCTGCATTCATTCATTTAGGTTTTAATAACATCAAAAGAGTGCTCGCATAACTTAGATAACGGAATTTATCGTACTGAAAAGTTAACTTCTTGTTACCTATATTATAGGTTACAGGGTCGAAACCCGCATCGATTTTAGAAAGCGTTTTATAAATGTACGGTTCGATGATTGTGCTTTGATTTGAATTCGATTACAACAATCTTATTCAGCGTCATCTAAACCCAAAACAAATGCTTGTATTATGGGGTACTAGACAACTTTTTATATTATATTATACATGTATAGGTACTTTTTACACCCAGACACGGATCAAATAGACATGTTCACGCACACAATTATTTGTCTCGAGCGGGAATCGAACCGGCGACCTATTTGATGAGGTAATTAGAGGGTCATCGAGGGTAACTCCTCAACGGTGTACACTGTACAGCGGTTACCTCGTGCTTAGGCTCATGATTCTTCTTCCATTGTGTATTGACTGTATCGAGGCAGCCGTGTCCACGAAAATAGTGAAAACGGAAGCAGAGCAGCACTAGGCAGAAAAAAATTTATGTATGGAGCTGTCATTTGTTTCTGTGACTACTCCGCTATTACTGTATTTATGGCTGCTACGAAGCATCCGATGGGTACGCAAATTATTGCATTTTTTCCGCTATTTTTTTAAAGATAGACACTATGTTTTAAAATCTAAACTAAATGCGCAGGTTTTTATGCGTATAAGTACCTACTTTAGATTTTTCTGTTGCATTTTTCACAATATATATATATATATTTGAAGCCAAGCTCTTCAAATTTAAAAGATATAAAAATCAAAATATTGTATTGTAGTGTATCGATAATGTATCGCAAAATCGTCGATTACTTTTAAAGAGTAAGTCCTTCTCGAATATTCTGTTAGTAAGTAGCACTATGGAATATCGAGAATTGTAACTGTGGTATACAAAATAAATACGTACTATAAGGTGCTTACCGAGGTATAGTTCTATTATTGTGTTTAATCGTGAGTTTAATCATCAGTATATTCAATGGTTCATCGTTGATTTTTTGGGACATCCTGTAAATGTATAGTTAATCAGAAATTACCATAAAACTACGAATCGACTAGAAGCCAACATCTGCGTTTACCGTCTAACCACTGACACTCAAGCTAGCTGATGCAAGACAGTGAGTTTCAATCCGCGAGGTCCCCGCGCGGCGGTCTTCACTCCCATGAAATTGCATTTTACATTTTCGATAGTGCGAAATGATATTTACGACTCTATTAAAACCAAACGCTGCTGTCAAATTTATTTACTCTATACAAATTACATTTCTTCATGACTTGTTGCGTGCCCGATGACCATAAAAAATAATACAAGAACTGTCGAACTGTGAAATTAAAATAAGGCGTATCGTTAACCATGCCTTGTGAGTTATGCGTCACCTGTGTAGGGACAGTTCAAAACAGGCCTGACATTTCTAGCTAGCTATATATTTACATTTCTGTTGTGTCAATACAATAATATTTAATAAAGTTAACTATCATAATTACTTAGCTGCATTACGTTGAGCACAGTTGAACAAATATTTGACTTGATAATTAAATAAAAATAAAATCAACGGGTCGCCTGCTTTCGCACGAACTTCTTACGACATTGGAAATGAACCTAACGGAATGAAGTAAACACACATATTTTGGATAATATTTTTCGAAATAAATTTTTTTCGCAAAAAAAAAAATAATACAACTGTATCTGAATAAGCTTAAAACTTCGAAATATAACATTCTGTACGACATTTCGATCGAACAAACCGAATTAGTACGAAATGTAACACCGACGCATATCCGACTTCCAACTAAGGGCACCCTTAACCACTACTTCCGGTTGTCCGATTCTAACAATTTTATTCTCAATCGATCCCCCGTCTAATTACCCCGAGCCGTTTTTTTTAATTTTTTTCTTATTCGGACCTAGTTCTCGAGATATCGAGCTCCCAAAATGAAAATCGGGGAATAATATTTTTTTTTGTTTTTGAACTTTTTCCAAATTGTCTTTTGCCATCTTGTAGAGCTCACTGAGCTGCGTCTTTTGACACCACATCATCATCATCAGCCCATTTTTACCCCACTGCAGGGGCTTAGGCCTCCCCCAGGGTGAGGAGGGGGGGCTTGGAGCTTAAGTCCACCACGCTGCTCCACTGCGGGTTGGGAACTGTAACGACCGCCATCTATTGACAGCGTTTGACACCACGTTCATCCCGATATCCCGAAAACTCTTTGTGCAATTTGCCTGTCTCACAAAAACTCCCAAACGACCTCCTATACTCCAACGAAATGAAAGTCATTTCCAATGACAATACGTAATGATTTCTTTGAATTTTAAAGGCTAATCCATCGTTTGGTTATCCCGATTTAAATATAATGTGTCGTGTGGCTATTACGTCAGTTTTGTGTCGGCGATGGACTCACTGAGAAAGATGATAGTACAACGTTTTAAAGTTAACCTTGGTGCCCTGTTCGAAAGGCCGGCCCACGCTAACGTGTAATGGCGTTAATCATCTAATTAATTGTGTCGTTAAATCTGCAAAATGCAAATGGTGTACTATAAACGGCGCTAAGTAACGGCATTTTACTTTAGTGCAGCCAGGTGGTGACCACGTCGTAAAACATGGTACAGTCTCATATACTTCTTCTTCTTAGTTAATGGCGTTTTTTGCAGTGATGATAGAAATCGCTTAAGAGATAGATGGCTATACCCAAACGACATTAAATTCATGATTTAATGAATAGACAAAATATTGAGCTGTTGATGAGTTATAAGCAAACATACAAACGTCGTGATAGCCCAGAGCGCAACGAACCTGTCTCAAATTTATAAGGCCATGGTTCGAATCCGGGCGTGTACCAATGAGTTTTTCTGACTTAAGTACATTAACTATCACTGACTTCGTGCCTTGGAGAGCACGTTAAGCAGTCAGTCCCAGACGCTGTCAATATATAGCGGTCGTTACAATCACCAACCCGCAGTGGAGTGGCGTGGTGGATTTAAGCTCAAAAACCCCTCCTCACCTTGGGGGAGGCCTAAGCCCCTGCAGTGGGATAAAATAGGCTGATGATGATGATGATACAAACAGACAGAGACAGAAAAAAATGGTGTAAAAACAGATCAGTGCATTATAAAACAAATATTAATTACAAAATTTAACTTAAAATCAAATGTACATATAAAGCTTTAGGGTACAGATTTTTAATAGTATATAGAGAGACAGGTGAAAATCCTATATACTTTAAAAATGGGTAATTTATAAAGAGCTTTATAAGAATATATTATAACCAACTTGCGAATGGTACCCAAAGCCTGAAGTTGAGTAATATAAGGGTTGGACAAGCGAACATTATGTACATGTAAAGCTACCGTAATCCGGACGAACCCTTCCAATTTGTCTTTCTTTTGGAGCCACCCGGAGGAAGACGGAATGATTTTTTCAAATTTATCCGGATATCCGGGTCACCTCTTAAAGCTGCATAAAGTGATAATTCTTTACATATAGACAATGTTTAAGATTTAATGGTGATGGTATTAATAATCAGTTGTCAGGTACTCATGATACAAACTTTGTTTAGTTTAGGACTAGATGGCGCTGTGCGGCATTTATTTATTTATTAAGAGAATCAACAGACACAATTTAATGTTATAGTTACATGCCTAAAATCTAATACAATAAGTACATAAAAATTTATATCCTCCGACATTCTCACTGAGACAAATTAAATTGGAAAAAAACTACAAAAAAAAAAACAGCAAGATTACCAACTAAATGTAAGGTGACAAGTAACAATGTATGTGAACAGTCCAGTCGAACATATTCTGTCCGGTAACAAATTAGCCACGTTACGATGAAAATAATAAAGGAAATAATATTGTGCAAGACTAACCCAACCTCTTAATTTAACCTTATACTTAATTATTTAAGTGCTTAGCCTAGTGGTCAGCGACCCTGCCTGCGAAGCTGGAGGTCCCGGGTTCGAATCCCAGGTCGGGTCAGTCAGATAAATATTAATACTGGCACCGGGTCTTGCTTGTTATATGTATGTGGTGTCTTCGCTTGGTACCCAAAATACAAGCTTATGCTTGGTTTGGGACCTAGACGCTGTTGTGATAGCATGTGTTATAATTATTATTATATTATTATAGTTAACCTAACTACTAACTGATATAAGCCCATTACAAGTAGTAATAAATTTAATTGTATGTATACCTACATTATATATAGACACAGAATGCGTGTACAGAGGCATGTCCGAGATATTGCATTATTCTTCCACTCACAAATCTATACTAATATTATAAAGCTGAAGAGTTTGTTTGTTTGTTTGTTTGTTTGTTTGTTTGTTTGAACGCGCAAATCTCAGGAACTACTGGTTCAAATTGAAAAATTATAGTTGTGTTGGATAGTCCATTTATCGAGGAAGGCTATAGGCTATACTACATCACGCTACGACCAATAGGAGTGGAGCATCAATGAAAAATGTTGCAAAAACGGGAAAAATTATTCCTTTTGAGAGCTTCTGTCGCGCGCACTGCGTAAACGGCTGATGTTAACCAAAAGTCAAGTACTACGGAATTGTTACCCTTTAAAAGTTCTAACCAAAAGTCCGCGACAGCATATGTGTATCTTTTAAGGTTAACTTACTATAACCTTTTTTATGACAATCAAATTTGTTCTAACATTATGTACTATTTGCGAAGATGTTTTTTAAACGTAATATTAATCCTTATCAAATTTAATACGTTAGTTGTCTTAAGCATTTCATACATATTATAATTGCCCTTCATACCACACAATTTAAATTAATATCTTAGCAGTTTTTATCGAAATATAAAAACTATAGCGGGAGAAAATAAATTCGCTGTCTGCCTCTGTTCGTTAACTTTTTACTTCCAAACCACGCAATAGACTTTGATACGGTTTTCAGTATTATCTTATTTTCTTATTATCTTATAATCTATTAATCTATATAATAGAAATACTTATTATAAAGTTGAAGAGTTTGTTTGTTTGTTTGAATGCGCTAATCTCTGAAACTACCAGTCGGATTTGAATTTTTTTTTTTTGCCTTTGATAGCCTGAATCTAGCGGAGGGTTATAGGCTAATATATAAAAACGAACTATCTGTCTATTCGAGCAAATAGGTTTCGGCCAAAACAGCTTAACTGATTTTGATGCAACTTTACACATATGGAAAGGATGTTGTCAAAAGTGACATACAGAACTTTTTGTATGTCTGTCTGTACGTCCATCTGTCTAAACCAATTTTAATGAAACATCACAAGTATGAAAAGAAGGTCGTCAAAACTAACGAATGTCACTTTTTGTCCGTCTGTCTGTCTGTACGTGTATCTGTCTATTTGAGCTAATCTCCAAAACGGCTAAACAGATTTTAAGGAAACTTTGCAGACGGGAAAGAAGATTGTCAAGAGATTTGACATTAGCTACTTTTTGTCCGTCTGTTTGTCTGTACGTCTATGTGTCTATTCAATTCAATTTTATCTATTAGAGCTAATTTTCACTACGGCTGAACAGATTTTAATGAAACTTTGCAGACGTGAAAGAAGATTGTCAAGAGTGTCATAAGCAACTTTTTGTGTTTGTTTGTCTGTCTATCTGTCTGTCGTTTGTCCACACTGATCTATCAACTACTACAGCCAAAACTACTAAATCTAGGAAGCTTAAATTTGGAACATAGGTTTATTTTATAACGTGAGCATTAAGTTAAGAAAGGCTTTTTTAGAAATTTCAAACTTAAGGATGGGAATGGAGAGACTCAAATAATGACGTGTTTCAGGGTTTTTAGATTTTCACATTTTAAAGGTGGGAAACGGGAGATGAAAAATTGTATCGGTTTTTTATAGGGTGGAAGGGGAATGAAGATTGAAAGTTTGAATGGGTGTAACCAAAATTGGTTCCAGCAAAAAGTACGTATAAACCATATCGAATGTTAATAGTACCTATAACAGGAATTCGTAGTCTACGCAAGCGAAGCTGCGGGCGGTCGCTAGTATTGTAATAAGGTTATTAATATTCAAGTTTGTTTTAAATAAATCTTTAAAAAATATCAATTATTAACACAGTTATCAATAACATAAACATAATAATTGTTTAGGTCGAACTTCACGTTTGAATATAGCTATTATAAGCTTAATATATAACTGATTGACTGACCGGTTGGCTGAGTGGATAGAGACCTTAACCAACTACGAAGCCAAGGGTAGCAGGTTCGATTTCCCTGCCCTGCCCTGCAGGGCAGGGAAATCGAACTATTTGTGTGCATTAACATTGCTATTTGTTACGTGTCTGGGTGTAAAATATTTATATATCTTTATATTATAAAAAAAGAATATTTAAGTATATATATAAGTTTTCTAATAACCTATAACACAAGCAATAATACCTGCTTACTTTGGAACTAGATGGCGTTGTGTGGGAGGTCCCTTGTATTATTATTATTATTAATTTTCATAGCACTGTTTTTGCCATGAACGGAATGATAGAAAACGTATTCCTGAAGGATAAAATCATGGAGTAAATAAATTTGACAGAAGCGTTTGATTTTAATAGTCATAATGTCACTTCACAGTATCGAAAATTTTATACGCGATTTCGCGGGGGAGAAGACCGGCGTGCGGGGACCTCGCGGACTGAAACTCTCCATCTTGCGCCAGCTAGCTAGAGTATGAGTGGTTAGACGGTAAACGCAGAAGAGGGCTTCTACTCAGTCAGTACTTTTATTGTTAAAACTCATAGCAGTGTCGGTCGAATACAGCAAGTATAAAATGCCAAGTGTATTTATTGCATTCATGTGAATAGCTTAGTCGTTTTTATTGATACTTTAATAATTTTATGGATTCTAAAAACATCAAAACTCACGCCGTCAACTGATAAAAAATATACATCAACTATTTTACAAATGAAAGATAGACGTGGGCGCATGTCTGTCACAGGTATACGAGTACTTATATGTAATTTAATATAGCCTAAATAAAGACAAGACCTAGTAAAGTAATGATGGATGTGAGATATTAAATAAGAGTTGTGAAACTCTAAAAATAATGTGATTCCTCATCGGAATCTTTCATAAAAGACATTTGATCTTAAAATGTATTGCATATTATATTATAAATAGTGATGTATTTAAACTATTTGAATGATACCTAAGTTAGAATTCAAAAAGTTGATGCAAATAGAGTGAAATTGACAGGATCTAGTTTCAAAATAAGAGTTTCACAAGGATCTATACCAAACCAATGTACCGAACGTAATCCAAACTTATAGAGCGTATAGAGATCGCCGAACTAAACAAGATGTTAGAAAATATATATTAAAAAGTTTAAATAATGAAGTAAAACATTTTTAAATTTAATTTTTTAACAATTATCTATTATTTTTATTTTGACTTTTTGTTTTACTCTGTAAGCTTTATAAGTTTAACTTCGAGGTAAACTACGTTCAGTCAAACACGCCGTATATAAATTTTATTAAAATCAAGCAATGGTATAAAAGAGAACTTTAAAAATGTCACATTCTAGCGTTTTCTTCTTACGTATATGACAATATAATGCACATTTATAAAAACATAGAAGCTTTCTCTGTGGTAGGCGACGGCCACAAAAGAAATACTAGCAGTAAACGTGGGTATGCTTAAGGAATGCTTGCGATTTCTAGGTTCAGATTGTCAAAGGTGAACAATTCTTTCAACTGTATTCGCTTTTATAATTAGAAATTCTAAAGAAAATATTATAATTAAATGTTAACCAATTTAAAAAAAAATGGCCAAGCGCGAGTCAGACTCACGTCATGAGGGTTCTATAGAAGTGTTTATCGCTACATAAACGCATATTTCAATTTAATAATATTTAAAAAAAAACTTATGTGATATAGCAATAAAAAACGATTTTTCGATTTATTTCTTTGCGTGTACCTACTATGAGACCTTTCTTCTTGCTAAATTGCCAAATCTCATGATTATAGGTCAACAGGAAGTACTATATAGGTTTTTTTTTAAATTGCGAGTGTCAAAATATGCGGCATAAATAGCCGTATTTATTTGTTGCGTTGACTTAGCAGTTTAATTTTTTTACAGCGTCAAGGGACCGTAGACTAAGTATTTGATATTAATTTCAACTTGACACCTTCATGCGTGCCTGAGAAAAAGGGTCTTGAAAGACAGACAGACGGACAACTAAAGGATCCTATAAGCAGTGGCGTGTGGTGGGTTTGGAACATGGCTACGCCAACACGACATGTGAAGTTTAAAATCATTTTGGTGGAATCTTCAAAGTTCAGATATTTACCTTAATATGTCTGAAAGTTAAGTTTTTCATTGCGCGTTTTTCCGCCATCTGTTGGAATTTTACTAACCTAGTCTAACCTATTAGTTTAGTAATAACGTAGCAGATGGCGCTATTTGGCAAAATTATATAATCAAATCATGATTATATAATTTTGTATTTTTGTTGTGTGCTGTGTGAAGATAATACAACTAGTTTTTTATTTAAAAGCAAAGCAAGGTAATTGTGAGAATATCTAAACAAAAAATAAAATAAAATAGGTACCTAACCTATTAGACAAATGAAAAATCTCTATTATTAAAATATCCATTATTTTATCTAATGATTTCACCTTAGTTAAATACATCATAAATACTTATTTATATATAATAAACTCGTCAATGATTTCATTATAAAATAAACCTGACCCAGACCTGACATATTACGTAAATATGTGTGGATTCGTTTGTAAAAATCATTGTTTATAAAAGCTAATTGGTTTATAAAGTAAGAGATAGGTACCTAAGTTCTGTATGATTTTAATTACCTATTTACTTTGTCACTGTGCAATGACTGCGAAATACATTTCTTTCAGTCCATTGAAATCCTCCAAAATTTCCATTTCGTTATTTGACACTTCAATTTCACCTGATTCATCGTTACTTTAATACAACTTTAAAACATAAAACACAACAAATCGCAATGAATGCAATGCAATGAACACAGACAATAATTGAAAACAATAATGAAGTTAGTTTAGCCGCAGAATTCGCAAAGTTCTGCCTGCAGTCTAATTACGTACGAATTTCACTTTAGTTATGCCTGGCTTAATTTCCAGTTTAAAATCCAGTAGTTACCGACCGATGACGCTCGAAACGTAAGAGGGATAGATGCCATTCATCACTACATGTAAGAAGAAGAGAGACATAAAAGCCGTAAGATAATTGTCTTGCCTCACGGCGTGTTCGCAACGTGTCGGTTGGCGTCGGTATGTCGTGATCGGGAAAGAGAGGGAGGCCGGTGATAGGGTATTAAGATAGGTCAGTAACAGTCAGTAATAGCGCGCCATTGTATTATATGCGCGCGCGGGAAATTCAAACACTCAGAAGAGTACAAACTCTTGCGTTTTTCATCATTGTTGTAGGAAAATTTTAGACATGCATGGCTTTTTGGCTTTCAAGGAAGACCCGCGCCTGCCTATAAGGGTTCCTTTTTCTTTCTGAGGCACTGAATCCTAAAAATTTAGAAAAGGCAATTAAAATATTATTACCTCTTGACATTTCCAAACTGTTAATAAATTGTAAATTTCAATAAGTGTGTGTAGTGTACTTAATATTGCATAAAATTTTATGATTTATGTTCTTCCAATATCCATTTTTTTTTTTGTAAATCTCTTTCGAATTGCTGCTTCAAACCTATCTGAAAAAATTATGCTCAGAATAGATTGAATAAAAGAAAAGAATGCTAGATATATGAAATCATTGGGATTACAGTACAGTTCCAATCAAACTTTATGGCGGATGTGAACATAGGCACAAGTCGCGTCGCAGTAACCAGTTTTAGGTGTAGCGGGACGCAGTGGAGCGAAGGGTATTATATGACTGTTCCTGCGCAAGCACGCTTATAGCGTTGTACTCGGATCCACCATAAAGTTTGAGGCGAATTATACTTGACAAAGATTTTTTTGTCATAAACAACCTAATGGTTTTAGTTTAAATAATTTGATTTAAATAATTAAATTTGTTAACTTATTTTTTAACACTGAAATTGTTTATCAGATCATTTTAGTGGGGGAGTGTAATTCGGCTATATTTCCAAAATTTATGACGGTAGACGAAAGGCAGTGGTGTCAAAAGATGCAAAAACTTGTGGGGCATTGTACGATATCAAATTTCCTAAAATAGGTTTTTAACTTTTTTCGGAAAATTGAAAAGGGAAAAAAGACGAAAATTCCAGATTTTTCGGGTAAAAAGTTGAATATTTCAAAAACGAAAGCCAATATCGCAAAAAATGAAAAAATCTCTAAGAGCAGACAGATCGTCTACCGTTTGGAAAAAAAATATTGGAATCGGTATAAAACTGTGGGCTGGACAGGTGCCCTTTTCATTGAATGATATCAGATTTGGCTATATTTCAATAAATTATAAAGGTAAACAAAAAGCAGTAGTGTCAAAAGATGCAGGATCTCACTGTGCTTCGTATGATACCAAATTCTTGAAAATTTTTCCATGAGTTTTTACGAAAATTTAATAAAATTGTTTGACAAAAATGTGTTGTAAGTTTTTATATTTGATGTTCATTTTCAATATCTTTCGATAGCTACGACAAGCGGGAAAGCTGTAAATTTTTTATTTGTGTGATTATAAATACAATTTAATTACCACAACTACAATCATAAATTTTTATAAGTACTAGTAAATTCTAAATAATATTATATACCAGTATATTGTTTAATTTAAATAAATCACAACTTCTTCTTGATTAAAATCTATATTATAAATGATTTCACAGAGTAAATAAATTTGACAGCAGCTTTTGGTGATGATTTCACAGAGTAAATAAATTTGACAGCAGCTTTTGGTGATGATTTGTTTTAGACTTCGTGTTTGAAAACAGCAAAGAAAATACTATTTGAAAATGAACATCAAAAATAAAAACTTTAATAAGTACATTGAACTAAAACGTACAGATAGTTTTATGATTACATATTATGTAATAGAGAAGATAATTTTTATTTGTACATGAGAATAAATAACGAAGCGTACTTCCAAAAGCATTCCACATAGCAAAGCAAGAAATGTACAGTGAGTTAAAATTATATAGGTATTTTTTTGTTAGGAGCAACTATAAAAAATAAGTTTATTATTTATAAGAGTATATATCGCACGTAAAGCGTTGCGTCACTGCCCAAATATTATTAAATTAAAAAAATAAAAGTAAAAATACAGTATTTATATGTATATTTATTGCAAAAAATATTTAAGTATGTATATCACTTGTCTAGTAACCCATAACACAAGCGTAATACTTGCTTTGGGACTAGATGGCGCTGTGTGGGAAGTCTCTAATTTTAATTTTAATTGTTAAAATTTATAAATAATATTTTTTAATTAATTTATTAATTAATTTAATTAATTTTAATCCTGACAATCTTACATAAGGCAAAAAACAATATATATTTTATGCAGTTTTTGCTGCCGGTCTATGTACATTTATAAGAAAAGAAATCATACTCACTCTGTTATACTTCAAATATCAACATTTTACTCAGCGCTACCACGTCACCACTGCTCTGAATATAATATAAAGGTGTATGAAAGTATACTAATGACATGAAGATGTGTCACAATGAGGGCGGTGGGAATCAAATGTACCGTTGGAGTAAAACAAGAAAATTTAAATAAAATATTAAATCTTCTAATTTTATTGATTTGTTAAAGATATTTATAGCACACATTAAATATGGGACGAAGGATCGACCTAATCATAACGTAGCTAGGGTCCAACAAAAACGCGGCAGAATATTACGAAGGGTGGGAGAAGGGGAGTATTTAAATGCTTAACTTTAACAAGACATATCGTTTTGTAACTCTAAGGGTTGCAGCACACGTTGGCCGAATCAATGTAATCGCCAACGTATGGTAACTCAACTTGCCTTGGCTTATCAGTGTGTGGTGTGGGGAGTTTAGTCTGGCTGGCCCAGCATGTGAAGTAAGCTTATTATTATTATTATTTAAACGACCGCTTAGCCTAGTGGTTAGCGACCCTGCCTACGAAGCTGGAGGTCCCGGGTTCGAATCCCAGGTCAGGTCAGTATTAATATGATGAATATTGATACTGGTACCGGGTCTTGGTTGTTATATGTGTGTGGTGTCTTCGCCAAATATTTACATATGTAAAGAATATTTAAGTATGTTTAGCAGTTGTCTAGTAACCCATAACACAAGCATAATACTTGCTTACTTTGGGACTAGATGACGCTGTGTGGGAAGTCCTATGTATTATTATTATTTTACTACCAATTTAGTAAGAATATGTTTGTCTCTTTCTTTCAACCGAAGTGTCACAAACGAGAGATAAGGACAAAATATATCATAAACAAACAGGGTCTGAATCAAGGTTTCCGAATTGAATATATATACTTATAGTTTATCTCAGTGTACATGATTATTCAAATGTAGGTATACACAAGTGCGCCGGCGAAGGACGCCAGATGTTTTGCTCGTGATGAAACCAAAATGATTCTTTTCACAGCGTAACATTTGCTGTATGACTCGATGTGCCTTTCGAGACTGGAATATTATTATACAAGTGGATAAAACGATCATCATCAATCAAGCTTCACTGTTTGTAATATATATAGACTTCTAACCACATACACGGAGTTGCTAAAGGAGTCTAAACTGATTTGTAAAGTATTATGAATATAATATTTTTCCAAAGTTTGGTCAAATGCACCAAAGAAAAATGATTTTCTATAATGCGGTCAACTCGACTAATCAACTGTAACTACTACAGAATAATAAGTGAAATCGACAATATCTAATAAATACACAGATATTCCTACAAAGATGTTTATAGATTAGTTTACCATTCAAATAAGTACAGTGGGGGACAGTTTTGACGTTTCGTCGCCTACAGAAATTAATTGATGAACCCCTATATAGTGAACGTAATTATAAAATTGATTTACGAGCGCAGTGCATCGTAATTGTTTTATTTATTTAAAAATCTCTAAATACGTTAATAAAAGAAAATAACTAAAGGCCGGCCGATCTACTTGAATTAATGGCATATTAACTCAGTCACAACTCATTAACCCAATTGGGTCAGATTGAAATCCACGAGCCATTTAATTAACAGAGAATTTATTGATAATGATTAATAAAAACTTAATAGGTTAAGATCCTATCTTTTTTACTGGTTTTACATTTCATAAAAATAAACAAGTAGGTAAAGCTTTGTTCCTTAATAAAA
Organism: Luffia ferchaultella; assembly: GCA_949709985.1. NCBI lineage: Eukaryota > Metazoa > Arthropoda > Insecta > Lepidoptera > Psychidae > Luffia > Luffia ferchaultella. The sequence goes on from OX453262.1 coordinate 4,391,873, forward strand.
AAGTTCGAATATTCCAACCACCAAGTTTATATTTTTAGAACAATTTTAAGAATTCATTGAACAATGTTGAACCGCAGAACGCGAGCAAATAACTTCCCGCTAAATTTGGACAAAGACTAATAATAAACGGAGCGATAAATCAAAGGGCGATTTCAAAGGCGGTGTTGCCACTTCGCAGCCGTAAAAAATAATTGAATAATACCACACTGCGCGCGACGTGCACAAAGGCCTCAATTTAAAAAAAAAATCTAAAAAAGGACTAAAAGAAAAGAGAAATGACCAATATAGTCGTTAAGTTGAAGAATTGGTCGTCAGCAAGCGGTTTAATCGAAATTCACGAATAAATCAAGGGCCTTTTATACAGGGACGATTTTTCCATCACTCGCCAAACTTTTTATAGGCATTAGATATAATCTAAAGACTTAATTTTTAAAAGAAAAAAAATTGATATTAGAAAAGGAATTATCGATACAGGCTGTTTTCTGCTGGCGTCTGATAGTGGCAACATAAATTTAGCAAATAAACATAAATGCGACCGTAAAAAATAAGGTTACAAGTGCTTAAGTAGTCACTAAATAAACTTTGCAAATAATCATAAATTGAACGGCGAAAAAACCTTGCCGATACTGAAGTAGTCACTAAATAAACTTTGCAAATAATCATAATTTCGATCACAACAAAATACATTATTGATATCTACCTATACTTAAGTAGTGACTAAATAAACTTTGCGAATAATCATGAATTGCACCGTGAAAAAACCTTGCCGATACTGAAGTAGTCACTAAATAAACTTTGCAAGTAATCATTATTTCGATTGCAACAAGGTAGGTACGTTATAGGTACCTACTTAAGTAGTAAATAAATGAACTTTGCAAATAATCATAAATTGAACAGCGAAAAAACCTTGCCGATACTGAAGTAGTCACTAAATAAACTTTGCAAATAATCATAATTTCGATCACAACAATATACATTACTGATATCTACCTACTTAAGTAGTGACTAAATAAACTTTGCAAATAATCATAAATTGAACGGCGAAAAAACCTTGCCGATACTGTAGCAGTAGTCACTAATAAAACTTTGCAAGTAATAATGATTTCGATCGCAACAAGGTAGGTACGTTATAGGTATTTACTTAAGTAGTAAATAAATGAACTTTGCAAATAATCATAAATTGAACAGCGAAAAAACCTTGCCGATACTGAAGTAGTCACTATATAAACTTTGCAAATAATACATTACTGATATCTACCTATACTTAAGTAGTGACTAAATAAACTTTGCGAATAATCATGAATTGCACCGCGAAAAAACCTTGCCGATACTGAAGTAGTCACTAAATAATCTTTGCAAATAATTATAGTTTCGATCACAACAAAATACATTACTGATATTTACCTACTTAAGTAGTAACTAAATAAATTTTGTAAATAATCATAAATTGAACCGCGAAAAAACCTTGCCGATACTGAAGTAGTCACTAAATAATCTTTGCAAATAATTATAATTTCGATCACAACAAAATACATTGCTGATATCTATCTACTTAAGTAGTGACTAAATAAACTTTGCAAATAATCATAAATTGAACCGCGAAAAAACCTTGCCGATACTGAAGTAGTCACTAAATAAACTTTGCAAGTAATAATGATTTCGATCGCAACAAGGTAGGTACGTTATAGGTACCTACTTAAGTAGTAAATAAATGAACTTTGCAAATAATCATAAATTGAACAGCGAAAAAACCTTGCCGATACTGAAGTAGTCACTAAATAAACTTTGCAAATAATTATAATTTCGATCACAACAAAATACATTACTGATATCTACCTACTTAAGTAGTAACTAAATAAATTTTGTAAATAATCATAAATTGAACCGCGAAAAAACCTTGCCGATACTGAAGTAGTCACTAAATAATCTTTGCAAATAATTATAATTTCGATCACAACAAAATACATTGCTGATATCTATCTACTTAAGTAGTGACTAAATAAACTTTGCAAATAATCATAAATTGAAACCGCGAAAAAACCTTGCCGATACTGAAGTAGTCACTAAATAAACTTTGCAAGTAATAATGATTTCGATCGCAACAAGGTAGGTACGTTATAGGTACCTACTTAAGTAGTAAATAAATGAACTTTGCAAATAATCATAAATTGAACAGCGAAAAAACCTTGCCGATACTGAAGTAGTCACTAAATAAACTTTGCAAATAATTATAATTTCGATCACAACAAAATACATTACTGATATCTACCTACTTAAGTAGTAACTAAATAAATTTTGTAAATAATCATAAATTGAACCGCGAAAAAACCTTGCCGATACTGAAGTAGTCACTAAATAATCTTTGCAAATAATTATAATTTCGATCACAACAAAATACATTGCTGATATCTATCTACTTAAGTAGTGACTAAATAAACTTTGCAAATAATCATAAATTGAAACCGCGAAAAAACCTTGCCGATACTGAAGTAGTCACTAAATAAACTTTGCAAGTAATTATGATTTCGATCGCAACAAGGTAGGTACGTTATAGGTACCTACTTAAATAGTAAATAAATGAACTTCGCAAATAATCATAAATTCGACCACAAATATTTACGCTATTAGTACTTGATAGTCACTGAATAGTATTTAAAGTGTATCAAACTTAATCCATCACTTTCTTTCACTCGACTTAAGGGCGTTTATATGAAATTTATAAGTAAAATTTACGTAATTATTATTAGTCAAAGTTTGCTGAAATGTGGTCATTCGCTTAAATAGAAAAATTGTGTTATTGTGAACGACTGTATTTGTCAATTATTTATATGTAGTCACGAAAAAAACACTAAAGGCTATATAGGTATGGTAAGCCAACGACATCAACATTTCCCCATCACTAGTCTAATGTAAGAAAGTTCGGTTAAAAACCAATGACTGAATAAAAACGAAATAATTAAATATGATGGGAGTTTTGGACAAAACAATAGAAACGCCGAACGTTTGAATATAAGGCGAAGCACTTAACAACCGAAGAGTCAGATCGATGTGTAGCATCAGTCAGATTTGAGATAGTCGTCATAACGAAGTCAAGGTTGAAGATTTTACATTTTGAGTTTGTTTTGTTTGTTTGTTTGAATTCGCAGACATATTTAGCTGTGAACAACTTGTTATTGCGAATTAATAGTGTAAAGAATTTGCGCGTGCGTTTCATTAAACATCACATGGTTAGTACCTAAACAATATTACCAGAGCCATGAGGTTGTATAATTATTGAAAAAAATCAATGAAGCCAAGAATATTCCACAATTGCCTACTACGAAAAAAAAATCGAACGAAATTTCGTGGGATACGAATCACGATAGAAAATAATTCGAAAACGTGTTTAGAACATTTCGCACGTTTTCACATCCACAACTTAGTGAAATGTAGAAAGCGAAATCTTTAAAATGTTGTATGTAAGTACATATTGTTTGCCTTTTTCCGAACGTCTCTTGCATAACAGTTTGATAATCTTTTTTACGATACGAACGAGTCGAGGTTTCACGAATAAGTGCCAACTTGAAGCGACAAGTAGCTGCGCGATACTCGAAGAGCAAAGTGCGAATCGTACATATAGAACCAAGCTTATATACATAGAAACTCTGAAACTGCCGTGCGATATTTTAGAAATCGTTGAATCACTAGCGTCTGGATACCAAATTCATAATATACTAATCACTACTAATATTATCGAAAGTAACTCTGTTTGTCTGTCTGTTACGCTTTCACACCTAAACTACTGAACCGATTTTGATGAAATTTGGCACAGACATAGATTAGACCTTGGAGAAGGACATAGGCTACTTTTTGTCTCTCGTTTGTCTATTTGGTGGGCTGATCAGCCAAAAAAGGAGGTCGTCAGTAGTACTTTGTACTTTTTATATACTACTTTCTATCTGACTATTTGTCGGCTGAGAGTGACGTAGGCTACATTTTATACGGTATAGGCACGGTTTCTGTGGGATAATTTATTCTTGACGCTGAATTTAGTACTAAAGTGTCTAAGGCATTAAATGATGGACAGAATAAATTTATCCCGAAATAATATATAGTTCCTTTCGGATAGCTAACGGATTTTGATGAAATTTGTTATAATTAGTAAAGTACAGAGATTTATTAGGTAAAGTTTCAAAATGTTCTAGAAACTTTTACAGTGTCGTAAAGCCTCGCGCTCCTTTAGCTGTCCCGGTACAATTGTAGTCCACGCGGGCGAAGCCGCGGGCGGAAAGCTAATTTGTACTATAAATGCGAAAGTGTGTTTATCATTTTTTCTTCACGTTGTAAGGAACAACGAAATGAGGTGGTATCTGGCAGGAAAATAGTTGAAGTTACAGAGGGTAAAAAATGCTACTGTTTGTCTTGGTCGAAGGTTCCAATGGGATGTCTAGCTATTAACTGGAAATGAATGGTGTGCAAAGCTTCAGATCGTGAGATGGAATAGTAAAATAGAAAATGTGGTACAGGTGCAGGAACAAGGACAGAAAAACATTTAAAGAGATGTTATTACAGACTGATTTTTTAATTACCTTTCATTTTCTTTTAGTATTACTCAAAATAAAATATTGAGTCAGGCGCTCAGCTATCGTATTACTGTGGACATGCGTCGGCGAATGACAACCGCGTCGGTCGGTGGCCACCGGCCGGATATGCTTTTTTCTACACACTCAGTTCTCCCTTTATCGTGCGTAGTATTTATATTTGAATAAGTAACAACGTTGTAACGTTTTCAGAAAAGAGTAATTTATTGTGAAAATTTTACTTAACTAATAATTTTTTTTAATGGAGTCTTTAGATGACACACGTACGCATTGCCTAAAAAAGTTAGAAAGTGATGGAAAAAATTTCCTCTATATTATATTCATGCGAACAAGCAAGCAAGAGCTAGTTATGCTATGAAGGAATGTAAGAAACAATAAACGCACGGAACCGGAGTTATAACTTCTGACTGGTGGGGAAATGGCGGCGGTAACGATGCGTTAACCGCTGCGTAGTGCTAAAATTTAAAATAGGTACGTATCGAAAGTGATAAACTCCCGTCTCACCACGATTTTATATAGATTCCAAAATAAAGAAGAGAAATATAGAAGATGTAAATTTTTTTAGTATTTGTTTCCGGTGTTGAATATTATATTAAATAGTATAACATGGAGACGGTATACACTACCCCCTTAAATAAATATCGAAATACCAGTTAGGTTCAAGATCATAAATGCGTAGTGTTTATAAGCAATATTTTTGCGAATTCATGCGCATATAATATAATTAAATTGTCCATTTATTTTCATTGTATTGCGTGGCAGTATATACCTTTCTCGTTTAGTAGGGAAGGGTCTAGTTAGGGGTGTCTCAAAGTCATCCATAATTCTAACCCCTATAATTGATATGGGCATGCAAATTATAAACTAAAGCTTGTGTTGGAAACCATTTTCAGGATAATGTAGACGAATGGCAAAAATTAAATTTTTACGATTTCATCCTTTCCGTTTGTCCGTCCGTAACTAACAAGTAAGAGATTTATTTATATCTCAGCCATCTTTTCATTGATCCTGATAAAATTATTAGGAATATCCTTACATGTATGAAAGACATATCTTTAGATATATCTTACGAGATATATCTAGAAGAAGAATAGTAACTTTTCAATTTAGGCAAACATTTCATGAGCTATGAGCCCGTTCGCCATATTTGACTTTTCATTCATTTTAAGTGTTATAAAATCTGCAAAATGATGAAAGTGGCATTTCACATTATCAACAAAAATAGTTTTGAACAATACGTTTAGTAATAAGTTTTTGATATATAGGTACCTACGCTTAATAATTTAATTTTAAAATAATGATATATATAATATCTAGGACATCCCACACAGCGCCATCTCTATTAATTAACCATCAATCAACTATTACGTAGTTTTCAGTTATTAAATTTTTTTTTGGGTGATTGGTGATTATGAGGTGATTCCTTATAGTATATGTTACGGAACCTTAAATTGATACGTTTCCAGTACACACTTGGCCGATTTTTGACATTCGCTTTGTGCATATTAATAAAGAGTATATATTAAAACCTTATATAAGGGTTTATATTAAATCTTATATAAGGGTTCCTTTTCTTCGTCGTTGGTGTATGGAACCCTCAAAAACAATGAGTCCGATTCGCACCTGACCGGTTTTTTTTATCAACAATGCATGACGAGTTTCTGAATTTTTTGAAACAGTCAGTCGTTTTTAAATTGACTGGGCTCTTTACGACACGTCGGTATTTCCGCACACCCACAAAAATTACGCTCGCAAAACCTTTTTCTGAAATAATTGCAAATATTTTAGTATGTTTATGATTCAGAGTATGCATTTTTTAATAAAACTTCACCTTATTCGAGAACTTTTTTAGTGTATAGAACCACGTGGACCGATGCAAGGTATTTCAGCTATATTACTCTATATAGTTAGATATTTTTCGCACCAAATGAAATGGCTTAGTTTACTGACGAACTGATATTGAAAGCTTATGTTCAACAATAGACGATTAAAATGGGGGAAGGAAAGATTTTATGATGAGCCATAAGAATATGAAATAATACCGACGCCCGCGTGGCATAGAAGGGAATCTGCTTTGTGAGTGAATCAAATGCCAGCAAATATTTGCCTACGCGTCACTGCGCGCCGCACAAAGCGAGTCCCCGCATTCGCCGTGCGACTAAGTAGGATTGTCATTTTATATAACAAATATTTAAAGTGTTATATGGAAAATTGAAAAATGAAACGATAAAAACCACTTAGATATTATAAAGTTTGTTAGGTATAATGACAGAATTATGTAATATATATACTATGGATTAACTAATTTAACTGATGTGAATGTAATGTAAATAATATAAATTTATTTATTTATTTCAAATAGGATATTTCAATATTTCATATGTATGTGGTGTCTTCGCTTGATACCCAAAACACAAGCTAATGCTTAGTTTGGAGCCTAGAGATTGTTGTTCATGTATACGTTATTATTTATTATTATTATTTATTTAATTAGTATATATATCTATACAAAAAATAATTTCTAAAGAATTCGAGCAAACACAGAGTATATATCTAGTGATAGGTATGATCATCTGGACCAATTTAACATAATACAAACCAAATAATATTATTGTTTTTGTTGAGCAGCATTATTAAAAACAAAATACTTAGTGTAAAGAAATAGGACAATTTTCCCGGGCGGGGGTCAATTCTAGTTATCAGAGCGCCCAACTAGTCTATTACGACCTTAATTTAGCGGATAGGTACCTTTGGTCACGGGCCATTAGATCACGATTCTTGTACGTCTATTTGCAAAGGTCTTAAGGTCTCGTCACTAATCGATTAATCCATCCATCCATACAGTATAAATAAATCAATGTATGGTTTCTTTGTGTGTTAGTCCTCAACGCTTTGGAAACTAAAGGTTTGGGGATCTATATATGGTGATATTATATATTACTGGTATTATAAAACTGTCATGGAAACTCCTTATACTACACCTGCTCGGAAAGTGCTCTAATACTCTTTAAAGAAAAAGGCGGAAAGTCCTTCCTTATTCCCGTGAGAGAAAAAATGTATGAAAATCCATTACTCTCGCTGTCTTTTCTAATACTTATATTAGAATACGTATTTTTTACACGTAGACGCAAACGGTACTGGCCACTTACTTTTTATTCTGAATAAAGATTTAAAAAAAAAAACTAACGTCAGAACCATCAAACTGTGTCAAAGTATATAAAAAGCGAGCGTATTTCTTTTAGGAATACACGTAATATATAAATTGCTTAATTTACGTAATAATTTTACTAAAATATCCTCTAGAAGCGATAGTAGCGATTTTCGACTCCAATAGAATTAAAAGAAGCTGGTCAAGCTTTTATTATCTTGTTGGAACCGAAGAAACAGTTGCTGTAAGTTTTAATAATTGTAGTGATTTTAATGTTAACTTAAATTCATAAACATTTGGTTTGTTTAATTTGCCTCGTATGTGTAGTATAAAGTAGTATGTATCACTCTGGAGAGAAAGCTATTCCAGCTTCGTGTGTTCAGGTTCCAAATGCCCACTCAGCGATAATAGGTCACTATTTCTTCCCACGTGTAGAAAACACTAGCCTTTTAATGAAAATAGCTTCGAACGTATGACACATATTAGACATTTGGTTCCCGAACAAAAAAAAACTTTAAAAAATCACACATATGTTGTTTTAAACCTATATGTGACATGTATGTAATGTTACTAAACAATACTAGCCTGTATTTGTGTCGTGATAGCCCAGAGCGCAACGAACCTGTCTCAAATTTATAAGGCCATAGGGCCATAGTTCTAATCCGGGCTTGTACCAATGAGTTTTTCTGACTTAAGTACATTAACTATCACTGACTCCGTGCCTCGGAGAACACGTTAAGCAGTCGGTCCCGGACGCTGTCAATAGATGGTCGTTACAATCCCCAACCCGCAGTGGAGTAGCGTGGTGGATTTAAAAGCTCCAAACCCCCCCTCACCCTGGGGGAGGCCTAAGCCCCTGAAGTGGGGTAAAATGAGCTGATGATGATGTGTTTGTACCCGTTACATGTTATATTTATAATATTTTATTATTTACTTAAGTAGGTATGAAATAAAAAAAAATTGCATGGTGCATTCCTTTGCTCTTTTCAATTGATTATACATTACGCCGCTGTCAGGTTTTTTTCATTTTTTTAATACATTTTCTTATCTTTGAGAAGAAAAAGTTTCACACTTAACGGTATATGTATAACAATAGTGTTGTCCAACAGCCGAGCTCGATGTGATGTTTCGTCACAAGAACTCACATTCAGCCTTCAATTAGCGCAGCACTGAATACTTCTATTTGTGGTCACGTGTTAATAGAAGGGTGTTGCATAACGTAACCGACTTTGTCGATGTACAGTGAATGGGTGACATCGAATATCGACGTGTTTGACCGTCGTCGACCGGCTGGTGTTTTTAAAAATATTTACTTTTTCATAGGTCACGGATTTCTTGTGGTATTTTATTTGTGATTTACAAGTGACATTAAGTTTTTAGATCGACGTGTATTTAAGAAATTAATGTGTTCCAAAATGTTATTATTGCATGGCAAAAATCGAGGTCAGATATAGCATTATTCACGATTTTGGGCAAAAACTTTCATTATATTATGTATAGACAGAGAGTCTGCGTCAAAAAACGTTAATAAAGTTATCACCTATAACTGTTCGTTTATAATTCACGCACACTGAGACGGTTTGTACATAGTTGGTATGGCGTAGCGAGAGTATGTGGTCTGTTGAATCAAACACAAGTAGGTATGTAAAAGTTGGCCTGTCTTCTTGGTATAGTATTATTCTGTGGGTCCATCCAGATGTTATGTAAAAAGGGTTAAAAGTACGAAATCAACATAAAATTTATCAAAATAATATGTGAAAGTGATTAAAATATTTAGATATAACTGGTTATTGTAGGTAATAAAGTTACAACGGGTTTGACCCAACAACATTTTACAAAAATATAGGTTCGTCATATACCTACAAAACACACTCTATAACGTAATTACATAGCTACATCCACTAAATAAACAATAAGAAATTAATATTTAACAAATTAATAATCTTTTTTTTTTTTAATTTTTGGACGCGGTGGGTGGCGTCTCTTGAAGCTCTAATTAAAATATTACATAACTAGGTAACCATATTCCTGAACATGGCGCTTAAATAAAACTTCCTTTAATGCCATTAATAGAAACTAAACAAAACAAACTTTTATTCGAAAAAATATGGGCATTTCAGATAGTTATTAAACGCTATTAGGGATGACTTAATGTTTAATATTCTCCAGACCCCAAAACCAGACAGTTTTGTTTGTTTGTCTAGGTTTAGCCGAATAAAGCTAGAATTTCATTAAATTAAACTATTTTCTTTAGGTACTGACAAACGTAACAGGTATATAATGCTAGACATAAATGGGTAAGCTTATGTCTGCCCTCTGTTCTAGTATTACTCTATATTATAATACGATCGATATATTTAAATAACACTCTAAGTACAGTACATTATGATGCAGGTACGGTAAGTTGCATATTATAGTCGAGGTGTTTATAGGCACGAAGCGAAGCCGAGTGCTTATAATAAACCAATGACTATAACAGCCAGCTTACTGAGTACGAGATCATACGACGTTTTTTGATACATTTGCGATTAAAATTAGGCAGATACTTCAAAGGTTATAATGGCGGGAAATAAGGGCGCGAGCGGATTGCTTGTCGCGATTTACGCATGCGTTACAAACAGAATGCTCGTTTGTGAGTGGTATAAAGTAAAAAGGCCTAGTTCTAGTACAAGTTCGATGTCATAAAGACCGTGTTAACAGTAAATGTATCGAAAAAAACATTATAATTGTAACAGGTGTACAAACACAAGATTTTGTAATAGTTCATATTTACTTGTAATCACATATATTTTATTACCAAAATTTTTGTGAAAGTCAGCTAGAGTTTCATAGCAACGTAGCTTTGGTTTTTCCATTTATTTATTTATTTTAAATTCTACATAAAGCTAATTTAATAATACATAAATAATTATTACAGAAACGAAAATTTTAACTCAACCTTTTACTTGGTTGAAAGCTGAAAGGTTCATAATAGGAATAAACAAACAATCCTGTCTATATTTCTGTATAGAAAGATAAAATACCATTCTCCCACGCGACTACCGTTTTCCATTACGTCTGCACAAATTTCACACATTTTATTCATATGTTGATAAGATGAAATCTCATTATTATAACATCGTGTGCAGCATCCGACGCCAGATGGTTCGAACGCGTCAACGGCCCAAATACCGCATTACAACAGAACAGTGGCGTGCTTGTGAGGTAGGAAGTTCGCTTTCGGAGAAATGGGTCGGTGTTTTAGTGCTGTCTGATATTATTTTAGCATAGTTGTATCGATAAATTGTATAGTCCGTTTTTATTGAATAGGTATCACTGGTACTTTATAATTTTGTAGGTATAGTAAATTGTTTGTCCGTTCATTCGCACTCTAAAGTCGTTATTTTCCGACAGAATTTTTTGAAACTTGGCACAGATGTTTCTTTTGACTTTTTATTTTACAAGTAGCATTTTGAATTTTGTATGTCTATGCAATAAAAAACCAGCGATACTTATCAAATTCGGTTGACTTGCTGATAATAAAAAGTAGTCATACTAAATTAGGTACTCAGATCTCGTCATAGACGCTTCAATTTTATTAGTTTCATATTGTCAGCAAAAATAAAAATCACGTGTAATACTTATCACGCAGAAACCACCAGTATGCTGACAAATTAATCCACGAAATACGCATTTATACAAAAGGTCATTCACCTTTAGCATAGATCCACTCGCACATGCTTGGTGTTAGCCAACGTTAACTATGTGATCTGTACCATTGGCTGACAGAAATTTTATATATGAAATATATATTATAAAGAATTTTTAAATATGTATATCAATTGTCTCTTACCCATAATACAAGCATAATACTTGCTTATTTTAGGAAGATGACGCTCTGTGGGATGTCCCTGGTATTATTATTATTTACTATGGCTAAGTAGTACTGCGGTTTTTTGCGTCGTTGCAATACCACAGCCAGCTGGTTCGTATCAAAATAGAATCAAATTTACACACTAATTAACAACGCTATGATTACCGATAAATCTAACAATCGATAGGTTACCTAGCCCTAAGCAATGGTGTCAGTTGCGTCAGTCAATGACTGTTGTTGGTATACGTTCAGAGTTACGTAGTTTTACCCAATTTTTCAACCATTGTTTTTTCAAACAATAGGCCAGGCGAATGAACGGAAAATTATTAATTTAGAACAAACTACACGCTTCCTTTGTTTAATGGACATGCTTCAAGTGTTCTTAGAATATCACGGCCGATTTCTGTTAAAGGTAGTTATAGACAATTCAATAGAGAAAGGAAGAAAAATACAGGATACTAGGTACGCCAAGGATGTAATTTAACATCGGATTACAGGCTGAGCGTTATCTGTATTTTGTAATTTTATTATTATCCTCCTGCCAATGTTTTAAATGCGAAAATGTGTTTGTTTGTATGCGTGGCAGTCAATCACCGGCAACGGAGCAACATTTCGACGTGATTTTTTGCTTAGATATACCTAGTTTATGAGCTGGAAAGCGACATGTGCTCATTTTTATCCCGGAAAAAAGTCTGTGAGATTACTATTCTTTATGCTGAAATAGGCGAGCGGATTTTGATGAAATTTAATACGAACATGTCTTAGGCTTGCAATAACACACAAGATAAATTCCCGATACAACTATTTAGATTATTTATAACTATAGATTCGAAATTGTAAGTAATATACGTATCTTTTCATTGCATCATTATATAGATATCTGTTAAACTAAAATATATAATTGTTTTTGATCTGAGAAGCCTAAAAGTTCAAAAGTCTGTAGGTATTTTGCTAAAAGTTTAATAGTGAAAATCTCGCCGATCAAAATATAAAATAAGTAAATACGACGATGTAGGTTTAAATAATTTTATAACGCTTTAAAATGTTTAAAGTTATTTATAAACTAGTTTTTCTATTTTTCGTGATTTTATTAGTAATAAAAATTGTTTTATAGTATTTCGTGGGCCGGTTTTCACTCATTTCATCTTCGTCGTACCGAGCAAAGTTAGACTCCGCCCTTGATGGGTGCCAATGCCAAGCGGTCTGCGGGATAGAAGTTAAAGTGACGCATCTTCAGAATTGAAATAAGCTTGACACAACTTTAAGACCGCTGCTGTATAGCAGTTTGAGCGGGCGGAATGTGTGCTCTTAAGTGTAGTTCACCATACATTAGAACTGATGGTTACAAGTAGAATTGGTGGTTACTAAACAATTGTTGTCGTAATAGCCCTGTTGTGCCGAGACCGCTACTTGTTTAAAAGGTCGTGGTTCGAATCCCAGGGCATGTACCCAATGAGTTTTTTTTCTAAATTAAGTACATAACTATCACCGATTCCGTGTCTCTAAGGGGACGTTAAGCCCTCGGTCCTAATTGTCTATCTTCAAACGGCAGTTGTTAAAATCCACCAACCCGCACTGGGGCAGCGTGGTCATCTCGAGTGGAAACCTAATCCCTTGCAGTTGGGCATAATGGGCTGAAATAGTAAACAACTGTTAATGTACGAGAAATAAAAAGGATTTTAAATGAAATAGTATATTGAATTTTAATTATTTTCACATTTTCATCATACTAAACTCGCAGAGTTGAATCTCCCATTGTCTTTAAATAAAATATGGTTAAACGTTTAAAACCAAACATCTGTTTTGTTGGCAAGAACAATAGTGTCTTAGCGACAAGGTTATACTACCGAATATTTATGACTGCGTCAACAAAATTACACTCTAATATAATATATATGTACGTGTGAGTTGACTTCTCCGTCATTAAGTTTACTCAAATTTATGAGTGCACAAAACCATTATTTTGTACTAGTGTCGTTAAGTTAGACCACTACCTTTAAAAACAACATTGAAAAGATATTAAAATTGTGCTAACTTATCTTTAAAATGAAATAAACAAGCGTGTGAACGCGGCGTTAAATAAAACGTTATTTTTTCCAAAAAAAATTATGCCATGATAATACATGTCTTACTTAGAATATTCTTTAAAGGTAATGACAATTTAAAATGAAGCAGGTTTATCTATATTACCTATACAATAAACATTTTTCATATTTTCCTTATACTCTAGAATACATACGGATATACAATATATACATATATGGCGGATATGAACATAGGCACAAGTCGTGTCGCAGTAACCAGTTTTAGGTGTAGCGGGACGTAGTGGGGCGAGGGGTATATGACTGTACCTGCGCGAGCACGGTTATAGCGTTGTATTCCGATCCGCCACAATACCATAAATAAAATGTACTTATAGGTTAACAACGCAAGCAAGTAACTTATATTTTATCACTGTTATTTTAATTATTTTTTTTTTAATTTTATTTATGACGTATACCGAACACAAAGCAATTTGACTTCGTCTAAGAAGTACCTACCTATGATAACCAAAAGGTAAAAAATTAAATAATAAATCATAGGTAAATTAATAAAATAAAATAGATAACCCTACTTTGGTAAATAGATAATAAAACTAAAGCTTTTAACAGCCAAGTTTTAAACGTTTGTTTATAGTCAGGCGCTGTTAATACCAAGACAGAGTTCAGCCGTTAACTGTATGCTCGGAATTTCCGAGGGTCCACTTGAACCCTACCTGTGTTTTATGGCCTTTCGAGGTACGAAATAAAAACAACGTGTTATACAACACCGCGAGGGATTCGCAACTGCTTTTTTATTATACTGTAAAGAAGCTAATTTCAATTTAAATACGAAACCATTATAATTTTTTTGGAATTTGTAAATTACATTATAATACAACGAAATAGTTTACAAAACACCCGAATTTTTACATTTCGTATATACTACAAATGTGTTTAATTAAAATAATATAAGATGAGCCTAATTTAATTAATTAATCCGTTTACTTTGACTTCAATAAAAAAATTATACAAGTCGTACGGCTACGTAGAGTAAATAAAGACAGCAGCGTTTGGTTTTAATAGAGTCAGAAATGTCACTTCACAGTATCGAAAACGTGAAACGCGTTTTCGCGGCGGTGAAGACTTGCGCGCAGGGATTTCGCGGGGGTGAAGGCCTGGGCGCGGTGACCTCGCGGATTGAATCTCACCATCTTGCACCAGCTAGCTAGAGTATGAGTGGTTAGACGGTAAACGCAAAAAAGGGCTTCTAGTCAATACGTATTTTTATGTACGGCTAACATCAAAATGCTGGATAAAACACATTTTCGCGGCTGTGAAGACCTGCGCGCGGGGATTTCGCGGGGGTGAAGGCCTGGACGCGGTAACGTCGCGGATTGAATCTCACCATCTTGCACCAGCTAGCTAGAGTATGAGTGGTTAGACGGTAAACGCAAAAAAGGGCTTCTAGTCAATACGTATTTTTATGTACGGCTAACATCAAAATGCTGGATAAAACACATTTTCGCGGCTGTGAAGACCTGCGCGCGGGGATTTCGCGGGGGTGAAGGCCTGGACGCGGTAACCTCGCGGATTGAATCTCACCATGTTGCACAGCTAGCTAGAGTATGAGTGGTTAGACGGTAAACGCAAAAAAGGGCTTCTAGTCAATACGTATTTTTATGTACGGCTAACATCAAAATGCTGGATAAAACACATTTTCGCGGCTGTGAAGACCTGCGCGCGGGGATTTCGCGGGGGTGAAGGCCTGGACGCGGTAACCTCGCGGATTGAATCTCACCATGTTGCACAGCTAGCTAGAGTATGAGTGGTTAGACGGTAAACGCAAAAAAGGGCTTCTAGTCAATACGTATTTTTATGTACGGCTAACATCAAAATGCTGGATAAAACACATTTTCGCGGCTGTGAAGACCTGCGCGCGGGGATTTCGCGGGGGTGAAGGCTTGGGCGCGGTGACCTCGCGGATTGAATCTCACCATCTTGCACCAGCTAGCTAGAGTATGAGTGGTTAGACGGTAAACGCAAAAAAGGGCTTCTAGTCAATTCGTATTTTTATGTACGGCTAACATCAAAACGCTGGATACAGTAATGAGATCCTGGAACCCAAAAACTATCAAAATTATAATTACATATACCTACCAAGTGATTTTTTTTTTCACCAGCCTATTTTTCTAAGCTTTAGGTAGCATATCTCAAGGCTACATTTTTTAAAAAAAGCACGTCAAATATTTATACGTTTAAATTATTTTTCCCGAAATAATTATCGATAAAACGTGGCTACTAAGTTAAATATGAATGAGAAAGGTGGAATCGCGGGTGTAAAAAAGAAAAGTATTCCGCCGGCGGCCGCTGATCGACGCAATGATCAGTTACCCGAGCATCTCCATGGTAATTCGACAACTTTTTCGCGCATATATCAATATTTTTGTACTGAAAAAACTCGTCTTTCATTATTTTCACTAAAGATCATAATACAGATGTATCCATAGTGGAATCCGATTATTATGTTTAGTAGTGGAACGTGAGTGGAACTATATATTGGAATCTAACGAATGCTGGATCATCATCATCATCATCAGCCCATTTTTACCTCACTGCAGGGGCTTTGGCCTCCCCCAGGGTGAGGAGGGGGGCTTGGAGCTTAAGTCCACCACGCTGTTCCACTGCGGGTTGGGAACTGTAACGACCGCCATCTATTGACAGCGTCCTGGATATCAGATGGAAAATAAAGAAATAAATTTAATATATAGAAATAAAGAAATAAATACCTATATACATATACAGGTGCGGTTTTAATGACCATTCAAATTTTAATATAATGACCTTTGATAAAAATCCGTTAGCCGTCTTGTTCCTTTTTAGTATCGTTCAATAGGAAAATATTCAGTTAAGACTACGTAAAACTTTCCCAAAACTACCAATATACTAGACATCCTTCACGAGGGCGCCACTGCACGTGCGCGCGCCCCGCCCGCATGCCCCATGCCTCGCCCTTTCGCTCTATGTAAGTAGAAGTTAGCCAAATTTTGTTAAAAAATATTTAGGATGTAATTATTGATTATGAATATTTGACCTATATTTTTATTTACGTAATGTGGTCTATTGGTGATACCTAACATCTAGAAAATTTTTGGCTAGTTACTAAAATCTCATCTTGTATGTATACAAGCGTTGTTCGGGGTTTGTGAGGTAAGTTTAAATAACACTATGGCAGAGAAAGTAATAACTAGGTATGTTATTAGCGTAAGAAATAATAAACCACACTATCTTCCTACAAATTATTTAGTGTTGCCAGTATAAAAGCAGTCATGTAATTAACCTTTCGGGCTTCAAACTGGGCTTTATATTTATATCATGGCCATAATTCCAGCCAAACCTTTACGACAAAGGCAGGCTTATTGGCTTCAACCATAGCTTCAACATACTCGCTTAATACTATATTATAGGCCCTTAAACTATTTTTTTTTTAATCTTTGTATTGTTGACGAAAAGTGGTTTAGATTATAAAGTAATGTATATTTTTCTTTAGGAATAATTTTATTATTAAGGTCGGCTTCTTTAGATTTTTATGAGATTAGATTTATGAATAATACAATAATGTTCTATCAAAACAATATGTTAGAAAATGATTTGTTTTAACAATGTTAAGAGTTCATAATATTTATTATTTTCAGAATCCCAGTAATTTATTAAATTATTCCGAAAAATATAATTATATATAATATAATATAAAACAATACAATATAATACAATATAATATAATAAAAGATATATTATACTAAGTACCAATTTCAGCGAAGTTTCGAACTAAGTAATCAATTGTTTTTATATTAGAATTATGTGACAATAATCAAAACTAGAATTTATTACAATTAATGTAATTAAAGAGCAAAAAACAACATAGAAAAGAAAATAAAACAGTATGAAAAATACCCGATCTCGAATTATTTTTTAACCCGCCTCGGCGGTAGTAGGCTCTAATAGAAGTGAATTAATTAATGACTTTAATAATTGCTATTATAGCGCCATACGGTCATAAATTCCACAGGTCAAATGTCAAATAGAAGTATGTAGGCCGAGTGCTATGGTATTTTAACAATGGAATACCTTGGATGGAATGTTATCAACGGTTTTTATACCTACTCCAGTTTCCATCACTTGAAAGCAATAACGATTGAATAAGTGTGTCTGCATAGGCGCCGCGGCGTTCGAATGCCACGAGCAGAAAATCAAATAGGAAGTGTGATTTGGACTCGCGTTTTAAAGGTTCCGTTGTATAAGAAAAATAAAAAAATACCATTCACTTGAGAATTAACACGAGTAGATTCCGAATATAGGACACGCTTCTAAGAGCTGCTGTTTGTGGGCGAGCAAACGTATGAGCGTCTAACGGTTTCACAAGCGTTAGCGACAATATGACCGTTCAGGGACGGAGGACTAGACGCGTGAGTGACCAAATTATTTAGACGCCTGCGCGACACATTAGACGCTGTTTTATTTAGAGTCAAAGGGAACAATGACGCTCGAGCGACAAAGAACGATTGTGTAGTCTCTCAAGCGACTAGCACGGCTACTATGAGATTGAATTGATTTAACGTGTCGACAATCGCTAGCGACGGCTTACAAGATTTGTATGGACAACGCCTCTAGCGGTACCGAGAAGGACTGAAATTCACATATATAACGTTTACGAGTCGCTAGGAAGTGTTGACGCGTTAAATTGATTCAAACTCATGGTGGCCAAAATGTAAAATCAACTAGGCTGAGAAACGAAGCCGACCGACTAATGTTTCTCGTACACTTGTGTAGAATGCAATACAGATAGACGTCAATGAAATTACTACGGTCTGGTCGCCAGATATGACGATCGTGCTGCGACCAGCTAGTCGCTTGCGTGTCGCTACTGCGCCTGTGATTGCACGACGAATTGCCGGCCGAGTCGGGGTCCGGCATAGCCAAATTTTATAGTTCCCGCCTTAGCGGCATGTTAGGCCCTAAAAGTAAAATGTCTCTACGCAATAAGCGTACTCTTTACACCGTATGTATCAGGCCGGTGATGACTTATGCATCCTTCGTTTTCGCCCATGCAGCACCAAATCTGTTATACAGACTCCAAATTGTCCAAAATAAATTCTGTCGAAGGACGACTGGCGCACCCTGGTACGTCAGAAACTCAGTTTTACATCGAGACTTAGAGCTCCCTACAATCTCAAAATACATGAAAGACGCATCAGAGCGCTTTTTCACTAGAGCCACAAATCATAGCAATCCATTGATAGTTTCAGCTGCCGCTTACGAGGCACCTCCTCCTAATCATTTCCTAAGAAGACCACGGAATGCTCTGACAGATCAGCCTGACGACCTCACTCTCGAAGTCGAGCAGCTGACTAAAGCCAATGAGTCTTTCTCGGGCGACTCTCAAGTCGAACCTGAAGTGGGGGCGCTCCCGCGCCCCCCACACCCGCTCCGTACTGACCTCACCTCAAATGAGTGATCAATAAAATACTTTTCACGTTGTACTAATAACGTTAATCTCAACCGGGGGCCCGCGCCTCTGGCATTATTTCGCCTCGAGTAACCCCTAGGGGTCACCCGACAACTTCGCGCCGGCGACACCCTAGTGTGCCGTCTGGCCGCTTCGATGAAGTCGTAGGAGCTTTCGGGCTAACGACACGCGTCCCTATTCTGCTTCAGGCGGTTGTTTAGTGGGTGCAACTCCCACATATCCCGCGCGCCCGGGCGCGCGGAAGCTCAGCAGTTTTATCCGCCTTCCCGTCGCAAGGGGAAAAAAAAAAAAGGGGTCCGGCATGGCGACCACGTGCGCATGCACACTGCGTCTCTTATGTTAAGGGGGTAGGCAGTTCATACAAAAAAAAATAATTTCGACCCATGTCTAATCCTCGGTGCATTTCTGTATCAATAAAAAATATAATGTAAAAAATATATGTAATAGGCGAAATACTGTCACAGGGCGGTATGTTTTTTTTATGATATCTTGTTCAGTTGTTTTAGAATAAATTCCTGAAAAACATGATTTCCGTCAGTTTTTCTTTTTTGAAAATAATGAGCCGTAATTTCGATGTTAATGAGAATTTAATAAAAAAAAACCTAACGTACAGCTCTACGGACATCCTTTCTTAATGACCCTGTAAATTTTGGTTCTAATTCATACACGTTTCAGGGGTGAAAACAGTGACGGCCCGCAAGCTGTTTCGACGGGTATCTCTGTCACTCGGGAACAGGTCGGGAAAGAGGGATTGAAACGGAGATAACGATGCCAATTCAAAGCCGCAGAAGGAAAGACTATCCCCTTAAACATTAAAGAGACGTGAAAAAAGTATTTTCTATCTATCGATTGTCTATCTATCTATTCTACCTATGGTATTTTAAGTTTATTTAGCGGTCTCAGACGCCTTTAAGGATCAAAAATCATTTGACAGTGAACAAACTTGTATTATTTTACACTTTTTAAAAGTTGTTTTTTTCTGTTGGGGGGTTTTTTAAATTTTTAATTTATTTTTATTTTTAAAATTTTTAAACTTCAATTTACTTAAACTAATTCATACATGATCAGACATGAAAATAATTTTCAAGCTTTAGTTTTCATTTCGTTAGTTAATATTACTCATTCCCTTTCAATATAGTGTACATTATTTTACTAGTCAAGCCCTTTCATTTGCTAATTCAGGGATATGTGAAAAAAAATGTAATTCGCCATTTTGTAGTGGCGGCCATCTTACATTTGAAATTTGTCATATTGTGTAGTATTCTACTAGTCAAGCCCTTTCATTTGATACCCATATTGATGGAGTAGCGAAAAGATATGATATCCGCCATATTGTGTTGGCGGCCATCTTGGACTGATTTTGATTAAACATAGCTGACAACACTTCCGACTAATTCATCTTTCATATAAAAAAATCCGCATCCAAATCGGTTCATCCGTTTGGGAGCTATGATGCCACGGACAGATACACAGATACACACACACGTCAAACTTATAACACCCCTCTTTTTGCGTCGGGGGTCAATCTTAATTATATTATGGGTACCTACTAACTGCACATTCATAGACGAGATAGATACTCTGGAACAATACTAGTTTTTATAGTCTCGTTTATTAAACAAACCACTAGGATTATAATTATACTGGTAGGCTATGAAATTAACTATCCAGCAGTTAAACTATACATGTAGCAATAAACTAATTATGTTTAATCGATCATAGATTTAATATCATGGAGTTAAATCACAAAAACGTTAAATAATTAGTGTAATTAGTGTAAAAAATATATATTATTAAATATTTTGGATAGGGTTTGTTTGATTTCGGCTAAGTTTATTACTAGGTATAACATTAGTTTAATATTAAACTAGCAGATGTCTATAACGTGGCTAGTGTGGAATTTAGGTTTATTGGCAATCATTTGCGCCTACTTTTCACGCCGGGTTTTTTGCATACCTTTGTTTTTTACACATATCAAAAACAAAAATTTTTCTTACGTTGTAATTAATAATAATAATACCTGGGACATCCTACACAGCATCATTTAGTCCCAATCTAAACAAAGCATGTATTATGGGTACCAGACAACTGGATATACATACTCAAATATTCTCTATAATATAAACGTATATAGATATTTTACACCCAGATACGGAACAAATAGACATATTCATGCACACAAATATTCGTCCCGGGCGGGAATCGAACCCATGACTTTTAGTTTCGCAGTTAGGTTCTCTAATCATTCGGCCAATCTGTCAGTCCAATTATTTGTAATTTTTATTATTGAAGACTTTTTTATATGTTGCAAGTAATTGAGTTCGTTGAAATATGACCCCGATGAATTCAATAACATTGTACGAAGCTATCGAATATACAAAATAAGTTAAATTATACTAATTTTGTATTAAGTTATGTGGTCTGGTAACGATAGTCGTGACTAGAGAGTGATTTTTTTGAGATGAGTATTAGGTTATACAAACACGTACACAGACTAGACATTTATGTTCATAAAATATTACACGTCTAATAAATATGTTATTACTATTATATAATATAGTATTTTAAACATTTCTTTTATATTTTTTTTATTACACCATTATATCAGCTTGTAGCTAAAATAATACATAATTCAATTATTAAAAGTACAAGACATAAGAATATTTCACCAAATTTCTCCACACAATATAATATAACGTACATACTAGGATCAAGTCAGCTTTATGCGATCTATTTCAGTATTTTATTTAAGTGCAGTAGTGTTATTGAGCGCAGTTTACGTTTATTGAGCGGTTTTATTCAAACGCTCTATTACATTATTATCTATCATAGTAGAGGACCCGATATCGTTGAAAAGTTTAGGAAGCTCTAGCATAGCTCAAGAGGCGATGCTTGAATATATGTCGCATAATCGATGACCATCAGCGCGATAATTCAAGAGCTTTTCGGACCCTGCATTTAAGTAGGGTTTCATAGTTAATTTTGTAGGAATACACACTCAAAAGTGCTTTTCGAGGATATGATTAAGAGTGAAAATCCATTAAAAGCGTCGAACGAGTAGCGAGTAAAAAAACATCTAACAATCCACTAAATAGTGAAGATATTACTCTCTCGGCCAATAGATGATACTTGTTAAGCGAGTATAGTTGGACGTGGTTAGATGCACTCGTTGTTTATAAGCTTAAGTTTCTAATTTGTGATTTGTCCTAACCAGGAAGCAGAAAATACTTTGTTTACAATCGTTAACCGAGTCCATATTTCACCTATTTTTAATACGTCTCTATACACATTACCTTCAAAATGTAAAATTAAATTCAAGTCTATACAATTCAGATCAACCATACATTGAAATTTTGATGCTTTTAAATATATAATATATCTTTTTAATATATCTATATATAAGTACGTGAAGGAAAAGCTTTAGACCCCTTTTTAAGCATACTACGCGCACCGAGGAGTGAGAGATTTGGCATTGTAAAAGTTTATGTGGAGTAGGAGTGCAGATAGCTAAAGTCTGAATACAAGTTGATTTTTTGAGATGAGATTGTTGGCCAAATCCTAAACTACGAGAAATAGCGAAAAGAGTTCAAAGGGGTCATGAGCTCGATTTTTGAGGAAAACCCCCATATTCACATTTTTGAAAAATCCGTTGCTTCAACAGGGAATAAAACTACTTGATTTGGTGATCTATTTATTAATATATAAAGAGAAAACTTTGTACCCTTTTTTAAGCACATTGCGTATACGAAGGATTTGGCATAGATAAACTTTGTATGGACAAGAAGTACCAAAAGCTAAAATTTATATATACCTACCTACCTAATATGTGTTACAAAGACTGTCAACCATAGGAATTAATAGTCTGTCGTTGATGCAGTTTGAATTGGCTTACTTTCGCCTATATTGGTGGTTTAAAAAAAAATTTGAATACGGTCGAGTTTCGACCACTGGGCGACCACTAGTTTATGTAATTCTAAGATTTTCCATGAAATTTAACATCGTATAGCACCCCTTCATCACCTCAACCAACCGTGCAATTAGTGGGAAACGAGTGATGTGAAGAGAGGAAAGCTCGAATGCGTGTGTTGAACTGCAGACAACTGAAAAAGTTATGGGATAATAACAAGGAAACAATAACTAATTTATGACTAATCACCGGTATACGTAGGATGTTCTAAAATAATAATATTTCATTTCAATGGATCATTGATTTAAATTGTACGCTGCTGTCAAATTATCCTATACAAAAGTTTCTATAAAAGCAATGTTTATAAATACACGCCAGACGCCAGAAATGTAAATTGGTTAATACTGGACATTGTCGGCTACGCATAATCGAACCATTCGATTACTTTATGTATTCGATAGTAATTATATCGAATAACATTTGCGATTAAATATCTAAGTAAATCGAATCGCAAAATCAACTACTATTACAGACTTTGTATCATTAATAAAATGTGATAACTATACAGTAGCTTTAAATAAGAGTAAAACATATTTAGTACTTAGTTGTACTGCAGTTGGACAAACATTGTAACAGCTCTAAGGTAACAGTTGGTTACAGTTTACCATTTATTAAGATGTGAATTAAATATCGCCATTATTACCTATTGTTCATGGAAATCAGTCCATGTCATTAATTTATATTGGCAAGCTTTGCAGCTTTTTTTTATTGATTTTTTAATTTAATAAATTAAAATTTTTTTTTGCATTGGATTTTAAGATAATATTATTAATGTACGAGAGTAACTAAATTTGAGTTAAATTACATAAAAAAGTTATATTAAATAGTAACTATTGACGATCGCTTAGCCTAGTGGGTTGCGACCCTGCCTGCGAAGCTGGAGATCCCGGGTTCGAATCCCAGGTCGGGTCAGTATTTATATGATGAATATCGATACTGGTACCGGGTCATGGTTGTTATATGTATGTGGTGTCTTCGCTTGGTACCCAAAACACAAGCTAATGCTTAGTTTGGGGCCTAGACGTTCTTGTCACGTATGCGTTATTATTATTATTATTATTATTATTAACTATTTATTATACAAAGAAATATTAATTAAAGGTTTTTTACATGATTAGAAATGGACAGCAATTAAAACCATTAGGAACATAAAATTGTGGGTTATGTGGGCATTTGAATAAGTGGAATCGAAAAGCAATTTTGGTACTTACATATATAAGCCAAAAAGCCCGGATGCCCTAAGTATGTTTTGTTGAGCTTTTCTACAGTAGCCAGCAAATATGAAACTGTAGACCGAAGAGTCAACAATATTCATTTAATTTTGGTGGAAGGCAGAGAATGTTTTTAAAATCAATATAGAATGTGTATAAAGTATCTCCGGCTTGC
Organism: Luffia ferchaultella; assembly: GCA_949709985.1. Classification (NCBI taxonomy): domain Eukaryota; kingdom Metazoa; phylum Arthropoda; class Insecta; order Lepidoptera; family Psychidae; genus Luffia; species Luffia ferchaultella. The sequence goes on from OX453262.1 coordinate 4,416,352, forward strand.
GTTATTCTCATAACCCTAGGTTAAAAATATGAACTTTTTCAATTGTATATATTTAGGTACTTATTTAAATATTCATTTTTATTTGTCGTTTAACGGAGCACGAATTATATTCTAAATTTTTCATAAAGCTTAATACACTCTACATTACAAATTATCAAAAAAGGTTTCAAAATGATTCGTGCATCGATATAAATATACCGGTGGGGCGATTTTCTTACAACACGTTATATGTTAGAAACTTGGTAAGATTTATCCCTTTATAAGGCTCAGTCCATATATTGGACGTCATACGTTTCGTTTCACAGCTTTTTGTAGAATGATTAAATGCAAACGTCAACTTGTATTCTATACTCGTAAAATATAACAAAACGAAACGCAAAAAGAAAAAAAAACAAATATGGCTGATTTGTATGTCAGCTGATTGACAGTTGTCAAAAGTGGTGGTTTTTCCTTATGCGAATTGAATCCAAAAAAATCTTCAAAAATAATGGCTAACAAGGTAGATTTTTTTCTATAATCCCTCACAAATATTATAAATTATACGTAGAAGCTATTATTTTGATTTAAATTTGGAAATTTCATTGTGAGTAGTTACAAATTTATGATGTCCATATATTGGACAGAGCCCTATGGGAACTGATGTTTTTTCGCTTTCCAGGGAATTGACAAAGTCCAATGTAAGAGAACTCAAAAAGATGGGACAAAAAAAAGATGTGGATTGTCCACTAGGTATAACTCAGTACACAAAGCGCATGGGAGGGGTTGACCGCTTCGATCAGAAGCGTGGGACTTATACCATTTCCCGAAGAAGTCGCAGGTGGTGGATGAGGATCTTCTACTTTTTAGTAGATGCTGCAATAACGAATTCTTACATTTTCTATTCACAAAACCCCAGGATCCCATATCCTATGAAACAGTTACAATTCCGCACCATGCTGGGGAGAAACTTGATAGCCAATTTCAGTGGAAGGAAGCGAAGAATCTCTAATTTACCAAATTTCATATCTAAAAAGCCAAGACCAATGAGTAGGCAAAAAGAAGTTTATGGTGTACCTGAGGAGCTAAAATTCACTGATGTGGGTTCCCATATGCCCGCACAACTTTCAAATTATCGGCGGTGCAGGATGTGTAGTAAAAAGAGCAAAATCCAGTGCTCAAAGTGCAATGTTGCACTTTGCACTATCCCATGCTTTACAAGTTTTCATAAACCATAGATGGGCAGTGTCCATATATTGGACGCCATAATTTTTTTAAAGTTTTTAATATTTTTTTTTCCTAATTATAATAAAAACATGCATACTTTCATGTCCTAGTATTTTTATTTACTGAAACTAGCTAGTATCCTCTACCTTATAAAGGGTTATAGCAGATGATAGTCTGTGTCTCAGTTTAACATTAACTAACGTATAGATGCGTTGTCTTCATACTTAGAGATGGACTAAATTGTAAAGCGCGAAATACGAACGAATTTCGCTTAAAGATATAGCATTGTTGCATTGAACCGTACCATAGTGAGAACGCGTTATTTGGCTTCGATTACGCTCGATGAGTCTGCCGAAATAATGTTTTAATGGGACACAAAATTCACGGGACAAGAGCTGTTAATGGGACATTCATTGAGACAGAGAGTGATAACATATTTAGGCTAGTAGTAATCTTTTATCAAAACCAATGCCCTTTAGTCTACAGCTTAACTCAGCAACAGCAGCTCAACTTCAGCAAAACTTCAGCGTAAATATATTTGTACTAGTAATTAATATGCAAGTAAATAGAAAAGGAATTTGATTTTATTAATTCGACCCTAACAACTCGCATCCATAACGCATAAATTAACTATCCAAAAGGCATTAAAATAACCGGGAGTAAAGCGGGATTTTTCTATGTAACCCGACACCGAAGTGGGAAAGTAACCGTTTACGACTACGACACGATATTTAACGTTATCGCCGTAATAATAAAGCGGGAATGCCGTGTCGTGGGCACGTCATTAACTTCACAACGCATCTTTTGGGTAAACATCCGATACGTGGTGAGCGGTCAGACGAGTTGAATTACCGTTTATCTATTTGAAACTTTAGATTGGAACATATTGGTACACTTACAAGAATCTTTTCAAATTCGGAAGTTAATACATTTTTTTTTGTGTCTTAATTTAGGTTACCTTTACAATTCTAATATTATATACGCGAGCTTGTTTGTTCTTTTATGTCGTAACGAAGCAACGAAACGAGACGTGTCTTTTCGACAAGGTGTAAGTTTAAGGAACCGAAAATAACATAGACTATTAGTCATCTTACATTAACAGAACAATTTCACACGCATACTCAACACACACACGCACACCCACACCTATAAATCGACCCCTACACACATGCATTTATTATTTTTGTGTTTGTTAAGGTTTTTGATAATATATCATGTTATAGCAAAATTCGATTTAGGTAAACTTGTCATTGGCTTTGCAGAATGTAATTTTGTTAAATGTTAAGCTTTTAAACTATTTATAGCTGTAATTTACTTTAAAAAAGCTTCCAGTTGTGACATGAAGTAGAAGTAGTAGCACCCAAGATGTAAAACAACAAGACATTTAATGTGTCTATAACTATAGGGATATTATGATATGTCCACGCGGATGGAGTCGGTTGGTAAAAGCTGATATAAATAATAATAAAAAATCTACGGATTTCGCGCTTCTCGTAACGATCGGAGGACATCGAAAAACATCAAAAATAAAACTTGTTACGTATATATGTCAACCAATTTTATTAAATTCTTCTTTCGCGCCGGTGACACCCTAGTGTGCCTCTTGGCCGCTTCGATAAAGTCGTTGGAGCTTTCGGGCTAACGACACGCGTCCTTATTCTGCTTCAGGCGGTTGTTTAGTGGGTGCAACTTTCACATACCCAGAGTTTAATCAGCCTTCCCACCGCAACGGTACAACAAAAAAAAAATTTGAAAAAAGTTATGGTCCAATTTTCAAGAATTTGGTACTATACGATGCCCGTGAGTTCCTGCATCTTTGGACACCACTGTTTTTTGTCTACCTTTATAACTTACTGATATACCTATCGGTTTTTGACCCATTCCAATTTTTTTTTCAAACGATAGACGTGCCTCGGGACATCCTCATTTTTTCACTATGTTTTTTCGACATTGGCTTCCGGTTTCGAAATAATCGAAAGATCCGAGAAATTGGGAAATTTCGTTTTTTTTCTCGCCATTTTCGATTTTCCGAAAAAACTTACGGACCGATTTTTGTAAATTTGGTATCATATGTATGTCCCACAAGCAGCCCTTATATCTTTTGATACCGTCTACGATCGTAGATTTCTGAAATATAGCCGAATTATCCTCCCCCAACAATCTGATAGATTTCTAATGTTAAAAGTCGCACGGATACGCGTAATTAGATAGTTAATTTTATAACTAGGATTTAGTTTTGTGAAATGGTAATATAAACGACGACAACGTAAACAAGCGACGACAAATGTTTACAATATTCATACAAATATTCGGAGACTGGAATTTGATGTCAAACTTGGTTTAATAATTTACTAACTGAGAATGAAATTACGTACGTAAATACATACAGCGACATCTATTTCATAGAGGTGTTGGCATACAGTATATTTCTCTACTAGCCTCGCAGATAAAGAATGCGCTTGGACACTGGCTTGGGACGTATTAGGTTCCCTGTTAGGCGTTGTATTTAGCTCTCTCTTGAAAACTCATTTCGTCTCAACTTTACTAATAGAGGGTAAGCGAGAGGCAAATAGCTCTGGGTGACGCCCCTCGAACCTATTCTTTATTTGCACAGCTCGTACTTGACATTCATCGACGTTCATTAATCGTTTCATGTGGGTTCGGATTCGGCCCTCACTGAGTAAAAAAAAGTAAACTCGTCGGTATTAGGCGTACGCGTATAAAAGGAGATGTATCACAATATATGGGCATCTGGGCCAAGACATTGTACAGTACTTCAAAAACAAGGAAGCAAGGAAATTAACAACTTTTACTATACGAATTTCAGCAATTTGGCGTGTTTTTTGGCTGTACGAAATATATATTTTGTCTAACAATTGCAACACTCTGACATGAAAATGGTGGGTAACGTTTCCGTGGAGTAGGTACGTGCGAGTAATACCTATAAATGAAGAAATAAGTAATTCCTATAAATAATACCTCGTATATAATTAATACTTGAAATTCCGACTTTATACCTAGACAGTAAATAAAATTACCTATATTCATAAATAGTATTGGTTTTCGAACAAGATAATATTTATCTGGCTTTTGTTGTTTAATTAACACTCTTCAAAGCAATAAGTACAAAGTGACTTCTTTACATCACCAAGACGCCCGACAAAAAAGAGTGCATTGCACCGTTCTTTTATGACAACTATTTGGTGACACATGAGCGATTACCAACACGAACAAGCTGTCTAAATCTTAATTTTTAAAACCAATTGACTCGTCACCTCTTTTCAAAACTCCTGCAAAGGAGACGATATTTTGATAACATGACGAAGGATGGTTGCTTAAACGTGTAGGTATTCTTTAAGCATCAATAACCATCTTCGAGCAGTGAGTCGTGATAGCCCAAAGCACAACGAACCTGTCTCAAATTTATAAGGCCATAGGGCCATAGTTCGAATCCGAGCGTGTAACAATGAGTTTTTCTGACTTAAGTACATAATTATCACTGACTCCGTGCCTCGGAGAGCACGTTAAGCAGTCCGTCCCGGACGCTGTCAATAGATGGCGGTCATTACAATCCCCAACCCGCAGTAGAGCAGCGTGGTGGATTTAAGCTCCAAGCCCCCACCCCTGAACCCCGGGGGAAGCCTAAGCCCCTGCAGTGGGGTAAAAATGGGCTGATGAAGTGAAGCATCTTTAAGACTACCTGTACCCCTGGTGTACAACACGTCTTGTATGTATGTATTAAATACATGTGTAATATATAAAAACATATCAGTAAGGAAATGCGTATATAAACATAATATACCAACTCATGCTCGACAAGGTATCAAAATGTAAAGAGGAAGAACACGTCCTTACAATACGTGCTCTATCAGCAACTATGAAAACTGATATAGAGGGACAATGAATAAATAATATGCATACTAGAAACGGTTTAATAGGTTTATTTGTCCATTCGACGTTATCACTGTTTTACTTCCTTGGCGTGGTATCTCTGACCTTTGGGATTTTCTATTATTTCATAAACTTGTCGATTGAGCGCGTCCTCTTCAATAAAATTATGTATCATACGTTATTTCACACGTTAGAATATAACAAACTGATGAGTACACTTTTTGAATTTCGGCAAAATACTGCTTATTACCGGTTATATAACAAATCAAAGTTTGTGTTTTTACGACCCGCTCGTGACGTCACTCGGTGCCGTTACATACAAATTATCCACGTTAGCCTATAGTGACGTAACTGAGTGACGTCATAACACGTTTTATTTTAAAAATTTGTATCTTTGGCATTATTGTAGACATGAAAATTATTTCTTAATAAATATAACATATTTCTATAAAATGCAAAAACGAGAAGACTTGCTCATTGTAAATGTTTGGATATAGTTCGAATTATATTACGGAACCCTCTCCGCATGAGTCCGACTCGCACTTAACCGGTTTTTTTTTAAGTATTTAATACAAAGACAGATGTGAATACACTTTCATTAACAAAGCTTAGTCAGGCTATAAATAGATACATATAACTACCATGGATGTTCATAGAGTACTGCATTGTGGCAACAAAAATGAGAGCCTAAAAATAGGTCAAGTGTGCACCAGTTGATGTTTTGAAATATTCGCTGTTGAAGTAGAATTTTGTGTGACCCACATGTAAATTTCGTACTTTAAAATAAAACCAAAATTCTGAAATGTGTAGGTAATTGTACAAAGTATCTGTTCAAAACAATGACAACGACGTATGGTAATCTAACCACTTATTTTGCTCACTTTTTCGACCATTTCGAAGTATGAGGTACTCCATCCTGATCGTTATGGTATTGTTACGAACGGACAGAGTAATGACCGCCATCTAGCGTCCACCAGTAAAACCACTTTGTAGAAGGGTTTTACAACAAGGACAACGCGAAACCCCTACACAATACTAGATGGCGTTAGAAAAAAGAATGTTCTAGGATTATCCAAATTGATCGAATACGTTCGTGCGAGTGGAGTGATTTCTGGAATGTTCTCGAGTTCTTTACGACTCATATAAATAGCCGCAGGAGCGTGAGCGATCTCAGTTCTATTTTGGGCTACAATTAAGCGACTTCGAAGTGAAAACTAGTGATACCAGTGAAACCTACGACTTGGCTACGACCTAATACATCGTGAGTGCTTAGTGTTTGGACCTAGTGTTTAGTGTTTGGACCTAGTGCTTGTGTTGGACCTAGTGTTAGTGAATAAAGTCTTCAAAAGAGTCAGCAGGTCTTTCTCTCCGAATATTCGAACCCTAACACCTAACAGTATCTAAGATCAGTACGTATAGAATGGGTCAAATTTTGTTCAAACAAAAATATAAAAATGGTATCAAAAAATTGTTAAAACTATGGAATTATGTGACGACTCGTCACAAAAATTTGCGGTCCATGTGCAACCATGGCAATGCCGCATTCATGTAACAATATATCAATGAAATTAACTTAGTGTATTAACTTTGTAATTAATGTACATTATTACGTCAAATATAATAATTTAATAAATTTGTGCTATCGATTTTGTTCATAATACAATAAAATTATTACAAATTCGTAAAAAAATTAATCACCTAGGTATTATGCAGTTATTATCTTAATATACAGTGCAATATTACTCTAAACACAAATTAATATTAGTTTAGCTTTCGTAACAATATAATGGGTTAAGACGGTACCTTGACGCCTATACTGACACAATGGCGCGCATTGATTTGCCTGAACGCCTTGAGTTGTGAGTTTGTGCGTGGGTTACATCCTGCAGATTTAGGACGTATACACAACAGTGCATTACAGAGAAACTTTCCTGATTGCCCGTGCGCAGTCCAAATGCTATAGATATACAATTGTAAAATACTAGGGCTTATCCACAATTTCGAACCGTGTTATCTACATGGCACTAAGTAGTTTTACATCCATAGAAGGTGAGAGAAGACAGTGTGTAATCAATTTAGCGTTGATTTGTCATGCCGAGTCTCCTAATCTCTCCGATTGGATAAGGAGTTTGCTAATCAAAGTGGTCTTCATCATCAGGCTTTCAAATCCTTCTTTAACATTGAGTTAAGGCTTTGGATTATAAGTCCACCACGCTTGGTCCAATAAGGATCGGAAGCTGTCAACTTCCACAGTCACAGAGGTGATGATGTCGGAATCACTTGTGATGTTTGAGTTATTATACTCGTAATTTAAAAACCAGTTCGCTTAAAAAACACTGAAATATCTGTTTCGTGCTTACTCAAAAACGTATGTTTGAATTTATTTTTTACTTATTTATATTATATTGTTATCGAAATGAAATTTCATAGACTTACTAGCTAAATAGATGTGATTGTGCATTAAAAAAAATCAAATACCTTAATTGTTATTGAGAAATTTGACCTGAAAAAAAATGTGTTTTTCGGTTTTCAGATCGCGAAATCATTAAGGACCTTTAAGAAGAAGATAAATATACTGTAAAACCTTTACATGATATGTTCATTCGTGATTTGAAATGAAACGCCTTGCCATGCCTTCACCCTAACCTAAGCTCGTGACTCAGACACTCGGCGTCTGCGCAGATGCGAATAAACATCAATAATTATTGAATTTACAAACTACTTAGGTTGCGTAATTGAGTAATCTAGTATTGGCAGCCACTATCTATTGAGCAACTTCAGCGTATTCAATTGCCTTAACGGGCCAATTCAGACCAAGGTCACATTGTATTGTCGTAAATGTATGCGTTTGCAAAGTGACTGCCTTAATACGAATAAGGCAACACAGGTAACGTATGAATAAAAGACATCACTCGTCGCTTCAGACATTTGAGTGTGTGCCACAGAGAATGACTAGGCTAGAGGTGCCATGTGACGGAATTTGTTTAGAGACACGTGTCCCAAATTACACAACGAATAAAGGTAAATCATTAGGCAGAATCGACTGCCCTGAGCTGCTAAGGCAGGTCGGCTTGAATGTGCCCGGTCGCCATACACGTCACACTAATCTGTTCCAAATTCCTTTCTCCTCCACCAATTATGAACAAAACGCTGTAATTACTAGACTTTTGAGGATTTACAATGAGGACTTCGGCGAACTTGACGTCTTCCATCTATCTAGGAAATCTACAAAGTCTAATTATATATATAATAAAGACACTCGCCTCTGCATACTGAGCCATAGAACACATATGCACATAAGTACCATATTAACGCACACACACTCCTCATATATCACACCTACACTGCACCTAAACATACACCACATCACACGCGGTTGCCTCATTTTCTCTTTCTTTTTTTTCTTTTGATATTTTTTTTTTTTTTAATTTTTAAACTTAATCTTAAATAAACTATGTATATTTTAACTATGTAGTGTTGTTGAGCACTGTGCGTGCTGTTCTGTTCTGTCATCATACACGTATATAAATCAAACCTATTTGGAAAACAAAGTAATTGGCCATATTTTTAAGTACTTATTTTGTTACTTAATTATTTACTGTAAGCTGTTTTGTTTTTGAATAATAAATAAATAAATAAAAATATTTTGCATACGTAAATAGTTTTGTCTCAGATTTATATCATTTTAGAAAGCAGTTAAGTTCTGCATCCCTTTCACTTGCAGCTTTGGTATAATTTGATGTCGCATTTTAGAGTTATTGTTATAAGATCTGTCTTAAGTGTGCAAAATACTGCATACTTGAAGGGGAAAGTGTATCCGTCTACATGCCAACTCTAACCTAATCTAACGCTCTGTGGTATGTGCCATGAAATTGAATTAAATATATTTTCACCCCACAGCGGATGGTAATGCTTTTTGAATGTACATAATATTATATATAGACACATATATTTCTGTGGCACACGCTGTAACCTAAAGGAGTTTTCAAATTTGTCTATATTCTAACACAAACAATTATTACATTCAATTCATATTTATATGACAGTATAATTTATTTTCTTAAGTATCTATTAAAAAAACATGTATGGTGAATTCCACATTGGTGAAACAAAATTCTATAGAATATAGAGCTAGTTTTTTTTTAAATTTCCGCTTTTTTAGGGTTTCGTAGCCAAATGGCAAAACAGGAACCCTTATAGTTTCGCCATGTCCGTCCGTCCGTCTGTCTGTCCGTCTGTGGTTTTTTTCGGAAACAATTGGCAATATGTAGATGAAATTTGGAAGGTAGGTGTAATCTATCAACCGCTACACAACGACGCAGTAAAATTAAAACAAAAAAATATTTTGGGATAGGTCGCCATACATGTAGCTGAAGTACGAAAAAGAAATTCATCCACCATTAATCCGAGAGGAACCAAACGATAGGTCTTAACAAATGACATCAAGGTTTCAAACAATTTTTTTTATATATTGAAGTCATTAGTTGTTGAGTTTTGCATTCCTAAAGTCCTAATTTTTGTTGAGTCATGTGTTGAACCGTTGGAAAACCAGCTGAACCATTGTTTTTAGATATGTAGAAAAAATTTGTGACACGAGTATATGTAACGTAGTTAAAAGGAAAACTATCATAGGTAACTAGACTGTATTATTTTACGAGTAATAGATTAACTTATAAAATGTACTTTTATAAGTAAAAATTTTAGCCAATAAGCGAAAACTAGATGCATTTTATCTTTGTGATTTTATTGTAAAAGATAATTTAAAAAAAAATTATGATGAAAACTACATTGTGTTACTAGGTACTATAAATTTACGCTTTCCTTTGCAGAGCTTATTCTCTTCACAATAGATACTAAAAGTCAAAGGTTTACTGTAATAAAATAAGAAATAAAAATTGTCTCTAGCTATTAGTGCACTCATGTTATTACTTTTAGGATTAGCCAGAAAGGATCGAGCGCCTTCTTAATAACTATCGAAATATAAATGAAACATATTTATACAGTAATTCTTAAATTACATAATAATAACGATTAATGGTTAAGTTCGATTAACGTCGCGCTCGTTTTTTTATATTGTATGGTGGTACGGAACCCTTCCTGTGCGAGTCCGATTCGCACTTGGCCGGTTTTTTTTATCGTACCACAAAACACTCATAGTGACGATATAACAAGTTAACATTACACCGTGACTTTTGTTACGTTCTGGATTTCATTTAGAGAATAGCAATTAGGTTTGCAAGAACCTAAATCTGGCTAAAGCCGGATTTCGGAAATGATAACGCTGGATATTGAGCGGTGAATATACAATACTTCATTATATATAAGAAACCTATTAAGGGCGAATGTTCTGTACACCTAGGCCGGCGCATCAAGGGTTTTTTTTGTGTTTACATATTTAGTTTTCGAGATAGACACCGTAACGACGACACGAGAGAAAAAAATATTTGTTTGTTTTGGTCACAGTGTACAAACTACGTTAAGAATCGTTGTTACAGATCGCGTCAAGTTTTATGGTGTATCTGAATACAACGCTTTACGCGAGCTTGCGCAGGTACAGTCATATATATACCCCTCACTCAACTGCGTCCCGCTACACGTAATACTGGTTATAGCGCACGACTTGTGCGAACTTCGGATCCGCCATGAAGTTTGATTGTAACTGTACCAGTATTTAAAAGTTATATATTATGGTACATAATAAACAGAAACTTCGAATGTCTAAATAATTTACTTTTTGAGATAGACATACATGAAAAATGAAAAATGGTCTAAAACTAACATATCTTTATTTTTCATTAAAAAAAATCGGAAGTCGAGCTGGAAACCCGTGACATACGGACGGACAGACAGATAGACACACAGTAGAGTGATAGCAATTGGAATCCATTTTTCTCTTTAGGTAAGGAATCCAAGAATATGATTTATAATAAAACCCATGCATGAATTAAACTTAGAAAGTAACAGGTTTTTCACAAGAGATCACAAGATTGGCATTTGAAAAATGAAAATACCATTTTGTGAGATTTTATCTCTAGGTATAGTTCCAATCAAACTTTATGGCGGATCAGAAACAACGCTTTCTGCATGCTTGCGCAGGTTCAGTCATATGCCCCTCACTCCACTGCATCCCGCTACACCTGCAATTGGTTACTGCGACGAGACTTGTGCCTATGTTCACATCCGCCATAAAGGTTGATTGGAACTGTACAACAATTTAATTAGAGATTACACTTTCTAGCCACAGCATAAATAATAATACCAGTCAGGGGTAATAAAATCGTGTTGTCTTAGATTCACTTTATGTCTTGCTTCCGCGCGCGTCTTTCTTTGGTATTGAAACCGACGCAATACGTATTACTTAGGGAAGAAAAGAGGCCTATCAAAAGCCGGATAGGCCGGGCATCTAAATTTTTCAACCGAAAAAGACAGTGAAATGCCAAAGATCTCACAAGTCTAGTAACAATGGACATAATATTCAAATGAAAACTGTGTTAAACGGTTTCCAAAACAATTTTTTTGTTCAAGAAGCCATAGCCTGTTTTAAAAATTTTTTGAAACGTAAAAGAGTTACAGACAAATAAACAAAATATCATTTATTTTTAAGTATTAGTATAGATGTATGTGTGAACATTGTAAAATATTTACATCAACTTGAGCATCGTATGGGTTTTTTTTCTGAGTCATACTTTATTTCTTAGAAATTCAAGAGGATACTTACTCGCGTATTCATCAAACATGGATTAGATATTTTTATTGCTTTACGTTTCTATAGAGCGCAGCTTTGCCTGCTCTAAATTTGGAACATAGTTATTTGATTTATATATTTACTTATTTTTCACAGCATGTGAAAAGACAATTACTTTCATGTTAACAATAACCTCTAGTATTTAAGTTTTTTTTTTCTTATGATATATCATATTTAATAAATTAAAAATGTACAAACTTATTTTTTGCTGTTCTAAATATCTTATTTATTATTATTTTTTTTGGTTCAATCGGTTAAGGTTTGGGGTGCCCGTTTGTATGGAAATTTACCACTACACACTCATTTCTAATATGATCGATGACATCGAAAAAAGATAGGCATACGAATATACTTGAAAACTCTATATAGTTCCTGAAATCGGAAGGAATACTTCGATAAACTAATATAACTACATCAAGGAAAACTTTCCTTGTTAGTATTTATTGAATGTAGTAAAAAGGAAAATGTGGACCGAGAGAGAAGGATATATACATTATATGTTCTCATATAGCGTTTGTTTGCGACTTCGCCCGCACGGTTTCACCATTTACATTATTTAGATAAACTGTTTTTTGTACATCGATATATATTTATTATATGATATGATATTTACTCTTTTATAGAACCATAAAATAATATTTAAAAGTGACTCTTTCGCCAAAATCAGTTAAGTGGCTCTAAGTTATCAGGATACAAACAAACGAACAAATAGACAAAAAAAACTTTACACTCAGGCTTTGATGTTAATTCCATCGTTCTGTTAAAGCATTTCTGGTGTTTGCACCATTTCCATATATATTATAATCTGACCGATTGGCCGAGTGGTTAGAGGCTTAACTGTCGCGCCAAGTCAAAGGTCGTGGGTTCGATTCCTACTCAGGACAAATACATGTGTGCATGAACATGTCTGTTTTGTGCCTGGGTATAAAATATGCATGCATCAATATATGCATGTGTTCTAAGGAATTTTTGCGCATATATATATATATATTTAGGTACATAATATATCAGTTGTCTTGTCTGGTACCCATAACACAAGCTTCGCTTAGTTTGGGACTAGGTGGCGCTGTGTGGGATGTCCCAAGTATTACCATTATTATTAATCTGACTTCATAGTTTATATGCATTGTAATCTTGGTTTAATAAGACGAACCTGCACTTCTTGAAAGCGCTTTTGTAGTAAGTAATAAATTCACCATGACAGGTGACGTATTTCAAGATTATGTTACATAACTACAAAATAAAGATATTTGACTTTGGAAAAAAAAACTTTGATAATGTACTAAGCCCTCTTCGTGATTGACTCCGGGGTGAAATGGACAAGCACTGTCTGCAATGCGGAAGATTCTGGGTTCGATTTCCATGTTGGCGTATAACAATACTTACCTAGGACATCCTACACAGCGCCGCCTAGTCCAAAAGTAAGCAAGTATTATGCTTGTATTATGAGTACCAGACAACTTAAATACATCCTTAAATATTCTTTATAATACATACATAAATTAATATTTTACACTCAGACATTAGAACAAATAAAAATTTTCATGCACACACACCAATATTTGTTCTGGGTGGGAATCGAACCCGCGACTTGTGGTTCTGTAGTTAGCGTCTTTAACCACTCGACAAAACGGTAAGTCTACTTTGAATAGGTATACGTCGGGGTTTAAGTACCACCCCCCCTATAGGTTTGTTGTTGCTATAGCATTCATCGCGTAATACAGGGAATGCTAGTTATGCAAAAAACGGTGTCTTTTTACGTTTATAATTTGCTAATAATAATACCTGGGACATTTCATACAGCGCCATCTAGTCCCAAACTAAGCAAAGCTTTTATTATGAATACGAGACAACTAATATATATACTTAAATATTCTTTATATACATATTCATATTTCACGCCCTGACACGGAATAAATAGGCATGTCCATGCACAAAAATATTTGTCCCGGGCGGGAATCGAACCCGCGACCCTTGGCTTCGCAGTTAGGGTCTATCACCACTAGAGAGACGCGACTGTAAAATAATCATGTAAATAATTGTAAACCTAAGCTGAGATAATGATAAACGTTTATCTATCTATCTATCTCGGCAAATCGACTGTCAAATAAATTGCTTATTTGAAAGATTACAAAACGCAATCAGGGATGTAAAGTATATAGGTATTTAAAAAGTGATACTAATTTGTAATTCTAGGTATTTCATTAAATTATACTTTCATATAATAATAATAACGTATACATCACAACAACGTCTAGGCCAAACTAAGCATTAGCTTGAGTTTTGGGTACCAAGCGAAGACGCCACATACATATAACAACCAAGACCCGGTGCCAGTAGGTATCAATATTCATCATATAAATACTAACCCGACCTGGGATTCGAACCCGGGACCTCTAGCTTCGTAGGCAGGGTCGCTACTCACTGGGCCAAGCGGTCGTCATATTAGTTATGCATTAGGCTTTTTGTATGGGATTGTGAATATTTCCAATAAAATGTTTGTCGGCATTGACTTCAGTTTCATCTCATGATATCAGAAGATAGAATTGACTTTAAATCGAACTTACTCCACCAATCAATAAAAACTAAAGTGCGTTAGTTGAGTAGTACAGCATCAATGACATTGACACCTTTTGCTCACCTTTTTTTTTTCAGGCAAACGAATTATATACAGCCCAATGTATGTAACCATGATTGACACGGCATGACAATTGAATTCTTTATCCTCTTATTTTTTTTTTAATTCAAACCAAGCATTGTTTCAATAGTTTAAAGAGGATTACCGCTTTGAATAATTTTTGCCAAAACACACTCAGGAAGTCGTGATTCAAGAATTTATTCGACAACACTAATTGGATGAATCTAATTCGTACTTGTTTTTTCTAAATACTTGTTCTGTTTACCACTATGCCACTATTTATATAATGGATTGTGAACCTTAATTTTAATAACCGTAAGCTTCAAATTCGTCAGTCGCATGTCGCGTTGGCGAATCAAGATATTCACTAACAATTGAATGCTCGTAACGATTATACTCATAAAAATCTCGACAACTGTTGTGTTGCGTTTGATCGCATCAAAACTGACAGTAATTCTTCCTTGTCGCGTTTTCTATTTGCATAATCTTAAGACTGATCCGCCGACCGATCTGAAGATAAGTTTGACAGTTATGAGCGCTGTGACAACATTGCAGCCTTTTTGGGAATAGGTTTTTTTATTCACTGTCGTGTCTCGTTTTAATAAGCTGTCAGCGTAACCCTAGACAGTTTAATGGAACGTTTTGTTTTTTATTAGAGTTTTAAAAAAAAGGCGATATCACTGTTTGTTTGCTAATATCCTCGACACTTCTCAAATTCAACGGGTGAGGCAAATAAGTCTGAGCCTCATTTAAATTAAATGATTACAATAATTAATCTTAAAAATCCATTTAAAACCTTTAGTTTTACAATGATAATTATGATAAAAAAGATTCTGTGCCTTCATATGACCACCAGATAGAAGTGAAAACTATGCAAATATACAATCTTATCAAATGCAATTCCATTAGATTAAATTGCTTTCAAATAAAGTATTAAATACTAACTGTCATAAAAGTACGAATTGACTTGAAGCCTTCTAACCACTTTTCTACTATTTAACTGGTGTATTTTTGGTAACTTTCAGTCCGCGAAGTCCTCGCACGCCAGTCTTCACCCCCGCGAAGTTGCGTTTGACATTTTGCGATACTGTGAAGTGACATTTCTGACTCTATTAATACCAAACGCTGCTGTCAAATTTATTTACTTCATGCTAACTGTATACACATATTATAAACACTTGAAATATTACACTGATATACTAAACATACGCCAATACAATATAATTGATATTAAAACGTAATTGAGAATAATATAACAGTAAGGCTAGAACGAGTACTATTCAACTGAACTATCAGGACACCGTAAGCAGTAAATGCGGGGGACGGTATCCGGTGAAGTTTGGCAGGGGTTCACACATAAAGCGATAGTACGACACGAGAAGGGGAAATAAGCTTCAGAGTTATCGTCATCGTTTTCGATCATTTTTTTTTATTAAAATTAATATTGTACCGGACCTCTAACAAGCGCTATTCCCAAACGTACAGCCGGCGCCTCAACTACACTTAATTTTAGTGTAGTTCCAAAATGGCAGCGTAAGCGTAGTTGTTATCGACCCTATATTATTCCTACTTCTATGGTTATGACACACTGGTACCAATAACAATTTTGAGGCCAGTATGTTCAAGAAAGAGGGAAGTTGTTATTATTATAATTTTATAGTTCCAATCAAACTTTATGGCGGATCAGAATACAACGCTTTATGCATGCTTGCGCAGGTTCAGTCATATGCCCCTCGCTCCACTGCGTCCCGGTACATCTAAAACTGGTTACTGCGACGCGACTTGTGCCTATGTTCACATCCGCCATAAAGGTTGATTGGAACTGTAACTAAATAACTAACTACCTGAGTCGTAGCCGAAGAGCTCTTTAGTTCGTGCCCTGAAATAAATATTCTCAAAGTTTCCTAATAAAACGTTATATACGTAATGTAAACATAGGTAATTAATGAAAAAAAAATTGAATAACAGAATGATGTTTTTACACATCTTGCGAGTGAATTCAACCCTCAAAAATGTATATAAATTTCGTAATCCAATTTGCTTTTTCGCGACAAAAGCCTCTTGCCTAAATTCAGCTTGTTTTCTTTTACTCCGACAAGAAAAGACCTAAATGTATTAACTTAGAAAAGCGAATTTTAAATTCAAAATGTTTTATGTAACACTTAGCAAATTTTTAATTATAGATAACTCGCTCTTTGGTCACGGCTTCGCCTGCGTGGAGGAAACCGCTAAATGAACGCGACACCAAGAGGTAGTAATTACAAAATTACACTCCATACATGCATGTTTCGAAAAGGCAAATAAAATATCGAATCGACCATTTTATTCGGAAACTTGGGATGAAATCGTATATCTTTTACATATTTTTCCTGCGAATCTGACAAATTAATCCAAGAAATAAGAGGATTTTCTCAAACAAAACAACATTGAAACATCATGCCCTGTGAAACGAGATCTTTATTGTTTGTTCGTGACATTCTGTATGGGTAGAAACGTGGAGGTCTCTTTATAGAAAATATATTCAGACCTCTAGGGGCACGGGCACCATAAAAGTAGTCTTTTATCGATACAAGGATTATTGTATAAAACTACAGCTACGACATATATTATGGTATTGACTATTACTGTGTTACCAGTACGAAAATCTAAAAAGAAGAAAAGTATTACCGCCTCAATTGCATAATTTATAGGTTAGCCTTATAAACAAACCATGAAAGCTAGGATTCACTCCTTTGTTTAAGGGTTTTGCTATTTTGATTTTATGTATTATAGTAAATTATTGGTATTGAAGGTTATCCGCGAACGTGTAGTTTACCCGAAACTAACATTCGCCTTATTGATTAATTACATTAATGTCACAACACTAAAAATAAAGAAGACGTCATTTAAACAACGTTAGCAAACACGGACAGAGCGCCGAACACGTCCGTTAGCTCCCTGCGCCTGTAAACGGTCGTAATATATTATATGTAAATAAAGCAAGCTTAATACAGTAATTCTTGGTATCTGTGCTATTTTCGCTCTAAACTGCGCACCCTTGGGTATTTTCTCATTATGAATGACAAGCAAAGTCGGAGGGGCTGCTAGTTTTTTTATGTATTGATGTTGATTATGCAGTGTTTATCGATCCATTTACTGCTAGATCATTTGTCTTGCCTTTAGCGACGCTAAATATGGCAAGCTTACTTTGTTGGAACTATCGCCGTGGGCCATGAAATAATTATTAGTACCGTTTAATATTGAATATTGTATCGATAATGCATTTTATCTGAAAGCTTATTAAGTGTTTAATAACTAGGAAAAAGTTGTTATCTGAAAATAGAGAGCTTTCTTTTCTTTTGATAAGAATATATTTCATACAATATGTAGCCAATTAATTTCGATTGAACATGATTCGAGCTAGACTCTAGCTTATTAATTTAATTACAAGAATGGAAATATTTCTTACACTTAAGTACAGTTAGTGTAAAGTTAAATAGAATTTATTCTAAAATCAAGCGCTTTAGGTGCGCCAAAAAAGCTTTTTCATTTAATGTACGTAATGTACGTAATACTTTGGCCACACCTGCTTTAAAAAAATAGATCGGAAATTAATTAATGTCCCATAAAATTATTTAGGCGGGCCGTGGGTTCGATTCCCGTCCAGGACATATATTTGTGTGCATGAACATGTCTATTTGTTCCGTGTCTGTGTGTAAAAAAATAAAAAGTATCAATAATATATATATATTTTTTTAAATATTTAGATATGTATACCATTTGTCTAGTGTCCCATAAAACAATAACAATATTTGTTTACTTTGGGACTAGATGGCTCTGTGTGGAAGTCCCATTACTATCCCTCAGCTGGGTGTGAGTATACAACAAGCTATTAATAAAGGTTTACTCTTACCTTCTGAGGGAAGGGGCCTTAAAAACGAAGATTTTCATTATTTCGCAAATCTTCGAGGGTTCACAAGTACTCATTTTGATGAATTGAAATAATTGTAAGAGGTATTCGTATTCAGAAACGACAACTTACACGAAACTCCAGCGGAGTGAAAATTGGAGCATTTGAAAGTTGTAAATTATTCCTCGAAGTTAGTTGTAGCGTGGGAAGATGCGACTGCTTAATACAAAATGATTCGGTTTTGTGATATTTTGTTATAAATTGTCGGCAAATAATATTTTATGTATGAGTCAAAGATACACAGACAAAGATTACACAGAGCATTTGGGGCAGTGTCACATTTTCTACTTGATTACTAAGCCAAAAAACATATTCCTTTACAAATATTGTAATTTTTTTTTTCATAGGGGAAGAGCTTTTATTTCTTATTTTACTTTATTATCTACTTAATTTTTAGCACATCTGCTCTACGTTCTTTAGCACATTTTGCTAAAGAGTTTGCCACTCTGACTTATCCAACTTATATGCTATATATATATATATATACATATACATATTTTTCCCCCTTGTGAATTGCAGTTTTTTTTTTGTGTTTCTTTTGTAATTTTTTACAAATTTACAAATATTGTATTATATTGTAAATATAAATGTTGTAAGTAATAAATAGTACATAGTAGATAACAGAAGAAATAGCTTTTTTCCATGTAACTATATTATCTGCGTTTTTCGTAACATTTTCTAAAATAATATTATTGTAAACGATATTTATGACGTTAATAATAATTTTGTTGATTACTTAATTATAATTCAAAATATTCGTGTGTGGAAACCCTAATTTATTGTAAGCGAATCCTGGTACATAGTTAGTCTGTCACTCACACCCGACTTTTCCTAACACGCAAGGGTCAATTTTTAACCGACTTCAAAACAAGGAGGTTCTGTGTTCGTTTGTATGTGTGATTTTTTAATGTAAGTTTACCGATATTTTCGTCAGTTGTGGACCGATTTGAAAAATTGTTTTTGCTTTGAAAAGGTATATTTCTGCGATAGTCACAATGTCTCTAAGTCAGGATCTGATGATGGAATCCCAGGGGGATTGAGGGATACCTTCAAATCTTATAGGTACGCATAGTGTGTTCGAGCTCTATTTTTTAGTTATTTAGGTGTTTGCGTTTAGAAGTCAACATCTCATGCTGCTAAGCTGTTGGAAGCTACAGCACTTCTTAACGGTTAGGAGTTAGGGATTAATTCTGCGATTTGTCGACCGTTTTATCCAAACAACGCTGCATCATTTGAGCACAGCGTTAAGAAACCCTATTTATACTAAATACAAATAAATTACAATTTACATATAACTAAAAATTAAAAAATAAAATAAAATTTGCAAAAAAATCACATTAAAACCGACTTCAAAAACTTAAAGTAAAAAGTTAAAAATAATATTTTTACTTTAAGGAAAACGTACCTACTTGTATTAATGGGCGGCAAATATTTTATGAAGTCGGTGCCAAGTCAGACACTTTAAATGGGTACTTACTAGGTAATAACAATTATTATAACAATAATATATTTACAGTTCTATAACAAAATTGACGACCGCTTAGCCTAGTGGGTAGCGACCCTGCCTGCGAAGCTGTAGGTCCCGGGTTCGAATCCCAGGTCGGGTCAGTATTTATATGATGAATATTAATACTGGCATCGGGTCTTGGTTGTTATATGTATGTGGTGTCTTCGCTTGGTACCCAAAATACAAGCTAATGCTTAGTTTGGGACCTAGACGTTGTTGTGATTGTGTGTGTTATTATTATTATTAAATATATGACACAATATGTAGGGTATGACGTGGCACCTATTTTGTAAACTACATGCAGCCCATAAATGTTATTCCTTTAAATTAAAAGTACTTATTAATATTTTTTACTTTTCACTTTAAGTTTTTGAAGTCGGTTTGAATATCTTTGGTTATATTTTTAAATAGTTTAATACATATTTTCCAAGAAAAATTATATTACAAGCTTATAACATTGAAAATGTTTTTTCGATCGTAAAATTATAGGCCCCAATTTACGAAATAAGGGAATCGTTCGAAATCGTCGAAAGTTGGCTAAGTACCGGGATGTGTATATGGTAAGATTTGTTGCAATCGAACCATTAGATTTTTAAAAAATTTAACAAATATCCTAAATTTATTCGAAACAAATCTGGTCTTTTTTACTTCGACTTCGACGCCTATACCACCTGGTAAAATCTCTTGTTGTATTTTTAACGTACCAGATAGTTGCGGGAAGCGCGAAATCTGAGATTTTTTTAATATTAGTATAGATTTAAGTTTTTCAATAATTATTTCCATTCCATCAGCCCTTTTTGTACCCCACTGCAGGGGCTTAGGCCTCCACTCAAGATGAGGGGCCTTGGAGCTTAAATCCATCACGCAGCTCCAATGCGAGTTCGCGAAATTTAACGACCGCCATCTATTGACAGCAGCCGGGACCGACTGCTTAAAGTGCTCTCCGAGGCACAGAGTCAGTGATAGTTAATGTACTTATTGGTACACGCTCAGATTCAAACAATGGCCACATGGCCTTATAGATTTGAAACAGGTTCGCTGCGTTCGAGCTATCACGACACGACAATACTTACACGACTTATATTACCTACTTATACGAAAGTTAATTATACAAACATTTTTTTTTGTTAAAATAGCCTGCCTGAGTAAATTTTTTCAAAAGGCCAATGATTTTTTAAATAAACTGGTCACCATATTTTGACTTAACCCGACCTTATGACACGGACGTTCTCAAGTATTACTTAAGTAACTTCTAAGTTACAGCCAGTCAAACACTTGGAAATTACTCATCGAGAATACTTGGGTTAGTCTCAAAAGTGGTGATTTGAATTTTAAATCATTTATGCCTACGCTTGTAATGCAAATATTGTGTGTGCGTGGAATGAACAAGCTATCATCTCAAACATGCTATATATTTTAAGTTGTTACATATGTTTTAAAGTTGTAAACCACAAAACACTAAATTAATTTCCCTGACAAATCATAGAAAAAATATTCAAAATTAATAAATGTACATTGACATTTTAAGTCTTCCTTGTTTCTCGACTACACTTGATTTTGTTGTATTTAAAAAAAAAATTGTAGTGTTGTAATACTAGGTATTGTAATGTATCAGTAGCATAGTGTGTGATGGACGTTTAGAGTTGGGTAGCATTTTTTTTCCATATAAATGAAGAAATTATCCAAATATAGACATGGACAAAATATATTTAGTTATAGGTATTACAACTTAGCCTAGTGGGTAGCGACCCTGCCTACGAAGCTGGAGGTCCCGGGTTCGAATCCCAGGTCGGGTCAGTATTTATATGATGAATATTGATACTGGTACTGGGTCTTGGTTGTTATATGTACGTGGTGTCTTTGCTTGGTACCCAAAACACAAGCTAATGCTTAGTTTGGGGCCTAGACATTGTGATGTATACGTTATTAAAAAAAAAAAATAAGTAATAATTGTAGACATTTTAAAATATGAGTAAGAAATATTTTCCACTCTCATCATAAAAAAAAATCTAATATAGATAAACACGTAGTTACTAATGTTTACGCAATTTTTACTAATTTTTAGATCAATTGGCAAGAAATTTCTAGATGCCAAACAAATGCAAGTTTTGTAAATTGATATCTCACGACTCGAACATTAAAGATCCATTTAACAGTTGAAGTGATGGAACAATCAAAAATTGTTTTTTTTTTTACTGACTATTTCTATTAATTTCTAAGCGCGTCGACCTATAAAGTTTCACTACAAAACTGCACCAAATAAAAAAAAAATAACAAAATAACTAAATCGTATTATGAAAATTGGAACCTCCGTTTCTGAGTATTTCCATACATACATGATATTTTTTTTGTCACACATTAATCAACTAACATTCAATTTGAATTCACATAAAATTTACATTTTAAACATGAGATATTCTTTCTCACATAAATACCAATAAATGTTTTAAGCTAGAAAGGTTTAAATATATTCATATGTTTGCCCGCAGACTACATACGGACAGCGATGAACGAGTAGTCAGCGAGTGTATCTATACTACTCAGCAAATATTTTCCATAACCCGAGCGAGTATACCGAATGTTCGGCTGAACGTAGTTCAAGCTTATAGAGCATTTAAAGAAAAATCTAAATAAAAAGTTTTAAGTGAGCAGATGGCGCAAACTAACGGTTACCGAGAAAACATGTTTAAAGTTAAACTACGTTCAGCCGAAAAACTCGTATATAATATACCGCGTGTTTGTTTAGGTGAAGATAACCTAAATTTATAGAGTGTGTAGAGCTTACCTGACTAAACAAAAAGTTTAAGTAAGTAGATGGCGCCAACTGACGGTCACCGAGAAAAAAATGTTTCAAGTTGAATTTTTTTATCATTTATTTAATTTAGCTATTGAGAAATTTGCCTTCAAAAATAGTGTTTTTCGGTTTTTAAGTCTCGAGATCAGAAGGGAGCCTTAATAATTTTTTACGTAGTCGGTTGTCGGATTTTTTTTTTATATTACAATTTATTTATTTCATACAGTCTTTCACTAACAATGCAGTATAAAATTTATTAATTAATTTTCAAAGGTTTTGAGAGTTCTTTCAAACTCAAGATGCCATGCGAAAGATAAAAAACTCTATTGAAAAACACTAATTTTATAAAATATGGCAAATGAATTTCTCGTACAAAATTCAATGAAATTTAATATTTTTTATCATAACGAATTACATAACTGAATGCAATCGCACCATTAACCGTGTCATGCCCGAGAGCGTCTTGCAAAAGGTCGGACCTAAAATAATATTGACTAAATTAAAAATTCATTTTGCGTTCGCTAATAAATGCTTTCGAAAATTGGATTTCGTAAACAATTATGAATATTCAATTCAAGGCGTAATAACTTAATGTGGTCTACATGACGTCATAGGACGCTGATCGGGAATTTCGTAGGTAGGATTTTTAACCACTGCATTACATATATTCCATGACTTGCCCGTGGTTCAACCAGCGTTGTCCAACCAGTTGGTTGGTTGGTTGGTGGTTTTACCCGTGGACCAACTGCTTGGACAACGAAAGATAATTATGATTTTTTACTTGCCCGTGGTACTACCAAGCAATAAGTCTTCAATTTAGCTTAAGGCCTGCCTACATTACACACCTACTCGGCCTAAATGAATATGCCGGTATAAGAGCTAGGATACCTACAAAAAATATATGTCTAATCAAGAACACTGAAATAAATTTTCAATAAAATAAATGTATTTTAAATTTTTTTTTTATTTATATGTGGTGTAGCTTAAGAATGAAAACATAAAAATATAACCAGAAATATGACGTATGACTTTAGTGAATGTTGTCATTTTAGGAGCTTTATAGGAAATAAAGGAACGCGATATGTCGCACGCGCAACTTGTTCAACTTTCACGGCGATCTGCGGAACTGTGACGAGCTTTTAAAAGTGTTATTGTGACAATTATATACAAAGAAAGACATACTTTCCCAGAAATAGCGAGTCGAAATTGTTTGTTAGAAATCATTATATTCTGTAATCCTATTATTACTCAGTAGTTATTAAAAAAAACCACTCTTTTTATTTTTCTTTTAATAAATAATTAGTTAAAAAATTTTTGTTACTGATTTGCTTCTAAAATAGTAACGTAGTGCTCTAACGTACCCTATAATAATAATACCTGGGACCCCCACACAACGCCAAGAAACTTTTTTCTCAATAGATCTAATGGTTCATGAATTATAAAATTACAAACAAGCAGACAAAAAAAACTGTAATTGATTTTTTCGGTTCAGGGATAATGATTAGTAATAAAATCTTTTATTTATTTATTTAATTTTTT
Source organism: Luffia ferchaultella (assembly GCA_949709985.1). Taxonomy (NCBI): domain Eukaryota; kingdom Metazoa; phylum Arthropoda; class Insecta; order Lepidoptera; family Psychidae; genus Luffia; species Luffia ferchaultella. The sequence goes on from OX453262.1 coordinate 4,440,618, forward strand.
TTTATTAATTTACTTATTTATGTAGAGATACTCACTGATTAAATATGTCATTGTAGAATCATGAAAATTCTATAATATTATCGATAGATTACGCTGCTAAATTTTGTCATAAATTGGACAACTAAGTATCTATTGGTTTCTACTGTCTCAAATCACTTGTCTTGGCGAAAAATTCTTGGGGTCTAAATTATTAAATAGGTTCGCAAATTTTCTTACCTATTTATTTTCGGGGGTTCATCTAATTTGACAACAAAAAGTGCAATAGCTTATATAGATTTAAAAATATAAACAGACCATGATCCCTAGGTCCGGTCGGTGTAAACACTAGTAAATCTAGGTCAAGTAGTCATTATGGACCATAGCTTAGAATTAGAAATGTGTTTTCGAGAATACAGGATTAATTTCACATTTTTGCGAAATTACTGAAAAAATCTTTTTCTTTGGACTTGGAACAAATTTTCTGGTTCATATATTATGAAGTTCTGTGAGGCATATAATATTGTAAAAAGAGAGTGGAGATCGCATTACAACGTCACCTCGTTAACGGTCCCAAAAAAAAAAAAACTTAAATTGAGACCAACATGAACTTAGTTGTACCTGTTGTGACATGCCCTTTTACGGTAATTTAAAATATAGATGTTATGTAAATACTAATTTGGTAATTTAAGATTTGGTTTTCAAAAAGAAACTAATTAAATAAATATAAACAAATAATAATAATTATTATTTTTTTTGCAACAGCCAGTTTATACCAGTTGAGTTGAACTTTCAGATGGGTGAATTTTTATTACTTTTTTAAATCAATGCCAATCAACCAATTCGGTTGATAACAATACATATATTAGTACAACAACGAAGCACAATATTGAGTATGATATTAAATAGAATATACTTGTATTAAGAAAACCATAACCACCATAATCCTTTTTAGGCGCATCTGTCTTTTTATTAAATTCCATCCGATTATGTTATTTTTAATTACGAAGCTATACAACCTTGCTGATCAAAAATAAACATTCAACCTTCTCAGAAACGTTTGATAGACGGGTTTTACGTACCGAAATTTATATACATTTTTTTGTTCACCTATAAGAATCGTCTGCCTTCATTCGCAAACATGATATTCAAGAATTTTAAGAGGTATACCTATAACCGGAATTATACAACAAAAAAAGAAACGTCAAGCGCGCGTCTTTCTTCCCGCAGTAGGGTTTCACGACAAAAAAGTAGTACTAACGTCACAGTTCATTTGAACTTCTGAGGGCCAAGTACGAGTTTTTTACTATTAACTGTGTCGTTTGCGTTTTCCGTAATTTGTATGGAAACTCGTAGTTACCTAAAGCGACCGCTAGATGTGCTGTACGAGTTTCCATACAAATTTTGAAAAACGCATACGATACAGTTAATAGTAAAAACTCACACTTGGCCCTCTGATGACACAAACACAACCAGGCGTCTGTTTCTTAAAATCCTAAAAAGACTCAGCATCATAATCACTTTAAATATAATCCTACACCGCAGCTAGTACTGCATCATCTTCAAATTCGCCTTTCAGGTGTTCCTATAATCTCTGAAATAGATAAATGTCACCAAGGGCGAGATTTAATGCTAAACATCTGAACAAGCATAACCTAGACTTGAACATCGAGACGTTGGGCTTTGTTAAGTAAAAACCAAATTAACCGCGACACAACGATGTGCCGAAACAATTTTTTCGACTTTTTAATTTTCAACGATTTGTCGTAAAGCGCTTCGAGCGAAGGTCCTCTTTAGCAGAAATTATAATATAATAATAATAACACCTGGGACATCCAACACAGCGCCATCTAGTCCCAAACTAAGCCAAACTAGTACTATGGGTACTAGACAACCGATATATATACTCAAATATTTTTTATAATATATACTTATATAGATATTTTCTTACACCCAAACACGGAACAAATAGACATGTTCGTGCACACAAATATTTTTTATTGAGAGAATCGAACCCATGACCCTTGGCTTCGCAGTTAGAGTCTCTAACCACGCCTCCTGCCATGGTACTTAGAATATAGAGGAACATCAATCCCCTATGTATCTCGTAAATCTACTTATTGCAGCAGTCACATTTTTCAAGCGGAGATATTTAATTACCGCGCCGCCGCCCTCCGTTTGTTTTCCGTTTTCTCACAAAAAAGATGCAAAGCATAGACTTTTATTTTAATAATAAATCGAATAGATTCAATTTTTCTTTTTAAATTAATTTCACAAAAAGGTCAGCTACGATCTGCCAGTATTAATTTGTTTTGTTCCAAGTGAATAAATATCGTACCCTTACTTCATATTGAACACCCCTCTTCGTTGCCATCTATTAATCATTTGAAACAGTTTCTTCAGTTGCAGTTTAAAATTGCCTGTTTACTTCTTTATCGTCACAAATTTAGTCCACATAAGTTTTTCTAGATCGCCCCTTATCTATCAATCACACTTATCCGCTATACAGACATTTTGTACAATTTTTTGTTTTTATACAATTCTGTACAATAACACGCCTGTGGATTATTAAAAGCGCAGAGGTTTGTAAGGTATCGTAATCTAGGTAGTTGGCTAATTGTTTTCAAATAATTTACGACTAAGTTCAACTAATCCTAGCGGTAAAGTGTTTGTGAGCGTGACGCCAGAACAAGCGAGGATTAACATAATCATAAAATGAATGAAACACAAAGCTATCTTTGCTGACTTTTGTAATCAATTAAACTCGGCGATGGATATTCTTTTTGTATATACTTAGGTTTTTGTATATAATCGCGCCGATATGTCAGAAGTCAAAGTGACACAGAGTATCCAGAATTCGACACCATAAACAACGCATTCTATTCTCAACCTCTTCTTCTCAAAAGTTAAAGAAACGAAGCGCTTTCTCGCTCGATGAAACGCTCTAGCTAGGTCTTGAATTTGAGAATAATCTTTTCAGTCTCGGTTAAGACGATAAGCAAATCAGGCAAATCTAAATATTTCAGATTCTAATACTTGTAAAAGAAGCATTTTCTTGGATGGAACCACTCGACAATTAAGATCCCGTCATAGACAAATCTGACATGTCAATCGGCACATACGCGGGTAGACAAATGAACAGACGCAGGGCCTTAACTATGAGCTGGCCGTTTCTACATGGTTTCTACTCTTTCGTTGTGGAACTCCAAAATGTATAGTAATTTTTTACGTGTCAAGATCGCTCAAGTCAATGTCTCGTAACTGGCAATTTACTAACCCAATGACGTAGTTGCGTCATAGACGCTTTGAGTTAACGCGAAATAATGTAAAATAAATATTCCTCAGAATAATTACGAAAGTACTAGAAGGAATGTAAATTTTACATATGTTGGGTTACTTCTGGTATCCTGAAATGCATTAGAAACCGAAACAAATTACAACACAAACTATGTAAGGACCCTCACAATCTCATTCTAAAAATTACTTATACCCGATACAGAAATTTTTGTAATAACCTTCTTAAAAAAATTAAGCGTAAATATGAACGGGAACAACTAATCAAAACAATTAATAATAATAAGTTATTATGGAAAAACGTAAAGAATATAACATATTTAAATAAATCTAGCAGTCAAAACCCAGAACTAAGTTGTTTAAAATCTTCCCCTGTTGATTCTGCAAACTTTATAAATAGATATTTTGCTAATATTGGTAAAGAGCTTGCTGGAAAAATTGATTCAAATACGAGTATATTTCGTAATTCATATCAAATGCTTAAAAATATCAAGGCCGAACCTCAAACTTTCGTACTACTAGATACAAATCCCGATGAAACATACAGTATTTTAATGAGTCTCAAATCAGATAGTGCTCCTGGATGGGACAATATTTCGAGTAAATATCTTAAATCCGCTAGTACTGTAGTTGTTCCAATTGTCGTTCATCTGGCTAATCTTTGTTTCAATAAGGGTAAATTTCCGGCTCTACTGAAACAATCTATAATAACACCGGTGTATAAGAGTGGTGACAGAGACGATGTCGGTAATTACAGACCCATTTCAGTTTTGTCTGCTATATCGAAAATTCTTGAAAAATTACTTAATATTCGGCTACTTAACTATTTAAATAAAAATAAAATTTTATCTTCATCTCAATATGGCTTTAGAGAAGGAAAATCGACAGAAGATGCGGTACTCGCTCTAAGCTCATTGGTAACGGACCATCTTGATAAAAAGAAAAAGTGTTTATCTATATTCTTAGACCTAAAAAAAGCTTTTGACACTGTATCTCACCCTGTTCTTGTACAAAAATTGGAAAAAGTTGGAATTAGAGGAACTCCCTTGTTATTGTTCACTGACTACTTAAAAGATAGGAAACAGCGAGTCAAACTTGAAAAATGCTTCAGTGAGGACGAGGATGTATCCTTCGGCGTCCCGCAAGGAAGTGTTTTGGGTCCCACACTGTTTTTGATTTATATGAATGATCTTTGCAATATGAAAATGAACAATGCAAAACTTTTTTCGTACGCTGATGACACTGCTGTTGTTTTCGTGGGTTCCTCCTGGAATGATGTTAAAAAAGATGCAGAGTTAGGAATTGCTCAAATAGCTGAATGGCTCAACAATAACCTCCTCACCTTAAACACCGCTAAAACCAACTACGTATGTTTTAGTATTTACAACCATACTCAACCCAGTGACGACTTTGAGATTAGGGTACATATGTGTAATAATATTTCTAATAGAAGTTGTTGTTGCTCAGTTATTAATAAGGTTACTGATACTAAGTAGTAGGGAGTAATAATGGACCAGAGATTATCTTGGTATCCTCACCTTGAGCATGTGACCAATAGAGTAAGAAAACTGATCTGGATTTTTAGAACCCTAAGAAATGTAGTTCCTAAGAAAACGGATAATCTAGACTCAAAAAACTTAATAAATCGCATATATATTGCTTTGATACAATCCGTTCTGGTGTATTGTATCCCTGTATGGGGAGGATCTTCAAAAATTAGGTTTTTAGAACTGGAACGAGCTCAGCGTGCTCTGATAAAGGTGATGTACTTTAAAAATATTAGGTACCCTACTGACATGCTGTATGATACAAGTAATTTATTGTCAGTAAGAAAACTGTACATAACAAACATAGTATTAAGAAAACACAGAACCCTTATATATGACCCAAGTACTCAAAATGTAAGACGTAGTTACCTTGTTGCAAATGTACCAACTACAAGAACCAAATTTGGTAGTATACAATATAATAAACGTTCAGCCTATCTTTATAATAAAATAAACAAAAAATTGAATATTTATGCCAAGCATTATTATGAAGTTAAAAAGGAAATAACGAAATGGCTAAAGCATCTAAATTACGAGGAAACAGAAACACTCCTTCAATAGATGAACTATTAAATACATACAAATGTGTATTAACACACCCACAAACGAATCCCCAAACACATCCAAGAACACGCCCACATAAACACACGCACGTACACACACACACACACACGTACACACACACACACACGCCCACACACACACACGCTCATCAAAGGATAACATGTATAACAACATTTAAAACTTATCATTTTATTTAAGTTTGTAGCTATGGAAGAGCGGTGTCTCCTGACACAGGCATTACATGCTTAAAAGGAGACTCCAATCATTAGTAAAGTTATGTTAATTTTGCTAACGTAAATAAAAGATTATTGATTATTGATTATTAACTTGTTCTAACATGTAGAATAAAGCATTAGAAAGAAAAAGATAGCTGATACAATATTATTGCTGCTTATGATCAGAACGTAGCCCCCAAATTTATTTCAACTTATTTTAACGACAGAGGTAAATTCAAACAATTTGATGCAAACGTCCGTCTGACTAGTCAGACCAATGTCATTGAGAAAGGGGTACAAGCAGGTTGTAGCAAACCGCAAGCATATACTTACATCTTTTTCACTCACACTGAAATTCACCACGTGGAAAACATGTGAAAAATTAAACACATATATGTAAATACAAAACTGCCTTCTATGCTTCAGTAATTGTTCTGAGAAATATTCATATTTACTAGACTTGTGTAGCTCCCGAAAGAAAGATAAAAAAGATATATATCCTGCCAAAAGAGCTATTATACCTTCATATCACTTGTGTTTCAACTATATCCTTAGAATAGTTTATATCCCTAGGTGATATAATTCATTTTCGGATATACAATGTCAGTGCAATGCGAACGATTAGAAGACGAGTGAGCGACTCGCGAGCTAGCTGAGCCGAACCGAAAGTAGAGATAGTACATTGCCTTATTAGAACGAAAGAACGAGAGAGAGCTACATAGTTCGATAAACTTTGATCGTTCATAACGTGCGAAGTATGCGGCGTGAGTACAAAGAACTTTTTACCATCGTATTAATAGAGTATAATTTCGTTATCGCAGTGTTTGAAACATTATAATACGGTGAAATTAAAAAAAATTATAGAAAAGATGTAGATGAGAGATATGAATCGCTGATATGAAAAGATATACTTATCTGTCTTTTATTTTCAAGGATAAATATTGCACATGTCTAATATTTACTACGGTACGATCTGTATTCGTTTTCGTTTTGTGTGAGTTCTGAACTGCATTTAAGTATATTTTCAAGATTGAAATACCTAAATGAACTGTAACTGGAACAACTTTTTTTGGTTCTATACCGAAATGGACTAATGTTGCGGCATCGGTTTCTGGATGGGTGCTCAGTGAAACGCGTTATTTTATTCGTTTCTTTCGTTCCCTTATAGTAAGAGAGATGTCAACGCAATTTCGAATTGGAATTTGAGGCAACATGAAACTTTGTATAAAACTTTTTTAGTAATGCGTCAACATGAAATTAAAGATCTGGCTGAAGGGAAAAAGTTGTTATTACAACAATATCGATGTTAAATTAAAGCTAATAAATAACTATATTTAAATATATAGAAATTATATCTAACACTTTCATGCACCACAATGGATCGGTCCTTAGATATGTGTAGCCATATATGCCTAGTGAAAACAATAGAGATTTATTTTTTTAGTTAAAAAAAAAACAGTAGGTAGCATAAAAAAGTAAAAAAAGCCGATTGCGTGAAAAATAATTAATTAAAAAAACATTACACTATCATATAATTTATATGTCTTTAATGTTATATAAGGTGTTTCAAGCGGGAACAAAAAAAAAACACATTTGATAATTTTTATCATATTAAATATATATTTTTAATTGGTTTGCCCCCGTCTGCAAGTCACCTTTGCAGAGTATTTTATTCAAATTCTATAAATTCATCTGCTTCTTCTTTCTATTTCGATTTTGTTTTCTATTTTCAATTAATAATTTTTTTCGCAGTCGGATTTTTTGTTTCTATTTCTGTTTTTTCCTTATTGCTTCGAAAGGTCGAATGACCTGTTTATTAATTTTTTGTTCTACATCGTGTTTTTAAACGTTCACAAGCTATTCACCTCTAAGTTGTTTGATTTAAGTAGTTCATGGGAACATTAAAACTAACATAAAATTAAATTGTACATTTAAAGTATACAAGTATACTTGTATACTTCAAATGTACAATTTAAGTAAACGGTAAGTTTACCGTTCTTTCTATTGTACATAAACAGTTTTAACAAAACCTTTTTGATAAATTAATTCATTAAACGAAAATGTAGGTTTTGTAATCAAAAATTCCTATCTTATAGCATGACACACATTCTTTGTGCCTAAATAAATCCCTTGAGGTCGTTTACACAACACTTAGAGAGATTGCATCTCGGGCTTGGGAGCTGACTTATCAGTGCATTCCGTCCGGCATGTACAGAAGTAAAATATAAACTTTAATATTAAGTTTATTCATTCATAATAATGTGCAGCTGGCAGCTTAATAGTTTAAACAAATTTAGTTTTAAAAGTCTTGGAATGCGAATAAAGCGTAAAGAAGTTTACCAAGCGTTATAACTGTGCGTCACACAGAACCAGAGGTTATAAGAATAAACATAATTTTTATGACTATATCTTTTTTTAAGAAAATATTAGATTCTCAGATATTATTATGTTTATATGAAAATGTTATTAATAGAATATAATAAAGGAGCGTTCACATGAAGACATAATTTTTTATAAAAATTATTTAGAAATAATATCGTCTTCTTTACATATAATAAAACTCAACGTCTCTATGTTTGTCTGTCCATTAGTGCGCTTGAAACTCAAGAGAACCACTGCTCTCACTAACATGTTTATTTTTTTAGTATGTGAATACGTTATCTGGCTAGTTTATAGTATATATTCGGTGATGATACGTAACCTAAGGTATAAGCAGTACCAATTTTTGTGATCATGTACGAAGAAATTCAAGGTGCGGCGCGGCCATTACTGGCTACTGCCCGGGGACAGACTTGGTCCAGTAAAGATATATTAACTATGTAAAATCGTGGTTCCACTACAAATGTGTAGTAGAAAATTAGTTTCATATATTATAAGAAATCATCTCCGACTTATACTTGACAGTTGCATCTTTATATTTAATTTTTGAAGAATAAATATATCCGAAGAAAATGGCCACCTAGTATATGGAATTCGTTTCCGGGTGTTCGGCTGAACGTAGCCCTTACCGAACTAAACAAAAAGGTTCAAGTGAGTGGATGGCGCTAACTAACGGTTACCGAGAAAAATGTTTGAAGTGTAATTATTTTCATTTTTTAAATTCTTTTTACTAACTTTTTGTTTAGTACGGTCAGCTAAGTTTGGACTACGTTTAGCTGAACACCAGTTGTTATAGAAATGTGTCAACACGATGAACTAAATATAGCAAAAATATAGGCTCTAGAATACTTTCACCAGCCTGAACATTCGCTCTTCATCATATTAATATTAATTGAATTTTCTTCGTATGTCATGCCACTGAACAAAACTGTATGTGGCTGGGTTTTAGGAACCTAATTATATGATTACATTATGATGTGTCATAGCCCCCCCCCCCCCTTCCTCACCCTGGGGGAGGCCTAACCCCCTGCAGTGGGGTAAAAATGGGCTGATGATGATGATGATGATGATGTGTCATATGAACTAAGCTTTACGATACCGCGTATTTGTTTATTAGCCAGTGATATCTCTAACGGACTTCTCTCTGTTATCAGTCACGGCGCATTCCGTTGCCATGACAACCGCTTGATTGATAACTCCGTTTATGTAACACAAGACGCGCTACACCGAAATGTAAACTATCTTGACACACGTCAGAGAGTGCATATTGTAAGGAAAAGACGAGATAAATACGTGGAAGTGTCGCTTGTTTGTAAAAGCGTAAAAGAGAGATATAGAGAGTTTGCTTATGATAACCGAGATGACTCGTTCGTGTGCGTTAGTTTAAAAATTCGTGTAAGTAAATATAGAATTAGGACGAGATGTAATCATTCCAACATATATTTATAATATAATTAAAAAGAATTTTGTGGCCGAACTACTTAATTTATTTTCTATACTATTATTATAAAGAGGAAAATTTTATTTTTTTTACGGATAAACTCAAAAACTACTTAACTTATTTTAAAAACTCTTTGACCTATAGAAAGCTACATTATCAGCGAGTAACGTGGGTTACATTTTATCTTCCAACTAACTTTCCGCCTGTGGCTCCGCTCGCGATGACTGCACAGTTGTACCGTGACCGCTATAATTTTTTTGCATAGATATAGTTTATAAGCTGAGCAGCATAGGCTACTTTTTATCCTGGAAAAAAGGATCCCGGTACAATTGTGTAGTCCACGCGAGCGGAGCCGTGGGTAGAAAACTAGAAACCTAGCCATATATATTTTGATAAATATATTATAGCTTGGTTTATAAATTTAAAAATAGGCTTGAAACGTAACGTTTACATTTGTGTTTAAACAAATGTCGGCGGTTTATCATACTATAGTTTGACCGAAACCACTGTACCGCGCCTTAGGTATGTTCGCGACGGAGGGAAGGCAGCTTCTAAGCATTGACGACGGACTGACAGAGCAGATCTGCCTCCCTCCTCGCCGCACACACACCTAAGGTGCGGTACAGCAGTTTCAGTCACCACCGGGTAAAAAAAGGAGTGTTTACATCGGGTATAAAAACTCCTTCTTTGTAAAACTTTGCCAACTGTATATGGTTTTACGCAAGTAACGTTGTATCGCCTAGTCGATATTTCTGACTTATTTCGATTTCCGTGGTTTGTCGATTTAAGGATGAAACCGTATCTTGGAATGGTAGAAAACACAAAATTAAAATCTTTGTATGACCAAAATGTAATTATTAAGACGAGTGTAGTGGCGAATAGAGTATTATGTGCTGATGTTAACCATTTTTAGGGTTCCGTACCCAAAAGATACCAACGGGAACCCTATTACTAAGGCCCCGCTTCCATACGTCAGTCCGTCCGTCCATCTTTCATAGGGCTGTATCTTTTGAACCGTATTTTTACGAATTGTCGAACTGGTTTACATCACTAGTTTTGACCCTGATTGATAATTTTACATCATAACTAAAGATTTGCCTCGGTTACGCCCCGGTTGACGTCGAGCCTTGGCTACCTATAATTTTACCACACTTAACTACTGCTCTGCCTGTCGATTACGACTACATTTTAACATTGCAACATTTCTTCAGTAATCTCTTATGCGTTTTACGTTGCGAGCCCCTTCCATCATCTATTTCTATCCTGTGTTTACATTGGTACGTCTTCAGGAACGATTGTCGACATTTCCCCATCACTAATCGTATGCCAGATATAAGTTGGTATAAAGTTGGTATAAAATATACACATAAAAACTGTGCAATTCTGACAACATTACATACATACGGGTCGAATTCAGTAATTTTTTTTTGTTCAGTTAGATATTTTTAGAGTGAGGCCAGCTTATATTTTATCGAATTGTTTTTAATTATTGTTTTTTTTTGTTTTGTTAATTTTTTTTTATTTAAGAGTTTGTACTATAATTCCAGTTTAACACTTGTGTTACCGTTTTTGAGACAGAGTAAAAACAACAAAAGACGTCTTTTGTATGACAACTTTCCTTAATCCTTACTTTTAGTTTTTTTTTAATTCTTTGTCCGATAGGTATCCGCCAAACATATCCTGTGAAAATTTCAACCGGATATTACAGTTCAAAGGATACAGCCTGTTAAAAATAGGACAGACAGACGGACAGACGGCGAAGGCTTATTAATAATGTCCCAATGACATTCTTGCGTATGCAATTTGTCATCATCATAATCATCACCACCCCATTTCACCCCACTGCAGGGACTTAGGCCTCCCCCAGGGTGAGGACGAGGTTTGAAGCTTAAATCCACCACGCTACTCCACTGCGGGTTGGGAATTGTAACGACCGCCATCTATTGACAGCGTCCGGGACCGACTGCTTAACGTACTCTCCGAAGCACGGAGTCAGTGATAGTTAATGTACTTAAGTCAGAAAAACTCATTGGTACACGCCCGGATTCGAACCATGGCCCTAAAGCCTTATAAATTTGAGACAGGTTCGTTGCGCTCTGGGCTATCACGACACTGCAATTTGTACTGAACCCCAGTTAATTTAAATTTGTATTTGGAAACTTTATTCAGTTCCAGGCCTGAAAAGAAAAAAAGGAATCCTTTGGCACCACTTTGTTGTCTGTCTGTCTGTCTGTCAAGTCAAGACCCTTTCTCCCAGGAACGCGAGTAGGTATCAAGCTGAAATTTATATCAAATAAGACCATTTATGCCGCATATTTTAACACTAACAATTGAATCGAAATTTATAAGGTAGTGGTGATTCTCGTTGATCAATAACCATGAAAACCAGAAACAAGTCACAGAACAAGAAAAGGAAAAAATCTGAAAATTGTCAATTTGTAGTTGTGACTCGCACATATCTGGTCTTTGAACTTTTTGAAAGACTGACAAATGACGTACTACCTATAATCCCAAACTAGGCAGAACCTGCATAGAGAAATAAAAGAATTCTTATTTCAATGCAAATTGCATTGGTCCAAGAATATGCGATATTTGTATATATTGAAAATTATATTTTCTTGATAATAGAATTCTTTTTTTTTCTGTGTATAAGTACTATGGATGCCAGAAATCTGGTGCACGTAAATGATTACATATATAATTGTACAAAATAGAAATATTTGAAGTAAGTATATCAAATGATTCGTATCCATAGCACTGCCTCTGCCTAGTTCTGAACTGGATTACTGTGTATAGTCCCAGATATTTTATAAATATTTCGTTATATTTTTGGGTATACCTAATACGAATATACCTAACTATATTACAGTTAGATTACGCCCAAACTTATATAGACATAAATATTATTATCCAAGAGTTATTTTAAACCTTGTTAGATAAATTAATATTCTGTTGGTCTACAGCACGACGTTTACCTATTACGAATTCGAAACACATACGTTCGAAGGAAAAAACTAAAGCTGTGGAATGTAATAAAACCTTTTAAATTACCGAAAGGTAAGTAGGTATAGAAGAATTTTATTACTACATGTGAATTTTCTTTGTACTTTTCGTTTGATTAGTCGAAAGGAAATAGAATAGAAAAAGCCAAGTAGGTACGTATATAATAAAGAAAATCTAGTTTAATTGTGTTTAGGGGTTAACGTTTAGACATAAATAAAACTGTGAGAGCAAAGAAAAGAGATATTTTAGGAAATGAATGTTATTGAAATATTATTTATAATTTATTGAAGTCATAAAAGTTACGAAGAGAGGAACTTGTGCACTTGAAAATTTTTAAGTTTTAAGTTAGTTTACGCCATCTGCTAACTTGAAACTTTTTCTTTAGTTCTTTAAGCTTTACACGTTCTATAAGTTTGGAATACGTTCAGCCGAACACGCGATTATTATATAAGAGATGTTCGGCTGAACGTAATTCAACTTTAAATTTTATTCTCGGTAACCGTTAGATTGTCCCAACTGCTCACTTTAAACTTTTTATTTACTTCGGTAAACTCTACGTGCTCTATAAGTTTGGACTACACTCAGCCGAACACCCCGTATATATATATTTTACACTCAGATATGGAACAAATAAACATGTTCAAGAATACAAATCTTTGTCCCGGGCGGGAATCGAACTCGCGACCTTTTGTACTGCAGTTAGAGCATATATGGTTAGGGTTTTTAATAACCACTCGATCAATAAATAGGTAAGTCAATCTAAAGTTACAATGAGTTAAATTTCAACGTATACACGATTGTAAACATTATACCTACGTACTATTAAAAAAACTATTACGGGGTTATGTCTATCATAATCATTACTTCAGCCACTAACTGCTGGACGTAGGCCTCGCCCTAGATCTCCACAACAAATGGTGTTGGACCACCAGTAACCGGCGGCGGCCGATCCGATCGCCCAACAGGTCGTCAGTCCGTCTAGTGGGTGGACGACGCACGTCCGGTTCGTGGTGCATTAAAAAAAATCAGACGAAATTATTTTTGTTAAATCCTGTTTTCTTTAGAAAATGATTTAGATAGGAATCACATACTGATGAAATATTAATATTTTTCGATCTTACCTACATATGAACTGGTCATTTGAATAAAAAATCATGAGAGTAATTCGTTTAAAATTTTCTTAGAAATAGCGCCATTTTACAAAATTTTCAAATAAGATATCATCCGTCGACAAGAGTACAGTACATATTATACAGCTATTTAAAATTTTTATTTATTTTAAAACGCGTTTTTACAAAAAATACAACTATATAAGTGAACTTAAAAAGCAAAACATTATTTAAATACAAAATGTCATCCAATCGTCAGAGCCGTTTCCGAGATAGGCAGGTACGCTATTTTAATTAATTTTTTTTAAAATAATAATTTATTTATTACAATTTACAAGGTTTGCTTATTTAATACTATAAAATTTCTAGATTTGAATAGGTACTTAAATGAAATTATAAAAGCAGTAAGGCCAAAAATTTATTCAGAGCGCTGTTCTATAAAAATAAATTGGAAGAATAGTTCATCCTAGAATATAAGAAATGTACCTACCTTACCTATACGTAAATTTTTCGGTTGATTAAGAAATAGATAATGGTAATGTCGTGATAGCCGAGTGGTAACAAGAAGGCCGTGGTTCAAATCTTAGGGCATGTACGAATGAGTTTTTTCTAACTTTTGTACATAACTATAACTGACTCTGTGCCTCGGAGGGCACGTTAAGCCGTCGGTTCCGGTTATTAGTAAATTCTGACGACTGATCTATTGATGGCAGTCGATAAAACCCACCAACCAAGCTCAAAGCCCTTTTATCCCTAGGGGAGGCCTAAGTCCCTGCAGTGGGGCATTAAAGGGCTGATGGTATGCTATGATAATGCGAATCGTGTCTACCATGCGGGCAAAGTGGCAAACAGAAGTTTGTATGATATCAAAACACATCACATTGTGAGAATATATAATATTATGATTTTTACATTAGTGCAGTCATCGCCAAGTGATCGGATGACATCATAAATACGACATTGACACTTTGAATGGACGAGAGAGGCTATGTGGGTGTGTGATATTTAGAAAAAGTCAATAAATTACTATAATAATAATCGTTTACACAAACCATTTTTTTTTTAAGAACTATATGTACCTAATACATGTAAAAAAAATTACAAATTAAAGAGATATAAATTCAGTGACCAAGTGATAATTTATATATTATCTATGATAATATATAAATTACATATTATCATAGATAATATATAAATTACCACTATATCTATGATAATATATAAACAATTTATAATTTATATTAATATTTTAATAGCATAATTCATGTGTTATTAAAGTATTAAATAAACAAGGGGGCTGTACACAAACCGGCAAGAATCTCGTTTACCTTGGACACTATTTCCTACTTGCGTACCGACACTTGATCTCGTGTTGTGGAAAAACTTGATGTTTGTGCAAAAAATGTCAATAATAAAAACCATATATGTTTTTTATGACCTTCTGGATTTGAAATTAATACTAAAATGTATCTAGAATTGAGATTATATATTTTAATCGAATTATAAATTAAGTACCTAAATTGTCTGCACGTAAACACACAAAAACTTGCTTAAAAAAATACCAGTTTTTCAATGATTATTTAGTACTAAAACCTACTAATAGGTAACTATTGGTGACCAGGATGATACAAAAAAAAACTTACCGTTTTGCAATGAAATCGTGAATAGATCGTCATCGTTCAGCCATCGGAAATCATTAATGATAGACATGTCACTGTTTAGCGACATCGAATCATCACGCCCGGCCGACCGTAATATGCGGGAAACTCATTCAAGTCAACGCAAACACTTTAAAACATTATGCACTAAAACACACGAGATCCCAAAACTCGTAACACTAAAAAAATACCATTAACTGGTAATAAACACTTAAATTCTACCAAAAAAATAATACTAACACCAACAATAACGTCACGATAAAATTTTGACGTTCAAGTATCGTGTAAGTTAAACATCAAAAAACAGACACGTTACCACTGCGCGTGCGCTCAGTAAACTGAGCGCTCCGCCATACACGACACGATGCTAACCGGTATGTGGTGGGGAGATACAAAAGCAAGATAGATACGTTATCGATACCGAAATATCGACAATTCGCAACACTAATCGTGGAGGCAAATAACATGAATGACAAACGATGCTGGTGTCGAGCAAGGGCAAAACGTGTCGTCGATTTTTAAATGTTATACCTTTAATAAGGATAACTGACACATGAATTTAAATGTTGGGTTTATTTGTTTATTATACAATATTTATGTTTTATTAATACGTACCATTACTTAATTTCAAATTTAACCCTTGATCGACTTATAATCACTAATAATATAATTGTGAAAGTTTGTTTAGTTGTTTATTTCTCAATCACACAAAAACGGCTAAACAGATTTTAATGAAACTTTACAGTGATATAGCTTATAGGTACATGAAAATAACAAATACTCTAATGTTGGAAAAAGGCACATTTCCTGTGGAATACCTGTTTTTTTTTTTTTAATAGCTGAACGAATTTCGATGGAATTCATTATGGATGTATTTTAAAGTTTGGAATAATATATAGAATAAATTTCATCCCGGAAAAATACACGGTTCCTGTAGGACAGCTATTCTTCGTGCTAAAATGGCTAAACGAATGCTCTCATTCCACTTGGATCCACCGACGAGACTCTACCGGTGGATCTATGGATACTTTTTTCTTCTTCAATCCACCAGTGGATCCACGGATATTTAACGACTTGTGCCTATGTTCACATCCGCCATAAAATTTGATTGGAACTGTACTAATTTGCTTTAACACAATTATGAATGTAAATGCTCGCTAAAATTTATTCGATTGAATCGACTATACCTTAAAATAAAAAAAATTACCGAAAGTTGTTTAAGTATAATAATATTAAAAACAAACCTTTCTAAATTAATAAAATAAAAGCTTATACTAAATTAAGAACTAAAAATACCTACAAATTAGGTTAGTCACTATATGAAATTAAATTATAATCCTTATGAATTAATCATATTATAATCTCATTTAGTTTTAAATGAAATAAATAATAAACATCTGTCCAGATGACGTCACTGGGATATTTTGTTAATCAATTTTTAGATAAGGATTTACTAAAAAAATTGTAGATTTAAAGAAAATGTTTCGAAAAAACGTTATAGATTGTCCTATTTTTTCAGAATGAAAATTTAAATTAATTTTTAAATAAATAGAAAAATGATACGTCAAAAATTTTGGTCCCAGTGGTTTCAGCTTCAGCCCATTCCGTTTAGAAAGAGCCAAAATAAATTTTTATTTATTGTAAATAAATTTTCCACTAAAGCCTTATCTTTTAGCTGTTCTTACACATTTTCTTATTTTAGCGACGAGAAAATCGAATCTATGAAACAAAAATTTTAATAGAAAAACCATAGAGTAAATTAATTTGATGGCAATGAGAAAAACATTAATTTTGATATAAATATATAAATCTACGTTTGTTCGAGTCCCCTAGTACAGTCAATTTCAGACAAAAAATTAATTCTGTTATTCCTAAATTCAAATTGCTTGAAATGTGCATTTTGAAAAACTACAACTTTAATACAAAATAAACAAATTTGTCATATATCATTGATACAATACTCAAAACACAAGCTAATGCTTACTTTCGGGTCTAGACGTTGTTGTATGTATGTATACAATATTTTTTTTTTACATAAGTGTTTTGCACATCTGCGAACGCACTATAGGTTATTAGATTACAACTGCTGACATGTCGGCTTGAAATAATGCAGTGATTGCAATTTGTATGCTAAGACTGGGTCCAGTTCGAGATACGCCGAATGTTGTTTAACCACTGTTTTAATTTTATTACAAATTATCTATGTGAGGTCTTAGATCTATGAGAAGACAGAATGATTTAACTTATTCATGACTTACCCAGAGATATACTTTTCATTAGAGTATCAATTATTACGGTTGATATAAAACTGATTCCAAATCCTCTGTTACCCATGTGTTTAGAAAATAATTTAAAGTAATAAAACTCCATTGATCGCCTTTTCGAAAAAAACTAAAAATTAAAAAAAACTTCACAATTTTTGTACTGATACTATTTGCTGAAATACTGATTTAAAAACTTGCATTTTGAGGGATCCCGACTTATTAAGGCAATAGCGCTGTATCCATAGATTTGCGGGAAATACGGAATTACTACTTTAATCATAAAATTACCGTAAAAAAAAACGAATTCCCAATAACTATGCGTCGTAAATTAGGCATACCACAATAACGATGAGATAAAAATGATAGACGAAGGAAAATTTTAATTTTTCCAATGAAACTATTTCTCCCAGGCGTTTGATAATACATTTATCAACACGGAAGAAAACGCAAACGCTTAAAAGTTTCACATGTTTTTTTTACCTTAATTTAAAATTTAAATGCGAGAAGTAATTAACGCAAATTCACAAGTAGGAAGTTTACAATGTGAATGAACTCTCGAGCAACTAATTGCTCTATGTAAGCGATGTGCGGCCAACAGTCTACGTCCTGTCCTGTCTGATTGACGACCACATCTGTGGTGTCCGATTCTAAATAGATTCGATATTAATGTCGTATTCAAAAGTAGGACATGAGACGATAAAGCAACGGGCTGCCTTTGATACTATGATACAATAGAAAATGCGGTGTAAGTTTTAACTATGAATCGAGACCGACTTGGGGCTTTCGTGCCAAAATTTAATGTCGCGTTAATATCGCGCTACCACAACATTCCTAATTAAGTTAAGAAAGTACATATTATGTCTGATTTAATATGAATAACCGATATCATATGGAACAGTGTTCCGTGATACGGCATCAGGTATCGGAATGAGCGAAGCATTTCTATTATCTATACATTTCGATTTCTGTGTTCACAAACGAACACGCAGTATTTCGCAACAGATGGATTCCCATAGATTATCAATTCACTAAAGGTTATGCGGGCGGATATGTCCTGTTTGAACGATGATTTCATACGAAAGTCTAATTCTAAATATGAAGCGTAGCATTTTAGGTTTTGTAAAGATTACAGCGTCATTACAAGTGCGAAACTAAACGAGCTAATAACAAGTGTAAACACCAGGGCCGGCGGTAGGGGGGGTGTAAAGGTAGTAGTACCACCAGGGCCCGGACTAAAAAACGGGGGCCCGGTTAATTTTTTTGTTTTTCAAAGTAAGGTGGGGTGGGCCCCGCAATGTTTTACACCCGGAGCCCGATCTGGCTCTCGCCGGGCCTGGTAAACACATCGCGCGGTTAGATTTTAAGGAACTGAATAAAAGGTTTAATAAGATTGGTGGTAAAAAAATGAAACTTCAAACATGTTTTTCTCGGTAACCGTTAGTTCGCATCATCTGTTCACTTGAAACTTTTTTTTAAGTTCGGTAAGCTCTATACGCTCTATAAGTTTGGACTACGTTCAGCCGAACATTCCTTACGTCCACTATAACTGAAGTGGATTCAGTGAACTCTTACATTTTAGAATGTTCATAAAATATTTTACTCGCAACTCATTTGTCGCCATGTAACTCTAATCATGTAAGTTCGAAATATGTTGTCTACACACAGAACATCAGCTCCAAACAAAGTTTATGTGGCACTTGAGTACTGTGATCCGTGCCACGGAGAGCACGTTAACCAGTCGGTTCTGGATGCCATCAATAGATGGCGTTCGTTACAATCCGGCAACCCGCATTGGAGCAGCGTGGTGGGTTTAAGCTCCAAGCCCCCTCATCTTGGCCTAAGCCCCTGCAGTAGGGTATAAAAAGGGCTGATGGAATGGAATGAAATTTATTTCATTAGGATTCACGTGAAAATTGAAGTTAAAAAGTTATATCGGAACTTGAAAGTTTTTAAAGGCTTTATTCAAAATTCAATATTAAAAATAACTTACCTGCCTACTTGAAATTTCAATTTGATTGAAACCAAAGTCGAAATAAATCCGTTACAGTAAACTTTTCTTTTGAAGCAAACAGTATTTAGAACTTAGATGAGTTCCAAATCTCATTGAATTTTATTTATTTGTCTTACATTCAAAACGTATATATTCTTGGATTGTATAAGAAGCCTATGAATATCTCAAGTGGGTTTATAGCATGAGGAAACATGACATATTATATTTAGCCTTTAACTCTCTACACGTGTAATAGTTACTGCGAAGTTTCGGAAATGTCACAAACTACAAAATAGCTTTCGGCTCGAGCTGATTTTAATCATACGCCCTTGCTTTCACTTTGAATAAATCGTTGTAAAATACATGTTTTCTTTTTTAACCCCCGACGAAAAAAGAGGGGTGTTATAAGTTTGACGTGTGTGTGTATCTGTCTGTGTATCTGTGTATCTGTCCGTGGCATCGTAGCTCCCGAACGGATGAACCGATTTGGTTGCGGATTTTTTTATATGAAAGGTGAATTAGTCGCGAGTCTTCTTAGCTATGTTTGATAGAAATTAATCCAAGATGGCCGCCGCCGACACAAAAAACTAACCTTAGAAAAGTGTTAAATACTACAACTTTGTTCATTGTCTAATGATTTTTGATCCTTAAAAGCGTCGGGGACCGCTAAGTAAACTTAAAATACCTAATAATTAGCGGTCTCAGACGCATTTAAGGATCAAACATCATTAGACAATGAACAAAGTTGTATTATTTCACACTTTTCAAAGGTTAGTTTTTTTGTGTCGCTTTTTTTTTAAATTTTTAATTTAATTTTTATTTCACAATTTTTAAACTTTTATTTAGTTAAACTGATTCATACATGATCAGTCAAATAAATAATTTTCAAGTTTTTAGTTTTCATTTTTAGTATTCTACATCACTTACTAAATTTCAAGAAAATTTTGATTTGTGACTTGTGTTCTTTCTCGGATAACCATTTCATATAGTGTAGATATAGTATTGACATCTTGTGTATGACTTAGTTAATTTTTACAATTTGAAGTTGATTTGTTTGTAGTTTGTTTTAATTTTGACTGTTATAACGTAAGTGTTTTACTAACAAATGAGTCCTTGTTACTTGATATGAAGTAATAAATAAATATACCTACCTAAACGAAAAAAAAATATTTTTTTTGTAAGTTCATTCGATTAACTGTCGGTCTGTCCTCTGTCACAGAACATTTTATTTGAAAATTTCACAACATAGAACGTGATTTTAGGACTTGGTGACGGACATACATTATGGTAGGTACTTATTTCATAGACTAAATTAATTTAACGGCAGCGTTTCTTTTAATAGAATCATAAATGTCAATTCACAGTATTAAAGTGACTTTACGACTATTTCACGGGGGTCCAGACCGGCGCGCGGGAAGCTCGCACTGAAACTCGTACTAAAACTTGTCATCTTGCACCAGCTAGCTAGAATATGGGTGGTTAGACGGTAAACGCAGAAGAGGCTTCTGGTCAATTCGTACTTATATGACTTATATCAACAGTTGATACACTAACTGCGGAGCCAAGGGTATCGGGTTCCATTCCCGCCCGGGACAAATATGCATGAACATGTCTGTTTGTCCATGTCTCCATGTATGTATTATATAAAAAAAATAATATTTAAGCATAAATATCAGTTGTCTAGTAACCCATAACGCAAGCAATAATACTTGTTTACTTTGGGACTCGAACTCAATAGCGCTGTGTGGATTGTCGCAGATATTATTATTATTCCTTCTTTATATTTGATTTTCAATCACTCGCTCGTGCCTTGCACTCCTATATGATTTATGCATGCAATAATTTGCCGGGCGCGGGCGAGATGACGGCGGATGTCAGCTGTCATGACGCAAAACAAATCAAATAAAAAAAAAATCAATATAAAATGTTTACACACACGTATCGGTAGTTAGAATGAATTGATTAGGTAAATGCATGACTAACGGGACCGTATCGCGACATTAAATTTTGACTTGAAAGCCCCGAGTCGGCCTTGATTCATATTTAAAACTTACACCGCATTTTCCATTGTACTATAAGCAGCTCGTTGCTTTGTCGTCCCATGTCCCATTTGTGATATATATAAATAAAATTAAAAGTTATCGAGGTTAAAATTTTAGAAGGAACAGTTTACAACCGTTACGAACAGACATCCAAACATGATGTTTGTAACAGATTTCTAGATTCGAAACTATTGTAGTTATGAAATTCTGATTTATGCCTGTACATTGAAGTGTCACAGAAAATTACTTTCAATTGTTTCTGAAAACCATAACAGAAATGATATGCAAGAACAGTTATGAGACGGTAGCGTTATCTGGAGGTCACGTAAAAGTAACACAACCGAAAATATTTCGTGCGAAACAAAGGCCTGGGAAGAACCCATAATATTACAAGTCATACAGTAAATAAATTTGACAGTAGAGTTTCGTTTTAATAGAGTCATAAATGTCACTACACAGTATCGAAAATGTCGAACGCAATTTTGCGGAAGTTGAAGACCGGCGCGCGGGGATCTCGCGGACTGAAACTTGCTATTTCGCAGCAGCTAGCTAGAGTATGAGTGGTTAGACGGTAAACGCAAAAGAGGGCTTCTAGTAAATTTATGCTTTTATCTATAATATTATAGATACGTATTTCTTAATGCACTTCTTATAATTTTATATTACAATATATTTTGAACTGCTGAAACAACAACAATAGAATTAATTTATGATTTTACATTTATTGGGTCACATTGAATTAACTTTTATTGTAGTAATGAATGTAATATTCTGTCTTTTAATGTTTCTGCAGTAAACGCAAATATTGTGTGGCAACTAATTAATTCACCCAACATTGACCCATTCATAGCGACGAAAGGAAATAGCGTGTGATCAAATTACAGAAAAAAAAAACTTGTATCCACTCAGGGCACTCAGTACATTCAATTAAGTATAATAGCCGAAAAAATAATAAAGTAATCATACTTTGAATACACTGAGTTACGAAATATATAGGTAATTTGATAGAGGTCATACATGAAATCATGATTGTTTTTTTTTTGTACACAGGGTAAAACGCAGTACCTACTGCAAAGTATACACCGTGTTCGCCTGAACCTTACTTATAGAGCGTGTAGACCTTACTAAACTAAACAAAAAGTTTCAAGTGAGCAGATGGCGCAAACTAACCGTTACCGAGAAAAATAAATTTAATTTTTTTTATTGCTTACCTTCTTTTTTTGAAATTTTTAGTTTAGTTCCGTAAGCTTTACGTGCTGTATAGGTTTGAACTACGTTCAGTCGAACACGCCATATATAATATACCATGTATTTGGCCGAACGTAATCCAAGCTTATAGAGTGTGTAGAGCGTATCGAACTAAACAAAAAGATCCCGATGAACAGATGGCGCAAACTAACGGTTACTTAGAAAAACATATTTAAAATTAATTTTTTTAATCATCTATGTTATCTATTTTTTTTAAACTACAGTTAGTCCCCAACTCATATGATATGATATAGGATTTTATTACAATTTCAATAAATAATATTATATGAAACATAATATCAAATACAATGTCAATCCTACTCTGTTCTGTCTTCTGTTGTTAGTTTATGTCTGTGCTATTAAATTAAGTATTTTAAAGTCGACGCAAAAGTAAGCAAAATTATATCAACTACTAATAAATAAAACAGCTGTAACTATTGTGAAATTTAACTTTACTAAAGTAAACCCTTTAAAAATTGTAATAAAAATACAAATAGGTGTTTCTGGGTGTTGTCACTTGAAAAAATTAGATCGGGTCAGAAGCACTTCCTGTGCGCGTTTAAACAGTAGACAAGAACCCTTTGTATAATGGGAGTTTTTCTTGGCCGTTTTACAAGCGTTCACTAGATGGCAGCACAGCCAAACCCGGTCCTGTCAGGAGCGTTTTTTAAAAATTTTATTTTAATTTCCCAAAGTTTGCGAAGTATGAAAGGTGAAAATATTAACTTTTATTGTGTTAGTAAACACTGTAAATGACACTCACAGTGGAAACCGAAAAAAACTTACGGCACGTAGTTCGTTATGGCACTGAAACTGAAGTCGCGTAAAAGAGATGTAAATATTTAGTGTTGTTACTTGAGCTAAGATGTCCACAATAATGTTCAAAATACTATAAGGTTATAACTTTACCTCGTGTTGTTACCCTGCATGTAACCATCAGCTTTAAAATATGCCTACCAAGTTTCGAAGTGTCGCACGGGAATTCGTGCATTTGTTCAAAGTTTGATCATACATTTGAAGTTTGCCATGTGTCGTCGGTTTTTACGAACATCAATCAACGTTCAAAGCTCAAACTTTGCGTGGCTTGCCCCACTTGCGTAAAGTTTATATAAGTAATCAACGAATATTATGAAAAGTCACATGAAATAAATTATTAAGGGCACTCAAATACAACAGAAAAACTGCGTCCACAAAATCGTCGTCATCCATCTTTGCGATAAATATAGAGCATTTATTTGCAAAGCAAGTCTGGAAGGCGCACAAATGCATCAAATATGTGTGCAAAGTTTGAGAAAAGATTTCCTAAACATTTGATCACATATCTGGCGCGGGCTTTAAAGCCGCCAACCATTTCCACCGCAAAGTACGACAACATTTTTGGGAAATTGATGACCTCCCCTATTTTTACACAAAGGCTCACAACAATATGTTCCTGACATTTTTATACAGGAACCTACAAAAGATAAAAGTAATGACGAAATCATCAGAACATCTGAAAATTGCTGCAAGTAACTGAAATTATCAGAAATTACATTGTTTTTGTACTGAATTTGGCGTTTGACATCAACGTTTAGGACCGGGACGACCATCCGCCACCTGGTGTCATTTTTTGGAAGAAAAACTCCCATTACGAGCGCCACACGAGGAACCAAAAAGAGGGTAGAAGGAACACAATCGACCTTCAGAGGCGGCTGACGAACCCCGCATGACTCATGCGTGTCCTATTCTATAGAACTACTAAACTCGTAGACCGGAATGTGATAGATATACGTAGATAACGATGTATTGTCTAGGCATAAATTTATAAACTATGACCTAGTATGATTTTCATTCAGATCATTGAAATAAATAACGATAGGTCCAGCTAAAGCAATTGACTACAAAAATTTATGGTGAAGTAATATTTATTTACCATAGCAAGGTAAACAAACCCATAGCATTAAATTTATCATGGACCAAGGATCGTGATGATAATTTTATTTATTTATTATTAAAATATTGAACTATCAGTCAAAATGACAGAACTAAATGGGTTTGTGGGGATAGAAAAAATAAAAGCCCACCCTGGGCTACATGGAGGAAGGGGTTGAAAAAAAAGGTCCAAAACAGAACCACGTATTCGCTTACGATTCGGTTTTTTATTTAAATACGTATATAGTGCTCAGAATACCAGAAACCGCCTGCGAGTGTGAAACTGAAGAAACAAAAACCACTCTTAAAAAGAGTGGTTTCACTTTGTTGCGATTAGTCACTCCGTAGCACTTACCGAGTTATAATGTACAGTACAAGTGTCAATTTTAATTTTAAAATGTCGTCTTGTGTCGTTCCTACATGCAAAAATGCTGCTGGGCTTACGAAGAAATCGGATGGGATCACATTTCATCTGTAAGTAACGTATTCAAAAGTGGATTTATTTAATTATTGAATTTGTTTTACATATTGTGATTGACTTAAAAAATGGCGCGTTCATTTAGTGAGTGTTGCCAGTTCCATCGAAAATTTTATCTACTTATTATTTAATACCTATTTAGAATACTCTATTGTTTGAGTAATAAAGCACCTGTGTGAACAATAAAGAACAAAGAAAATTGAATTAGATGAAAGTCATACAAAGAGCACGGCTAAATAAGTTTTTGAGACCATCAGAGCGGAACGTAATTTGTTTAATTCACTTTGACGAGCAATATTTTTGTGACACGAAATGTGGTTTAAAAAAACTAAAGAAATCAGCTATTCCGACTAAGGTAGAGTTAGTCAAGATATATTAGTTAAATATTATTCATATTGGACCTTTCCTGTTCATTATGTAGGTCATAATTATATTATGAAATAATCCAATTTCATTCAATTCCATCATCTCATTAATACTCCACTACAGGGGCTTAGGCCTCCCCACCCCTCGGGATGAGGAGGCTTGGAGCTTAATCCACCACGCTGCTTTAAAGCGGGTTGATGGCGGGTAGGTGGTTGGTGGGTAATCCAATACCGTACTGATAAATGCGGAATTCATTCACGACTAGTGACTGGAAATTCGGTGGCTATTATACCAAAAATTTAATTTTTTCCTAGAAAATACAAAGGATATACCTTTATGAATACATTGTATACGTGTTAATGAATCTTCTATGCATTCCGATTAAAATTAAATTTTGGTGAATGGAGTAATATATGAATTATCTAATAATGGCATGCTATTTCGGCATTTGGTATTGACATCACAATTGTCTGAGTCACATATAGAATCATCTGGACCTTCGATTTCGGAAAATTTGCGTACCTACTTACCTACCTAAAATTTTTATGTTTAATTGATTACATTTGATTTTCTGTTTTTGATTAAGCATTTTGCTTTTTCATTTTATGATACACTTAAAGTATTTCATTTCAGGATACACAGCCGCAATCGCCTACACGATCAAACTCAGAAATTGGTGATATCCATATTTCTGATTTGGACTTTCTATGTGATACAACGAGAAAGCTACTCAATAATGATTCATAATAGTGAAAATAGTGGTAGCATTGCAAAATTATTGTCTTAGAATTGCCTCAGCTTCATTATCTGTCAAAATATATCGTAGGTTAATATCGGGAACTGTTGCTTATTACCTGTCGAAATCAATAAAATGTTCGTTTTGTGTAGAAGCAATTGGCCTCAGGTGTGGTATGGATTGTGATATGGATTGAAAAATAAAGGCAGACTTTATTTCCCTCCCCAAAATCTTAATTACATGAATGTCGTATTTGAGAAGCACATGCCCGAATAATTTCAAATGAAGATTTTGTTATAAGTTCAAATATCGAACGTTTAGCAATCGTTCTTTCAATTTTCAAGAAATTCATTAAAAAAAAATATATATTCCTGGTAAATGATGACCACATAAATAGTGAAAGTCATAGAAACGGCGGTTATTGAAAAAGATTTAAATATAAAATTAGGTGCCTACATTATTTATTTAAACGTAAAATTCTGCAAATCAGTTCAAATTCTAAAAGAAAATATTATAAAAAGCTTACTCAACAAAAGGGTACTTAATAAAAACTTTACTTCCCTTACCTTACCTTTAAAAACTTACCTTATTGAAGCCGGGTTTTATTAATTGTAATAGGTATAAAAAAATAAATGTTTATTTCCTTTATTTAACTAAAATGGTATGTATGCATTTCATGTTGTAGTGAGTAACTTTCTATTAAATGAAGAACACTTGTGTCAGAAGGTCATGCTACTTCCTTTCTATAATTATACTCGTATTGTACTAAAAAACTCATTGAACTCAAGTAAACATCTGGCGCCTGAATGAAATTTGAATGCTGTGAGTTTTGGCCTAGTACCTAATATAGTTAAAACTTACTATGAATGAACACAAGTACGCGGCGACCGTACGGCTGCCCCGCAAGAAATAATTTGTGTTATATAATCGCGGCCTAAATATACCTAACTGTTAATATTTTTTCAATGTAGTTGCTCATAAAGTTTTCTTTTTTGTGTAACAAAATTTTGCGGAAACCGACTCTTTATTTCACGTGTGAAATAAAACAGTACTGAAATCCTTTATTTCATGCCTGAAATAAAGTAATTTTTTTGACTCTATGGTGCAAGTCATAAAATTTAAAAAATTACAAAGATGCAAGGAGGTTTTGATATTCGAAAAAAAAAACAATTATTTATAAGTATGCGCGCTCTAGCAATAATTAAATGATGATAAACGCCATAACATAAGATTCTTGATTATCTCATTTAAAAATACGTGTTTTGTTTCCGCAAACAAAAATATTTTTCACATTATTGGCTGTACGTATACTGTACCTTTGTCTCAAGAAAAAAAAACTGTATGAAACGCGCGAACTGTAAAGAAAGCGCGCCATTTCGTTGTAAATAGGGTTTGGTGAAATAAAATAAATTTTCTTTATTATACTTATTTTTTTGTTGTATTTCCTCGCAAAATGCATTGAAAAATGTTGTAAGATACTTGAGCGTAAAAGGTTTTATCCGAATGCGTGCCTGAAAACCTTACTTTCCGCACGTGTATCTTAAATAACTATTATTAAACACCTTTTTTTTTATTTTATATGATTATCCCAAAAACAGTAGGAAACCTCTCCCGAGCTAGCAACATTACGCGGGCGGGAAGTGGGGCAGGAGCGGGACGTACGTAATGTTTTTGGACACAACGCGGTATGTGTAATCATAATTGAACGCTACTTCTGGTATTCTGAGATATAGTGGTTCTAGCGAAAAAAAAAATTTTACCTCAAGTACTTAAAATTTACCACTGTGCAATGTTGGACACCAGGGCCAATATTGGAAAACTCCAGAGTACAGTATTCATGATTATAAAAGTGATGAAATAGTTTTTGGGTGATTTTTTCAGAGTTTTGCTATTTTATTGATCAGTTGCGACTCCTGACAGCAACTGCGACTTAGTAGTCACTAACCAATTCAATATTGAAAACAATGACACTAGGAACGATAAAATCAAAATTTTTTTATCGCTAAATCGGCTTTAGGGAAACGCGAACAAGCGGCTCTATCTGTATTTAATAATCTTTACAGACCACAAGAGTATTTCCTATAGTAAGAGTAAACATCTCTTTGCTTTTACTGTCCAAAATATACAAATTCCCACATCAGAGATCGTTCAAATAACTAAACCTCTTTTAGAAATGGAAAGTTCCCTTTAGCTTATTTTTGCTCACAAAGATGAGGACGAGATCAAAGAAAGATATGATTCATTGATTGATTTTACTTACGTAATACGCTTCTAGAATAAAACAGATTTTTTTTTGGTTAAAAAAATGTAATATTTCGGTATATATGTCGCGGCCAAAACTTAGAATTGATCATTTCATGATGTGTTTGCTTTCGGATCCATTAGAAATTCGGCCAAGATAGGTTGACGGTCTATCATTGCTAAATTGTTCTATATTGATAGATTAGGTTAGGTTAGGTTTCTTTATATTCATCCGAGAAACGAAGCAGAACGGAGCGACGAGCCACTCAGAAGATGAATATTGTAAAAGTCGAACACTTTATTTGATCAATTCTAAGATTGGGCCACGACATAATTTTTTTTTAAATATTTCAAACTATTAGAATGAATGTCTATGACTTAGGTACTATCATTCAAATATTCATAAATACATTAGTAAGCTTTCTTTATGAACTTTATTTTGATACGTATTATAAATTGTAATTTTTTACGACCGCTTAGCCCAGTGGGTAGCGATCCCCCCTACCAAGCTGGAGGTCCCGGGTTCGAATCCCAGGTCAGGTCAGTATTTATACGATAAATATTGATATTAGTACCGGGTCTTGGTTGTTATATGTATGTGGAGTTTTTGCTTGGTACCCAAAACACAAGCTAATGCTTAGTTTGAGGCCTAGACGTTGTTGTGATGTATACGTTATTATTATTATATTAATATTTAAATTTAACATTTCTTTAGGAATATTATAACAAAAGAGGATACGTTCTCTCATGAAATAATTATTAACCTTTGAAAGTCTAAACCTAGGTTTGAGAACTTCGAACTTTCTCCTAAATTTAAAAATATCTCATAAAATTTCGGAAATATACACGAAAACGGACCCATAAATAATTCTAGATATTAGTTACAGTTACAGAATAAATCCAACGATCTAGTGACTCATTTAACACAAAATTTAAATTAATAAAGATAACCAAAGCTTTCACCGTCTTCGAATACAAGTTAAGTAAAATACATTTTCAGGTAGTACGTCCAAAGGTGTCTGAAGCTTTGCATTTTACTTATTGAAAGTAAAATACTTTAGGCGGTTCCTGAGGGCGTGTTGAGGGTGACTTAATAGGATTTCAACAAAATACACGCGTTTCATACAAGACTATGACATTATCCGTTGAAGAGAGTCAGTTGTGTTGTATATTTAGATAGCACAATAATAATCTAGATAGAGCGTTTCATTCTCGAACTTCGAATTGATCGAAAACATGAACAAAATGACAGATTCATTAAGACAGACCATAAGTTATTATCAATGTTTGAAACATACGTTTTGCTAAATTAAACATGAAATGTTATTTCGGAATATTTTTTTTTAATACGAATTTTTCGTGTTACACAAAATTCTAATTCATAGCGAATATTTCAAAATCTCACCTGGTGCATATTTGGTCTCTAAGTGGCATATTTTTGTTTTCATTCATTTTTGTTGTCATAACGTGGTATCACAATGAACAGCCATGGTTGTGTAATGTGTATCATTTAAAATAATTTAGGTCGATTTTTTTAAATTATCAAAAAGTTTTAGCTTTTTACTATCCAATCGCAAGTGTAGGTATTTAGTACACTTTACTAGAAAATACTTTTACAATATTACTAAATTAAACGTCAGGCTTATTCAACCTGTCTAACTTTTGCAGCCTATCAAATTACAAATGAGAGATATATTTATATTATCCTTGTATACACTCAGTTTTACTTCATTCTTTTATTATAATATTTAAAGTAAAAAATGCTAATATATTCGTCTGCCTCTGTGCACTCAAAAGCTCTACATGCGCGCCGTCCAACGACCTACGTCAACAGTGGTTTTTTGTTTTTACGCCTCTGGAATTGCGTAACCTGTTTGTGAGTGGCCTTCGGGGCTCGGACCTGTCGATTCGCACACCTTTTAATTTTGCTAACTGTACTTTAAAAAAAAAACTGCTTACATGTATCTAGATCGTTTGCGAGTTATGGCTGAGTATGAGCTGCGGACCGCGGTTCAAAAAATATTTTACTGCTTTTTTAGGGTTTCGTAGTGAACTGCCGCCAATATTTATAACTTTGTACAGTTTGTAAGGATAAATTCCATTTTTGGTCTACTGTATACACTAAAAGAGAAATTTTTCAAAGTATACAAATAATTTATTGAGCCATTTCCTAAACCGTTTACTTGAGTTAAGAAATGTAGGATTTTGTAACTCTAGTAAACAGTTTATTAGTAGATTATATTAACAACAATAATTAAATATTTTTACCTCTAATTTCATTAAATGAATATGTAAATCCGCCATTAAGTATCCGAGTCAGTTAAGTATCCAAAATGTTATTTTCTCTACGGTGAGCCGTTACACTATCCCTAGATCTTAACTTATATAAAGCCAGAATAGCCCCTTTCTGCAGAACAAATATTGTTTGAATGTCAGCAGCCTTTCCCCAGAGCAGAATGCCATATGACATTAGGCTATGAAAATAGCTAAAATAAACAAGCCTCGCTGTGGGCACATCAGTTAGCCTTCTTATTTTCCTAATTGCAAAAACAGCAGAGCTCAGTTTACCAGCCACCCTCATAACATGAGGACCCTATTGTAAACTTGTATCGATAGTAATGCCCAAGAACACAGTTTCATCAACTAAACCCAATGAATCTTCACCAAGTCTCAAATTGACATCAACTTGTCGAACATTGGGCAATGTAAATTTTAAACATTTTGTTTTATTTGCGTTTAATAATTGATTATCAGCGTTGAACCAATTCAAAACCTGCAAAAGTGAAGAGTTTACTATTTAGAATTCCTCTTCATTTCTATTAACTTTAAATACGAGAGGAGTGTCATCAGCAAACAACACTATCTCAGCAGATTTTTCTACCAAATGAGGTAAGTCATTAATAGACACTAAAAACCGAAAGATACCCAATATAGATCCCTAAGGAACTCTCATTTTCACAGTAGAACCCTTCGATTTTAATCTATTACTATCCACTTTTTGAATTATATTACAGAGGTATGATTCTATTAGATTGTTAGCACCATTATTGAAACCATAA
Source organism: Luffia ferchaultella (assembly GCA_949709985.1). NCBI lineage: Eukaryota > Metazoa > Arthropoda > Insecta > Lepidoptera > Psychidae > Luffia > Luffia ferchaultella. The sequence continues at coordinate 4,472,139 of OX453262.1, forward strand.
TGTTTTAATTTAAGCAAAAATGTTCGATGATCATTACACTCAAATGCCTTTGATAAATCACAGAAGACCCTTGGAACATTTTTAGAATTTTCAATAAATGTAAAATGCTAGCGTCTGTTGTAGATCTTCCTTTTGTAAAACCAAATTGTTTTGAATGAAGTAAATTGTGGGACATAAAATAAGAAAGCATTTGATCGAGCATGATATTTTCGAAAATCTTACTTGATGTGGGCAATGCTGCTGTCGGTCTATAAATAGGGGGTTCTTTTTATCACCAGATTTAAACAAAGTTATTATTCTGCTGTATTTCATTAAATTAGGAAATATGCGCACTTTAATACATTCATTAAATGTATTCGACAAATACAGTGTTATAATGTATTCGAAAAATACGGTGCTATAATGTGAACAACAGTACTTATCACTTTCACCCACAGCCCCCATAAATCCTCCGTCTTATTCATTTTTAAAGATTTAAAAGTTTTAAGTATATTGTGAGGATAATTTTTTTTCAACCTGAAATCCGTCCCCTGAGTCGGTACGTTTTCCCTTAACAAAGTTACAGCACGGCCAGGAGATGAACTCAAATGTTCCGCGATTTTCCTGTTTATATTTTGAAAAAAAAAAGAATCAACTTCGAGAGTGACGTCGATTGTTGAAGTAACAGTTCTGTCATCCATCCGCAAGACATATTCGTCGTCGGGAGGCTTTATTTTGCCTGTTTCAGTACGTATGGTTTGCCACACAGTTTTACATTTCTTTTATGATTTCTCTATTTTATTTCTAATATAAATAGATTTGGCTGTTTTACAAACCTTTTTGAATATTTTTTAATAAGATTTTACATATTTAACAAATGATTGATTAGTATTTATGTTCATATAAACAACAAAGCCGTTCTCTACTTTTCCGAATGCCCGGAGTAGGCCATTCACAAAATTTCACTTTGTTACAAGTTTTTACATCCTTCAGTTTAAAACTGTTTTCAAACTCTCTGGAAACAATTTTAAATAAACTTTCATATGATTTGATGGGATGTTTTTCTAAAAAATTATAATGTATAATATTTTTCTTCACTTTAATAGCAAATTTGTTTAATTTTATTGTAGTATTACAATGGTCTATACCTGACACTCAAAGGTTTATCGGGTCATTTCTTTTTTAATGTGATTATTTGACTACAGTGATCGGATTGTAAATGATTTATCACTTCCTTTTCAAGCCAATCACAATTACAGAAAATGTTATCAATACAGGTGGCTTAGGATGCTGAGACCTTTGTTGGTACAAAAAATACATTTTAAAAAGTAATTATATTTAATTTTTTTAAAATTTTTAATAGCTTTTTAATATTGTTAATAGTTAATAAAATTTTTGTGTGTTTTCTGTGTGTTAAGATGTGGCTTAGTATCTAATACTGTGTCGCACAACTGAACAGTTTCATTTACATTAAATAAATCCATTTTATGTTCAAGTCTTAGAATTTTTATTTTACTGATGTGTAACTCATTCTGAAGGGTCTATACTTGCATCTGTAAGTGTTCATATTGCGCTCGACAGTTATCCGTTTCGTTCACAAGAACCTGTAACTGATCGCGCTGATCAGTCAAATAATTTAATTTTTTATCTAACTCTGCTAACTCGCCTCTTAATTTAGTGTTCGTAAATATGACCGATTCAATTTCCGTTTCGTGATCTTCGCGCTTAGCCATAAATCGATTGCATAACTTCTTGGACTCCTTCAGTTCCAAGAGCGCAGCTTTCAACTTTTGGTCCATACACGAATAGAAGGTCGACGCCTCATTATGATTAGGCAATATTGTAACCAGACACAAGAATTAAAAGTCAAATACAAAAGAAATAAACAATACAATTTGTCTTCAATAACTATTGAGTTAAATTAAAAATTTTAACAATGATTCAGAACAAGAAATAATCTATTTCAATACAAAAAAAAAATTACAAAAAAGACCGCACTGACTTCTAAATACACTAAACAAACTATCAGTGAGTGGACTTGTTCCATTAGAAAAAAAAACTAATTTAAATAAACTTTTAAAACGTAATTTTGTTGGGAATTGATTGCTTACAAAAAAATAAGTGTGCGACAAATAAACCCATTATTCTTTAATTTTATAACATCAATAGCGTAACGGTATAATATTTACAAGGTGTAGCTATACAATTAGCTGTGTGCAATATTGTTAGTACACACGGTCGGAGTGATATAAGTCAACTAGGGTTTGTCTTTTACTTGGTGAGGAGACACTCGTAAAACTCGTAAGAGAATAAAGAAATGACTTTTCAGCATAGAGATAATGGAATAGAGAAGGCAGGCTAGTCCAAAATGCGGGCAACAGAAAGAGACAGAGAATACGCTAGTTGACTATTTAAAAAAAAAATTATATGAAAGAGTTTTCTAAATATATCATAACAGTGAAAATTTTTTCAGAAAATAAATCATTAATAACAAAGTTATAAATGTTTGAAAAGTCCTGTTAGACAGAGAGGACAATACCGCACGGCGCGGCGTACCTATGTGCGACGTCAGGCCATTTAAAATAATGTTAAATTTCGTTTTGCAAGAAAGAGACAGAGACAAAATTTGAAAAGCTTATAATTTTCATATTCCTCTATCGAATATAGTTGTTTACAAATTTTGTTTTCTTATAAAGTTTATTTTTATATTTTTTTGATAAATATATGTTTAATAGTAGTCAAGTACCGTATTATATAAAATTATAGTAAATCTATCTTTTTTATTTTGCGCGTGCGCAGTTGAGAGGTTGATACAGAAAATAAGGATAGCATTAGGTACAGTTATTTTCCATCCGTTTTTCTCCATGGCCAAGCGTCACATTTAGGGCTTTATCATGCCTACTCTAGTTATACTATCTCTATGGTTTTCAGTATTTGTTTTTTATTTAAATAGGTAAGTATACCAAAGTCAGAAAAATATTTTTCTGTGACTTAAAAAATAATAATATACCTTTTAAGCAGTCGTAGGTGATAGTTGTTGTAATGAAGTACGATTTGTTTGATAGCTTATAACGAACGGCTAAACGGATTTTGCGGAAACTTTCCATTTAAATAGATGAAAGCGTGGTTCAAGGTAATATTACGTAGTTTCGGATGTAGAACATAAATGTTAATATTTATGTAGATTATGTGAAACAAGACATAATGCCGGCGAAATCGCAAGCAAAAGTAGTATATTAACTAAGAAAAATTTCAGAAAACCGTTGACATAGGATTTATACTAAATATTTTGTCTTGTTTTTATGAATATCTGCAATATGTATTTAAATGCATTAATATTTTTTTTCAGTTTAATCTTAATAGTTACTTACCAAGCTTATACCGATGTGCGATGAATTTTTATGTATAATGAAGATATTCTGTCTTTATTTAAATGAACTATAAAAATTTTTACGACAGTCTCATTTTAATTAAAATATAAGTAGATTACTTCTCAAATTCTACAAAGAGCATTTTAATTGAATTTGTTGGGACTTGTATTACTTTAAGTCGTAAAATATTTAATGAGTTTAATAGTTTTCAGTTTTTACTATATATAGGTAATTTACATTTTTTTATTCATAAATAAATTATTAAAATTACATCAACGAAGAATGCAATCTGATTTTCTTAAATTTACAATATCTTATATAAAAATGGAATATGTAATGGAAAAACGATTATTTGTCCATAAAAAAAATTAAACTTCAGGATTCTTGATAACTATATTTTCCGCCAATAAATAAACAAAATTTTCCAACAAAAAGTAATTTTTGTTTATTTTCATATAATTACAACCATTTCAATAACATAGATATTAATAAATATACTTTTTACCTAAATGATTCATATGTGCTAAATAAATAATCATTTCCATTTTATTTTATTTCACAATTTTTATAGTCTAACATTTAAATAACGGGAATCGAATAAAATTAATAAAGATCATTATTCATTCACTATTAAATCGATTTCAATCAAATCGAAAATAGTTACTAGAGCACAGTTAACCCGATATTTTTTATACATATTGAATCCAACTAATACCTATCGCCGATACGATTACTAAATCATTGATTTAAAATCGATAACTAGAAAATAAAAACGAGCAATCGAAACCCCTCCCAATATATTTTATATAGAAACATATAATTTGTCTGCGAGAAAATTATCACTGTCGGCGCATATTTTTGCTTAAATGATTTATCGATCGTCGCCATTAATTGTATTTTGCGAATGCCATAAAAAGTTTGTAAGTTACACGCCACACTTAAAGTGATATCGGTAATAAAACTTTTTTTCCTTGGACAATATACAGTTTGTATTTATTATGCGTGCACCAATTAAACATCAACTTTGAGTTTTTACAATATTATAGCTTTATAATAAATTAACAATTTTTTTTGTATACTTAAGTATATTTATTTTGTAAGGTTTAAGCTTTAATTATATGCATCTTCAAATTGCGTCTAAAACGTAGATAAACATATCACCTAACAGTTCGGTTATAAATGACGCGTACAGAGACGGTGACTTAGTCACATACACAAGCAAATAAAGTTTACCCATTATTTTGTTGTCATTGCATCGCGTGGCTCTATCTAGACATAAATAATCAAAAGTACGAAAGTATATGTGCGAAAGAGATAAACGTACTATCTGTGGTCTCCTACACAAACATGGGAGGCTGGCGGCTCGGAACGGAAGGGATTAGGGAAGGTGGCTGCACTGCGGACGGTGAGAGGTGAACCACGTAACCTGTGTTGTGTGGAGCTGAAATACAAAATATAGAAGGATACGGTAGATAAAGGTTTAAGGACAATCTGTGGATATTAATGAAAGTTATCCTTACTAATATATTAATGCGCAAATCGGGTTTTTTTGGTTTGTCCTTCGTTCGCGCAGCAACGAAGGGTTGTAGACAAACAATTTTTTATACTTACCAGTTTCTTTGGGTATGGGGACAATGTTATTGCAGTGTTATGTACGAGCATATGCGAAAGAGCCAAAAGTTAATTAAATGAAAAATAAATTTAGCATTATTATTATTAAATCTAATGTTGTTTCGTTTGTATAATAATTTTAATATCCAATTTTTAATAATTATAGTTGACGAACATATGCGACTTATATACGAATATGACACGCGCGACGACTAATAAGCGCATACAATTTCATTATTGATAAATTTTAGCGACAAACATCTACTGAAGATCCTTATTAAAAAATCATCATCATTGCATTCACATAAGGCATGGCTATTAAAAAAACCGACCAAGTGCGAGTCTGACTCGCACACTAAGGGCTCCGTACCACCGTACAATATAAAAAACAAGTTTCTTGTATAGGGACCACCTTAGGTTTTTAACTTTATTTTGTTTTTATTGTTTGTTGTTATAGCGACAATAGTAGTACACACTCTGGAAATTTTAAGTGTAAGCAATGATCTCACAAACACCAATCAACAAAAACGTCGAAAAAATATTTTTCTTGTATGAGAACCCATTTATTTTTAACTTTATTACATTTTTATTGGTTGTTGTATTAGCAGCCACAGAACTACATACACTGTGAAACTTTCAAGTGTCTATCTATGATGGTCTAGACGATATAGACAGACGGACGGACGGACACGGACAGCGGAGGCTTTAATAGGGTTTCTGTGGCTACCCTTTGGGTACGGAACCCTGAAAAATAGAATCGATAATTACATCTTAATTATAGAATGTAAATTCCTAGGAGCAACATTTATGACAATCACATAATCCAAAAATATATTAGCTATTAATTTGACTCTGTCTAAGCTCCTAATGCAGACGAATTTGAACTCAAATGTTGAATCAAATGTCACTAATATTTAAGTTCAAATTTTCTCTTTCTATGTAGATGTTTTATTTTTATTTTATTTTTTCTTTAATATCTCTGATTAACTATCTGTGAATTAGAAAATTTAAATATAAACCATACTTAAGTTAATAAACAACTCATTGTATTTTAAAAAGAAATTCTACATCTGTATATAAAGTTAAAACCTGTAATATCTATTATACCTCTGGGAAATAAGTGTGAGTTTGTGAACGTACGTGTATAAGGTACCTATGTAAGTTCTGATACTCTTGAATAAAAACCCAATGAAGAAAAGCTTATAATTTTTTTTAATACACTAGTTTTTTTTGTGCTTCCGGTGGCGGCGCGGGGGCATGCAAACCTCGCTTTTTCTGTTTGCACGTTTTTGTATATTCAACCATTTATGTCTCAAGTCAATATGTTTATATTTATACCATCTTATACTTTTTTTCAACTTCTTAAAGATGAGACTTTTAAAATTTTCTTGTTAACTAGATTTTTTCGATCCAAACTAAAGCTATTTCCTAAATGAACCATTGACTTGAATGACCATTGCGACATATACAATTGACCCAAATCAATATTACGTAGCCATAAGTTGCCCCAAACTGCAACATATTAGGTCATTGAGAATATCATCTTTTTTTGAAAATTGTTAGTAGAAAACGATATTTCCAAGAAAGCGGCGAATTTGAGTTGTCATACATTAAAACTTATACATGTGGCGCCATCTTTATATGTCACACAGTTGCATGTTTTCATTTCAAGAAATATGTATTTTTTCGAAATAAGACATGTTATGTATATAGTATTTGAAACATTGTAATTTATGTTAAAAATTGAACAATTAAAGTTTATTCAAAATAGCTCGAGTAATAGCGCTGCGCTATCTGTTGTGAAAGATAATAACTAGTTAGATAGCGCCATCTATGATATTGATTTTTTCAAAGGTCAGTTTTTAAATATCTAAATAATAATTAAAATGGTTGTCAATACTAAATTTTATTCTTTCTGTAAAACAAATTAGGATATATTTTTATGTGGCAGTTAGATGTCATATTATTACTTTTTCCTATATTTAATAAGAGATTATTTAGTAAAATTTTTGAAGGCGCAAATTTAAAAGTAAACCGATTTCTAAGATACCTACTCTGTCAAAAATTTTTTAATCACAATTTCAAACCAAAGTTTGTCCACCTCTGATCCAATAATCGGCCGTACAAAGTGTCATCTCTAATGTTTGGATTAGATTTATAGAACTTGTTTTCATATTAAAAATAGAAAGTGGTTTCGCTAACGCTCCGGCCATATAAAATGGTTACATCACGTGTACTCGTGCGCACACATATTGTCTGAAATTATACTATTATTTATAGAGATTTATGTACTATAGCGATAGGGGTATTTATAGACCTCCCCTAAGTGGAGATCTGTGTCGTCTCAGTCGATCCTTTTGGAAAACGCGTGAGCAATGTATATTTTACCATGAATTGAAGATGTTGGAAAATGTCAACACGCACCAAGACGATTCCGTGTATTATCATAGAAATATAAATCCAGTAATCATATACCCATCGAGAATAATCCTGCTGGGTTGAAACCACACGCTATCTTGTGTTAGTACGTACTAATTGCGTATGTAAATTACGTCCTAGTGCGTACAGTTGCATGCTGAACTAATATTACCCATACCTATTAAGTACAAGCAATAAAATCTACTAAAACGGTATACTCGTATAATGTCTATATGGCATTGTGTTAAATAAATTTATTTTCTACCGGAAACAGAAAACGATAACCCGAATCTCCAATACTGAACAACAAAGTATTTATATAAAAATTACATCCAAAGAAATCTAAGCCAGACAAATCATATTAGAAATGGCGGAGAAAATAAAATTGGTTTCCAATCTAGAGATTCGTGTTTAATTAAAGATTTTATTACGTATTATCACCTTATAAATTGAAATTAATAAAAAAATCTCAGAAACATTTACCTTATTAAACTGAAGATTCAATTTGATGGAAGTTCGAGATACGAAGTTACCTCCATTGTCTTCGTTATGATCTGATATTAAATTCAAAATATTTGTAAAGGAAAATTCTTTGATCGATTTCGGAAAATAAAAAAGAAAAACAAGGAAGGAATAAGAAATAAACGGATAAGTTAAATTGGTCCCTATCCACGCCTGTCCTGAATGTACAAATAAATTAGAAAACTGCTTTTTTCGCACGAATAAATTTCCTCAAATACCAATTAGAAATAAGAAATCTGATACAGAATACTGCCCAATTATTGAATGATTAGTTGGCCGAGTGGTTAAAGACCCTAATCGCCATAATACTCGCTTATTTTGGGACTAGATGGCGCTGTGTGGGATGTCCCGTGTATTATTATTATCATTATCCAATGTACAAAAGAAAAACACTATCTCGAAAAACATTACTTTCGTATATGTAATTTGAAGGGACTCTTTACCCACCTATATGTACTGAATCGGATATTTCAGTTCATTAATTACATTGGCCAACAAAAAAAAAATGTTTGTCAAACCTTTTTGAGCTACTTCACTTGAATCTTATGTATTTTTGGGCGCTGAAATCGTATTTGGTAAGTATTTTTTTTATACTCCATAATTCTCTCATATTATGACATACAATATTTTTTCACAAAGTCAGTCATTAAAAACCATCATCAACATCAAAAAAACATTGGTTTTTTTGATGTTATTTTTAATATTTGTAGTCAAAATGAAAATGGTAATTCAGACGATGCAGCCCGATGACAGACGGACGGACGGACAGCAGACCCTTAGGAATAGGGTTTCCGTTGATATTATTTGGGTACGTATACCTAACAAAATGTGTTAGGAAAGTTTTTGTAACCACGATTAGTCGTACTTAGAGTGTGAATTAAAAACACATACATAGGGTAAATTGCAATGCGAGGTTATATTAGCTGAAAGAGAACAAAGAGTTTTATACACTACAGCTACAGGTGGATAACATTTAAAACATTTTTTTTTCACATTTTGTATTATATATTTTTTGATATATATTTGAATGATATAAATTTGCTACCATACGGGGGCAATCCAAAAAAGCTAATGATAACAAAATCGGGGGATACAGTTTGGCGTTGTAGTTTCGAATCTATCCTCTACATACAAAATTAAATTTACAACTGGATACATATTGGATAGCTAAAGGATCAAAGAATTCATTAGGTACGATAGAAACGAGCACAGTGACGCATTGCATGCGGTGGAGGGGGAAGCGTCGCCATTTTGAGGTTATTTTGCCGCGTATCGAATCGAGATTTGCAATGAATTAGAATAAATTTTGACTCGGCGAAGGTGCGATATTCGATTAAGTTTTAATCGTCAGCTGTCATCAAAATCTATCAATTGTATATAAAACATTAGTTTAAAGTAGAGACAGTGAACATAAATAAGTGTTAGAATAAAAAAACTATTATTAAAAATATATAATGTCGGCCTATACGCGTCAAAAAGCCAAAACCAAATACAGAGATCGTATGCGGTTGAAAAGGGCTTTTCAGGCTGTGTTCTCAAGAATAATCGAATGGTAATAATAAAACACCATATGATTGAGTCAAGCAGTGCCGGGAACGTAGAAGAATGAATGCGGCCGAGCGGATCAACGACTATGCCAGTTGGTATATCTGCAGCTCCAGCGATTGAAACTATGCAATCATCATCGTCATCATCAGCCAATTTTTACCCCACTGCAGGGGCTTAGGCCTCCCCCAGGGTGAGGAAGGGGGCTTGGAGCTTAAGTCCACCACGCTGCTCCACTGCGGGTTGGGAACTGCAACGACCGCCATCTATTGACAGCGTCCGGGACCGACTGCTTAACGTGCTCTCCGAAGCACGGTGTCAGTGATATTGTGTACTTAAGTCAGAAAAACTCATTGGTACACGCCCGGATTCGAACCATGGCCCTATGGGGCCTTATAAATTTGAGACAGGTTCGTTGCGCTCTGGGCTATCATGACAAATGCTAAACTATGCAAGTATATGATGAAATCGCTTCTACATCGACAAAGAACTGTATAGGCATAGATTGTGGTCGATCGTCGATTATGAAGACACATAAGGGCAGCAGAAATAATAATTTATATAAAAAATATAATTCGTTACATAAACGTATTCATGTACAACACACGGCCGTGTCTATGACACAGCCACATCCCAATTTTTTTATTTTAATATTAAAATGTGAGAAATTTGTGGATCATGAAACTTTTTTTCTATAGTTAAAATTACTGAAAAAGTTTTTTATAGTTTTGGTTATATTTTTTTATATATTAAAATGTACGTATTTTTAGTACAAAACACATGTGACGTTATATTTATGTTATCTTAAAAAAAATCTGTTATGCCTTCAAAAAAATCTATTTTTTTTTTGTCGATTAATCAGACTCATTCTACAAATACGCAAAATTTTGAAACCTTTTCTAAACTTATAAACATTACTCCAGAAAGACAATCTGAGAAGGCCTATCTATTATAAACTTACGGAGATAGTTCTACTAAAAGAAATTGTCAATCTGTTTGATCGTGAGTGGCACGAAAGATTTCCCAGAAGATACATGCCGGTACTAGAATATTGATGTTTTAATGTGGTAATTTGATTTTCTACCTACCTACACATTTATTTCTAAGTCGCAAGACGTGGAAGAGCATTTCCGTATGTTTGTTGGCCAATCATGCTTAACAATAAACTATATATTGAAACCAATATAATGCGTCCTGCAGTACATACTTATCCCAGAAGAAGAGTGCATGCACTCTTTTAACATGGCAGTTTTTATTTACATTGTATGTAAGGATCTATATATCTATGATTTCAATTTCAATCTATATGGTTTCGAGAGGTCATTATTTTTAGGGTTACGTACATCACATTAGAAAACCGGCCAAGTGCGAGTCGGACTCACGCACCGAGGGTTCCGTACAAACCTGTAGATATATAAGTAAAAGTAATTTGATTTTATTACAGCTTAAAAGTATTATAGACCTGAGTATTTGACATGAATTTCAATTTAATACGAAAGGAATAGTAAGTTTAAAATTATTAAAAATATTTTTATTATATGATGTAACTAAAAATTTATACTTTTTGTAATTTTTCTTTTATCTGTGCTAAAAGATGTTCTTTCGTTCTAAATTTCATGATTCTGAGTTTACGGGAAGTACCCTGTAGGTTTTGATTCCCTTGCAAATATAGAAAATTTGTAGCATAAACGACTGTATCCTTTGATTGCGTTGGCTTAGAAATTTGATTTTTTCACAGCTCCAAGGGACAGTAGTAAGTAGACCTGAGTATTTGATATGAATTTAAGTTTGATACCTCCACGCGTTCCTGAAAAAAGGGTCTTTACACACAGACAGACGGACGGACAACAAAGTGATCTTATAAGGGTTCCGTTTTTTCCTTTGAGGTTCGTAACCCTAAAAACTGAACCTTTATAAGATCGCTTCGTTTTCTGTCGTTCTGTCTGTGAAAATATCGTTTTCACGGAAACCCCTATCATCTAATTAACATTACGAGTATATAGCGAGTTCGGCTGACTATAGCCCTTTAAAGAGCATGTGGAGCTCACCAATAAAAAATAAATTGAAAAAAAAACATGTTTTTCTTGGTAACCGTTAGTTTACGCCATTTGGTCACTTGAAACTTTTCGTTTAGTTTGGTAAGCTCTACACGTTCTATAAGTTCGGACTACGTTCAGCCGAACACGGTACATAGTCCCGTTAAAAAAGCACAATTTTTATTCAATGTAATAAAATGAGACGGCCTTTCAGAATATAAGTATTTTGATAGTAACTAATTAAATTCAAAACATTTTTTTTAAAACGCATTGAACGGGTAACTACGCACTACTCGTTCATTCGCTGATAATAGCGTCACTAATCGAAGGCGAATCAATTCACTAATATTGTGTGATACGTCTCCTTGGCTGTATGGATATATCTACATAGCTTAGTTATAATATATTTGGACAGAGTTGGTTAATAATAATTCGAATATATTCGGAGCTAAATGAATAAGCCCACATATCCTTCTCTTCAGAAAATGGATTACGTATACATCCCGAACCCCTTTGTCATCTCCCAACAGAGATTAATTAAGTGGTATTAACCGTTATTTATTTATGTAATTTAATACCTAATTTTCGAGGAATCCCTGATTATGAGTCCAGGTGAAATAACACCCGCGAATAATATTAATAATAATACCTTCGACATCTCACAGAACGGCATCTAGTCCCAATCTAAGCAGAGTTGGTATTATGGGCACTAGACAACTGATATACATGCTTAAAATTTTTTTTAATATAATATATACATATTCAGACATATTCAGGCACACAATTATTTGTGTCGGGCGGGAATCGAACTCACGACCTGTGGTTCGCCAGTTAGGGTCTTTAACCACTTGGCCAATCGGTCAGTGTAATACAATTGAAGATCGCAACCGACATAGGAATGAAATTGATATGATCCAAAATCTTCCATATTGTAGACACAGTGCTTACATATTGCAGCACGGACTCCTAAAAAAAACGTATATAAAAACAATCCAGGTCAATACTTTATTAAATTCACCCGTCTTCAATAAACTTGACCTTCGTGTCGTTGTCGATACTCTATTCTATTCTAGACTCAACTATGTTTTATAATAGTGGGTTCAAACATTCTAGCGTTGAAAAACAAATGAGTTTGGTTGGTGATCGCCTATTTTAGCTGTATTTTTCTTGCATAAAATATAGTCAGGGTATTTGACTAATATTGAAAATATTATATTTAACAAAAAAATATAAAAAAATACTTTATTTGATAACAAAATTTATAAAAGAAATTGTATTCAGTTGAAAAGTATGGAACTTATAAGCTATTAAAGCTTTTCTTGAAAAAATGAATATAACGTTATATCGAATGGCCTGACGTCGCACCGTATTGTGTCTCTAGCTGTCTACCAGGACATTTTAAACATTAATAACTTAATTATCAATTATTTAATAATTAAAAACAATTCACTGTTATTATATATTTAGAAAACCTTTTTATTTAATTTTTTTTTAAATAGTCACCTAATAGTTATGGAATATGGGTAATCGACAACTGCACGTGAGAATATTATAAAGTTACCAACAGATATCCATTTGTTAGTATTCAGTTACTCAAACTACTGGGCTGGGTTGGTGGGGAGAAGGAGGAGCTATTATTTTGGGTGGAAACAGCGAGAAAACTAAGTTCTCGAGAATGGTAAATTTAAAAAAAAATTCCTAACGAGACCCTTATTATATTTTAAAATATGAAAATAATATACATAATACCGATGTCAAGCGGGGTCAACAGACAGAAGGACAAACACAGGGCGGGGTTATCGACCGCGAGTTAGTGACGCGTGTTCATTGTATGGTAATTGTGGACATCATCGCAAAGGGACAAACGATGGATTTGCCTTGTTTTATACAGTCGTATAAAAAAAAATGTATATTGTTTATATTCAACCGACTTCAAAAAAACGGTGGTTCACAATTATTTTTTTTGTGTGTATGTTATGCGATGTCTTCACCGATTGAGAATAGATTCACTTGATTTTTTAGAGTTCTATACCCAAAGGATACTAACGGGATTGTCCGTCTGTCCGTCCGTCACAGGTAGTTTCATTGAAAATACAATATTATAGTGATCTATGTATACGTGATCTGATAAAGGAAAAGATAGGCAATCAAAGGGACCTTCTCTGGGATTTACAACAGCTACCTGTATTTGGGCTAATACCCTTCGTTTTGACGCGGCCTTCTATTTGAGTTTCTTTTTATGTCAAGTTTTGACTGGCATCGGGAAAATCGCGGCTACAAAAACAGCGGGAAAGCGGAAGTGGAGCGGGTACAGTAAGAAAGAATAGTCGTGATTTGTTTTCGCTACAGTTCCGTATTTTTCTTTACCTATTTTTTTTTTTTTTTTGAACCATCGATTGGCGAATTACATCAAAAAAATGTTTTTACGTGATTTCATTAGATACACCATTTTTATAGTGCTTCATACATAACACCTACCTTCCGAAATTTATCTGTATATTACCGACGGTCTCCAAGTATAATGGCTGTGACGGACGGCCGGACAGACAGACAGACAGACAAACAAACGGACAAGACGAAATCATATAAGGGTTCCGTTTTATGCCATTTTGCTAAGGATCCCTAACAATATTCATTGGAGGACAAAGGATTAAATAATATTTTGTGTATATTTTAACACTGACAATAGCAGAGACAATGTTTCGGTCCAAAACCGACGGAACTAACGACATCAAAGACTAAAGGTTAAGAATTTAAAAAAAGGATTAGTAACTAATATTTGAAATATAAAACATTGATGTCAATATAGTATCGGATTATTATATATTCATAAGATATTAACTTTCGCCCGCGTCACCATGCATAAGTTTCCTGTATTTTTGTTCAGTTTCTTGTTCAAAATTCATAATCGGTAATAAGGTTGAAACTACAAAGAACAACAAGATAGTATCTAAAGGTCATAAGTCATAAGTTTTGACCTTTAGATACTATATTCCATCTCTTGAGAGAAACCCTTGTCAGTCGAAATGTACACCTGTTTATTTTTGCATGTTGATTTATTAGTACAATGCTATAGTTGATAAAGTGCACTAATAAGTAGGACACAAATATTACAAAATCGTCAGGGGTTCGGCCGCGTTGACTACACATTTGTACCGAGACTACAAAAACGGCGCGACGTTCGAAGACATTGTTAGATTTTCTGAAAAATTCTGAAACTTTAGAGGTCACCTTTTTCATATTTTTCATTTAAAGTATGTTCGTTTTCGGTTTTCAAAAATGTTCACTTTTTTTTTTAAATAATATAAACCGTACAAGCTAATTAAGAAACCGAGAAAAAGCCGTTTTGAAGAAAAACCTGCTTACTCAGCGTCCTTTAGTGGCCTTTAGCTGCAATCTTGTTTGAGCATCTGACTTTGCCTCTGAGCAGACGTATATGATAAATATGCAAAACACCGCAACAGAATCGGCCAAGCTGTTTCAGATCAAAATCGGCTACACCGTTTTGAAGAAAACACATTTACTGCAGATTCTATTATGTCGGCTCCATAGACATATATATACTAGCGTAGGAGACCAACTGACATCTAAACATCCCATGACCGAAACGGAAATGAGTATGTGTGCAAAATTCACATGTGGTTGAGCCAGTTTTAGTGATGTGCATGGGTGTTTTTTATATTATCGATAGCACGTAGTACTTTCATGATAATGTGTCGTTGAAATTACCGCGTTATCATAAGTCGCAATCGGCAATCCTATTTATTATTTTGAATCTGCTATACTACATAATTTTTGTTTTGAGTTACTTTTCCTAACTTTCAGTTTTTTAAAATGACAAATCATCAATCAGTCAATTCAAATGCCATTTCCTTTACTCCAATAAATTTTTTTTTTTTTGTTAACAGTTGATAATAAAAAATTTGCAGAAGTAAAGAAAGCGTTAACATCATTATGGAAATTTTAATATTTAGTTGAATACAAGCCACGTAATAAATAAAACAATATAAATAAACGATTTTTATTTTTAATTACAATACGTCACGTTGCAACGCATAACAACAAAATTTTAACTCTTTGTAAACAAAAAAATGAGAATGTACAAAACAAAAACATTTACAATGGAGAAGTTCATGATGTTCAAAATATACAATTTAACTCGATAGAATGTAAAGATAAACCAAAACTAATAAAACAGTGAAAGTTTTTTTTTTTAAATTCGTCAATAAATGACTGAGAAATAAATTATTGATATTTATTAATTTGACAACCGCTTAGCCTAGTGGGTAGCGACCCTGCCTACGAAGCTGGAGGTCCCGGGTTCGAATCCTAGGTCGGGTCAGTATTTATATGATGAATATGGATACTGGTACCGGGTCTTGGTTGTTATATGTGTGTGGTGTCTTCGCTTGGTACCCAAAACACAAGCTAATGTTTAGTTTGGGGCCACGACGTTGTAATGTGCACGTTATTATTATTATTATGTATTTTCGTGCGGTTTGACTGGTGGCTTCTTACTGCCCATGACGTCACATTGTCTACTCGATTGAGTGTCGCGTCGTCTCACTGCACCACAAATTATGCCTTGGATGCCTTGGACTAGTCTATAATATCTTTTGTTTCTTTATGTAATAGGTAATTAAGTTTTATTTAAATATAAAGGAACAAGTTTCTGTAAAAGACAAAGTGATAATTTGCCTAAAATTGATATTTTCACTGTGATGGACTTTTTCTTCAAATCAATTTTATATTAGTGCTGAAATAAAGGTTTAGGCTCTAAAGTTGAAGGTCCTGGTGATATATCCCGGTAAACGTACGCTGACACTGATCGCTTGGTCTTCAGATTGACCTGTACAGAAATTACAGTTGGCATAAATGCTCTGACTTTAGATATTAAGTATTATTAGTATATTACTTAATATACTTAGTAAGCACATATGAAAAAAAAGAAACCCCTAACGGCACAAATTCAGTAGGTATAGATCCTTTCTTCAAAAGTCGTCGGTGATTTAGTTAGACAAAACAGTTATCCGTAAAATGTCTACTGCAAACCAAAGAATGTTTTCGAGGAGTCCCACCTGTTCTATTTAACATTTTTTCCATTGTTCTATGCTAACCGTGTTTACAGGAAACCTGGATATTATGAAAGAGTCATCATTATCAGGAAGCATTTTTTAACACCGCAGTTTCTTGGAGGAAAATGAGAAACTATTGTATACAGTAGTTTTGTCATTCAAAGTTAAATTATTTACGACGTTCATAATCAGAGAACAGATAGAACGTCAGACTTTAAATCATAAATAAATAACGATTAAAATTAATTGTGTATATATCTTATATTTTCATTTGAAAAACTCTTGTATTTACATATATACCCTATATGTAGTATATATGTATAGATGTCATACTTTCTTTTACAATGTGCTGCCAGGCTAAATAAACCTCACAATATGTTTAAAAACAGTTAACGACATCATTCCAGTGGAACAGGTGCAATTAGGTAATATCAAATTTACAAAATATTTATATTTGAAAATATCGACATATCGATAGATTTTGTGCAATCCCTATGCTTAATTGTTTGATTGTAATTTTACACAATATTTTTGTATCGTACACATAATTGTTTAAAATAACAAATTATTTACAAAATGAAGTATTTACCGTATACTACTCATGTATAACCAAGTAAATTTAGGATCGCTTTTTATAAAAATAAGCATTAAGATAACAATATGTTATTGGCAGTACTTACCGGTGAAATGTCTCTTTATTTGGATTATTAACATATGTTACAGTGCAATTTAAAACTGAACACTACACCATTTTTATCACAAGAATTAATTTTTGTAGAATTCAAAACGATTATAACACAAAATAGAAAACAAAGCTGGACCTTATTTTGACAAGTGAGTAAAGAAGACTAAATGTGTTCAAAGAGGTTTTACGTCAGATTTTCTTGCATTTCTTTCTCGCATGTAGGATTTCCGCAAAGAGCTGGATGTCATTCGCACACTGTGTTCCTCTCTTACGCTAGTATATATACCTTTATGGTCGGCTCATAAACCTGCTTTGAGTTGATATCTATATGACGCGGAAAACCCGATTAAAATAAAATTAGATGTTTTGGGACATGTCATGTCTTTAAGTCAAATTTTTAGTTTTTAAACCCATGAAGATCCATCAAAATCGGTTCAATCTTTTTGCTTGTTGCTTGAACAAAACACAGTTACAGTTATATAACAGTATGGATTACTATTAATTTTATTGTACTAATTCCGTCACAATTGAAATTACGATATACATCTCTTGGCTACTTAACTTTTAATTCTATCATAAATTAGAAAAAAGTTACATTAAAACAAGTAGTCTTGGGTTTTCATTTAATTTACATAGAGTACGTTTCCTATGTTTTTCGAGTATCAGAATGTGCAAATCACATATGATTTCGTATAAATTAAGTACGTATTTTCTGTAAAAAAGAAATATTTGAAAAAAAAAACGTATGGGATAATAATTATATTGTAAGATTAAACATTTTCCAATATTATTTTTCAAAGCTGTACGTACAAATAATCACAGAAGTAATTGGCAACTACCGAATATTTAAAATCAATTAAAATCACATAAAGCCATAGAATTATGTATTTAAATACACTATTTCAAATATACATTTACTAACAAAAAATACTTAACATATTTAATACTTTGTTAACTTTTGTACACTCGCCTGTTCGGTTTGTTATTTCATTGTCGGACGCTTTTACGGTAAACATTTTGGCAGGCGTTTTAATTTAAGACGCTATAAAAATTGTGAATTACGTATATACAACACGACAGTTGTGTATTGGAATTTCGATTTAAGTGAAATTAAATTTTTGTGTTCACGGCTTTTTCTGCTGGGGCTGGAGGCTGCACAATTAATGCAATTTTACAGAAAACTAAACGTATAGGCAATGACTGCGCTTACAGCCGTGAGCTTTTCACGACACGTATTATTGCATACAAATATCAACTCATGCATATATCATATTTATCATGTTAAAGTTTTAAGTTAAAGTATAGGTACGTTACTTTTTTGTTACTGCTTTGCGAGTTTTGTATGGTCACTCATGTTTAAGTTTTAGAATTTCGTCGCATATTATTTAGTGGTTCTTGGACTATAAGCGTTCAAACAGTTATACAAGCAGACAAAAAATCAACAGATTTCGCGCTTCTCGCAACTATCGGAGGACATTGAAAATGAACAACAAAAATAAAAACTTATACTTAACACATTTTTGTCAAACTATATTATTAAATTTATAAGAAAAGTTATGAATGAATTTGCGAAAATTAGGTACCACACGATACCCCGCTAGCTCTTGCATCTTTTAGCACTACTGCCTTTCGTATATATTTATAACTTTCTGGAATATAGCCGAATCTCCCTCTCCGGGGTAACTGATCTGATAATCAATTTATTTTGACTTTCAATAAGTGTGTGTAAACATCTTATATTGAATAAAAACTTTTTGAATTTGAATTCAATTGAAAGGGCACGTGCACAACCCAAAGTTTTCGACTGAATCCAAAATTTTTTTTTCGAATCTTTAGACAATCTATCTGTCTCGGGAACTTTTTTTTATTATTTCGATATTGGCTTTCGTTGTCGACATAATCTACTTTTTGTCCAAAACTTCGGGAAATTTCGCCTTTTTACCATTTTTGACTTTCCGAAAAAGGAAAGGACCGATTTAAAAAAAATTTGTATCATACGATGCCCCACAAGGCCTTGCATTTTTTGACACCATTGCTTTTTGTCTACCATTACGAATTTCAGACATATAGCCGAATTACACTCCCCCACGAAAACGATCTGATAAACATTTCAATGTTAAAATATCAAGTGTTTATAGGTCGGAGGCACCGACAAGTCAACCTCATAGACCACGCTTTGACAGGGAGTAGCATTCGCCAAGGCTATGTAGTGACACTACATAACTACGTCTCTTGTGAGCGGTCAGTTGGAAGCACGTCTGAAGCCATTAAATTGTCAATTTTGAACGAGCCAATGAAAACTAGCCGACCTCTCCCCGCACCCCGCCACGCGACGTCTATAGGTTGACTGGTCTGTGGTCGGAGGTGAATTCATTTAATCGCTTAAAATTAATTTCCTAACAACATCTGAGACATAGAGACATTGATAACTTCGTCCGTAACTATTTCAAATATTGGTTACTTTTTTACGTACTTTTAATTTTACGTACTTTATTGATGGTTATAGACCAAATGATGTTTTGCCGGTTAAAAGCTGCTAAATAATTTAGTGTCCCAGTATGTATACATAAAATTTTACAATTGCCATTTACCAATTTTTTTTTTATTTAGATATAACACTCACCTGCAATTTTCCTTTCACGCATTTTCCTCCACAACTGTTCTGCTTTTCGCATCGGCCAGTTTTCCACTTTCGCACTGAAACTTCTGAAGAACTTGTACTCTTTGAAATGCGACATTCTTCTCTCAATCTTACTTGGAGCATGTCCCGATGGAGGGGGTGACGGCGCTTTTGGTGTATTTGACGGGGAAGCCATTTTCGCATTAACGTGATTGTTTCAAGTAAAAAAAAAAAACAAATTGTTTGCAAAATTGTTCAAATTAACTCATATTAATATTTATTTGTATTCCCTCTTTAGGTTTTAATTTTGAATTAATATTCAAATAGATTTTTTTCGTAATTTACTATAGGAAAAATTTACATTAACTTCTCGTGTACTTTAAATTACAAACTTTACTAATTTCTAATTGAACTTCATTTTTTTTTAACTTCTAATTATTTAGTGCTGACTCGTCGTATTTTCATGAAATTATTTAATGTAAATTACGTAGCTTAATTAAAAGAACGATTAGTCAGTGTAAACAATTTTTCAGATGAGTAGGTAATTTCAGCTGGTTGAACTGATCCCGCCGCCTCCCGTTTACGTTCGACTGAAAAAGAAAAAATTCACAGAGATGTAATTTTGCGGTAATATCAATTCGAATTTGAACTGAAAAATAAACAGTTTTTTTGTTTATTAATCTTAAATCGTAGTTTTTAATAGGAGTCAGAGTACCTCCCCAATAGGTAAGTGGGGATGTTTTTTCCGCTAATCCCATCATATGAGGTATGATTAAGTAGGTCTTTCAAAATTAAATTTTTGTACGTCCTGTAGACTTCTTTTTATTTTAACTCCTTTAAAAATCGGAAAAAATCTTATAGGTAGTATACATTGACTATGATAGGTACTAAATCAAAATTGGTTCCAGTAATTTCAATATATTCATTCCGGAGTAATTGAGTAAACGCCGTTCAAATAGAAAAATGTGTATGAAACTAAATGCAGCGATGTTCAACTATTAGGTGTTACAAGTTAAAAGACATGGAGGCCTGTTTTGACTACATCACAAAAATCTGACATTTATTGACATTTCTAGACTTAAATTGTGAAAAAAGTCGTAAAGTATTTACTTTTACCGGCCTTTTTCAGGGATAAAATCGAAAAAGGTCGTTAATTCTTGTATGGATTTAGATGCTGTTCTGATCACTGGGGTTAATTACTGGGTCATATTCACTTCTATCTTTAAACTTGGCGTGAAATAATATGCCTACGAGACCGTATGAAGGATCCATTTTATTTTATTTAGCTATCCGGAACCCCTCTATCGTCCGCCATCCACTAAATCGTTTTTAAAACTATTTTGACAACTTGTTATAAAATATCAAAACTTTATAAATAAGGTATAGGTTTGAACAAAGAATTCGCTTCGTTTGTACAAATTTCAAAGTAATTGCAATCCAATCAATGAGAAATCTCGTTTTGAATTTATACGTAAATGTTAATCAAACCAATTTTTACTGTCCCTTTGCTGGTGGACTTTGCTGTTTGTTTATCTGTCTGTCTCACAGACATATTATAGCATCGCATGTACTTAGTACGTACACAGACCAACATAGTGTGAGAGGCACTGGTGAAAGAAAATATCATAAACGGTAACCTAAAATGTGTGAAAAAGAAAGCTATATACAAAAACTGTTAAATGTAAAGCAAGTAAAGCCCCAGAAGATCCCGGCGTGGTTGTTTTTTCGCTTGTTTTTTATGTTTTTAAACCGAAATCTACGTTCTTTATAGGAATTGTTGTTATATTTTATAATGGTTCCGTGTGCAGTTACTGATTGTCATTTTAGTCATCGGAATAACACCAATAAATATAAATTTTTCAAGTCAGTATTATGATATATTGTGTCAATAACTTTTAAGGTAGGTAAATACCTACCTTAAAAGTTATTGACACAATAGAATAAATATTCTATATCGTTTAAGATTTGCATAAATGTACGGAAACGCTCTGTTCGCTAAATTCGAAAACTAAAATCGAATGCCTAAAAACTTTTTGGTGAAATGTTTTGAATAAAAGAAAATTATAGTGCAATTAATTAGACACATCGACAATAATTGTATTTCTTACGAGAAATGTGTACTAGCAAATTTTCATACAAATTCCGAACCCCGCACATTTAAGTTTTTTTCATATGAAGTTTCAAAATATTTAAAAAACCTTGTTTTTGTTGATTCGAATACCATTTCATTTTTTTTGCGCCAATCGGTTAAGGTTTAATGGGGTGCAACGATAAACGCCGTTCGTATAAAAATTTACCACTACACCTCTTAAATCGAACCCTTAGTGTGATAACTTGTGGTGATAGTATTAATAATATTTACCAAAAGACACCTTAAAGCGAGGGAATATTATCCAAGTTTATAAACTATATTCGTTTCATACATAAATGTTGAATTGATCCCAGCGCGCCTCTAATATGTATAGAAAAGCCTTTCTCATAATATTGCTACGACCGACGAGGTTGTGTGTACAATACTACTAGAGGCCTCGTGATCTACCGTCCAACGAAATCTAATAATGCATTTTCAATGTTCGCTAAGTGAGGGGCACTGAAATAAGGGTGTCAATGGAATCGGGATATATAGAGTTTGTAAATGTCTTGCAGCACGAAATAAATCTAAAAAGCTGGGGTCCGACAGCTTATGATAATGATTTTCCGGAATTTTGTTTCTTATATAAATAAGAGTGTTCAGTGTAAGGTTCGAACAGTTACTACGTTTGAAATTTTATTTATATTCCTACTTACAGTAAACTAGAAGTCTAAACGTATAGTTTTTTGCTTCATTTAGTAATTTTTTTATTTTAATTGAAATGCTGATAGTTTTTTTTTTTTTTACTTATTTAGGGTGCTTTTTCAATTTAATACGTCTCATTTAATATATTATGAAATTTTAATATTAATTTGTAGGTATTAATTTTTTTTTGTCTTTATATTTAATTTTTGTATTTTTTTTAAAGTTTAAATATTTTAGGTGATCAAAAATATATAAATTTAATTTAAATGTAATGTAAACTGTTTTTTGGACATATGATCTATTTAGTGAAAAACTGCGTAAGGATATAAATAAACTTAATAAACCGTATATTATATTGAATAATGATTATTCGATTTAAATTTCTACGAAATCGGTTTTGTGAGTCTTGAGTCATAAAAGTAAATAATCAAAAAATACAAGTAGGTATGTAACAGGAAAATACGAAAATAAATAAATGGACCTAAATGTATACAGACGTGCCGCTAGATATTACAAAAAAAATATGCTCAACAAAATTATATTTTGTACAAAAAAACATTTTCGAAGCAACGTTTTAAATGTTTAAAAGGTAAAAATAAAAAAGAAAGTAAATATAAATGAAATTTATTTAATACCTTTTTTTATTTTTTTGCCAATGCTAACACGAGGATATGACTACGTACCTGCTAAACTATGAAAGTGAGCTGTTTTTAATGCCTATTGCTATTTATTTGACAACGATTATGAGCTAAAACGCTTTCTAAATTTACTATAATAGTATAATGAAATTTTATTATGAAAAAGCGAAAAACGCAATACAACCCACAAAAAAATTATTTCTATTTATTGACCTGATGCGATGTTAGTAATACAAAGTTGGTGGAAGCGTTTATAATTAGAAAATTTTATTGTTCAAGTTGCAGTTCCCTTTTGTCGTCCTGTCACAGACAAATGGCATGTACCTACATGCCATTTGTCTGTAAATCGGTGTATTAGTAGTTACAACATTGCTGAAGAACCAGGTACCGACCATAGTGTTAGGGTATCACACAAGCTTACTGAAAGATAACTTAAAGAAAGCGTACCATTTTTGAAAATATTGATCACTGGTGATGATAAGTGGATCGCATATAAAAAGAATGTACGCAAAAAATCATGGTAAAAGTGGGGCAAAGCTTAGCTGTAGTTAAATTCGGATTAACGTCCAATGTATTGATTTTGATAGATAGTGAGATTGGAAGAACATCATTCATTACAAGTTTTTACCACTGGGCACAACTAGCGATTCGAATGTGTACAGCTGAAAAAATTAAAGCATGCAATTGAGAAAAAAAACGGCCGGAATTCATCAATAGAAAGAGTTTCGTCTTTCATCATGAGAACGCCAGGCCACATACGTTTTTAGCCACTCAGGAAAAATTTGAAGAGATCGGCTGAGAAGTGTTAATGTATCCATCGTATAGCCCTGACTTGCACCCTCAGATTCCCACTTGTTTCGCCCTCTTCTGAATTCTTTAGTTAGTCTAAGGCAAACATTAATAGAAGACTGTGAAAACTACTTGTTGTAGTTTTTTTGACCAGAAACCCAAAAATTTCTACAGCAACGGGATCACCTACAAGATGGCAACAAGTTATTGAACAAAACGGTAAATACTAGTACATATATATTGTAAATAAATGTAATTAAATTATGAAAAAAAAAATCTTTAAATTTATTTATAAAATAGGAACATACATTCTCCTCAACCTTAATAAAACAAGATTTAATAAAATAAAGATTTAAAGCGCAGTTAATAAAAATCATTCCAATTCACGTCGTTCGTCAAGTATGCGTATGAATTTCGACTATTTACAAAGATAATTTAAATACGCCACTTTGGCATCCTCGACGCAAAGAACTGTTTATTTATTCTCAAAGCATAGAATCGATGAAATGCCAAGAAGTAAGCGTCTGTTCGTTTTATTGTGAAAAACGTATGATTTTTTTTCCGACAAATTGTGGAAATTGAATTCATTTACGAGTTTATTTGAAATAGTCCTCGTTTCTTATAAATCTATAAATAAATTACAAATTTAGAATAGACTTGTATTTAGCTCTCAGTTTTTTAGATTTCTATACTCAAATGTATATTCACATAAAAATTTTGCATCTATGCTTTTTAAATAAGGAGATCTCGAGGATCAAATATTTTCGATGACTAATGAAATATATTATAATTATTATATATTATAGTGAGAGCACTGTGTTGGCCTCTTTAGGCTATATTAAAAATAATATTGGTCTTTTCTTTAGACCAAGTCATATTTTGAAAACGTATTTTCGAATTAGTGCACTTGCATATAGTACTAAAAAAAGATAAAAAAGAAAAAAGGGATGAAAATACTGTATGATGATAATAATAATAATAACCAAATTCATTTATTGCCAAAAACCAAAAAAAAGCAGTTACGGGAATCCTTAACAATTAGTGGATATCTACTCACAAGTTTCCCGATTAGTAATTTTGTATTTTTTTTTTATTTTGATGCTCATTTATACCTGTTTTTTTATTATATGGTAATTTGAATTACATAGATAAAAACATTTGGACTTAAAATTTTGAATAATAAATATATAACCGCGATTATTACTATTGTTTTCATGGTAGTACTATTTTATTTTAGTAATAATAGTGAGAAAATTTAACTGAGAAAATGTGCCTTGTGATTGTGATGTGATTATCTGCTTCAAGAAAATACTGTAGTTGCTATTTGTATGTCCGACAGACGCTGTTTGCGCTTATATGAAGTGCGAAAGAAATTAATATGTTATGATTCCAGAAATAACTGATTACCTTCTATCAAAATCGCAAGTTATTTATCTTGGTGGCGTCACTTTTCACAATTGTTTACGTAAATAATTTACCACTGAAATATTTACACCAATATTACTAAACAAACATTTTGTAACTATATAACTTCTAAACAAAATAATGTCGCAGAAGCACAATCACAGCGTACGTTGATTAGGTTTTCAAATATTTTAATTTATAAACTATTTAATATTTATATACACTTGCAATAAAATAAATTATTAATTAACAAAGTTCCAATCTACGTGGAGTGCAGCGAAGCTTGCGAAATTTATGAAAAGCGTGTTGACTACGCGCGCGAATCTACAGGTCTGAGGGTGGCAGCGTTGACATGATTTTCCCGCGTCACTGTTAGAACGAGATGAAAGATTCGATTTTCATTTCAGATATTTTATGCGTGAAAGAGACGTACATAGATTATGAATTACGTAAGAAAAGCGTGGGTGGAAAAGCTCCATTCGGCAGAGTGCTCGACGCAGAGATATAAAAGCTGTAAAAAAGTATGAAAGTGGTATCAAAGGAATGCAACGCGGTAATTAACGAAAAAGGGGTTAAATATAAAACATGGATTCGTTATTCATCGGCAAATTTAATAGGTACACTTTTTTGCATGAGGCGATATTTTTATTTTATATTAATATTTTGATATGTTTTATGAAATAGTCACAACTAATAGTACTGATAAACCATAATAAACTGTTCTGCGATATTTCGAAGAATGTGGTCACCATAGCCGTCACCCACGCTCGCATTAGCCATACGTTTATTTTTTCTTGGTGAGCTTATTAATAAAAAAAAATAAGGTCATATATTCACAAATATGGTGAATCGTTTTTTTTTCCTGTTACTGAACAAATCGAGTATTTTATCGGAGAACAAAAATTTGTAAAATCAAATCAAGTACAAAAAAATAACAAAAAGGAAATAAAAATAAATTTAATATAAACATAGATTATTTAAGGTGTTTAGGTATTTCAATATCTGCTTAAGTAGGTATTGAACAAAAATGCAATGCATGGTTCATTCTACGTTGCTCAAACCAAATTCTGTAGAATACAGCTTGTTTTTCATTCGGCTATAAATTCATGTATATACAAACCTGTTACAGAATTAACAAGACAGCAGAAATTACTTTATTTAGAATAAATAATTAACTGAATCAATTTCAATTATTTTTAATACGTGTTGTATGAAAATTAAAATATAAAAGTTCATAAAATTTAAATTAAAGAACTGTCAAACGAAGTCGGTAAAAGTATAAATAAACCTTACAAAAAGTACATTTAGGTATTTTAGAGTACAAGCTTAAACTTTTAAATTCCCCAAATAATTGATTGCGTTTAGTGAAAAATTGTACTTTAATAATTTGATATCTAAAAATAATTGTTAAAATTTAAATTAGGGTATGAATTCTGGTTAACACGTACAAATTATTACTACAATTATACAATATACAATTTATCTATTATGGACACTCACAGCAGGACTAGTTCGCCGATTTAAAGTTGCTCAGCGAGCTATGGAATGGGCTATGCTCGGGGTATCTCTGATGGATCATATCCGGAATGAAGTCATCCGTCAGAGAACAAAGGTGATCGACATAGCCTGCAAGATAGAGAAGTAAGCTGAAGTGGCAGTGGGCTGGTCACATCTGCCGAAGAACTGATGGACGATGGGGAAGAAAGGTTCTTGAGTGGAGACCACGAACCGGCAAACGTAGCATGGGACGCCCGCCGGCTCGCTGGACCGACGATATAAAGCTAGTTATACAGCTGGATGAACATGGCTGAGGATAGAGGAGTGTGGTGTGCCCTGGGAGAGGTATATGTCCAGCAGTGGACGTATATGGGCTGATGGATGGATGGATGGACAATTTATCTATACTTGAATATCACAAAGCTCACAATTAAATTATGATATGTTAATTGGTATAGAATTCAAACAAGGATAATATCTATACCTACTTTAAGACCTACTAACATAATATATTCAGAATCATTAAAGAATCCCTAGAATTTATTAGTAAATTTCGTCTTGAATACATTGATGTCATATATTAAATTCAGCAAAGCAAAAAAAGTAAATTCAGAACCAAGGCCACATGACCTTATAAATTTGAAACAGGTTCGCTGCTCTCGGGATATCACG
Source organism: Luffia ferchaultella (assembly GCA_949709985.1). Taxonomy (NCBI): domain Eukaryota; kingdom Metazoa; phylum Arthropoda; class Insecta; order Lepidoptera; family Psychidae; genus Luffia; species Luffia ferchaultella. Next base: position 4,499,777 of record OX453262.1, read on the forward strand.
ACGACACTTAATAATACTAAAGAATCAAAGTAAAATTTTGTGTTTTTGTGACAACCCTGATACACAGTCATGTCCAGACGCTGTGTCGGAGTTTCCCGAAACATCAAAGGTGTCGACCTGCTTTATGATATTTATACTATGATTATTCAGTGGTTCTTATGTTAGGGTTTTTTTTGCTCTGCTTCGTACCCCCTCCACTCGTGTTTACCAAGGGATACTGGGAGTTTGAGTTAATTGAGTGGGAGTGGGCCTCAGCGTTGTACGTGTGTACGTGTTTGTACGCGCATGCGTAGTACAAAGCTTGAGAAAAGGCATCACAAAAACCGTGGTGTTTCGTATACGTGTACGTACTCTTGTATCATTTCTCGAAAATGTAAGCTCTGAGTCTGAAAAAATCTACGTAATATATACGAATAAAATGTAAAATAGTTATCTAACTTTGTATCACTATGATCATTACTAAAACTTACAATTATCCTCGTCCCGAAATTTCACATTCGTCTCATTATCTTGAAACTAAAATTCTTGAAAGTTTTACTTCTACCACGTGTGAATTGCACACCTTTTTTTGTCTTAGTGTCGTGGTTTGGCTATAATCACGCCATTCAATGACGTACGATTTTACCTGATAACGTCCTTAAGATTTTTTTTTAAATAATTATACCTCGGACATCCCACACAGTGCCATCTAGTTCCAAACTAAGTAAAGCTTGTTCTATGGATACCAGACAACTGATATAAATACTTCAATATTCTTTATAATATATACATTTATAGATATTTCACACCCAGACACGACTTAAATAGACATGTTCATGCACACAAATATTTGTCCCGGGCGAGAATCGAACCCGTAACCCTTGGCTCCAGAGTTTCATAATAAATTATTTTATATACAGTGTTATTTTATAACGTTTGGTTGCCTTCTTTTTCACGACGCGCCCGAGACCTTGAGACCGAAACGGGGTGGTGCGTGCAGCAGCCGTAAATGATGACTAGAGTTATTGTTTTTTTCGGAAAAGGTTTGTGTAGTCATATCTCAATAGTTTCCTATTGTACTATGCTAAAAGGAAACAAAACAGCCATCGGTTTTTTACCAAAATTATTATTTTAAAATTTGGATAGTTGTTAAAATTTCACCTTCTATAATAAATACCCTGCGATTCACAAGGCGTATTTATTACATATACAAAATTATTTTTACATCATTTCCAAATTCTAACATTATGAACTTTGGTGAAACTAATAAAATCACTTAGTGTATGAGATTTGGCAGTAAGTTACCGCATTATCTTGTGGATGCATGGGCGACTGGACTGGCATTAGCGTTTCCTCTCCGCTATATCCGAAGTCACTCCTTTTTCGAGCTTAGTATTTATAAGAGTAATCACGCTCTATCGATATTTTTTTCAGGAAAAAATATTTTATTGTGAAAATTTACTACCGAGTTTCTTTCAAAAATGGAGTCTTTAAGATGACAACAAACATCTGAAAAAAAAATGGAAATATATAAATAAATTCCCTATAAGTTCTCACATTGATCCTATTCATCTTGGCATTCAATAAGTGTGTACTTCTTTTCCAGCAGCCCATTATACTCCACTGCAGGGGCTTAGGCTTCCCCTCGTGGGCAGGAGGATTTGAAGCTTAATCCACTACGCTGCTCCAGTGAAAGTAGGTGGATAAGTGTGTGTGTATAATAAATTTTTTAGTAAACAAAAAAAAATTATTTGTTTGAGTTTGATTTACATGGACATACCTATTCATATTTGGCGCTAACAAAAAAAATCGCGTTTATACCAGTACACGCGCTTTCCCTGTGTAGCAACAATTTAACAATGCGTACTCGTATAGCAATTTGCAAGCGAGTAACGAAATATTTCACGAAAAAAATTGTCGCTAATGGGGCACATATAATGCTTTGAATCTACTAAGAAAATTATATGTCAAAATAATGAAGTTAGAATTTTAATATTTTGACTAAACCGGTAGAACATGTCTGTTTGAGAACACAAATGTATGAAAAATTATGTTATTCGAAAAGCACTATGGTTAAGCTATAGATAAGCATATTATGGATGAATTTTTATAGTCACGTAAGCTACAGAATTTTAATAACATTTCATGTCCTTCCCGTAAATATTCTTCTGTGGAATTTTTCTCGAGACCCTTAGCTATGTAAATAAGGCCCCTTCAAAGTTCAAGCAGTTCCTGGTGTTATGACTTTCGACTTTCATACACACTATATTTAAATATGTGGGCACGTATATTAGTACGACAAAAAATAAATGTTACATCTGAGATCTGAAACGTTTGTCAAATTGTCTGTTAAACAGAAGTTAACCAACTTTTCAGGAGAAATATCAAATCAAATAATATGGAAAAGTAATTATAGAAAATAGGATTACAATAATCGCTTTTAGAACGTCGTAACTATTTAGTTCAGACTTTAAAAAATACCTTACGATAAAATATAACCAAAAATAATGGAAAAAAAATATCAAATATAAAGTAAACAATAAAACAAAAATTATTTACTATAAATTATTCACTTAATATGCACCTACATGATGCATAAAAAATAAAATAATCTTTACTTCAGGTGATGAAATACTATTGTAAATCTGTATCCAGTAAACATGTCAGAATGTCTACCGCCAAATCAGTTAATAATATAATATTAATACCTGAGACATCCCACACAGCGCCATCTAGTCCCAAAACTCCCAAACTAAGCAAAGCTTGTATTATGGGTATAAACAACTGATATACATACTTATATCGCTACATATTATAAAAGAAAGTCCCCCGCTGCGGCTGTCTGTCTGTCTGTCTGTCTGTCTGTAGGTCTGAACGCGATAAACTCAAAAACTACCAAACGGATTGGCATATGGTTGACACCAATGGATGTAATGATTTAAGAGGAAGGTTTATGTGTATAATTCAATAACGTTTTGTGAAAATTATTTGAAATATGACGATTATTGTTGAAGATGAGGAAAAAAATTTAACCGACGGGGAGCTTTCATCAAAAACGCTGCCTTATTCCTTTGAGATATAACAAAATAATATAATGAGGAATTGTTTCTTTTTTATAGGATTACCAAAAAGTCCGCGCTGGCATATGTCTATCTTTTATGAATAGCTTACAATACCTAATTTTATGTTTAAAAAAATGGTGTCATATGATGAGGTAATTGAAAAGCAATATGTACGGATGCAGTATTAATCCTTATCAAATTGAATACGTTATTTACCTCCATAATTTCATGCACATTATAATTGCCCTTTACACCATACAGTTTAAATTAATATCTTCGGAGTTATCGAGAAATAAAACTATAGCGCGACAAGCGGCTGGGCCGGCGGCGCGATGGCCGAGACCGGGGTCCTGCACCGACGCGACTCGCGTGATGTAAAATTACGCAAAAGTTATAAATTATTGTTGCATTAATAGAAATATTGTAGTTAGTTTTTATGTGTTTATTCTTTATTTTTTTTTCAAATATTTATGGAATTGTAAATAAAATACATTAAAAATACTCCAAGTAGCATGGTTTTACGCTACATTTAAATCTAACTGAAACCAATCGACATGTTGGACGTAACAAGCTGATACGATATTACGACAGAATAAACCCTACGGCTTATATACTCTGCTACCCGTGCGAAATCGGGGCGGGTCGCTAGTATATACATATATGTTTATATATATATAAACTTCACACCCAGCCACGAAACAAATAGACATGTTCAATGTCTACAACAATATTTGTTCCGGGCAGGAATCGAACCCGCGACCCTTGGCTCTTCAGTTAGGGTCTCTAACCACTTAGCCAATCGGTCAGTTGATGTTGGTAAACTTGTTTGAATGGGAATGTATATTAAATACACTAGGGTATTAGTGTTTGGGTGATTTGATGGAATAATGGAATTACCGAAATGCTACCTTTCTCCCATCATCGGCTTATAAATTACAAATCACTTAACTACCCTACAGCGACATAATCAACCAACCATCCATTCCATATCAGCTCATTATGCTCCACTGCAGGGCTTAGGCCTCCCCTCGGGATGAGGGTGATTGGAGCTTAATTCGTCACGCTGCTTCAATGCGGGTTATTTAACATCTGGTCAAGGCAACCAGGACCGACGGCTTAACGTGCTCTCCAGGGCAAGGAGTCAGTGATATTTATGTACATAACTAAGTCTGAGAAAACTTATTGGTACATGCCCTACGATTCGAACCACAAACCTTCTAAACAAGAAACGGCCTCGCTACCACTTGGCTATCACGACATACGTGACGAACTTTATATCTATATTTATATATATAACGTTGTCAGTACCCAATAAAAGTTACTAGCTGTTGCATGAAAGGGATTAGAAATGAGTACAAGATGTCTCGGAATTTTCCAGTTGAGTGACATCAAAGACATTGAAGAAGGTTACCGATAAGCACGTACTTGTTTTCAGATGCGAACATTCATTTGCCTTTGCAATTTCTCAAAGCGTCTTTACGTATTCGAACGCACCTGTCGATATTAAACGACACTCATAATAGTGAAATTACAGACGAGAAAACATCGCGTACTTTAAGTGTGAAAGAGATAGACGCCTAACGTAGGCCGCGCTATCTTGACAAAAAATTTGTTCAGAGTACGTCTTCTGTCGAACTGATCATTGTTCTGTCTGACGCCATTCGACATCTAACAATTTTGACCGATTTCAACTTTTGTCTATCCCTATATGTGAAATCAGTGTGGTCTTTTTATATTGTAAAATATTAATAGAAATCATTTTTGTACATATTTCTTAGGATCCTTCTATTTTTTGCTATTTTTTATAAGATGTATAAAGAACTTGCCCATAACAAAACAACTCCTTTATAACATTTAAGTTTCACTGTAGTACTCTCGGATACACTGTTCGTATGCAAAGAGAAGTTCAGTTAAGATTTATCAAAATTAGGCCCATTTTGCGAAATATTCGGCTAAAACTTGGCCTTTTGCAAGAGTTGCAAATCCACTTTTTGAATTTTAAACCACAATCCAGAAAAATCTGAACGTATCCATAATATGTAATACATTTAGATACGAACTGACTAGGAAAATTATCACTAATTTCTCAGGGTAACTATTTCACGCATTATAACTGATCAAAATTAGACGACCGCTTAGCCTAGTGGGTAGCGACCCTGCCTACGAAGCTGGAGGTCCCGGGTTCGAATCCCAGGTCGGGTCAGTATTAATATGATGAATATTGATACTGGTACCGGGTCTTGGTTGTTATATGTGTGTGGTGTCTTCGCAAAAATATTTATATATGTATATATTATAAAGAATATTTAAGTATGTATATCAGTTGTCTAGTAACCCATAACACAAGCATAATACTTGCTTAATTTGGGACTAGATGACGCTGTGTGGGAAGTCCCATATATTATTATTATATTATTATTATTATTAAAATAATGCGTAGTTAAAATCTGAACAGACTCATAATTTCACTTTTTTTAGTTGGCATCATTACGGAAGCTTACCTTACATGTAATTTTTAAAATGTTGAAACTAATTTTGTTTGTTTTGTTTGAATGATTACATGTAATAAATTACTCCACAGTGATATTGTATTTATTGATATTTCTAACTGGTGAGTTTTATTTGACGAAATAATTATTTGATCTAAGCCCACATTTTCTGTTTAGTGTATTTCACTCGTATATGTGTATGAAATAGTTTATCGTATGTTGCGTGTTATTTCATCCCATAAACATATCGTATGAAATGCTTTCTGTGTAGCTATCAATCATCTTCGTTTGTGGCGTGTGTAGCGTGTGTGTTGCGAAAACAGACTTGGAAATATGAAATAATATGTATTCAAATTAAATGCTGGAAATACATACATTAAGCTATTAGTTGATATTACCTAGGCAAATTTATGTATATGACATAATATTTTTTTATAATATAAAGTCGAACTTAGAAATTGCTGTTTGAGATTCACAGAAAGAAATTAAACTAGAAATTACTTAGAAAAAAGTATTTATTTAATCAAAATATTACCGATATTCTCAATACATTTAATAGATAATGAATGCCTTTTTAATAGAACTTTGAGAAGCAACATGTCGTGATAGCTGAGTGGGAGCGTTTCTTGTTTAGAAGGCCATGCATGCAAAGCATGTATGTACGTCTATGGTATGTACCATGAGTTTTTTCTAACATCACTGACTCTGTGCCTTAAGCCGTCGCGCGTTGATCCCGGTTGCCATCAATAGATGGCAGTCGTTACAATCCGTCAACCCGCATCGGAGCAGCGTGAGGATTTAAGTTCCAAGCCTACAACGGTATCTACAAGGTCACCCAGAACACGGCAACACGCCAGGAGGACGTTCTCTTGAAGGATAGCGCGGAAAACACCCTCAACGTGAGAGAATCCGCACGACTCCTGGCTGAGATGTTTTTTCCGGATGATCGTGTGGATACAGACAGCCCCTATCACAAGGAAGTAAGGGAACGAACGGGTGGGAGTGGTGCTTCCTTCCGGGGTTCGTTATCGGTGTTATATCCTGTGGGTGGTGGAAGTGCATCAAGCTTTGGCTGATTTCAATCACAAAAAGGCCCCGGGGATTGACAGATTCTTTATTGGCTGGTTTAACTCTCAGTTAAATTTGTATATCAAAATTTCCACTGCGAAAGTGATTAAACAAAAAACGAACAGTGCCTTTATTGGGCATCTTTATACCTACAGAGTTAGTACCTATACGATGGAATTGATATTTTCATTTTCTAATTGCTATGTATTAAAGCTAATTATTTGTATACTATGATACGAGCAATTATTTATTTATTTTAGTATATAAATTTATTTCGCCTATCTCGGAAATGCCTCTAACTATTTGAATGAAAATTAATATTTAGACTAAATTTTGCTTTTTAAGTTTATGTAGTATAGTTGTACTTCTTGTAAAACGCAATTTTAAACGAAAAAGATATTTTTACTTTATTAATTTCAGTATACGAGTGGCGCGGCTCCATGTCATAAATTTCTCGTAAATTAAAACTTGTACTGTTGCCGATGGGTGGCATCAGGTGGCATGCTCTTAGGTACATTAAGAGATGGCTTCATATTTTTTTATTTACATAAGCAGTTCAACGTAGGTAAGATTGAAAAATATTCATATTTAATCAGTATTTGATTCGTATCTAAATATATTTTCCGAAAAACCCCGATAGCCTTGAGCGATGGCGTGATAGCCCAAACGCAGCGAACCTGCGGCAGCCATGCGTCCGTGGTTCGAATCCGGGCGTGTACCAATGAGTTTTTTCTGATTTAAGTACCTAACTATCACTGACTCCGAGCCTCGGAGAGCACGTTAAGCTCCCCAGGTGTCATCAACACATGGCAGTCGTTAAGATCCACCAACCCTTACTGGAGCAGCGTGGTGGATTAAGCTCCAAGTCCCTTCACCTTGGGAAGAAGTCTAAGCCAGTGCAGTGGGGCATAAATAGGCTAGTGAAATGAACGGACTGGAAAAACACGATTATACAAATAAAAATTAGCACAAGCGCTGGTATGTTGGAACCGGATGAACGCTAGGTCTCACTAAAAAAATACCGCCAGATTTTAGCGAATTAAGATTCAAATCAAAGCAGGCAAATTGGCGAAACTGATCAACTTTAGTTCGTATTTGGTACTTTTTCTTCAGTCCGTCTCGTACCTCGTTTAATACTTAAACTTATGTTTAATATAAACTGAATCCGTCATGAAGGTCCCGTAGTACCTTACTTACAGTCAGAAAAGCCCTTTTCGGCTAGGCGAAATGTAATTTAAGTTTTCGTGATTTAATGAGGTAAGCTTTCGTGCAGTATTTTCCGTTTCATCTACTTACGCGAAATTTCAGTATTTGTTAAATCCTCTTGTTTTTATGAAAAGTTTTGTTACTATGTATTTTCCTCGTAATAATTATATTATAATAAAATAATTTGGTATACAGGCTGTCTAGATTCGACCGCATAGTCGATATGGCATGTTGTTGCCCGTTTCACCACCACCACCACCACCATAAGCCCATTTTACCCCACTGCAGGGGCTTAGGCCTCCCCCAGGGTGAGGAGGGGGTTTGGAGCTTAAATCCACCATGCTACTCCACTGCGGGTTGGGGATTGTAACGACCGCCATCTATTGACAACGCCCGGGACCGACTGCTTAACGTGCCCTCCGAAGCACGGAGTCAGTGATAGTTATGTACTGAAGTCAGAAAAACTCATTGGTACACGCCCGGATTCGAACCATGGCCCTATGGCCTTATAAATTTGAGACAGGTTCGTTGCGCTCTGGGCTATCACGACAACTAGTTGCCCGTTTATCGCGGCTTAAAATTTTCAAATAACTTTTTTGGCTTATTTGTGTATTTTTAGTTTTATGGTGGATTTACTTGGACAAGGTAAAATGATGCGTGAAATTTATCTAGTATTAAAAGTTTTTTTCTTCAAAATTAATACAGAAAAAATTGTGATTCAATTTTTATTATGCACTTAGTACATTCTCAGAACTAAACTAAAAAAAATAAACGTAAGATTTGAAATGGGTGATACAGACTTCAAATTAATTTTTTCGCTTTTTTTGTCTAATAATGATAAAGATGTTTGTGATTATTTTTGAAGTAGCATATTTATCATACTTATATCCCTTCTAAACAAGAGTAAAATAATTTTATAGCAGCGTTTAGTTTTAATAGTAATAAATGTCCCTTCACAGCATTGAAGTAACATTACGCAATTTGGCGCGACTGAAGACCGGCGCGAGGATTTCGCGGGGCAACACCCGGCGAGCGGGGACTTCGCGCATTGAAACTCGAACTGAAACTCGCCATCTTGCACCAGCTAGATAGAGTAAGAGTCGTTAGACGATAAACGCAGAAGAGGGCTTCTTGTCCATTTGTACTTTTATGCTTCTAAATATAAAAAAAAATGGTTTTTATTCAAGGCAATAAATTATATTACCTACTCATAATTTTTCATAAATTCATTCATAATTTTTGCTTAAAATAATTTGAAATAATAATAATAATAATAATAATAATAATAATAATAATAATAATAATAATAATAATAATAATAATAATAATAATAATAATAATAATAATAATAATAATAATAATAATAATAATAATAATAATAATAATAATAATAATAATAATAATAATAATACATGGGACTTCCCACACAGCGCCATCTAGTCCCAAAGTAAGCAAGTATTATGCTTGTGTTATGGGTTACTAGACAACTGATATATATACTTAAATATTCTTTATAATATATACATATATAAATATATATTTTTTTATATATAACAACCAAGACCCGGTACCAGTATCAATATTCATCATATTAATACTGACCCGACCTGGGATTCGAACCCGGGACCTCTAGCTTCGTAGGCAGGGTCGCTACCCACTAGGCTAAGCGGTCGTCATGGTCATATCTTTAAGGTGTTGATATTGTAACAGTTTTTTTTAAATTATATTATTTAAGGAAAAAATCTGTAAAGTTATAATTTTTTTCTTTCATTCGATTCATGAATCTCAGCGCGATGCCGCCTCAAACTTGGCAGATTTTTATTATTTGTCACTTTAGAATTTGCTCTATAATTGCTCTAAGTTAGACGCTTGTACGCATATACAACGTTTATTACGATGTATTATTAATTTTATTGTCGGTTTCACGATAGAACAAAAACAAAAAAAACTTGATGAAACAACGATTCTTGTATGGAGTGATTATTTCGTAATTTATAAATATATTTTTTTTTAATAAAAAAAATTCAATTATAGACTGAAAATTAAATCATTATTATAATGTTACATATATTTTTCGAATGACGAGCGCTGAGTGCCGAGAACGCTGGCAGTATTCGACGACAGCTTGGCCTAGTGGATAGCGACCCTGCCTACGAAGCTGGGGGTCCCGGCTTCGAATCCCAGGTTGGATCAGTATTTATATGATGAATATTGATACTGGTATCCGATCTTGGTCGTTATATGTATGTGGTGTCTTCGCTTAGTACCCAAAACACAAGCTAATGCTTAGTTTAGGGCCTAGACGTTGTTGTGATGTGTACGTTATTATTATTATTATATTATTATTATTATTCCCACGCTATCCCAGGTCGGATCAGTATTCATGTGATGGATATTGATACTGATATCGGATCATGGTCGTTATATGTATGTGGTGTCTTCGCTTGGTACCCAAAACACAAACTTATGCTTAGTTTAGGGCCTAGACGTTGTTGTGATATGTACGTTATTATTATTATTATTATTATTATCACGCTGAATGGCTAGGCTGATCCTCTGAACAAAAAATTCTCCGCTGGGAGGATCGCCTGACACCAATCTGGGCATTCCGTCGATCTCACGGGAGAATGCAACAGCATCTACGGACCATATACCCGCCCATCATCTCCACTACTAACACGAATAATAAAAAAATAATTAATTAATTAATTATTTATTAGACTATCCGCCACAACAATACATACTATGTAAATAATTCTCGGCTACTTACTTATTACAGTTCGAAATATACAGCTTTCTAAAAGTAGGACATACAAACAGATTAATGGCGTAGGCTTTGTAATAGTGTCCCATTGGCATCCTTTGAATACTGAAACCTAAAGATGCTTAAACACGAATCGGGCTCACACACTTGGGTTCCGTAATTACCATAACATTTAGACACATGAGGAATAAATAATATTATACAGCACTCATTTCCCGAAACGTCTCGATAGACATTTATTTATTGAAGAAATAAACGCTTTTTCAGAGATAGTGTACTTATTTCTATTTCGATTTTTTCATAAAAATGAATTTGGTTTTTGAATTATATATTCATTACAAACTTTCCACACATCAAAAGAAACATTAAGCTCTCAAATCGAAGTAATTATCAAACTCCCTAAATGCGTTAACAGAGCGCCGATGCGGTGGTGGGCCCTTAATAACATTATGCAGTTCATTTAACGTCACATCTTCGGGAATTAGGTTTTCAGTAATACGATTACCAGCCTAAACTGATAGGGTAAACGAGCAGTGACGTCATATCTCCAGCTATTACGTCATTCGTTGTTTATAAATTACACGTGCGGTTGTGTCTGAAGTGAGTTTCGGTGTTTTGGGTAAGGGGATGTCATTTGCGTTCGGCCCGTATCTAATCCTCGCTGTATTTCTGTATCAATTTTAACTGAAAAAATACATGTAATAAAAGAACTCTTACAGGGCGATAAGTTTTTGTTGTTTTGATATCTTGTTTAGTTTTAAAATAAATTCCTGAAGAACATGATTACCGTCGAATCTTCGTTTTAAGTAATTTAAACAAAATAATGAGCTGTAAATTTTATATTAATGCGAATTTTGAAATAAAAAACGTACCACCCTAAAGACATCCTTTCTTAATGACCTTGGAAAGTTTGGTTCCAAATCATACACATTTCAAGTGCGGAAACAGTCACGGCCCGGAAGCTGTTTCGACGGGTATTTTATAGGTATTTTTGGAAATTTGCTCTTGTCGTCTCTGTCACTCGGGAACAAGTCAGAGAAGAGGGATTGAAATGGAGACTGAAATGCCAATTTAAAGAGAAAGACTAGAGAAAAGAGAGAAAGACTATCCCCTTAAGTAAAAAATATTCTATTTCTCAGGCTAATCCTCGAGCTTTAACAATTATATGGCAAATAAATCATAGAGGTATTCACAATGTTGTGCAAAACTGTATCGATTCATATAGGTCTCTGGCCACATTTACATCACTACTTTTCAGAAAGTACTGTGTAAGACGAACAATCAATTTTATGGCAGTTTTCAGAGAGGTACCGGAAAGTTAGAACCTTCGAATATATGTGGTGTACTTTGAGATCGTATATTCGCGTTCAGTAATGCAGTGAAGTAAAATGAAAATAGTAACATAAATCCCATATTCTATGGTCATAAAATTATCAAAATGTTATTAATATTTTTTCGAAGTTCACAGATATGACATAGCTTCTTTTTAAATAAAACAAACATAAATAGGTATTATTTCATATAGTTTCGCTCAAGTTCTTGATCTTGTTAACTAGGTTATTGTGTTTTTGCGATAAAATCCATCGAAAGTTTTATGGTATCGTGTTAAAGTTATATCACGCTTTTCGAACAATATTTTAAATAAAAAAATGCTGGTTGGTTTTTCAGGAATTATCGTCTCAACCACATTATTAATGACGAACTATCTATTAAACAGATATTTTCCTGTCTTGAGCCTCCAGGTATTTTCCGGGGTGATAGCAAGAGACCCGTTGGCGTAACCATGGGTCCATACAAAAGTGGTAGAGTTCTTGTTTGGGAAGTAACTGGCGTGGATACTTTGTGCCAAAGTTATATAAGAAAAACACCAAAAAAAACTTGAGCAGTCGCTGAGACAGCAGCTCTTAGGAAAATAGCCAAGCACGTAGAACTTTTAAATCGTTACCATTTCTTTCCTTTCGCCGTCGATACGATGAGTCCCTGGTCCAAGGATGCCAAATCACTTGCTAACGATTTGGGTGTCGTGCTGCGTTTGTTGACAGGAGATCCTTAGAGCAAGGAATACCTTGTTCAGAGGATCAGTGATGCAATACAGCGCAGCACCGCGGCAAGTATCCTTGGCACCCTGGACCCGTGGTCTCTTTAAAATTTTCTCGTTTATCATTAGTTAGATAGTATTTTCAATTAGTATGTCTTTTTAGTTTTGTAGTTAGTTTTTTAATTTAGAGTATTGTTGCGGGCTTCTAGTCCGGATATCAGGGATGCACTAAAACACTAATTTTATTTAACTTTATTTTATTATAAGATGAAATCACAAACTAACTTAAGAACAAATAAAACCGAACACAAATTGTACCGTTATCTCACTCCACACTTCGCACTACTTCTACTCAAAATTTATGGATTCTCAATCTGGTTTATGAAAAACTTATGAGAATCCATAAATTTTGAGCAGAATAAAAAAATGTTTTATTTAAAAGGTGTTATTTATTGCGTTGTATATGGAAGTAAAAATATATTGAAAAAATATTTATTTTTATTTTTTTACTTCCATGTATAACTTAATAAATAACACATTATTATGTTACATTTACATTACGGTCTTACGTTATTACGAAACATGTTATTACGCTATATATGGAAGTAAAAAAATATAAATAATTTTTTTTTTATTTTACTTCCATATATAACGTAATAAATAACACTTTTTAAATAAAACATTTTTTTATTCTGTTCAAATTTTATGTATTCTCGATCAGACTTGTACCTACATATATCCGGCATGTATTTTCAATAAACGCCTGATCTCAAATTACACCTATATAACACGTGCTTGATAAGCTATGTGTTTGTTAGATGCGAAATGCATGCTTTGAAGTGAGTCAAGTCGAGTGGTTACAATAAAATGAAATTTAACTGTATGGAAGCAATAAACGTATTGTCAGTATCCAACTGAAAGTAGGGGATTTCTCTCGTAGTCAAGTGTTGGTAAAATAGCGGCTGATAGCAACAGGCAGCGTCAGAAAGATCAACGTATTATATATGTATATTATGGAAATTCAATATATATTTTTTCCGTAATATTATTAACTGAGCAATTTGCCGAGTGATCAGAGATCGTAACAACAATATCAAAGGTCTCAGGTTCGATTCCCTCCCGGGACAAGACAAGTATTTGTGTGTATGAACATGTCTATTAAATTTTTCCGTGTCTGGGCGTAAAATATCTATACATACATATATTATAAAAAATATTTAAGTAGTCTGTCAGTTGTTTAGTACCCCATAATACAAGCATATTTATTGTTACTTTGGGACTACATGGCGCTGTGTGGGATGTCCCAGATATTATCATTATATTGGCGACCAAACAATGTTTTCCAATTTCTAATATCGGTTATTGTGTACTTCGATTCGAGAGCGATAGTTAAATAAAGAACGTCTCGATCTCCGTACATTAAATATATCTCGAAAGTATTTTCATTCGTAAATAGACCACGAGCACACAAGGTACGCATTCGTTTATCTTCACTTGATGCATACATTTAGGATTACAGCATCAGCTAGGTATATTCAGAGTCTTGATCAATAGCTACAAGCAGCGATTGCATGTCAAAATGGAATTATTATAGAAAATGACATCGCGCCATACGAACCATTCGGTGCGTACCACGAGCACTCAAAATAGGATAGAAAATCTTAAGTTCTGCGTTCGTACTATTATTTATTCTGTGTTACTGCGCAAGCGAACAGCCATAGTTGTCCCTGTAATAACAATAATAATATCCGGAACATCCCACACAGGGCTATCTACTCCCAAACTAAGCAAAGCTTGTATTATGGGTACCAGACAACTGGTATACATACTTAAATATTTTTATAATATATACATATTTTACACCCAGGTGGTCTACTCTAGTTTCACGAAAAACGAAGTTTCGGCCGATATTTCGGGTGATTCTTACTATCATTCCCATTCGTTCAAACATCGGATCCGACCGAAAATGTATGACGCGTTTATTATCGAAACCCTACTCTAGTCGCCCGTAACTTATGACGAAATATTGAATTTGACACAAGTTTTATCGTGATTTTCAAGCGATTGCCACGACACCTAAATAGCTACCTTGGGATTTTCGGATTGTTAATTATTTAATTATTGGAATGTATAAACATGGTAAAGTTTATGTTGTGAGTGAAAGCTTTTTGTGAGGAACATGTAGTGTGAAGGAGACGTCGCGACCATCAACGGGAAACCTATAAAATTAATTCGATTCCCGACTATGAATTTGTAAGCAATTATAGACTTAGTCGGGAATCATTGAAGAATTATGCCAAGAAATTGTGCCACTGAAACCTCTGAATAGAAAACGGGATTCCAATGACTCCGTTAACAAAGTACGCTACTAACGCCAAACTTCTAGTTCGCTCTGAAGTTGATGCCGGTGCATTTTGCTCGGTGCGGGGCGCGAGGCACATTCTCGATTTCGGCTTTATGGGCACAAACTTTGATGGGACTACGGCCAACAGATCTACTTGCCTGTATGAAATTAACACTATATTGAATGCATCCCATCTTCTCAGAAAATATATAGGTATCGTATATTGACTTATCGTGTAACATTTCAAACAATCACTTGTTGTGTCCACTTCTCAAAATAAACATACACGAGTTCGTAGATGGTCATAACTCACAAATACAGAAAACTCGGAACGGTGGGGTGGTCCGTGTTGTGCTGAACTAGAAGTTTGGCGTTAGTAGCGTACTTTGTTAACGGGGCCAATGGAACCCCGTTTTCTTTTCAGAAGTAGCAGTGGCACGATTTCTTAACATAATTCTTTAATGATTCCCGACTAAGTCTATAATTGCTTACAAATTCATAGTCGGGAATCGAACTAATTTTATAGGTCTCCCGTTGATGGTCGCGACGTCTCCTTCACTCTACATGTTCCTCACAAAAAGCTTTCACTCATAACATTAACTTTACCATGTTTATACATTCCAATAATAAAATAATTAACAATCCGAAAATACCAAGGTAGCTATTTAGGTGTCGTGGCAATCGCTTGAAAATCACGATAAAACTCGTGTCAAATTCTATATTTCGTCACTAGTTACGGGCGACTAGAGTAGGGTTTCGATAATAAACGCGTCAAACATTTTCGGTCGGATCCGATGTTTGAACGAATGGGAATCATAGTAAGAATTGCCCGAAATATCGGCCGAAACTTCGTTTTTCGTGAAACTAGAGTAGACCTCCTGTCTCAAATTTATAAGGCCCCATAGGGCCATGGTTCGAATCCGGGCGTGTACCAATGAGTTTTTCTGACTTAAGTACATAACTATCACTGACTCTGTGCTTCGGAGGGCACGTTAAGCAATCGGTCCCGGACGCTGTCAATAGATGGCGGTCGTTACAGTCCCCAACCCGCAGTGAATCAGCGTGGTGGATTTAAGCTCCAAGCCCCCCTCCTCACCCTGGGGGAGGCCTAAGCCCCTGCAGGGGGGTAAAAAATGGGCTGCTGAAGTGAAGTGAAGTGTAGAAAGACCTAGACACATTACAACATCTAGATAACGAATCGCATGGACCATGCGCGCGTCTGTCCCTCTCCCATCTGTCTCCTTTCCCCATACTGCGGCTCAAATATGACAACTGGTCTCGAACTAAACGGCCAGCATTATTCCTCTATTGAACTTATTCAAGCTGGTAAGAAATTATACCTCAAAAATGGTAATGATATTTTTAGTTTCTTATTTAATGATAATCATCATACTTGTATAAAACGCAAGAGTAAAATTCCTGTGTGCCAATTATGCTCAAAACCGAAAAAAAATTGTTTTTTAATATAAATAGGTGCTACACGAAAATTGTCTCTACTATTACGTGTATAAAAAAGAAGATATTTTTTTCTAAAATTAGATTAAACTTTATATTTGGTGTTAATTAAAGAAATCGGTATGTAAGTAGTTGTTTAATTAAGTGATTTATTTGAATTTTATTTAATTACGGATATTAATTTTTTATTCATAAATCCTTACGTATTTGGATTTGATTTCTAAGTAGATTTTTTCTATTCTTAAATCTATGAGGATCCAGAGAAGATATTACGTAAAATACGAATTCCTGGGATTTTCCTGTAAATTATGAATAATTATGATAGTAATAATAATAATAACGTATACATGACAACAACGTCTAGGCCCCAAGCTAAATATTAGCTTGTGTTTTGGGTACCAAGAACACACCACATACATATAACAACCAAGACCCGGTACCAGTATCAATATTCATCATATAAATACTGACTTGGGATTCGAACCGGGACCTCCAGCTTCGTAGGCAAGGTTGCTACTCACTAGATCTAGAATAAGGTCCTATATTGCATATTTTGTTTTTACTTTAAGTTTAGTAGTTTCGCAAATAACGAGGGCATAGATCGATTTTCTATACTTCCTTTAAAATGTAATAAACGGTGCATTTCGAAATTAAAAAAATTATATTTTTATTTCTTTTAATAAGCACTTTCATTTGATATATCATATGATGTCCTTGAAAAAAAGAATTATATTTCCTATTTGCCCAAAACGAGAGTTCGTTTATTTACGCTATATTTCCGTAACTGGATCACGTAACTCTACATGAAAATGTACCGAGTTTCAAATTATTTCCGCTATGACATTCTGAAAAAATAGACTGTGACAGATAGATAGATGGGCACTTGAGTAAAAAAAACTGAAATCGTAATTAATAACATGACCTAAATCAGTTGTAACAGAAAATTTATATTCAATGGTTCAATTGTGATATCGTTAACAATAACTGAACTGAAATTCATATTATTTGTAGAGGATCGCTTATGTTAACCAATTCTCCAAAGTCCCAAAATTATACAGTTTGATATGCGCTGCTATACTAAACAATGATAATTATAAGTATGAGTTAGTGATATATGTATAATGCACACAGAAGATATTCTTGGATTGTATAGGATTTGTATATCAGAATTAGTCCCTTAATATTATAACCACACTGAGAAAAATACTATGGTGAATTCAGATTTTATTATACTGGTATCACTATCAGTAAAGCAGTTGATGATCGATATCATCATAAATACGAGGATACCGAGGAAAAAAAACTATGAGTCATCATAATTATGTTAGAGGAACACTTACAGGAACCATAATTTCCGCTGACGCTTACTTTTTCCTGTTCATATTCCACGTTTTTTATTATGGGGTTATCATTGCTCGACATTTTTCTCAGGGCACGAATTAAAATAGTAAGTTATCTAACAAAATAGCTTTCCTGTCACGTACAATCCAAAAAAGATTCCAACCGTGATTCAGGAGAGAACAGGCATCTTTAAAAGCGCCCACAACTTGAATCTGAGCGCCTTTCAGAGATAGATTTTGATTCAAAAAGCCACCTAGCTTTTAGAATTTTAGTTTTGTTTGTTACCTTTAACCCCCTGAAGGCCCAGTGTCCATCTCAGAGACAGTATGGTTTAGCGCCGAGAGACAAGTGTCCATCTCATGGACAGTTATCGACCCGCTCAGGGTCGGTTGGCACTCCGGTGATTTTGACGCCAACGTTATTGTATAGATGATTAAAATTTGCTTTTCATTACAAGGTAGGATAAAATACATACAATATAAAAAAAATCTTTCTATTTTGTGTTTTTAAATGTAATTATATACCTAAAACTACAAATAAAACGCAATTCCGACAGTAAAATTGTTTAGATTTTTTTTTTCTAATTTTCGTTTTTTATTTTTTAACAAACTGCGGTGTATTTGTTTCTGGGCCAAATAATCTGAAATATGAATAACTTTTAGTGAATTTAATGTAGTTTTTAACAATATATAACACTGTATACCTTTTCCTTCCTTAAAGTGCAGATATTAATGTTACCTATGATCGCACGCGCGCGTGGGGTTCGCCACTCGGCGAACGAATTATATAGAATGCTTTAAGGAGACTAAGTAAATTATAAAGTAGTGAAAAAAATTATATTTTCGTGAATTGTTTAAAAAAATACCAATAATCATTTGTAATTGTAATAACAACTGAAAACGTGGTAACATTTAAAAAAAAAATACAATGATTAGTTTTTTTTACAAATGCAATATTATACAATCCAGTTGTTTTTTCAGTTGTTTGATAACTCTAATATTAAACTACTCAACAAAGGCACGAAACTGACTGAACCAAAGTGAATCAAATCGCAACTCGGTCACTGCCCACCCTGCGCGCCCTCATCTACGAATATTACACACTTTGTCGGCTATACTAGATCCATTGGGTATTCTATAGAATGCCTAGGTAAAGTATGACATAAATAGTATTTCATACATTGTCCGACTGTTTTAGACATCCTATAGAATGCCTAGGTATTTTATAGAATACGGGATTATACAGATTAACATTTACACCTAGACACATTCCACGTCTGGGTATAAAAGTATTTAAGTATGTATATCAGTTGTCTAGTACCCCATAATACAATCATAATACTTGCTCACTTTGGGACTAGATGGCGAAGTATTGTATATAAAACTAGGAGATAACTATAATTTGTATGTACGAGTGTTTATAAAATACTTTATGACCACGTTACGTAACAGCCACATCGTTAACATTGTAATTATTTTTTTCAGTACCCAGAACTCGCTTATGAATATTTAACTATACACAAATAGGTTAACTAGATTTCTTGTAAACATTACGCGACTCAGGTAATACGTGAACTGATTTCACACATGAATAAACGGAAATTCAAGTGTCTAATTCTTTAACCCGAAACGCCTGAATATATCTGACATACGTATATCGTGATGGATGCATAAATTAATGTGTTAAATGTAATGATTGTTGTAAATTATTAGACACGAATAGGTGGCCGCCAAAATATGGTTGCTGAGCACAGAATTAACCACCGATGTAAACTTCCATGAATGTCGTGATAGCCGAGTGGGAGCGAGCCCGCTTCTTGTTTATAAGGCCGTATTTCGAATCCTAGGGCGTGTACCAATGAGTTTTTTCTGACTTATGTACATAACTATCACTGACTCTGTGCCTCGGAGAGCACGTTAAGCCGTCGGTCCCAGTTGCTGTCAATAGATGGCAGTCGTTAAAAGTAGTCGTTAAGAGTAACGTGGTGGATCAAGTTCTAAACCTAAATCTAAAGGAGAGGCCTAAGCCCCTGCAGTGGAGCGTTGACGGGCTGATAGTATAGTATGGTATATGTATAACTCTACTTAGTATATTAAGTACACCTGTAAAATAATACAACAATATTTTCTTCACTTTTCACAACTTTTGTCTTCCCGATGCTTTTATTTGTTACTCTAATGTCATTGGTTAGTGTAAACCAAAGATAGGTCTAGCTCCGCCACCGGCTTATAATTAAAATGCGGTAATTAATAGTACGCCGAAAACGGCGTACTCCGTACAGTTTTGTTTGCGAAATCGAAGGTGTTCTGCGTCATGTTGACCTGCCGCGTGCTTTCAAATAAAGTGTCGACTTGGATAGCAAAACTGCAAAACAATACTATAAGAAATGAGAACAAGCGTACTCGCTGTAGTAGCCAGTCGAAGACTCAAACAAGTTGCCGCAGGCAAAGGCATTGTTAAGAGGTAGGGCTCCGTCTGTGATTATATAAAGTCTGGACAGACTGTCGGCCTTAAAAAACGTAGTTAAGAATATCACCTAACAACTCAACAGTTTATGCAAACAGAGACGGTTTTAACATGATCAGTATGGCGATGGCGTAGCGATAGTATGTGGTCTGTTGAGTCACACACACAGGTATGTAAACATGGCTGATCATTTTTGTTGATATTGTACTTCAAGGGCCTATCGAAATATTATATAATCAAAGCGGTCAAAATATAACTTGATACGATTACCTCTTTAGATGTTAAGAAGTCTATAACAGTGAACAGGCGGTGCATTTAAATATCAGTATTTGTATTCCATGCTTGTTACTTTTGGCACATTGTCTTCCCATCAAAAATATGATAAAACTCTCACAAACGATCGAGTCATCAAACTTAGAGAATACTAAACTATACAATACTATATTAGTCTTGTAGACAATAAACCAGCGTCGCCGTATGCGGAGTTTGTAACGGTGAGACCAACGAACTAGTGATTACTAGATTATAAACTACAGAAAATTGAATAGTTTATAATTATAATTTATAAACTAAGGGTTCAATTTTCAGATTTTACAGAATAGAATCCTGCATAAATGCCACTGCAGTCGAAGCTGAAATTTCCGACCAATATATCATATATCGAGTACCTATCCATACAACATTATCGTATTTCAAATTTTTAACAGCTTCACTCCGCAAAAGAGCGACTTTGAAATACCGACGCGTATTTTTATTCTGATATACCTACCTGTATCGTTACGTCGCGTATCGTTTATATTTTAGAACGCGTGACATGAAATCACCAACGCGTTTTTGTTTAAAAATACCAATTTATAGATAGACAACTTCTAGAGTTCCCAAATTGGTATTTCAGCAGTCGTTTGTCGAATTCTAGACCGATTGTGAAGCTACACATAAAAGAATTATAGCTATGGTTGGTTAAACTTTGACAAATTCCAAAGTTGATAAATGTAAATTAATTATTTTTTAAGTTTCTTTTGTTTAATTATTAGGTCTTAATCTATGAAGTTGCCGTTTACTATGAAATGAGTTAAAGTATTTTTTTTTTCAATCATCTTTATTTCTATTATTCAAAGTAATCGCCTGTGCAATCGATGCATCTTTGCCAACGCAGTGGCAGTTTATTGATGCGTTTCTTGTAAAAATCAATTGGACGGGAGGCAACAAACTCTTCAAAGGCATTTTGTACTATCTCTCGGAAATTGAATTTTATTCCCGTTAAAAAATTGTCAAAATGTTGAAAAAAGTAATAGTCGGTAGTTGGATGGTCTGGTGAGTATGGTGCATGAGGGGGAACTTCCAACCCCAACTCTAGCAGCTTGGAGACTGTTTGTTGTGCGGTATGGGGTCGCGCGTTGTCGTGAAGGAGCAGCGGAGACGACCGATTGACCAAAGCTTCTCCATCATTGTCTTCAGTTAGTTCTTCACAGTACACATCTGCAGTAATGCTCATGCCATTTTGTAAAAAGCTGTGATGAATCAAACGGGCACTAAGCCACCAAATAGTGACCATCACATTTTTAACTTATCTTACTGATGATTTGTTAGGCTCGTATGGAATCAAATTGCTTGAACAAAACTATCACAATATTGTTAGAAAAAAAAAACATTTTTTTTTGGGTGATGATATACCTACACAAGACGACAAACGATCGACTCTGTTTCCAAGCCTAAGTTGGACTAAATTTTCTGACTAGATGTACAATTTGTTGTCGAATATAAAGGGGGTGCCACCCACGTCGTAAATATTCAATCATATCTATGAGAATGACACCTTGTCAAGGGCTCATCGGAACACCAAAATCAAAATATGACCTTAGTAAAACCTCACAATTTTCGAAAAATTATTCAAATTTACATGACCTTGTCTACAGTTGTAAACATCAAACGAGCTCTCTTGTAGCAAGCAACTAGAGAACTATAAGCAACTGTTTACCCGGCCACGTAATAGAACAAAGGCAATCTTATTACTTTAGGAACACATAGAAATCTCTTGTGGTGTAGGGGATGGTGGGCCGAAGTGGGCTAGTTTCCAACACGTCATGAAAAATATATTGTGGGTCATAACCTTAAAGTCCGTTTTCAATATGTAAAAATGAGACGAAATAAACTCATTATATTCTAATTATAAAAATAATTCTATTATGTGTAGTTTAAACCTGTTTCATGATTTTTGTCAGTTATTGTTAGATTTTAAAGCTTAACTAAAATAACTACAATAACACAAAACATTATACTTAATAAAATTAATGTATTGACACTACTATTGGAGGCGTAGGATACGTTTTTCGATTAGTGGTAACCATACGCAAGCGCGTATGGTTACCACTAACCGAAAAACTAGGTCCTGTGTAACGTCGACATAATACAGTATTTTATCCTTATAATGAAATGGAATGTATTTCCTTAAAATAATAATAATAATAGTTTTCATCCCATTACATGAAAATGTCAAAAATGTGTTCTACCACAGAATAAATCTTAGGTCTTAACCTATGAAGTTGCAGTTTTGTATGAAATAAGTTAAAGTATTTTTTTTTAAACATTTTTATTTCTGTCATTCAAAGTAATCACCTATGCAATCGATGCATCTTTGCCAACGCAGTGGCAGTTTATTGATGTCCTTCTTGTAAAAATCAACTGGACAGCAGGCAACAAACTCTTTCAAGACATTTTGTACTGTCTCTCGGGAATTGAATTTTTTCCCGTTAAAAAGTTCTCCAAATTTTGAAAAAGTAATAGTCGGTAGGTGCAAGGTTTGGTGAGTATGCTGGATGAGGGAGAGCTTCCAACTCCAACTCTAACAGCTTGGAGACTGTTTGTTGTGCAGTATGGGGTCGCGCGTTGTCGTGAAGAAGCAGCGGGGACGACCGATTGACCAAAGATGGTCACAGACGTGCGCTCTATCAGTGCCTTCAGTTCTTCACAGTGCACATCTGTAGTAATGCTCATGCCATTTTGTACAAAGCTGTGATGAATCACATCTATACTAGACCAGCAAACAGTGGCTATCACCTTTTTAGGAGGTTATTTTGCGTTTAATACATTGCTTTGATGCTGAACCAGGATTTAAACAACTTGTTGAGCGCTTTCGATTGTCGAATAGAATTCATTTTTCATCGCAGGTAACAATCCGGTTCAAAATTCCTTCATTTCTGTGCCTGTTGAGCAACCCGAGGCAGGTCTCGACGCGTACGTTTCGCTGGCGATCGTTAAGTTCGTGGGGTACCCATTTATCAAGATTTTTACTTTGCCAATATGTCGCAAATGCTCCAATATTGTTTTGATGCTAACATCTAAAGCTGCTGCTGGTTCAGCTATAGTTTGATTATCATCAGCTTCTACCATCGCCTTCAATTCATCATTGTTGACCAAAGCGTCCGGCCGACCACGAGGTTCATTATTCAAGTCATAATTTCCAGAACACGGGCAAGCAAACCAATGACGGGTTGTGCCTTCATTTCTTAAGTTCTCTCCGTAAACGTTGTTGATGTTACGTGCCGTTTGTGCCGCATTAGTGCCACAACGGAACTCATATTCCATAATTACACGAATTTTTAAAGTGTCCATTATGACGAAAAATTTTCAGATGTAATGAAAACACAACGCTAATCAATAAACAAAAGACTAACTTTTGTAAAAAGAATGACATGTTTTTAAAACAAAATTAATTTAAATTTACAATTCACAGCCAATCAAAAAAAATTTTTTTTGTTTGAAATGGCTAGTATCGAAGAATGGCAACTTCATAGGTTGAGACCTAATATATATTGGTGTTCACGCAATTTCTTTTATTAGACAATATCCCCAAACATATACAACAGATGACTTCGGTATGTAAGTACTCTTGTTAATAACTGGCGAAGAAGCAGTGGGCGCAGGAGGGAGGAGCGATCCGAATTCAATGCATTTATTCATACTTAATGTAACATTATACAATGTACACGCGAAACGTTATTTATTTCAAATTAATGTATTTAATTTTCGGACTTCTCGACATATTATTACCGCAAGCTTTCATGACATCACCCACATAGTATTAACTTATTTTAGTCTATATAAATAGGTAGGCAATCTATACAAATATTATTTCCACCCTAAATTATTTTTATTCTTACTGCTCTGTTACTAAAATAGCAACATGCACTGATTGTGCTGACTTTGTTTATTTAAATGGAAAAGATCAATACGTCATTTAATGGTTCTTCAAACAAATCGTAAATACGTATTTTGAATTCAAACTTAAGTGATTGTCTAATCATAATATGTTACAATATTGCAACGATTAACATGCACTGCACACTGGCAGGCATATGAAGTACTAGCGACCGCCCGCAGCTTCGCTTGCGTAGACTACACATTCCTGTTTTAGGTAGTATTAACATTCGAAATAGTTTATACGTACTTTTTGCTGAAACTAATATTGGGTACACCCATTCAAACTTTCAATCTTCACTCTCCCATCTCCTTTAAGAAAACCGATACTCCCATACTTTTCATCTCCCGTTTTCCACCCTTAAAATGTTCAAATCCAAAAACCCTGAAACACGTCATTATTTATTTATGTTAAAATTTTTATGTTTCTAACTTTAAAGAACAAAGACTCTCATACAAAGCCCCTCCATCCCTCCCTCCATAAATTTGAAATTTCCAAATATTCCTTTCTTAAAAATTAATACTAACTTTATAAAATAAACCACTGTTCCAAATTTCGGCTTCCTAGATTTAGTAGTTTCGGCTTTATCTACGCTGATAGATCAGTGAGGACAAACGACCGACAGCCACAAAAAGTAGCTGATGTCACTCTTGACAACCTTCTTTCACGTCCGCAAAGTTTCATTAAAATCTATTCAGCCGTTTTGGAGATTTGTTCGAATAGACACATAGACGTACAGACAGACAGACGGACAAAAAGTAGCGTATGCCACTTTCAAACACCTCCTCTTCATACCCGTGAAGTTTCATTAAAATCGGTTAAGCCGTTTCGGAGATTAGCTCGAGTAGACAGATGGACGTACATACAGACATACAATAAGTAGTGTATGTCACTTTTGACCACTTTCTTTCCATATCTGTGATGTTTCATCAAAATCAGTACAGCCATTTTGGAGATTTGTTAGAATAGACAGACAGACATATAGCATTATTTTATACATATAGCCTATAGCCTTTTTTCAATAAATAAACTATCTAACACAAAAAGAATTTTTCAATTCGAACCAGTAGTTCCTGAGATTTGCGCGTTCAAACAAACAAACAAACTCTTCAGCTTTATAATATTAGTATAGATTCAATAAGCTGGAAGATAGAAAAAGAAGATTAGAAATTCCAAATATTAGAAGAATGTAGAAAACAAGAGATAGTTAAGAGTCGACGATCACCAATGATAGAGATAAGAGTGCTTTTTCCTTTGCTCATATATCGGACAATATACTATGTAATATAATATAATACGATAATTACGTTGTATAAATACGCTCCCAGTAGTAAAAGCCTTTACAATATCTTCCGTGTAAAGACATCAACTATGTTATAATTTTAGAATATTATATATTTAAATGAATAAAGTTCTTTCTCTATAATAAAAAAAAACTTCTCAGTCAGTCACACAACAGTAACTCCCGACATAAATCTTTCTCTTGAATTATACTGATATTACGTTACTATACCATCTCAGTCGGCTGCCCCTGGATAGCCAGCAGCTTGTAATCACGACCAGTCCGAAACGTCACTCAAGTGCGCCACTGTGACCGATGTATCTTCACCACTATATTTTACTATTGTGTAATAATTTAAATTTTTGTATAACTAATTTATATAAGTGATAAAGTATGAAATAATTAATATGTTCTTATTTTTGTATGTGAACTTAGTAAAAAAGGGATTTCATTATTTTGATTGCATGTATACATATTAATGACTTGACTTCGATGACAAACATTTTTATTTTGATACCTACCTATTTTTGGGAGGTATACAAGGTGAAATTTTAACAACCATCCAAATTTTAATATAATGACCTTTGGTAAAAAACCGATGGCCGTATTGTTTCCTTTTAGTATCGTCCAATAAAAAAATATTCCGATATGACTACACAAACCTTTCCCGAAAAAATCAATACCTCTAGTCACTATTCACCACTGCTGCACGCTCCGCCCCGTTTCGGCCTCAAGGTCTGAAGCTGGTCGTGAAAAAGAAGGCAACCAAACGTTATAAAATAACACTGTAGATAAAATTATTTATTACGAAAATGTAATGTACATTTATTATTTACGTAATGAAGTCTATAGATGATACATAACAACTAGATTTTTTTTGGATGGTTGGTTAAATTTCATCCTGTATATTCGTGTTGGTTGGTCGCGTCTCCAGTTGATACGTATTTATAGCATTACTTATTAAACTTTAAGATTCTTTTTACCACTGTTAAGAGTTAAATTCTTTAATAATTACGCAAGCCGTTTATCGTTTTTCCAAACAAATTGTGACTTATTTAATTTTTATTTTGTAGGATTTCTCGTGATTTACGTTTTCATTAGTACCATAAACTTACTTTTCCTCTTCACCATCTCTGAGATAATTTATGCAAAATCAGCTGTAATTATATGGATTTGTAATAATTTCATTTAATTACAACCAACTGTAAATTCGAACATGCTACCAGTTTTTCTTCCTTCAACTACATAGCCATTAGTGCCGCCCGTCGCAAACAATATACAGGGGAAATGTTTAATTTAATAACAGTCCCGTAAGATTCGAACGAAAAATTTTCTACTTTGTCCAACCCTAGGAGGCAACGCCCACCCCATCTAGCTTTATAAAAGCTGACCCGTCCGGCAAAAAATCATACTACCAAGAAAATTGTACCAGTGAATACATAGGATTTGTAGCACATAAATATATAAATATTGATAATAATAACATTGCATGATAAATAGTCATGAATATTACATTAGAACGGATTTGAAACAGGTGATTATATTTATTTTTATAATTATTTTTTATTTTAAGAATATATTTAAAAAATTATTCAGTCTAAAAAGAAAAATAATTGAATTTATTTTCTGATTATCTTGAAAAATTATTCAAAAAAATTTTTCTTATTTACATTCATGAATGTTCACAAAAAAAATTGTTTGTTTATAATATATGAATTTTTAAATAAACGATTTGAAAATAGAAGTTAGGTAAGTAGTGGAAAAAGATTTTACTGTAACCCCAAAATGAAAAACAAGTGAAATTAAAATAAATTATATGTTTTTCAATACGATTTGATAAATTGTGTTTATTGAAAATAAATAATATTTGCATTTCTTTTCATATTGATATCGATGTGAATATGATTATTAATTTTAAAGAACAATCTTGTTTTACTCCCCAATGTAAAGGAAATTTATAAATTGTAATAATATTAAATAATTAAACTTAAAAAAATTAAGAAAAAAATGTTGGCATCATTTTTTTTAAATTTGAATTAATTATTTGTTTGCACGTATTGTTCTGAATCATCCAAACAGATGTAGGGTGTTGTTTAATAAAACTCTCTCGAGTATGAAAAATAAGTCAAATTTAATGAATATCCACAAAAAAACAATTTTTATGAGAACAGCTTTTTGTCCGTGTGCTAGTTAGGGACCTACACACATCTCGTATTTTCTACAACAAAATTTACAAGGTGTGATTTTTCTAACTCAATTAAAACTCATAATAGTTCAGAGAGAGAACATACGTTAGACAGCCTTTAACATTCATTCAGGTGATTTTTTTATAATATGAAATGTCGAATTTTCCATTTCATCATATCCACCTACGTCTTATGGACGCTACGCAATACCTAACGCTTGCATAAAGTTATTAAACTTAAAATGCACCAGCCACACCTCAAATATCAGTGCAAATGTGTAAATTTTATAAAAATTTAAATTTTATCTAAATTATATTGTAATATAAAAAAACCAATTGCCAACCAACCATTTTGTTAGCTTTAAAATCCGATACTTGATAACCTACAAAAATTTGCGAGAAGAGTAAAATCACACCCGGTATATTTTTATACTACGTATTTCTATACCTACGTAAATAATGCAACAGCTAATAAAAAAACACCCAAGAGCATCAGCTCCGGATTTGACATGTATTACTGGTATTATGTATTACCTTACGTTCACAAATCACATTATGTTTGTCGGTAACTGGAAATTGCGCATACCTCAACAATTTGAAAGCATTACCCATTAAAAATAATTTTCATTAAAATTGAAGTGAATTCTTAATTTTTTTCAGATTTTAACAAAGATAGTTGAAAAGTTAGAGAGGAGCTCATTTAGTACTTTGAGTGGTCATATGCCAAGAAATGTTTATCTAAATAATATCTAATAATTTTAATACCATTTTCAAAGATCTGGGCAATTATATACCACATGATGGGATACGCGAAAATATATTTTGTATCCCTTAGTTCAATTTATGAAGAGCCATTAAATGATGTAGTTTTGATTCCTTCTCAATAGAATTAAGTATAGAGAAGGAATCAAAACTGCATTATTTAATGGCTTTTCATAAATTGATCGTTCGTTAATATGATCGTTCATAGACAAGACATACCACAGCCTTTGAGATTTTATAAGAATTATTTCAAAGATGGCGGATTTATGCTTTTGACGTACGGCAGACAGACTGACATAACGAAATATAATTTTTGCTATTTACCTACGGAACCCTGAAAACCAACTAGGTACGTTAACATTGCTGACATTTAACTTGTTTTCATTTACGACTGCATTCAGAAATATGTCAATTCAGATACTTTTTTGTGCATAGTAACATTAAAAAAATAATATATCTATCAAAAAAAAATTATTATTACCAAATATGTTCTAGACACACATACTGTTAAAATAATCGAAAAAATATTTTGTTACAGGTTTCATAAAAATGATTGTGAGGATAATATTATTATTATTTATTTGCAATGTTTTATTAATAACAAAAAATCGGGCTGATGGAAAAAATAGCACTAAAGTTGTGAAATTCGATTTGAAACACAAACAAGACGAAAAAGTTTTAAACACAAACGATGACCATCGTGAAAAAAGAGCTATAGATGAAGAGGAAGAATTTAATCCATTTTGGGTCAATCGCGGCAAAAAGCGAGCTAACGAACTCATTGATTCAAAAAATACTCATATCGATGATGACTTAGACGCAAGAAGCAGAGAATATAAATCTGGCGATAACTTATTCAATGATGAACCATTTTGGGGCAACAGAGGTCGACGCGGCGAAATGATGTATTTGCAGAACACTCTACGTGATTTTGATATGTTTGACCACTCAGAACAGAAAGACCCTTTAAATATATTACTGAATTCTGCCAAGGATAACAAAAATTGCAAACATGGCTGTCAAAAAAAAATTCATAAAATACATGCATTTAGAGACCGAAGAGAGGAAACTGCTCCGTTTTGGGGTAACAGAGGAAGAAGAGATGTAGTTGATTATACTAGTGATGATTATACAGATTCCGCGGGACCATTTTGGGGAAATAGAGGGCGGAGGTCGGATGATGAGGATCCTTTTTGGGGAGCTAGAGGTAGAAGAGATGATGATTTACCCTTTTGGGGCAATCGTGGAAGACGTGACAGTGATTTACAATTTTGGGGAAGTCGAGGGAGACGCGAAGACCCCTTACCTTTTTGGGGTAATAGGGGTAGGCGAGGAGATTTAAGAACGTTCTTGAATGTCAGAGAACGACCTGTAAAAGAACATATGAATTTCCCCGCAAATGAAGACGATTCACTATATTTATACGATCCCATTGAATCTAAATCATTCGTATGGAATAATCGTGGAAGAGACAGTAAATTATTAAAGTATCTATTTGGTAAAAATAACAGAGCAAGACAACAGAATCCCGTAGATCCCATCAGTAAAGGATTGATTCTTGGGAGAAATAAAGATTCAGAAACGGTTCTTGACGGCAGAATTTATGCTGAAGAACCCGACTTCGTTATACTTGACAAATTTAACCGTGGTGTGACAGACGATGACCCCTATTTCACAATGAGAGGCAAAAAGAAAATACCCCAGGACTTATCGAAAGCCGCAAGAGACAGACGTGGTACCATAGAAGAAATCGTTAAATCTGTTAAAACGGATCCATATTATATAGCAAGAGGTAAAAAGGGGTACGTACAAAATTCGAATAATTCAGGAAACTCTACCCCGAGCCACACCGAATTGGCTAAAACTAAAGAACTGATTTGTTCTACTATCGGTTTACTGAACGCAAAACACGACAACAACAAATTCAAAAGGGAAATCGATGACGACAATAGAGACAGTCGAATGATTTTGAAGAAGCTCGCCGCACAGTTGCAAGCGGATCCATATTTCGTAAGCAGAGGAAAAAAGAACCAAAACAACAACCCGAGTGATGAATATTTAGACGGATTTATCATAAAAATATCTGAAATGTGCACATAATTTTAACGATTACTTATTTAAGCGATAAAACGTGATTAGAACTTTAGAAGATTTCTATTTTAAATGTATAGAAAAATGCTTCCAGGTAAACTTGAATAAAACGATAAATATTCGATATGGTTATATCAAGAATTTCTTGTAGTCGGCTAAGAATAAAATTCTTGATTGTTTTCAGTGTCAATTTCTTTTATTATAAAAAAATAAATATACCTGTATTTTATTATATCAGGCCATTTGTTCGTAAAAAGCTCAAAGTTCTGTTTTTTTGAATTTTGAAATTGAAAGCTTTCTTCCTAGAAAAATATTATCCTTAAACCTTTTCGGGTTTTTATTATTAATCCCTCTTTGCCCATTTTTGGGTTGAAATGTCAATGTAATTAAGGAACAAGTTGACAAAGTACAAGAGATTAAACTTTTAAAAATCTATTTAAGCTCAAATAGCACCACGAACTTTCTATAAACCCAATCCATAACTATTACAAAATACACCTTTAAGTTCTGTATCAAATTGCGCCAATTGTTATATTCACGTTCAAGTAATATCTATACTATAAAATCGGTTGTATGTATATATGTTTGTTTGTTAGAAAGCGTTAAACTCAAAAACGGTTTGATCAATTTTCGTTCGCTTAAATTTCGCATAAGTTTGATGTCCTCATATAATGCATGCATAAGCTCTTGAGCGTATCATTCAAAAGAATCGGAAAAAAACTACTTAGGTATTATGAAAATTATCATTTATATATTTAGACAATTACTTCACCAATGCATACTTTAAACCTGAAAAACTCATGATTTTGGTTTATTGAAACGTTTTTTGGTTGCCATAGCTTCGGCACCCTATCTTATGTATGACCTTTGATTATACATGTCTAGATAGTCGTGAGACACAATGACCAAAAAAAGGGGTCCAACTTTTATATGCTTGCATGGGTGATTAAACAGACCACATACTCTAGCTACACCATGCTGACCGTGTATTAACCGTCTCTGTGTGCCTCAATTATTACCGAACGGTTAGGTGATATTTTATGTTTTTAAAATTGAATCTCCATCTTGAGACGTACAAAATCAAAGTGCGTGACTTGGCCGGCGCTTGATTAGTTTATATATATATATATTTCTTTTGTAACCCCCAAAAGAACGGAAAGGAGAAATAGACGAATAAAAAACAGGTATGTTTAATTTTTTATTTAGTGTCTGAAACATTACGTCGAAAATCCACATATAATCGTGTTTTAATTTGCATTCAATACAATAAAGTGGTTCAGGTAACATAATAATTTTCTTGAGCAAACACTTTCCAAAATTCAACGAAATCATAATTTTATTATTATAACGATTGAATTCATAATCTCCTTTTCGATGATTGCATCAGAAATATATTCATTAGGCGAAACATTCTAGGATTATTTAATGAAATCGTTTAGAATTCGACCCTAGTTCACTGTGCGGGGATCTATTCTACTCTCAATCTGTACATTGTTAAAAAATAGGTGTAATCGTTAAATATTATTCAAACCTATAGAAATACTTTGGATGGTGATCATTTAAAATTTCAAACCACACTTTCACAGTAACTGAACATCAATAATTCAGATTACAAATATTGATATGATACATGTGATGTAAACAATTCTAAAAATGCTTTTATATAAAACATCTATTAGGTACATGGGAGACCATTAAAATGGCGGTCGTAATTTTCACACTAGAAATTTTAATAATACTGTAAGATTTTTTAAATTTTTTTATACTTTTTTTTAATATACTTATCAATTTCGTTCACAATATGGCATTCAAGGGGTATATATTTCGACATTTAATGTCCTACCTAAATGTTAATAATCTCGATTTAATTAAAAAAAAAATTACCACATTCGCGACTCGTATACTATTTCACTATCTATTCGGAAATTAAAATACATCCAATGGAACATTAAGAAATTAGTTTACCGCGCGGTTCGTCTAATAATTATAATCATTGAACGTCGAATCACAAACATTTAATCACAAATAGTTTTTATTTTTTTAATATATAAGCATAACATATACGAACGACACTTTAAGACTGTACTATCCGGCGCTCACCCAAAAAGTGAGTTATTTCTAGGACCGACAAGCCAAACGCGTACATAACGCGTGTCGTTTCGACATAGATATAAGCGCCATCTATTAAAGCGTGAACAAAACCTTTAACCGATAAAGGGGTATTCACACCCGCCACAATAAAAGATGGTTGGTGGAGTCTTCTCTGCCGGCGTCTTCTGTCATAGATGAACTCCTGAAGTCTTCGTAACCATCGCCTCCGGATATTATTAATGTTTCCTTGTTGTTCTGCGTCGTTTCGCTCTGTTTTTGTAGTTTGTCTGCATTAGCTGATCTGCGGCTCAGAGCTTTGGTTTTTAGTGAAGTCTGAACTGGTTTCTGCGGTTTCGTAGAGATGGGGTTGTCGACGACGGTTAAGAACCGAACGTGGCCTGTGTGACCGTACGTTATGCCTAGAAAGATATGACCGAAACATTAGTGATATCTAAACCTTTATATTCAGTAATAAAGATAACTACAGCTCGAGTATTGCACCGTAATACTTCTAAAACAAATCCGTAGTGCGAGAGAGTGCGCTGCTGTACACAGAAAGAAATCGCTTTGCAAATGTAACCAGATGTCTTATTTACTACAAAACCTATATTATATATACTTATATATGAATAAAACCATGATTTCATTTATTACTTCATATAAGGTTCCTCCTATAACCAAATAATCCTTGAAGAGTGACTGAGTAACAAACATAGAACATACTTTCAGTTTTATATATAAGATAATTAATGTTTACCCGTAAATGGTGGAGTAGCAAAAGCTCCAGTTCTTGCACTCGGCGAATTGTGTAGCGGAGCTGTGAGTAGTACGCCGGCGCTCGTCCCCACCCACAAGGTCTCTCGGTGGGCCAGTAACGCGGTAACTCGTAGACAAGCCGCCTTGTGTTGCCGTATTATATCGTCACAACCTGAAATTAACATAAATTATAATGTATCATAATAACAAAAATACCTGGGACATTAAATATAGCGCCATCTAGTCCCAAACTAAACAGAGCTTGTATTATGGGTGCTAAACAATTGATATTAATATACAAGAATATTATGAATACTTATTATGATATAACGATAGTGGGTAGCGACCCTGCCTACGAAGCTGGAGGTCCCGGGTTCGAATCCCAGGTCGGGTCAGTATTTATATGATGAATATTGATGCTGGTACCGGGTCTTGGTTGTTATATGTATGTGGTGTCTTCGCTTGGTACCCAAAACACAAGCTAATGCTTATTTGGGGCCTAGATGTTGTGTTGTATACGTTATTATTATTATTATTATTATTATATAATACACTTGTTCATTATCAATTATTCACGTCGCGAAAGTGTCGATAACTAAGAAA
Source organism: Luffia ferchaultella (assembly GCA_949709985.1). Lineage (NCBI taxonomy): Eukaryota > Metazoa > Arthropoda > Insecta > Lepidoptera > Psychidae > Luffia > Luffia ferchaultella. The sequence continues at coordinate 4,533,957 of OX453262.1, forward strand.
AATATTAGTTACATTTCTTTAGTCTAAATCTTTAGTTTGACGTCAAAATCTTTAGTTTAAATATAGAGAATATCTATGCCGTCGTATTAACTGGTTTCAACATATTTAATAGATTGAACAACAATGCACAGTACACATTAAGTAGACAATCAATTTTCTTCTTTTTGTCTCACTCTTATTCAACCACAAGAAGTGAAATGTCGATAATATTGTATCACGCCACGTTAATAATCCTCCATCATTTGTAATTTATATTTGCATGGTGCACATAGCTCCAATTGAAATAATCCAGAAGATCCAGAATACCCTGGTTCTGCTTTGGAGTTTCGGCTGAATTAATACCTAGTTTGATTAAAAAGCTATTGTTTTTCACATGTCAACTAAATATGGTTCTGGTAGATGTGAAAATGGAGCCGCACTTGGCTCGTGAAACTCGGCCCTGGGGTTACTTCAGTTGGAACCGACTGTACTTATTGTTTTAAATTCATTATAAATTACTGATTGGTCTGATTGTCTAAAATTTCTCCGTTTTTAAATGTTATTACGTTTAGTTCGCCTTTATGTTTTGTATACAAGCGTTTTGTACAGAAAACAACTTAGGTTATGTTCGAGGATTCAATTATATACGTGAGTGAAAATAAAAAATCACGAAGTTAGAACACTTTACATAATAAGCCCATTATGCCCCACTGCAGGGGTATAGGCCCCTTAGGTTGACGGTGGTTGGAGCTTAATAAACCATGCTGCTCCAATGCGGGTTTTAACGGTTCAACCGGGACGGTTTGGACGTGCTCACTGAGGCACGGAGTCAGTGATAGTTATGAATTCAATTCAGAAAAAACTCATTGGTACATGCCGATTCCTGGGATTCAAACTACGACCGTCTTGCTAAAATAGAAGCGGGCTGGCACCACTCGGCTATCACGTCACAATTCACATAAGCTAATACAGTTTTATATACAACATGAAATAATTAACCATGTAACATTTTGGTGACTTGCGAAGTTATATTCACGTCGGCCAGCATTTCGCGACTATTCGCGTGGTAGCAGCGCAGTAAAGGGGCATTGTGCAATGCCAACCAAAGTGCACCTCCTGACACTGCCATATGACTTATCGGCTTGCTCTCGCAACTTATTTGGAATGTTTCGTCTATCTGAAAAGCAAAAGTTTTAATTACTTCTATTTAATTTTATACATAACACAAAATTTAACATTTTCGCGGGACAAGGCTTTTGATATAAATTATTTCGTATCTCTGCTATTACCAAATTACACTTTAATTAATTCAATTCAATTCTTTGTTGCATTGTCACATGTCAATTTTTAAGTGGTCAGACTAAATCATCTTATACACTATGTGACCCCCCGTGAGAGCACAGCAATTTAAGAGGGCTATTTTCTTAACTTAATAATTTATAAACAATTTCAATGTAAACCCATCTTATCTGTAATAATAATTTTCTCACAATAATAACTAAAATAATAATAATGTAATCACAATAACAATTAAAACAATAATAATATTACCACAATAATAATTAAAGTAATGTCATCTCAATAATAACAAAAATAATAATAATGTCATCACAATAATAATGTCACTACGATAATAATTAAAAACAATAATGTAAATAATAATAATTACTTTCCATTATGTAATTTATTATATAGATAATCAAGATTTAGGCCCTTGCCGTCTTGATTTCCACACAAAACTGGCGCTTGTATGTTTTTTTTTAGAATTTTATATGTAGCAAATATCGAACTTATTATTAAACTGTGTTATTATTCCCGAATCTTCAGAAGACCGGAGAACAGGACTTTTCATCATCATCATCAGTCAATTTTTACCCCACTGCAGGGGCTTAGGCCTCCCCCAGGGTGAGGAGGGGGGCTTGGAGCTTAAGTCCACCACGCTGCTCCACTGCGGGTTGGGGATTGTAACGACCGCCATCTATTGACAGCGTCCGGGACCGACTGCTTAACGTGCTCTCCGAGGCACGGAGTCAGTGATAGTTAATGTACTTAAGTCAGAAAAACTCATTGGTACACGCCCGGATTCGAACTATGACCCTATGGCCTTATAAATTTGAGACAGGTTCGTTGCGCTCTGAGCTATCATGACAGGACTTTTAATTGGGTGTAATAACATTTTGTTTCAACATTGTTTTATAAATGTCATCTGAGCTATTTCATTTTAAAAGTCAGTATTAGAGATTTTAGCGCACCAATGAGCGCGTCGTATGGTTTTTGATTTTTATAGAATATATTATTTAAGAAAAAGTAATAAGTGAAAGAATTTTATTGACATCTGCAAAAATGACTACAAATTTTTAAAGTAAATCGTGCAATGAAGTCGTTCGGTTACATTACTATGGGCTAACGTGGATCATTTCTACGTAGCGGCACCGAATGATGTCATGAGTGGGTCGTAAAAACACAAATTTTGATTTGCTATAATTTCCGGTAGTAATCGGTATTTTTCTAAAAGTCAACAAGTATAATTTTCAGATTGTTATACTTTAAAGTGTGAAATAGCGTTTGATACATAATTTTGTTGGTGTAGACGCGCCCATCATAAAATTCCTGAACTTGCGGAAAACAGAACAACACGAAAAACTATGACAGAAGAAATCTACAAGTCTCCAGAAACGGATACTGAGTCAGACCCTGGAATTAAATACACCTAGTTAACGACCAAAGCCCCGAAGAAACAAACTCCCACGGTTGTAGTATATACTATTCCATCTCCTATATGTTACACACCAAATATAGTATCTATATTCCCCATGTTGGCTTCACGATACTGGTATTCGGGTCGCCTCAACCTCCTGCCTTTCCTATATCTCAACTGCAGCCTACCTACCTATACTCTGTCTTATCTACTATGCTTCACTTGTGTCTCGGACCTCCGCATCTTTGCAGCAGAACTGCTCGCTGATAAGCCATTAGAAATGAACGAATCGGAACCATTTGTAACATTCCTGAACTTTAAACCATTTTTCATTCAAACATCTCTCCAGAATAGTCGTAATAGTATGTATAAAATGTCTGTACATGAAAACTTCTTTAATCCTATTAATAATTACCACAACATTTAGATGTAGATACTTACTTGCAATGTGTGTGGGTTAATAATTTTGATGGAGGCTTGTGCGGCACACCAAAGCTTCCCTCCGGAAAGTAACATCCCACTTACGGGATTGCAACCGGAACCTACCGCTATGGTTCGCTTTTCCACCCAAGAGCCATCTGGACCAAAAAATAAATGAAAGATTTGTGAAACACTTCAATTGCCTTCACCACTCAACACCTCTTAATAAAAATTTTGGATGGTTTATTCTTAAAAATAGATAAAAATATTAAACTCACTGATACGTATTTTAAAGAAAACCAAACTGAGCAGAAAAACACTAAAAAGATTTTTCATATTTCACCTTTTTCCATGATAAAAAATATTTATAACAATCACTGAAATAATTCTGATAACGAAAGTCATCCTTAAAAGCTTTTGTAATCCTTTTAATTTTAACATGAAGCTATGAAGCCTAGTCAACTATACAGTTTGAAATAGAATAGAAAAATAGAGTGTATAAAATTAAAGGTAAAAGTATGAGGTCTCACCTATATCTCTACAATATACGACCAAGTCTCCATTACCAAGCGCAACGAACACCTTCCCTTCTACATACCTGTGAAGAAATAACATAAATCAATTGTTCAATACATAAAAATATATAAATATTGCGATGCATTTCTGTTTTACCCAACCTTAACCTCTGGCCCAGCAAATCGTATAATGTATGGAATGTAGCTTTTATGTATACCTGGTCATGGTCGGCGATAAGGGAGGTGTAAGGGTAGTAGTACCACCAGGGCCCGGACTAAGAAACGGGGGCCCTGTTAATTAATTTTTCTTCCAAAGTAAGGTGGGGTGGGCCCCGCAATGTTTTACACCTGGGGCCCGATCTGGCTCTCGCCGGGCCTTTACCTGGTGTTTGGGAGAACGTAGTCTAAACTCATAGAGCGTGTAGAGCTAACCGAACTATGACTACTACTACTGTTTTTCTTGATAACCGTTAGTTTGCGTCATTTGCTCATTTGAAACTTTTTGTCATGCTCTATAAGTTTGGACTAAGTTCCGTAAAACACCTTACCTGCGTTTTTCACAAGCTAACCATTTTAGAAAGTGACGAAATTGCAATCGGGATGCGACATGAGTAATTCTGTTCCGTAGAAATAATTGAAAGGTACTAACACAATGGAATGCACCCCAGAGCTGTGTTGCAATTTGACTTTATTTTTTTTTATTCTGATATTATCCAGGCAATTGTAAACGTGTATACAGCCATCTTCGGTACCAAGCCACATTGTAGGTTGATTAGCTGTCGTGCCACTGTCCTCAGAAGACTGACGGCTAGATGGCGATGAAAACGTACCTATGTTGAAAATAAAATAATATACTTAATGTTTGTATGTACATATGTACATTTAGTCACTTCTAGAGAGCAATGTTAAAATTTGTAAATTATATTGTTTAACATAAATAACGTACACGTGTAGTGCAACAAAACAAAAGCACATTATATTCGTATATTAAAAAAAGCTTTTAATCTAATTTAATTAACTAATGCAAAAATTTATCGTGAAAGAAATGTAAAAGTTGCTAAGGTCCTTTTTAGTTTGATTTGAACATAATTTTAAGCTTTTTAGTTATCAGCATTTTGGGAAAGGAGTAATCACTTTTTATTTCAAAAAGGAATTGGCGGGGCGTAACTGTTTATAATAATAATAATATCATATCTAGGGCATCCCACACAGCGCCATCTAGTCCCATAGTAAGCAAGTATTATGCTTGTATTATGGGGTACCAGACAACTAATATATATATAGACAACTATATCTTTATATATAAAGATGCATATTTTGTTTTACTTTCAATTTTTTTTTTTAAGTATATTATTACTTTATAAACTTACATTGAAGAGGCAAATTGTATGAATATCCATGACATCGATTATACATATTTCATACTAAGTGACGAAAAAATTTAATTCAATAGAAGTTTACTCTAAAAGCAGCTAATCAAATAATTTCAATTGGAGACAACATTATGTGTGTAATAACTCCGCAATTATTGCGCTTAGGGTCAATGTAAAGTGCACAGTGATTACTCCTCTCTGCGGCAGTAGCATCAGAATATGTCCCAAAATATTTTTCATTCGCGTAAATAATATAAACTATAGTCCAAAAGCTTATTCACTTAATTTATATGCTGAATCATGCGACCATGCATTTTAATTAAGATTATGAAAATTTTGATTTCAGTTTACCCAATATATAACGTCCAGTTACAACTAAAGCGACCAAGAAATAGAGAGTTAGGAATTTTGAAAATTTAAAAATACCAATTAAAAAATCTTAAAGAAAATAAAAAATAACAATTGTCAATTACGTGAATGTTTGAAAGCACTTATTTCTAAATTTTAATAAAATCTTTTTAGATCCTGAGTCTAAAAACGAACAAGCATACAAGTAAATAGATACGTACAGTTCCAATCAAACTTTATGGCGGATGTGAACATAGGCACAAGTCGCGTCGCAGTAACCAGTTTTAGGTGTAGCGGGACGCAGTGGAGCGATGGGTATATATATGACTGTACGAATGTTTGCTCTACAAATGAGGTTGAAATGCGTAAAACCGGACTCACCGGAAGTTATTCCCATCGCTTGTTTGTCCACAGCCGGATTAGAACTAGATTTCATAACAGGATGCACAGTGATATTTTGACCTGTGTACGGCGTGCTTAAGCTTTTACTGTGGTTCGGAGTGAGGGTCGGATTCGGTCTATGGTTTCCTAGACTAGAAGTTAAAGTGCTATGCAGACGTCCAGCCGAGTCTTGGCTTCGTGTGTCGATTTGGTCTTGATTCTCGCTGGTAGAAGAACCGTCGTCTTCTTCGTCGCTGGACGAGGAACTATGGACGTATATTTTAGGGATTAGTAAAAAAAAAAGACAACCTCTATGTACATTTTAATTCTTATTAAAATAGGCCTTTTTTTTAATCAAATAATTGATTTGAGTTTTCAAATAAAAAGTTTTTGGAACAATCTTTGTTTGCTAAATTCGAAAAAAATCTTTGTGTGCATATCATCTAACAAATTTTACAAAGCAAGTATTAGTAGATAATTAGTTATTATTTCAATTCATGCAAAAATATGTGATTTTTTTTTATATGAAAATTTATAAGTTCTGAGTGACTTTGATCATTTAAAAGCTGATCTGAGCTTAATCTGCCTTTAAGATAATTTATTTTCGCAAAATACTTTCAAATAGTTTTTTACCTAATATATATAGCAATGGACCATTCCCAAACTTTTAAATTAAAGTCTGTTTTATTTTATTTCGAAATAACAGGCAATTGTAAGAAACTAATTTGATTTTTTTTGGATCGGTATTTACGTAGATACCTATATAATATTATAAATTCTTATAGCGTGATGTCACCGGGTAAAATTAATTTAGCCACTGCCGTTGCATATTTATAAAAAAAAGACACTATTACACCTCGTTTCCACCAAGTATAATACACTGTATTATACTGTCATATCCATACTGTGTCACTGTATCATACAGTGTATTATACTTGGTGGAAACGAGGTGTTCGGTACTATTGACAGTTTTGAGACTGATATTGTTTTTATAAATATGCAACGGCAATGGCTAAACCTATAATTCTACCCGGTGACGTCACGCTATAAGAATTTTTAATATAAATATGTCTACCTAAATATCAAACCAAAAATAATAATACAAATTAGTATCTTAAAACTGCCTATTCTTTCGCAATAAAATACAACGGACTTTAGTTCAAAAATTTGGAAATGCTCAATTCTTCAACAATATAAATATGTTCCAGAAAAAAGCCTTCTAATTTAAAAAAAAATTATTTTAACATTTACTCTGCCCAATATTCATCATTGACGACCGCTTAGCCTAGTGGGCAGCGAACCTGCCTACGAAGCTGGAGGTCCCGGGTTCGAATCCCAGGTCGGGTCAGTATTTATATGATGAATATTAATACTGGCACCGGGTCTTGGTTGTTATATGTATGTGGTGTTTTCGCTTGGTACCCAAAATACAAGCTAATGCTTAGTTTGGGACCTAGACGTTGTTGTGATTGTATGTGTTATTATTATTATTATTATTATTCAAATTTGGCTTTCGAAGGTGAAAAAAAAAGCAAAATTGCATTGGCACACTATTAAAATGGTTTTAATTTCATTTTTAGAAAGATATATATAACTTGGTCAAAGCAACTGATCGATAGTATCAAAAAAAAATTAGCAATATTTTTTAATAATTTATTTTATTATTTAAAAAAATAAAACGAAGTGTGTATGTATGAATTTATGAAATTTAAATGACCAAATATTTCCAAAAAAAAAAAATATAAGACAAGGCCTTATAACTACGGAACCATAAATAGGACAATTTTCTCATATGACAATGAATAGTTAATCGCCAACTTCGATCAAATATGTCCTGGATGTACAAAAGTATGCCGTGACAAAAGTGAAAAAATTGCGTTTACAAAAGGGAATCAAAGCTTGTGCATGCTGTTAATAATTCTAAAATTGGATATAGTAATTAAATTTGACAACAGCGTTTGGTTTTAATAGAGTCAGAAATGTCACTTCACAGTATCGAAAATGTCAAACGCAATTTCGCGGGGGTGAAGGGCGACGCGCAGGGACTCGGGGTGAAACTCACCATCTCGCAACAGGTACACACCAGCTAGCTAGAATACGAGTGGTTAGACGGTAAGTGCAGAAGAGGGCTTCTACTCAATTTGTACTTTTATAAAAATTGGGAAGATTTCATTATCTTTGAAACATTAAGTTGTATTTTAAATTATATTTTCTCGACATAAATTATCAACACTACCACATATATTGTATTCGAGAAACATCAACGGTAAACAAGCGATGACTATTTTAGTTTGATTGGTGTTATATAGAAGCGCTAGAATGTCCCAACCTTTGAATATACAAAGCGGCGACCATGACAACGCGTCAGATGTTAATAAACAGGCCAAAGTAATACTCAAGTTAGTGAATACGTAGATTTATAAAGGACGCGTTAGTTTTAATAGTACGTAATGGTTAATTTTACATGTGCCGTTCTCATTGTACACCCAGGAAATGTTTTATCGAAAATTTCGTATTTAATGGCCACCCACCTATCGAGTCGTATATTCTTACAGCTGTCGTCAGTGTCCGATATACTTATGCCTGGCTTAACAGAACTTGTGCTATTCGAAACACTGGTATTTCTGTAAATATAAAGCGTTTGCACAGTAAAATAATAATTTCGTGTACCTTATCACTCAAATAAGGTTTTTTTCAACCATTGACTCAAGGCAGTACGATTCGAGTATTTCTTGATCGAAATAGAAACAGTTTGTATTCCTAGATTTTATTATGAACCCAAATAATCCCAAAAGAGCTAGTCTAAAGTTGAGATTCCTCGGCCATGCTGTACTTGCTAACACCCGTACTCTATCTACCATACGCTAGTAAAGTGAGAGCGTGATGTCAGATGACGCCTAGACACCCGATGTAGTTTTTCCTAGCATAAGGAATTATAGTTGCTAATTATAAAATTGATTTTTAATGTCTAACAAGGTATATATTAAAATACTTGAAATAATTGTTCGATCGTAATATACTAAAATAAATCGAGTTTTAAATGATAAAGAGATTCAGTCAAAGGAATTAAAAAAAACCGGAAAAAAATCGGATTTGATTTTCACTTTAATTGATGAAAAACGGTTTATAAAACATGCATTTTGGAGGAACCTCGTTTTGATTAATTGAACAGATATTACCCATGGCTTTATGGTTACATTTTAATAGCTTATTAGGCTTTTTAAGAATAATAAACCAGACGACTTTATTTTCAAATTAATTTTATCTCAACAATACAATATTGATTCGGTAGGTGAACGCCATTTTTTAAACCATTTTACTTCTAGTTAGCGTTATTATGCAATAGAATTAATATTCTAAACACACAATAATGTAAGTATAGTTATTGTAACTATATTTTTATTAAATTATTAAACACTAACGGAATATCGAGTGTTTGTTGTCTGGTCAACGCCGGCGCAGGGGGTATACAAGCAACGCATAATATGCGCGCGTTGCAAACTCCGTTGCAGGAAGTCACTTGGGGTTTAGGTGTGAGCGTTAAAACGCACACTTGTCCCACATAACCGTCGCTGTTGCAAACCTGAAAGAGAAATCGTAAATACATAATCATCACACGCACACATATACAGTCTCATGAATTTATGTACTTGTCAACGGCAATCCTTTTTTTTTGAAGGTCATTGACATATCTTTAATATTTTTTTCTTATTTGGAAATTTGTCGACTTAAATGTCATGTAAGGCGGGAGAAATTGTTCCCCGAAACACGGGAAATCCCAGTTTGGGTGTCAAGGATCACCACCAACAAATAAGATTTCTAATAATTTATCTGTACAGCAAAAAATGTTGAAATATTATTCTAACACTGAAAATGTTTATCAGTACGTTTTCGTGGCGGAATGTTTTCCAAGCTATATTTCGGTCCATAACTTTGATCGATTTTAGAAAATTTTGTATCAACCCCACAAGCCCCGGCATTTTTTAACACTACTGTCTTTTGTCTACCATTATATAGTTTGGAAATATAGCTTGGATTAGACTCCGCCACGAAAACGATCTGATAAACAAATCGTTAATTGTCAAAAAAAGACGAAATTTCCAGATTTTTAGGACAAAAAGTTGATATTTCAAAAAGGAAAGCCAATATCTAAAAAATTAAAAAAAAAAACTCGCGAGGCAGATAGATTGTCTACCGTTTGGGAAAAGAAATTTTGGAATTAGTCGACAATTGTTTAGGCTAGACAGTTGCTTTTTTCATTGAATGATTATCAGATCAGTTAAACCGGAGAGTGAGATTCGGCTATATTTCAGAAAGTTATAAAACTAGACAGAAAGGCAGTACTGTCAGAAGATGCTGGAGCTCACGGGGCATCGTATGGTACCAAATTTTAAACAATTATTCCATAACCCTTTTTCGATAAATTTAATAAAATTGTTTTTGCCAAAAATGTGATATTATTAGTTTTTATTTTTGATGTTCACCTTCAATGTGTTCCGATAGTTGCGAGAAGTGCGAAATCTGTAGATTATTTTAAAATCTTTATTCTTAATTTTTTTTTTGTTTCGAGGATCTGTGACGTCGTATTTCTGTATTTATGTACAAATGTTACTTTATATAAATCCTCCGCCTTGAATATTTTGTATAAAGTAATGAATACTTCAAATTTAAAATACATGTTATGTCTCCCATTTTGAGAAAGTGTCAATTGTTATTATGTTGTAAAATCGTAAACACACCCAAACATCAGGCGGTTGTCCTTTCGGAGGTAATGTTGGAGCAGCGCATGTGAACTGTAGGCCAGCACGAGTTTTGCGTATAGGCACCGGCGAAAGGAACTCTGGCGCAGGTCGTTCTTGACTGTATGTACCTGCAAATATATGCGACATAATTATGTAATAATATAAAAAGGATAAATTAATAATGGGCATAGAAGAATAGATTACACGATTAATTAGATGGACAACATATGATTTAGTACAGACGCCTGTGTTCGAATCTGAACACTTTATATTTTGGCACTTTCAAATAGCAGCTAAAATTGTGAAGAAAAGACATAAGACATGCGGGCCCCTACGGTAAGATAGTAGGACTCTGTCTATCTGCTACAACTAACGTGCAGGGCGAAAATGGTAGTCTTGTGATGCACTTCTCTGTTCGTCCGTCGACCGTTTTGGACGGTCTTCAGATATGAGAGCAGGCTTCTGTACCAAGGTATCAGAAATAAACCCTTTTTTCATTGGATATTTCTTCATTACATTTTTTTTAATAACACTATAAATTAGACTTGTATTTATATTTTATTTAATATTACTCAAAGGCATATTATCTAACTATGAAAACAGTTTTTCAAAAGCAATTTTAGTTCGTATCAAGTACGAAAATTGAGAATTACTCAAAAAAATGGATGGATCGTTTTAATTCCATTAATTCTTTCGCCACCACGCTTACAAGATTTGAATGTACAGATTTTTTTTTGTATTTCACATTCACGAAGGAAGCAAAGAACTGACATAGAAAACAGCATCCATTGCTTTTTCTTTTTGACTACAGATACATAACACTATGAAATAATGATTCGTTTAGTTCGTAAATCGTGTAGAATGATTTAATATACTTTGTCAAGATTTTCAAAATTTACTTTTTCCGTGTATATTAATATCATTAAGGCTGTAAAACTGTGCACTGATTAGTCAATAATGTGCACGTTCATATTGTGAGTTCACAAATTTGATGACTAGACATGTTTAGAATATATACTATCGAAATGTATATCATAAATCTTAAATTTTATTGTTTGTACATGACAATGGAATTTAAGATTTTCGACAGTTTACAATTTTACAAGATTTATTATACATTAAATTATATATTATACAATTTATCCACTGACATATATTTATATTTTTAAACGATATTCTCTAAAAGTATCTTTAAAACATTTCAGAAGTTATTTAAAGACTGAATGGAAATTAATTTCGCTGTTTTCGACACAATATGCCTGCGCCTGTGAAACACATATCTGGTATCAATATTACTTATATACGTTTTCCATAAGAAGCTATTTTTACTTACATAATTTTTGTTTGGTTTCATTGATCAGTTCTTCCCAACTCGTTCTTTTCTCGACTTTGGAGAATATTATCGTGAAATTTTCAGGCCCGTTACTGAAAAAAAATTTTTTTGTATTAGTTTGTTTCAAGTTTATATGTGAAAGTACATGTCGTGAAATGTTGTTAATATAATACAGAACCAAGATTTAACTCTGACTGCATATTTTGTTTATGTTTCGGCACACCCCTCTAAAAAGCAATTTGATTTGAATTGTATTTAAGAAAATAAATGCAATTTAGTACATCAATTCTATCGATCGATAAAATAGCCGGCACATAGATTTCTAAAATTCTAACTGTGCCAGGTTCACACAAACACATAGATACGTTGGAGCGAAGGCGATATTGTAATTATATTGGGCATATAGTTTATAGTTGACTTATGTTGTTAATCGAATAGTGTCGTATTTTTTTTTTGTTTTTATTTATATTTGTAACCTTTTAAGCATATAATGCAGTAAAAACTATTATAGATATTATTATTATGTTAATATAATTTTTGTTCGGTAAAGTGCTTGTTAGATATTGTTTCTTTAGTAATCACGATCAGTTAGTTTAAAGAGTATTCTTCTTTCTTAGTCTTCTTTGTGTGTCGAAGTTAATACGAGTATTTTTTAAATATATCTGCGCATCTTTCAGCGCATCCAGTGCTTTTCTGTAAGTAATGAGGCACTGACACATGTAAAATCTGAATTGTATTTACGTACTGAAATGGTGAACCTATTGCTGAAGAGCCAAATAAATAAATAAATAAAATATGCAAATTTACTGACTCCAAAGATTGCTTAAGACATAAAACAGTTAGGTATAAATATAGAATGTCAAAATGTTAATTTTTTTTTCTTTTCTTTGAGTTAAGTAATCTAAATTATCTACAATCAAAACTTCGTTACAACAATGTCCTTACAATCATAATTTGTATTTATATCCGCAATCAAGTTAACAAAGTCATAATCAAAGTGATAAATAACAAAGTATAAACAAGGCTTCATGGGGCCTGAGGGGAGTATGCGAGAGATTGAATAACCTTGAACCTCGTTATACAAGCCGTTCGGGTCCTTGAGTCTGATATAGGATATACCGACGTGACTGTAAGTGACGTGAAATTGCAAAATGTGTCACTGCATCAAGCATTTTTTTTTTTCAAAAATTATAAGGTCTAATGTATTTTCAAGAAAGCAGCCGCGTTTTTGTGATATGATACATTAAAACATATACATTGGCACCATCTTTATGTGTTACACATTTGCAGTTCCGAATGTTTATATTTCAAGCAATACGTATTTTCCTAAAAGCTTACAGTTTGTGTTACAAATTAAATAAATAAGGGTGATTACATTACTAGTGATAGCGCCATCTGTTGTAAAGAATAATAACTAATAAGTATAGCACGATCTGTTGAAAAGAATAATAACTAATTAGTACAGCGCCATCTGTTGCAAAGAATAATAACTAATTAGTATAGCGCCATCTGTTGTAAAGAATAAGAACTAATTAGTATAGCGCCATCTGTCGTAAAGAATAAGAACTAATTAGTATAGCGCCATCTGTTGTAAAGAATAAAAACTAATTAGTATAGCGCCATCTGTTGTTAAGAATAAGAACTAATTAGTATAGCGCCATCTGTTGTAAAGAATAAGAACTAATTAGTATAGCGCCATCTGTTGTAAAGAATAAGAACTAATTAGTATAGCGCCATCTGTTGTAAAGAATAAGAACTAATTAGTATAGCGCCATCTGTTGTAAAGAATAATAACTAATTAGTATAGCGCCATCTGTTGTAAAGAATAAAAACTAATTAGTATAGCGCCATCTGTTGTAAAGAATAAGAACTAATTAGTATAGCGCCATCTGTTGTAAAGAATAAAAACTAATTAGTATAGCGCCATCTGTTGTATGGAATAATAACTAATTAGTGTAGCGCTATCTGTGATAAATTATAGAAACTATTTCGACTCTAAGATTGTTTTGCTGCGTCTATTGGATATTTGATCTCCTACATAGCGATTCCACTACTTTTTTTCAGTGTTTTTCAAATATTGTTGAACAGAAAATAAAATCGAAATTAAAAGTATTTTTGCGTAACCACAGTCTTTCTATTTTCAAACAAATAATCAATAATTTGGGTCAATATTAGACTTAATTCTTCCTCGATTTAATTGTAAATTAAGTTTCATTAATTCTTCTTGTATGTTGAATTGTAATTACATGAAAGTACTCTATACAAAATCTGCATACAGTTCGTCGCTAATACAGTCCAACGACCGCTTATATACTACGAAATCGTTTTTAGTAACTATTATATTAATTTTTAATAATAGATAATTGGATTTATTTTTCAATCGAAATCCAATCGGTATTTATCCACCTCGAAAATATATTTATTCGTTATAAACTCGAACACGTTGCATGAAAAGCCAGTCCATTACTTCGGCCACGACCGCTTGGCCTAGTGGGTAGCGACCCTGCCTACGAAGCTGGGGGTCCGGGTTCGAATCCCAGGTTAGGCCATTATTTATATGATAAATATTGATACTGGTACCGGGTCTTGGTTGTTATATGTATGTGGTGTCTTCGCTTGGTACCCAAACACAAGATGATGCTTAGTTTGGGGCCTAAATGTTGTTGTGATGTATACGTTATTATTATTTCCAAGGCGGTATCAAAATGTGAAGGGAAGATATTGTCGTAGGTATCAAGTTTAACCTACTTGGGCGCAATATGCAAAAAATATTTGATTTAGCATAAATATTAACTTATTGTTGAAGGCTAATTCTATGATATTTTGTTTTGTGTTTGTGATTTATTTTTATATAATTTTAAAGCAAAATATGACTGAGACAGTTGGTTATAATGTTGAAACAATTTGGCCAATATTATGGTAGGACCAAATACTATGTTATTTAACCTCTATTTGATACTTATATCATACTTACTTGGTATTCCAGATTATTTCCATATACGATAGCTGATTATCGCTGTTCTGGGTTATCGATAGGTTTTTATTTAAATTCAAAAGCATATCTCGTACGAGGTCTTCTAACTGTGTATGTGGTGTATGCAGCGCCGCCACATGTTCGGATATTTGGGTCAACGTGTTCACATCTTCTGTTAGTGTTTCCACTTGGCTCATTATTCGCCTTAAGTTTTGGTCTTTTGCTGAAAAAAGCACACGAGATTGTGATAATTTAAAAGAAAACTGGTTAAATGCGAGCTGGATTCGCGTGATAAGTGTTCCGTGGCAACAAAAATCTAAATAAATAGACTATTTAAACAATTTAATTCGTGTAAAACAATTGTTTCCAGTTGCAGTGAGTAACAAAAACGACCTAAATTCAAATATCTCTCAAATGCTGTCAAAGTTTAATGATTTTCTCAAAGCGTTTTAATAGATCGAAAATCAATAAAAGAATTTCGGCAACACAAACAGTATAAATGCTCGCGGGCTATGCTCGGGGTATATCTGATGGATCATATCAGGAATGAAGTCATCCGTCAGAGAACAAAGGTGATAGACATAGCCTGCAAGATAAGTAAGCTGAAGTGGCAGCGAGCTGGTCACATCTGCCGAAGATCTGATGAACGATGGGGAAGAAAGGTTCTTGAGTGGAGACTACGAACCGGCAAACGTAGTGTGGGACGCCCGCCGGCTCGCTGGACCGACAATATAAAGCTAGTTGCCGGTAGTGGCTGGATGAAGATGGCTGAGGATAGAGGAGTGTGGCATGCCCTGGGAAAGGTCTACGTCCACTTAGTGGACGAATGTGGGTTGATGGATGGATGGATGGAAGCAGTATAAAAAGATTTACTTTCTTGAATTATTGGGCAACATAAAATATTTTTTTTTTAAATATATTAATTTTTGCGACGATATTCTGTCACGGGAAAAAATGGTGGGGAAATTGTTTATTTACATATTTACTGTATTTACACGTTATAATGTAGATATTGTGTTTATGTAATTTATTAATACAAATATTAACATTTATTAAATTCATTTATAATTTAATAGAAATAACAAATCAAAGTTAAACAGAGCTATTAGTTGGGTTTTACATTATTTTAATTATATTTTATTATTATATTATATAAGATCCAAGGCCCCTTATCTTGATGGGAGGCCTAAGCCCCTGTAGTGGGGTATTAAAAAGGGCTGGTAGAATGGAATTATTATAAAAATGTAAATAAATTTAATTTTAAATATACATATGTATGTACATATTATAATAGGGCAGCGTGCTACACGTAAAAATGAAGCATGTTTTCTAGAGCGTGTTTTGAAATAATTTACCTTTGACAATTTCGAGATCGGCCAAAGATATCCTCATCAGAAGTTTGTATTTATTTCCTTCCATTTGACTCGCTATACTGCTTTGGTAAGTTCTGTAAATTGCAACATTTATATTACAAACACTCTAATATAAATATTGTAATAATCACTGAGCTTAGAATTGGATTCCCGTCCTCGAGAAGTCAATCTATGTGAAATATAATGGTAAATATTTCATAAATATGCAGCTCTATGAACCCGTATTTTATCTTCATACAAACAACCGAGATTGAAATGGGTTGGAAGCTTTTGTGTAGTCCTGCCGGTTGTCTTATAGAGTAAGGCTTCGCAATAAAAACGTTATTATATACCTATGGATATATGACGAACAAACAATATTATGTTATATTGCTTCATGTTACCAATATAAAGGGAGGATATACCTTCATTTATATAATTCCGGTGAGCGACTGTTCGTAATACATACTTCTCATAAACGGTTTGACCGATTTCGCTTATTTTTTTTTATACTAATGGGGTCACCTGGGTGTTTCTTAGCTCTAGTTAGACTTGATAGGTGGCGCTGCTATCGAGGAGCAAACTTTTTTCTAAATGAATTTCTTTTCATATTTATTTTATAAGTCTCACATGAAAAAAACATAAAACCCCAAATTATTAGCTTCTCATATTTTTATATTCATGTCATTAAATAATTATTAAATAATGAGCGTTTGATTCATAACTAACAGTTTGAACAATCGGTGACATATGACTTATGAATTGGCCCAGTACAAATGTGTAGTCCACGCTGGCGAAGTCGGTAGCGGAAAGCTAGTACATTCAATACAAGTTTCATAGAATTCGAATGTTAGAATTGTCATTCTATATTAATATATTTGCCCTTGTAATTTTCACACAACAAAGAGAAAGTAATCTTATTATGAAATTAAGATCATCCACTTAATTAGCATATACACATTTATACTCTGCAGGTACAGGTTAAAGGAGCCTTAGAACAAAAAGGTTCAAACCCTTTTGAATTAATGAACTCGAGTCGCTTACAATCTCGATGGCGTAGTCCAAAAGATCGGCATCTCAAAGTGACGCAGACCACCGCAAAGGAGGCAAACGATGATTAGAATAGAGTACGCCGTTTTCGGCCTAGTATTACTTTACGGATATTACTTGTACTCCGGCGGGTTCTATTAGAAGCGTGAGCAAGACCAATCTTTAGTCTATGCTCGGTAGTTTCTATATGTTATATAATTTGTGATATATTTACACCGTGGCCATACCTAGTACGGTAACGACGCGTTTTCAAAGCCGGTCTATTAGTAACAGAAAACTAACAAAAATGCAACCTCCACAGGAATAAAATTTGGTATTTTCGTAAGTGCTATGGAGGATGGAACGCTATTGTTCCTCCGCCTCCTCCTTTTGTACCGCCTCCCCGACGCTTTCGGTACTTCGTGATGACTGCTTTTCAATTTTAGTTTGACATGTGAAAATAGTAGTGATAAAGAATAGTTTAATCGTATAATTTAATATGCGCCACAGTACCCAAAAATCTGTTAAAAATACTGTACAAAGTTACTATTATCATAAAATTATTTGTTCACTAAAACAAAATAATATTATGTTAATCACATAGTTATTCCCAGCAGTAATATTGGATATAAAGTATATTTCTTAGTAATAAATACAATTAAAATTAAAATAGACGATTTATTTTTTAATAACCAAATTATTCGTGTAAAACTGTGTATATATGTATATATTATTAAAAAAAAGAATAATTAAGTATGTACATACGTTGTCTAGTACCCCATAATACAAGCATAATACTTGCTTACTTTGTTACTAGATGACGCTGTGTGGGATGTCCCATGTATTATTATTATTATTTCTTAATTTTAGCTTGAGTGCTTAGATACCTAGTTTCATAATCAGGATCGGAGCTTTTATACTTCAAAATGATCAAAAACATGAGCAACAACAACAACAACGACAACAACAACAATGACTCGGTAATTAGACTGACCACACGTAATTATCACAGTCTTAAAACAAACATTTTGTTGACTTATACCATATCATATCAGCCCATTATGCCCCGCTGCAGGAGCTTAAGCCTCCTCTCGGGACGAGGGTGCTTGCAGCTTGATTCACCACGCTGCTCCAGTGCGGATTGGTAGATTTTAACGACTGCCATCTGGTTACGGCAACCGAAACTGACGGCTTAACTTGCTTTCAGAGGCACGGAGTACGTGATAGTTATGTACGTAAGTCAGAAAAACACATTAGTACATGCTGGTTCCTGGGATTCGAAGCACGACCTTATAAACAAGAAGCGGGATCGCCTCTACTCGGCTATCACGATTAACTTATACATTAAATTTAATTTCATAATTTTTCTTTTTTTTTTGCAGTACGAATTTTACATGGGGGTCACACACAATAATACTTCACAGATATTTTAAAACATCAACTGCATGGTGTGTATTTAGTCAACGGCGTATACTTTTTTTACACATATTTGTTGTGAAAACGCAAACAGGAGTGGATCCAACAGTATTGAGAAATCCTATAGTTCCACCTATGTTATGCAGTTGGGTCACGAGTACTTGAAAACCCTGTTGGACTCACTGGTGGAACCAAGCGGTGGGACCGACAGTCCGTAACCGATATCTCTATGAACAGTCATGCCTAAGTCTTGGTAAAGTTTTGCAATTGGTTTTATATAATATGATATGACATATAGGACTTATTTAATATTGCCACGTTTTCAAATATTACACGCGGTCTCGCAGTCACGTTTCTTTCCCCACAACACATCCAATCATTTTTATTTTTTACGCATTGTACTGAAGGTTACCTACTTATGTAATAAATTTGATGTTTTTCAATATACAACAAATGTAACCAAGCAAATTGATATATTACCGGTAGCTGTACAAATAGTATTTATTACACATGAATTCTTATACAGCTTCTGATTGGAGATCGGCCATTTATTCGAGTTAACAATGCTGAATAAAAAGAGAAAGAAACCCACATTTTTGGTTACTGAATAACCGAGATATTTGCCATGGATGCTCATAGAGATACAGCGTTGAAAATGAAGTGAGACAAAAAATGCAAAAAATATACGCCATAGAACAAATAAGCAACAATTGATGTTTTGATTTGTTCGCCATCACAGACAAGTCAACCTTTAGACCACGCTTTAATAAACGTCAGTACGAAAACGAAATCGCCAAAAAGTGGCGGGTTGCGGGGAGAGGTCGGCTAGTTTTCATTGGCTCTTTCAAAATTGACAATTTAATGGCTTCCGACGTGCTTCCAAATGACGGCTCACTAGTGACGTAGTTATGTAGTGTCACTACATAGCCTTGGCGAATGCTACTCCCTGTTAAAGCGTGGTCTATAGGTTGACTTGTCTGTGTTCGTCATGAAGCAACATTTTATGTGACTCACGTGTAAAATTCGTACTGGAAGGAAAATGAAGATTTTGAAAGTATATTTCATGTACAGTTTAGCGAAATGTTTGTTTAAAACACTGATAATAACGTGTGGTCTGTTCAATTACTGAATATGAAATTTCGCTCACGTTTCCGATCATTTTACTTCGCTTCAGTCACTATTATTTCGTGAACTAGTTTGCTATATCTTTATAAATGACTCTAGGATTGTGCTGTTTATATTTTTGTTTTATTGTCCTAAAACTACAAGTCTATACAACAATTTAAAAAAAATCCGGTTAAATATTAATCGCACCTACACATCGATATATTTTCAAAAAAAGCTCGATTTTAAATCACAGCCTACGTAAAAAATAGAATAGGTATGATTTTTTATAAATCTATAAACTTACGGAATTGGTTTCTTTATCGTTCCCGTTCTCCTTTTAACGCTCGTGATAATCAACAGGTCGTTGAATAAAAACAACGCTCTATCCTTTATGGTCCCTTGTGCTGAAGGCATCGTCACATTTTCGTGTTTGATAAATACTCTTTCGGGTATAACCAGATTACTTAAACCTTCTATCATTTGTTCTAGATCTCTCAGGGTCTGCTGCTGTTGTTCTAACTCTAAACTTTCCCTTTCTGTACAATTTATTAGTTCTAAGAGATCGTGTATGGCTTTTTGCGAGTCCAGGAGCAATTTGTGGTCGGGATGTGAAGGATCTGCAAAAATTAAATTTTTATTCAATATTCTTTCCGTTTTGGTAGCCAACTAGATATAAATACTTAAAAATTATGAAAAACCTATATAACTATTCTTTAATGAGGGTTTCATCATAAAATTAAAGTTGATAATTAAAATTTGAATTGGGTTTGCTGTGGTATGGTATATGCATAGGTGTTGACTGAAAATCAGTGCTGTGGGCGTGCTCACACACACTTGCAACGTGTGCTGAGTTAACTCCTGTCATGGCTGCGGAGACTTTCTTTTTGTGTTTTATTTTTTTTGTAGTTTTCTTTGCGTATTATGTATCTTTGGTTGTGATTAAATGTATTTCTTTCTTTCTTTCTTTTTTGATAAATTAGTTATTCTTGTCCACCAAAAGTTGACTTTTGTGGCAAAATAATTATGATCCTTTTTAGTTCTATAAAAGTATTTATTATTCTTGTAGGTGCAATATCACTTTTTGGTAGGTATAGAATTTAAAGAATATGTATAATATAGTTCGATAATCGGCACGCAAACAAACAAACTTACAGACAGACATTTTTGATTGATGTGTTCATGCTTCAGGTTCATAATTATGTTGATGAGACGCATGTCAGTATTTCAGTTGTCTTCCGATGCATTCATAGATAGAAATAGGAAGAATACATACCTGTATGTTTAATCAGCCTTTGTATTAGTAATTTATAACTGGGAAACTTTTGAACTGGCTTAATCAGTAGATTGTCGAGTGACAGTTTGCCTTTGTGGTCGCGCGCCATTGCATCTAAAAAGCGCGCGAACGCCGGTCGTGATGCCGCCGCCATTTTGATTGTCTCCTTCGCTTTTTTTAAATTGTTGATAAACGACATATACGTATCCATCACGGTGGGTTTTTTGAACTGCAATCACAAGAAGTAGTAATATTTTACTATAAAATCTAAACTCTTTTTTATTTCCATAAAAACAACAGAATAACAATTAATAAACAGTTGGTTTAAGTTTAAATAATATGTTTATTTACAAAGTAAGAAATTTGGGATATTATTTATATTTGACTATTTTAGGTATAATTTAGTAGTGACGAGTAGATAATAAAAATTAAAAAAAAAAAAAACAAAAAAACTTTAATAGCCATCTATGTAAACTGAACTAACATATTCTATTTTGAATAAGGTAATGTAGGTAAGTAATAATAATAAAATCTAATTATAATAAGTGACAAGAAAAATCCATATTTTTTATTTTAAGGTAATAAATATTTAATTTAAGGAAGGGGCAGGACGCGTGAACGTCCATACAAACGCTCTTAAACGATTACGTCGTTAATAAACATTTTATCGTGGTTTTTTTTAGTTATAGAGATTTCGTAATATATATTATATAAACATACGAAATTTCTGTGACTAGGACGTGTATAGAAATTTCGAATTCTGGCTTTATACAAATTTAGTTCTAACTCAAGTAAAACTATGATTTAAAAAAAAATCTAGATTAATATGCTTATTAAGGATATAATCGTTTAAGAGCCTTTGTATGGACGTTCACGCGTCCCGCCCCTTCTTAAGTTATGCTCAAGTCAACCACAGCTAAAGTAAAAGAGCTCGATAAACGTTATTATGCGAGCACCATCGAAATCATTTGAATGTGTATTTGAATGAATATGTATTTATTTTATTTATTTATTCTTTTATGTCTTGAATACAAGAAAGACTGACTATTTGTTACAAATAATACCATGTTCGGGAATAAACGCAATAATACTTAAATTATAATAAATATCTAAACTTCAACTATGTAGAATAAGAAAAACTTACTACATCTAAGAAGACATCGCCGACTTTCTGTTGAAGATCCCATTGTTCTAGCCTTCTCCGTAAATGTTCTAGGAACACTTGGTGCACGTTCAATATTTCCGGCACTTGATAAAAGATCTCATCTACTACGAAGGCATCCAGCAGACCAGCGTTTTCAGGATATTTGAGGGGTTGGAGATATTTCTGTAAAATAAATAAAAAAACATTCTTATTTGTGTTGTTTATCCTCGAAGCTGACAGAACATTACGGCTTTGATTATTTACATGTCTAGATAGAGCCACGAGATATGACAACAAAAAATAGGTCAACTTTTATATGCTTGTGTGCGTGACCGAACTGACCACACACTCCCACCACACATACTAATCGTGTAAACTAACTGTCTCAGTGTGCGTCAATTGTAACCACACAGTTAGGTAATATTTTTATCTACGTTTTTGACGCACAAACTCTATCTAGACATAAATATTTGAAGCACTGCGACCAAATTTTCGACGACCGCTTAGTCTAGTGGGAAGCGATCCTGCCTACGAAGCTGGAGGTCCCGGGTTCGAATCCCAGGTCGGGTCAGTATTTATATGATGAATATTGATACTGGTACCGGGTCTTGGTTGTTATATGTGTGTGGTGTCTTCGTAAAAAAATTATTTATATATGTATATATTATAAAGAATATTTAAGTATGTATATCAGTTGTCTAGTAACCCATAACACAAGCATAATACTTGCTTACTTTGGGACTAGATGACGCTGTGTGGGAAATCCCATGTATTATTATTATTATTATTATTATATTTTCGTACTGGAGCCACTTTGATATACAAGATTCTAAAAACAATCACAATTACAAAAGCGAAAGATAAAACGTTGCAAGTTGAGTTTGCAGTTATAGGTATTTTCTAAGTATAACTCAGTGTACACTTTCGTGGCCACTACACTCTCATATGAGGATCAAGGCTTTGGGGTCACAGTTCACTAAAATTCCTGAGGTAGGTACCCCAAAAGCCTAAAAAAAAAAATTCTCTATGTAACTAACATAATTGTGTTATTAAGTAATATAACATGAGTGACATTCTCAACATTATGTTGAGGGGTTAAAATAAAATATTCAAGCACATTAACTCCAAGGGTGACCTCGAGGTCGTCGTACCTAAGTATTCTTTGTTAGTAGGGTAAACACTTAAACGTACTTTCATCATTATAAAGATTGTTGGTTTGGATTACTGGCTTGTATCATTCGGGCTTTACCACAAATATTATAAAGGAAGCTACAGTTTTTTCACCATAGACAAATATTCTTTTTTTACAAATCCTTTCCCGCCATTCGCACATAAATTATTTTTAACCGCTATTTCCTTTTTACACTTTATGTAATTTTTTTTTATGCATACTAAATCGAAATTAAGATTATTATTATTATTATCACAATGCGAAGTATTATGGATACACGTCTAATTTCCTCGCATTCAATAATACCTAGACACTTTTTGCTACACCAAAATATAGTAAATCGTGTATAATTATGATTTAAAAATTATACCTTGGACATCTCACACATGCTCGTCTAGTCCCAAATTAAGTACAGCCTGTATTATGGGTACTAGTCAATAGACATATATAAAAAATATTTTTTAGACTACACACATATATAGATATTTTACATTTTTATAGACACGAAACAAATATGCATGTTCATGCACACAAATATTTGTCCCGGACAGGAATCGAAACTGCAACCTTTGGGTCTGTAGTCGGCATCTCTGAACACTAAACGTGATCGCTCAGTGATAATGGGAAATAAAATGACGAGGTTCTAACTACACATGACTTACGTAGATCAAATGTTACATCTCAAATTAGAGTGAGTAATTTTCATTTTCATAGACAACTGAAAGATTTCGCAGATCACCTGACATAAACCGGAGAAAAGCTGGGATGTTGTATACAAATAAACTTATACGCTTACAAGTATAGTGTAAACAAAGTGTTTCATAATGTTGAGGGGTCAATCTTGAACTCCGGACCGTGAGACCGTGGGCCGAAGCCGCTTTTTTGTATGTATCGTATTTCGCCTAGTGACATTATACGGAAAAGATAAACCTTCCTATCATCAAAAACGTCCGTCTTTCTATCCGTTTAGGAAGATTAAGGAAGTAAAGTCCATCTCAGGTGACGTTGTCATTTTACGCAATTTTTTTGATGTTTCAACATCTGCTTATTTTAGGTTTCAGTCATTTTAAATGACTCACTTTATCGATTTATTTAGTAATGCAGTCTCTAATTAAATATTTCTAAAATAAATATGTTTTTAATAATCATTTCATCTACAACTTCATCTCGCAATCTGATCTCGTAGCATGAAAGATCGTTAATTACTTTTCCTCTTTTCGCGTTTCACCCTCTTTCCTAGACTTTATCGTTTTCCGTCCTCGAACTGCCAGTTTTCCTTCCCCCCTTTAAACCTTTTCCGTCCTCGTTCCGCTCGTTTTTCATTTTATATGGAACAAACAATCATTATCTTATTTATGTTTAATTTTACATGCTTCACAAGACGATGCTTATAGGTAATGCTCTAATATCGCTAAGAAAAACACGTTTAATTTCCTAACATTTATTCATTCCTAGATACTTTTTGCTACACAAATATTTTGTAAATCGTATACAATTTTATATACAATTTATCAAGGATATGTTATTTTAGGCATTTTTAGATCAATTCAACCATATATTGAATAAAAAAAATATTTAATAAAATGGGCTTTGTCAATTATGTTGCATGAAAAATCCGATGTACGATAACTTTCGAAAAACTTTATTAAACTTAATAACCGATTAGCCGAGTGGTTAGAGACCCTAACTGCAAAGGGTCGCAGGTTCGATTCCCACCCGGGACAAATATTGTGTGCATGAGAACATGTATATTTGTTTCGTGTCTGGCTGTCGAATATCTATATTATGTTTATATTATAAAGAATATTTAAGTATTTAGAGCAGTTGTCTGGTACCCATAATACAAGCTTTGCTTAGTTTGGGACTAGATGGCGCTATGTGGCATGTCCTAGGTAATATTATTATTATTACGTATTATATTACTATTACTCATTAAAAGAACCCTTTCGAAAACCACTAGTTGTTTATAATAATGAAACAAATAAAAAACCGATTATTACTACAATTTTTTTTTAAATATTATAGTAAAAGTTAAAATTGTAATTTTTTATACTCCTACAGTTCTTATTCAGAAAGTCAAACTTTACGTATGTACTTAAAACGTGTTTTTCTCACCGACAGATACGGCGAAATCATAAGGGCTTCTATTTTGTCATTTTCCTACGGGACCTTAAAACGCTCTGCAAGCAGCGAAGAAGCAATACTACAACTTTTTATGCAGATACATTAAGAGTGCAGAATTCTGTGTCCTTGAGAAAGCATATTAATTATCATTATCTCAACCGACAAAAAGTTCCTTTCCATTACAAAATATTTATAATGCGATTAACACTTTTAAATAATATCAAGGTAATTACTTTAATATGATAATTTAAATTCCGTCGCCATCCCCCGCTTTCTCATTCCGAGTAATTTTCTCGCTTCCATAAATATAATGAAGTTGATACTTCGCATGGCATATTCGCCGCGAAATTGTACCATTGGGATTTTCCCTCATTACCCTGATAGTAATTTAAAACTACAAAACTTAATGATCCAAATTTATTCATTATATTTTAGGTACATTATGACGTTATGGGATGGTGACGATGATGTAATAATAATAATAACATGTACATGACAACAACGTCTAGGCCCTAAACTAAGCATTAACTTGTGTTTTGGATACCAAGCGAAGACACCACATATAACAACCAAGACCATGTACCAGTATCGATATTCATCATATAAATACTGACCCGACCTGGGATTCGAACCCGGGACCTCCAGCCTCGTGGGCAGGGTCGCTACCCACTAGGCTAAGCGGTCGTCTGATATCGTCGAATGATATAGCTGTGACCACAGATATGATAAAAACTCTAGACTTTATGTCACTGAACAACTAATAAAGCACTGCAATGGGGGCCGCGTATGTATGTGACATACTATGGTATGAGTGTGTTCAAGTTGACGCATGAGTACATAGCCAGCTGACTTACTATGGTTGCTTCGATAGTTCGCGATGCTACGTCCGGGTATTTCTAGGTCCGTTGCGACTATACAATCCAAATCAGGTTGCGTAATACTTAATAGAAGGTTGTAAATAAAGTATATTGTAACACATATCCTTGATGACGATTACGTACACTTCTCCGTTGCTGATTGCGTTCCAGAAAGTACGGTCAAAAACAAGGTAGTTAAAATTGAAGGAACTTTAATGGAAAGCGCTAGAAGTTATGAAATCCTATAAATACAAGGTGCAACGGATAATTAAGGTAACAAGCCGACACGAGTTTATAGTTCGCGTCAAGTGGCAAGTGTCAGAATGAGTAATTATAATTGAGAGTCAGTTTAGAGGACAATAAACGAATTGTTGGAACTGTCGTCAGTGTCAAATGATGTGCAGATTTTATAAGGTGTGCACTCAGATAAAGTAGTGAGTGTATTTTGTGCTGACGAGCGAAATAAGCTGGGAAAGAACTCTTTACGCGTCGCTTTGAACGCCCACACAGAACTCGAGGCTGAGATATTATATAACTGGACTTACCTTAACTAATATTTCTAGAGAGTCAACATAGGATTTTTCCGTTTCGTACAACTCGACGACCACATGCGTGCGTGTGTCCTGAAAACAAAATTAAATATTTATTAATACACCTAAAGCCAGTATAAATCTTTAGTATTATTAATCATCATCATCAGGTTTTCAAGCTTCCGCTGCTGGAGTACAGTCAGCGATATTTGAAGTGACAATCCAATGATAATAACGAAAGTTAAGGTCAAAAAAATAAAAATGTCAGTATCACGTACGGAATTTTCACTTGTACAATAGGACCTTAATTGATCGATATCAGTATGTCGTTGTGAACTGTTGTTAAGCGAAATAAACGCGCAAAGAAGTCGTCGTGAGTTTTTCTCAATACACACGAAAACGATTCGACTAACGAAACGATAATACTTGCAGGAATCACACATCGCAGATTTTACTTACAATTTCAAGTTCAGGAGTTTTACATGTAAACCACGCACCAAAATTGCTATCTTTTTCGATTCTTCGAGCGAAACTCGTAAAGCGAAATTAATAAATGTAAATAACAGTATAGCCTCAATCTACTTAATGATCTCTTTACAATGAAACGCGAAAAACACGAAATGGAATTCAAAACCTCTATAAAATCAATTAATAACAAATCTCACCATTAAAACATTATTGATTTCGCCTAAAATCGATTTACATTTTGAGCAATTAGACTGATCGGACAGACAGACAGAAGTGTTGTAAATGAATAAGGTGTGGGATTTCTATCATGTTCATATCCTACAGGTCAATTATCGACATTTCCCCATCACTAGTTATGGTCCAGAAAGTACGGTAAACAACAGGCCACGATCAATTAAATTGAATGTTTTATCTGGGAAATACTATAATGTTTGAACCTTCTCATATATAAAGATCATGGACGATTGATGAGTTAGTGGAGAGTTGTAAACGAGGCTAAAACGTCTAACAGAAAATAAACACATTGTCGGAATTATGTTCAAATGACGTGCCGATTTTATAAGGAAGGGGTCAGTGCCGATAAAATAGTAGATTTATTTTGCTGTAGAGTGTTGGAAACGAAATAAGTAAAATGACGCGCTATGTGTTTCCCTTTAGCAGTCATACAGAGCCCGGTATCGTAAATGAGACTAATCAAAGTGCTAGACTTGTTAGAATCCAGAATCAAAAGCATCAGACCGTCCAAAGAGTAGGTCAAAGGATAAATAAGAATTATAATGAAGTGCTCATGAGTCCTCAGCGCAGTTTTAAACCTAAGCTCTGTCATTTTTAGTTGTGTGAACGAATTAGCCCGACTTACCAGTACGTAACGTTACGTAACCAGTGTTTGGGTCGCAAGTGACAGTAAAAAGTAAATTTAAATTAAACTTTCATTAATACATTATAATTAATAGAATAACGTATAATTAATTAAAATGAATAGATTTTACACTTAGTAATAAATATATTACATTATCATTATTAATAAGCTATTCTTGGAATATAATTAAGCGACATTTTCCATTCGCAGTTTTCTTTTTACCATCTAGGTTATAAATGAAAAACGCGGCTTAGTCGTTGCAAGTAAAACATGGTAGATACCTACTTAAGATCATATTTATGATGTCATGTTGAAATAAAAGTCATTAATATTTAGTATTAGATATATGAGGATTATTGGTTTCCAGAAAGTGTGACGATATCGGAAAAAAGGAGGTCAAAATAACGAGATTTACCGTAATGCGATTTGTTGACCCAAAGGCGTATTCCTTTTTGCGGATGAACAATATTAAATTTCTCCATTTCCATCAATACTTGGATCTTTGATAAAAAGCGGCAAGGTGCGTATCGGATCACTCACAGTAAAAAGTTTCGTAGATGGAATGAACGTTCAAGGTTAAAATACAAATAATAAGTTTCAATACAAATATCTCTAAAAAAAAAATACTTACTATTGAAATCTGAAAATGTATGAATACAGTAATACACACAAATGAAAATTAAGAAGAAAAGAAGAGAAAACACAGAAATAAGAAAAGGACAAAGGAGTTCTTGGTGGCAATACAAGAAGAAAGAATTCGACTCGAGGAATAAGGAACACATTAGGATGGTGAGTGTTAAAGTACGGACAATTAAGGAGACGATGAAGATAAGGCTTTCTTCTAGCCATAGAAGAGAAGCCGCAGAAGTCTGCTTCTGATTTTAAAAACACAATTAACGGAATCATCATCATCAGCCCATTTTACCCCACTGCAGGGACTTAGGCCTCCCCCAGGGTGAGGAGGGAGGGAGTTTGGAGCTTAAATCCATCACGCTACTCCACTGCGGGTTGGGGATTGTAACGGCCGCCATCTATTTACAGCGTCCAGGACCGACTGCTTATCGTGCTCTCCGAGGCACGGAGTCAGTGATAGTTAATGTAGATTACAATTAACCAAATAGTTGCTTAGAACTCATTGGAGTTTAAATTATTATAATTTTTCGTTTCTTTTATGTTTCAATATCTTAAACTAACATTAGTTACGTAATTTGTCGGACTTTCTGTTATCTAATGACTTAAACTATCTCCTATAGTAATTACCATTCAAAAATAATAGTAAAGGAAAAATGTAGTGTACGAGCGGAGTGAAGCTTGCAAGACACGAGTGACCCTCGACGAAAGTACGTTATGAAAGGGTCGTTATACTCTGCAGCTCTTACATCGTGGGTGTATTTAATATGTGAGATTCATTACTAATTCAAACTAAAGAACTAAAATCAAACTAAACATTCAAACAAAGAAATTCAAACAAATAATATTCTCAACTTTATTTTTATTTCCTGTATGTGTGATCCATGTAAGCGTCTGTTTTTGTGTCCAGAATAAATAAAAAAAATAACGTATTCTACACATAGCACTGACCTTTTTTAATATTATAAAGTAAGCTAATATTATGAATCAGCTAAAAGAGAAGCAGATGAAAGCTTTATCACCGCCCACAACAATATTACTATAGGAAACATCCATAGGACAATCATAGGAGAGTCAAATATCAGTTGGGATAAAATAGAAGGTTGTCGACAATCGAAAATCTTCTTAAAGTCATACGATAGCAGAAAGACCCAGAAACTGCTCAGAATGAGCCAGGGAAACATAAGAATAACAATAGGGATCGTAACAGGACACTGTGTACTTAACAGACACCTGACGATTATGAAAATAAACGAAGACCTATATGTCAAGCATGTGAGGGAGGAGAAGAAACAGGTATTCACCTGGCAGCAGAATGCTCTATGCATGCACTACTCTGATGGAAAATTTTAGGAACATACAAGATAGATGAAGAGCAGCTTGCAGGTATTGGTCAAATGGTAGACTTCTGCAAGGCAACAAGGACGTTCGAGACGACGCCGAATGGACAGTAACCCATGAAGGGATTTACCTAATGCGGAATTGGGTGAAATATTCCACAATGAAGATGACTGATCACGCGCCTGCGGCAGCCGGCGTCTATAAAGATAAATAATAAGGTAATATTATAGGTTTTTTGCTTTGATATATAAGAAAGCTACTTAATGTCGACAACAAATAAAGTCGTAAACAATAGTATTCGTTAACAAAATTTTAGCTAAATTCAAGACATTCCATTGATCGGTGGCCTTAAATGATTTTTAGCAATAACAAATTGATACTGTTCCATAGTAAAAGTTATTATACAAGCATCGATGTTAATAACGGAAACGAGTAGTTCCATCCGACGTCAGAAAACGCTAAATTGACCTACCTACTTGCCTATTTACGCAAAAATAACCGTTTTCCGGGAGAGTACAGGATAATTCAGGATATACGACGCGCAGCGTGGTTAAACATTTCAAATTACTTATTCAAATGTGAATTGTAACATAAAGCAATAAAGACGTTAATACATCGTCATGAACGATGTTGCATCGATGTCATCGATCAACGTCTTTCGTTTGATGTAATCTATGGTCATAAAAGTACGAATTGACTAGAAGCCCTCTTATGCGTTTACCGTCTAAACACTCATTCTCTAGCTAGTTATTTAAGATGGCGAGTTTTAGTCCGAGTTTCAGTGCAAAAAATCTACGTGCACTGCCTGCACCCCATAAAATCCCCGCGCGCCAGTCTTCAACCCCGCAAAGTTGTGTAATGTCACTTCGATACTGTGAATTAACATGACTCTATTAAAACCAAACGCTGCTGCCAAATGTGTAGACTGACCGATTGGCCGAGTGGTTAGAGACCCTAACTACCGAGCTAAGGGTCGCGGGTTCGATTCTCACTCGGAACAAATATTTGTGCGCATGAACATGTCTATTCATTCCATGTCTGGGTGTTAAATATCTATATAAGTACAAATTTTATAAATATTATATATATATATATCAGTTGTCTGGTACCTATAATACAAACTTTGCTTTGTTTGGGACTAGATGGCGTTGTATGGGCTTTCCCAGATGTTAAAAAATAATTAATGGATCAGGAAGGGCTAAATACATTGAGTACCATTCGATCGTAACTCGAAAAGGAAAAATGCATTTACCGTCCTTCGGAAATACTAGGAGAAGAATCAGCAAAAAACCTCTGTGATTTCTAACTTTTTTTTTCAATATTATATAGTTTCAATATTTTTCCAATACATAAAATTATTACAATAATGGCCAAGAGTTTTCATTTTTAAATATTCCTTGAGAGAAATAAACTTTTTTAACAGCTGAACTTTTGTTTGCTGTTTTAATTGTAACACTTCCAATTGAAGTCTATTACAAAATCGTACACAATTGCCCATAAAAGAAATTATTTGTTTAAAGGATAACTCTTGTATTTAGTATTACTAGCGACCCGTCCCGTCTTCGCACGGGTAGCAGAGCATATGAGACGTAGTGTTTTTTCTGTCGTAGTGTCATATTATCAGCTTGTCGCGTCGAACATGTGGATTAGATTTAATTAGATTTACACCAACTCGGAGTATTTTTAATGTATTTTATTTCTAATTCTGTAAATATTTGAAAAAGTAAAGAATATATACTGATGGGGGATTATTGATAATAATAATAATAATAATACATACAATCACAACAACGTCTAGGTCCTAAACTAAGCATTAGCTTGTATTTTGGGTACCAAGCGAAGACACCACATACATATAACAACCAAGACCCGGTGTCAGTATTAATATTCATCATATAAATACTGACCCGACCTGGGATTCGAACCCAGGACATCCAGCTTCGTAGGCAGGGTCGCTGCTCACTAGGCTAAGCGGTCGTCGATGTGGCGCGGTACAACACTATCGACGTGTCACGTCCCTGCGGTTGAAACAGGGTGAAACGAGAAGCACAATGGCTGTCAATAAATTGAGAATTGTGTGTTGGCGTTCGACGTATTAAATATTATTAAAACAACAACTCGGAGTTATTTTCTCGTTTTACAATACATAAAAACAAACTAAAATATTTGTTTATATACAACATTGATAACTTCTGCCTAAAATCACACGTGTCTCATCGGCGCATAGGTTTTCGATAAAAGCTCCCAGCCATCTAAATTTGTTTCCGACTTCTTTAACTATAATCGTCATATTTCAACAAATTTGCACAGAACATTGATAAATTATACACGTGAACCTTCCTCTTGAATCACTCTGTCCATTGTTATCAACAATATGCCAATCGGTTTGGTAGTTTTTGAGTTTATCGTGTTCAGACAGACAGACAGACGCGGCGAAGGATTTTATTTTATAACTAGCG
Organism: Luffia ferchaultella; assembly: GCA_949709985.1. NCBI lineage: Eukaryota > Metazoa > Arthropoda > Insecta > Lepidoptera > Psychidae > Luffia > Luffia ferchaultella. The sequence goes on from OX453262.1 coordinate 4,566,480, forward strand.
ACCGCCCGCAGCTTCGCTTGCGTAGACTACTAATTTCTGTTATAGGTACTATTAACGTTCGATATGGTTTATACGTACTTTTTGCTGGAACCAATTTTGGTTACACCCATTCAAACATCTTCATTCCCCTTCCACCCTTTAAAAAAACCGATACAATTTTTCATCTCCCGTTTCCCAACCTTAAAATGTGGAAATCTAAAAACCCTGAAACACGTCATTATTTAAGTCCCTTCATTCCCATCCCTAAGATTGAAATTTCTAAAAAAGCCTTTCTTAACTTAATGCTCACGTTATAAAATAAACCTATGTTCCAAATTTAAGCTTCCTAGACTTAGTAGTTTCGACTGTACGTTGATAAAAAAACGACAGACAGACAAACAAACACAAAAAGTTGCTTATGACACTCTTGACAACCTTCTTTCACGTCTGCAAAGTTTCATTAATATCTGTTCAGCCATTTTGGAAATTAGCTCGAATAGATAAAATTGAATTGAATAGACACATAGACGTACAGACAAACAGACGGACAAAAAGTAGCTAATGTTAAATCTCTTGACAACCTTCTTTCCCGTCTGCAAGTTTCCTTAAAATCTGTTTAGCCGTTTTGGAGATTAGCTCAAATAGACAGATACACGTACAGACAGACAGACGGACAAAAAGTAACATTTGTTAGTTTGGACGACCTTCTTTTCATACTTGTGATGTTTCATTAAAATCGGTTTAGACAAATGGACGTACAGACAGACATACAAAAAGTTCTGTATGTCACTTTTGACTACATCTTTTCCATATGTGTAAAGTTTCATCAAAATCCGTTAAGCCGTTTTGGCCGAAACCGACTCAAACAAACAAACAAACTCTTCAGCTTTATAATAAATATTTCTATTATATTGATTAATAGATTATAAGATAATAAGAAAATAAAATATTACTGAAAACCGTATCAAAGTCTATTGCGTGGTTAGTTACTAAGTAAAAAGTTAACGAACAGAGGCAGACAGCGAATTTATTTTCTCCCGCTATAGTTTTCATATTTCGATAAAAACTGCTAAGATATTAATTGAAATTGTGTGGTGTAAAGGGCAACTATAATATGCATGAAATGCTTAAGACAACTAACGTATTTAATTTGATAAGGATTAATATCACGTTTAAAAAACATCTTCGCAAATAGTATATTATGTTAGAACAAATTTGATTGTCATAAAAAAGGTTATAGTAAGTTAACCTTAAAAGATACACATATGCTGTCGCGGACTTTTGGTTAGAACTTTTAAAGGGGAACAATTCCGTAATACATTATTTTTGCTTAACATCAACCGTTTACGCAGCGCGCGCGACGGAAGCTCTCAAAAGGAATAATTTTTCCCGTTTTTGCAACATTTTTCATTGATGCTCCACTCCTATTGGTCGTAACGTGATGTAATATAGCCTATAGCCTTCCTCGATAAATGGACTATCCAACACAAAAATAATTTTTCAATTTGAACCAGTAGTTCTTGAGATTTGCGCGTTCAAACAAACAAACAAACTCTTCAGCTTTATAATATTAGTATAGATTTGTAGTAATAGAAGCCGTCGCCCGCCTTACGGAAACCTATATTTTTATGTATATAGATAATATTTAATAATAATAATAACGTTTATATACACAAATATAATGATATGGGACCGTTAGAATGTTACTTTCTTTAGCTCTTAGACTATATCTAGAATTTAATTTATATTTATGGCTCAAATAACTCTTTTTTTTAGATAAATATTGCTTGAATGTCAGCGGCATTTGCCAACAGCAGAATGCCGTATGACATTATGCTGTGACAGTGGCTATAAAATAAACCAGCTTCCCTGTATGCATATTAGTTATTCTTCTCATTTGCCTGATGGCAAAAACCGCTTACCTCAATTTACCAACCACCTTCATAACATGTGGTCCCAAGTGTAAATTGACATCGATATTGTATCTAATGCACAAAAACATAGTTACAATAACTAAATTTAGTATAACATCTCCCAATGTTAAACATTAACTTGTCGAACGTTAGAGAATGTAAATTTTTATATTTTTTATTGGTGTTTAGTAATAAATTATTAGCGTATATCCAATTTAAGCCATGGGAGAGAAAGAAATTAGTTTTTGTGAATTTATCATTTCTCGCCTATGATCACTTTTGTTTATCCATTTATAACAGAAGGACCAATGCCAAATGATTTTGTGGATCTATTGTATGTTAGACGTAACAGCACCTTAAGTTTGTTTAAAGTTGGCACTAGCGACATAACATTCTTAGGATTCCAACACGACAGAGCACTCTTATTTCAGTTGGCCAAATATTCCATGGACGGTTAACATACCATCAGCCTATTAATGCCCCAATGCAGGAGCTTAGGCCTACCCTCGGAATGAAGGCACTTGGAGCTTAATCCACCACTCTGTTCCAGTGCGGGTTGGCAACGGGGACCGACGGCTTGACGTACTCACCGAGGCGCGGAGTTAGTGTTAGTTATGTACATAAGTTAGAAAATAACCATTGGTAGGTACATACTCTGGGACTCGAACCACGGCCTTCTAAACAAGAAGCGAGCTCGCTACCACTCGACTATGACGACATTCATGGAAGGCTACCCTGTGTCTATTCTTAACCCTTATTTTATATAGATATATTCACATATCGAATTCTAGTGTAAAGGGAACCAATTAATTTGGACATTGCTTTCTTCCGCATAACTATAGCAATATCGATCGCAAGTCCGAGGTCGTGTAATTCGGTCTGATAACGTTTAGGCCGCCGCACTGTTTTCCCACGTGAAAACCTTTTTTATCTGATGGGAGGAAAATCGTTTTAAGGACGATGACTTGACGTTTCAAGAGAGCCTTTTCCGAGATCTGTGAAAAACGATAGGCATCAGATCATATTTAATAATACTGCTAATGATTTCGTTGAAAATTCATTATTTCCACTAAAGTAATTTATACGTAATGGCGGAACTTTGCGAAGGATTTTAATGAGTGTTTTCGTGATTATTATAATAAGTGTTTGATACATTAAAACACGCAAAAGTAAGGTTTCAAAGGAATTTTCAAAAATATTATTTTGTGAAATGGGTGTTAATGATAATACAATTTCTAACATTACGACGTGAAATTATATTCAAATTCGAGCATTATATTCAAATATTATGTTAAATTTTATACATAATAAAAAATTATATCTGTACTGGAAAATTTTGAACAACAGTAAAATTTACTAAACAAGCCTAGGTTTAAATCATATCCAATAATGTTCTTGATTGTCAGACATTTTCTAAGGCGATTTTACAAATTTTTTTTTTAGTTTAAGTAAAGAAATTATTTTTTTTTGTACTTACACTTAACGAAGTTGGTTTATATAGATACCTTTTAAATTTTTTTATGCTCTTTTTCTATCCCAAAAAACCAACTATAAAACAAAAATAGAATTATCAAGACTTTCCATCTATAGTTAGGGCGGAACGAAATTCCAGGAACGTATAGAGCAACCTACTTTTCGTAATGATACGGTGTTTATCTTTTTCGGAATATCGACAGAATAACAAAGGAACTTTAATTAATTTAGTTTGTGGAGTTATAAATTGGATCTAATTAAAGTTCCGCTCTCGATGCAGACTTTTCTCGTGAAGCCTCTTTGTAATAGATAGAGATTTTCTTCATTAATGATTATGGACTCTGAAAGCTCCGCTCGTTTCAGCGTCGCTTATTTGCCAAGCTTCAGTTCAGGACTTTGTCCGCATTCAAGTGATGGCATAGTTTTGGTGTCCATGAGGATAACTATCAAAAATTTTAGGTAAGGTCATGCAGTTAGGTTTTGTGTATTGTGGGAGAAAATGTAAAATGTCACTTCAGGTTTATTTCTATGACTGGCAATCCACTAACCCCCAGTTCACCTTCTGAGGGGTCGAATTTTGAAAAGCCCTTTAGTAGTAGAGGCCTACGTTTTATAAGGAACCTCTGTGTTTCCAGTTTATATATCCAGCATTTGGGGTTGTGCCTGTCGATGAAGTCAGTTTTTGTTCTCTTTTAAACAGATACGCTGTTTAAATAAAAAATAATTTTATTATTATTATTTATCATATTGCGTAGGTCGGTAGTGGCCAGTAGGATACGCTGTCCCAGTATGCTCGCGGGGACTCCTCTCGTGCGCAGTATTTATGTTTTTGTCTAAGTAACCATGCTATATGATCATCATCATCATCAGCCCATTTTTTACCCCACTGCAGGGGCTTAGGCCTCCTCCAGGGTGAGGAGGGGGGCTTGGAGCTCAAGTCCACCACGCTACAGTTACAGCTACAGTTACCAACCCACTGCGGGTTGGGAACTGTAACGACCGCCATCTATTGACAGCGTCCGGGACCGACTGCTTAACGTGCCCTCCGAAGCACGGTGTCAGTGATATTGTGTACTTAAGTCAGAAAAACTCATTGGTACACGCCCGGATTCGAACCATGGCCCTATGGGGCCTTATAGACAGGTTCGTTGCGCTCTGGGCTATCACGACATGCTATATGATTACCCTAAAATTGTTAAGGTACTCTTATATCGCACCCTTACAGGTTACATCGGAAAAGTAAAGGGTTAATAGAATACAATAATTGATGAGTATATTATACGAAATCGCTGAAATTGATTCGGCAAACTAAAAAAAAAACAATCTCTACCCGTTCCTCGCCGAAAACGAATCCCAAACATAAAAAAAAAACATTAATAAACATATAAAATGGATAATTTATAAGTAAACAAAAATGCAAACACGCTTTATAATATAAATATAATTTTAGTCCTAATTGGAGTACTTTTCAACTTCACCACAGTCCATGCAATTGACCCATATCGTTTGTATACGGCACGTGTTCGAGATGGGATAAAGCTGAGGTCATACCGAGATGCGAGCGCCCTACTGAAAATTATTACAGTTAAGAAAACTCATAAATCACACATCGTGGATTTTATCGGTGATCAAACATAGTTTCAGGGACATTTGTTTAGACTTTAAATCACTGGTAATAAAGCTGGTGATCATTCTGACTTCCTGTATTGCTCTCTAAATTCGACGTGGAAAAATATTTCACACAGTTTTATACAAACCCTTGGTAGGCTAAAAAGTTTTCATGACTTCAGCAACTTTCAGATTATTCTGTGACAAATATTATTAATAGTGGATTATTGTGGCTGAACTAAATACAAGCAAAATGGAAACTTTGTAAAGAAATTATTAACTATCCACCATCCAACGTCACAATTACTTAATAATTTTTGCATTATTTGAAATTAAAATGTTCATACAATTTAAAAAAAATATATGAATAGATTTTAAGAGTTGCATTAATCAGCATTGACTATCCATACCGCTAATATTTGAAGTAAAAAATATTAGTATAGTAACGAACAAACGAAAAAATATTTTCTATCGCGGTTAGGTACGAGCTTTAAAGCTCTCAACGCGCAAGGCCACTGCGCAACTCGACAGATTGTTACTATCCCGCGACGTAGTTACGGATCAAGGAGATTACCATCCATAACTTCGTATCCCGATTATTAATTCCAATGAAATTATTTTACGACACCGAGCTGAGAAACACATCTCGTTAAAGTACGCATGTAATGGATAAGTAGACGGTAACATTTTCCCTTTTCCGTGACAATTTTCGGCCCAAAGTAATAAAGATATGCAAGTTGATTAAATTCTCATCGGTTTTGCAAGGTAACCGCTTCGCTTTTTGTTATTACACGCACTTGAAAACGGCGACGTTGGTTTTTGTATAAAAAGCTAATAGATCAAAAATTGTGTTCTCTGACAGGTAAACGAATTAATACCTAAATACCTTATTCATTGAAACTATTGGGAAATCTCCAATTCAGCTTTTAAATTAAATAAATCGCACTGTTTATTTTCGTGACTGACTTTGAAGCGACGTAAGCAAAAACTGTAAATGTATTTTCAATATAGGCTTTTCTCTGATACTCTTTGTATATTCTCATTTTCTTCAAACTAAAACAAGATAAAGTAAGACGTTTGAAAAGAGCGCACCATTATTACGAACTGCGAAAACTAAAGACAAACTAGAAGTTCACTTAGCTGTAAATCGGAACGAATGCATGTTTATTTTTTCTGATTAAACCCTAGAGTAAATTAATTTGACAGCAGCGTTTGGTTTTAATAGAGTCATAATTATCAGTTCACAGTATCGAAGTGACATTTCGCAATTTCTGGGATGGAAACCGGCGCGCGGGGATTCATCGGGGTGAAGAGTGACGCGCGGGGACCTTGCGCCCTAAAACTCGGACTAAAACTCGCCATCTTACACCAACTAGATATACTATGAGTGGTTAGACGGTAAAATCAGGAAAGGGCTTCTAGTCAATTCGTACTTTTATGGCTTAAACGGTCAAGTCTTCAACGGGAAAAGTACTCAATCAAGAGTAGGGTCGGCAGTTGATATTGCCCGAACGCAAATTACTATTAATTAATAGACATCGGACGTGTTATCTACCCTTATTTATTATGCATATAAAATAAGCTCAAGCCCGTTTTACTTAAGAGGAATGTGTAGTGGCCAATTTCCATACAAACGGCGTCAACGGTTGCACCCCATTAAACGTTAACCGATTGCCAGAAAAAAATTATATGGTATTCAGATCAGCAAAAACTAGGTTTATATATTTTTTATATTTTGATACATCATAAAAAGAAAAAAAACTAAAATGTGCGGATGCAACTAGTTTTATGTTTAATATGTAGTGAAAAATTAAACAATTTCGAAAAGAAAACCCACGTATTTAAGATTTTTTATTCTCATGATGTATCAAAATATTCAAAAAATTAAACATATGAACCTAGTTTTTGCTGAATTGAATAGCATACAAGTTTTTGCGCCAATCGGTTAAGGTTTAATGGGGTGGAACCGTTAACGACGCATGTACAGGAATTGGCTACTACACACTCCTCTTAAGGGGTAGCGGTAAAATAACACGGTACATGGTGCCATGCCGACCTCTCCGGTCAACATTTCGCCACTCTATTCCGGTAGACTACACGGTAGAGAACCTTGTTGCCGCATTTTCAAGTTTCTTTGGCGAGTAGCGTATTTCTTCTTCCGGAAACTTATAAGGGATAACGAGGTAGAAATGTGAGAGGAAAATTGCAGGAGCATATGATGTGGTCCCAAAAAGAAATTAATATGAATGAGTCAGACAGAAAAGCGAAGGCTCTTAGAAGTTAATCCTATGCCAGGGATCGGCAACCTGCGGCTCTTTTGGTGTAAACTTGCGGCTCTGCAGTTGCATACGCATAATTAATTATTTTATTATCAGAACCGTTAAAACTCTTGCAATCGATCCATGAGTATCATGTCTATCTCTCAGCTACTAAAGCGTTTTTTCCATGAGTACAATAAAAAGAAAGTAAAAAACTAACTAACATATGAAAATTTGAAGTATAGTGCTTTAAATTTAAAACCACAAGTTATGAGCTAGATTTAACCAAACTTTCAGAATGTATACAAAACTAATGCTTCCATTGATGGGACTATCTCTTATTCAAAAACTGTAGTTATATTAATGATTGATTATTTATTATTCTGGCTAAAATACTTCAAACTAAAAACGTTTGTTTATTTTTGTATGAATAAACACTATTTCTTATTGAAAGTAATTTATTTTAAATCTAAAATCAAATATATAATATTACAAGCAAATGCTATTGAAATGAAAATTTTTAGTGGCTCTTTAAAAACTTGGAGATTTTGTAAATTGTAACTCTTGGCTCTTCCATATCAAAAGATTGCCGACCTCTGTCCTATGCGCATAGAAGTAGGGTTCCCAACTTTTTTTTACAAATATTTTTTTTATTATATTATATTAGTATTTTAAACTTAAAGGAATGAAAAAATATAGTACTTAATATTACATACATTTATTTTTCCAAATTTATTATTGGTTGCGTTAGTTACATTCCTTTTTAATTTTTTTATGCTTCAAAAATTGATTATATCACTATTCATTGGATGTTCATAGATACCGCATTGTGATAGTAAAAATTTATGGAAAAAATATACCACATAGACCAGTTAAGGTTTTGAAATATTTGCTGTGAAGTAAAATTTTGGGTGATCCACGTGTAAAATTCGTATCGAAAAAGAAAATACAGATTCTGAAATTGTATTTTATTTGTACTTTAACAAAATGTTTGTTTAAAACAACTATTAATACGTATGATGGTCTGTCTAATTTATGAGTCTGTAATTTTGCTCACGTTTTCGATCGTTTCAGAATATGAAACGTTCCATCTAGATTATTGTGCCATTTATGTAAGGCACCATTACAAACTATATTTGAGTTGATATACACTAAAAGTTCGCTCTTAATAATAGACTTGTTTTGTTGCTTTTTTTTCCACCACTTCAAATTCATTATAGAAAAATTCAAAGATTTTGCACTTCCCGCAACCATCGAAGGCATTTCATTTTAGACTTTACAAGTTTTAGAAAAAATAAAAACCCACGTACCTATACTGTGCAATGAGTTCACTTATGACCAGACGGCATCACACTGACCATAGAGAAGAAAGACACTGACGTTTGATACAACTCAGCAATTTATATACATTGCCACATATATCACACCCATATCCATAAATACAAGTATATTAGAAATTTGTTAATTTTCAGGGCGCGCCTACAGGCCGCAATTATCAACCGATTTCAAAAATTTTTTCACCAATAGTTAGAGAATTTGGCTACACAGATGCGTATATGGCTAATTTTCGACAACTTAAATATTATCGAAAATATTAATATTTTAGTAAATATGAAAATAAATGACACTTAAAAATCATCATTTTTTCAGATATTTTTTCAGTTATCAAAAAAAATTACTAAGCGGTTGTCAAAGTTCCAACGGATATATGTGTCCCAATAAATTTTGCAACTTTTTAAACCTCTAGGACCTCAATCTCTCCATTATCCTCGAAGATATAGTCAAATTTACCTCTCACAGGAAAAGGATCTGATGACCATTTTTAATGGTAAAATTTCTTTCAGGGAAAACTGAAGTAGCAGGAATAGCCCAGACCTAGCCTAGATTTGAACGACCGCTTAGCCTAGTGGGTAGCGACCCTGCCTACGAAGCTGGAGGTCCCGGGTTCGAATCCCAGGTCGGGTCAGTATTTATATAATGAATATTGATACTAGTGCCGGGTCTTGGTTGTTATATGTATGTGGTATCTTCGCTTGGCACCCAAAGCACAAGCTGATGCTTAGTTTGGGGCCTAGATGTTGTTGTGATGTATACGTTATAAAAAAAAAAATAGAAAAAGAGGTACGAAATCAACATGTAAGTATTTGTTGAAGCATGGGTATTTTGAAAAAATGGTTTTCTATTTCAACATTGTTAACTTTATTTCTGGAAATTCTTTAGACTCGAAAGCAGTCTCGAATATATTTCTCGTAATTTTTTTCAGTTTTTTAATTGGCTCTTCTAATTTTGTTCCATCTACCAATCTAGTATCAAATTACCGTAACAGGCTTTTGTAACCGAAATGTATCTTTTTGAATCTAATTTGGGACTCAGTTTGAAATTCAAGGGATTTCAACTAGTTGAAAAAATATAATATAATAATCGGAATATGTCACACGGTAATTTGGTCTTAAACTAGGCAAAGTTCTACACAACCAATAAATGTACTTAAATATCTTTATAACACATACATACATAGATTAATGAACACACAATACATGGCGCAACATATAATGAACGGGTCTGAAGTTAGTCACAAAAACGTCACAGTAACAATTTCATATAAGCGTTTAGGCGGAAAATATGGCGAATAATACATACATGGAACAACCTAAACAGCGCCATCTAGTCCCAAAGTAAGCAAGTATTATGCTTGTGTTATGGGTTACTAGACAACTGATATACATACTTTTTTTTATAATATATACATAGATAAATATTATACACCCAGACCCAGAACGAAATAAACATGTTCATGCACTCAAATATTTGTCCCGGGCGGAAATCGAACCCGCAACCATTGGCTCCGCAGTTATAGGGTCTCTAACCACTCGGCCATTCGGTCGTCAATGCACAAAAGAGCATACGTATCGCAGTTCAGAGCCGCACACATATGATTATACACATTTTGCCTACCAATTTTTTTTTATTTTTCTTATAAACGGAGCCCTTAGAGAATACCAATGTATAAAAAAAAAAATGGAAAGTATGAAAAAACCTTACCGCATGATACAATACGAATTTAATAGATTTCTAACTAAATTAATTATTCTCCAAAGATTTTCATCAAGTTGTAAATGATTCGGCACGTGCCCCGAGACGCTATTACCTTCGACGGTTGCTATTTTTCATTATAATAACCTGTGAAAATTATTCGTAGAACGTACTTACTATTGTTGACTTCCATTATTACGTTTTAGTCATTCCAACAATTCCTATTATACCTATATATTTTTCTTTTGCCTTTGATAAAATTTTTTCATGGAACAATTTCACTATCTACCAACGTCTTAATTCAAATTAAACAATAATACAAAAAAAATAATACATATTTGTATGTCTGTGTATGACTGACCGATTAGCCGTGTGGTTAGAGACACTAACTGCGGAGTCATAAGTCGCGGGTTCGATTCCCGCCCGAGACAAATATTTGTGTGCATGTGCTACATGTCTAGTTGTTCCGTGTCTAGGTGTAAATATTTATATATATATATTTGTATATATTATAAATAATATTTAAAAATGTACATCAGTTGTCTAGTAAGTACCCCATAACACAAGCATAATACTTGCTTACTTTGGAACTACATGTCGCTGTGTGGGATGCCCCAGATATTATTATTATTATTTAATCTTTTATGAACCTAACCTACTATATGTATAAAATACAAAGGTTTTCTTTATTCTTCATTCCATACTGAACCACTCTGGTTTTGTGTGAACGTCGCATCGTCTGTTTGGCTATTTGAATCCAAAACATAAATAAATGCATTATATAGTATAAGGTAACTTCACATTCTAGTTTTTAGAAAAGTTTATGGAAGACAGAAAAAAATAATCCGCGTTCAAAATGAACGTCAAAAATACAGAATTCAAAAATATAAAATGACTCAATTATGATTAACTTACACAGTACCGTAATAACCCATAAACAAACAACTCGGTAATCTAATTTGGAACTGGAAAACTGGACAGACGATGCCTAATATCACGTATCTAGCTAGGACTTGGCTGTGTTTGAACATGTAACAGACAAAAAAAATAAAAGAATATTTCGATGAAAAAGGCAGAAGACAAGGGGCTCTCATGCCACTATCGATGATGAAAAGTCGCCGAGCTAGAAACATATTTTGACAGAGTAGGTCTGTTACGTCGTAGCGTCGGATACGAAGAAATCTGAGTTTTTAAGTTTTGAAGTGTGGATAAGTTTTAACTTCACATATACAAAACCTACTTAGTGTAAAGAGTATCGCAAATATAATTTTCTAGCTGATAATTGTATGTACCTACTTGCCTATTTTTCACAAATTTTACAATATTACAAAAAACAATAAATAAGTACAAATACTTTTCCAATATGTATGATTTAACGGTATCTATAATTTATCAATTACGTATTCTAAAACAGTTTTGTTAGAATTATTTACAAAACAGTTAATTTACAGAAAAATTTTACCTTTACAATGGCGAGAAAATTTGAATTTTCATACAATTTTAGTAGTCATTTGAAGCTGCTCGTTTCAAATCATATCTTGTATGTAGGATTTAATACGACATAATATATGTGTTTATACTATACCACTTTCATGAAAAACACAATCAATAGTTTTCCATTTTAACCACAAAAACGAGGTATTTCTGGCTGGTATTGTTCAATGTAAAAAAATATTGTTAATAAAATTTATGACACTATCTATTTCGAGAGCAATAAATTAGCAATAGCTTTACTTAAATGAAAACAATACTACGATTGTTCGACGAAAACGGGCAAAAAAGGTGCTGTGACATAATAGATATAGTTTTCCCATATTTGAAATGGGGGAAAGTCGTCACCAGACGACATCAAAGTGGTTGAAATTCTGCTCTGAGCGAAACGAGAAATGTAAATTAATAGAAAATCCAACTGACATATATCCGACACATTGTCACACTACTCCTGTACGTGTTCCTGTTTTTGTTATCTTTGTTTACTGTTTTTGTACGGGCTGTTCGACCTCTATGGATTAGCTTATTATTGTCTGGAATTTTAAAATTGGAAGGAGGAAAATTGGAGAGGATTTGACAGCTGTCGGAAAAAAGGATTGAAAAATTGGCTATGACGTTTGACGAAACTGGTGAATTTTATATGTTTTAATTTATTTAAAACATCTTTTTGAGAATATTTAAATAAGTATATATTTAATGAGTAAAATGAATTTGGAGTTGAAATTTCTCTTGGCATCTAAAAATAACTGGTCTCCTGGTCTCTGTACATGGGTGGAGTGGACGAGAGTGGAACTGAAGAACATGAATGTTCTGGGGAATCTGGGACGAAGAAAACTAAATCGATTATTTAGAAGAAGTGCATAAACTATACAAAAATTTTATGTCTGGAGCAAAACGAAGATTTCACCAAATGAAATACCTGATGACACGGATTCATAGCATCAAATATGGAATAAGTGTTTACACCAGGATATACTACGTAAGTTCTATGGAAAGACCTGGATATTGTGTTACTTTGAGGAAGCGGGTGAGCGAGATGGTATCTTCAGACAAGGAGTAATAAAGACGCCTCACAGCGAAATCTAGCAGCTAGATCATGTATAATATATGAAGAGCTTGAAAATTGAGAAGAGGGAGGAAATTCAACTCGGACGAAGCGAAATCTACGTCTTAAGAGGTCGTATCATGGTCGTGATTAATATTTAAATTAGTGTCTGTATCTTCTGTCTGTCTATATCTAAATGTGCGTTAAATTTCTGTAGTAAATGACTGACCTAAATTACGTCTCACTTTTTACTAATCTCTTTTTTTTTATGTCACAACCCCTGAGTTTTCCTACATTCCATTCTTAACGCGACATAATGGACAAAATGGCGCCCCAACGTGAAAGTCAGTCATTTACTATCTTTTACTTTACTATTGTCTTCATTTTTTACTCTATTTCTCATGCTCTGATGCTCTGTTTGTTTCTGATCATATGTTTTTGTGTATTTTACTTATTCTTGTTAAACATTTACAGGAGGAGTCTAAATTTCATTCTAAATTCTTTTTGGCTAATTTTATTTATAAATTCTTATTTCGATATCTTATTACTCTTTTCAGGCGTGCACTACTATGCTTTTTTAGCCTCGAGTTCTCTCTTTATATAGGCGCGCGCTGCTACTGGGTATGTGTAGCTAAGCATATACCCCTGAGTCTCTCTAAAGGGATCTCTCTCTTTGAGCACGCGTTACTTATATTATGCTTGTAAGGGCGTGACTTGACACGTGCCTTGTCTGTGTGGGGGCTTTCTCTAAGCCACATAAGGATGTTCTGGTTACGAGGGGATCTTACTCTGATAGATTCTTACTTCGTATTTTTTTTTTTAAAGAACTCTGGGCTAACCTGGAAAGAGCAATATGGAAGTAAGAAAGGGATGTCTGAATTGAGCGGCTGACAACTCTTAAAATAAGCCTTCTGTCCGAGCGGTTGATGACTCGTTAAATAAGCCTATATCATTTTAATACGTTCTCAACCTTAGGAGTATGCGTCATTGAATGTGAACCATACGACACTCTTTGAAAGTGAGATGTATGACTGAAATGTTTGAGGAAGGATAATTTTAGAAGTCTGAATGTGAAGGTTGCAGAACTCTAGAAAAAAAAAAATTCTTTTTAGGAAACAATTTTTTTTTTCGGGGTTTTTGGGAATAATGTCACACTACTCCTGTACGTGTTCCTGTTTTTGTTATCTTTGTTTACTGTATATGTACGGGCTGTTCGACCTCTATGGAGTAGCTTATTATTGTCTGAAATTTTAAATATGGAATGTTGAAAAATTGGAGAGATTTTGACAGCTGTCGGAAAAAAATTAGGATGACGTTGGACAAAATTGGTGAATTTTATATGTTTTGATTTATTTAAAACATTTTTTGAGAACATTTAAATAAGTATATATTTAATGAGTAAAATGACTTTGGAGTTGACATTTAACTGGCCTCTGTACATGGGTGGAGTAGACGAGAGTGGAACTGAAGAACATGAATGTTCTGGGGAATCTGGGGACGAAGAAAACTAAATCGATTATTTAGAAGAAGTACATAAACTACACAAAAATTTTATGTCTGAAGCAAAACGAAGATTTCACCAAATGAAATACCTGATGACACGGATTCATAGCATCAAAAATGGAATAAGTGTTTACACCAGGAAATACTACGTAAGTTCTATGGAAAGACCTGGATATTGTGTTACTTTGAGGAAGCGGGTGAGCGAGATGGTATCTTCAGACAAGGAGTAATAAAGACGCCTCACAGCGAAATCTAGCAGCTAGATCATGTATAATATATGAAGAGCTTGAAAATTGAGAAGAGGGAGGAAATTCAACTCGGACGAAGCTAAATCTACGTCTTAAGAGGTCGTATCATGGTCGTGATTAATATTTAAATTAGTGTCTGTATCTTCTGTCTGTCTGTATCTAAATGAGCGTTAAATTACTGTAGTAAATGACTGACCTAAATTAAGTCTCATTTTTCCTTTATCTCTTTTTTTTTATGTCACAACCCCTGAGACTTTCTCTATTTCTATTCTTAACGTGACAACATTCGGACCCCTCTTGACTTGACACGATGTCCCGTTTGCATTACATTGGGATAGGATTGTGTTACTTTAAAGGAAAATCTTACCTAGATACGATTTCACCATATTCCCTTTTTAAAACGAGCGTAGCATTAGAAATAAAACGGTTAAGATTCTTGCAAATTATCATATAATAACCTAATAGTATTAATAATTTTACCCTACACTAAACGCAAATATAAACTAAATTAAATATAAATAATTTTGAATATTACAACATTTAAATTAATAAAATGTACATATATATTACATAAGTAGATACTTTTTTATATATTTTTTTATATATTTTAAATATATATTATTATTTTTTTAATAAAACGAACTGTATTTGGATCTCGAGGTATTTTATGTGATGCTATTACGTTAGTTATTAAACTGGATTATAGCAATTAAATTATAAACTGGAATGATTTTATCTAAATTATGTCTGTTTTGAATTTCGTACACAATATGGTTTATACTGAAAATAATTGATCTATCACCAAAATGAAGTCACCAAACGAAACCAAAACCATTTCTTGAAATATTATGTATAATTTATCAAGAAATAAAATCAATTATAAAATAATGATGTTGTAATCAATATAATAAATAGGTTTGTTGTACCTATATGAAACAAATATTACATTTCAAGATTTAATTTATTATCAATAAATTGTGCAGTAGAAACGGGTTTGAACTTTATTTATTTTTGACCAAAACGAAAACTACATCTTGATTTACAGGCGTTTTTTTCATTAGACCCAAGACGCGATACAGTTCCGATACCGAACGATATTATCGCGTTCGTGTCGGCGATATGTCGTTATCGGGGTCGGATACTGTCAAACACGTCTAACGCCGAGTTTGCAGTTTGGCTCCAACTTTGGCTCAAATATAGTGTGGTACTCTCTGACGCAGACTTTACAATTTGGCTCCAACTTTGGCTCAAATATAGTGTGGTACTCTCTGACGCAGAGTTTACAATTTGGCTCCAACTTTGGCTCAAATATAGTGTGGTACTCTCTGACGCAGAGTTTACAATTTGGTTCCAACTTTGGCTCAAATATAGTGTGGTACTCTCTGACACCGCGATTACAGTTTGGCTCTAACATTAGCCCAGACATGGTGTGGTACTCGCTGACGCCGAGTTTACAATTTGGCTCCAACTTTGGCTCAAATATAGTGTGGTACTCTCTGGCGCCGCGATTACAGTTTGGCTCTAACATTAGCCCAGACATGGTGTGGTACTCGCTGACGCCGAGTTTACAATTTGGCTCCAACAATGGCCCAGACATAATGTAGTAGGTTCTTCTAATACATGTGTAAGAAGATTGCTACGCTATGTTGGAGCCAACGTTGAGACCGAACTTCAGACTATAGTTCGCATAAATAAATCGAACCTAATATATCGATCTAAATAAATCGAATCTAATTCAAACAGTTATATCAATTTTAAAAGTTATGTAAAAGATACGACACGAATGGCCTGTTAAAGAGGAGATAAAGGAACAAAGATTTTTCCTTTTCGTATCCTCTATCTACTTCTAAAATAGAACGGTCGTGTAGTAAAAAGAAATAACAAAAAATAAACGCAATCACACCCTGGAGATTTGTTGGACACAGTTCTACGTTTCAACTTCCTTTGTCAATGATTGGCCCTCTAGGTTGTTAAGCAATGTTATTTCGTTTAACAAGCAAACCCCTATAACGTCGTTGTTTCGTGTTTTCCTTTGCGAAATCGTGGAACTTTTCAGAAAAATTCATTTGTGGAAAATTTCTCTTAGGAACCCTGCGAAAAGATTATACGGTTTTATTAAAATTTGTGTACTTATCCGAAACTGAGCTTAAGGAAATATTAAATTTGTTATTATCTGTTTTGGTCATAATACGTTGTACATACGGATTAAAAACACAAATTAATTTTCGAAATACAAGTAAAATCCACAAAAAATAAAATACGTTATATCAATATGCTCCAGAATATTTTTCACGATTTGTCGTTGAATGTAGTTTAACCTGTTTATTAGTCATAAAATTTGTCATAAAAACACTTCTTTGAAACAAGTGTGTGGCGCGCAAGCACGCAGAAGCGCGTATCGTTGATTTGTTAACTGGCAAGTAATTTTTGATTTCGCTCGGAGTCCCGAAACGTCGATAAGATAAAAATTAACTTAGAGGCTTACAGAAAATACTGAATCCCATCAAAAACAATACTTGTCAAAAAAACCAAGTCTCGCAACTCAGTTGTTCTGCGGTAAAAAGTTGTGAGATCCATGTAATACCAAGTCGGTTATTAATTTATTCGGTTATAAATATATTGAGACTTGGCCATCGCACTAAATAATTGAATTTACATGTGTTTTCAGGCGATTGAATTTACACGTGTTTTCAGGCGATGGCCAAGTCTCAATATATTTATAACCGAATAAATTAATAACCGACTTGGTATTACATGGATCTCACAACTTTTTACCGCAGAACAACTGAGTTGCGAGACTTGGTTTTTTTGACAAGTATTGTTTTTGATGGGATCTCATTTCTTTTTGTATTTTGTAGACAGTTCTATTTTTTTCCTTTTCGGTACCTTCTACTTATTGTATATATGTATATCTATATGTATATAGTTTTTCTAAGATATATTATACAACCTTACGCACTCGTAATAAGTACGAATACGCACGTAGGTACGTTTTTTGCATTAATAAATAATTTAATACACGTGTTTTCATGACGGGAATACCCATTTTTTGCTCGATTTGGCAGGGGCACTACCATGCGCCTATATTTATATGGGACTAGCTTAAACCCGCGGCTTCGCACGCAATATAATAATAACTGCCGTAATAAAACATCGTTACGAATAAAGCCAATATTGAAAAATTTAACTGAAGACTTGGCTGTATGGGCTTAATTTTTTTTTTTGCGGTCTTTTCTAGATTTTTTAGTTTTTCCTTGATTCATACACCAAACACTACTTATATTCCAAATTTGAAGCTTCTAGGTCTGCTAGAAGTGCCTTAAAATTTTGATGATCGGTGAGTGAGTGAGTGACAAAATGAAGAAATTTGACCCGTTATAATTTCTTAAAAATACTGGTTCCAATTGAATGAAATTTGAAAATATGCTTATATAATATGCCTGCATGGTTACTGAAAATTTCAGTCTTCTAGTTTTATCCACAACGAAGTTACAGGGGGTCGAAAATGGTCTGAATTGCTTCGAGAAAAGGATGGTACGGCCGTGACGCTTTTTCGCTCGACTTGGTGGGGGCACGGCCGTGCCCCCAGATATACTTTAAACTCCATTAAAAGGGGGTCAAATAAGAAAAAAATGACGTGTTTTGTCGTAAAATACGTCGTAACGTTCGGATCCAGTGGCCACCACGTCAGGCACAACGATGTTAGAGAATACTGTGACTACATGCCATTTAAAAAAATATTTACTCGATCATATTCTATTGTATTTAGAAAACATAAATATATTTTATTTAATTTTTATGGTAGATGAAATGTAGAACAAAAGTACACAATATTTGTAATAGAAGATATCGCTTTTTAAACGACTTCAAAAAAGAGGTTTTTTTTTAACCCTTTGTCTTCATAGAGACCGATATCGGTCGCTAATGACTTCCTACGCTTCGCCTTCCCTGCGACCGAATTCGACCGCTAACCGCTCGCTTAATACCGCACCAAGAAAATATTTTTTTCTCTTTCTTATACATAAGTACGTAAAACGAAATAAAAACTAGAGAAAGACAAAATATCATAGAATTTAAAAATCACTGCTAAAGGTTTTGTCGCAGACGCTACAATTGAAAAAAATATTCGTTTATTGTTCATGGGTTTAGTGTCATTCTAAGAGTGAATCAGTGAGCGAACAATCATTACAGTTTTTTTACAATAAATCTTCCTTTGTCAGAAAAAATCAAATAACATTATAGTTAGCATTTTTACTAAGCTCTCTATTGGTATTATTTATTTTTTAGATATACTTATAATATACGCATAATAACCTTCGAATGATCTTTTGGTCGCAAATTTTAGCCCATAAAATTCATACGTGTTTTTTTATTAGATAGGGGAGATTTAAAACAAAAAATAGTTTGCAACTAAAAAGACAATTTACTTAAGATTACGTTACATATTTTCAAAAATAAACTTCAATACAAAAAAAAAATTATATCATTTTATTTCTCGAGGTGATCATTCTGTCATAAGAGCTTGGTAGGCGAAGGATTGTTTTGAAAAATATGTAATAAGACGAAGGGTTAAATGTATGACAATATTGGGTAGTTTGACTCATTCATTCGTTTATCAATTTGCTCTCACATTCAGGTGTATTACCAGAGGTGTAGGCGTTGTCTCTTTCTAGCCAATTGTCAGTTTTCAAATTAACAAACTTACGTAAGCAATATTGGTACCTATTCACCATGATTAACTTGACAAGTGTTCCAGGACTAAGGTGTTAGTCGGATAATTTAACTGTTAAACAATGTAGGGGATATTTAATTAATTCTAACTGAAGGTTTGAATAACTATATGGATTAAACAACAATGCCTTAAAAACATATCCTACTCAACTTAAATACCTTTGACTATATAATATCTCGATAGAAACTCAATATACAAAAACGTATATAAAAATATCACCTAACAGTTCGGTTATACTATAATTAATATATAATTATATAAAGAAACAATAAATTAAACATAAGCCTTAATATATTATTACAATTATTAATATTAATAATTTAATTCTTACAGTAGGTGGGATGGACTATATAACGGACAAATTATCATACCAATGTTATAAAGTACATACTATACTATAAAATCAGCCCTTTAATGCTCCACCGCAGGGACTTAGGCCTCCTTTAGGGATGAGGGGGCTTGGGGCTTAATCTATCACGCTGATTTAATGTAGGTTGGTGGATTGTAACGACTGCCATCTATTGACGGCAACCGGGACCGACGAATTAACGGTGCTCTCCGAAGCACAGTCAGTGATAGTTATGTACATGTGTTAGGAAAAACTCATTGACACATGCCCTGGGATTCAAACCAACCTTCTAGACAAGAAGCGGGCTTGGTACCACTCGGCTATCACGACATTCACGACAGGAGTATGTAAAAACACATACATATGTGTACCATTGTAGAGATCATCATAGACAGTTCATTCAGCAGGGAAAGTCTGGCAGCTGAATGAGATGCATTAGTTGGGTAAACAGACAACTGCTTTTAAGCAATTTTAGGATTACTATTTTTTGACGAACATGTCTACAATTTTCATATTAAGAAATCTCAGTTCGATCGACGGCCAATGTCAAACTTGATTCAGCAACAAACATCCAAGGCATTCAATGAACGGATTGTAAAACAGCCCTAGTAGCAAACCACTCACAAACTTAAAAGAGGCATTAAGAGAGCAGACTTGTATCCTCTAATATAAATCAGAAAAGCTTTTTAACCCCTAGACTCGTAAATTAGGTTGCTCCGACACGCTCGGCAAATAAAGTTCGCGTTGGAAAAACGTTTTTGTTGTTATAAAGCCTTCAGCAGAGACAAGTTATCAATGAAATATATTAATCCGACGAATCTGGTAAAATTATTTTACGTTTAGTACTTTTTGTCCATTTTTACGTAATATTATCCTTACCTGGCATCGGATGATACATAAATAAAAATGGTGTTGGACGCGCGACCTTCGACAAAAATGAACCTTCATAGAAAATCTCGGTTTTCCAATAAATAAGGAACTTTGATGTTGTGCTTTTTTTAACTTCCCGCTATCCAAGGGAAGTTATTGATTTGGGTCCGATTTTCGAAAATACAGTTTTCATCAGATTTGAGGTCCAGGAAAGCCATTCTGACCATTTTCGGCTGGACGTCCGTATGTGTGTGAGTGTGTGTGTGTGAGTGTGTTTGTGTTTGTAACTTTTTGTTTGTCGTACGATATCTTGAGAACGGATTGACCGATTAATACCCCCCAATACAGTGTTTGGAAGGATTTATCGAGATTTAAATCTGATTAGATTTTGAAGTCAATCGGTCGAGCTGTTTCAAAGGTATTAAAAAAATAAACTTAAAAAAAAAAATTTAACGTATTTTTAAAAATAATTTTAAGATTTTCTAACCGATCTACTTTAAACCTAATATATGTTTTTTGTACATAAAAAACTGCGTCGATTGCCGTCAAAATTATCAAAATCAAACGACGCGTTCAAAAGATATCGCAGTTCATAAATTTCCAAAAACGAGTTTTTTTAACATAACTTTGAGATTTTACGACCAACAGATTTTTAATTTTACACAAATTTTGTTTTGTTAACAATTGTTTAATTGTAATTAACAAACAAGAAAGAGTGTTTCTTTTTTTTAACATAACATTGAGATTTTACGATCAATAGATTTTTGACTTTGAACAAAAATTTTATGCTTACAAAAATGCATAAAATGTCGTAAACTGCGTTAAAATCAAACGAAGCGATCAAAAGATATCGCAGTTCAAAATTTCCAAAATAACATTTTCTTTGATATGTCCCAGGTTTCTGCGAGCTTAAAGAACTCTTAATGTATAGAAATTCTGTTTTTAGGCTTTGAGAGCTGGGAAAAAGAATATTATGAGCTCGAAGAGCTTAAAACCACGAAAATCAATATTTTGAGTTCGAAGAGCTCAAATAAGAGCTTAAAATAGGGGGAAGTTTCAGGGATGGCCGGCAGGGACAACTGATTTTTTAAATTATCTTCATAAGGCGCGTTGAATCTAATTTTTCTATAGAAACTTTAGTATTATCAAAAGGTATTACGCCCTAGACCACCTTTGAAAACGCATTCTGTAATGAAATGAGAAACAGTAAAAGTAAATATTTTGAAAATACCGTCCATTTAAAATATTGGTACTAGATTAGAATTTTTTGAAACAAAATAGTGTGAAAACGGCACCCTACATGCTAAATATAAAAACAAATTGAAGATTTTCAAAATGGCGGCCACTTTAATTTTACATCAATTATTTAACAATATTTATATTTTTTAAATGTCGCGATTATTTTATTTATTCTTATTACTATACATAAATACTATATTACTATACAGTCCGTAAGACCAATACAGTTAATTATGTGGATCGCTCTAAACACCTCACAATGCCCGACTTTACCCGCGACAACGGAGATGCGAAGAGATCAAGATGGGCGTCAGCTCGGCACATATCGTTAATAATGCGCACCGCGCGACCGATAGGCGCCTGCCGCTGCAGGTTGGTCCGGGAACCGGGCGCAGCAAGCACGTCGTCGTAGTGCCCAGCGCGCTTACCCCTTTTCGGGACGACCAGCGACACACAGCTCAGCAGCGACGGCACCGAGAGCTTTCCCCTTACTATAGCCAGAATGTACATGGCTAGCGCAACGCGTCTCCTCAATTCTAGAGTCTTGAATCCGAGCATCCCTATCAAATATAGGGTTGGATAGAGATACGGATAGTACCCATAGCATCTCTTAAAAACATTTCTAATAAATATCTTTTGGACCCTTTCCACCATAATAATGTATTTGGCCTCATGGGGATCCCATAAAGCAGCATTATATTCAAGCTTACTTCTCACATAGGCGCCGTATAGCACAGAGAGCGTTTGAATGCTTTTAAAGTCGCGACCCTGTCGCAGTACCCAACCCAAGCTCTGTCGAGCTTTCGCAAACACAGACTTTATGTGTTCTCTGAATGTGAGGTCTTTGGTAAAAAGTACTCCTAAATCTTTAACCGTGTCCTGCAGCCTATTCATTATGCATCCACCAGTTCCGAGCAGGTACGGATACTGCACCGGTGTACCGGTGTATTTTTGGCGACAGTCTCTCCGACTATATCGTAATTACAACCAGCGACGGGCTCTCTGTATAATACCCCTTTGAATACAAATCTTAATGTTCTAAATCGATTTTAAAAGTAAAGCTAGTTCGTCGGTAACGATTTTGTGTCTTGGTGGGTGCAGCATTTCTCTCATCTCTTTACTAAAGAAACAGTTCTATTAGATTTACTGCTAAACTATCAAATTGGAAATAAAATCTGAAAGCAACATCTATTGCCTTAAAATAAAAGAATACAATGTTATTTTTCATTTTATTAAAGTTAACATTATTTTCATTTTATTTACTTAATTTCTAACCTGTTGTATGGGGACCACAGACAATTCAAAGGTTGAATTGTCTGTGATGGGGTCGAACCACAGTGCTCTGATCCGGTTCGGATTTGTCAATTCATTTTCATTTCCAAATAAAAGAAAGTTTACATCAATTATGAGAAATTGCCGGAATTCTATTTGTATCTGTCACAATATAGTAGTTTTTTCTAAACAAACTTTTCTACAAAATATCAAAATTAATTTTCATAAAGAAATGAACACGAATAGCCGAATTGTAAGCTTCATCACATCATTTTACATCAAAGCTTATTTGTAATGTCGCGTTCTCAAGGAAATTCAATGGCGACGAAAGCTCTATAATTAATGTAATTGATATTAGTTTCATACTGTATGGAGGGCATTGACTTCTTTATGGAAAGTAATTATATTTTTTTCAATATTAGAGTCTATATATCACCCTAAGATTGTAAGAATCATTAGTAAATAATCAGTCTAGTGAAATTATAAACTTCTTATTGGCTGCATTTACGAAAATTATAATTTCTTGAGCTTTCTGGGTGGCTTGGCGCTTGTCTGTTACAAATTTCAGCAAATTTTTATGTTACAATCTATTGACAATTCACAATGTTACGATGACATATAGGTATTCCATACCATATCATAACCCCTTAATGCTTCACTGCAGGGACTTAGGTCTCCCCTCGGGGTGAGGAGGTTGGGAGCTTAATCCACCAGTGCGGATCGGTGGATTTTAACAACGGCCATGTATTGATGGCAACCGGGACCGACGGCTTAACGTGGTCTCCGAGGCGCAGAGCCAGTGATAGTTGTGTACAGAAGTTAGACAAGCTCATTGGTACATGCCCTGTGATTCGAACCATGGCCTTCTAAACAAGAAGCGGCCTCGCTACCACTCGGCTATCACGACAGTACACTTACGTATAGGTATATTTCTAGTGAATTAATTTAGAATACGCTTGAAATGTTTTGACATACTTCAATAGGAACTATAATAGGGAGTTTTCTTCGAAGGATTCACACACAAATGGTTTTTAGGTTTTGCACTGAAATTTATGACTCTGTACTTTAAAAATAAAAAACCAACCAAGTGTGTGTTCCTATATGCACAGTGGATGGTTCCGTAGTCGGGATAAACGTTCAAGGACAAAATTCAAATAATAAGTTTAAAAACAAATATTGCTAATACTACTCAATATATTCAAATTTCGTGGAGTAGCGTGGTGGATTTAAGCTCCGAAACCCCCTCCTCACCCTGGGGGAGGCCTAAGCCCCTGCAGTGGGGTAAAATGGACTGATGATGATATTCAAATTTCAAGTTGTTCTAACTTAAATTGTTTGGAATTTTCCCCTGTATAGATGAAAATTAAAGGACACACTTTTTAAAATTTAAGAACGCATATCTCAACAACTATTGACTTAAATAAGAAAGTCATTTTGAAATTACTATCTAATTTTTAAAGACACTTCACACATTAATATAATCTGAAATTTGTTTCATTCCTCATTTACATGTATGGCGACCTTACCCCAATTTTTTTTCACTACACTGCACCATTGTATAGCGTTCGTAGATTTACACCTACCTTCCAAAGGTCATCTATATATAGTGATATAGATTTCATATTTGTTTTACCCCAGAAAAAAAGTAATTTGCGATGGCAAATTAAAGTCTTTGACAGGCGTATCTTGAAGTATATTTGATAGATGCTTCAATTTCACGGATGGAACTCGGGCGAAATTAAACTATGTTTGTAAAGTTCCGGGAGAATTTCGAATGATAGACGGATATTGCGTCATTTATCAAAACCATGACATGCATCTTCTAAAGTATAAATAAATTTTTACCAAAAAAAAAAATAAAGCATTAATGCGCAACATATAGTTTACAAAGTCGGTGTTAAGTCATTTACTTTATATTGTGTTTCACATTTTTTATAGTCGTAAATATTGTAATTATTATTTCCCGGTAAGTATCTATTCAAAGTGTGTGAGTTGACACCGACTTCATAATATATATGCCGCCCAATAATACTCTTTTCCTTAAAAAATAAAAATATAATTTTTAAGTTTTTAATTTAAGTTTTTGATGTCAGTTTTATTTGTTTTTTTTTTATTTAATTTTAAGTGTATACATATTAAATTAAATGTTTAAATTTTTAGTTGTAAGTAACTGAAATTTATTTGTATTTAGTATAATAAATTATAATTATAAGTAACTGAAATTTATTTGTATTTAGTAATATAATATAAATAGGGCTTTTAAACGCGCTGCCGTTTGGAGAAAACTGTCGACAAATCGCAATATTACCGGTACCTAATGAATTCATATTGACATTCAATAAGTGTGTGTAACTTGTATTCATTATTTTTTATTTTTTATTTTGTGTATCCCTTAACTTCTAAACGTTACGGATTGCTCCATCTTCCATCATCAACTAGCAGCAAAATAAGATGACTCCAACCGCAGCAAATACATGAATAATACATGAAAAAAGAACTCAAACTCATTATGCGTATCTAAAAGATTTAAGGGTTGAGGGTATTGAATTCCTTATCCATTTTCAGATCTTAACTCGATGGCAACGATTCAGAAGAAGATATAACTTTTCAAACAAAAAAGAACTTTCCAAATCAGTCCACGATCGACGAAGATATCGGTGAACATACATAAAAAGAAATATACGTAAACACGAATACAGAACCTTCTCGTTTTTCATGTCGGTTAAGAAAGGTTTAATTTTCCAAAACCTTAACACGAATAACAGAAAAAGAAACAGGTAAATCAATGTAATATTATCTAAATAATATTGTGACATAGGTACTAATCCCTAGGAGAGAACATGTTCCTGATAGTTCCTAGTGATGAGGTGCGTTTTGCTTATGATCTATATTAAGAAGGTAACTCTTAATATCGTATTTTTTCGATCAATGCTTACATAGGTAATATACCTAAGTTAGTATAAAAATCGAAATATTGATAAACAAAACAATTGAAAAATATTGTTCTACTGGTTCTACTGTATTCTTGGAAATCACATTGGACGCGTAATTGTAATGGGATCCTCATATCATTAACTTGGCGAGAAAGCTCGGTTCTGTAGCTTACGACGTAAAAAGGATTCGTTTCCTTTCGGACATAGAAATCGCGAGATTGGCGTATTTCAGTGGGTTCCATAGTTTAATGACTTATAGCATTCTGGTGTGGGGACACGCTGCCAATGTCAATACAATCTTCGTGTTGCAGAAGCGAGCTGTTCGAGCAATTTATATACTAGGATCTAAAGTATCACTTAGAGACAAATTTAAGGAAATTGATATAATGACATTGCCGTCTCAATATATATTTGTAAACATAATGCATGCAAAAAAACTGTGATTGGCATAATGTTAATACAAGAAACAAAGATAAACTTGCTAATCATGTCAGACGTCTCAAGTATATCACAAAATAATTTAAAGGGCAATGTGTACGCTTTTACAATAAGATCCCAGCTGACATTCAAGATCTACTCCTTAACAAGTTTAAAACTACAATAAAACGAAAGCTTTATGCAAAAGCTTATCATAAAGTATCAGACTATTTAGAAGATAATAATCCATGGGTGTAAGCCGCTCGACTATCAGTTTGTTTTAATAATATTATTAATCTTTAAGCATTTATTGTTGAAAAATTGTTAATAATTTTGTAAAAAAAAGAGCGTCCCTCAGTTTAATAATTAATACAATATGTTGTATTAATTATTAATTATTTATTTTTATTGCAAAGAAAATTACAAACAGAGTTAATTATCAAACTTTTTCCTAATACTATAATGATGTCATTACATATCAAACTGTTGATTCGATACACCAATCTATATTGACGTCAAAATCGCAAAAAAAATCCGTTCTGATCCCCAAGTCTCAACTACAAAGTGTCATATTTATGTGTTCTCCAATGTCACTCAGTATTTACAGTTGGAACGGGTTATATGGGCCATATAGTGTTATATAGTGTATATTGACGACCGCTTAGCCTAGTGGGCAGCGACCCTGCCTGTAAAGCTGGAGGTCCCGGGTTCGAATCCCAGGTCGGGTCAGTATTTATATGATGAATATTAATACTGGCACCGGGTTTTGGTTGTTATATGTATGTGGCGTCTTCCCTTGGTACCCAAAATACAAGCTAATGCTTAGTTTGGGACTTAGGCGTTGTTGTGATTGTGTGTGTTATTATTATTATTATTATTAGTTTAATTACAAGATCGCCTAGTGTGGCCTAGCGCTACAAATGTCATAATTTATTCTACAGATGTTTCACGAACCTTCACCATCGGGAATGCTAGGATATCATTAGAAAACGTGATTTTAGATCATTTAATTTAGTTCGTTTAACATCATTTTTCCGTTTCTAATTGCGTATTTTAATATAGAAAAAAAGAAAGAAAAAACTATTTATTTGGTATACGTACGATAACAGAGCAATATTTTTTTAAATATAGCATGTGCAGAATAGAAATATATTTAAAAAAAACCGGCCAAGTGCGAATCGGACTCGCACACGAAGGGTTCCGTACTAACATACCATATAAAAAACGAGCGCGACGTTAATCGAACTAAACCATTAATCGTTATTATTATGTAATTTAAGAATTATTGTATAAATATATTTCATTTTTATTTCGTTAGTTATTTAGAAGGCGCTCGATCCTCTCTGGCTAATCCGAAAAGTTATAACATGAGTGCACTGATAGCTAGAGACAATTTTTATTATTTATTTTATTACCTTTGACTTTTAGTATCGATTGTGAAGAGAATAAGCTCTGCAAAGCAATGCAAATGACACGCAATCTGTCATTTTCTATAGAATTTTATATTGAATTTCTATAGAATTGATATTTCTATAGAATTTAATTTCTATAGAAGATATTCTAAAATCTTTACTTATAATAGTACATTTTATAAGTTATTCTATTACTCGTTAAAAACCACAGTCTAGTTACCTGTGATAGTTTTCTTTTTTACCACGTTACATATACTCCTGTCATAAATTTTTTCTACATATCCATAAACAATGGTTGAGCCGGTAGAAGAGGGGGGGGGGGGGCACATGACTCTAACTAAAATTAGGACTTTAGGAGTGCATATCTCAACAAATTTTGATTTAAATAAAAAAAATTGTTTGAAACCTTGTTACATTTATGACGACCTATTCCAAAAAAAATTCTTAAATTCACTACGTCGTTGTGTAGCGGTTGATAGACTACACCTACCTTCCAAATTTCATCTATATAATGCCAATAGTTTCCGAAAAAAACCAAAGACAGACAGACATACAGACGGACATGGCGAAACTATAAGAGTTCCTTTTTTGCCATTTGGCTACGGAACCCTAAAAACAAGGTAATATTAGAAAACAGTTGGTTATCTAAATAAATAAAATGAGAACAATAACAAATGCTCGTAGTACGTGATCAAAATGTTTTCCACTCAGCTAGAGTGAGGGATGAGGGAGAATTTGAATGCCAAGACGCTCGTTTTCCGTGGAAGCAATGAGTAGCAGACGACTCATATTGTACAAATTCCATGAATGGCTATGTAAAGCATTCAGTTTGGCTATTTAAAACTATCTATATTAGAAAGTAAATTAGTAATATCTAGTAAGTAAATAGTGTGATAGTAAAATTCGGTACTGGTGTATACTAGTGCGAGATGTGGAAAATATGTCATCATCATCATCATCATCAGCCCATTTTTACCCCACTGCAGGGGCTTAGGCCTCCCCCAGAGTGAGGAGGGGGGCTTGGAGCTTAAGTCTACCACGCTGCTCCACTGCGGGTTGGGAACTGTAACGACCGCCATCTATTGACAGCGTCCGGGACCGACTGCTTAACGTGCCCTCCGAAGCACGGTGCCAGTGATATTGTGTACTTAAGTCAGAAAAACTCATTGGTACACGCCCGGATTCGAACCATGGCCCTATGGGGCCTTATTTATTTATTTATTTATTTATTTATTACATAGATACAGCAACAGTTAACAAACTTAAAAATAGGCAAAGATACAAAATATACAAAATACAATAGAGGCGAGTCTGTTGACCTTAATAGCTATATACGGCATTGTAAAATAGTACATAGTAAATAATCAAGTAATAAAAACAAAAACGACCAAAATATTTAAAAAGAAAGAAAACATTTATAATTTGGATAAAGTTCTTTTAAATGAGACGTAACTCTGGTGATGTATATCGAATTCATCGTTCAATGCATTATATAGACTACAAAACCTATGTATTGGACTGTTGTAAAAGACGTTATCATTCGCGATTGGTACGTCAAACAGTCGCTTATCACGCAAACGATGTTTGCTGACTCTGAAATTAAGAGCATTCAAAAGTTCGGCGCCCAAACCACCGTTAGCTATCTTGTGAAGAAGACACAAGTCCGTGGTTCTACGTCTGACCTGAAGACTCTGAAGACGGAAGTACTTCAGGCGATCACTATACTCGGGAAGTCTTTTCCTCAGGCCTAATCTAACGCTGAGACAGCGCAGGAAACGTGCCTGAACTGACTCGACTCGATTAATATGAACCTGGTAGATCGGACACCAAACAGAAGAACAATATTCCAGAAGGCTACGGACCACTGAAGTGTAATGTATTAGGAAGGACTCCTTTCTTCTGAAGGCCTTGGTAACTCGGAAAATGAACCCCAGCATCTTGTAAGCTCTGCCCACCATCCACTCATAATGAGGTCTGAACGATAGCGCACTATCGAACAACACCCCCAAATCACGAACTACACTGACGCGCTCCAGTGGAGATCCGTTTATATTGTACGGATAGTAAATTTTTTTCTTATTCTTGGTGAAGGATATGTAGTGGCATTTCTTGATATTCAGTGACATTAGATTATTCTCACACCAAGAGTGAAATAGATTTAAATTGTACTGACAGTCTGACGTTTCAGAAATGGATAAGAAAAGTTTGAAATCATCAGCATAAGCTAAGCAGTTGCAAGTCAAAACTTCCAGAAGGTCATTAATAAACACTAAGAACAGTAATGGTCCTAAATTAGAGCCCTGTGGAACCCCAGAGGCTGCCATGAAAGGGTAGGAATCATATCCGTACACACACACTAACTGCGATCGATACAGCAGATAAGATTTGAGCCAACGATGCAAGGATCCATGAATCCCAAGGTGCTCCATCTTCGCCAGTAATATTTCGTGATTGACACGATCGAATGCCTTGGCAAAATCGGTGTACACGGAATCAACTTGAATCTTATCATTGAATGCGTGACAGAGATAGTTACTATAGACGAGCAGATTGGAAGTAGTAGATCTATGATTGACAAAACCATGCTGGTGAATGCTCAGTATATGGCTGAAATGGTTAAATAGGTGTTGATACATCAAGCTTTCAAATACCTTAGCAAAGCAGTTTAGAATACTTATGGGTCTATAATTAGATACGTCACCCTTGTCACCTGATTTATATATTGGAGTAATTTTGGCTAATTTCCATAGATCAGGAAAAACACCCTCGGCCAAAGATTTATTGAAGATCAGTGATAGTGGTTTCGCCAAGGCACATGCACAAATACGGACAAACACAGGCGGAATACCGTCAGGACCAGCTCCTTTATTTATTTCCAATTTTTTAAGATGAGTTAACACTGCGTTTTCGGGCAGCTGTACCCCGAATAAAGTGTAATTAGATGGTGGAAATAAAGGGGTGAAATGAGAACCTGTTGATGAGCAATATACTGAAGAGAAATAATCAGCAAAAAGATTAGCAACACTAGGACCGGTATAAGCTGAGCGGCCATTAAGATGAACGTGTCTGGGCATCTCGTTTGTCAGTTTTTTATCCTTGGTGTATCTCCAAAACGCTTTGATATTACTCGATAAGTCGGCTTCTATATGTTTAATGTAAGTCTTAAAGCAGTCTCTCATTAAAATTTTGGATCTTGCTCTGAGTAATGAAAACGTATCATAGTCGCGAGAATTTTTGTAAAGTTTGTGTTTGCGGTGAAACTTGTTTTTTTCGCGCAACAACTTAATGAGTGATTTGGAAAACCATGCAGGATAACTAGAATTATGTGACGCTCTAGTGGGCGTATGCCTATTAATAACAGTCCAAAGCTTGTTATAAAAATAATGCAAGAAGTCTTCACAATGCAATGAAGAGGAAGCATTCCAATTGATTTGATTAAGTTCAGAGATGCATTTTTCGTAGTCGGTTTTGTGAAAACAAAGCTTAGGTAAATTAGTGTTATTCCTTAGAAGGTGACATTTGAATAGAGAAAATGAAAACTCTAGGGGAGGATGATAATTGTCAATCCGAGTGACTGGCTCTGTCAATGTAACAACAGAGGAGGGCGAACAGTTTGCAAGCACAAGATCCAGTACATTGCCATCAGCGTTAGTTACATTATTTAATTGTTGTAGACCAGTGGTGCTAATGAAGTCTAATAACATTTTTAATTTCATATTGGTAATATTGGTTAAGTAATTTGCGCCAGCATTAGTCCAATTTAAATTTGGTAGATTAAAATCCCCTATGATAATCGTATTGACAACATCCGATGCCAGAATAACACGTTCGCAATTATCGAGAAAATTTCCGAACAATTCGTCCGGGATGTAAGACGGCAGATATACTACACACACATCAAAACAAGGTTTTTCAAGTCTAATGCGCACCCACAAGTCCTCAACCAAATTGTGTCGTTCAGTTTGAAGTTCAGCATGAAGATGTTTAGAAACGGCCAATAAGACACCACCACCGTGAGATTTACCAAATCTGCTCTTGAACAACGAATCACGATCCCTTCGATACACACTATATCGTTCATCAAACAACTCAGATGAGAAAATTGAGTCGTCGAGCCACGTCTCACACAAACATATAATATCATAATTACAATTAAGTACGGAATTATAGATTTCAAATGATTTACTTTTTAAACCACGTACATTTTGGTAGAAAAATGACAATTCCATAAAATAACAAAATAGATCACTACAATAAACAAGGGAAGAATAATAACTTCAACAAACACTAAACACTAAAATCCGATGAGGAAGCTAATTGATGCGATTCAAGGACTGCGAGTCTCTGATCACAATATATTGGGACTTTTCGTCCTTGCGAACAAATATGACACCGTTGCGGATCCAGACAAATTTATAAGACTTTTCCTTGGCCTTAGCACGCGCAGCGGTGTGAAGTGCTCTGTTTGTGGCTGACAGATGCTCAGAAATATAGATTGGAGTTCTTACGCCACCAGCACCAAGCGAAGTGGAACCAAGCTTATTATGAGGGTTCGCCTTGTTATAGCGAGATACGGCAGATAAAAAATCGTCTCGGCAGCGACGATCACGCAGTTTAACCACAATCATACGAGGCTGAGAATTATCTTTGTTCAGTTTATAAACTCTCGTGCAGTATTGCAAATCTTTGTCCTCTAATTTAAACGAGACAACGTTCGCAATTTGTTTTACGAGAGTGCACAAATTTTCAGATCGACACTCAGCAACTCCGCGTATCTCTACGTTTGTATCGCGCAATTGCTGTTCGAGTGTGTTAATTTTTTCTTGTAGTTTAGTTAATTGGTCACGCGTAGCGACGTTTTCGTCTTCCAGCCGCTTAGAAATTGCTGTCAAATTTTCTACTCTGGGATGTAGCTCTTCGTATTTTTTATTGAGAATTGAAATCGAAGCGTGAAGCTCTTTCAGCCGATCATTTATAGGCGACAGTTGCAAGTTCAGCTGATGCTGTAAAATTCCTGGCAGTTCTGATTTTAATGTGACGATAATTTCACTTTTGATAAGCTGAATCAGATCTTCACTCATGCCTGTAATTGGGACAGGAGTCGCTACGGCAGACTCGACTGTCTCAGTCTCAGAAACGGAACTGTATTCAGAGTCAGAGTTGTTTCCAACAATATCCGCTGTGATCGACGGTCCTATTGGAGTGCCGGAATTGTTACCTCCACGACGGTGTTTTGCGATACAATCAGGGCAAGACCACCCCTTAGCTATTTTGGAGGCCGGTAACGGTTTGCTAGAATTGTACTTGACACAGGTTTGATGAAAATTTACTTTACACTTAGGGCATTTTACACGTTGACGTTTGATCTCATCTCGGCAACCCCCACAGGTTTCGTAAGGCATATTAACCAGTTGTGAGGATAAAAAAAAATATAATTAAAAAAAAAAGTCGAGTGTCGTAGGGTTTGAACCACGTACCACCAAAGCCGAAGTCATAATCTGCGCCGTACATGCTTGCGAATATTCATTCAAAAATTCGTACTGGTATGTTCAGTGCAAGCAACAAGTGGTGATAGGTATATGCATATTATCGTGGCAACCACAACGTCTATCTACCCACATAAACCGCTCGTCAATAACTTATTTATTACAATATTGGATAAATTAAAACTTTTTGAGCTCTTAAAATGCACTAATATATACACGTGATGTTGATCATAACAATTACAATATCACTCAACAATTCACTTAACTATAATGTGAGTAATTTAATTTTAATTACGGAATTTACGAACACGCGTGTGTACACTTGCTACAACAGCTAGTTGAACGATCTTATAAATTTACTTATAAATTTGAGACAGGTTTGTTGCGCTCTGGGTTATCACGACATGTAATAACACGACACGAAAATATGAAGGAAAATAAAAATATATAATACATTATGATCCATGTAGGCCACAGAATAAATAAATTTGACAACAGCTTTTATGGTATATGCACAACCAATATCCGAAAAAGAAGAGGTAGGTACACAAAAGTTCATGTAATTGAAATCTGTCTGTCACTTAGATATTTCTTAAGTTATATAACAATATAAGAATACAACTCGATTACAACTAAAACACGTGAAAAACGTACGGGTTTCAATGCAAAAATCATGTTTTGCGAAGACACCCGAGCATTATATAGATGGTAAATGTTTTCGTGAAACTTCGGTACATTGGTTTCACTTATATGTTTTTTTTTCTGGTTTCACATATTAAGGTGATCCAAATAAAATAAAACAAAATTAAGTATGTGTTAGTCGGTCTCTTTCTGGCTAGCGCACGCTAGGTGATTGATTACTATGTTAACTAGGCTTGTAATAAAATAGAAAAATTGTTTTATAAATTGTGAGTTTGAAATATGTGTTTTGTTGCACGAATTTATAAAGCATTATAAGCAAAGCATAGACGACCGCTTAGCCTAGTGGGCAGCGACCCTGCCTGCAAAGCTGGAGGTTCCGGGTTCGAATCCCAGGTCGGGTCAGTATTTATATGATGAATATTAATACTGGCACCGGGTCTTGGTTGTTATATGTAGTGGTCTTCGCTTGGTACCCAAAATACAAGCTAATGCTTAGTTTGGGACCTAGACGTTGTTGTGATTGTGTGGGTTATTATTATTATTATTATTATATATGGACTTTTTTTGTGTCGTGATAGCCCAGAGCGCAACGAGCCTGTCTTAAATTTGGCCCCATCGGGCCATGGTTCAAATCCGGGCGTGTACCAATGAGTTTTTCTGACTTAAGTACACAATATCACTGACACCGTGCTTCGGAGGGCACGTTAAGCAGTCGGTCCCGGACGCTGTCAATAGATGGCGGTCGTTACAGTTCCCAACCCGCAGTGGAGCAGCGTGGTGGACTTAAGCTCCAAGCCCCCCTCCTCACCTTGGGGGAGGCCTAAGCCCCTGCAGTGGGGTAAAAATGGGCTGATGATGATGATGATGGACTTTTTTGGCACTATATCTTTCTCTGACCGTACCTGATACGACATGTTTTTGTGCTGCAGTTTGAGCAAACGGATCGCGTCCCCTTAAATTCCCTTTAAGATTACATGCAATTTTAGTAAACAAATCTTGGAAGTCGATTTTTAATCGTTTTCAAACTTTGGATGTACTCGCATATATAGTCAATCCTACGGTAATACAATAATATGGTGCCATCTTTCTCACTATTGAGCCATGAGTTGCATATTGGAACTTCTCAGAGGCTACTAATGAACATATCAAGTTAAGATGCAGTTATGTCTTATGATAAGCCCCTTTCATTGCATGCGGTGCTGAGGGTTCCACGACGGAGCTGTAAAATAAGTACTGTAACCCATCAATGATTTCCTAATAGACATAACAGTTTAGACATATAATTTCTTTTAATGAGTTATTTTCATTACACATATTGATTCTAGAGATGTCGGAATGATGGTAATTGGTGGAACTCCTCAAAGCTTCCTAGTAGAAATTTCGGGTTTAAATTCATTTTAAAATGAAACGGCTCGTTAACTACCTACCAGGTAACTTAATTGGATTAGGTTAAGCTTTGCAAAAAGCGTGAAATAATAATTAAGAAACTTTACACCAACAAGTCTGGCATTTTGATATACCAAACAAAATGACTACTTGTTTATTATATTGAAAATTCGTTTTAAATGCAAAGATTATTCTTTATATTTCGTATAAAATCCATATGTGTGGTGTAATAATTTTATTTTTTTTATTAGCGAAAATTCTTAACACTATATTACATGTACTATGCATAAGTAAAAACGTTGTCAGCTCTCAAGCTATTTGTGTTATTAGATTTACCTGTGCGGTTAGAACTGCTTGCGGTAGCACATCCTCTTTGATTCTATTTGTCCTGTCGCTTTCTTCTTCTGAATCCGAGGCGTGGAAGGACGAACTGATCGAGCCGGGGCTGGGATCGCTCAGTCTTAATTTCAAACAATCACGACGCATTTCACTCATTACATTTGCACTATTTTTATTGTCATTTTAGGCGTTTATATGTTTTTTTTTTTATATTTTTAATTCATAACTAATATTCAAATTATTTGTAGTGAGTAATTATTTTCTAAAATTATTTAAAATTAATGGAGTCTGACTTGATAGGAAGAGATACAATGATATTTTTTAGAATGTTCTGAAAATAATATTTACCTAATAAATTAATTAGAGATCTGTGTGGAATATAAAGAACAAAGTTTATACACACTATATACTTTCATTGAGACAAATTATGAAAATACGGCCTAAGAATTAAAAAAAATTAAAAAAGTAAATGATTTTTTAGTACGTGCTTATATTTCTTAGTTTTTTTTTTTCATTAACACCATCCTGGACACTGTCGCTGATAGATGGGACTCTCCATTTATGGCCTATTGGGTACATCTACATGTCAAATAATTAATTGATCAGTTGTTTAGTTTTAAATTTTAATTCTATTTATTTATTGTTACTTTATACATACTTTATTTCATTGTCCTATTTCGTTTTCATAATAATAATGTGTAAATAACGTGTAAAAATGGGAAAATTATTATGGGGCTAGCACCTATATTAAATTATTTTCTCAATATGGTACCTCAATAAAACAACAGGTTGTATAAAAAAATAGGATATAAAGACATAAAAGTATTGGTAAGTTCTCTATTATAATTCCTTTCGCGCGAACCCGCAGAATTGAGGGATTCCGGAGCAGGAGGCTTCGTAAAGCCTTATGACGTCAGCAGTCTGGTCGCAAGTAACGCGATAGGGCAGACAAATGTAATGCCACGTCTATATGGCGAGACATAGTTAATCCTAATTAACGGGAAATACTAATTAAACGTGAAAGTGTCTGTTTGCTTCGCCTTTCTAGCAACGAATCGATGTGTTTTTTCGAGTAACATATATTAATAATAATAATAATACACAGCGTCATCGAGTCCTAAAGTAATCAAATATTATGCTTGTATTAAGGGTATTAGACAACTTATATACATACTTAAATGTTCTTTATAATATATACATATATTGATATTTTACACCCAAACACGCGACAAATATATGTCTATTTGTTGCGTGTTTGCGTTCATGTACACAAATATTTGTTCCGGGCGGGAATCGAACCCGCTACCTTTCGTTCTGCAGTTAGGATCTCTAACCATTCGGCCTGTCAAACCCTGACCGATAGTCCATGAGATTCAAAACTAATTAAATTCGAAATCAATGACAAGCAAAGCTTCGAGTTGCGAGATGGTATATTGTAGGAGTAAAACTTAACAAGTAGAGGGGTAGACAACTGAGGGAGCTGAAGGTGAAAACTAAAACTAGGTATCAGTTGAGAAGGGTGTCCTATAAAAAGTGGAGCTGGCCGCGATAATCTAACTAGGTGATAGTCAATCTTTCATTTACATAGCGATGGTCTATTCATTCCCTTGATACTAAAACTGCGGCCCGTTCATTTTTTGGTGGCCCACGTACTCTTTAGGAGACCGTCATAGATATAATATTTATTTGAATATTATAATTTTCATTTCATTCCATCTGCCCTTTTTATACTACACTGTAGAGACTTAGGCCTACTCTCAAGATGAGGGGGCTTGGAGCTAAATCCACCACGCTGCGCCAATGCGGGTTGGCGGATTGTAACGACAGCCATCTATTGACGGCGACCAGGACCGACTGCTTAACGTGCTCTCCGAGGCACGGAGTCAGTGATAGTTAATGTACTTAAGTCAGATAAAACTCATTGGTACACGCCCGGATTCGAACTACGGCCACATGGCCTTATAGATTTGAAACAGGTTCGCTGCGCTTTGGGCTATTATGACATTTAATATATTATAATATTTAACAAGATAGATATAATAATATATATTCTTTCTTTTAGAAACGTGAGTTTTTTTACAATTTACTACTGAAAAATTTATTTTGCGGTCCATGACCAATTTAAGTAGATAAGTGGCACTGTTAATAAAAAGTTTTAATGCTACTGGTCTATTCTGATGTTTATATACTAAGAACCCTAAACTTTAGAATAAATCATCGCAATACGTATGTATCGCCTAGACTGACGCGGTCGGCTTCCCTTTTTTTAGGTCACCCTTCACCACGGCTAGGTATTATAAAACTTTAGCACGATGTCTATACATGAAAAATTCTAATCTACTAATTAGTCGTACAGTACATATATTTTTTGTAATTAATAATAAGAAAACAATTAATAATAATAATATGACATTTTCACTCAGTAGATAATTAAAAATTAATTTTTCATTATTAAATGTATATTTATCAAGAAAACATAAAAATAGACTTTATACAATAACAAAATTTATAAATAAAAATAATATTCGGTTGAAGAATATGAAAATTATAAGCTTCTAAAATTTTATCTCTGTCTCTTTCCTGCAAAACGATATTTAACATTATTTGAAATGGCCTGACGTCACACATACGTATAGTTCGCCTCAAACTTTATGGCGGATCGGAATACAACACTATAAGCGTGCTTGCGCAGGTACAGTTAAATACCCCTCGCTCCACTGCGTCCCGCCGTCCCGCCACACCTAAAACTGGTTACTGCGACGCGACTTGTGCCTATCTTCACATCCGCCATAAAGCTTGATTGGAACTGTACGCCATGCGGTATTGTCTTCTCTGTCTAACAGGACATTTTAAACATTTATAACATTGTTAATAATGATTTATTTTTAAAAATTCTTTCACCGTTACGATATATTTAGAAAACTCGTTCATATAAAATGAAAAAAAAAATAGTCAACCAGGATATTTTTTTTAATATTTATAACATATCAGTGTGAGCGAGACCTAATGCATAGCTCGTTTACTCAACACGTCTGTACGGAACACGTACAACTTATGTAACAATAGCCTCTATACTCCAAGTAAACTGGTTTTAAAGTTACACCCTTAGGAAATTCTATATTCATAATATACAGTTCATACATAAAGATACAGTTACAATTTTTTTTTGCTTTCATTACGAAGGTTTTTAGGTAGTTTTAAAACAGAAAGCTACAACAAAAGCAGTATATACAATTGCATCGTATGAGAAACATTTAGAAAGAAATTTTCGTATAATAGTCGGATTTTTAATTATAAATAAACAATGCGTTTGAAAAATGATTTAACGCGATAAAATGGAATAAATTTGAAATGCGGAGTTTCTGTTAAAAAAATGAAGAATTTAAAAAAAAATATTTATATTTAGTTGTGATAGCCCAAAGAGTGTCGTGATAGCCCAAAGCACAACGAACCTGTCTCTTTATAAGGCCATAGGGCCATGGTTCGAATCCGGGCGTGTACCAATGAGTTTTTCTGACTTAAGTATTTAACTATCACTGACTCCGTGCCTCGGAGAGCACGCTAAGCAGTTGGTTCCGGGCGCAGTCAATAGATGGCGGTCGTTACAATCCCTAACCCTCTCATCCTGGGGGAGGTCTAAGCCCCTGCAGTGGGGTGAAAATGGGCTGATGAAGTGAAGTGATGAAGATTTATATTTAATGTCAATGTAGAAAAACTGGTTACAAAAAGTGCATTTTGGTTACAGTAAATACACCATAGATTAATATTTTTCGCGAATGTGGATACAGAAATTTGCCGATACAAATGTATGGACGATAAAAAATATTTCACAGACAATTTGAGCGGCCTATTTAAATATCGGGGATGTTTACAGTCCATTCGTAAAAAGGTATTCGAATATTATGAAAATTAAACCATTTCATCCCTTTTGCTATCGAGACGATGGGTCCCTGGTCCAAGGATTCCAAATCACTTGTCCACGATTTGGGTGTCGCGCTGTGTCTGTTGACAGGGGATCCTTTGAGCAAGGAATACTTTGTTCAGAGGATCAGTGTCGCAATACAGCGCGGCAACGCGGCAAGCATCCTTGGTACCCTGAACCCATCGTCTCTTTAAAATTTTGTCATTTATCATAATTTACATAGTATTTTTTTTTAATTTGTAAATACTTTTAGTTTTTAATTAGTTTTTATTTTACAGACCTAAAGTATCAAATTTAAACTTGAAGTAACGGACATAGTTTTACAAATTAACTAGGTTTTATTCTTTGAATATTTTATTGCGGACTAAACGAGTTTTGATTAGTCGAGGCCACATGTAAGGCCGGTCAGCAATGAATCGATATTAGTACATAAATTGCGCCATTAGTTGTTCCCAACGCGGCAGTATCTTAAAAGGGATAATAAAT
Organism: Luffia ferchaultella; assembly: GCA_949709985.1. Classification (NCBI taxonomy): domain Eukaryota; kingdom Metazoa; phylum Arthropoda; class Insecta; order Lepidoptera; family Psychidae; genus Luffia; species Luffia ferchaultella. The sequence continues at coordinate 4,606,516 of OX453262.1, forward strand.
CGCCAATTGAAGCGTTCAGCTCTCGGTCCATGCAGCTTCATATGCGCTCAAATTACGTTGCGGTAGATTGGATACGGAACTGTTTGATTTATTTACAAAATTTTTTTTTCCTTTTAGTTCTTTGTCAAATACGATACTTTAATTTAATAATGGGCATCGAAAAAAAATATTGACATTTGAATAATTTTTTACGAAAATATAAGGAATTTGGAATAATTTAGTAAAAATTTTTTTTATGGATTTTCAAAAATTTATAGCTGATGATATTACTACTACTAATTATTGCTGTTCCACGTATTGTACTTGTTTGTATGGCCGTCGACCACTACACGTAGACAACTATACCTTTTCTTTTAATATCTCAGTCAATACGCTTCCAATTATTTTAAAATATTTTTCTGTTAGATAAGGACGCCTATTCCAATAGATAGACTCGCAAACTTTTGAACGACGCCCATTTGATTTATTCGAAATAGTAATTCAATTAAACATAATATCCAAAATACCGAGAATCTCTTATTACTTGGTTATACAATTATCGAAATATTATTTATTGATTAAAAATTTACTTAAGTATATCTATTCTTTACTTACCTTTTTTAATATGTACTAGTAAAAGTTAAAACGATCTAAAGTAGGTATAAATTTTTAGTATCTACAGCGAGCCAGTAACCTATTCCGTTTTTGCGATAAGGTGCTTTCAAATATTTCTGTTTATAATTTAAATAAGGCTAAAGCTACATCATGTGGTTTGTTTGTATGTGTTATACATCGCTACATAACCACTTCCTAACTACAGTACTATGTACTCTAACTCGTTGTATGTTTAATGTTATTTCGATGACATTTCAAACAATCTACTGCGTGACACATTTCACAAATCATGCAATCAATGCATATTGCACACATCTCTATTTTATTTTATTTGCCTACTAAATAAAATAAAGATACTTATACAACTCACACATATCTCCATGAGGAGCAGGCAGAGTCTATAGATCTCCAGTGGCGCACGGTGACCTATAAAATGGGAAGCCGGTTGCGTATACGATACTCTTTTCGTTATAGCTACCGGTTTTACTTTTTTATAGGGGATAGCACGCCACTGAATCTTCACTTGGTACACATGCTGTCGCTTGATCGACATTTATCATTCGTTTCACGCAGAGTCGTCGATTTCAGGGGCTTATTTGGCGCGTTTTTCTAAGGCGTCCTTACCGAGCCTTCCGTCACACGTCCGCTCTATGTATTTCTTTCTACACATTTCATTCTTCATACAATTAAACGACCAGACATTTCTTTTGCCAGTACATCGAATATCTTTACAAAACAAATTGTTTTTTCATACGATTAACTGACCGAGTGTCGTGATAGCCCAGAGCGCAACGAACCTGTCTCAAATTTATAAGGCCCCATAGGGCCATGGTTCGAATCCGGGCGTGTACCAATGAGTTTTTCTGACTTAAGTACACAATATCACTGACACCGTGCTTCGGAGGGCACGTTAAGCAGTCGGTCCCGGACGCTGTCAATAGATGGCGGTCGTTACAGTTCACAACCCGCAGTGGAGCAGCGTGGTAGACTTAAGCTCCAAGCCCCCCTCCTCGCCCTGGGTAGTCCTAAGCCCCTGCAGTGGGGTAAAAATGGGCTGATGATGATAACTGACCGATCGGCCGAGTGGTTAGAGACCCTGCGGAACTAAGGGGTTCGATTGCCGGCTTGGACAAATATTTGTGTGCATAAACATATCTATTTGTTCCGTGTCTGGGTGTAAAATACTTAACGTATATAATTATTATAAAAAAAGAAGTTTGAAGTATGTACATCAGATGTCTGCGATAATCATAGTACAAAGCTTAGTTCGGGACTAAATGGTACTTGTGTGGGATGTCCCAGATATTATTATTATATCACCCATCTTATTCAGATATGAGCACAGACAAGTCAACCTTATAGACCACGCTTTGACAGGGAGTAGCATTCGCCAAGGCTATGTAGTGACACTACATAACTACGTCAATAGTGAGCCGTCAGTTGGAAGCACGTCGGAAGCCATTAAATTGTCAATTTTGAACGAGCCAATGAAAACTAGCCGACCTCTCCCCGCACCCCGCCACTTTTTGGCGATTTCGTTTTCGTACTGACGTTTATTAAAGCGTGGTCTATAGGTTGACTGGTCTGTGGATATGAGTAATTATTAGTAAATATTTTTCCCATGAATATGAACACCACGAGAAAGATTTTAAAGTAACAAATAGAATAAACATCAATCACAAAATAGTAGCCCCTCACAATGTTTTTAGACAATCTGTCGCGATGATATATGTTAACGAATCACAATAAAAAAACTCAGCAAGGTGATATTGATATAGATATTTGAAACGTAGGAATAACTACACATTCTTGACCAAGGACACACTAAAAATAATGAGTACATCGTATACTAAAGTCATATGTTCCAGTTTATTGCTTGTCTACGCAGTGAAACTATCCTCGTGTGAAATTTCAATAGGCGATCATCACGCGTTGAGATTTAGAAGAATTAAAATAGATACGTCGAAATGGCGTTTCGCTGTTTGTATATTATAAAAAAAAATGAATATTTATGTATGTATATCAGTTGTCTAGTACCCCATAATACAAGCATAATACTTGCTCACTTTGGGACTAAGTGGCGCTGTGTGGAATGTCCTATATATTATTATTAATATTAGGCAATTTTGTTTTATTTCATTTCGTGATATCAGTTAATTCTATTTCATTGTGTGTTTACTTTATTTAGCTTTAAGATCATTGTAATTCACTACCTATGGACCCCAGTTCGAAATAAATGCTTATTTATTTATTTATATTACTGATTGATAATTGGATTTTGAAAAAATAAACCGACAAAGTACAACTATATACGAACAAACAGTCGGTAGACCGAGTTGAATTCAATTTGAGATTTTTTTGACTGAAACTGACAGGAAAAAGTTTTCCTGTTTCCTATCTATTAATAATGAAAATAACAAAATTTTAATTTAAGACACCTTAAAATATTAGGGTTGAATGAACTGGGAAATTTAAATTTTTCGCACATCTTATAGTAGATGGGACATCCCATGCAGCGTCGTCTAGTCCCAAAGTAAGCAAGTATTATGCTTGTGTTATGGGTCTCTAGACAACTGATATACATACATCAATATTTTTTATAATATATACATGTATAAATATTTGACAGCCAAAACACGGAACAAATACACATGTTTATGCACACAAGTATTTGTACCGGGCGGGAATCGAACCCGCGACTTTTGGTTTTACAGTTAGGATCTTTAACCACTCGGCCAATCGGTCAGTCAAGAAACATATCTTGACGTATACAATGTTAATTTACGTATAACTTTAATTCAAAAAATAATAAGTTTTTTATCACTAACACAAATAGATTTAGAACATTCCTATATTATTGTCCAGTCGATAGGATATTAAATTTACCATTGTGATTTTTGAAGCTGAAGCAAACGTGAAAGTTTTCGTAAGTACTTTTACAGTAACTGTACAAAAAGGTAAAGGTAAAGTTTGCAAAACAAATTGCAAGACCTTAAAAAAATTACTTTTTACCCAATATCTCATAAGCGGCTGGAAAAATTGAAACATTGCTTCGATACGGTCAAACTTCCTTCGAGCCTGAAACTTCACTTCACTTCATCAGCCCATTTTTACCCCACTGCATAGGCTTAGACCTCCCCCAGGGTGAGGAGGGGGCTTGGCGCTTAAATCCACCACGCTGCTCCACTGCGGGTTGGGGAATAGCCCGAAACAATGGTGAGGTGAAACTAAACTTTCAGTACCTACACAGCAGTACGGCTATTTACATAGTACTTAGTAGCACATACATATATTGTTTTAACGGTTCTTTCTTTCGATTATCCCGAAACTTATGTATCGAAATTACTGAAAACTATTTTGATTAAATGTCCTATTTAATATCTGACTACAAGAGTTTTTTTTTTAGATTTTTCATTTGGAAATACCGGAGGATGGCACTAAAATTTACTTTGTAGTTAAATATTTAAAAAAACTGTAAGCTAAAATAAAAACCGGCGAATCGTGAGTTGGATTCGCACACGAAGGGTTCCGTACCACCGTACAACATTTAAATATTGTAAACACGTTTCTTGCATGGGGCCCCCTTTGATTTTAACTTCCTATATTTTATTTTTGTTATTTGTTTATCATAGCAGCCATCTCGCAATAATCTCACAACCACCAATCACAAAAAAACGTCAATAAAAACACGTTTCTTGTCCGTGAAATTAAGTAAAATATTAAGGATCCCCTTTAATTTTTTACTTTATTTCACTTTTATTATTTGTTGGCATAGTAATGCATACTCTGTGAAATTTTCAAGTATCTATCTATTAAGGTTCAGACGATATAGCCCTGTAATGACGGGTGGACGACCAGCGGAGGCTTAGTAATCAGGTTCCCTTTGATACCCTTTGGGTACAGAACCCTAAAAACTGATGCCACACATAAAGGGACAAAGGGAAAACAAAATTTTACGCCAACTTGGTTATGGAGGTACATGTAGTCTAGTAACAAAATATCCAACTCTATCTGTTCCAATATTATTACATGCAGTATTTAATTTATATTTACAAACAGACGGAAAAACGAAAATGACGAACCGTTTGTTGCTTAAAAAAAAAAAACTAAAAAAAATAAATTTCAGGAAATAATTTGGTGGAGAGTCTGACTTACCGGAGAGTTTGGGAGGTTTTTTTTTTTAATATTGTGTTATGCTCCCTTTGAACACCGAATTTCTTTTAATTTAGGGTGTCGATAATTTTGAGTCAATTCACAAAATGTTAAATGCTTATTCATCATCATCATCATCAGCCCATTTTTACCCCACTGCAGGGGCTTAGGCCTCCCCCAGGGTGAGGAGGAGGGGTCTTGGAGCTTAAGTCCACCACGCTGCTCCACTGCGGGTTGGGAACTGTAACGACCGCCATCTATTGACAGCGTCCGGGACCGACTGCTTAACGTGCCCTCCGAAGCACGGTGTCAGTGATATTGTGTACTTAAGTCAGAAAAACTCATTGGTACACGCCCGGATTCGAACCATGGCCCATGGGGCCAAATTTGAGACAGGCTCGTTGCGCTCTGGGCTATCACGACAATGCTTAATTGCTTAAATAAATGCTTATTGAAAATATGTATTTAAGAGAATATAATTTAGTACAATATTTTAAATATTTTTCTCTGGGGTCCGGAGCCCCTGGACATCCGCCCCCTGCCTACGCCACTGATTGGAGTGTGTCCGCTCAAAGATCTACGAAAAATAAGTTTGCATAATTCAAACCACTGTGCGATAAACTTAAAAGATTATATTTTTAAATTTTTTATAAGTAGCCCTGCCCTGCAAGATACCTACCTCACACGACACAATAAATAAAACTTTTTTGAAGAAGTTAATCTTACGACCGAAAATCTTAAAAATAAAGCATTTTTTTATTTCTACTTTATGTGGTTTTTTATGTAAAAACTTCTGTGACAAGACAGATGATTAGTGTCTTAGAAGGGTTCTATTCTTAATTTTGAGGTAGAAAACCCTAAACACAGTCAAGTACGTATCGAAATATACAAAAGTAATCTTACGTTACGACCAGTAACGTAACTTAACGTAGGTAACGACTCCACTAACCCGTACTGGAGCAGCGTGGTGGATTAAGCTCCAAGCACCTTCACCCTGAGGGGAGGCCTAAACCCCTGCAGTGGGGCAGAATGGGCTGGTGGAATGGAATGGGTCTGTTGTCCTTCTAAAACATTGTATTCGATACTACTACACGTATAAGTAGAACATATTCAAGAGTAGTATTTTTTTATTTGATGTACACTCTATTTTTAATCCGAGATAATTAAAAAAAAAAATTTACTAAGCTCGTTTACTGTGATTTTATTCAGCCGTCGGCTTCCACAAGGGGTTTGGAGTAGGTACAGGAAATAAAATACCCCTAATTTACATTTACGACGATGTGTATACATTTGACGACCGCTTAGCCTAGTGGGTAGCGACCCTGCCTACGAAGCTGGAGGACCCGGTTTCGAATCCCAGGTCGGGTCTGTATTTATATGATGAATATTCATACTGGTACCGGGTCTTGGTTGTTATATGTATGTATGTGGTGTCTTCGCTTGGCACCCAAAACACAAGCTAATGCTTAGTTTGGGGCCTAGACGTTGTTGTGACGTATACATTATTATTATTATTAATTTCATATTATTATTATTGTTTTGTTGCGTGTTTGCTACATAACAATTATATGTGTACGTGAAGCATATATCTACATCCTAAAAGTACGAATTGACTAGAAGAAGCCCTCTACTGCGTTTACCGTCTAACCACTCATATTCTACCTATCTGGTGCAAGATGGCGAGTTTCAGTACGCGAGGTCCCCGCGCCGTAGTCTTCACCCCCGCGAAATTGCGTGTATCGACACTATAAAGCGACATTTCTGGCTCTATTAAAACCAAACGCTAATGTCATTTGACAAATATTTTTTTATTTACTCTGTAGAATTTGAAGTAAGCTCACAAGCGAACTTGAAACTGAATGCGAAAAATAAATTTAGGTATCAATACTGCAAAGCAGTACCTAGGTGTACTGGCAGGAAGACGAAGAAGAAAACAAAAGAATTCGAATCAAGATTCGAATACAGGAAGAAACAATCGACAGTTGGAAGTCGAAGATCGCCTACAATCGAAAAAACAGTGCTTCCACTTAACTCGTATTTTTTTTTAAATTTATTTAGAAACAAACAGTCATTTATATCTATGTTCATACAAAAAGGATTTAATATATACCTAGAGTTTTTGTGTACATCAGCATGTCTATTTGTTCCGTGTCTGGATACAAAATATCTATATATGTAATACGTATTAAACTCCATGCGTTCTCATCCGAAGGGGAGGCCTAAGCCCCTACAGTGAGCCATTACGGGGATAGTCTTTCAATCCGCGGCTTCGAATTGGCATCGCTACCTCCGTTTCAATCTCTCTTTCACGAGCTATTCCTGTGCGACAGGGATGACAAGAGCGAATTTCCGAAAATACCTATAAAATACCCGTCAAAATAGCTTGCGGGCCGTGACTGTTTCCACCCCTGAAATGTGTATGAATTGGAACTAAAATTGGCAGGGTCATTAAGGAAGAAGTTCTCTAGAACGGTACGTATTGGTTTTTTTTTTTTAAATTCGCATTAATATCGAATTTACGGCACATTATTTTCAAAGACAAAGAACCGATGGATTTCATGTTTAAAGTAATTTATGCGAAAACATCTAAACAAGATATTATAAAAACAAAAACATACCACAGTATTTTTCTTATTACGTATATTTTTTCTGTAAATATTGATACAGAAAGACAGCGAGGATTAGACACGGGCCGAACCCTCTTTTTTGTATGAAAAGCCTACCCCCTTAATGGCCTGATCGTACGCATTATGAAGACATTTAAGTATATATATCAGTGTTTAGTACTCATAATACCGGTTCTGCCTATATTAGGACTAGATAAATGAATGTGAGATATCTCACTTATTATTATAATTTACTGTTATATAATATCAACCAAAAAACTCACCAGTGACTATGAAAAGTATCCACTGTACTGTTTTTAATCTACATAAAAGTATACGATTTCGAGGTAAACCATTTTTAACGCATTGGGGGGTGGGGGTGGACGTTTGATGGATCGGATGTCTCACGAGAAAATTTAAGTGAAAAACGAATTTCCTCCAGCGAAAATGTACTTCTGCACTCTCAAAACTCATATACGACAAATTCAAGTGATATAGCTTGACAATGATTGAGTGGTGGTTATGGATGATTGCCATTCGACGACTGAAGCTTCAAAAGAATATCGCATCCGAAAATTTGTGTGAGTTTATATCACAATGAATTAACAATAAATTTAGGTGTAAAATACCAGTATATGTATATATTATTAAAAAAAATATATTTATGTATGTATATCAGTTGTATAGTAAGTAACCCATAACGCAAGCATCCTTGCTTACTTTGGGACTAGATGTTATTATTATAAAGATAAATAAAAATTGTTCCATTTGATCACATTACTTTGTACATAAATGTAAATAGTGCAAATAAATACGATATATTCCCGATTTAAAAATGTTTTTTTCATTAGTCAAGGTCTTTTATCCGGTAGATTAATGAAAAAGTAACTTTATTTTTTTATGAAAATAAATTGTTACAATCATTATATCAGTTCTTTATGCCTCACTTCAGAGGCTTAGGCTTCCCCTTGGGATGAAATTTCTTGGAGGTGAAACCACCACGCTGCTACAGTGCGAGTTGGTGGATTTTAACGACAGACATCTGGCCACAGAGACCGACGGATTAACGTGCTTTTCGAGACACGAAGTCAATGATAGTTATGTACTTAAGTCAGAAGCAACTCATTAGTACGTGCTCCGTCCTAGGATTCAAAATAGGATTTTGAAGGTTCCGTAGATTTTTCCGTAGATTAGATTTTTTTTTAGATTATCTCCATTACACCATAATTCTTAGTGCATTCCACATTATCCGCTACGTGATCCCGTAATATTTTCAAAGTACTTACAAACATTAGGCATGTCCTTAACATTCTACAGATTTTATGTTCTACATGCACAATAAACTTTAGAATGCACAGACATAACTCGTAAATTTTCTCGTTTTATTTACAAAACTAATGACTAACGAATGTTAAAAAAAAGTGTTATCAAGTATTTTATAGACATATAAAGATTCCAAATAAAATATTTTCGTTGCTATTTATTTCCGCGTTGTTATATTATAGGAATCCTTGACGATCGAGTCTGCTTCGTTCTTTGATTAATATAAAATAAAATATAAAGTAATCATTTTATTATTAAACTAGCGACCCGCCCCGACTTTGCACGGATAGCAAAGTATATATGCCGTAGTGTTTTTTTTTTCTGTCGTAGTGTCGTATCAGCTTGTTGCGTCGAACATGTGGATTAGATTTAATTAAATTTAAATGTAACGTAATTTCATCCTACTGGGAGTATTGTTAATGTATTTTATTTCCAATTATGCAAATATTTGAAAAAGTAAAGAATATACAATATTGTTGTACAACATTGACGACTTCTGCCTAATTTTACATCATGCCTGTCGCGTGTCGGTGTGGAACCGCCCGGCCGATTCAATTTTTATTTTTGCGCGATAGTTTTCATTTCGCAATAACTCCTAAGATATTAATTAAAAAATTATGTTTTAAAAGACAATTATATTGAGCACGAAATGTTTAAGGTAACTAACGTATGTAATTTGATAGGGATTAATATTGTATAGTATAAACAGCTTTCCAATTACCACATTATATGAGACAATTTTTTTAAACACAAAAATAGCCTTAGTAAGTTATTCTTAAAAGGCAGATATGTACCATCACAGACTTTTTATAGACCTATAAAAGAGAAACAAATTAATTCCTCCATACATTGTTATGTTATATCTCAAAGGAATTAAGGCAACGTTTTCAATGAAAGCTCCCAGTCGGCTTCTTTAACCGACATCTTCAACAAAAATCGTTGCATTTCAACAAATTTACACAAAACATTAATTAACTACACACATAAACCTTCCTTTTGAATCACTTCGTCTATTGGTGTCACCCATAAGCCAATACGTTAGGTAGTTTTTGAGTTAATCGCGTTCAGACAGACAGACACGGCGAGGGACTTTATTTCATATCTAGTGACTAGCAACCGATGTGGTTTCACCCACGTGTAAAGTTCCAATCAAACTTTATGGCGGATCGGAAAACAACGCTATAAGCGTGCTTGCGCAGGTTCAGTCATATGCCCCTCGCTCTACTGCGTCCCGCTACACCTAAAACTGGTTACTGCGACGCGACTTGTGCCTATGTTCACATCCGCCATAAAGGTTGATTAGAACTATACTGCATGTTTGGGTTATCCATAGAAGATATACATATGCGTGGACTTTTCTGTGTGCTTTTTTAAGATATACAATTCCTAAGTCCATTATTTTGATGTATCTCTTTATAAATATAATATGTATATATTATGCATACCTATAATCGTGATAGCACTGATAGCCAAGTGGTGACGGCACCAGATGGGAGTCGTTAAATTCTACCAACCCGCACTGGAGCAGGGAAGTGGATTAAACTCCAAGCAACCTCATACCGAAAGAAGAACTAAGCTTCTGCACTGAGGCATAACGGACTGATATGGATACATATAAACCTTCCTGAATAAATTCTCTGAATGATAGTGAAAATTGTATCAAAATCTATTACATAGTTTACAGGAATGCATGGATATACAAACAAACATGAATAGTGACTTTGTTTTATATTTTGAGAGATAAATATAGTGAACGGTGTGGCTGAACGTATGAAAAATTAAACTGTATACTTTTTTGGGGTTCCATAGATTCGAGATGAAATACTTATAATCACTATAGTGTCTGTCTGTACGTCTGTTACAGCTTATTTTCTCCGAATCTACTAAAAGGAAAAGTTGAAAATTGATACATATGCAGAGTTAGGTGACCCAATCACGGACGTCTAGCGTGAATAAATGAATCCTCATTTTAGTAATTTGTTTGTGGGAACTAAATTGAAAATCAAAACAAAATTTGTCAACTACATCAAGTGGCATATAAAATAAGAGGGCTGGTTTTGAAAATAACAAATATAATATACACCGTGTTCGGCTGAACATTCAAACTTATAGGACATGTAGAGCTTATCAAACTAAACGAAAAGTTTTTTAAGTGTATAGAGGGCGCAACATACCTGTTACCGAGAAAAACGTGTTTGAAATTTCTTTTTTTACCACTTTTTTTTAAATTGTGGATAGTTCTGTAAACTCTACACGCACTATATGTTTGGACTACGCTCAGCCGCACTCGCCGTATACATATATAAGTATATTTACAATCTTACGATGCAAAGATATTTTTATTTATTTATTATTAAAACAAATATACGAAAAACGGGCATTCCCCCTCTTCCTATTACAGAAACTACTAATCTTTAAATTTTGAAAAAAGAACTGTATATAAGGCCTCATTCATAGATTCCAGGAAAATCAGAACGTAAATCCTAAAATTTAAAATAACTGATTGCATTATTTATTTAATAAATTAATATTATAATAATAAATTAATAATTGGTTAATTAATTATCATCATTTAAATACTAAAGGTTTTTGAATTTCTACGGGTAACGGAAAATATAAGACAAAATGCATATTATTATAAAATGTAATGTTTTATGTCACCAAAGACTAATAAGTTCAATAAAGAACATAATCAGCGATTTTAGTTTACAATGCTGTAGGTACCAAACTTTTTATACACATACAAATTTTAGTCAGTTTTTAAAAAAAAATTTTAGGTAATTGAATGTATATAATAACGAACCCTTTCTAGTGACTCCGACTCGCACTTGACACGTTTTTAAATACGTTTTCTACACAAATAAACCGATAAATTCGATTCGTGTAGGCGCGTCAAAATACTCCTTTTATCTGATATCCATGGCAACAGCGGTTACCAGACCTTTGACATTTTAACTGTAACGAATTAGCGACAGGAAGAACAATGATAAACGACCAAACATATAACAGGGGAGTATTAGGTTATAAAATAATATCACAGATTTGAAATAAAACTGAAATCTAGTTTTCTATACAAATAATCGAATACAATCGAATAATCGGATCGAACAAAAAAAATTGTTTGTAATGGTGGTGCGAAGAATCTACAAGTAGTCGCATGTGGAGAACATTAATAAAAAAAATACGTAATCAAAACTATTTAATATTTGTACGTATGAAATCTATATTTCTTTAGTATGATTATTAATTTTTATTAATAATATTAATTAATCAAATCCATATTTACATTGGAATCGTCGATTGCCGACATTAACACAGCTTTATTGGCTCGCCTGTAGCGTTCTAACGTTGTTTAAACACTATTTTTGTATCGACAGCGTCTCTGTATTTGTAAACCATACGTTTTCATTCGAAAAATTGATTAACGAGGCCGAATTTTCACTACGATTTGTATATATTTAGTCATTTTAAATATTAAATTTCAGTATTTGTCGTGTTCCGATGGTAATTGCATACGTTTTTGTTTATTATTCGTTTATTTTGTTACCACGCGGCAGAGTGGCGTCGTGCCTGCACGGACTGTGGCGTCTCGCGCTGTACTGAAACGAAATGGCTTCAGGAAAACGTATCTAGATAGATAGATAGGTACGATATATATGCCATCCATTTTGTTCAAAAGGTAATTGTGTCTTGTTGGCTCCTAACGCCGGTTACAGAGCATTAAAGCTAAGGGCTTAATTAAACTCTTATAAAACGTAACATCGTGTGTTCGTTGTTATGTATTTAGATTTATCTTCCGTTGAGTACAATTAGGTGATTAGAATAGGTAAATTATAAAAGCAAAATAAGTCTAATAGTCGGACAATAGAAGTCATAGAGTCGAAAAATTTATGCTTACCCTTAAGTACGATAGATTTAGCTCCTTTAGATTATAAACTTAGTTATTAAGTTCATTTAAAAAAAAACACGCTTATTTTTATTATTAGTTCCACTTGTAATTATATAAGTGAAATTTTGAAATTGTTATTTATAATTATATAATTATAAATAACGATTATATAATTATTAATTATATAATTATTACTTTCGTATTGATTTGAAACTTTTCAAGTATATATAATTTAAAAAAAAACCTTTTTTTTTATTTGGATACACAAAAATTAATTTTTCAGTGGTCGCTAAGAAACCCCTCGAGTTTGGGCTGATTTGATTTGTTTTAATTAGTTCCGTATACATTGAACTTGGAGTCGAGGGTCCGATGATGGAGCCAGGAAATGGATAGTGGAATTCTTCAAAGACTACTAGTAAAACTTCTCAAGTTTGTATTTATCTGCAGCAGTAATATTGTGTTAAAATTATTTTAAAACTAAAAAACTAAAAATAAATTATAATAATTTAAAAAAAAACTTAAAAAAACACCTTCTTATCAGTTAGACACTAAAAACATGATTTTATTTATTGTCTGGTACTAATAATACAAGTTTTGCTTTGCTTGGGACTAAATAGCGTTGTGTGGAACGTCCCAGTTCTTATTATTATTACTATGTCCATTTACATTATAAACAGAAACTTTATAAATCATGGTTTAAAAATACGCGCTTATGTCAGTAACGGACTAAAAAATACAAAAGAATACTATTTAATTTACTTCAAATATTTGTTACAATTCTGCCTTTGACAATGTAATAATTTTGTTTTTGGGAATAAATAGCGTATATTATTTTTATACTTAAACTATATTCCATATGTTTTAAAGGGAATTTCCAGTATTTTTAGTTCTACATTTATATTAATAATAACGCATACATCTCGCATCTGAAGAAATTGTTTTTTTTTTTTAATTTCTGATAGGGTTTATAATAGAAGATTAAGTATGAAATGGCGTTCTAGCTACTGGCCATTTTGAAAGAAAATAAAACTTGTGTGATGTAAGTATTTTATTTGAGACTTTTTCAAATAGAAGCCACTATGTTATAATTCGACGGCTTAGTGTCGTGTTTGCACTCGAATCGATAGATTTTTTAAATACTATGTTTCGGAAAAAACATGACTAATGAAGGCACCATACGTTTTTATTTAGTCGCCTTCGCAGTGGAATTTACATAAAATGTGAACCAATATGTAGGGCATCCACTAGAGTCAATAATCATCATCATCATTATCAGCCCATTTTACCTCACTGCAGAGGCTTAGGCCTCCCCCGGGGTGAGGAGGGGTTTGGAGCTTAAATCCACCACGTTACTCCACTGCGGGTTGGGGATTGTAACGACCGCCATCTATTGACAGCGTCCAGGACCGGAGTCAATAATGAATAACTGCAATTCATGCTGAAAGCTGATCCGTATCAATCTACCGTAGAACTAGCATGGAATAAAGTTAACATACTAAATAAATAAATAAATTAATAAAATAAATAAATAAATAAATTTGACAACAGCTACGACTAGTCAACAGAACTTCACCATAATTGCTTCACGATAACGCAAAATCTCTTAATGCACTGTAAAAGAAACCGTTCTAACGCTACATAAATACACTTACAAGCCCTTCTTTACCTTCTGTACTCTCTGGACTTAATTTCTAACGGCTACAATTAATTTCATCAACTTAGACAACTTTGTAAATGAAAAGAAAAATACCTACAGAAACTGTAGGAATTGCGTATAATAATCTTGTTTAATCCTACTTCCCAGAATTTTAACGCAAATAATGTCCTTATTTTTCTGAATATGGATGAACAAATTAAATTAATTGCAAAATATTAAAAAAAAATCTAATTATTTTATACCCAACGAACATTATAAGCTTCGACCCCTAATATTTTATTTAATATGTTGTTAAATTATAATAGATATCATAAACATTTAAAGATGAAATTTTTAACATAATCGGTTTATTTATTATTGAGTTAAATGAGGGTTCAATCGAAAAGACAAAAAGTTCAAAAAAAAAAACAAAAAACAGAAAAATATAGTCGAATTTTGGATCCATGGATGAGTAATTTAATCGATTATAACTTACATGTTCAGATGTCAGATCGATACAGAACTTATAGTCGTAAATAATGTTTTTTTTTTTTAGTATATTTATCTAGAATCGCGATGAATACGCAAATCGCGTTAACAATACGCAATTGTTTGTTTTATTTCAATTGTATACATACTTAGCTTTCTGTCAGGCCATTATGAATTTACAAGCGTGCAACTGACACACGACGAGACCGTTACAAATTTTATATTAAAAGCTTGGGTAATATCATTTACTGTGTGTTTGTACGTATAGATATGTTTTTAAGTCTACGAGTTCTTGTATGGATATAACGCTTAATAATTTAATTTTAAATAATATTCCAATTTGATATATTGACAATTGACGACTGCTTAGCCTAGTGGGCAGCGACCCTGCCTGCGAAGCTGGAGGTCCGGGTTCGAATCCCAGGTCGGGTCAGTATTTATATGATGAATATTAATACTGGCACCGGGTCATGGTTGTTATATGTATGTGGTGTCTTCGCTTGGTACCCAAAATACAAGCTAATGCTTAGTTTGGGACCTAGACGTTGTTGTGATTGTTTGTGTTATTATTATTATATTATTATTGTTATATATTCATAGGAACCTCTACTTAGAATAGGAAACAAATTTCTTTCTTACAATAAATCAAAAGTGAAAAAGTTTGGATATAAAAAGTGGACTGTTGACACGATGACATTAAAAACTTATATATTTACAAGGATATTAGATATTTGTGCAACAAGAGAGCAAAGTTTGTTTTTGTTACAAATGCCGAGTTTGAATCCCGAGCGTA
The DNA here is from genome assembly GCA_949709985.1 of Luffia ferchaultella. Taxonomy (NCBI): domain Eukaryota; kingdom Metazoa; phylum Arthropoda; class Insecta; order Lepidoptera; family Psychidae; genus Luffia; species Luffia ferchaultella. Next base: position 4,621,998 of record OX453262.1, read on the forward strand.
GCAAACTGATAAGTTAAATTTTCTGGGCGTAGTGAGGGACTCAAAGCTACGAGGAACAAAATAGTTTGCTCTTGTATGGCATATACAACTTTTCACCTCACTAGCGAGAAAATTTTCATTTAAGCAGAATGAGTGTAACTAGATTGAACAATACATTTTTTTAACAGATCTCCGTACAGGCCTTCAAGTCTTCGACTAGTCTCTTAATTGAAATAAAATTATTTAGTAAATATGTATAGGTTTTCAGGTATTGCAAGATAATGGAAATAAAAAAAAGTTTCTCACATATTTTTCAATCGACTTTTCGCGATGTAAGTTTAGTTCCGCGACCCTTGACTCCGTGTTAGGGTGTCTAACCATGGGCTAATCACTCGGCCAATCGGTCAGTCGACATTCAGAGTAAATTAATTTGACAGCAGCGTTTGGTTTTAATAGAGTCATAAATGTCAATTCACAGTCGAAGTGACATTACGCAACTTTGAGCGGTTGAAAACTGGCGCGCGAGGATTTCACGGGGGTACAGACCGGCGCGTGGCGACCTTTCGCACTGAAACTTGGACTAAAACTCGTCATCTTGCACCAGCTAGCTATAGCATGAGGTTAGACGGTAAACGCAGCAGAGGGCTTCTAGTCAATTCCTACTTTTATGGCGACATTACATAAAATATGAAATGAAAATGTAACTAAATCAATTTTTAAAAAAACTATTCAAGATGTAAACACACACTTATAGAAAGTCAAAATGAATTACGTACCGGTTCAGAAAACTTGAAGGAGAAGAACCGGAAGAAAAATCCTCCCTGTTTTACTTTATTTAGATATACATATGTTTTTCCTTTATTTCTTTTTTATTTAATTTAAAACGCTTAAAATTATTATAATAATGTCCATGCGCAACCATCACTTGAATATTTGTTAGTACAGACAGTACAAAAAGCTTTTTTCATAAGTTTGACTTTAACACATTTAATATAATTGAATTTTAAGTATGTATAAAGTTCCTTTTGTAATTTTATTATAAAAATGGATACAATTTTCCATCAAAGGACCTTTGTAAATTTAGACCCGGGAGTTGATTCGTACCTAAATAAAATTTAAATTATGCTGTAACATAAAAAATTTACTTGAAAATTATTGCGCGCCAGGGCAAATCAATAACCGAAACATGTTTAATAGGTTATATATTAAAAAAAATTTAGTTCCGGCCGGCAAACCTAAGATTACAAAAATATAGTAATCTATATTTTCCACACATTGTAGTAGGTTCGAGAATTAGTACAGAAAAAGTATTAAAAATATTATGTAAATATAAGATTTTTAATACTTTTCTGTACTAATTCTTGTATGTACTAAGTCTTGTAATAATGTATTTCTCTGTAGACCTTAGTTCACAAAGTAAATATTTCAGTCGAGTTTTTTCATCGACTTTCCACACTTTACCGAAGAAAAACTGTCTCTGAAAGGCCAACGCCTTGGGGAAAACTTGTGGATTTTCTTCGAGAATTTTCCGCGATATTTATTCATTTCACTGTCACCTCTCTTTACATTTAATTTCACTTCAGAAGTCGATATCAATCTTCACTGGTTTTACTACTATGTAAAATGGGGTTCCATTTTAATTTAAGTTAATAATATACTCTATTACATAGACTTAATAGCACTACGCTCAATGATTTAAAAAAAAAAAAACTGATTGGCAGTTATAGGAACTGCCGACAGAAGTGAAAACTTAGAACTTTTAGTATTAAAATTTGAATTTTCATAATGTTATTAAAATTATCAACATCAATCTGGTTTTCACGGTTTTCACATCTATTGACACTCCGAGCATCAATTTTATGCATGTTTATATTCCAATATACACCGAAAGTGGTGGATATCGATGTGGATGTGTGATAATTTTAATTTAAACATTATGAAATTTCAAATTTTATGCTTAACGTTCTAAGTTTTTTTGTTATTTACATCTAACTTACTAAAAGATGATATTGTCAGGTTAATTTTGAATGTGTTCGATAATCGTGTAAGGCACGAAATCTGTGGATTTTTTTGTCTGCGGCAAATATGTCATCCACTTGATCAAAATTAAAAAAGTGAGTCACGCGCTAGCCTTACTCTCCACACTCAACAATTAGTAGTGGGGATATGTGACGCAGCTACCAGCGACACGAAACTTAGTAACGCTCTGGCCTTATTCCCCACACTCAGCAGTTAGTAGTGGGGATATACGACGCAGCTACCAGCGACACGAAACTTAGTAACGCTCTGGCCTTATTCCCCACACTCAGCAGTTAGTAGTGGGGATATACGACGCAGCTACCAGCGACACGAAACTTAGTAACGCTCTGGCCTTATTCCCCACACTCAGCAGTTAGTAGTGGGGATATATGACGCAGCTGCCAGCGACACGAAACTGAGTAACACTCTGGCCTTACTCCCCACGCTCAGCAGTTAGTAGTGAGGATATAGGGAACAACCGGCTTCTCGTGTGAAACCCGATTGTTTCTTATATCTCCCCCACTTATATTATTTAGCGTGACGCATTTTCGTGTCGTTTTACGCTCACCCCGTGCCATAAGAAGTTTCACTTCAAAAATAAAGATACATTCGGATGGTCGAACGTTTGCCTCAAGTGTTCGTCATGCTGGAAAAATGAACACCATCAATAAGAACTTCTACTAATTATAATTCATAACTTACTAGGCATATATTTGGCGGACATTGGTTTTGTTAATATTATTTATGGATGTATGTGACCACAAAAATGTAAGCATAAAAATATACGTCACAGACTAAACATACAATATGTTGATTTTTTTAAATATTGAATATAATAGACACTGTAATATATTGAAAAAGAATTTAGTGTGACGCACATGTAAAATTCGTACTAGAAAAGCAAATAAAGATTCTGAAGCTTATATTTGATGTGTAATTTAACAAAATGTTAAAAACAATGATAACGAAATAATGGTCTGTCTAATCACCAAGGAATGTTGTTCGTGTTTTTGATCGTTTCGAAGAATGAGACAAGTATGAGATACTATTATCTAGATTTGTGTTACGATATTGGTACTTTAATTATTTTTATATACACCCTAATTCGATAAAAGTAATGTAAGCGAATAAAGAAAAAAGAAGACTTTAATCGTTTTTAATACGAGATTACGAATATGAGATTCGTCTACGAAAAACTAAAAATTTTCAAATTAAAATAAAATATAATACTTGAGAATTTTGAGAGTAATAGACTAAGGAGGATAAACATGCTTTAAGTTTACTAGTTTAAGTTTCCTCGTGTGGATCCCCGCATGGATTAAATTTCTATAATTTTAAAATAGGTCTTCACAATTTCCAATTAAATGGCTAAATAAAAATTCCATAGCTTTTGCCTTGTATATGACGGGATTCCCGTACAAACTTTCTTCCCCCATTTTCACCCTTAAGGGTTAAATTTCCATATACATTAAAAAAAAATTCTGACCGTAAAACCAAATGGCGAATTTCATGTTTTTCACTTTAAAAATGACAGAATCCCTTAATAAATTCTCATTCCATTCCGTTAAGATTTAAAATTTTCATACAATTAACTTCATAATTCGTGATACGTCGTGATAACCCAGAGCGCAACGAACCTGTCTCAAATTTATAAGGCCATGGTTCGAATCCGGGCGTGTACCAATGAGTTTTTCTGACTTAAGTACACAATATCACTGACACCGTGCTTCGGAGGGCACGTTAAGCAGTCGGTCCCGGACGCTGTCAATAGATGGCGGTCGTTACAGTTCCCAACCCGCAGTGGAGCAGCGTGGTGGACTTAAGCTCCAAGCCCCTCTCCTCACCCTGGGGGAGGCCTAAGCCCTGCAGTGGGGTAAAAAAGGGCTGATGATGATGATGAACTTCATAATTTACAATAGACCTATGCAGAGCATACAGACGTTCATCCCCTATTTTGCTGCCTGAAGGATAAAATTTCCATAAATCCTGTAATATGTGTTTCTTAAGAGGAGTATGTAGCGGCGAATTTCCATACAAACGGCGTCAACGGTTGCACCCCATTCGTGTTTGACATTCATATCGTTTATTGAAAATTGGTAACTTGTACATTACACTTTTTCACGTCGAGAGTATAGTTACAGTAAAAACTAAAATTAGGTACACCTAAATATAAAACAACATTGACAAAAGAATTTAAAATACTACATAAAAAAAGATAGTGTTAACAGTACGCAATTATGAATGTTATACAATGACCAATGTCTAAAATAATAATTAAAAACTAATAAATGTCATAAATTATATTCTAAAAATAAATTAAACAAGCATTGCCCCATAACAATCAATTGTATTTCAGTCCGTATACAGCAACAATCCGTAATATAAACCCCATTAAACCTTAACCGATTAGCGATTAAATAAAAAAAGTCAAAAAATAGCCCCGTGTGTTTAAGTTTATTTTTCTAATAGTGTATCAAAATATTAAAAACATTAAACAATTATAAACCTAATTTTTGCTGATCTGAATACCATATAATTTTTTTGCGCCGATCGGTTAAGGTTGCCACTACACACCCCTATTTAATTTCCCAACCCTAAAGCCAAATAATGAATTTTTAATAACTTTATAGTGTCATAGTGCCGTGATAGCCCAAAGTACAACGAACCTCTCTCTCAAATTTATAAGGACATAGGGCCATGGTTCGAATCCGGGCGTGTACCAATGTGTTTTTTTGACTTAAGTACATAACTATCACTGACTCCGTGCCTCGGAGAGCACGTTAAGCAGTCGGTCTCGGGCGTTCTCAATAGATGGCGGTTGTTACAATCCCCAACCCGCAATGGAGCAGTGTGGTGGGTTTTAGCTCCAAGCCCCCCTCCCTCACCCTGGTGGAGGCCTAAACCCCTGCAGTGGGGTGAAAATGGCCTGATGAAGTGAAGTGAAATGAGTAACTTTACGAATGACAGACTTCCCTAACAAATTTCATTCCCTATTTTACTCTCTTAAAAGTTAAATTTTTAAAATCCTTGAAACACGACCGTCCTTTACGACACCTAAATCAATTACATTATTGCATACAAGTCGAAACCAAAACGTCCTCCCAATTACGTGATTTTTTGTTGGGTATTATTTTACAATACAATGGTATTTATATTTATATGATGTATGTATATAACAATATTTAAATTAAATCTAAGAACCCATAATTTTAAATTATATAAAAAGTAAAACTAAAAGTATTTACAAATTAAAAAATACTATGTGAATTATGATAAATGACAAAATTTTAAAGAGACGATGGGTTCAGGGTACCAAGGATACTTGCCGCGTTGCCGCGCTGTATTGCGACACTGATCCTCTGAACAAAGTACTCCTTGCTCAAAGGATCCCCCGTCAGCAGACACAGCGCGACACCCAAATCGTGGACAAATGATTTGGTATCCTTGGAGCAGGGACCCATCGTCTCGACAGCAAAATGGATTAAATGGTAACGATTTAGAAGTTCCATGTGCTTACAATATGTATAATACAATACAAATACAATACAAATTGTATTGTTTGTTTTTTTGTATTGACAAGTTTGGATTAATGTTTATTTGTGAAAATTTAGCTAAGTTAATATGAGCGCGTGAAGTTTACGTTATTACACTGCAATGAAAATCTCGCAAAAGGATCGCAGTGAAATGTATTGCGCAGTTATTTAATAAGAACAACATAAGTAATTCAATTAACATGGAACGTAAAATCACGGTAGAAAATTGTGGATCAATACCAAACATAAATATAACTTCAAAAGCTTCTAACGGAAAACTTAATTTTACCTAATAGAATAATTTACGGAAAAATATTGTTATTGTAATAATATTGGCCAATTTCCAGATTGTCGACTCTAAAACTGTTTTGATTTTGTTTACCGTTTATTATTTTCGGAGAATTTTAATACCTTCTGAACCAAAATATGTAAAGATCTTATTAACATAAATAAGTGAATTCGTTCATACATGATTTTTGTCGAAACCTCGCTCACGCGTCAGCGAAATTCTGTCCGCACGTGATACACCAACTTGGCAGCTGTAATGATGACATGGCAACCAGGACCGTATCGCAACAGTAAATTTTTATATTAAAACCCGGAGCCAGTTACTTTTACGAGACGCAATCTCCACGCACTGCCTCCGCCCGCAGAATCGTTTTGGTCTGGTTCCATCATTAAAACAGAGCCAGCACTCTATATTCTATTATATATATACGCTTGTGTCTTTTTTATTATTTTATGTAATCGACTCTTTCTAAAAACATGTCTAGGTAGCAATTGATAATCATGTAATAAATTTTAAATACGGCACAATTGAAATAGCTCTTATTTTAATTTAGTTTAGAATGCTCTGATCATAGGGTAATAAAGTAAAAACACTGAGAAAAGCGTTCTTCAAAAAATATGCTGTTCAATATCTGTAGCGCAATTGATGATCAAGATCATCATAAATACGAGGAAACCGAGAAAGAAAATCTACGCGTCATCATAATTACGTTACAGGAACCATAATTTCCTCTTCGTATGCCCCGTTTTTTTTATTACAATAATAATAATAACACATACAATCACAACAACGTCTAGGTCCCAAACTAAGCATTAGCTTGTATTTTGGGTACCAAGCAATGACACCACATACATATAACAACCAAGACCCGGTGCCAGTATTAATATTCATCATATAAATACTGACCCGACCTGGGATTCGAACCCGGGACCTCCAGCTTCGTAGGCAGGTTCGCTGCCCACTTGGCTAAGCGGTCGTCGTATTATGGAGGTCATCCATTGCTGGACTGAGAATGAAAACTTTTCTCAGCGCAGTAACGTATGGTAAATAAAAAACGTGATGTCTGTTTAACTATGGGATCAGAGCGACTCGAGTCTAAGGGTGTGAGGGTGGATGCGGGGCTTGCGTTACGAGGCAGTAATGAATCACCTGCGAATTCTTACATGAAAACTAATACTGTCCTGAAACGGTTATGGCTGCCATGTCGTCATTACAGCTGCCGCCATCGTCCCGTCTGGCAGATATGATGCTTCTATCGACGACCGCTTAGTCTAGTAGATAGCGACCCTGCCTACGAATCTGGAGGTCCCGGGTTCGAATCCCAGGTCGGCTCAGTATTTATATGATGAATATTGATACTGGTGCCAGGTCTTGGTTGTTATATGTATGTGGTGTCTTCGCTTGGTACCCAAAACACAAGCTAATGCTTAGTTTGGGGCCTAGACGTTGTTGTGATGTATACGTTATTATTATTATCAACGGGCACCAGAGTTCGTAACTATATGATTCTGCCTGTTTCTAAAAATAAACCTGAGCCGTATTTCCTTTGGAGCGAGGCCGGATCGAAATCCTGTAAATCCTTGTTACCTAGTTTTACAAAGGTTGTAATTTAATGGCCACCCTCTGTACTAAGCTTATTATTGAGGTACAGTATGGAAATGAAGGCGATTATATATTCCAAGGGCGTAGGTGGAACAATAATTTCGGCGAAATTATTACCATCTACGACACGATGACAAACAACTTCAAACTCTGTTAAATGGAACACGAAAATCAAATGTCACCGTGCTTGTTCAGAAGTTTTAATTAATTATTCTAGGATTTAACATTATTTTATCTCTTTAAGGATGGCGAAAATTAAATTTTTGAAACGGACTTCATTATAATTAATCGTGCCTTGTTGTATAATTAATCGTACGTTGGTCAAAGCTACTCATTGGACAAAGCTATCCACTTCCGCTTGACGACCGCTTAGCCTAGTGGGCAGCGACCCTGCCTGCGAAGCTGGAGGTCCCGGGTTCGTATCCCAGGTCGGGTCAGTATTTATATGATGAAATTAATACTGGCACTGGGTCTTGGTTGTTATATGTATGTGGTGTCTTCGCTTGGTACCCAAAATACAAGCTAATGCTTAGTTTGGGGCCAAGACGTTGTGATTGTGTGTGCTATTATTATTATTACTTTTATAGTAGTTGTTGCAAGTGGTCATTATCATCTATTGCTAATATAGGATCTAGCCATCGTAAGTTGAGCTTATTAAAAAATAAAAAAATCATAACAATTTAGTTTAGTAAAAAAACTATTTTGATACTTGAATGAAAAGAAACTATGCGAAGTCCTCGATCAATCAAGAATACCCGAGAACATTTTAGAAATGAGACTACGGTTTCCGAGTATACGGAAAAACTCAAATTAACCTTCTTTAGTGTTATATTTATTTTCTTGGAGTTATTTAGAATTTTCTCTCGTCTCGCTTAGAATTTTCTTTTAAATTATCCAGAATTTTGTCTTCAGATCGAAACTTTCTATGGTTTCATAATATTGACTCCTCTGGAATTGGCTTCGCCGTTTAATGGCTGCAAACGGATGATTCGTTGAAGAAAAAGTTCAGTGTTGAATTTCCGAGAAAATTCCAGTAAATAATTTCAATTAATATTTTCTGGAACATACTAATACCCTACACAATGATGAAAATAGCATCAATAGGTCCTGTAACTTAAGTTACGACCACAGGAACAGACAGATAAACGTTCCATCAGAATTAATGAGCGCGGCTTTGTCCACGTAGATTACATTTTTTAAGACAAATGCTATTAGTGCATAGGTACTTAATACATCCAAAAGTAACTATTTCTAATTGGGGCAAGGAGTTCCTCTCCTTTTCTCTTATATTTATAACTATCTTCCCTTTCTTTCCTTGCCATTTTGAAGTGATAAATGCCGAAGTGGGATAAATAGCTGCAATTTATACCGTTCGACAATTGTAGTATTTCAAAGCTTAATCTGATAGCAATTTCCAACAGTAACCTAAACAGGTTTTTCCGCCCTTCCTTCTAATACATAAAAGCTTTCCACCTGTGGCTTTACCCGTGTGAACTACACTTTTGTACCGGGACCGTAAAATAAACGTCTCAGGACATAATTCTCTCACGCATCGACCTCTCAAGAAAAAGCTAAAACATTTTTAGGGAAGTTTCCGTAAGGTCACATATTTTCACCATTTTCTATATACCACCCACGCACAGCCATCGTCTCGAACCTTCTAAAAATCGATGTAAGACCAAATACGACAACCGCGAATGGAAAGCGGTGAGTGGTTGTGGAGAATACTGAGAATTTACAAAAACACCCCCTCACTTCAACTTTCTCCGGGGTATAAATAGCCTTTGATAAAAATCGGGTCAGCGGCTTAAGCGTGAAAATGTACTTCATAGAAAAGTAAAATTAAAAGTTCCGAAGAAAAACGACCAGTAAAGAAATATTTAAAAACCGGCTAAGTGCGAGAATAACTCACGCCCTGAGGGGTTCCGTACAGTTATAAACGAATATTGAGACGTTTATCGTTAATCGCCGCCAAAATGTGACGTTAAACGAATATATTAATTTTAAAAATACATTTCTTATGTGATGTAAGTTCAAAATAACGATTTTCAGATTTATTCCTGTACTTGTGCTGCAAAATCTTTCTTCTTATCAAATCACAGGACATATTTTACAGGTTTTGATTTATATATTTGCGTGTGTTGAAATATGCGGCAAAAATAACTCTATTTTTACATTGGGTTGACTCAGAAGCTTAAATTTTTTACAGCTAAAAGGCCGTAAACCCAAACAACATGTTAATTTCAACTGAATACCTCCACGCATTCTTGAGACAAGTACCTAGTTATTTAAAAAAAAAACAATTATGAGATATTATTGCAATTCACCAATTTTCTGATTTACTCCTTTAATTGTACTGTGAGACCTTGCATTTTGCCAAAATTCATTATTATATGTCAATGGGACCAATGAATTTTTCTGACTTAAGTATACATAATTTATCACTGACTCCGTGCCTCGGAGAGCATCCTAAGCAGTAGATCCCGGTTGCTGTCAATAGATGGGGGTCGTTACAATCCATCAACCCGCACTGAAGCAGCGTGGTGGATTAAGCTCCAAGCTCCCTCACCCTCGGGGTAAACCTAAGCCCCTGCAGTGGAGTATAATGGGCCGATGGAATGGAATGGAAAGGTGAACGGGAAGTACCCTGTACGGGAAGTACCCTGTACGGGAAGTACCCTGTACGGGAAGTACCCTGTACGGGAAGTACCGGTTTCGATTTACTTGCGAGTGTCAAAACATGCGACATAAATGGCCATGTTTTTTGATTGCGTTGACTTAGAAGATTGATTTTTTTACAGCCTTAAGGGACCATAGGCGTCAAGTAGGTATTTGATATTAATTTCAACTTGATACCTCCACGCTTTCCTGAGAAAAAAGGTCTTGACAGACAAACGGACAAAAAAGTGATCCTATAACCCTGTAAAGGTTAATTTTTTTTCTGAAGCACGGAATAACTGACTCTATTAATCCTAAAACAATTAAATTACATATATATAAATAGTTTTTGATTAATTGTCGTACGTGGCCATATCGTGGTCATGTCGTGATAGCCCAGAGCGCAACGAACCTGTCTCAAATTTATAAGGCCCCATAGGGCCATGGTTCGAATCCGGGCGTGTACCAATGAGTTTTTCTGACTTAAGTACACAATATCACTGACACCGTGCTTCGGAGGGCACGTTAAGCAGTCGGTCCCGGACGCTGTCAATAGATGGCGGTCGTTACAGTTCCCAACCCGCAGTGGAAGAGCGTGGTAGACTTAAAGCTCCAAGCCCTCCTCCTCGCCCTGGGGGAGGCCTAAGCCCCTGCAGTGGGGTAAAAATGGGCTGATGATGATGACGTGGTCATAATGATATAGCTAAATCTTTGTCTACACAGTTGTAGCATATATTTCTAATAAAATCATAGTAAAATTTAATTTTCTATTCACGCACAAAAAAAAAACAGTAATAAATCAATTTATTTAGTCAACATTTGCCATCTACTGGTGCAAATACGAAGCAATTACAGTATCAAAAATATGTAGCAGTAAACCGGAAGAGTAATCACAGATGTCGCTTAATCTAATAAACAATTAACGAAAAAAAGTCCTTCAAAAGGTGTGTGCGAGCTATAAGTTTTATCGTTTACCTTCGACGCAGCCACAGACGTAGGGTTGTAAGAAAGATCGGGAAAGCAACCACAAAATACTCTATGTGGTAAGAGCGGCCGTCGAAAGAAAATGACATCGGACCGAGACTCCGATGTCTATGTGGCGACAATCTATGGCGACGAAAAATCGAAATGGTCTACAAGTTATATATATGAATTTTTCATGCTAAAAAACGGTATGGTGGCTACCATCACTGTCTCGAGAAATTCATGACAGATTACGGCGCTAAGAAGTACTGTCGCGAACGCGACACATTGTGTCACCCCCAAAGAGCGGAGTCGCTTTCGTTACATAGAACAGACACCGCACTCTCTATTGTACATATTCGGCTGTCTACTTAATTACTCTATGCCCTCATCGCCAACGTTATAAAGCAGACATAAGGGCTCGCCCCTCTAGACTAAACAAACCAATTTACCAGAAATCAACAAAACAAACGTTTCGACACGTACATCTGATTCCACTATTTTGTAAACTGTTCGACGTATGTATTCGACCTATATTTGTATTTATTAATACGATGTAAATTATAGAGATTTAAACGAATTTCAAACTTATTCTTTGCATAGTTTGGTATTTTAAATAATTAGGTAAGAAGAAAATTTTTGGGATTCCTTAACCAAATGGCACAAAGGAAACCCTTATAATTTTTTCTTGTCCGTTTGTCTGTCCGTCTGTCACAGCCATTTTACTCGGAGACTATTGCATATTGGCACAATACAGGCGATAATTGGAATGTTGATGTTTACGTGATTTAGCGATGACAAAAAACCGGCCAAGTGCGAGTCCAGCTCGCGTACCGAGGGTTCCGTACAGACCTGTAGGTATATAAGTAAAAGTAAGTTTGATTTTGTTACAGCTTAAAGATATTATAGATCTGAGTATTTGATATGATTTTCAATTTAATACCTCTACGCGTTCATGAGGAAAAGGGTAGTAAGTTTAAAATTATTAAAAATATTTTTATTATATGATGTAACTAAAAATTTATGCTTTTCACAACTTTTCCTTTATCTGTGCTATAAGACGTTGCTTCGTACCAAATTTCAAGATTCTGAGTTTACGGGAAGTACCCCGTAGGTTTTGATTCCCTTGCGAGTATACAAAATTTGCAGCATAAACAGCTGTAGCCTTTGCTTGCGTAGGCTTAGAAGTTTGATTTTTTTACAACCTGAAGGGACAGTAAACCTGAGTATTTGATATGAATTTCAGCTTGATACCTCCACGCGTTTCTCAGGAAAAGGGTGTTGACAGACAGACAGACAGACAATAAAGTGATCTTATAAGGCTTCTGTTTTTTCCTTTTGAGTTTCCAAACCTAAAATGGGGTTGATACATGTAATTGAGGACGAAAAATATTTTTCCAGCTCACATTAACGTGTGGGATACTTATACATAAGTCTTTAAAAATTAAATACAGATTTCAAAATAACTTTTTTGATTTAAATTAATAGTTAAATAAAATCTTAAAAAGTGTCCAACCTCCTCTTTAACTTTTCAACTACAGGATGGAAAATTCAAACGTAATGGAACGTAATCAGGTAGGCGTAGGTATGTTTTTATCAGAATGTTAGATGTTTTGTTACTGTCTTTTCGTGTTGTATTCTGTAAAAATATTAATAATAACACACACAATCACAACAACGTCTAGGTCCCAAACTAAGCATCAGCTTGTATTTTGGGTACCAAGCGAAGACACCACATACATATAACAACCAAGACCCGGTGCCAGTATTCATATTCATCATATAAATACTGACCCGACCTGGGATTCGAACCCGGGACCTCCAGTTTCGCAGGCAGGGTCGCTGCCCACTAGGCTAAGCGGTCGTCAATACCTACAAATCTGAATGGAATGGTTTCGATCAATTTGACGCAAACTTCACAGATTGGGGCGCGATTCGGAACAATGTCAAGTTATGTACACATTGCATCGAAAGTAATTTTACGGGAAAAAGTAATGTCATATGATACGGACATTGTAGAAAATATTACGGACACAATCGTACAAATATTTTTTTAATTTGTTATAGCCACCGAATTATATTTTCTTTATAATTATATGCCGTGTTCCGGCGAACATAGTCCAAAAAGAGTGCACAGAGCTAATCGAACTAAACAAAAAGTTTCAAGTAAGCAGGTGGCGCAATCTAACGGTAACCGAGAAAAAAAATTAATGTACATTTTTTTGTCACTTATTTTAATTTTTTAAATGGCGACAGGTAAAAATACACATACGGAACTATAAAATGAAATGAATGAAAGTACTTAATACATTTTCATTAAAGCAGGTTCCCTTGCAAACTCAATAAAACACCACGAGACTACCTCGCAAGTAGTAAACTTAAATCGATTGCCAAGAATTATGTAAAATAGAAAATATTATAATAGTACAAATATCCCAAGAAAATTGAAATCATCGAACAGTCGGTCGACAGTACAGCTGACCATCGGTCTTAGAAATTTATTAAATACCTTAACAGTAGGGTGCGTAGATTAAGCATTTAAGTAGTCCGTGTTGACATTTTTTTCTCAGTAACCGTTAGTTTGCGCGACCATGACGACCTTGAAACTTTTTGTTTAGTTCGAACTTGCACATGCAAGTTCACATTTCGGAAATAGTGACGTTATTATTATTTTTAAAAGTGGGGATAGTTCCACATCCTAACAAAGGTACCCCCTCTGATCTTTTCGTGTTCATCGTTGCGCATACTTAATACGCTTCGTATTTCACAATAAAATACGATTAAATCTAAAGGACTACACAAACTAAACAAATATTTCCATTGACAATAAAAATATACCATACCATAACATCCGCCCATTAATGCCTCATCGGCGGGGCTAAGTTTCCCCTCGGGATGAGGATGCTTGGGGCTTAATCTACCACGCTACTCCAGTGTGGTTGGTGGAATTTAACGACTGCCATCTATTTATGGCAACCGGGACCGACGACGGCTCAACCTGCTCTCCGAGGCAATCAGTGATAGTGATGTATAATAAGTTAGAAAAAACTCATCGATATTGCCCTGGGATTCGAACCACGGCCTTCTAACAAGAAGCTCTTTCGCTACCACGACGACATTAAAAATGATAATTTTTATTTATGTGAACGAGTCTTTAACCATTAGTGTGTTTGATTACTAGTCACGTGACGTCAAAGAGTTAACGTCACTTGGTTGGTCACTATTTTCTGCCTGCCTTCCGTTTATTGTTTATGTTTTATCCTATTTATAGGTCTTTGATCTAAAATTTTCACAAAAACTAATTATACGCTATACCTATAGCTTTTTTCAAATGTCAGTAAAGATATTTTAGTCGTTTAAAACTTTATTTTCTTCGTAGTAAGATTGAAATTTTAGACACTAAGGTTTTGTTTATTTTAATTTGTAGTAACTGAAAGGTCAAAGTTCAAAGTATCAATTATTTACCGCCTGTAAATAGTTGACGCTTTGAACTTTCAGCAACGGAATAAAGGTTATCATTATATTATGTAACAAGAGTCGCCGCCGCGTTTTTAGATCCGTGTTCTTTATATACACATCTGAGTATTAGAACATTTTTTGGGAAAAAAGGGACCCCTGTATGATCACTATGTTTTTTCCGGCTGTTTGTATGTCTGTCAAGAACTTATTTCTCAGAAACGCTCAGGTATAAAGCTGAAATTAATATCAAACACTTAGGTTTATGGTTCTTTAGAAGCGTAAAAAAATCAAACTTCTACGTCAACGCAATAAAGAAATACAAACATTTCAACCGCATATTTCGAAACTAGCGAGTAAATCAAACCTACAGCCGGTTACTTCCCGTTGAGATGAAATTTAACAAGAAACAAGGTTTCACAACACAAGTAAAGAAAAAAGTCGAAAATCGTTACCCATTGTTTTTTTTTGTAACAATAAATACCTATTTAACAGTACGGAACCCTTAGAGTGTGAGTCCAACTCGCACTTAGCCATTTTTAGCATTGAATTTTGTCTTCATTGAAAAACTCGATTAATGCATTATTTCCCATTCTTTGACTTTAGATCGATTGAGGAATAAATACATTTTTTACAATTTCATACGTACGTTGCAAATTGAGTGTTATTTTTTAATTTATAAACACGTTTAAAGAAATAGATTACCCTTGCGGAAATAATAATGAGAAAATTTTACGAAAAATCGAACTTGAGTGGTTACGCAAATTAAATTAATATCGTAACATTTACGTACAAGTGTAATAAAATTAACCGGAGCGTTCACGTCAACCCCAACCGAATAATACAAAATATAAAATCAACTTTTTATGAATCGACGACCGCTTAGCCTAGTGGGTAGCAGCCCTGCCTACGAAGCTGGAGGTCCCGGGTTCGAATCCCAGGTCGGGTCAGTATTAATATGATGAATATTGATACTGGTACCGGGTCTTGGTTGTTATATGTGTGTGGTGTCCTCGCAAAAATATTTATATATGTATATATTATAAATAATATTTAAGTATGTATATCAGTTGTCTAGTAACCATAACACAAGCATAATACTTGCTTACTTTGGGACTAGATAACGCTGTGTGGGACGTCCCATGTATTATTATTATTATTATAAAAAAAATGAACTGACTTAATTATTTCCTAAAAATACGATATAATATGTGAGTATATAATTTCTTTAACATTTCTCAGACGTAAAAGTAACTTCTCCATCACCTAATAAATAGCAATAAATAGTAAAAACTTGGGTACGAAATACAAAAATAAATACATAGACGGGACCAAAAGTTAATATTGTAATAGAGAGCGGTGGCAGATATTGTTTACCGCGTCCTTTGTTCATGAGAAATTAATATCTATAGGTCTTAATTTATATAATAATATCTCGGACACGCCACACAGCGTCATCTAGTCCCAAATTAAGCAAATCTTGTATCATGAGTACCAGACGACTGATACACATACTTAAATATTTTTTATAATATATACAGATATTTTACACCCAGGCACGGAACAAAGAGACATGTTCATGCACACAAATATTTGTCCCGGACGGGAATCAAACCCTCAGACCTTGGCTTCGCAATTAGGGTCTCTAACCAATTGGGCCAATCGATCACATATAATATCATAATGAATACCAAATATTGATCTCTTTCGTGCCGTTACTTGATCCCGTCGAAGAACAAACGTGTACAATAAATGCGGCAACTAAAACTACGCCGAATACGGCGTACACCGTTCGAATTCACCGTCTCGTTTGCGACTTCCATGATTTTGTCTGTGTCACGTTGAAGTGTCGCGTGTTTTGCAATAAAATGCCGATTAGTGTAGTAAAACCTCAAAGAAATGAACAAGTTGCAACAACATGTAGCAAATAATCAATCTATAATAATAATAATAAATAATAATCTGGGTTCGAATCCCAGGTCGGGTCAGTATTTATATGATGAATATTGATACTGGTACCGGGTCTTGGTTGTTATATGTATGTGGTGTCTTCGCTTGGTACCCAAAATACAAGCTAATGCTTAGTTTGGGGCCTAGACGTTGTTGTGATGTATACGTTATTATTATTATTATTAATTGATAATACTCTAAGTTGCCACATGCAATACACTATTGTTAATAGGTAGGACTACATCTTATCTAGTTAGAAGCGCGAGAAAGACAAACCTTAGAGTATAGTTAATGCAAATATTTTTGACATGATTTTTTTAAATGCATGTACATTCAAATCCTGCCAGAATTAGCGATGAAACGCTTTTGTTATCACCATAAACGTTCATACGTCTCGTGAATCAAGACAGGTACATCCAAGTTAGGTACATATTTTGAAAATAGCATTTACAACAGAGAAGTCGCACACTGGCGCAAAAATCTGAAAATTAGACAAATAACTAGCTTCGGGCTTGTTTGCGGCTTCGTCCGTATAGAAATATATAACTTCTCTAGGCATATTTTTCATTATTCCTACTTCTACTTCTTAAAAGCTCTATTTTCCTTCTCATGTTTTTTTAACTTCTTTTCCATCTCGACTCAAAGTTTTGTTCTTTATACATTTCGAATCTTATTTGGTTTTGTATGCCATAGGAATTTTTATACATGTAAAAAAACTACGCCGTTTCCATGCTCTATTACGACATGAAGAAAGGACATGTTTTGTATCCTATGCAATCCTTCGACTTGGATATCAGGAACCGCCATCTTATAAGTTTGTCGGACCATTAACTACAATAAATCTATGCTAGATTTTACCTTTCTATGCTTTCTATTTGCCGATTTTGTTAGGCATTTTAGCTTCTATTAAGGCATTTTTCTGGGACAAGGATTTCTTTAATTTCGTATATTCACGCACTTGATGTTTCTTATTTGTTATTCGATTTAATCAAAGTTGAAATTAATTGTATTTACCCAACCGATTTCAAAGCGAATTGTGAAAATGGTTGTTTTCACATTTTAAATAAAACACATAGTATATGTGTACACAAAAAAGCAGGATCTTTAAAAATGTACAAAAAATTAAAATGATAATTACGTAGGTACCGACATGACGTTAAAATTCTTTTAGTATAATTATATGCTACTTACCTTTTTTCAGAAAAGCATGTTTTTTTAAGAAAAACTTCTTTAGGCACGACTAGCTCAGATTTTTATTCTGACGGAAGTAACGCTTATTCTGACGGAAGTGACGCTTATTATAGTCTGTGTAGTTTCCGCTGTTTAAAAATAGATGGCGTGCGACGGTAGATATGTCTATCCGTCGATAGGTTATAGAGACGACAAAACTATACAATGGATAGAATTTCTTACCTTAGTATGGTTTGACCGTCGATAGATAGGTAATTGGGTTTGGCTGTTAGAGATTTTTTAAAAACTTTGCAATTTTAAAAATAGTGATTTGGATTGGTCGTAAGTATATGTCATATACTCCACGCTTCTTGACTTATACGCCAGCTAGTGGCAAATATCATAATCAATTAGGATTATTTATTTCCAAATTTTCAAACGGATCAATTGTGAATAGCAATGTGAATATAAATTCAACACTTTAAAAAAAAAAAATTTAAATTGCGAAGTTTTTTAAAAATCTCTAACAGCCAAACCCAATTACCTATCTATCGACGGTCTAACCATACTAGGGTAAGAAATTCTATCCATTGTATAGTTTTGTCGTCTCATTAACCTATCGACGGATAGACATATCTACCGTCGCACGCCATCTATCGACGGGAGGCCCCGGGAGGGTCGATAGCTTACCAGAGTTAGATTTTTGTATGAAAATGACATTTCGTGCGTCCCAATATACTTCTGACAGCTGTTGAAAGATATAATTTATTACTGAGGATAAACATGCGGCCTATCTGTCAAATGTGATGGTTTACCTATCGATCGTCTGCTATCATCAAATAAAAATTCGCTAAATTACTTTTATCCTAATATTTTGAAACCAATATCTATTTAATTTAGTTGTAATTTAGTGTGAAAATGTCTACGTCCAGTGAAAGCGATTCTGACTTCGAACTTTTACAAGAATTGTCAGACTGGGACAGTAGCGAAAAATCATCTCATATTTGTTATTATAAGACGTACAAAAAAAACTTCAAAGTTTTACTTCAATCGCGCGTAACACACGCACACACTTTTTTTTAAATCTGGCATTTATTCAGTAATTTCAATAATATTGTTATTTTTTATATTGCATACAATCGTTGAAAACCAATTTTTTCGTCTAGCAGTCTAGAATACCAAACCGATCGAAAAACCGAGCATAATGAGAGATCACACGTGCGCATCATTCTCTGTTTTTTACTCCCGGTAAAAAGTGGCAGCGTCCAAACAAGGCCAATTCTAACTACTATATGAGTGACCTCGTTTTGGGATCAGTTATGTGTTAGTGGTGCTGATAAGATTTGCAAGGCGTTTGCTGTTTTTTATGCAGTCCATTGCTTGTTTAATATACAATCTTTCGATGCAAAGACAAAAAGCAACGTAACGAAAGTTTTGAATAAGCGTCACTTCAGTTTAATTACACACGAAAACAATTATCTTACAATGAATAGAATAACCTTTTATGGGGTGGTGTTGCATATGTTTTCACCAGAATGCGTCAAAAACATTCATGTTAGGGAACCGTACCCCATTGTCAAAACACCGAACTCTTATGAATTTTCTTGTTCGTCCGTCTGTAACTATTGTTTCATTTGGAAACTCTTGGAATTATATACAATAAATGAAAATAAAATCCCAGCGCATATTAACGTATGGGGCACCTATAGATAGGTCTTTAATTATAACACCCCACTTTTTTCGTCCGGGGTTAAAAATAATATACTTAGAAGTTTTAAATTATTTTTTTATATCTCAATAGTTGTCGACTTGTTGAGGTATGCGCTCCTAAAGTCTTAAGAAGTGTGTCGTTCCTTTTAACTTTTCTGGATGGAAAATTCTGAAGAAAATTAAGTTAGTACAATTTAAAAAGTACTTTTCCGTGATAACCGAGTGATAGCCCATGATAGTGATAACACATGAGTTGTTTATGTACATGATTCGGAGAAAGCACGTTAAGCCGCCGTCGTCGGGTCCCGGTTACCATCAATACATGGCAGTCGTAAAAATCCGTTAACTTTTTGCAACTTGTAGGAGCAGCGTGGTGGATTAAGCTCCAAACCCCCTCATCCCGAAGGTAGGCTTAAGCCCCTGCAGTGGGGCATTAGCGGGCTGATAATAATTTTTGGTATAAAGCAATTTTCACAAAAAATTGTTTGAAGTAGATACGTTGACAAGTTTACGAGACATAGGGTACTTTCGGACTTAAATCATGCACGTTCACCTCAACTACGGAATCCTTCACTGTGCGTGGGCCGACACGCACTTGGCCACTTCATTACGTACTCTTTTAAACGACATGACGTAAATCTTCATACGACATTGCCCACTCACGCCCAAGACCCTTTGACTTTATATCCACGTATTTTATGAGCAGCCCTTAAAACGTAATGAGACATGTAACAATGTATCATTTTACAAACGAACAAATTGAACATTCCTAAGGGTATAGCGGATATAATATATTATTCAAATGCTTAGTTACATATTAATACATTAACACACAATACATAAAGTTTCATGCTAGAAATATAATAAATGACCTTAAAATAATCTACAGATTTCGCGCTTCTCGCAATTATCGGACGACATTGAAAATGAACATCAAAAATAAAACCTTATAACACACAATGTAGCCCAAAGCGCAACGAACCTGTCACAAATTTATAAGGCTATAGGGCCATAGTTCAAATCCGGACGTGTACCAATGAGTTTTTCTGACTTATTAAGTACATAACTATCACTGACTACGTGCCTCGGAGAGCACGTTACGCTGAGCAGTCAGTCCCGGACGCTGTCAATAGATGGCGGTCGTTACAATCCCAAACCCGCAGTAGATCAGCGTGGTGGATTTAAGGTCCAATCCCCCTCACCCCGGGGGAGGCATAAGCCCCTGCAGTGGGGTAAAAATGGGCTGATGAAGTGGAGTGAAGGACACATTCTTGTCAAATAATTTTATTAAGTTTTTCGAAAAAGTTATGGACCAATTTTCGAAAATTTGGTACCATACGATGCCCCGCGAGCTCTTGCGTCATTTGACACTACTGCCTTTCGTCTAACTTTATAAATTTCTGAAATATATCTGAATCTCACTCTTCGGGGTAACTGATCTGATAATCATACATTGAAAGTGGCATCTGCCCAACTCACAATTTTAGACTGATTCCAACATATTATTTTCCAAACGATAGACAATATATCTGCCTCGGGAGATTTTTTCATTTCCAAAAATCGGGAAAGTTCGTCTTTGTTTTCACCATTTTCGATTTTCCGAAAAAAGTTACAGAATGATTTTAGAAAATTTTGTATCATACAATGCCCTACAAGCCCCTCATCTTTTGACATTACTGCCGTTCGTCTACCTTTGTAACTTTCTGAAATATAGCTGAATTACACTCCCCCACGAAAACTACTTGATAAACATTTTCTATGTTAGAAATTACACTACTCCACGACTGGCTTGGGATAAAATCCTTATATTGTTTTGTTTACTTTTCATTAGTATCATGTCTACGATTTATACACATTCATAGGATTCATCTTCTACTCTTGTTTCCTTCCCTTATGTAATACGTATAAAAGTATTGCTTCACTTCACTTCACTTCACTTCATCAGCCCATTTTTACCCCACTGAAGGGGCTTAGGCCTCTCCAAGGTGAGGGGGCTTGGAGCTTAAATTCACCACAGTGCTCCAGTGTGGATTGGTGGATTGTAACGACCGCCATCTATTGACAGCAACCAACATTTCACATTGACATTAACAAACCCAAATAGGCCTATGTCCATTTAGAAAAGTATTGCAGGTGGGATCAACCATAAACTAAGAAACACTTTTGTGGTAATTTTTTTTAATTTTCACATAAAGACAACCAACGAACATATTTTGGTTGTTCGTATGTCTGTCCCCGCCTGCAATACCTTATACCATTCAAGTTATGATAGTATATTTTAATATATGCTTAAATAGGTATCGAACAAAAAAACAAATTCTATAGAATATATTCCGGGTGTTTTTTCAGTTAATAATTTTTTTCTCTTCAGATAAGTGGTTTAGTAGTCGGTTTTTTTTGTTTTTTTTTTATATTATTTAGTTTATTTCAAAATTTTTAGTTTCGGATACAGCCCAACAAATATACAACATATTTATTTTGCGTTAAACACACTCTTTTTTAGTTCATCTTAAAATTGTAGCATAGAAGTGTTACAATACGTATTTTGGAATAGGCTATTTACTAGCTTTCATTTGATATTCATTTTGTAGTCATAACAAAATAAAATTTGACCTCCCCTTTCTTTTTTGATTCGCATCCGCCATATTGTTAGTCGTCCCATGCCACTCCGACAATTAAGGCGAATCTGACGACGGCTTATATGTTCAAATCCACAAAGCCATTTGGCTACAGCGCGATCCAAAGAAATAGCTAGGATACACAGATATACGTTCAGATATTCCATACACAGATATTCCCGAAAAACATTGCCCTCCGCAGTTGGGGAAAAATACAGAAATTATTAGTCAATTTATATACCACGAATAAGCAGATAACGAATTTGATCATTCTAGACAATTCCCAAGACGATCGGCATCTGGTAAATAGAAACCATGATCTTAACCATATAAAAATAATAGCAACACTGGGGTTCAATTCTAAGATTCGACAGTAAAAAATACGAAGGTTCTTTACACTTTTATTTCGCTACAGCGAATTAAAAATCATACATCGTTTCGACATTTAATGAAAACTCGTTTATGCCATCCCTAAGCCCTAACATGTACTTCACAGTCATAACTAACACCTATGTTGGCAAGAGTGTCGCTTTTATATGAGTAGGTTCGGACGTTCTAGCGCTTTGCAGAGAACTCCCGTCAACAGAACTTTCTGAAACGGAACTTGTTTTTATATTTGACCTTTTGAAGTAAAAGCAGAGGCCAGTTCGTCTTCGTTTCTATATACGCCCAAATAATTAATGAATATTTTCACCTACATAAATCTTCATAAATGAATTTCGAGGCTAAAGTAATAACATTAATTTCTGTATTCATCTTTATGAGGAACGAGAGCTGAAATTACACCTGACACGTACGAGTATTATTTTCCGAGAAATGGATATTGCTTCTATGCCCGGTAGGATTACCTTACTGAAGAAAGGCTTACACCATTTATCTTGAAGAGGCCTGAAGTGAATATATGCCTGTTTATATATACACGTAATATTGATTAGCTAAAATCATTGGTGTCAATAAAAATGTATTAAGAGCTTTAAGAGGGATACTGTTTTTCTAAGTGGCTTCGAATTGGCATCGTTATTTCCGTTTCAAACTCTCTTTCCCGACCTTTGGACTGTTTGGAACAAAAATTTGCAGAGTCATTAAAAAAAATGTCCCTGAGGCGGTACGTTTTTAAAAAAAATTGGTATTAATATTGAATTAGAAACACAGCGAGGATCAGATACGAACCGAACCCTCTTTTTAATATGAAAAGCCTGATGTTAGAATTACAGATGTCTGCTTTGTTTTGATTCGTATTTCATATAAAGATAAGTATTAATACTGATAAGTATGTATGAATATAATAATAATAATATATAATAATAACACACACACAATTACAACGTCTAGGTCCCAAACTAAGCATTTGCTTGTATTTTAGGTACCAAGCGAAGACACCACATACATATAACAACCAAGACCCGGTGCCAGTATTAATATTCATCATATAAATACTGACCCGACCTGGGATTCGAACCCGGGACCTCCAGATTCGTAGGCAGGGTCGCTACCCACTAGGCTAAGCGGTCGTCGTCGTAAGCGAATGGGACGCGCGTTTACCGCAGGAAAGGCCAACGTTAACCGTTATACTATTGGGTTAGTTTATTTAGTTACGTTTTCCATTTGTTAGATTAGATTAGATTAGATAGATAGATAGACATAGATAGCTAGAGATAGATAGATTAGACCTTAGATAGCATAATCAAAGAATGAATCGTCTCATACTTCAAGACAGAGCATATCTCATTGTCATTGCTTGAAACACTTATTCTGTTAAATTACACATGAAATGTAATTTCAGCATCTTGAGTTTCTTTTCCACGACGAATTTTATATTAAGGATCACACAAAATTCTACTTCTTCAAAGTATCAACTGGTGTATATTTGGTCTGCGGCGTATTTTTTTTTCTCACATTTTTGTTGTTATGACGCGTTATCTGTATGAATATCATCTCGTCGTTTACATCGTCAATTACACAACGTGAAGCAAATGAAACAGTTTGAAGTAAGAAATATTTAATTGTTTAAGTCATAAAACACTTTGCTCCTTATCTATGCGTTAGAGAATACTAGATTATTTGTACGTGCAAAACGCTAAAATTTTAATTACCAGCGCCATCTGTTTGCTCCTATGAACACTTGACGTTGCTTTTAAAATTTAAATTTGTAAAAATTCCGATATTTTTCGTCATTAACAGTAAAGCAAATCTAGAACGTTATAAATAAAACAAACTTTTGAGAAATAATCCGTGTTCGCCTGAACATAGTTCAAAACATAGACATATATATACTAGCGTAGGAGACCAACTGACATCTAAACATCGCATGACCGAAACGGAAATGAGTATGTGTGCAAAATTCACATGTGGTTGAGCCAGTTTTAGTGATGTGCATGGGTGTTTTTTATATTATCGATAGCACGTAGTACTTTCATGATAATGTGTCGTTGAAATTACCGTGATATCATAAGTCGCAATCGGCAATCCTATTTATTATTTTGAATCTGCTATACTACATAATTTTTGTTTTGAGTTACTTTTCCTAACTTTTAGTTTTTTAAAATGACAAATCATCAATCAGTCAATTCAAATGCCATTTCCTTTACTCCAATAAATATTTTTTTTTGTTAACAGTTGATAATAAAAAATTTGCAGAAGTAAAGAAAGCGTTAACATCATTATGGAAATGTTAATATTTAGTTGAATACAAGCCAAGTAATAAATAAAACAATATAAATAAACGATTTTTATTTTTAATTACAATACGTCACGTTGCAACGCATAACAACAAAATTTTAACTTTTTGTAAACAAAAAAATGAGAATGTACAAAACAAAAACATTTACAATAGAGAAGTTCATGATGTTCAAAATATACAATTTAACTCGATAGAATTGAAAGATAAACCAAAACTAATAAAACAGTGAAAGTTTTTTTTAAATTCGTCAATAAATGACTGAGAAATACATTATTGATATTTATTAATTTGACGACCGCTTAGCCTAGTGGGTAGCGACCCTGCCTACGAAGCTGGAGGTCCCGGGTTCGAATCCCAGGTCGGGTCAGTATTTATATGATGAATATCGATACTGGTACCGGGTCTTGGTTGTTACATGTATGTGATGTCTTCGCTTGGTACGCGAAACACAAGCTAATGCTTAGTTTGGGGCCACGACGTTGTAATGTGCACGTTATTATTATTATTATGTATTTTCGTGCGGTTTGACTGGTGGATTCTTACTGCCCATGACGTCACATTGTCTACTCGATTGAGTGTCGCGTCGTCTCACTACACCACAAATTATGCCTTGGATGCCTTGGACTAGTCTATAATATCTTTTGTTTCTTTGTGTTATAGGTAATTAAGTTTTATTTGAATATAAAGGAACAAGTTTTTGTAAAAGACAAAGTGATAATTTGCCTAAAATTGATATTTTCACTGTGATAGACTTTTCTTCAAATCCATTTTATATTAGTGCTGAAATAAAGGTTTAGGCTCTAAAGTTGAAGGTCCTGGTGATATATCCCGGTAAACGTACGCTGACACCGATCGCTTGGTCTTCAGATTGACCTGTACAGAAATTACAGTTGGCATAAATGCTCTGACTTTAGATATTAAGTATTATTAGTATATTACTTAATATACTTAGTAAGCACATATGAAAAAAAAGAAACCCCTAACAGCACAAATTCAGTAGGTATAGATCCTTTCTTCAAAAGTCGTCGGTGATTTAGTTAGACAAAACAGTTATCCGTAAAATGTCTACTGCAAACCAAAGAATGTTTTCGAGGAGTCCCACCTGTTCTATTTAACATTTTTTTCCATTGTTCTATGCTAACCGTGTTTACAGGAAACCTGGATATTATGAAATAGTCATCATTATCAGGAAGCATTTTTTAACACCGCAGTTTCTTGGAGGAAAATGAGGTTAAACTATTGTATACAGTAGTTTTGTCATTCAAAGTTTAATTATTTACGACGTTCATAATCAGAGAACGGATAGAACGTCAGACTTTAAATCATAAATAAATAACGATTAAAATTAAATAGAGCATCAGATTTTAAATCATAAATAAATAACGATTAAAATTAATTGTGTATATATCTTATATTTTCATTTGAAAAAGTCTTGTATTTACATATATACCCTATGTGTAGTATATATGTATAGATGTCATACTTTCTCTTACAATGTGCTGCCAGGCTAAATAAACCTCACAATATGTTTAAAAACAGTTAACGACATTATTCCAGTGGAACAGGTGCAATTAGGTAATATCAAATTTACAAAATATTTATATTTGAAAATATCGACATATCGATACATTTTGTGCAATCCCTATGCTTCATTGTTTGATTGTAATTTTACACAATATTTTTGTATCGTACACATAATTGTTTAAAATAACAAATTATTTACAAAATAAAGTATTTACCGTATACTACTGATGTATAACCAAGTAAATTTAGGATTGCTTTTTATAAAAATAAGCATTAAGATAACAGTATGTTATTGGCAGTACTTACCGGTGAAATGTCTCTTTATTTGGATTATTAACATATGTTACAGTGCAATTTAAAACTGAACACTACACCATTTTTATCACAAGAATTAATTTTTGTAGAATTCAAAACGATTATAACACAAAATAGAAAACAAAGCTGGACCTTATTTTGACAAGTGAGTAAAGAAGACTAAATGTGTTCAAAGAGGTTTTATGTCAGATTTTCTTGCATTTCTTTCTCGCATGTAGGATTTCCGCAAAGAGCTGGATGTCATTCGCACACTGTGTTCCTCTCTTACGCTAGTATATATATATACCTTTATGGTTCAAAAAGTGCGCAGAGCTTAGAGAACGAAACATAAAGTTTCAAGCAGATGGAGCAAACTAACGGATTCCGAAAAAAATATTTAAAGTTAAATTTTTTTATCACATCTTATTTTATTACCTCAAATGGAAAAACACAAATACAAAATAACAAAATAAAAGTAATAAATTTTCATTAAAATAAATTTACTAGCAAACTAAATAAAACACCACGAGTCTATCTCGCGAAGAGCTTGCAATTAGTTGTGAAACAGCTGATAAAATCAAAAGTTTCACGTAAAATGCAAAATATTGAATAAGTACTATATTCAATCGAAAACTCGAATTGACGAGACGTACAACTGACCACCTGTCTCAGAATAGTATTTAATATCTTAACAGTAGGATGACCAAGAGTTTGTTGTGACAATTTTTTCTCGGTAACCGTTAGTTTTCGCCATCTACTTATTCGATAACTCTGCGTGCTCTATTTTTTGTCAATGTTTAGCCGAACATGATGCATATAAAGAAATAACGCCATTTGTTGGCTCCGTAGATAACGAATGTCGCATAGAAAATTTATTTAAAAATACATTGTCCCCGGTAGTTCTCGGTCCTGTTTATTTTTCGATATAAGTAAAGTAGTAAGAATGAAAGTAATGCAGAGCGGAGTTTAAGGAAATAGAGTTGACCTGCCAAAAAACTGTTTATCTTAGGATATCAATCATTATGGAGACTTAAATAGTGTGAATATTGAAAAACCATATGTGAACGAAGAAAACCAAACTGTTACCATTATTATATAAATATTACTATCATTACAATATAACAATACTAGCTTTTAGCCCGGGGCTCCGCTCGCGTGGACTACACAGTTGTACCGGGATCCCTTTTTCCGGGATAAATAGTAGTCGATGTCACCCTTTAGCTTATCAACTATATCTGTGCAAAAAATCCACAGATCTTGCAGTCCCCGCAACCATCGGTTTCATTGAAAATGAACCTACTCAAATCCGATTTTCACAGATTATTTTATTTCATTGCCACGATTTAAACTGCAGCCTTTGATATCCTTAAACGTTTTGAACTCGATAATGAAGCATTCGAACGAATACAGCCCGAAAGGCGATGACCGTAATGTTAACAAGTTCCCGATCGTCAATAAAATCTAACATGTGATGTCACATTTCTTGTTCGATTTCCAACCGATATCCAAAATTTTGGTCTCAAACTGTAGCTACCGACGCCCTCTAACCTTTTGTACAACACTTTGAGGTGACCCGACGAATACCCTCTGAAATATAGTAACTTATATCCACAAACACCAGCGATCAACCAAAAAATCTCATCTTTCGGAAATAATTTCT
The DNA here is from genome assembly GCA_949709985.1 of Luffia ferchaultella. Lineage (NCBI taxonomy): Eukaryota > Metazoa > Arthropoda > Insecta > Lepidoptera > Psychidae > Luffia > Luffia ferchaultella. The sequence goes on from OX453262.1 coordinate 4,650,103, forward strand.
CTTACAATTACCAACCGATTTCCAAAAACTTGGTCTCAAACCGTAGCTACGTTAATGGCCGAGATAATATTTTTTTAATTTTCGATATCGGTCCCCGTTCTCGAAATAATTTGGATTTAGTAAAAAAAAATCCGAAAAAATCCCGATTTTTTTACATTTTCCAATTTTTTTCGAAAACTACCAAACTGATTTCCAAAATTTACGAACATACGATGCGCAACTAAATTATTGATCTTTTAAGACCTTAAAATCTTAGCTAGACCCCATACCCTCGGAGTAATGGCTAAAAATGCGTCTCCCGTGAAATGGATATGATAAGTCATTTTCAATGACAACATTTTCAATGACAAAATTATAGCGGTCCCGATACAACTGTGTAATACACGAGAGAGGAGCTGCCGGTGGAAAGCTAGTTTGGAAATAAAATTTAGCTTATGTTACTCACTGATAATGCACCTTTCTATAGGTGAAAGAATTTTTTAAATCACTTAACTAGTTTTGGACTTCAGTCGTAACAAACAAACAAAATCAAATATTTTTTCTTTCTAATAAATATATACATTACTATAAACCGAATTAAGTTAGGGCAAAGTTGCGGTAACAATAAAAAAGTAACTGGAAAGAACATAAAACCAAGTCGAAGCCCTTCCCGTTGCTCAGATACGAAGACTCGAGACACTGTAATCTGAGAAATACTTTGTAAATACATTACGATCGTAATTGATTGACGTATTGACAACGCATGCGTGAAAATACTTTTCTCATTCGATTTTCTATAGCGAAATAAGCTACGAGTATAATATTATGAAATCTGGTGGCATTTATATACGAGACGTTTATGAACTTCTACATAAAAATTGTCTGTCACAAATTTTGACTTGTCATCAATCATTATCAATCAATTGTCTCTGTCAATTAAATGGCTTATGTCTTTCAATCTGACCCAATTGGGTTAATGTGTAGTACATAAGTTAATGTAGCTTCTATTTAGAAGAACTGACAAGAAACTGTACAGTTACCGTTTTTAAAATATTATAAGTATACAATAAGCATATACAAATAGCAAAACTTTAAAAAAGAAATAGGTACATAAAGTAAAATAGAATACATACATGCTAATTGCTTAGGATTACGTCCAAACATACCAGTAGTTTGTAAATTTTTCTACCGTGTAAATAGTGTCGATTTCGGTTAATTTTTATTTTAGATTATTTTTAATTTGTATAATAGCAAATTAAAAATTTTTGGAACGCAGTATATTTATTAATTTTATTTATATTTCGATATACCAATATTATATTACAATAAATATATTGAACTGCCACAGTCAATATATCAATGTTCCGAAATCATTCCCGAAGGAAAACACGAGCTTACAAGTTGTAAACAGCTCGCACGGCTCTTTCGAGAAAAAAAAATGCCTATATGAATGGCTTTGTATAATTCCCCCACAAAATGTATAATTAACTTTACGAAATGTTGATGTTAATTGATAAAAGGTAGTTAAGTATTGATTATTGTATTTTTAACCCCCGACGAAAAAAGAGGGGTGTTATAAGTTTGACGTGTGTGTGTATCTGTCTGTGTATCTGTGTGTCTGTCCGTGGCGTCGTAGCTCCCAAACGGATGGACCGATTTGGATGCGGATTTTTTTATATGAAGTCGGAAGTCGGAAGTGTTCTTAAGGTTAGTTTTTTTGTGCCGAGGTTTTTAAAATTTTTAATTGAAATATACAAGTCGGCATATACACGCGATACAATTTTGTTTTTTAACTGGTTTTAATTTTATAAGCGTTCCGTAGCGAACATTTGCAATTCATGCAATACTGTATTGTATAACAATGTACTGCAAACATTTTTTTCCAATGTGTCTCGCGACGTACATATCCTTGACTTATTAATATTTACATTATACAGTACTAGCTTTTCGCCCGCGGCTCCGCTCGCGTGGACTACATGGTTGTACCGGGACCCCTTTTTCCAGGATAAAAAGTAGCCTAGTCACTCTTCAGCTAATAAACTATATGCAAGAAATCATGGCGGTACCGGTACAACTGTATAGTTCACGCGAGCGGAGTCACACGCGGAAAGCTAGTTTGAAAATAATATATAGCCCATGTTACTCGCTGATAATGTAGCTTTCTATAGGTGAAAGAATTTTTAAAATCTGTGTACAACTGTGTAATCCATGCGAGCAGAGGCGCGGGCGGAAATCGTATTTTTATAAACTATTGCGTATGTCCTAAGTGTTATTCTGATGTGCTATTATTGCAAAGTTTCATTGAAATCCGTTCAGTAATTTTTGCATGAAAGAGCAACAAACATACATACAAACTTTCGCGTTTATATTAGTAGGGATCGAGCAGCAACTGACCATTCTCAAATTTTTGAACTAAAGTCCATCATGAAAGTTTATGGAACAAATAATGACAGTTAGTTGATGACATGACAGCTAACACACCTACTGAGAGTGACATTATTTTTATAAATACGCAAAGGCAATGGCCGACCTTATAATTCCACCCTGTGACGTCACGCTATAAGAATTTTCAAAATTATATAACTACGTAAATACGGATTTAAAAGAAAAAAAAATCAAATTAATTTCTTAAAATTGCTAAAAAATAATAACGGACTTTAGTTCAAAAATTTGGAAATGGACAATCATTATTATTTATTTATTAATAATACTTGTATTTTACGTGTTACACACAGAGGAAGTTGTAATAATTAATTTATCACCGGTTCGATTTTTGTAAACATGACTGTATATATATACGGCTTATCATTTATATTACAATATATAATTATATTGTTGTGCCTCACAAACCGGCACAGTGTAACCAGCTATGACAATGTTTACTAAGTTTAGAAGCGCGGGAAACATCAATCATGTTAATATTAAACTTCGTATTAGAATAACTTACCTACTTCACCCCTAACCACTCCCTCCCGAAAAGGGTGACATTGGTTTCAGTGTAAATGAAGCAATTAAGCTGACCCAGTTATTCGGGAGCAGAACACTGAAAAAAAACATTATTCTATTTTCTTTCATTCTTTATAAATAACCACAGACCAGTCAACCTATAGACCACGCTTTAATAAACGTCAGTACGAAAACGAAATCGCCAAAAAGTGGCGGGGTGCGGGGAGTGGTCGGCTAGTTTTCATTGGCTCGTTCAAAATTGACAATTTAATGGCTTCCGACGTGCTTCCAACTGACGGCTCACTAGTGACGTAGTTATGTAGTGTCACTACATAGCCTTGGCGAATGCCTGTCAAAGCGTGGTCTATAAGGTTGACTTGTCTGTGTAAATAACATACTAATCCGAAACCTTATGTCACCTGAAAAAATGTCCGACTAATCGTAAGGCGACACACGATTTTGAAAACGGACTCGATCGTCGACCAAACGAAATGCTTTTTTTATTGGGTGATATTGTTAAGGCACATTTTCGAGTAGTAGGAGTAACGGTTACTAGTTTTACACAATATAATACAACTCTAGTTTGGTTCTAGAAAGTACAGAAGTAGTATTAAAAATAGGCGATTACGACCCATTTGATTAGTTGATAGTTTTCTGTAAAGTGCTAGTCTGTTTGAATTGAACTCTAGACCATAAAGAAAGTTTTTGGTATCCCTTTCTCAATTTTTTCGAAGAATTAGGTACGTATTATTTAAAGAACGTATTAACGAAAAAATTGGTAGGTCGACATTTCAAATTAATACATTTTTTCGGGAAAGAATTATCTATACAGCGTGGCAACTAATTAACAGCACGAGTAAGGGAGGACCGCAGGCGTAGCGGGAAGAGGTATCTATCACACCGTGGCGGTCGTTGACCGACACAATCGTCAGTCATCCGCGCGTTCTCACGCCAAGATTATAATTTTGTGGCGCCCGATCTCAATATTTTAATATAAACTATAAACCAAATATCTTACTATTAAAATTTACAAAATGATTAAAAAATCACCTGTATACAACTATCGGTGGTTTTAATAGATAACAAAATAAACTTGTGAGATACTATATCAGCATGGTTTCTTCAATATATTATTCCAAAACAATTTACTATGATTATTTCGATGATGATGATCATAGATGACTGAGATCATCGTCGCGTAAAATGTAAATCATTACCTCACCTTTAAACAGTCAATGAACTTTTGTTTGGAACTTTAGGTATATTTTTTGTGTAAGCCAAGGGCATGCTTCATACCTTTTTTTATAACACTTTTTGTGTGTGTTGCAGATAATTAATAATTTTAGGCGTTTTTCTAAGCCTCCTTTTTTTAAAAAGCTATGTATCACATTCAGGTACCTAATCAATTCACTTTGACTTCCAGTAAGTGTGTCTAAACATCTTAAAATAGATATTTTTTTTTGGTTTGTTGATTCGTCCATCACATTCAATCACGCCTAGAAACAAATAAGCAGTAGTTGCGTAGTTGTATTCTTGACCGCGAGAGGCGCTGACTACTAAGTACCACTGTAATAACGTAGTACAGTTTGTGTCATAAAAGTTTGATAAGTGTCATGACATTTTTTTCAAAAAAGTAAATGAACTGTAGAAGAGTGTATTTAAATTTAATAATAAAGAAAAAATTAAAAAATAATTATTTTAATTATACATATGTTACGTTGCACAATACAGTAGAAAATTTTTTTTAACCTTATTAACTTTTTTAATTAATGGCGTCAGAAGACAATCGGCCTTCGGGGCACTCCCTGCTGGATAACAAACGAGGTTCTAGCGACCCAGTAAGTGGCGGTATAACCATTCACCTACCTAGACCAGATGAGGCTACAGGAGCCTTGAGGTCCAAATAACCTCTAAAAATACTGGAGCAGAAGGCAACAGGACACCACTGTTACTATTTTTCCCATGAGAGTTATGGAATGTTCTCTTATCAGACGATCTCTGACCACGACCACTACTCCAAGAGTGTACGACTAAAAAAAAGAACAATATATTTTCATTCTAGAGGTTAATTTATATTCGTAAAGAAGCTAACTAGTGTGTACTATTTTATAAAAATGCTAAATATTGGCAGATGACAGTAGTTTTATTTTCATAAAAAAAGTACTTATATCTTTCAACTTTGGTCACCGAGTGGACATGCAATCCACGGTTGCTCCTTTAGTCATGAGTGGAACCCAGTTAATAAGTTATAAATTTATAAAAACTTAAGTAAAATATACACCACAAGCATCGCCGACATCACTTGTGTAACGGTCGAAGTTAAAAGCCCCTGGCCTTCACTGGATCAACGTGAGGAGCTTTTGGTCTAAACGTATTAACTCAATGATAAACAAGGATTTTACTTCAGTTTTATAAAAAAGTACCATTTAAAAAAAACTAGTAGTCATTTTCATAATTAACTGAAATCCGGATTTAAGTGCGACATGTACATTGTACTTGTTTATGAACAATACTTATATTGTTTGACTAACACTTCGAGTGCTGTGAAAATATTATATGAAAAACGTACGAATTTGTATTGAGCCACAAATTAGTTAGATGACGTGGCGCTGCGAGCCATAAGATGAATTTTATAAACAATATGACGAGAAACATTTTTTAGTGAACCAAACCAGATTAAGGAATAGCAAAGTAACATGCAGAAACGAAATGTACAGTTAACGGGAAAATCTAACATAATACCATCGAGATGATATAAGTACGTATTCACATACGTACATAATCATCTCGATGGTATAAGTACGTATACGTACGTACGGATGGTATGCGTCTTACGCATAAGGTACAGATGTACATAGAGATACTGCGCCGTGACCACAAAAATGAGATAAAGAGTATGGTGTGTGTACGTAATATGTGAAAAAAATAATATACGCCACATACTGAAAGTTATGTAATTTAGTTGAGTAAACATTTACACGAATAAATTATATGACCATCTCATAATTGCTTTTATAGGACAACTTTATATAACTCTTAGTCGTGATAACGTAAAATATATGATGTTTGTAATGTAATTACTTAGACTATTACCCAATCAATTTATATGATCTTCAGTTATACATAAATCAACATAAAAATGGTTAATAAGACCACTATGCAACTGTTAGATATAACCATATCAAGACTTAGATGTCGTGATAGCCTAGAGCGCAACGAACCTGTCTAAAATTTATAAGGCCCCATGGGGCCATGGTTCGAATCCGGGCGTGTACCAATGAGTTTTTCTGACTTAAGTACACAATATCACTGACACCGTGCTTTGGAGGGCACGTTAAGCAGTCAGTCCCGGACGCTGTCAATAGATGGCGGTCGTTACAGTTCCCAACCCGCAGTGGAGCAGCGTGGTGGACTTCAGCTCCAAGCCCATCTCCTCACCCTGGGGGAGGCCTAAGCCCCTGCAGTGGGGTAAAAATGGGCTGATGATGATGATGATATCAAGACTTCTTCTACACCATTCCAAACCGAATGATTTGCATCATTTTCGCGTTATATAAACGTTTTGATGATGTTTACACGCCTTTATATAACTTATAGTTTTAATTAAAACGTTGTCACAAACGCTGATTATATGACGAACTTTTGCTAGTTGGATAGTTATACATCTTTAACCTCAGAATACCAGAAACCCCCTGCGAGTGTGAAACTGAAGAAACAAAAACCACTCTTAAAAAGAGTGGTTTCACTTTGTTGCGATTAGTCACTCCGTAGCACTTACCGAGTAAAATGTACAGTACAAGTGTCAATTTTAATTTTAAAATGTCGTCTTGTGTCGTTCCTACATGCTAAAATGCTGCTGGGCTTACGAAGAAATCGGATGGGATCACATTTCATCTGTAAGTAACGTATTCAAAAGTGGATTTATTTAATTATTGAATTTGTTTTACATATTGTGATTGACTTAAAAAATGGCGCGTTCATTTTGTGAGTGTTGCCAGTTCCATCGAAAATTTTATCTACTTTTTATTTAATACCTGTTTAGAATACTCTATTGTTTGAGTAATAAAGCACCTGTGTGAACAATAAAGAACAAAGAAAATTGAATTAGATGAAAGTCATACAAAGAGCACAGCTAAATAAGTTTTTGAGACCATCAGAGCGGAACGTAATTTGTTTAATTCATTTTGACGAGCAATATTTTTGTGACACAAAACGTGGTTTAAAAAAACTAAAGAAATCAGCTATTCCGACTAAGGTAGAGTTAGTCAAGATATATTAGTAAAATATTATTCATATTGGACCTTTCCTGTTCATTATGTAGGTCATAATTATATTATGAAATAATCCAATTTCATTCAATTCCATCATCTCATTAATACTCCACTACAGGGGCTTAGGCCTCCCCTCGGGATGAGGAGGCTTGGAGCTTAATCCACCACGCTTCTTTAAAGCGGGTTGATGGCGGATAGGTGGTTGGTGGGTAATCCAATACCGTACTGATAAATGCAGAATTCATTCACGACTAGTAACTGGAAATTCGGTGGCTATTATACCAAAAATTTAATTTTTTCCTAGAAAATACAAAGGATATACCTTTATGAATACATTGTATACGTGTTAATGAATCTTCTATGCATTCCGATTAAAATTAAATTTTGGTGAATGGAGTAATATATGAATTATCTAATAATGGCATGCTATTTCGGCATTTGGTATTGACATCACAATTGTCTGAGTCACATATAGAAACATCTGGACCTTCGATTTCGGAAAATTTGCGTACCTACTTACCTACCTAAAATTTTTATGTTTAATTGATTACATTTGATTTTCTGTTTTTAATTAAGCATTTTGCTTTTTCATTTTATGATAGACTTAAAGTATTTCATTTCAGGATACACCGCCGCAATCGCCTACACGATCAAACTCAGAAATTGGTGATATCCATATTTCTGATTTGGACTTTCTATGTGATACAACGAGAAAGCTACTCAATAATGATTTATAATAGTGAAAATAGTGGTAGCATTGCAAAATTATTGTCTTAGAATTGCCTCAGCTTCATTATCTGTCAAAATATATCGTAGGTTAATATCGGGAACTGTTGCTTATTACCTGTCGAAATCAATAAAATGTTCGTTTTGTGTAGAAGCAATTGGCCTCAGGTGTGGTATGGATTGTGATATGGATTGAAAAATAAAGGCAGACTTTATTTCCGTCCCCAAAATCTTAATTACATGAATGTCGTATTTGAGAAGCACATGCCCGAAAAATTTCAAATGAAGATTTTGTTATAAGTTCAAATATCGAACGTTTAGCAATCGTTCTTTCAATTTTCAAGAAATTCATTGAAAAAAATAATATATTCCTGGTAAATGATGACCACATAAATAGTGAAAATCATAGAAACGGCGGTTATTGAAAAAGATTTAAATATAAAATTAGGTGCCTACATTATTTATTTAAACGTAAAATTCTGCAAATCAGTTCAAATTCTAAAAGAAAATATTATAAAAAGCTTACTCAACAAAAGGGTACTTAATAAAAACTTTACTTCCCTTACCTTACCTTTAAAAACTTACCTTATTGAAGCCGGGTTTTATTAATTGTAATAGGTATAAAAAAATTAATGTTTATTTCCTTTATTTAACTAAAATGGTATGTATGCATTTCATGTTGTAGTGAGTAACTTTCTATTAAATGAAGAACACTTGTGTCAGAAGGTCATGCTACTTCCTTTCTATAATTATACTCGTGTTGTACTAAAAAACTCATTGAACTCAAGTAAACACCTGGCGCCTGAAGGAAATTTGATTGTTGTGAGTTTTGGCCTAGTACCTAATATAGTTAAAACTTACTATGAATGAACACAAGTACGCGGCGACCGTACGGCTGCCCCGCAAGAAATAATTTGTGTTATATAATCGCGGCCTAAATATACCTAACTGTTAATATTTTTTCAATGTAGTTGCTCATAAAGTTTTCTTTTTTGTGTAACAAAATTTTGCGGAAACCGACCCTTTATTTCACGCGTGAAATAAAACAGTACTGAAATCCTTTATTTCACGCCTGAAATAAAGTAATTTTTTGACTCTATGGTGCTGCACCATGCACCAGTCATAAAATTTAAAAAATTACAAAGATGCAAGGAGGTTTTGATATTCGAAAAAAAAAACAATTATTTATAAATATGCGCACTCTAGCAATAATTAAATGATGATAAACGCCATAACATAAGATTCTTGATTATCTCATTTAAAAATACGTGTTTTGTTTCCGCAAACAAAAATATTTTTCACATTACTGGCTGTACGTATACTGTACCTTTGTCTCAAGAAAAAAAAAACTGTATGAAACGCGCGATCTGTAAAAAAAACGCGCCATTTCGTTGTAAATAGGGTTTGGTGAAATAAAATAAATTTTCTTTATTATACTTATTTTTTTGTTGTATTTCCTCGCAAAATGCATTGAAAAATGTTGTAAGATACTTGAGCGTAAAAGGTTTTATCCGAATGCGTGCTTGAAAACCTTACTTTCCGCACGTGTATCTTAAATAACTATTATTAAACACCTTTTTTTTTATTTTATATGATTATCCCAAAAACAGTAGGAAACCTCTCCCGAGCTAGCAACATTACGCGGGCGGGAAGTGGGGCAGGCGCGGGACGTACGTAATGTTTTTGGACACAACGCGGTATGTGTAATCATAATTGAACGCTACTTCTGGTATTCTGAGTCTTTAACTAAAGATGAGTTTCCTTCGGAACACCTTTATACGACAGTAGTGACCGAAGATATAATTCAAAAAGTTGAAAAAATGGATTTGACAGATCGTCGTTTCACGATTCGTTTATTTTCTTCGTGATTTTCTTTCACCAAGGCAGCGCCTCGGTGCACAATTCCGGAGTTGCGATGTCTGCTAATCAAGACGCTGGCTTTGATGATATAATGGAAATCCTCCATATTCACCGAACTATCCTCATGGTAATTTTTATCTATTTCCGAAACGAAAAAACACAGGAGAAAAATTTACAGATGACAAAGCAGTAGTAGTCGCAGTTCAGATTTTTTTAGATGATCAAGACGAAGAGATTTTTAGAAAGAATAATATATGTTGGGAATCTATGGTTTGGAAAAAAAATAATATTAAAATAATATTAAAAAATAATATTAAATAATATTAATAAAATTAAACCTATAAGGTGTTGACTATGTTAAAATTAAAAAAAAAATGTCATTGTACGTTCTATTTGAACACTACTAGTATACACGTAATTATTAAGTACCCAGAGTTCGAATATTTCTATCAAAATACAACTTGATAATGATTAACTCTTTAGAAATTAAAGACCCATAGAATTGGACGGGGGGAGAGGGGGGCATTTAAATTTAAAAAAACTATGTTGCTACCTCTTCGCTGTACCTATAAATTAAACTTTAAACAATTTATTAGATTCTGTCGTTACCTGTATAATGACCTAACCGCCACTGTTGATTATGATGTAATTACGAGACGGTGAACACGGGATTACACAACTAATGAAATATTCGACTCTACATCCCGGAATACATCTGCAAAAATGTGTCAACGACTGGCTATTAGTCATATTTATCAGGAAAATCAAGTTTCGAAAGTTCAAGACAAATGTTCTGTTCCAATATCTAAATAACTCACTGACGGCTGCTTCGAAAGTGTCTTTCTGGTATGAGGAAGAAATTCAAAGATGTCTCATTATGAGAAATCATTGTGTATATTATTTTAATATGTAATATTAATTAAAGGTATGCATTTTTATTTATTATTTACGAATGTTTTGCCAGTGAAAGCTGCTGAGATACAACTAAACTGAAAACTCGAGTACCAATATTTACAGTGGCAGTTTTATTTATAATAGGCTTAATGCTTAATAAAATTGGCAATAGCTGGTAGCAACTTCTTGTTTCAAAATCAAGAAACATAAAAAATGCTAACGGCAATTATTTCTGTCGTTTTCATTTGTTATCAAAAACGAAAGAAACGAAAATGTATCAAGATTTGTTCTCAAGATAGTGTCAATGACGATTTTAAGTTCATCCTATCATCACTGGTAAAATGAACCCATCAAAAACAATACTTGTCAAAAAAAACCAAGTCTCGCAACTCAGTTGTTCTGCGGTAAAAAGTTGTGAGATCCATGTAATACCAAGTCGGTTATTAATTTATTCGGTTATAAATATATTGAGACTTGGCCATCGCCTGAAAACACGTGTAAATTCAATCGCCTGAAAACACATGTAAATTCAATTATTTAGTGCGATGGCCAAGTCTCAATATATTTATAACCGAATAAATTAATAACCGACTTGGTATTACATGGATCTCACAACTTTTTACCGCAGAACAACTGAGTTGCGAGACTTGGTTTTTTTGACAAGTATTGTTTTTGATGGGATCTCATTTCTTTTTGTATTTTGTAGACAGTTCTATTTTTTTCCTTTTCGGTACCTTCTACTTATTGTATATATGTATATCTATATGTATATAGTTTTTCTAAGATATATTATACAACCTTACGCACTCGTAATAAGTACGAATACGCACGTAGGTACGTTTTTTGCATTAATAAATAATTTAATACACGTGTTTTCATGACGGGAATACCCATTTTTTGCTCGATTCGGCAGGGGCACTACCATGCGCCTATATTTTTATGGGACTAGCTTAAACCCGCGGCTTCGCACGCAATATAATAATAACTGCCGTAATAAAACATCGTTACGAATAAAGCCAATATTGAAAAATTTAACTGAAGACTTGGCTGTATGGGCTTAATTTTTTTTTTTTGCGGTCTTTTCTAGATTTTTTAGTTTTTCCTTGATTCATACACCAAACACTACTTATATTCCAAATTTGAAGCTTCTAGGTCTGCTAGAAGTGCCTTAGAATTTTGATGATCGGTGAGTGAGTGAGTGACAAAATGAAGAAATTTGACCCGTTATAATTTCTTAAAAATACTGGTTCCAATTGAATGAAATTGGAAAATATGCTTATATAATATGCCTGCATGGTTACTGAAAATGTCAGTCTTCTAGTTTTATCCACAACGAAGTTACAGGGGGTCGAAAATGGTCTGAATTGCTTCGAGAAAAGGATGGTACGGCCGTGACGCTTTTTCGCTCGACTTGGTGGGGGCACGGCCGTGCCCCCAGATCAAAACGTGTCTGATGACTGACTTTTTTGTGTACCGGAAGGTACCGAAGAATCAATTTTAGAAAAGATCGGAATGAGATCCTGGAGCTGGAAACAAAACCGTGTCATTTTAAAACCATGGATGTTCATAGAGATACCGCGCTGTGACAACAAAAATGTGACCAAAATGAAGGCAGTTAGAAATGTACGCGTTACACTAAATATACACCAGTTGATGTTTTGAAATATTCGCTTTGAAGTAGAATTTTCTGTGATGCACATGTGAAATTCCTACTGGAGAAGAAAATAAAGATTATGGAATTACGTTTCATACGTAATTTGATAAAATGTTTATTTATAACAATGATAAAGACGTATAATCTGTCTAATAACCGGTTGGCCGAGTGGTTAGATACCCTAACTGCGGAGCCGACGGTCGCGGGTTCGATTCCCGCCCGGTACAAATATTTGTTAGCATGAACATGTCCATTTAAGTATCTATATATGTATATATTACATAAAAAAAGATATTTAAGTAAATAGATCAGTTGTCTAGTACCCCATAACACAAGCATAATATTTGCTTACTTTGGGACTAGATGGCGCTGTGTGGGAAATCCAAGATATTATTATTAGAAGAACAAAATCATAAACGCGTTTGGTATTCTTCTTTTTCTCAATCTTAAGTGCGGCATCATAGCGCCAAGCGTTCGCCAAGCAACGTCAAACTAAGCCTTAGCTTGTATTTTGGGTACCAAGCGAAGACAACACATACAGATAACAACTAAGACCCGGTACCAGTATCAATATTCACCATATAAATACTGACCCGACCTGTGATTCGAACCCGGGACCTCCAGCTTCGTAAGCAGAGTCGCTACCCACTAGGCTAAGCCGTCGTCATATTTACTTCGAATGTTTAACAACAAACATAGATAAATGAATATACCTCGGAAATTCTTTAAATTTCCCACCGATTTCTTAATTTAGAAACTCATAGCGTCGAACGTTAAAAAAATCATGGCGGTTTTAAAAATAAAATGGCCACTTCCGAACTGTCACCCACGTCACAATATGAGTCAGATGCGTATAGACGTCCTAAATATAACCCATTCATAACAACCGAGGGGGCAGGACGCGGGGCTTGCGTAATTACAAAGACGATTGGAATTGGCATTAGTTTGGTTAACGCTCTATCCGAAATAGAATTATGCAGGGAATGCGGCGCATGCGTCAAGTCTATATCGAAATTATACACAAAGTCAAAAAGTATCCGTCAGTTTAAAGTCGGCGGATATCTGTGAAGGATAAATAACAGATCGACTGGATTCAAAGACGTGTATGTCTAAGAAACGGACTTATAATATAATAATAATATTGCCTCGGACATCCCATACAGCGCCAAGCAAACTAAGCAATGCTTATCCTATGGACACCAGACAACTGATATAAATACTTAAATAATCTTTATAATAAAATTACATATTTTATATAGACTATATTTATATTTCATATCCTTTAGGAATTATATTTTTTAAAATTATTTATTTAAATAAGTCATTATAGGTACGTATACCTAACCTGCATTTAATTTCATCGGTACAAGGCCGTCGAAAATAAAAATTCATATGACACATAGAAATTGTATTTTTAGGTTCTAGAATTCAAAACATCGAACCCTTATGGTTCCGTCCCATCCGTCTGTCTAACTGTTTGTTTGTTTGTTTGTTTGTTTGTTTGTTTGTTTGTTTGTTTGTGTGTCCGTCTGTCACAGTCATTCTATACGGAAAATATTGGCACTGTTTAGATGAAATACGAAAGGTAGGTGTAATTTATGAAGTGAAGGCTATATAATGGTGGAGTGAAATTATCTACTAAAAAAATTTTTTTAGGGTATGCCGGCCATGTAACAGAGGGATGAAAAATATTCCAGCGCACCTAAACGTCTAAGTAGATAGTATTTAAAAATAATGTAACCATAGACGTTATAAAATGATTTTTTTCTTGAAGTCAATAGTTGGTAAGGGTCCTAAAAAAGTGTGTTTGAACTTTTCAACCATAATTCAAAAAAATTTAAAGCAGTACAACTTAAAAGACACTTTCAACGAAAATTTATTTAAATAATATATGTTCGGTACTTTTCGAGATATGGGATATTTTCGGATTTTAACCCTGAACGTTTATCCCTACTACGGAATCCTTCATAATGCGTAGTCTGACTGGCACTTACCTGTTTGTTTTTAATCTGCATTTTATACAGCCTAAAAAACACATATCCAAGGACAGATATAATAATACATAGGACATCCTACACAGCGCCATCTAGTCCCAAAGTAAGCAAGTATTATGCTTGTGTTATGTGTTACTAGACCACTCATATACTCACATACTTAAATATATATTTTTTTATATAATATATACATATATAAATATTTTACACCCAGATCCGGAACAAATAAACATGTTCATGCACACAAATATTTGTCCCGGGCAGGAATCGAACCCGCGACCCTTGGCTCCGCAGTTAGGGCCTCTAACCACTCGGCAAAGTACGCACTGGCGCACGAGTTCCAAAAACTTTTCGGCTTTAAGTTTTTTTTATGTGGTTATATTTAATATAATATTGAATAAACATACTTGTTGTTATGGGCCAACGAGGTGCCTACCATATTACGTGAACCGAAATTATTCAAACAAAGCGACCATGAATGAATGGTTTTTTTTAGCGGAATAAATTGTTTTCATATTTTCTGATTAAATACAACATAAAATCTCTTATAACTTTTTAAGATATATACCTACTACAATATTTCCAAAAATATTAATTTTTACCTCTGGGCCAGTACGTGCTTTAAAGGCCTATTAGCTTATTCGTTATTACACAAACATGTGAAAGTGTCCAGCGAGTATAAATATTTTACCTATACGTATGCAAAAGCTATTACGTAGATTATTATAATTTGTGAAATTTTTTCGATTATCTTATCTACCAATAATAATAATAACGTATACATCACAACAACGTCTAGGCCTCAAATTAAGCATTAGCTTGTGTTTTGGGTACCAAACGAAGACTCCACATACATATACCAACCAAGACCAACCAATATTCATCATATAAATACTGACCCGATCTGGGATTCGAACCCGGGACCTCCATTCGTAGACAAGGTCGCTACCTACTATACTAAGCGGTCGTCATGCCCGGCGTCCGGCCCACCACCATTGACTGTGAATAGGTAGGTACGAATAATCGAAATGGTTACAGGATTGGAGTGTGTCCCCAGTGTTATAGGATTAAAGTTCCATATATAATTTTTAACTAATTTTATCGAAAAAGTTCAATAAAATTGTTACTGTTTTTGTCATTGAAAATGACTATCAAATCCATTTCACGGGAGACGCATTTTTGGCCATAACTCCGAGGGTATAAAATCTAGCCAAAACTTTAAGGTCTTAAAAGATCAAGAATTCAGTTGCGCATCGTATGACACCAAATTTTTGGAAATCGGTTTAGTAGTTTTAATAAATTGAAAAATGTAAAAATATCGGGATTTTTTCGGATTTTTTTTTACTGAATCCAAAATATTTCGAGAACGGGGACCGATATCGAAAATCAAAAAAATAGTATCTTGGCCATTAACGTAGCTACAATTTAAGACCAAATTTTTGGAAATCGGTTGGTAATTGTAAGAGAAATTATTTCCGAAAGATGAGATTTTTTATCGCTGGTCGATATCGATGGTATGGTCGATCGCTGGTGTTTGCGGATATAAGTTACTATATTTCAGAGGGTATTCGTCAGATCGCTTTGAAGTGTTAGACAAAAGGTTAGAAGGCGTCAGTAGCTACAGTTTGAGACCAAAATTTTGGAAATCAGTTGGAAATCGATTAAGAAATTTGACATCACATGTTAGATTTTATGGACGATCGGGAACATGTTAACGTTACGGTTATCGCTTTTCGGCCTGTATTTGTTCGAATGCTTCATTATCGAGTTCAAAACGTTTAAGGATATCAGAGGCTGCAGTTTATAACCTAAACGTTTCAAATATGTTGAACAAACGAATTTTTTTTTTTGAAGTAAAACTTCTTTAGGCGCGACTAGGGAGTAACTCAGATTTTTTTTCTGACGGAAGTAACGCTTATTCTGACGGCAGTGACGCTTACTATAGTCTGTGTAGTTTCCGCTATTTAAAAATCGACGGATAGACATATCTACTGTCGCACGCCATCTATCGACGGGAGGCCCCGGGAGGGTCGATAGCTTACCAGAGTTAGATTTTTGTATGAAAATGACATTTCGTGCGTCCCAATATACTTCTGACAGCTGTTGAAGGATAGAATTTATTACTGAGGATAAACATGCGGCCTATCTGTCAAATGTGATGGTTTACCTATCGATCGTCTGCTATCATCAAATAAAAATTCGCTAAATTGCTTTTATCCTAATATTTTGAAACCAATATCTATTTAATTTAGTTGTAATTTGAAGAATGACGACCGCTTAGCCTAGTGGGTAGCGAATCTGCCTACGAAGCTGGAGGTCCCGGGTTCGAATCCCAGGTCGGATCAGTATTAATATGATGAATATCGATACTGGTACCGGGTCTTGGTTGTTATATGTGTGTGGTGTCTTCGCAAAAATATTTATATACTTACGTATATATTATAAAAGAATATTTAAGTATGTATATCAGTTGTCTAGTAACCCATAACACAAGCATAATATTTGCTTACTTTGAGACTAGATGACGCTGTGTGGGAAGTCCCATGTATTATTATTATTATTATAATTTAGTGTGGAAAAAGAATAGGGCCACGTTTTCGTGGCAAAACCACGATTTCGTGGCAATAAAATAAAATAATCTGTGAAAATTGGATTTGGGTAGGTTCATTTTCAATGAAACCGATGGTTGCGGGGACTGCAAGATCTGTGGATTTTTTAAATTGAATTTCAATCTTTTTATTCGCGTGCTACTATGACACACAACTTTAAAGTAGGCACTAGGTACATCAAAAAAATCAAGCAATCTTATCTCATAATTATTTCTTTTATATACACCCAGAAGTAGTATTTATATATTATCTTTAAAGCTCATGTTGTAAGCTTTAAAATAAAGTTTTTTTTTTTATAATTCATAATGCCTGTTATAGTTCGGAATATGATATACTGTTTTTCATAGTAGCATGCGAGTGAAAAAATATATATTAAAAGGTAATCTATTAGAGCAATTTTTCGTTTAAGTTTCATCGATGAAATTTGTTGGAAATTGCAACGTGCATATTTTAACATGAACTTATATAGCTACGAAACAAGCCTGCTGAACCAACTTTGCCTGTTGGATAGTGTTATCAATGACATAGGTACATAATTATATTGTATTTTTTTTTATTTTCACTATAAGCGTCAAGACAAAGGTTAGCAGGATGTTCTTAATTTTTTATTAACTTCACGTGAGGTCAAATGAAAGTTATTAGGTATATATACTATTTGCTCAAAGAAGCTTTAAAATTACTACGGTACTTCTGGAGCCATTTTTGATTGTAAAGTTTTTTAGAAAACGGCAATACCCTTTCGTTAACCCTAAACTTTTTGCCATTACCGCGGAAACTTTGTTACTGAACTGAATTAAAAGAGCAAGTACTTTGAGGACAAGAATGGACTTAGAGTTACCGAATTGAAGATAATAAGACTTATCTTAAATTTTTTAAAACCAAGCCGCTTGTCTTTGGTTAAAATCTTTTTTAAGTACTTACATAGGCGATGTAAAAGCATTTTCGTGGTTAAAAAAATATCAGAACTTGGTTATATTTATAGTAAGGATAATCTTTTATTGTTCTAAATTAAAATAAGAGTGTACATTAGTCCTATAAATGCATAGAGTAAATAAATTTGACAGTAACGTTTGGTTTTAATAGAGTCAGCAATGTAATTTCGCAGTATCGAAAATGTCAAACCCAATTTCGCGGGGATGAAGACCGGGGCGCGGGGACCTCGCGGACTAAACTCGGACTGGAGCTCGCCATCTCGCAACGGGTACACACCAGCTAGCTAGAGTATGAGTGCTTAGATGGTAAGCACAGAAGAGGGCTTTTAGTCAATTCGTAGGTACTTTTATTTTGTTTCTAAGTTTCTATTGTTAATATAATGGTTGTAATTAATTCTCACGATGAAATGAATATTATGATGTAACATTTATATTATATCCATTAACGAACTCATTTAAGAGGACATAATAAGAATATTAATTTATTTAAATTTATTTTCAAGATAAATACCTGATTTATATGGCACGGACTGTTCTTGTTTAGTTAGCACCGATACCTCCTTTCTACGAGACTACAGAACCAATGTAAAAAAAGTTAACACAGCTTTTTGCTTCAAACTCGACAATGTATATAGCAAAATAGACTTTTCGACGTTGCAGTTAAAGTTCAAAGTACAATTTTTGCCAAATACGTTAAAAACTTAAGTAAATTATCTTAAATAAAATTTTTGTTGGAGAATTTAAAGCGCTTCAAAATGATAACATTCTCTTTTTGAGGGATTATAATTAGACCTTAGGGAGACACATTTTTTGGTCATTTGATATATTTCGTTTAGCTGGTCATTTGTCATATCGAGACAACTGTTATAGATATCGTTTATATAGATATCGTTTCATTTTATGAGATATGCAGCGGGTCGTCAGTAGTGAGCAACTCTTTGAAAAAGTACGCTTGATGTATCAAAATCGATGACTGGTTGGCCGAGTGGTTAGAGAGTAACTGCGAAGCCAAGTTCGAATTCGATTCCCGCCCGAGACAAATATTTGTGTATATGACTATTTGTTTCATATCTGGATGTAAAACAAAAATATCTATATGTAAATATTATAAGGATCCATAGTACAAACTTTGCTTAGTTTAGAACTAGATGGCGCTGTGTGAGATGTCCGAAGTATTATTTTTTTTAATATCAAAAATTTTTAAAAATTTAAATGTGGAACGTAATTTTTTAAACTCCTCGGATTTTTAAGTGCCTTAATGAAATAAAGTCATTTTCAATGCGCCGGAAGGTCATAGGACCCTAAGTTGTGTGGATTTTTGCGATAAAATGAATGAACTATCTGTGAATGACTTTTGTTCTACTATGCAAAAGCGACACCGTGTTTTAAAAAAATAGTAAAATTATCTTCTGTATTCCGAGTTTTAGTCAAACGTGTTTCTCGGTTATATACTTTAAATAAATGCCCAATCTTAAATTATACTTTGTACGTATATCACAAAGTTAAGAAGTAAACATCTTACGCATACGCATAACCGCCGTTTACCATGAGATCTGTTGCTTATTTTCGGTAAGTTGTCATAAATAATTGTAACACACACTGCGAACTAAAGCGCGTACCGCAGCCGTAATTTGTTAGCATTATTTGATAATTATAAGTAAGATAATAAATAAATAAGTAAAAATTTGTGAACAAAATCACAAATTTTTACTTATTTATTTACATTACGCGAAAATTCACTTGGCTGAATTTGTGAAATATTATTAAACTTATCCAGCAATATAATGTAAGATATCATATTATTACAGTGTAATATAAATTTAATAATAGATATTAGTTCGGAATATTTTGTAGAAAGAGGTAAGCAATTTTCGAATTGAAAAAAGTAAATAAATTCGCGTACCTACTGTAAATAAATAAATAGAAATACTTCATAGAAATCTTAATTTTGACTATAACTCATTAAGGAAAATATTTATTTATAAGAGTTTATGACACACCGTTTACATATTCCATACATATTTTGTCATTTGTCATTGGAAATGTAGTCATTGGAAATGACTTTCATTTCGTTGGAGTATAGGGGGTCATTTGGGAGTTTTGTGAGACAGGCAGATTGCACGAAGAGTTTTCGAGATATCGGAATGAACGTGATGTCAAAAGACGCAGCTCGGCGAGCTCTACAAAATGGCAAAAGAAAATTTTTTACCCCGATTTTTATTTTGGAAGCCCGATATCTCGAGAACTAGGTCCGAATAAGAAAAAAATAAAAAAACGGCTCGGGGTAATTAAACGGGGGATCGATTGAGACTAAAATTGTTAGAATCGAACAACCGGAAGTAGTGGTTAAGGGTGCCCTTAGCTGGAAGTCGGATATGCGTCGGTGTTACATTTCGTACTAATTCGGTTCGTTCGATCGAAATGTCGTACAGAATGTTATATTTTTAAGTTTTAAGCTTATTAAGATGCAGTTGTGTTATTTTTATTGCGAAAAAAATTTATTTCGAAAAATATTATCCAAAATATGCGGGTTTACTTTATTCCGTTAGGTTCATTTCCAATGTCGTAAGAAGTTCGTGCGAAAGCAGGAGATCCGTTGATTTTTTATTGAGTTAATATTCTTCGTAGCTCCGAGAATAGAATGAGTTAGTTATATTTAATTCATAAGTATACATTTCGGTCATTTGTTTTAGCCATAAAAGAAGAAATTAACTAGGAGCCCTCTTTTGCGCTTACCGTCTAAACAACTCATACTCTAGTTAGCTGGTGTGTACACACACTACCTACCCGTTGCGAGATGGCGAGTTTCAGTCCAAGTTTAGTCTGCGAGGTCTCCGCGCGCCAGCCTTCGATACCTACAGTGAAGTGACTTTTCTGACTCTATTAAAAGCAAACGCTGCTGTCAAATCATTTACTTTAGCACATTTTTGTTATTTAGGCAGCTAATAAGATTATCAAAAATTCCATCGATTCAGTAGATATCGAATGTTTAGGAAAATCGGCATATTCTGAAATACTCGCGAGTGAACGGAAGACGTTTTGGAATGTTGCCAGATTCACGACTGTCGTTTTTATTAATATACCAACGCTTTATAGAATAACTAGCGACCGCCCGCAGCTTCGCTTGCGTAGACTACAAATTCCTGTTATAGGTACTATTAACGTTCGAGATGGTTTATACGTACTTTTTGCTGGAACCAATTTTGGTCACACCCATTCAAACTTTCAATCTTCATTCCTCTTCCACCCTTTAAAAAACCGATACAATTTTTCATCTCCCGTTTCCCACTCTTAAAATGTGAAAATCTAAAAATCCTAAAACACGTCATTATTTAAGTCCGTCCATTCCCATCCATAAGTTTGAAATTTCTAAAAAAGCCTTTCTTAACTTTATAATGCTCAAGTTATAAAATAAACTTATGTTCCAAATTTAAGCTTCCTAGACTTAGTACTTTCGGCTATACCTCAGACAGATAGACAGACAGACAAACACAAAAAGTAGCTTATGACACTCTTGACAACCTTCTTTCACTTCTGCTAAGTTTCATTAAAATCTGTTCAGCCGTATTGGAAATTAGCTCGAATAGATAAAATTGAATTGAGTAGACGTACAGACAAACAGACGGACAAAAAGTAGCTAATGTCAAATATCTTGACAACCTTCTTTCCCGTCTGCAAAGTTTCCTTAAAATCTGTTTAGCCGTTTTGGAGATTAGCTCAAATAGACAGATACACGTACAGACAGACAGACGGACAAAAAGCAACATTTGTTAGTTTTAACGACCTTCTTTTCATATTCATTGATGTTTCATTTAAATAGGTTTAGACATATGGACGTACAGATAGACATACAAAAAGTTCTGTATGTCACATATATGGAAAGGGTGTAGTCAAAAGATTACATCCTGTTATATGCGTAAAGTTTCATCAAAATCGGTTAAGCCGTTTTGGCCGAAGCCGATTTGCTCGAATAGACAGACAGTTCGTTTTCATGTAGGTATATAGCCTATAACTCTCCGCTAGAATCAGGCTATCAAAGGCAAAAAGAATTTTTCAAATCCGACTGGTAGTTTCAGAGATTAACAAATTCAAACAAACAAACGAATAAACGAACGAACCAACCAACAAACAATCAATCAATCAATTAATTATTCAATCAATCAATCAATCATCAAATCAATCAGTGCGCGCGACGGAAGCTCTCAAAAGGAATAATTTTTCCCGTTTTTGCAACATTTTTCATTGATGCTCCACTCCTATTGGTCGTAGCGTGATGTAATATAGCCTATAGCCTTTCTCGATAAATGGACTATCCAACACAAAAATAATTTTTCAATTTGAACCAGTAGTTCCTGAGATTTGCGCGTTTAAACAAACAAACGAACGAACGAACAAACGAACGAACAAACCAACCCACCAACCAACCAACCAACCAACCAACAAACAAACAAACAATCAATCAATCAATCAATCAATCTATCTATCTATCTATCAAACAAACAAACAATCAATCAATGAATCAATCAATCAAACAATCAATCAATCAATAAATCAATCTATCAAACAAACAAACAAACAAACAAACAATCAAACAATCAATCAATCAATCAATCAATCAATCAAACAAACAAACACACAAACAAACAAACAAACTCTTCAGCTTTATAATAAGTATTTCTATTATATAGATTATAAGATATTAAGAAAATAAGATATTACTAAAAACCGAATCAAAGTCTATTGGTTTGGAAGTAAAAAGACGAACAGAAGCAGCCAGCGAATTTATTTTCTCCCGCTATAATTTTTAAATTTCAATAAAAACTGTTAAGATATTAATTTAAATTGTATGACGTAAAGGGCAATTATAATATGCATGAAATGCTTAAGACAACTAACGTATTTAATTTGATAAGGATTAATATCACGTTTAAAAAACATCTTCGCAATTAGTACATTATGTTGAACAAATTTGATTGTCATAAAAAAGGTTATAGTAAGTTACCCTTAAGAGATACACATATGCTGTCGCGGACTTTTGGTTAGAACTTTTAAAGGGTTACAATTCCGTAATACATGATTTTTGCTTAACATCAACCGTTTACGCAGCGCGCGCGACGGAAGCTCTCAAAAGGAATAATTTTTCCCGTTTTTGCAACATTTTTCATTGATGCTCCACTCCTATTGGTCGTAGCGTGATGTAGTATAGCCTATAGCCTTCCTCGATAAATGGACTATCCAACAAAAAAATAATTTTTCAATTCGAACCAGTAGTTCCTGAGATTTGCGCGTTCAAACAAACAAACAAACAAACAAACAAACAAACTCTTCAGCTTTATAATATTAGTATAGATTTGTTGGATATATTAATATATCTTTTCTAACTTTAAGCGCATACATATTTGTTTATCGAGGTGAAATGAGTGGAAAGAAATATGAAAGTTTTTTTTTAATTAATCGAATCGTGGCAGTCAGCGCAAATTGCTTCTAGTAAAAAGTAAGTTCTGTTTCTATGCAAGAACATACAGATACTCTGCGATAAAACCGAAATCACTTCGTCAATTTTGAAAAAGGCGCCAATAAATATCTTAGAATAAATGGCACAGGCTATATATAGTTAAGCTGAGTTAGTACAGAGATGAGCAGCAGAAAAAAGTGTAGTCCGAGACGTAAAAACAATGCAATTTGATGTACTTATACTACACTGGTGAAGCCATATTAGATATAAAGTGTTTGTATACTTTATAATACACAAAAAATACACAAAAAACTTAGTATTAAAGTTCAAACTAAAATAAGTATTCTGCTTATGCTAGTCGAGGGTCGATTTTTGTCGATTAAATGCATTGAAAATAAACATAAGCCATATCAGATATATGAATCAGATAAACGAAAATGGCCACATTGATCTGAATTAAAACAAAATATGTAAAACAAATCGCAAATTTTACACAAGCGAAACTACTTCGAATCTTGACGACCGCTTAGCCTAGTGGGTAGCGACCCTGCCTACGAAGCTGGAGGTCCCGGGTTCGAATCCCAGGTCGGGTCATTATTAATATGATGAATATTGATACTGGTACCGGGTCTGGTTGTTATATGTCTGTTGTGTCTTCACAAAAATATTTATATATGTATATATTATAAAGAATATTTAAGTATGTATATCAGTTGTCTAGTAACCCATAACACAAGCATAATATTTACTTACTTTGGGACTAGATGACGCTGTGTGGGAAGTCCCATGTATTATTATTATTATTATAATCTATGGCGTAGTAAATAATCCATCCATCCATCAGCCCACACTCGTCCACTGCTAGACATAGGCGTCTCCCAGGGCACGCCACACTCTATCCTCGCCCATCTTCATCCAGCCACTACCAGTAGTAAATAATATTGTATTAAAACTAACCTAATAGTATCATAATGATTGACTAAGATGAATAAGTAACTAACATCAAAATTACTATCTGACAACACAACCAGTAACTAATATCACATTTACTAATTATAGCGTTGGCACTTATAAATGAATTCATAATTACATCTCTGACAAACTTCGGCATGCCGTAAATTGATCTGTAACACCATCGATCTATCATGCTACAGGGTGTGTATTCTGTAGCTTTTATGTATTAATTATGCTATGAGTTCGTCACTCGGTTTGCATAAATGGACTATACAGTACGGTCCGCAGTTGCAGGATAAAAGTTATATACATTTTTCAATTTTTAACGATTTTTATCGTTCAAAGATATTACTGATTTTTTCAACTTACTATGATCACAAACGGTATAGCATACAGGTCCTTGCTTATTTATTCATTATTACAAAGTTACAAACTTTATTCTAAAGCTTCTGGCATGAGCTTCAAAGACATTATACCTACTTGTGGATGATAATAAAAGCAGATACTATAAAAAAAAACCCAATAAAATATTATAAACAAGAATGCTTGATTTAAGTATTACTTTTTTGTTAGTATAATTTAAACTAACTTAGTGAAAAAACGGAACGCTCAAAGATCACATGGTGTCGTCCGTCTATTTGACACAGCCAGGACGAAAAAAAAAATGTTGAAATTCAGTACATATACAGAGTTAAGTGTATGGAAGTATGGCGTAAATAAACGAATTCATATTTTGGGAGACAATGAAAATATTATCAAAATAAGCATATTGCGGGGGAGGAATGTGAGATTTGGCATAGTTAAAGTTTATATGGAAATGGACTGTCAAAAGCTAAAATCTATATATAGGTGTTACAAATACTGTCAATCATACGAGTACAACAGGATATAGATGCGGTAGTGAAATGGTCGCACGATAATGGTATTGTGTTGAACTCTGAGAAAACTAAGTTTATACTAATTCATTCGCCTTATTTAACTATTCCAGACCTGCCACCTCCAATGTTTACTCATTGTTTTTCATGTTTCCATGATAACCTGGTCAACTGCCAGTGCAGACCTATTGTGAGAGTGGATTGCGTCACCTACCTGGGCATCGTGGTAGATGTTAATTTTTCTTGGTCTCAATATATTGAGTATGTTAGCTCTAAGCTTAGAATTTTACTTGGAAAATTTTATCATTTAAGCTTAAGAGTTCCTATCGGACCACTCAAATGTTTATATTTCTCATTAGTAGATCCAATTCTGGGATATGCTCTTGATTGTTACGGCCTAACTTTTAAATCATATATAGACAAACTAGAAATACTTCAAATTAGATTTCTAAAATTACTTGTCAATAAAAAAAACCAAAAATAATTGTAAAGGAGACTACCGTGCACTTTTTAAAATATGTAAAATTTTACCAGTAAGTCTAAAGCATAAGTACCTTTTGTTAGTAAACAACCATGGCAGTCTGGAACACTATCTATCACAGCCGAGTCACAGCTATGGCACGAGGTTGGTGTCAACAGGTAGACTACAAGTACCTAGAGTTTTTAACTACTTTGGAGATAGAACGCTAAAGAAACGTTTACCGTATTTACTCAATAGTCTACCTGAGGGCATCCGCTTCGAGCCTGATAGTGTAAAGTTTAAAAACAAATTAAAAAAATATTTATTAAGTACACTCCCTTAGTTAACTTATTAGTTATACACATTATGACACATTATATGTAATGTAATTCTTCGTGCAGTCAAACTGTTGAAACAGTTTTGCAGGGTATTATATTATTATTTGTATTGTATTATATGATTAATAAATAAATAAATAATAGTAGTTTGTCCTTTGATGTAATTTGAATTGACTTACTATTGCCTAATTATTATTGGTGATTCCAAAAAAGTGAGTATATATGCAGTCGAATTTCGACCACTGGGCGTGACCGTGCAAAATATTTTTTCTGCATTTTGACCCTATAAATTATTTTGCCTGCCTACATAAATTTAACCCGGTGAATTAAAAAAATGTTTGCATTTGCTGGCGACGACAAGGGTGGCGACGGCAAACATTTCAATACAGCTTGGCGTAATACAGGAAATGGACTGAAGTACCCAGTGAACATAAAAATCAGCTGTTATTGTCAGTATTACCATCTTTGGCCAGTAGGTCTGTTGATTCGGTGTGGTAATGACCGAACGATCTTTTTGATATGAGGGAACCTGTCGACACGAGCTCATTATTTTCGACTTCGTGCGTTGAAATAAAAAGGTAGAAAACGAAAGATACCGACAAATATTTTAGCAGAAAATGGCCGAAAACGAATTCGGCGGGAGAAACCTGGAGCGCAGTTGTAGTTATTTAATAGCGACACGAATTTATTTGATATGGCCGACAACGATTTGGCAACACAGCGTATCAGGTGCGAGTCGAGACCAAGGCGACCGGTTTATTATTATAATGCATCCCGCACTTCAGTTGCATACCGAATCATATAAATGTTCAGATTTTTCAAGATATTTCAATATTTAACACACACTCTCTATTACGCTTCCAACATTTCATAAGGACGTTCATGCTTCGCATCCAAACTAGACTAGCATACAGCTAAGAAAGAGAAGAAGAATAAGAAAAAAGGAATTCAGTATTTTTTTTTGTTTTTGTTCTACCTTAAAAACGGTAATACATAGAAGCATTAAACTTAGTGTAATTATAGAATTACTTAAGTTTTTTTTTTTTTTTTTGTTGCCGCGGCAAGATCTGAATTCATGTTCTGAGTGGCTCGTCGCTCCGCTCCGCTTCGCTCCTCGTATTTAATATAAACAGTCTTAACGTGTTTGGAAATTCAAGAAACCTAATTTAGAAATGGTAGACCATCAAACTATCTTGGCCGAATTGGAATCTCGAAAGAATTCGAAGGCGAATACATCACGAAACACGGAAATAAATTCAATTACGAGTTTAGAAGTATTCTTAACTCAATTTTATATTAAATCAAACAATATTCTGGTAACTCGTATGGAACACTTTGTTAGATATATTAATTGAAATTTCTTGTTAAATATACAAAATTCACGTTTACAATTTTTTTTTTAATACATTCCAAAATAAATCGTTGTTTTAAATTTACTTTTATGTCAAAGTTACAAAATTATAGTATAAAACACTATTTTTCCTGCTACTATACCTCTGGTAGTATGGTCATCCTATATTTTTTTCTGTGAATGATCAATTCTTTGATTTGTCATTCTGGCAGTACCTATACATGAAGATTTTATTCAATTAACTAAAAAGCTCAAAACGATGTTAAGTCTTTTTTGGGTAATCCTCCTTTGACCATACAATTGAATGCATTAGAATAACAGCTTAGCCATCCAATCAACAGGCTGATTTAACCATTTGGATTCGACATGCATATTATAAAAAAAATTTAAGTATGACAAACGCCACAATTCCTGCTTATTTTGGAACTGGACGGCGCTGCTTGGAATGTTCCGGAAATTATTAATAGTGTATTATACATACATAATCTAGATATCTTACATTCGGACATGGAACAAATATAATGGTTCATGCTCACAAATATTTGTTCCGGGCGGGAATTGCGCACGCTTTTGGGTCTGCAGTCGGCGTCTCCTACCACTAGACATGTATACTTATTTAAAATGCTTAATAACTCAACAACAAAACATAAGAAACATAATAGTCGTAACAACAGCTCAACTCGAGAGTTCTTGCGAAAACATCCACTTAATTATAACTTACTTTAAATACTTGTTGAGAGCTCGAAGGCAACTTGCCCAATAAATCGCAACTCTGTAGTGCTATGGTGTTACAAGTTACCTTTATAAGGAAAACGGTGGTGAGAAAATCTCCTAAAATGGTACCAGGAGTCTTTTTTTTCGAATACGATTTTCAGGCGCTTTTTGAAATAACAGTGTAATTTCGAGAAAATAATTTATAAATGCGTTCAATATTCGACATTTTAATTCATATAATTACATCCATTTAAGAATATGGTGTCGAAAGAATTGCACGTATCGACTGACTGAAATTGAATAATGTGACATTAAAATTATCTGCATATTTTCGACATACCTACTACCGTACTAAATTATTGTATCCACAGAACAAGTAGGCTATTAAAAAAAAACGGGTGCATGTATCAGTGTGTTCATGACACAGACCAGTCAACCTATAGACCACGCTTTAATAAACGTCAGTACGAAAACGAAATCGCCTAAAAGTAGCGGGGTGCGGGGAGAGGTCGGCTAGTTTTCATTGGTTCGTTCAAAATTGACAATTTAATGGCTTCCGACGTGCTTCCAACTGACCGCTCACAAGAGACGCAGTTATGTAGTGTCACTACATAGCCTTGGCGAATGCTACTCCCTGTCAAAGCGTGGTCTATAAGGTTGACTTGTCTGTGGTTCATGAGCAAGAAATGAAACTACCTGAGTTATACACACTTTTTGTGTATTTCGTAAATAAGGGATGTGCATGATGACAGACTCCCCTCCCCGACTATGACGTAAATTAATCAACGATGGGCTCCCCAACTAAATCGTAAATATAAATATACAGCGAAGTACAGTTGAAGCTAGAGGTTCCGGGTTCGAATCCCAAGTCAGGTCAGTATTTATATGACGAATATTGATACTGGTACCAGGTCTTGGTTGTTATATGTATGTGGTGTCTTTGCTTGGTACCCAAAACACAAGCGAATGCTTAGTTTGGGACCTATATATACGTTGTTGTGATGTATTTAAAAAAAAATCAAACTTTATCCGAACATAGGCACAAGTCGCGTCGCAGTTAGGTGTAGCAGGACGCAGTGCAGCGAGGGGCACATGACTGTACGATATATACGAGTCACCTATATATCGTAAACATAATCAGCGACCGACGGTCTCCCCGACTATATCGTAAGTATCGTTAACCGCCCCCCGACTATATTGTTATTGCACACTTTTGTTATCAAAGATTCATAGATAATATGTGTGTATACCGTCAGAGCATTATATGCTGAATGTAAAGAATTTTTTTTTTCAATTTTACTAAAAGACGTTTTACTTAAAAAATTTTAAGCAAAAAAAAACTAACATAGACTTCAAAAAATTAAACTAAAAAGTTAAAAGTAATATTTTTATGATACTTTAAAAAAAAAAGAGCATTAATGGGCGGCATATAGTTTACAAATTCGCTGCCAAGTCATTCACTTTAGTATATTGTGTTCTATTTTAGTTATAGTTGTAAATATATCATTGTTGTTATTGTTAGTACTTGGTAAGTACCTATTTAAAGTGTCTGAGTTGGCATCAACTTTATAAACTAACTACCGCCCAAAAGCTTAAATTAAAAAGTTTAAATTAGTAAAATTATAATTTTAACTTTTTAATTTAAGCTTTTGAAGTCAGTTTTTTCCGTAAATTTTTTTTTTTTAATTTTTTAGTTATTATATAAGTAACTTTATTTGTGTTTAGTATGAATAGAACTTCTAAACGCGCTTCTCAAATGATACAGCACCGTTTGGAGAAAACTGTTGATAATTCGCAGTATTATCCCATAACTCCTGATCGCTAAGGAGTGCTGTTGCCTCTCATCAGCTTGGCAGCATGAGATGATGACTCCTAGACGCAAACACTTGAATAACTAAAAAATAGAATTCAAACATACTATGCGTGCCTATAAGATTTGAGGGTATCTCTTGACTTTTTCGGGATTCCATCATCAGATCTTAACTTGGTGGTAATGGGACCACCTCGGGAGAATACCCTTCAACCAAAACAAACATACATACAAATACAGAACCTCATTTATTGAAGTCGGTTGCAAATAACAATAAACTGAATTCATCATTATAGCAATGGTTCCACTTTAAGAGCTTTCCACGAAACCTAACAGTTAAATATGCGTCAGGATAGCACGTGTTATAGAAGGACGTAGGTTAATTTATGTCGTTTTTGTCACAATTTGGCCAAGAGCTCAGTTAATTGTTCTGAGGCAAAGAGTGACAGGAAAAAATCCTCGCAGTCACACCATGGTGATAAAGTGAGTCAGCCCCGAAAAATTCGTATTTTACAAATTACTTAAAACTGGATAATTTCGAAAATTATCCATTTTCGGTTCACGCTGAGTAAAAGTCTATAATGAGACAGATAAAAAGTTTAATTAATAATTTTAAAAAGTCACGATGAAAAAATGTTAAGGTCAGTCGGGGGAATTGCGGCATATAACTAACCATAAAAGTGCGTATTGAAGAAGCCCTCTTCTGCGTTTACCGTCTAAACACTATTACAATAGCTAGCTTGTGTAAGATGGCGAGTTTCAGTTCAAGTTTCAGTGCGCGAAGTCCTCGCGCACCGCTCTTCACCCCCGTGAAACCCCCGCGCGATCCTCAAAATTGCATAATGTCACTTCGATATTGTGAAATGACATTTATGACTCTATTAAAACCAAACGCTATGCTGTCAAATTTATTTACTCTATGGAGCTAACTTTGTATATGAATAAATCTCTAACTAATTATAATATTGCATATTGACCAACAGACATCAAAACCAAAATTATCGCTTGATATTAATGAACTACAGGAAAGGTTTCAAGTTAAAAATTATCTCTACCTATAATCGATTTTAAATCAAGGGAGCTAACAGACGCATTAACCCCGCCGAAAGAGTAACTGCGTCTATACTGAATATTTTATAACTAAACCTTGGTTGATAAGGATTTAATATAATTTTTATTTGTTTGATAAAAAAAAGCGATTCTGTAAAGCCATGTCAATATTAAAGAAGAAAGCTTAAAATATAAAGGCCAATTTGATAATTTACTTTATCAGGGGCAAGAGCGGCATAAATTTGAGAGCAGAGGTTGTAAATCTTTTTTCGTATAATTATAATCGATAATAAGAATATTTCATTATTAGTTGGTTGATAAGGATTTAATATAATTTTTATTTGTTTGATAAAAAAAAGCGATTCTGTAAAGCCATGTCAATATTAAAGAAGAAAGCTTAAAATATAAAGGCCAATTTGATAATTTACTTTATCAGGGGCAAGAGCGGCATAAATTTGAGAGCAGAAGTTGTAAATCTTTTTTCGTATAATTTATAATCGATAATAAGAATATTTCATTATTAGTTAGGTATTGATACATGATACTTAAAACTCAATACTTTGCGTGAATATCTATTTTCCGTAGTCGACAAAATGTCTGAAATATCAGTTTTTGAAGGTATAAAATAAATACATTCAATCCAGTTCACTGGTACATACAATAAATGTCATGTGAAAAAATATAATGTATAAAAAAAATTATCGGTAACTTCGAAATCTTTTCGTAAAATAGTAAAATACTTTGCATTTTCGTCAAGCTTCATACTTATGTCAAACTAAAAAAAAATCCTCTGCGAACTACAGTAACTTGCTATATTCACTGAATAAACTAAATAATCGTTTTTTGGTGATGGTGCAGGAGATAAAATTCGAAACCAACACGAATACGTGTGGGTTGTGACATTTTAAAAGTATTTATTTATGTTAAAAAATGTCAAAAGAATTAGGTACTTTTCATGCGTTAACGACGGAAGCTCTCCTATGATCGATAAATCTGCTGACGCAAGCATAGTACTTTTCCCGATGTTAGTGTAACACGATGACATAGTTATTTTACGGCGTCGAAATTTATGAATAGATGGCGCCACGTTGACGGGAACTAACACGCAACGCTATATGAACCAAAACGACGGCTCCGTGCGTTGTGACAAATTGTTTTTCAACGTACTCGATTAAAGCTTTTTGATGATATAGATTAAGTACAATTAGTCGAGAAAAATAACACAATATAATGATAATAAAAAAGACTAATGAAATCGGTATCGTGTATATGTCTTCAAATCCATCTCGTTTTCACCAAGTATAATACATGTATTATACTGTATATATCATAATGTATCACTGTATCATACAGTGTATTATACTTGGTGAAAACGAGGTGTTAAGATAAATAGAAACATCGAGATGCAGTGTCTTAAACTTCGAAAAGATCGAAAACCCGAGCGAAATTTTGCCAGTGTATATTTTTGTACATATATGTTATACCATCGAAATATAGATCTGAAATAAGTTGACACATTTGTATGAAGTCGTTCCCATATAAATTTCACACCAATCCGATACATAAAATTTTATGCAAATATTAAGAAATATTTGCAAATCATCTGTCAATGTTTCATATAACCATTGCTCGATACATTATTTTTTTGGCATATTGATTCTTGAGATGCAGATTTCTGGCAAATCATGGTCATGCCGCATAAGATTGATTAATTTAATTTTGATTAATTAATTAATTGAGGACCAGGCGTGCCACATCTGCATGATATTTTCAACTTATATTTCTTTTTAACCGTTCTAAAATTCTAAACAACAATGAGATTAGATATATAACCTTTGCCTGTTCTCACGTAAATATATTCTAACTCTATGGTTCTAACGTATAAATCTTACTAGCACGTGATTGATTACAGGTAATAAACAGAAGCGCGTATACACCAAAAAAATAAAAAGACCACGAAAATATCGACACGCGCTCTGTGATCGTCGTAAGAACTGGTTTTACCTCTGAAGCGTAAACACAAACAAATAAAATTCAATTGTAGGGTTACCATTTTACAAATTGTTAAGTTTATTTTTGTAAAAAAAAAACCGAATATGTGCGATTCAGACTTGTGCACTGAAGGTTCGTTACTCACTACCAGTTAAAACAAAAACGCATATGTCAAGTTAAAAATATTAAAAAATGTACGTAAAATTAAAAGTTTTGAAAATTACATTCCGATTTTTGCCTTCACTTGTACTGTGAGAGCTTTTTATATGCCAAATTTCAAGAATCTAGGTCAACGGAAGTACGCTATACCTACGTTTCAATAACGCGAGAAAATACAGTTTTTAAGGCCGTATAATTTTATGGCATAGACTTACAAACTTGAATTTTTTATAGAACTGTGGGGCCGCAAATCTATTTGATATTTCAATTTAATAAGTTTACCTATTCCAGAGAAAAAGGAACAAACAGAGGCAACAGACAGACAGACAAAGTGATCTTATGAGGGTTCCGTTTTTATACCTTTTTGCGGTACGAAACTCTAAAAAAACACAGAGAAGGCTAAGGTTAAATTAAATCAAATTGTAGACTGGAGTGTTATGCCCATAATTACAACATCGGTGTTATAGAAGAAAACTGTTTAGATGATAAGGAATATCTTTCATCAGTTGATTAAAAATATTTAGAATATAACCTCGACAAAGCTGTTGATTTCCATTTTTTTTCTCTTCAAAGCCTTTTCCTAAAACTTACGGCGTTTCTTGCCTGTTGGAAAACAATGGACTATTCGTCTTTTACATTTCAAAGCTGCACACAACGGCATTATCCCAATACATAGGTATATATTTGTAAAAAAATACAACTTTTGTATGAAACTGATTGAGTACAATCGCTCATGCGCCATCTGGCGAGAGAAAATAGCTGTGACACACCCCATTGTAATGTGTGGCAATTTTTAACTTCCAAAATCTCAAATAGGCACGGTTTCACAATAAAAGCGTATAGTGAACATTGGAAAAGAAGCATAAAATTTAACTGTCGGAAAACTGGTTACATATGACTTACAAAACTGATTACAATACGAATATTTTGGAGAAGCTTCGTCTTAATTAAATTACAATGACAATATAATTATTAGCTCCGTTGCATCTGCGGTTAATATGGTGACCCTATTGGCATCGCGCATCGCCACTGACCCATTTCGTGTGTGACTCAGAGCAATAGCGAGCCACAAGCTGGAATTATTTTAAAATAATACACTACGAGGATTCCTCTAATATAAGCTTTCGGATACTTATTTGCAATGGAAAATCACGGCAACGAGTTTCCTGACCTCGTGTTTATTATTTTTCCGATAAAGGAAGGAATATGGTGATTTGGTTTTGGTTCATTCATTTACGTATTTAACTGTATCCTTAAAATGACTGGTCCAATTTGGGTTTTGTAGTAGGGATAATTTGGCACATGACATCTGCATAAACTGCTTTGCGAAGAAGAAAAGTAGAGTATTGCTTTAAACAACAAGAATATTCTAATAACATTCAGTAATAATTGTTTAGTGTTCAATTAATTAAGGATATAAGTATAATGTATTTCGTCTGTAAATTATTACAAAAATGAATATATAAAGACTGTATTTTTTACAATAAGAATTAGCAGATTTGGTTCGATTTATTGTGCCGTGTTCTGATGAAGAAGTAAAGATGATAGAGTAAGATGACGTAGTGGCGGTATAACCACTCCCCTACCTAGAATAGTCGAGGCTGTAGCAACCTTGAGATCCAAATAACCTCTAAAAGTACTGGAGTAGAAGGCAACGGGAAACCACTGCTACTATTTTTCCCATCAGTATGGATAAGTCTGCTATCAAACGATCCATGACCACGACCACTCCACTATGAGTGTACGACTAAGAAACAGAAGAATTCTGATGAAATCGTTGATAGATTCACCTGGTTTAGGTAGATGGTTTTATGAAACAGTGAATTGATTTCGCATACTAACACAATGCATATACTCGACGACTGCTTAGCCTAGTGGGTAGCGACCCTGCCTAAGAAGCTGGAGGTTCCGGGTTCGAATCCCAGGTCGGGTCAGTATTTATATGATGAATATTGATACTGGTACCGGGTCTTGGTTGTTATATGTATGTGGTGTCTTCGCTTGGTACCCAAAACACAAGCTAATGCTTAATTTGGGGCCAAGACGTTGTTGTTATGGAGACGTTATTATTATTATTATGCTCGTTGTTTTTGTTAATCTACATAAATAATGACACTTATTTCTATACATCTATACTAATATTATAAAGCTGAAGAGTTTGTTTGTTTGTTTGTTTGTTTGTTTGAACGCGCAAAGCTCAGGAACTACTGATTCAAATTGAAAAATTATGGTTGTGTTTAATAGTCCATTTATCGAGGAAGGCTATAGGCTATATTACATCACGCTACGACCAATAGGAGTGGAGCATCAATGAAAAATGTTGCAAAAAACGGGAAAAATTATTCCTTTTGAGAGCTTCCGTCGCGCGCGCTGCGTAAACGGTTGATGTTAACCAAAAATCATGTACTACGGAATTGTTCCCCTTTAAAAGTTCTAACCAAAAGTCCGCGACAGCATATGTGTATCTTTTAAGGTTAACTTACTATAACTTTTTTTATGACAATTAAATTTGTTCTAACATTATGTACTATTTGCGAAGATGTTTTTTAAACGTGATATTAATCCTTATCAAATTAAATACGTTAGTTGTGTTAAGCATTTCATGCATATTATAATTGCCCTGTACACCACACAATTTAAATTAATATCTTAGCAGTTTTTATCGAAATATGAAAACTATAGCGGGAGAAAATAAATTCGCTGTCTGCCTCGGTTCGTTAACTTTTTACTTCCAAACCACGCAATAGACTTTGATACGGTTTTCAGTATTATCTTATTTTCTTATTATCTTATAATCTATTAATCTATATAATAGAAATACTTATTATAAAGCTGAAGAGTTTGTTTGTTTGTTTGAATGCGCTAATCTCTGGAACTACCAGTCGGATTTGAATTTTTTTTTTGCCTTTGATAGCCTGAATCTAGCGGAGGGTTATAGGCTATATATATTAAAACGAACTGTGTGTATATTGGAGCAAATAGGTTTCGGCCAAAACAGCTTAACCGATTTTGATGAAACTTTACACATATGGAAAGGATGTAGTCAAAAGTGACGTACAGAACTTTTTGTATGTCTGTCTGTACGTCTATCTGTCTAAACCAATTTTAATGAAACATCACAAGTATGAAAAGAAGGTCGTCAAAACTAACAAATGTTACTTTTTGTCCGTCTGTCTGTCTGTACGTGTATCTGTCTATTTGAGCTAATCTCCAAAACGGCTAAACAGATTTTAAGGAAACTTCGCAGACGGGAAAGAAGGTTGTCAAGAGATTTGACATTAGCTACTTTTTGTCCGTCTGTTTGTCTGTACGTCTATGTGTCTATTCAATTCAATTTTATCTATTCGAGCTAATTTCCACTACGGCTGAACAGATTTTAATGAAACTTTGCAGACGTGAAAGAAGATTGTCAAGAGTGTCATAAGCAACTTTTTGTGTTTTTTTTGTGTGTCTATCTGTCTGTCGTTTGTCCACACTGATCTATCAACTACTACAGCCAAAACTACTAAGTCTAGGAAGCTTAAATTTGGAACATAGGTTTATTTTATAACGTGAGCATTAAGTTAAGAAAGGCTTTTTTAGAAATTTCAAACTTAAGGATGGGAATGGAGGGACTCAAATAATGACGTGTTTCAGGGTTTTTAGATTTCCACATTTTAAGGGTGGGAAACGGGAGATGAAAAATTGTATCGGTTTTTTTAAAGGGTGGAAGGGGAAAGAAGATTGAAAGTTTGAATGGGTGTAACCAAAATTGGTTCCAGCAAAAAGTACGTATAAACCATCTCGAACGTTAATAGTACCTATAACAGGAATTCGTAGTCTACGCAAGCGAAGCTGCGGGCGGTCGCTAGTCTTACTATAAACTAGTTTCTGGCCATTTTTATATTTTGTGAAACTATCTTCTCACTGTTTTTCTGCTACAGAAAATGCAGCAGTGTGGCTCTCGATTTCATGTAGTTGATGTGATTTGTTCATTACTTTCTAAATTACTAGCGACCGCCCGCAGCTTCGCTTGCGAAGACTACACATTCCTGTTTTAGGTAGTATTAACATTCGAAATTGTTTATACGTAGGTACTTCTTGCTGAAACTAATATTGGGTACACCCATTCAAACTTTCAATCTTCATTCTCTCCACTCCTTTAAGAAAACCGATACTCCCATACTTTTCACCTCCCGTTTCCCACCCTTAAAATGTGGAAATCCAAAAACCCTGAAACACGTCATTATTTATTTATGTTAAAATTTTTATGTTTTTAACTTTAAAGAACAAAGACACTCATACAAAGCCCTCCATCTCTCCCTCCTTAAATTTGAAATTTCCAAATATTCCTTTCTTAAAAAATTAATACGCACGTTATAAAATAAACCACTATTCCAAATTTCGGCTTCCTAGACTTATTAGTTTCGGCTTTATGCTGATAGGTCAGTGAAGATAAACGACAGACAGACAGACACAAAAAGTAGCTGATGTCACTCTTGACAACCTTCTTTCACGTCTGCAAAGTTCCATTAAAATCTCTTCAGTCGTTTTGGAGATTAGCTCGAATAGATACATAGACGTACAGTCAGACAGATGGACAAAAAGTAGCGTATGTCACTTTTGACCACCTCCTTTTTAAACCCGTGAAATTTAATTAAAATCGGTTTAGCCGTTTTGAAGATTAGCTCGAATAGACAGATGGACGTGCATACAGACATTCAAAAAGTAATGTATGTCACTTTTGACCACATTCTTTCCATATTTGTGAAGTTTCATCAAAATCACTTCAGCCGTTTTAGAGATTTGCTCGAATAGACAGACAGACAAATAGTATTATTTTATACATATAGTCTATAGCCTTCCTCAATAAATAGAGTATCCAACACAAAAAGAATTTTTCAATTCGAACCGGTAGTTCTTGAGATTAGCGCGTTCAAACAAGCAAACAAATAAACTCTTCAGCTTTATAATATTAGTATAGATTTCCAAGTTTTAGGTATTGTTCAAAGACTCAATTTAAAAAATATTACTTAGGTAGGTCAAATTTCCAAATAAATTATTTCACCCGAAAGAATTTCACCAAAGCGTGGTCATTAAATCCGACGTAAGTACCTACTAAGTACGAGAAATAAGTTCGCTAGTGTAATGAGGATGAATGTCAAAAAGACAGTTTCGTGAATTTTTGGAACGTCAATTCAGAAATCATGTGAATTTGAACCATAACATTCTCGAGTACTTGTTTGGGAAGCGGTAAATAATACCGCTACAAATAAATTCATTTAATAGTCAAAAGTAATTAATTTCAAAACAATTAAAAGGCTCCTGAGCGTCTCGCATTGACATTCCATCAGCCCACTATACCCCACTGCAGGGGCTTGGGCCTCCCCCCAGGGTGTGGCGGTTGGAGCTTAAATCCAACACAGTGCTCCAGTGCGGGTTGGTGGATTGTAACGACCGCCATCTGTTGACAGCAACCGACCTTTCACATTGACATAAACAAACCCAACGTAACGAAACAGCCGAGTGTGGTTTAAAAAAAATGTCTAGGCTCCAAACTAAGCATTAGCTTGTGTTTTGGTTTGGTTTGTACCAAGCGATGACACCACATACATATAACAACCAGGACCCGGTACCAGTATCAATATTCATCATATAAATACTGACCCGACATGGGATTCTAACCCGGGACCTCTAGCTTCGTAGGCAGGGTGTTGGCGAACTATCGTCGTCAAAT
The DNA here is from genome assembly GCA_949709985.1 of Luffia ferchaultella. Taxonomy (NCBI): domain Eukaryota; kingdom Metazoa; phylum Arthropoda; class Insecta; order Lepidoptera; family Psychidae; genus Luffia; species Luffia ferchaultella. Next base: position 4,688,842 of record OX453262.1, read on the forward strand.
GTTTTGCCTACAAATCGCCAACTTAAACATTACTAAATTGCACTGGTGTTCAGGTGGTTAGATGGAAAAGCGAAATGTTAATATACGTTTTCTGGCAAGTGAACTGTAGGTACCATATGTTACTTTTAATTTTCAAGGATGTTGACTTTTTAGCAGATTGCTTTAGGGAGCTTTAGGAAGTAGTAACTACTTTATGAAAACTGATAACATATAAAAGTGATTTTATGCTCTTATGATATACTAACGCGACGAGTGATTGTCGAACGAACTTACACCGCATAAATACTGTATTCTTTCTTTCTACTATAATCTATAGAAGTAAAAATGCCTCTGTCTTCTGTTGATATGTCTTTAGGTAGACTGCTTATAAAGAGTTTATTAATGAGATGCATGTGACGACACCTGGAAATTTCTAAGGCCACCCCTGATTATATGCAACATACGGCTCGCAATGGTAGCTGTATAATTTATTCAGAAAAATACCTCCAAGGTCATAACCTGACTGGGGTGTTTTCCATATATTGATCAAAAAAGTTTGCTACATAATAATTCTGGTTCCTTTGAGAATCGTTCTTGGTACATTATGTACGTTCATTAACTAGTTATGTGATAATGGAATACCAAAATCCCAGCGATGACTATGACATAAATAAACCTGAAAATGCACCAGAAAAATATGACAATATGTTTTACGACCAATTTTTTCGACGACAGCCGCGGTTATGAAACTGCGACCGAATGCCGTACGAATTTAAACTTGGCATTTGGCATGAAATGTAAAAACAAACGCTACTTAGCTGCGCGTACGCACCCGCGCCGGCTGTGACCCTCGGAAGGCCGTAGTTAAGAATGAATTATAAAAATACAGTGATGACATTCTAATGAAAAATCTAAAGAGCTGAAATAAAAAGAAAGAATTTATGCACAGTAAGTTCAATGTCAACTGGTGTATAAATATTTCTCCGTGCCCTTAATCAAACCGTTAAACACTCTGAAACAGCTGTGGCGTGACTCATGCGGCATTGGACGTAACTGTGATAGACAATACGGAACGAAAACGATATGGTTTACGTTTTACTTTATAAAACAACTTTGCAAAGAAAATATTTCATCAGGATAGTCAAATTTTTTTATGAGAAAAGGCTCTATGACGGCGAGACAATAACATTAGATACGCCAGTTTAGAAACACGAACTAAACATGTACATAACGAGCTGTATTGTTTTGTGAACTTTGTTGCCGGGCCGCCACGTGTGAGAACAGGGTCGCGGCACGGCAGGGGGTGTGATATAGGCGAACAGTACTCACGTTATGCTGGTGCAGGGTGAACACGACGTTTGTCGAACTGCCCCGCATTGGCCAGCGCCTCAGAAGTGCCCGCCAGCAGCTCCGCCAGCAGCTCGGCGCCGGCACGCACGCTCGCCAGCTTGGATGGGGAAGAAGTCGCACGCACGTGGGTGGCCCCGCGCGATCGCACCGCACCTCCTGTCGTAGCCGCACTCGACTTGCGCGCAGGCACCGTCGCGTCCGACAGACTACGCCGGCCGGCTTCTGCCAAGCGTGCACCCGCCGCACTTGGCGCCTCTAACGTGCGACCGAATGGGGCGCGCCCAAACTGCTGCCGACGCGCTTCCGCGTCCGACGCCTCTGAAGACGCGCCGAACGGCGATGGTGAAGCGGTACGGTCGCGAGAACACTCGCTCTCCGGCTCTGAGGGCGAGTCTGCAGGAGCCGCCGCCATCGTCACACCCACGCGACGGCCGCGAGTCCACCTCTTCGTCCCTTTCGTCGGAGCTCTGTTGGGAAAGTCGCGCACGGCGAATTCGTGTGTCGCTGTCTGGCCGTGGCCACGCGGGCGGGGTGCCCTCGGCCGGGCTCGGCGGGCCATTGAGACTCGACTCGTCCGAGCGATCGCCGAGCACGGAAGATGTTCGCGTCTCACCCGAGAGGCGAGCCTCGGCTTGCGCCTCCCCGCAATAGTGCCAAGGCGGGCGGTGCGCTGCGGACGCGGCGGGGGGCGAGTCGTCGTCACCGCCGTCGTCACTCGGTGTGGTGATGTAGATGCCCTTTCGACGCTTGGTCTTATCGAGCGGGCGGCGGCGCTCACGGGTGCCAGGTGGAGCGGCGGTGTGCGGGTCATGTACAGCGGCCAGCAGGCTCGCCACCTGTTCGCTTGTGATAGTCTCGTCCTCTTTATCGCGTTCGAATGAGCCGTCTGATTCCTCAGGCGGAGCGTCCCTCGACCACTGCTTCACTATGCATTCGTACACAGGTACCGGAATCGAGCCGGTTATCGCACTTGGAGAATCCTCACGGGG